>OY997264.1:53631340-55118599 GCA_963921465.1 Triticum timopheevii | reverse complement strand
GCTTGCTAAATAGAGGAGTTCGAAAGAGCAGCCGCGGCTGGGTTTATAAATCAGTGCGCTGCCCTTCGCTCGGTGAGGTGGGACTAAACGTAGCGCACTGCGGGTGGCAGCGCACGGAAGTAGTACCGGTTGGTGGGTCCAACCGGTACTAATGTGTTGCCCTTTAGTACCGGTTGGAGCCACCAACCGGTACTAAAGGCCAATTTTGGCCAGCCCAAGCGGCGGGAAACGAGGGCCTTTAGTACCGGTGGTGGCTCCAACCGGTACTAAAGGCCCCCCCTATATATACCACACTTACGAAAAATCAGTTATCGTCGCCACTTCCTGTTCCACTTCTCGCGCAAGAGTCCTCTCGATCTATCTCCGACGACGACGACGCCGCCGCGCCGCCGTGCCGTCGCCCTCGCCGCCCCGGCCGCCCGTCGTCTCGTCGCCGCGCGCCCCCGCGGCGCCCGTCTCGATCGTCGCCGTCCCCGGTCGCCGCCGGCCCCGTCTCGTCGCCGTCCCCGGCCGCCGCTGCCCGTCTCGTCGCCGTCCCCGGCCCCCGCCGCCCGTTGTCGCCGCCCCCACCGCCCGTACGCGCCCGGCCCGTCCATACAGACACACACACGCATACACACATACACACACACACACTACACACCCCACAGACACACACACATATACACACAGACACACACACACACTACACGTACACTACACATGTACGTACACACATATACACAAACTACACACACGCACACACATATTTTTTTACTTATTTTCTGTTTTCTAATGTTTAGAGATGAATTAGAACTATATCTATATAGTTAATGTATTTTTAGAATGTTAGAAATGTTATGTTAAATGAATTAGAAATATGTTAATGTTTAGGTGAACTAGTTGAATTAATATATATATCGAACTAGTTTATTTTTAGTAAATGCTTAATTGAACTAGTTGAATTAATATATAGAACTAGTTTTTTTTAGTAAATGCTTAGTTGAACTAGTTGAATTAATTAATATATATATAGAGAGAGAGAATTAGTTTATTTTTAGTAAATGCTTAGTTGAACTAGTTGAATTAATATAACTAGTTTATTTTTAGTAAATGCTTACTTCAACTAGTTGAATTAATATATAGAACTAGTTTATTTTTAGTAAATGCTTAGTTTGAACTAGTTGAATTAATATAACTAGTTTATTTTTAGTAAATGTTTAGTTGAACTAGTTGAATTAATATATAGAACTAATTTATTTTTAGTAAATACTTAGTTGAACTAATTGAATTAATATAACTAGTTTATTTTTAGTAAATGCTTAGTTGAATTAATAGAAGTAGTTGAATTAATTGAATTAGTAAGTGTTTAATATTTCGCCTAATATGAACATAGGAAATGTTGTCTGACGACGGAAAAAATTTCATTATGTGCGAATACTGTGAAGACCAGCGCGGCCAGTGCGACAGAAATTTCCTTGTTGATGGTAGGCGATTCAGCATCAAGCTAGATGAGACCTTCGAATTCGATACAGTAAGTCACAACGACAAGTCTGTTTTCGTAATTAAGCAAACTTATATATGCTTCATTTGCCTGACTTATAATTTTTATTTTCACTATTCTACTAGCGCATCCCCTGCCATGCAAGAATTTTTGTCTTGGATAAGATAGGTTTCAAAGATATGGAAACTATGGAGGTAAAGAGAGCTTACCTGAAAACTGAGCATGATGGTTATACTTTCAACGTCAAAGTATACAATGCACACACGTACACCTATTTTGAATGCAAAACTTGGCAAGCACTATGCAAGGCTTATGCATTTGAGCCTGGTATGGTTATCACCTTGATATTCGTCTGGAAGACGATATTGAAGGTAATAGAGACATATGGGTCGATGTGCGGACGCCTCCAGTTCTTACATTATGTGAGTTCTTCTCAACTATATTTTTGTCTTTGATATTGCTTATTCAAAAATAACTGACAACTAATTTCTATTGATCACAGCTTATCTCCATTCAACCAAACATGTCCGGCGCTTGGTAGACAGGACCTACTACTGTCCCGGAGCTGAACTAAACCGCGAGAAGATAAATCATTATGTTTCATGGCTTGAGGATCTTCATACTGTCAAGACAAATTTTCTTCCTCCACTTAGAAATGTTAGTACTCAAAACGTGCGACCAGTAGTGATGGTATTGAACTACGGTCACATCTATTTAGGAATGATGGTAAGATATTTACTATTTGTTCTCAGTGCATATTTTGCATACATAATTTTTTGCTAAACTTTCATTGCTAAGTATATTAATTAAGTACTATACGATGTTCTTCAACAGGGACTCCCGATGACAGTTGTGCCTCAGGGTATCGAGACTAAAGGTCAGATCTCAATTGTTAGCTTACGGCCAAGATATCCTGCATTGCACATGAATGCATTCAGGATTTCTAGAAGCGATGAATGCTTAATAGTGAAAGATTGGAGGAAAATTGTTAATGATCGCAGAGAAGTACTAGGGGGCAGCAATGAGAAGCGCAGCCCACGATTAGGAGGCAGGTTCATCTGCATGCTCCAGTATGATCAATCAGGAGAGCTATACATGTTCTATGCTATTTTACCAGAGAGAGAGTAGCTAGCAGGAGTGATTTAGCTAGTTCTTCATGCTGCTCTTAATTAGTACTCGATGTCTGTGTTCTTCGTTCTGAACTTAAGTGATTTGCTTTTGTGGTGTTATATATGAACGCTTATAATATCATGACAATCATGCATGTTGAACTCGATGATATTTTTGCTTCTGGTACAAGTGAATGTTTCTTCTTTAAGCTAGTAGTGCTGGTGATGATATTTTTCCTACGTTACCTAAGTGATCAAGTATATGCCATATCCGTATAGTTGATCAAGTATAATATGGATATATGGCATATACTTGATCTCACTTAGCTAGCTAGTAGCTAGCTAGAGATATCCAATAAATGCATCCAGTCGAAACTAATCCGCGGTACTTTCACCTAAGGAGAAGAGGAAGAAGAAGGAGAAGAAGGAGAAGAAGGAGAAGAAGAGGAAGAAGAAGGAGAAGAGGAAGAAGAAGGAGAAGAAGGAGAAGAAGGAGAAGAAGAATAAGAAGAGGAAGAAGAAGGAGAAGAGGAAGAAGAAGGAGAAGAAGGAGAAGAAGAAGAAGAAGAAGAAGAAGAAGAAGAAGAAGAAGAAGAAGAAGAAGAAGAAGAAGAAGAAGAAGAAGAAGAAGAAGAAGAAGAAGAAGAGAAGGAGGAGGAGGAAGAAGAAGAAGGAGGAGGAGGAGGAGGAAGAAGAAGAAGAAGAAGAAGAAGAAGAAGAAGAAGAAGAAGAAGAAGAAGGAGAAGAAGAAGAAGAAGAAGAAGAAGAAGAAGAAGAAGAAGGAGAAGAATAAGAAGAGGAAGAAGAAGAACAAGGAGAAGAAGAGGAAGGAGGAAGAAGAAGAAGAAGCAGAAAAGAAATAGCTATATAAAAAATTTACTAAAAAATAAATAGAAGAAAATAAATAATGCAGAAAAGAAAAAAATTATATAAAGCAAAAATATTCACAAAGAAACTAAATACGGCAAAAAAAACTACTCAGAAATAAATAGAAGAAAAAAATAAAGCAGAAAAGAAATAACTATATAAAAAAATTACAAAAAATAAATAGAAGAAAATAAATAATGCAGAAAAGAAAAAAATATATAAAGCAAAAATATTCACAAAGAAACTAAGTACGGCAAAAAAACTACTCAGAAATAAATAGAAGAAAAAAATAAAGCAGAAAAAAATAACTATATGAAAAAATTACTCAAAAATAAATAGAAGAAAATAAAAAATGCAGAAAAGAAAAAAATATAAAAAAATGTTGGGGCGCTGCCCTGTGGGCCTGCCAGACCTTGGGTGTGCAAATACATGCCCAGTAGGGCCAGCAGGCTCACAGGGCAGCGCGCCCTAGTTAGGCCCAAAAGCCTGCTAAATAGAGTAGTTCGAAAGAGCAGCCGCGGCTGGGTTTATAAACCAATGCGGCTGCCCTTCGCTCGGTGAGGTGGGACTAAACGTAGCGCACTGCGGGTGGCAGCACACGGCAGTAGTACCGGTTGGTGGGTCCAACCGATACTAATGTGTTGCCCTTTAGTACCGGTTGGAGCCACCAACCGGTACTAAAGACCCTCGTTTCCCGCCGCTTGGGCTGGCCAAAATTGGCCTTTAGTACCGGTTGGTGACTCCAACCGGTACTAAAGGCCCCCCTATATATACCACACTTACGAAAAATCAGTTAGCGTCGCCACTTACTGTTCCACTTCTCGCGCGAGAGTCCTCTCGATCTATCTCCGACGACGACGACGACGCCGCGCCGTCGTGCCGTCGCCCTCGCCGCCCCGGCCGCCCATCGTCTCGTCGCCACGCGCCCCCGCCGCCCGTCGTCGTCGCCGCCCCCGCCGCGCCCGTCTCGATCGTCGCCGTCCCCGGCCGCCGCCGGCCCGTCTCGTCGCCGTCCCTGGCCCCCACCGCCCGTACGTGCCCGGCCCGTCCATACAGACACACACACACGCATACACACATACACACACACGCACTACACACCCCACACACACACACATATACACACAGACACATACACAGACACACACACACACACTGCACGTACACTACACATGTACGTACACACATATACACACACTACACACACGCACACACATATTTTTTTACTTATTTTTTGTTTTCTAATGTTTAGAGATGATAGAACTATATCTATATAGTTAATTTATTTTTAGAATGTTAGAAATGTTATGTTAGATGAATTAGAAATATGTTAATGTTTAGTTGAACTAGTTGAATTAATATATAGATCGAAGTAGTTTATTTTTAGTAAATGCTTAGTTGAACTAGTTGAATTAATATATAGAACTAGTTTTTTTTAGTAAATGCTTAATTGAACTAGTTGAATTAATTTATATATATATATAGAACTTGTTTATTTTTAGTAAATGCTTAGTTGAACTAGTTGAATTAATATAACTAGTTTATTTTTAGTAAATGCTTAGTTGAACTAGTTGAACTAATATATAGAACTAGTTTATTTTTAGTAAATGCTTAGTTTGAACTAGTTGAATTAATATATAGAACTAGTTTATTTTTAGTAAATGCTTAGTTCGAACTAGTTGAATTAATATAACTAGTTTATTTTTAGTAAATGTTTAGTTGAACTAGTTGAATTAATATATAGAACTAATTTATTTTTAGTAAATACTTAGTTGAACTAATTGAATTAATATAACTAGTTTAATTTTAGTAAATGCTTAGTTGAATTAATAGAAGTAGTTGAATTAATTGAATTAGTAAGTGTTTAATGTTTCGCCTAATATGAACATAGGAAATGTTGTCTGACGACGGAAAAAAAATTATTATGTGCGAATACTGTGAAGACCAGCTCGGCCAGTGCGACAGAAATTTCCTTGTTGATGGTAGGCGATTCAGCATCAAGCTAGATGAGACCTTCGAATTCGATACAGTAAGTCACAACGACAAGTCTGTTTTCGTAATTAAGCAAACTTATATATGCTTCATTTGCCTGACTTATAATTTTTAATTTTCACTATTCTATTAGCGCATCCCCTGCCATGCAAGAATTTTTGTCTTGGATAAGATAGGTTTCAAAGATATGGAAACTATGGAGGTAAAGAGAGCTTACCTGAAAACTGAGCATGATGGTTATACTTTAACGTCAAAGTATACAATGCACACACGTACACCTATTTTGAATGCAAAACTTGGCAAGCACTATGCAAGGCTTATGCATTTGAGCCTGGTATGGTTATCACCTTGATATTCGTCCGGAAGATGATATTGAAGGTAATAGAGACATATGGGTCGATGTGCAGACGCCTCCAGTTCTACCATTATATGAGTTCTTCTCAACTATATTTTTGTCTTTGATATTGCTTATTCAAAAATAACTGACAACTAATTTCTATTGATCACAGCTTATCTCCATTTAACCAAACATGTCCGGCGCTTGGTAGACAGGACCTACTACTGTCCCGGAGCTGAACTAAACTGCGAGAAGATAAATCATTATGTTTCATGGCTTGAGGATCTTCATACTGTCAAGACAAATTTTCTTCCTGCACTTAGAAATATTAGTACTCAAAACGTGCGACCAGTAGTGATGGTATTGAACTACGGTCACATCTATTTAGGAATGATGGTAAGATATTTACTATTTATTCTCAGTGCATATTTTGCATATATAATTTTTTTGCTAAACTTTCATTGCTAAGTATATTAATTAAGTACTATACGATGTTCTTCAACAGGGACTCCCGATGACAGTTCTGCCTCAGGGTATCGAGACTAAAGTTCAGATGTCAATTGTTAGCTTACGACCAAGATATCCTGCATTGCACATGAATGCATTCAGGATTTCTAGAAGCGATGAATGCTTAATAGTGAAAGATTGGAGGAAAATTGTTAATGATCGCAGAGAAGTACTAGGGGGCAGCAATGAGAAGCACAGCCCACGATTAGGAGACAGATTCATCTGCATGCTCCAGTATGAGCAATCGGGAGAGCTATACATGTTCTATGCTATTTTACCAGAGAGAGAGTAGCTAGCAGGAGTGATTTAGCTAGTTCTTCATGCTGCTCTTAATTAGTACTCGATGTCCGTGTTCTTCGTTCTGAACTTAAGTGATTTGCTTTTGTGATGTTATATATGAACGCTTATAATATCATGACAATCATGCATGTTGAACTCGGTGATATTTTTGCTTCTGGTACAAGTGAATGTTTCTTCTTTAAGCTATAGTGCTGGTGATGATATTTTTCCTACGTTACCTAAGTGATCAAGTATATGCCATATATCCATATGGATATATGGCATATACTTGATCTCACTTAGCTAGCTAGTAGCTAGCTAGAGATATCCAATAAATGCATCCAGTCAAAACTAATCCGCGGTACTTTCACCTAATGATTTAACAACTCATTATAATGTAAAACAATCACTAAATTAAATTGAAAACACAAAATTAAAGAAAAAGTAAAAAAACACTCAAACATTTAGTACCGGTTGGTGTTACCAACCGGTACTAATGCCCTACACGCAAACAGGCCTGGCTCGTGCCACGTGGTGGCACTTTAGCGCCTGTTCGTGACGAACCGGTACTAAAGGGAGAGGACCTTTAGTCCCCACTCTTTAGTGTCGATTGCCGAACCGGCACCAAAGCCCGTCACGAACCGGCACTAAAGGCCGGTTCTGTACTAGTGTGACTCTGAATCAGCGCATTGCCTCGGCAGCCTCCATATTATTGTGGAGTGCGCGCTTTTATACGGGTGATGGAATTTGACAATATGCTCTTTCGAAGAATTGCTCTAAGGTCGAGGGAGGACTAGAGAGAACTACGTTAGGACATGAGACACGCGCCACCCACATAAGGTGACCGATCGCTAGCATGTTATCAGCGAGGAGTCCTAATTAGCGCCTTAAGTGCCTCAAGATTTCGCTACCACTCACGCGTGCCACTAGCAGACTGCAGCCCATAAGTTGGCGACCGCTGTTTTGGCTCGCTTCGCTCAGTGGTTGGCCGCTAGATCGCTAATAGTATACACTAGGTTTACAGGACTTTCTAAGGCCTTGTACAATGCAAGGTGCTTAAGTGAGGAGCTTGGAGAAATAAATCAGATTTTTTTTAAAGCACCGGTGCTTATTTGTACAAGGTAGACGCTTAATTAGGCATCTCTCATGTAGAAATAGGCATTGGTGGTTTAGAAAAATCCGGTTTATTATTCTAAACCCTCTCTATACATCTAGCATTGTACAAAGCCTAATCGGCGCTTCAGGCGCCAGTTGAGCCAACTGGCACTCACTCTGGCATGCAAGTGGGCCGGCCAATGAATAGCAGCGCAAAAACTATTACATAGCACGAAAAAACACCCCTAAAATGGCTATCGGGAGGAATCCAACATGCACCATTAAGATTAGCGCGTGGGCGGCTGACCACTTGTGCCACAACGCCTTAGCGGTAATATTGGTGCGCATATGTCTGAAGAACAAAACAGTAGCCGTGCTAGAAAAACTTGATTTCTTTTTAAGCATAAAACGTGAAAATTTCAATGTCCACAGATTTAGAAAACATCACGATTAGAAAAAAGTTCATGTATTCAAAAAAGTTCATCGAATTTAAGAAAAGTTCATCAACTTTCCAAAAAAGTCCATCGGGTTTGAAAAAGAGTTCATCGATTTTGAAAAAAGTTCATCGAATTTGAAAAAAAGTTGATGAAAAAGAATTCATCGAATTTGAAAAAGAGTTTATCAATTAATAAAAAAGGTTAATAAATTTTAAAAAAGATCGTATTGAAGAAAGCAAAAAATAAGAACAGAAAAGGGTAAGAAACAAATTAATTAAAAGAAAAAAAGCAAAAAGCAAAACCGGACTAAATAACAAGAGAAAAAGAGACCAATCACTCAACTAACGAGGCGTGGCCTAGTGGTTGGAAAAAAGCCCTCGCCAGCTTGGCAGGAATTGATTGTGTGTTTGAAATTTGGATCCCGCACCATTTTTGCGTTTGGAAACAATCTATATGGGCTGGCCCAGCTCGGGGCGCTGCAGGCGCCCGTTTGTAGAATACACATCAATGGGCGCCCGCAACGCCAAATAATCGCCAGATTTACTAGTTTATGAATAAGAAAAAGTTTGTGAATGTGAATATTGCTAATGAAATTGATAAAAATTCGTAAATTTCAAAAATGTTTACAAATTTGATAAAATTCCTGAACTAAAAAAGCTCGCGTAACTGAAACTGTTCATGAATTCAAAAAAGTTTATTCTTTTGGAAACCATTGTGGTTTTTTTTTAAAATTGTATCTAAAAAGAGTTAAAAATTAAAAACATCATGATTTTGGAAAATTATTGTGATTTTTAAAAAAATCAGGAATCTAAAAAAGTGTTGAAATTTTTAAAAAAAATCACGAATTGAAATTTTATTTATACATTTCAATAAGTTTTCGTGAATTTATAAACGTTCATTATTTTTAGAATTGTACTTGAGTTTCGAAAAATGTTAGTAAAATGATAACAACGGCAAAAGGAAATAGCAAAAAAAAAGAACATAGGAAAAACGAAAAACTAAAAAGAAAAAATACTGGAAGCTTCCAGAATCGTATACCTAAGTGGCTGTTTTGCTCAAAAAAAAAGTGGCTGCAAAATCTGGCACGCGGGGCCGTACAGTTAACTCAAAGTACGAACAAGAAGACGAAAAAACATAAATGGTCTAAGCCCATGGTCTAATGGGTGTGTGCGGAAGTTACGACGAAATCACTAGTTGAGGGGTACTCTGTGCAAAGATCACTCTAACTCCTCCGGTTGCGACAAGTGGCGCACATGTAGCTCGCCACTTGTTGCAACCTGGGAGTTTTTCCTTTTTTTCGTATTTAAAACATTTTATCTCTCAAACCATGCGTCCAAATCTTGAACCGATTTCACCGTTGGATTCCTTGCGTCGGGATCTTCAAAACTAGATCCCATGTTGATATGTTTTGACGAACTTCTTTTCACGAAAGATACCGGACAAAAAAGCCGAACCGGGAGCGCGGTTTTTTTCCTTTCGGAAAGAGGCACGCCTATGACTCTCACCAAATCACAACCGTGCCTCTTGCGGAAGCAAAAGCGTGACTCTCGCGAAAGGAAAAAAAGAAGAGAAAACGCATTTTTTCCGTTTCCGAGGAGGCATGGCCGTGACTCTCGCGAAAGCGCAACTGTGCCTCTCGCGGAAGCAAAACGTGACTCTCGTGAAAGAAAAAAAAACAGAAAACACATTTTTTTCATTTCCGAGAGGCACGACCGTGACTCTCGCTAAAGCACAATCGTGCCTCTCGCAGAAGCAAAACCATGATTCTTGCGAAAGAAAAAAAAACAGAAAAGTGTATTTTTCGTTTCCAAGAGGCACGGCCGTGACTCTCGGGAAAGCACACCCGTGCCTCTCGCGGAAGCAAAACCAGAACTCTCGCGAAAGGAAAAAAACAAAAAACGCGTTTTTTCCGTTTCCGAGAGGCACGGCCGTGACTCTTGCGAAAGCAAAACCGTGCCTCTCGCGAAAGCAAAACCGTGACTCTCGCGAAAGGGGAAAAAAGAAAACACATTTTTTTGCGCAATTTTTTTTGTTGAAAAGCTAAGGAAGACAAGTCGAAAACCATAACATCGAAAAAAAATAAAAAACCCATTTAAAAGCCGAAAACGCATGCGAAAAAATAAAAATAAAAAGCCGGAGGGAGCGCCCAGAGTGTGACACGTGGTGAATGACTGAGAGCGTCCAGAGCGCGACACATGGTGAATGACTGAGAGCGCTCCAAGTGACGCTGATCGTTGCGAGGCTCCCGAAGGAGCGCTCGTTCACTAGTTTCTCTCAAGTTACGAAAACAAGGGCGCCCCTATACCTCGCATTAAGCGACTCGAGTCATCTAACTCGCTGAAAACCATGACAATATGGGCCGGCCAGTTCCTGGTAGGTACACTTCCTCCTTTTCTTTTATGTTAATTTTTTCATGTTTTTATTTCGTTTTTTGATTCCATTTTTTAGTTTTACTTAAACTTTTTAATATTCAAACATATATATGACAAATTTTTACTTCACACAATATTCTTAAGAAATGTTAATCATGCTTTGAAAAATGTTGAATGTGTATACAAAAAAGGATGACCATGTATTAAAAAAGTGATGAAACTCCTTGATCCTGTATATAAAAATGTTAATCAAGCATTTAAAAATGTTGAACAAGTATTTGAGAAATGATGAACAAGTATTTGAAAAATGTTTAATAAGTATTAAAAAAATGCCGAACTAGGATTTAAAATATTATGAAATAGTATTAAAAATGTAAAACAAGTATTTGAAAAATGTTGAATAAGTTTTAACAAATGTTGAATGATTATATGAAAAATGTTGAACTACTTTTTGAAAATGTTGAGTAAGTATTATAAATGTTGAAAAAATTTGAATAAGTATTAGAAAATCTTGAACGAATAACTGAAAATTATGGAACAAGTATTCAAAAAATATTGAATAAGTGTTCGGACAATGTTGAAAGCGTATAAAAAAATTGTTCATAACTTATTAAAAAAATCTTTTTGACCCATATGAAAATGTAGAGTGGATACGAAAACAAACAAGAAAAAATACGAAAAATGGAGAAGAAAAATAAAACCAAACAAATAATAGAGAAGAAACAAAATGCAAAAAAAAACAAAGAAACAGAATGCAAGAAATAATGAAAAAAAGGAGAAGAAAAATAATAAAGAAATAAAATAAAACAAGAGAAAAACCTGATCGAATAGCCTCAAGTAGGAGGCGCCCTACACCTTACCACCAGAAGGAACCTAGGCGGAGTGGCTAGCGGCACCTGATCATAGCTTGTAGACCAGGGATTTAGCCTTGTTCTCCCATTTCCTCTCATTTATTTTTAATCCGTAAAGATAATTTAACCTTGCCGACCAAAAAGAAAATTTGTTGTCCCCTAATCTATAAACCGAAGTAATTAGCCCCTTACTTCGTGTAAGAAGAATTATAATATACTCCTAATTAGGAAGAGTACAATATAAAAAGAAGAACATCCATGCGAATAAGTGTGAACGCATTTAGTTCAGATTTTCAAATTTTAAAAAAGTCATATCTTTCGAACCGTGCTTCAGAATTGAGATCGTTTTCACCATTGTAATCCTCGCGACGTGCTCTTCAAAACTAAATCCCTCATAGGTATGTTTTGACGAACTTTCTTTGTGTGCAATTTAATCCTCGTTTGGTGCAACTGCCTAATTGTCGATGTGCAACTTTTCCCCTACCTATTGATGTGCAGATTTCACTTATGGCACGTTCAACCCAAACTAGCCCCACACTAGTGAGATGTGCAATTTTGTCTACTGCCTTTGCCAACTGCATAGTAATCGATGTGTAATTTCTTTTTGTGTATGTAGATGTCAGTTTTTACCGATTGCCATCTCCGCCAACTGCCTAGCAGTGGATGTGCAACTTCAGATGCTGCACCGACCAACTGCCTAACAGTTGGTGTGCAAGTTTTTTTCCATATCCCATGGATGTGTAATCTTCATTGCTAGCACCCCGTCCCAACCACCCCTGCTAGTGAGATGTGCAACTTTAGGGCCTCCTATAGAAAACTTTTTTCTACCCTCGTAGATGTGCAGTTTTTCACCCTCCAACAACCCTTGTTAGTGAGATGTGCAACTTTGTTTGTTGCCTCGACCAACTGCATAGCAAACTATGTGCAACTTCGTCTGTTGTCCTGCCAACTGAAACTACACATCCACAAATAGAGAGGGAAAGGAGCTGCACATCGACTACTATGCAGTTGGCTGGAAGAACATACTAAGTTGCATGTATCGCTGGTAGGGAAGGTGCGGCAAGGTGTGCTAGTTGTGGAAAATACACATGCACGAGTAGGGAGGGGGTTGTACATCGACTACTAGATAGTTGGCGTGAGCAGCGGACTAGTTACACTCACAAAAAGTTAGTTGTCATGGTTGCTAGGTTGCGTCTTCATACGAAGTTTGGATCATCCAGCTCCAAGAATGATTTGAAAAAAATTGCACCATGCAGTATTAAAGTTGCATATGTAGTAATAGAGTTGCACCATATAGCATCAAAGTTGGCATAGAAAAAAAATTTATCGAAACATACTCATGTGGAATCTAGTTTCAAAGATCTCGTTGCGAGGATTCCAACGGTGAAAACGACTCTGAATTCGGTTTCAAAGATGACTTTAAAAAAAATTAAAACCACAAATTAAATGTACAAACACATCCATCAGTGCTACCCACGTGAGTTTCAGACAGTAAGTTCCACGTCATGTATAAAGACAAATTTGGACATCATACATGTGTGAATGGAGCGGCCACTTGATTCCTCGAAATAGTGCGCGCACACTTTCTAGCTTTTAGGTGTTTATAATACAATAGTTAATAGTACAACCATCTGATGGCTATATGATGTGCCATGTCATCTATAACTAATGTTGTAGTCGGCACGTACAATAGTTAGATGTAAAGATATATTATTTTATTAATGCATGACCCACGTTTCACTCTCACATAGTTGCCTAGGAGCACGTGTTACAGCTGGCTCTTATTCTATAGCCGGCTCCTCTTCTCTCTCATCTTCTCTCTCCTCTTCTCTTTCCTCCATGTCACCAGAAATATAATATTTTAACTTTTGTAGCCCGCTTATATGAACTTATTGTACTTGCTCTAACTAGGTACATCGATTAGCCGGCAGGTGAATCAGTCCCAACAAACAAGTATATGTAGTACGGACACTTTTATTTTTCCGAATTAAATGTACTCTTTATATTTTTCAAATGTTGTAGCACGTACTTTATCTCTTCACGCGTTAACTTTATCTTTGGAGTCTTCTTATAAATCCTAATCCTACGTACCAGACCAACGCACTTTTTTTTTTCAATATATAAGTCATTTCTAGCATGTTCCCCCAGAAAAAAAAATGTTATTTCTAGCATGTATAGGCATCGTTGTAGTCTTCGATTCGATCTGAAATAACCAACGCTAAAAAATCAAGAGACCAGGCGTCGAAGCTAGGTCAACGGGAGCGCGTACGATGGCAGATGACGGCGACCAAGAGCTTGAGCAACTGGCGGCGATCGCGACGGCGGAGCCCCGGGAGTGTAGAAGGTGGGCGATCATCTGCCTTTTGGGATGTACGGGCGTCACGCTCTTCGGCTTAGCCATCTACATGATGGACGACTTCGAGAGCGGGCCTGCGCCTTTCCTCGTCCTCCTCCTCGCGCTTCTGTTGATCCCTACCGGAGGCTTATGTATCGCTGAATTCCTTATTCTTGTGTGTGAACAGTTCAGCGGCGGCAATCCAGCTGGAGTAATGAACGTAGATAGACTATTATCATGGTAGCTAGTTAGTTATCTCGTGTAATACTGTAGATACTGTTGTACTCCCTCGCTCCATTCCTAAATATAAGTCTTTTTAGATATTTCACTACAAACTAATGAATGAATACAGACGTAGTTTAGAGTGTAGATTCATTCATTTTGCTCTATCTGTAGTCCATATTGCAATCTCTAAAAAGATTTATATTAGGAGGGAGTAATTATTTAATTGTGCATGCATGTGTTCTGGCCTGGCGATGTTGCAAGCCGGATGGGGCACAACGATGTTGCGATGCAGCACTCGTCGGCGGCCACCGGTGCAGACGAGTGTTGCGAGACATTGCAAGTTGGCGTTGCTGAAATGGCTGTCAGTTATGCAATGTGGCGCGGCGACGATGTTGCTTAAGCAGGACCGGCACCCCTGTCGGCCTTGGGCTATTGCTGCAAGGTCCAGTGCGACAGAGCGAGGGCAGCACGGCTGCCTAATGTGAGTGAAAATTCGGCACTCCGGCGAACATGGCGGTGTTGCACTGTGTGAGCGGCGACGCTCTTCGTTCTCATGGTATCCATACTGTGGCATTTGCTGAATCGGAAGAGAAGAAAGCACTACTGGTGCGTTCACCCCATCGAACGGCTACACCGAGTGGTTCGAACGGCTACCAATGCGGCTGATTTTTGTGGGTATCGTCAGATGACGCCTAGCAGTGGCATGTATTCTTACGAGGAAATTGCGAGAAAACTTTGGATCTACTCATCAAGTTATGGTAGTACAAAGAAGACAGAAATAACAAGTGCATGTCTGTAAACCACCTAGCGACTAGTACAACTACTGAAGTGAGACGAAGGCGCGGCATCGTCATGGCCCCTTCCTCACTGGAGTCAGGCCAAACTTGTTGTAGAGACAATCAGAAAGTCGTGCTAATAAGACCCCACAGGGCGCACAAAAACCGCAACCGTCGTCGACAAAGAGAAATATAGGTCGATAGGATCCAACCTCTAGGCACACGAACAAAGGCGAACAAAGACCAGATCCAAGCAGTTTCACTGAAGACCAGCACCTATTGAATCCCGCGAGATCCGTCGAAGACACACGTTCACATGCCCTCCAACGACACTAGGAGCATCATGGAAACGGGTGTGAGGCAGGGAGAACCATATTACATCTTAAAGAACCGCCGCCACCTCGTCTTTCTAAGCAAGACACAAATCCCAAACAAAAAATTACAAAAACACCTCAAAAAAAGTACGGTTCCTCGCGCCGGCATGGGCGTAGTACGAGGGACTGGCGCATCGCATCCAATCTCTCATGTCAGTGAGTCTAGAAAACTGCTCCAAATAAATCAGTGTTTTCCCCTTTATTTTCCTCAGAGCCACCGTACCTTCATCAAACATATAAAGCCTTCTAGAGTACCCGCCATTCTGGGGCATTCGCGTCGCGCGGTGAACGTCGTTCGCTCGATCCACCACTACTGTAGCGTTTTACGGCGCTGTCAATAATCTAACCGTCTGTTTTCTCGCACGTTATTGTTTCATGCTCCAGTGAATGACGTGTAGGCCTTCTTTACCCACGGGCCCAGCGTGGTGGTGCGGCTCGCGCGTGGCCTGCGTGAAAAAAGAAAGGCTCTGCAGCGAGCGTGGGGTTCGCACGGTGAAACCCTAGCCACCAATCGCTCGCATCTTTGACCCACCAATCGCTCCCTTCTCGAGCTCCGCTTCCCGTTCCCCAATTCTCTCCGCCGCCACTGCGCCGCCTCGTCCTCCCTTGACCTCGGAGCCCCTGCGTATGGTCGCCGTCGCCGCTTGCGTAGTTCTTCCCGCAGCCTCCTGCAGGACGATGCCTCCCCATGCTCCATCAGCCACCGCTGTGGGCTGTGGTTCTGGACCGGTCAAGGTCGCTGCTAAGGAGCAGAGGAGGAAGGCGCGTAGGGAGAAGGAGCACAGGAGGACGGCACTGGGGGAAGGAGTAGTGAGGCCGGAGACCGAGATGGTGCTCGCGTCATGTGTCGAACGCTGCTCGTCGGCCCTCGTTGTCGTCATCAATCTAGGTTTCCCATCTGCGTCTCACCTTCTTCTTCCTTTGAAATTAACCTTAGTTTTTTGATGATCTGATTTCAATTGTTGGTTTATCGTTTTTCCAAGCATGATGTGTGAAGATCTGAGACAAAAAAGAAGAGGAAGAATTTTGACGAAGAGTTGGGTCATGGGGAACAAGGTGAATTCTCTCCCCCCCCCCCACCCCACGTTTGTTCCTACAGTTTGATTTTGATGTTATGGTTGATTCTATCCCAGGTCATCAGAACATACATAACTGTTGCTGAAGCCCTCTTGCTAAAGGTATGTAATACTTTATACTGACTTTCTGATATGAACAAAACAAGATGTTGCTTCAGGCTATCTCTTTGACAAAATTGTGTTGCCTTTCGGAGGAAAGCACAAGAAGATATGATCGAATTGAATGGGTAGTGCATTTATCTTGTTGGTTAGTTCCCTCACCGGCCTATTTACTGTTACCTGCGAGTTTCAGGTATAATACTCCCCCCCCCCCCTTAGCAAAGGGTGAATTCTCTGGTTTTGATTGGCCGGGAGAAACCCCATGAGTCTTGAGGATTTTCGGAAATGTTGGAATCAGTGGTGTTTTGTTTTTGATGATATTATCCGATGGAGGTGACAGGGAGAGAAGATGCTAGCTCAATGGTGCTGGCCGTGAAGGATTTTGGCGCATCCAAGGTTAGACTAATACAATTACTTCTTTATGCCTTGATTTTATTTGCCGGTGGATCAACTCAATTTGACACCATCTATTTCATGTCAAATGCAGGATATAACCAACATAAACACAATGCTTACAAGGAGATATCGGCTCATTTGATTGCTATATTGGCTTTGGTCACCCTTGTCGGGCTCCTTATCTTTGAAGCAAGGTTCGGATGCTCTTTGGACGCAGGAAGATGAACATGATAGAAAAAGAAAGGGATCAACCTTGCCATGACCCCATATTTCTGTAGGCTAATATCCCTTATTTGCACTATCCTACACCGAATACTTATAGGTACGGAGATTGGCTTGCGCATCTATTTACAATTTAGGCTGGTGTGGTGGCCAAGGTCAATAAGACATTGCATGGCACCACGTCAATTGCCTCTATTTTGATGGTGTTAGTTTGTGTTTAGTTTCAGTTGCAAAATTCATTCAATTGTTCAAGCATTGGAAAGTCAAGTTGATATGGACTGATCAACCGGAATACATAAAGCAGTATATTTGTGCTACACTACTATTGCAGTTCAGAATCATTTTTTTAGTTTATAACAACAGTTCCCTTCAAATTATAGACTATCCATCCCCTGTTGTTCGCCGAGGCTATCTTAGATGCCGCCTCTTACCTAATTTTAAGGGAACTGTTGTTTTGTTATTATGCTATGCGTGTGCATGAGCTTTCCTGAATTAGTTATTAAATTAAATATATTTCTGTCAAAGACAATGAGATTTTTTCTACTAATGGGAGATGATGTAGTTCTTTTTGTAATATGTTCAGTTCTTGTTGTGATTACAGAGAAAAGAAATATGTAGCCATATTTTGTGTTGCACCTTTCTTGACTATTCAGAATACCGTTGTTGTTGATGACAGGGTTATGTGCCTTTGCCATGCAGCACATGTCAATGGCAGTTCAGGAAGAGATGACATCACAAGTGAGCTCAATTGATAAGCCCACTAGCAGAAAAATGTGGTTTGAGGTGATTTTCTTGTTTTATCTAAATAGTGAATATTCTTCTTATTATGTTCTGGCTCTAGAAAGAACTAAGCATAACATACTGAATCTGGAGCTTTATTTCAACAACATTTATATCATTGAAAATCTTGAATATACTTTTGCTTTGATGGCCTGCCACTAATCAAGACATAGGTTACTCCCTCCTTCCCGTGCATTGGGCATCTGTGTGTGCCTAGGTCGCGATGCAGCTCCTTAGTTGCCTAATGCACCGACGGAGGGAGTACAAACCTTCAAATAGACTGATTTAGTTTGGCTGATTGTTTATTCTTATTCATTGTGGAATAGGATAGCCATATGTATTTATTTTGCCCTCCATCTTTTTAATTCTACATAAAAGTACATCATTTTGTTATTTATTTACTAATAATACAATCTCCATTACTTATCTTCTTTTAATATGAAATAAATCATCAGCATCATACCTTTATTAATTTTCCATATTGTTCAGTCATCTATTTGGAGTAATTTTATAATCAAAGCATTGGACTATTGAGCAAATTGTAATGTCATTTTAATCTTATTATTTTTTCTCAAATGCTTTTATTAAATTTTATGCATAGCTGTTGGTTATAGTGTATAGTACAACCACCTTTAGGATTATTGGTGTTGGAGTAGTGACAATATTGCGTCACGGTTTCATTCCCTTTTCGCTTTTGAACTTGTACCTATGCCACAACCTGCTCCAACCCCTCCTCTGATGTGGTGTGGTGGGAGGAGGAAGAAGAGCATGCATGCTCTCTATCTACATCCAGCGTCCACACGGCTAGATCGACGGGTCTAAACTATGGGTGAGCTCCTCCACTACCTGATAAATTCCTTTTCTGCTCTATCTTTTTTCCTTCCAATTCATGTAAATTGAAACTTTGAAATCAACCAGTATCTAATGCCTATAATCCATGGAAAGAAGTGGTCTTCAAATGTGAAACTCAAGCCGGCAATTGGATACCAATTTGCCTACTTATTTATACCTTCAAATATTGGTCAAAGACTAATTAAGTCACTGTTTCTTAATTTTTCTATTCCTTATTTATACCTCCAAACATTACAGAATGTGAGGAGTTGGACTATAAATGTTTGCTTATGATTAAAGGATCACCAAAAATATGGAGAATTTATTCATTTGCATTTTCATGTTTCTCCAACTGTATGTACCATTGCGGAGAAGAGGCAAAGTAATAGACATTTTAATTCTGATTTATGTAGATAATTGTTTAATTTGTGGGTACCATTCTATCTCAGATGTAGTACATTGTGTGTATGAATCATGGTGAATGTCAAGCCTACTTAGGTCATACCCAAGTAAGGTCAGTATAGATGTATAGTGCTTATAAAATGTGGTGCTCTAATATAACTTTGTTCCTCAGTTAGGAATTATGTTTTTCTGTAGTTAAAATGCATGTGTGTTGCTGTGATGTATATAAGTGACAGGGAACAAAAAAGAATGGAAGAAGGCCCTTTTTTTTCTGTTTGATAATTACTCATTCATCCTGATGCTTGAGCGTTTTCTAACCTCCCCTGTTTTATTCTTTTGGTGCTACTTGGATGTTTCTAAGGTCTGTTTTTTTGTTTTATTTCAGAATGCAGAAAGAATAAGTTACTAGCATTGTGCAAGTAAACCTACTGCGATTGCAACTGCAAAAAAAATCATCACATGCTGTGAGCTTAAATAAAAGGAGCTAAACTGTTGTGTCATGTTCAGAATTGATACTAGAAAAAATAATCTAAACTGCACATTCTGAAACTATCTAGACTCCTACCTTTGGGGAATTAGGTTGCTAAGAATTACTTTGTAAATAAATGACATGCTAACTTGTTGGTTCAGTTTAGAGCTATAGGCAGGGGCTTGCAGTAGGGGGGATATCATTGTGGCAGTTGAAAACCAAAGCCTTTATTCATGAGTGTATGATCTGGACTTCACTTTTCTGAAAGTATGTTACGATCCTGCTCTTGGAATAAATGGCATGCTAAAACGTTGGTTGCTGTGGTGCATTGCAAGGTACAACCTTAGTTTTAAACATTTTGCATACTAACAGATATGTATTGGAATTTTAATTTGCATCTCTGCAACGACTTGACAATTCTTCGTCTTTTACGACACGGATCCGCGGCACAGTAGGAGAGGTGACGCCGGCCGGCAGCGCCTCACCGCCAACTATTGTTTGGCACCGGCAAGGAGAAGGGCGCTTAGGATCTGCTGCGCTGTGCATGGCTGTTGAAGTTCAACATCGCCATGATGTGTATGGTTTCTCTATTTTCCTCATATTGCCCTGTTCCCAATTTTACAAACTGCTATGTGACGCACAATGGCCACGCCACGCACTGGTGAGATTCAAGGTGCAGTAGAGCAAGAGTCAGTTCGAGGTGAGGTATCTCACGTCGATCTCCTGCTGCTCACCAGCGAGGCTCGCTGATGAGTGGCCAGATCCACACAAGGTGGATGTCACACACACGGCCCTCTCCCCTCCATCCTTTCTCTTTCCTACAACTATTATGTCTTTGTACCTTGTTATATTGCTCTTTCATCCATGGTGATAAAGATGTTAACTCAATTTGATAATGGAGTCACAGATTTGTATCTGATAATTCTTGGAATTCAAATTGTAACATCCATACTAATTTGTTGGTTTGTCTCAACCAATAATTCAATGTAAACCTATTAACATGAATTTTATGGGTATACATTGTCTCCTCCTATGCCAATTGATTTTCTCCAGATTAGTTGTAGCATAATTTTCAAGAAGGTTACAAACCTAGCAATGGATGAGACTATCATTATGATTGAAGATAGCTGACTGTGACAATTGTTTCTTTTGAAGTTTCACTATTTATGGAGGTGACAATGCTAGATATATACATCTGTATCATGGCACTTCTCCAGCAAACAAAAGCTTGGTAGCCATCTACTTTCAGAGAGTTTGAAAACGTACTATCACGCTAACTCACTTATCCAGATTAATGGTAAGTGTGTGTTTTCTTGTATACCGATCTACAGAACTACAATTGAGATCTCTACCTCCTATATTTCCCTTTTGTCATCTTTTCTGGCTTTTATGCTACTACTCAAAATGTTTGACTATTCAATTATAAACGTCATGCAGCAGTTCTTACTTTCTTACTCCCTTTAGACATGATTTCCCTGTCCAAACATTCAGCTGAACCGACACTAGCAATATTGATTAGCTGAACTTGCAGAAGGGGAGAGGTACTAAAGGAACATCTTACGTATTTTTGGTCTCATATTCTTTGAGTACATAACTATCCATTTATTAAAAACTATATTTGATGGACAAATTGAACAGCACAATTTAAGGATGATAAAAATAATAATTTTAACAAGTGGAAGTAATGTATGGTACCGTGTAAAAATGAAAGGTATAGTTTTCCCACTCCTCCAAGATGAGTTCAGTGCCTGTGTTTAAACCAAGATGGTCAAATGAAATGTATGAATACTACTACAATTGTTGAACATTTGATGAAATCAGAAGTTAAGTAGATTACATATATGTAAGTTAGTCTTGTGGCTGATGCTTTCACCATGATAAATATAACCCCGAACGCATATGCCAACCAATGTTTAAGAGACTCAAAGACAATAACTAATGCTAAATATCGATGCCTGCTGCTTAGGGGCACTATCTGGCATGGTTCAAAAGAGAGGTAATTGTACCTGAAGCAGTGGACACAACCATTCCTTACATTTGTAAGAGTTGCGCAGTAGTATAATAACCGTCTTTCTTTGAGGAGCAGTGTCGTTAAGTTTCAGTAGAAGTACAGGTACACGTTCCTGTTCAGCTGACTAATGAAAAAAAGTGATAACAGATTCTGTTATTCAGGGAGCAAGAGCCAAAATTTCTTCAACTAGCTTCTCCTAAGTTGCCCACCTCTTTCCTCGGGCATGACTCCATGGCTTGGAAAAAGCAGCAGAATCAACACAATCACCTTGATCTGGAAGGTGGAATGTGTTTTCTCAGATCGAAGGAGGATCCTGGCCTCTCCGAGCCCCGGAGGCCCGTTGCCTTGGTAAAATAGCTCCTTTACGAGACTCCCTTGCTCCATGGCCAGAGGCACCGGGACTGCGTGACGACGAGCAGATTCGAAGCAAGCCATTAATCAACTCGGGATGCAAACTCGCGGCGCGAGGGAGAGAGAAAGTGAGGGGGGTGTGGCTGGCTGACCTCGGTGTTTCCGGTGGACCTACTGGTACTCCGACCAGATGTATCCGGCGGCAGCAGTTGGGGCTCCGGTGGAGTCGGGGCGGCGGCAGGTGACTGGACCGCGCGTGGTGGAGAACTGGAGGAGAGGGAACCGAGCCCCACACTCACGAGCCGTTTCTTGGAGCGACTGCTCACATGCGGCACGCGGCCGACAGCCGGCAGCGGAGGTACACGCGTGGCTGAAGCGCTATGGGGGCCACAAGGCAGGCGGTTCCTTTTTTATTGATTTGTCATGCGTGCATGCCTTCCTGATTGCTTGTTGTTGCCGACACATTAAGTGATCACGTGTCTGTAATCCATGGTCGTTCTTTCTGAGAGACAGTGGGAATACAAATACTGAGATTTGCTTCCCATTTTCCTTTGATCGAGGCGGTGAAAATGCAGAGTAGTCCAAGGAGGCGTCAACCGCGTGGGCTCCTCCCTACATGCCCCCCTGACCCGGCCGTCGTGTATCCTCCTTCGTTACACCCGATTTGTTGAATGCTTGATGCGATGGAGGTTGCGGCACAGCGGCCGACGGGAGCATGCAAGTGGGTGATGGTCGTAGCACGGCGATGTCGCACAGTCGCTCGGCGTGCAGTAGGGCCGGTGGTGCCGGGCTGCACATCTGTAGCGGAGCGTGGAAGTTTGGTTGGTGTGCGCAGCAAGCATGACACTCGCACAACTGCGGCACACCGCTTGACATTTTTTGGCAGATTATACGATCTTGCTCACCTATAAAATTAGCTAGCTCTCATTGTTGATCCACAAGCCTGCTTATACGTGAGTTCAGTAATGACCAGAGAATCGATCAAGCCTCCTCTATCTATTAAAATATCTCTCTATATATATATTGAACACATAGAGTTGGTGGTTAGCGCCCTATCCAGCCTGGGTCGATGTTCGAGAATCAGAATCAACTCTAAGATGAGCTCCTCGAATAGTCTCTCTCTCTCGGGCAATGATGATGCCGAGGCCAGTGTGACTATTTTCCAGCAGAGCAGTCTTCAACATTGGCAGCAACCATTTTTTAGGTAGCTTGTGAGATTTCTCTACTGTTTAGACACAAATTTGCTTTGTGTAATGCACCCAGGGCTGTGGATAAGGATTTCCTGATTTTCTGGGTGTTTCTCATTTGAACATGAATTCAAAATGTTCCATTTTGCATCCAAGTAAAACTATTGGTTCACATCGATTCTATCTATCATTTACCAAACCGCTCACTATTCTTAATGCTGATGGGGAGGCGCACATGGAGGAAGGTCAAGCATATGGTTTCACATTTAAATGCACTTCCAAGGGACTGTGCCTAATCGTCTACTCAATATAATCAAATTGCAAGAGCTCCTTATTATATAACTTAGCATTAGTATACATGCCTACCAAAACTTCTATGTTTATCATGTTTTTGAATCTTATGTAATCACCTAAGACCATCCTGTGCGTTTAATTGTCGGTCATTTGCTGCTTAGACTATTGTGTGGTGCGCTTCTGAACCAATATATGCTTTTGCCTTCAAGTGCACGTCCAAGGACCTCTGCATAATTGTTTATCAGTATCACTTGCTTGCTGCATGCAGTATCATGAGCTGTGCTTTGGCAGCAGCAATACTTATTAAAAATCATCCTTTGTCTACTGCATGTTCTCTGCTCATTGCAACTATGCAAGCTCTACTTTTTAAAATTCTTAGTATAAAGATGCCCTGTCAAGAATATTTGCTTAAATAAGTTCAGATGTATGCCAACTGAAAAGAGGCTCTTATATATGTTTCAATTTGTATCTACATATTTTAATGCCCACTCTTAAAATACATGGCTTGCGTTCGGCCTTTGCGCCATGAGCACAACGGGTCATCTAGTGGCTCTAAAGCCACGAGGATGTGGCGGATCGGCGGCTGCATCTATGCTTGACTGTGGACATGCCCTAGTCAGCTAATTCCACATCAGCCCATACCGCAGTACGGCATCATCGTAAGATTCCTCCCTAGCTCTAGGAAAGCTCGTGATTACATCCTTTGTAGAAAAAAAAACCGTGATTACATATTGGCTAGCTAGTTTGAGTTGGTCTTGGACTGGAGCAAGTACTGAGTTGATTTCCGTATTTGCATAAAATTTGGACAAATTCTAAGCTTTGTTTTCTTTTTAACTACATCGATCGTAGACTCGTAGGTAACCGGCCGGTGGATCAATCCGAACAAACAACTACTCCTGCATGTAGTACGTACTTTTGTTTGTTTGGGAATGTTGTAGCACGTACGCACTTTATCTCTTCGCGCGTGCATCATTGGAGTCTTCTTATAAATCCTACAGTTCTACTCCCTCCGTTCCTAAATATTTGTCTTTTTAGAGATTTCAAATGGACCAGCACATACGGATGTATATAGATATATTTGAGTATAGATTCATTCATTTTACTTCGTATGTAGTCATTTGTTGAAATCTCTACAAAGACAAATATTTAGAAACGGAGGAAATACGTACCAGACCAACCAACCTCCAAATAACTAACAACCTTCTTAGGAAATCAAGAGACCAGGCGTCGAAAATAGGGCACGTGTATGATGGCCGACGGCGGCGACCAGGAGCTTGAGCAACTAGCGGCGATCGCGACGGCGGAGCCCCAGGAGTGTAGCAGGTGGGCGATCATCTGCCTTTTGGGATGCGCGGGCGTCATGCTCTTCGGCCTAACCTTCTAACACTAGTAGAAAAACACCTATTAGTCTCGGTCGTAAGGGTCTTTAGTCCCGGTTCATGAACCGGGACTAATGGGTCGTTACAAATACCTCCACCCATTAGTCCCGGTTCAAACACGAACTGGGACAGATGTGCCTCCACGTGGCCGGTCCGCCGAGCCCAGTCACCAACCGGGACCAAAAGTCCATATTTTTTTTAGAAAAGTGGCTGCTTTAGGGGTTTTGGGGGTTATTTTTAGGTTGTTATTAGCTAACTAATAGAGAGAAGTGTCCTCTCTTATATCTTCGTCCTTGGTTTATCAACGCTGCTGCTATGTTCATTTCACCCGCTGATATAACATGCTCATGCATGCTCGCATCATACATCATCATATATAATAACAAGTCCTACTAATCATGCATCATCATACAACTTCTACTCGTTATTAATAATAAGTCATACGATCATCATCCTCATAGTCATCGAACCCAACCCTACATAATTGTTCTTAGCACATGATCGTCAGTATCAGGTAGGACCTAAACACCCTTAAAGTAAAATAGCATAAAACAATATAGACCCTGACTCTCCATTATGAAGAATGACGATCATCCTGTATCCAATTCTTGCCCTTCGCTGCCTTTTGCTTCCAAGAAGCTCCTTACGACTGTCCATACATTTTTTTCTATTCTTTGATTATTATGTCTCCACTTCTTTTAGAAACCCGGTATGGACAGTTGAGATTCGTAGAACGACCTGGTTGTATGTTCAAAACATGAAGGCTACCATGCGTATACATCAGATAAGGCACACAATCATTCGGGATTATCTGTTGAAAAATATAGTAATAACTTCGTAGTTAGCAATGATGTACTAGTTTTAGAAGTGTGCAAAAAGATGCACGGATGTTGTAATAGTAAAAAATAATCTTACCAGGGTATCTTCATGGTAGTTACCATAGTTCAACACGTGCACTAGTGACACGTATTGACCATAAGGTTGAGGAGTTTGATTGTAGATATTGTAATTCTCAAGACCAGTACAAAATGCGACCAGATGATTTTTCTCCTGATAAGTTAATTCGGAGCCTTCGGTGTAGTAGGTTCTGTCTACCATCTTCCGCACATTCTTTGAAGAATGAAAATAAGCTGTCAATGGAGAAAATAAGTTGTCAACTATTTTGAAATAAACAATATAAATTACTTAATAACTATGTTAAGCTCACATGGGGGAAGAATTGGAGGTGTATCCACAAGGACCCAAATCGAAGGTCTCTCTTGCTCGATTGTAGGATCACCAAGATCCATGGTGACAAGCATACCCTCATCAAGACCATACATCTTGCAAAGTGCTTCCCAACTTTTGCAACCAAAATGGGTTACACTCTGAGCATTGTACAACTTTACTTGAAAATCCACACCATGATGGGTACCTAGGATAATTTTTTTGGTTTCGAAACTTTCATGGTCTTCGAAACCCATCCTTTCCAAGACATAGCGTCTTGCAAAGCATGAGATAAGCTAGTCGAATTGGAAAACATGAAGAATATTGTCATGATTAAAATAGTTGAAGTCATGATTAATTACGAAAAAAAAACTATTGCCGTCGTTGCGTACCGTATGAACATCGAAGGTCTCCTCGAGCTTAATGCTGAAGCGCCGATCTTCGTCCAGCTCAATGAACCTGTCGCAGATACCTCGGTCGTTGTGGCACCAGTCGCACTCCCTCGGGCGGTTTTCGTCGTCCGAGTATGACATTTTCGGCCTATGTTCACAATTCAAATATTAAACTAGATTATTAATCACGTGTTGACTATCGGTGATGTACGTAGCTCCTCCTTTCATTCTCAAGTGCATTATTACACCAAATTGTCTAGCACACAGGAATGAAGAAGAACTTATCCAATATGAGCATTCAATAAGCAAAACCAAATCATAAAATAAGCAAAATCAAATCATAAAATAAAGTAGTATTCAAATTAGCATGCATTTAATAATTATAAGCAAAAGTACATCATCTCTTGGTGTCCGTACATCATCGAATATTATCACAAATATAGCATCACTAATACAACTAGAACCGTAGCGCCCGACGGGTATCGACGCGGGCGGTGGACACCCAAAGATAAGGAACCACCACAGGATCATAGCTCAAGTGAGATCCCTGAAAAACCTGCCAGGTATTGTCGAACCTGCCCTCCAATGCAACCATGTAGCGACGGACGTGCTCGTCTTCCTCGCTGACACGGTGACGTACCACCTCCGCGGTGTCCGGAAGCCTCGGCATCGTCACTGGCCCACGCGACCGCCACCAAACAAGGATCGGGTCAACAACGGGCTGCCTCCTCACCAACCTACATCCCCCGGAAGGTAGCACCTCCCAATACCAGCCCGGCGGAGCCCAGTCCCGAACATGGCCCTGATCAAGCAAGCCTCCACCGCCGAGTCGACGACGACGAGGATGCGGGATAGACATCGCTGACGTCGATGCGGGAACTACTTCTATATATAGTTAAATAAAGTAGTTTTATTAATTAAATCAACTATCTAGTTCAACTACTAATTAAGCACTTATTATAAATAAATAAAGTACTACTTACTAAAAACAAACTACTTCTATATATAGTAAAATAAATTAGTTTATTAAATCAACTAGCTAGTTCAACTATATATATATGAAGCACTTACTATAAATAAAATAAAATAGTACTTACTAAAAATGAACAAATTAATTACACAATCTAAATTACACAATATGAACTACATATCTAAATTACACCACATTTAATCTAACAAAAAGATCTAACAAAAATAATATCACCAAACATGCATATTCAACAATAATATTACCAAAAAAATCTAACATAATATGAACAAATTAATTACACAATCTAAATTACACAATATGAACTACATATCTAAATTACTACACATCTAATCTAAAAAAACCTATTAACAGAAAAAAAAAGTCTAACATAATATGAACAAATTAATTAGACAATCTAAATTACACAATATGAACAACATATCTAATTAAATTACTACACATCTAATCTAAAAAAAATCTACTAACAGAAAAAAAATCTAACATAATATGAACAAATTAATTACACAATATGAACTACATATCTAAATTACCACAAATCTAATCTAACAAAACATCTATGAACTATACAAAAAAATCTAAACAAAATCTAACAAAAATAAAAGAAAGTTGCTCACGGCCGGCGACGGCGACGGCGATGGCGACGGCGAGGTGCAGCAGGGCGGGCGGCGACGTACGTCGGGGCGGCGACGGCGTCGGGGCGGCAGGCCGGGCGGCGACGGCAGCGGGGCGGGACGGCGACGGCGCGCGTCGGGGCGGCAGGGCGGGCGGCGACGGCGTTGGGGCGGGGCGGCGACGGCGTCGGGGCGGGGCGGCAACGGCGAGGTGGCGGCAGGGGACGGCGCGCGGCGTCGGGAGAGATCGAAGTCGGGGCGGGGCGGCAGTGCCACTTATATAGCAAAGGCTTTGGTCCCGGTTCGTGGCACAAACCGGGACCAATGCCCATCTTTTGTCCCGGTTGGTGCCACCAACCGGGACCAAAGGCCTCTTTTCGGCAGCCCAAAGGGCGGGAAACAAAGACCTTTGGTGCCGGTTGGTGGCTCCAACCGGGGCAAAAGAGGGGCATTTGTCCCGGTTGGTGCCACCAACCGGGACCAAAGAGCGGGATTGGTACCGGTTGGTGCCACCAACCGGTTCCAATGCACCTCTTTCTGCAGCTGTTTTTAATTAGTCCCACCTCGCCAAGCGAGAGGCACTTGCAGCGGTTTATAAGCCCTGAGTGCATAGACGATGAAGAAGAGGCTCAATGCTCACCTGCACGTTGGTTAGCTTCAAGCCTTGAGGATTAGGGTAGACTGCACGGTGCTGTGTGCAGTGCAGTTTACACTATTTCGAAAGGCTTGAAGCTAATTAACGAGCATTGCGCCTCTTTTTTATTTTTAATGACTTATTTTTAATAGTTATGATTAACTTTACTAAAAAATGAGCATAGATGCTTATTTTTAATGACTTATTACAACTCAGAATAAAAAGAAAAAAAATAAATATAGCAGAAAAGAAAAAAACTATATAAAAAACTACTCAGAAATAAATAGAAGAAAAAATAGTTGGGATTAACTTTACTAAAAAATGAGCATAGATGCTTATTTTTAATGACTTATTACAACTCAGATATAAAGAGAAAAAATAAATAAAGCAGAAAAGAATAAAAAACTATATAAAAAACTACTCAGAAATAAATAGAAGAAAAAATAGTTGTGATTAACTTTACTAAAAAATGAGCATAGATGCTTATTTTTAATGACTTATTACAACTCAGAAATAAAAAGAAAAAAATAAATATAGCAGAAAGAAAAGAAACTATATAAAAAACTACTCAGGAATAAATAGAAGAATAAATAGTTGTGATTAACTTTACTAAAAAATGAGCATAGATGCTTATTTTTAATGACTTATTACAACTCAGAAATAAAAAGAAAAAAATAAATATAGCAGAAAAGAAAAAAACTATATAAAAAACTACTCAGAAATAAATAGAAGCAAAAATAGTTGTGATTAACTTTACTAAAAAATGAGCATAGATGCTTATTTTTAATGACTTATTACAATTCAGAAATAAATAGAAGAAAAAATAGTTGTGATTAACTTTACTAAAAAATGAGCATAGATGCTTATTTTTAATGACTTATTACAACTCAGAAATAAAAAGAAAAAAATAAATATAGCAGAAAAGAAAAAAAAACTATATAAAAAACTACTCAGAAATGAATAGAAGCAAAAATAGTTGTGATTAACTTTACTAAAAAAAATGAGCATAGATGCTTATTTTTAATGACTTATTACAATTCAGAAATAAATAGAAGAAAAAATAGTTGTGATTAACTTTACTAAAAAATGAGCATAGATGCTTATTTTTAATGACTTATTACAACTCAGAAATTAAAAGGAAAAAATAAATATAGCTAAAAAGAAAAAAAACTATATAAAAAACTACTCAGAAATGAGCATAGATGCGCTTATAGAGAAAATTCAACCTAAATTCATAATAAATTTCTACTAACTTCAGAGAAATTCAGTATGAATTTAGGTGAAATTCCCTGTATAAGGGCATCTATTTTCATTTTGAGAGGAGCTCAACAAGGCAGAGAGGGAGGGGCTTATAAACCGGTCTGATTCCACTTCGGTTGGCGAGGTGGGACTAAACTCTGGCCGCAACGAGGACCAACCCTTTAGTCCCAGTTGGTGGCACGAACCGGGACTAAAAAAGGGCAGCCTTTGGTCCCGATTCATGTCACCAACCGGGACCAATGGTGGTGGGCCAGGAGTGAGGCCCATTGGTCCCGGTTCGTGTTCGTCCCGCCAACCGGGACCAAAAGGTCCAGACGAACCGGGACCAATGGCCCACGTGGCCCGGCCGGCCCTCGGGGCTCACGAACCGGGTCCAATGCCCCCATTGGTCCCGGTTCTGGATTGAACCGGGACTAATGGGCTGGACCGGCCTAGACCATTGGCCCCTTTTCTACTAGTGTAAGTGATGGATGACTTCGAGAGCTCGCCTGTGCCTTTCCTCCTCCTCCTCCTGGCGTTTCTGTTCATCCTCGTGGGAGGCTCATGTATCGCTGAATGCATTATTCTTGTGTCTGAACAGTACACCGGCGGCAATGCAGTTGGAGTAATGAACGTAGATAGATTGTTGTCGTGGTAGCCAGTAGCAACTGGTTATCTTGTGTAATACTGTATTTCCCCTGTCCTTTTTAGTCTATATATAAATTTTGTCCAAAGTCAAAGTATCCCGATGTAGTAAGTCATATTTGTAGTGCATGATGTACAATTCATTACATAGTGACTTTTCAAGTTTTGTTTGCTTGCACTACAAGTAGTCACTGTCAATGATTACTTTCCATAAAAATAATAAACTACTGATCTGCCCTTTGGGTCTTTTTGTATTAGTGTAGATGCATTGCAACTTATGGACTTCTCCCATTGTTAGTTTCTCGGGTTAAAAATACTATCTTCTTATTTTGAATGATTATTGCACTCATTATTCTTGTACCTTCCCCTTCGTGCCAAATCCGGTACATGTGCTACGTTCCCACTTTTCTTTGTGTTTATACTAACTCAGTTTGTACTCGAAGAGGGCCCCCCTGCTCGTTTTTGCAGGCCGCCATCTTCGTCGGATTCTGCGCCTTGGAGGGTGTCTCCCCCTGCTCCCCTTCCGAGACGCCATAAGAAGCTCAGACGAGAGCCAAGCCTAGCCGACCTGCAGGGAGAGAAAGCACAGTCGCTTCTTCCACCTCTGACGGAGTTCACCGCCACCCTCGGCAAAACCCTAACCCTAGCAGTCTGCCTACCAATCACCGACACGGTCACCTCTCGGATGCTCGTAGGCTTTCCATGGTGGACCTGCGTGCCATGTGTAGCATTTGGAGGGTTGCCTACAAGTATTGCGTACTTACATGTCGTAGATAATAGACATGGTTAATTCAGTCTATATAAATTACTCAGTGTCCGGATAGGTCCTCAAGAATAAATATTATGGATATCAACAGTTATATGAAAACCGGTATGGGTATGGGTGCAGCCACCCCATACCCTTAACCGTCACCTCTGAGCTTACCCATCACCCTTACCCATACCCGTCAATGGGTACAACTTTTTGAAGGAAATATGCCCTAGAGGCAATAATAAAGTTATTATTTATTTCCTCATATCATGATAAATGTTTATTATTCATGCTAGAATTGTATTAACCGGAAACATGATACATGTGTGAATACATAGACAAAACTATAATCACTAGTATACCTCTACTTGACTAGCTCATTAATCAAAGATGGTTATGTTTCCTAACCATAGACATGTGTTGTCATTTGATTAGTGGGATCACATCATTAGAAGAATGATGTGATTGACATGACCCATTCCGTTAGCCTAGCACTTGATCGTTTAGTATACTGCTATTGCTTTCTTCATGACTTATACATGTTCCTGTAACTATGAGATTATGCAACTCCCATTTACCGGAGGAACACTTTGGGTACTACCAAACGTCACAACATAACTGGGTGATTATAAAGGAGTACTACAGGTGTCTCCGAAGGTACATGTTGAGTTGGCGTATTTCGAGGTTAGGTTTTGTCACTCCGATCGTCGGAGAGGTATCTCAGGGCCCTCTCGGTAATGCACATCATTATAAGCCTTGCAAGCAATGTGACCAATGAGTTGGTTACGTGATGATGCATTACAGAATGAGTAAAGAGACTTGCCGGTAACGAGATTGAACTAGGCATTGGATACCGACGATCAGATCTCGGGAAAGTAACATACCGATGACAAAGGGAACAACGTATGTTGTTATGTGGTTTGACCGATAAAGATCTTCGTAGAATATGTAGGAACCAATATGGGCATCTAGGTCCCGCTATTGGTTATTGACCGAGAATGGTTCTAGGTCATGTCTACATAGTTCTCGAACCTGTAGGGTCCGCACGCTTAACGTTACGATGACAGTTTTATTATGAATTTATAAGTTTTGATGTACCGAAGATTGTTCGGAGTCCCGGATGTGATCACAAACATGACGAGGAGTCTCGAAATGGTCGAGACATAAAGATTGATATATTGGACGACTATATTCGAACACCGGAAGTGTTCCGGGTGATTTCGGAGAAAATCGGAGTGCCGGAGGGGTTACCGGAACCCCCCGGGGAAGTATTGGGCCTTAGTGGGCCTGAGGGGAGAGAGAGGGCAGCAGCCCAGGAGGTGGCGCGCCCCCTCCCAAGGGGAGTCCGAATTGGACTAGGGGAGGGGGGCGCGACCCCTCTTTCCCTCTCCCTCTCCCCCTCTTTCCTTCCCCCTTCCTCCTTCCTAGTTGGACTAGGAAAGGGGAGTCCTACTCCCACTAGGAGGAGGACTCCCCCCTCCTAGGCGCGCCACAAGGGCCGGCCGGCCTCCCCCCTTGCTCCTTTATATACGGGGGCAGGGGGCACCCCATAGACACAGAAGTTGATCTACGGATCATTCCTTAGCCGTGTGCGGTGCCCCCCTCCACCATATTCTACCTCGGTCATATCGTCGCGGAGTTTAGGCGAAGCCCTGCGCCAGTAGAACATCATCATCGTCACCACGCCGTCGTGCTGACGGAACTCATCTCCGGAGCTTTGCTGGATCGGAGGCCGGAGATCGTCATCGAGCTGAACGTGTGCTAAACTCGGAGGCCCCGTATGTTCGGTGCTTGGATCGGTCGGATCGTGAAGACGTACGACTACATCAACCGCGTTGTGCTAACGCTTCCGCTTATGGTCTACGAGGGTACGTGGACATACACTCTCCCCTCTCGTTGCTATACCATCACCATGATCTTGCGTGTGCGTAGGAATTTTTTTGAAATTACTACGTTTGCCAATAGTGGCATCCGAGCCTAGGTTTTATGCGTTGATGTTATATGCACGAGTAGAACACAAGTGAGTTGTGGGCGATACAAGTCATACTGCTTACCAGAATGTCATACTTTGGTTCGGCGGTATTGTGAGATGAAGCGGCCCGGACCGACATTACGCGTACGCTTACGCGAGACTGGTTTCACCGTTACGAGCACTCGTGCTTAAAGGTGGTTGGCGGGTGTCTGTCTCTCTCACTTTAGCTGAATCGAGTGTGGCTACGCCCGGTCCTTGCGAAGGTTAAAACAGCACCAACTTGACGAACTATCGTTGTGGTTTTTGATGCGTAGGTAAGAACGGTTCTTGCTAAGCCCGTAGCAGCCACGTAAAATTTGCAACAACAAAGTAGAGGACGTCTAACTTGTTTTTGCAGGGCATGTTGTGATGTGATATGGTCAAGACATGATGCTATATTATTGTATGAGATGATCATGTTTTGTAACCGAAGTTATCGGCAACTGGCAGGAGCCATATGGTTGTCGCTTTATTGTATGAAATGCAAATGCCCTGTAATTGCTTTACTTTATCACTAAGCGGTAGCGATAGTCGTAGAAGCAATAGATGGCGTAACGACAACGATGCTACGATGGAGATCAAGGTATCGCGCCGGTGACGATGGTGATCACGACGGTGCTTCGGAGATGGAGATCACAAGCACAAGATGATGATGGCCATATCATATCACTTATATTGATTGCATGTGATGTTTATCCTTTATGCATCTTATCTTGCTTTGATTGACGGTAGCATTTTAAGATGATCTCTCACTAAAATTATCAAGAAGTGTTCTCCCTGAGTATGCACCGTTGCCAAAGTTCGTCGTGCCCAGACACCACGTGATGATCGGGTGTGATAAGCTCTACGTCCATCTACAACGGGTGCAAGCCAGTTTTGCACACGCGGAATACTCAGGTTAAACTTGACGAGCCTAGCATATGCAGATATGGCCTCGGAACACGGAGACTGAAAGGTCGAGCGTGAATCATATAGTAGATATGATCAACATAGTGATGTTCACCACTACGGGAAACAGATAATTTGCCGTCAGGGGGCATCTTTGCCGTCAGCTTTTCGTCGGGCAGACGGCAAAGAAAGGGTTTGCCGACATCAGCAGACGGCAAAGAAAAACTGACGGCAAAATATATATTGCCATCTGCCAGAAAAATCACAGACGGCAAAGAGCTCACTTTGCCGTCTGGAACAAAAATCACAGACGGCAAAGATTCTTTGCCGTCTGTATTTTTTTTAACAGACGGCAAAGATTCTTTGCCGTCTGTATTTTATTTTGCAGACGGCAAAGTGAGCTCTATGCCATCTGTATTTTTTTCGCAGACGGCAAAAAAGAAACACATCACACGGATCGATCACATGGATCGATGACTTGGCAACATCATAGACGCACATCCCCAACTACCAGGCCATCCACACCCCACCCACCCACGATGCACGCGCCCCCAGGCAGCACCCATGCGCTCCATGCTCTGTCTCCCTTATCCCCACCCCCATCGCACGTCTCTCTCTCTCCCTCTCGATCCAAATCGAGCCGCCGCCGGCGCTTGCAACCACCTCGACCCCCAGCCCAGCCAACACCTTGCCCCCCGGTCCTGGGCTCGCCGGCCACCACTTCGCCCGGCGGCCGCGGACACTCCCCCCTTCGCCCCTCAGCGCCGTCGGCCCCAGCCACTTCCCCGTCGCCACCATAGGCCCGCCGGCGCCCGCCACCACCTCGCTGGCCTCCATCTCGCCGGCCGGCTCCGGCCTCGCTGGCCATCATCTCGGCAGCCGGCCCGGCCTGGTCGCTCGTCGCCCCCGGCGGCCTCCGTGCCCCGTCCCTCATCGCCCCCTATAGCCTGCGCACCCCGTCACCCCCGCCGGCCTCCGGCGGCCCCGGACCCGTCGCCCCTGCAGGCCTCCGACGGCCTCGACCCCCGGCACCGGCCCCGGCCTCGACAGCAGTCGTGCGCTCCACTTCGCAAACTCCGCGGCGACAGCAGCCAAGCACTCCGCCTCGCTTGCGTGCCTCCCCGCGGCGCCGGAGCGAGTCATCTCCCGAGCGCGGCTGGGCCAGAGCCGCGCAGCTCATCAGGTCCAGACAGCGGCGCGATGAGCAGAGCACGACAGAGTGCCGCGGCGGGCGTTGGGCTGGAAGGTGGGGCGAGCGGACCACTGTAGCGAAGAACAAGGACCCGATTGCTTTTCCATTTTATGTTTTAGGGTCCTTTGTGTTAATTTCAAGGACTATTCTGTAACTTTAGTTCTCTCTCGGTCCCGTTTACATTTTGTACTCCACTAATGTTAAATGAAAGGCACTAGGCACGACCGGGTCTTTCTCTCTTAAAATGATGAAGAATGAAGAAAAATTAGATAGGGCAGTGCACTTGCATGCGTTGCCCATAGCTTGGGAGCAACGCTACTGTTATTTTTTTATTTTGACCGCTTTCTTTGCCATTTGTGATGTACGAGGCTGACGGCAAAGACGTGAGGAGCTGACGGCAAAGTTGTAGTGTGGCTGACGGCAAAGTTACTTTTCTTTGCCGTCTGTGATTTATAAGGGTGACGGCAAAGAAGGTTCAGCTGACGGAAAATTCTTTGCCGTATGTCACATAAAAAAGCTGACGGCAAAGTATTCTTTGCCGGCTAATCTTTGCCGTCTGACTTTGCCATCTGCTTCCTGACGGCAAAATCTTTGCCGTCTGGATTTAGGTCTTTGCCGTCTGTAATCCACAGACGGCAAATTTCCTGTTTCCTGTAGTGCACTATTGAAAACTACTCCATCTCACGTGATGATCGGTTATGGTTTAGTTGATTTGGATCACGTGATCACTTAGATGACCAGAGAGATGTCTGTCTAAGTGGGAGTTCTTAAGTAATATGATTAATTGAACTTAAATTTATCATGAACTTAGTACCTGATAGTATTTTGCTTGTCTATGTTTGTTTGTAGATAGATGGCTCGTGCTGTTGTTCCGTTGAATTTTAATGCGTTCCTTGAGAAAGCAAAGTTGAAAGATGATGATAGCAATTACACGGACTGGGTCCATAACCTGAGGATTATCCTCGTTGCTGCACAAAAAAGTTACGTCCTGGAAGCACCACTGGGTGCTAGGCCCGCTACTGATGCAACTGACGACGTTAAGAACATCTGGCAGAGCAAAGCTGATGACTACTCTATAGTTCAGTGTGCCATGCTTTACGGCTTAGAACCGGGTCTTCAACGATGTTTTGAACGTCATGGAGCATATGAGATGTTCCAGGAGTTGAAGTTAATATTTCAAGCAAATGCCCGGATTGAGAGATATGAAGTCTCCAATAAGTTCTATAGCTGCAAGATGGAGGAGAATAGTTCTGTCAGTGAACACATACTCAAAATGTCTGGGTATAATAATCACTTGATTCAACTGGGAGTTAATCTTCCTGATGATAGTGTCATTGACAGAATTCTCCAATCACTGCCACCAAGCTACAAGAGCTTTGTGATGAACTATAATATGCAAGGGATGAACAAGACTATCCCCGAGCTCTTCGCGATGCTAAAAGCTGCGGAGGTAGAAATCAAGAAGGAGCATCAAGTGTTGATGGTCAACAAGACCACTAGTTTCAAGAAAAAGGGCAAAGGAAAGAAGAAGGGGAACTTCAAAAAGAACGGCAAGCAAGTTGCTGCTCAAGAGAAGAAACCCAAGTCTGGACCTAAGCCTGAAACTGAGTGCTTCTACTGCAAGCAGACTGGTCACTGGAAGCGGAACTGCCCCAAGTATTTGGCGGATAAGAAGGATGGCAAAGTGAACAAAGGTATATGTGATATACATGTTATTGATGTGTACCTAACTAGAGCTCGTAGTAGCACCTGGGTATTTGATACTGGTTCTGTTGCTAATATTTGCAACTCGAAACAGGGACTACAGAATAAGCGAGCACTGGCCAAGGACGAGGTGACGATTCGCGTGGGAAACGGTTCCAAAGTCGATGTGATCGCGGTCGGCATGCTACCTCTACATCTACCTTCGGGATTAGTTTTAGACCTGAATAATTGTTATTTGGTGCCAGTGTTAAGCATGAACATTATATCTGGATCTTGTTTGATGCGAGATGGTTATTCATTTAAATCAGAGAATAATGGTTGTTCTATTTATATGAGTAATATCTTTTATGGTCATGCACCCTTGAAGAATGGTCTATTTTTATTGAATCTCGATAGTAGTGATACACATATTCATAGTGTTGAAACCAAAAGATGCAGAGTTGATAACGATAGTGCAACTTATTTGTGGCACTGCCGTTTGGGTCATATCGGTGTAAAGCGCATGAAGAAACTCCATACTGATGGGCTTTTGGAATCACTTGATTATGAATCACTTGGTACTTGGGAACCGTGCCTTATGGGTAAGATGACTAAAACGCCGTTCTCCGGAACTATGGAGCGAGCAACTGATTTGTTGGAAATCATACATACTGATGTTTGTGGTCCAATGAATGTTGAGGCTCGCGACGGGTATCGTTATTTTCTCACCTTCACAGATGATTTGAGCAGATATGGGTATATCTACTTAATGAAACACAAGTCTGAAACATTTGAAAAGTTCAAAGAATTTCAGAGTGAAGTGGAAAATCATCGTAACAAGAAAATAAAGTTTCTGCGATCTGATCGTGGAGGAGAATATTTGAGTTACGAGTTTGGCCTACACTTGAAACAATGTGGAATAGTTTCGCAACTCACGCCACCTGGAACACCACAACGAAATGGTGTGTCCGAACGTCGTAATCGTACTTTACTAGATATGGTGCGATCTATGATGTGTCTTACTGATTTACCGCTATCGTTTTGGGGTTATGCTTTAGAGACGGCCGCATTCACGTTAAATAGGGCACCATCAAAATCCGTTGAGACGACGCCTTATGAACTGTGGTTTGGCAAGAAACCAATGTTGTCATTTCTTGAAGTTTGGGGCTGCGATGCTTATGTGAAGAAACTTCAACCAGATAAGCTCGAACCCAAATCGGAGAAATGTGTCTTCATAGGATACCCAAAAGAGATTGTTGGGTACACCTTCTATCACAAATCCGAAGGCAAGACATTCGTTGCTAAGAATGGATCCTTTCTAGAGAAGGAGTTTCTCTCTAAAGAAGTGAGTGGGAGGAAAGTAGAACTTGATGAGATAACTGTATCTACTCCCTTATTGGAAAGTAGTTCATCACAAGAACCGGTTCCTGTGACAACTACACCAATCAGTGAGGAAGCTAATGATATTGATCATGAAACTTCAGATCAAGTTTCTACTGAACCTCGTAGGTCTACCAGAGTAAGATCCGCACCAGAGTGGTACGGTAATCCTATTCTGGAAGACATGTTACTTGACCATGATGAACCTACGAACTATGAGGAAGCGATGATGAGCCCAGATTCCGCAAAATGGCTAGAGGCCATGAAATCTGAGATGGGATCCATGTATGAAAACAAAGTATGGACTTTGGTTGACTTGCCCGATGATCGGCAAGCCATTGAGAATAAATGGATCTTTAAGAAGAAGACTGACGCTGATGGTAATGTAACTGTCTATAAAGCTCGACTTGTTGCGAAAGGTTTTCGACAAGTTCAAGGGGTTGACTACGATGAGACTTTCTCACCCGTAGCGATGCTTAAGTCTGTCCGAATCATGTTAGCTATTGCTGCATTTCATGATTGTGAAATTTGGCAAATGGATGTCAAAACTGCATTCTTGAATGGATTTCTGGAAGAAGAGTTGTATATGATGCAGCCAGAAGGTTTTGTTGATCCAAAAGGTGCTAACAAAGTGTGCAAGCTCCAGCGATCCATTTGTGGACTGGTGCAAGCATCTCGGAGTTGGAATAAACGTTTTGATAGTGTGATCAAAGCATATGGTTTTATACAGACTTCTGGAGAAGCCTGTATTTACAAGAAAGTGAGTGGGAGCTCTGTAGCATTTCTGATTTTATATGTAGATGACATATTATTAATCGGAAATGATATAGAATTTCTGTATAGCATAAAGGGATACTTGAATAAAAGTTTTTCAATGAAAGACCTCGATGAAGCTGCTTACATATTGGGCATCAAGATCTATAGAGATAGATCAAGACGCTTAATAGGACATTCACAAAGTACATACCTTGACAAAATTTTGAAAAAGTTCAAAATGGATCAGGCAAAGAAAGGATTCTTGCCTATGCTACAAGGTGTGAAGTTGAGTCAAACTCAATGCCCGACCACAGCAGAAGATAGAGAGAAAATGAAAGATGTTCCCTATGCTTCAGCCATAGGCTCTATCATGTATGCAATGCTGTGTACCAGACCTGACGTATGCTTAGCAATAAGCTTGGCAGGAAGGTACCAAAGTAATCCAGGAGTGGATCACTGGACAGCGGTCAAGAACATCCTGAAATACCTGAAAAGGACTAAGGATATGTTTCTCGTATATGGAGGTGACAAAGAGCTAGTCGTAAATGGTTATGTCGATGCAAGCTTTGACACTGATCCGGACAATTCTAAATCGCAAACCGGATACGTGTTTTTATTAAACGGTGGAGCTGTAAGTTGGTGCAGTTCTAAACAAAGCCTCGTGGCGGGATCTACATGTGAAGCGGAGTACATAGCTGCTTCTGAAGCAGCAAATGAAGGAGTCTGGATGAAGGAGTTCATTTCTGATCTAGGTGTCATACCTAGTGCATCGGGACCAATGAAGATCTTCTGTGACAATACTGGTGCAATTGCCTTGGCAAAGGAATCCAGATTTCACAAGAGGACCAAGCACATCAAGAGACGCTTCAATTCCATTCAGGACCATGTCCAAGTGGGAGACATAGAGATTTGCAATATACATACGGATCTGAATGTCGCAGACCCGTTGACTAAGCCTCTCTCACGAGCAAAACATGATCAGCACCAAGACTCCATGGGTGTTAGAATCATTACTATGTAATCTAGATTATTGACTCTAGTGCAAGTGGGAGACTGAAGGAAATATGCCCAAGAGGCAATAATAAAGTTATTATTTATTTCCTCATATCATGATAAATGTTTATTATTCATGCTAGAATTATATTAACCGGAAACATGATACATGTGTGAATACATAGACAAAACTATAGTCACTAGTATACCTCTACTTGACTAGCTCATTAATCAAAGATGGTTATGTTTCCTAACCATAGACATGTGTTGTCATTTGATTAGTGGGATCACATCATTAGAAGAATGATGTGATTGACATGACCCATTCCGTTAGCCTAGCACTTGATCGTTTAGTATACTGCTATTGCTTTCTTCATGACTTATACATGTTCCTGTAACTATGAGATTATGCAACTCCTGTTTACCGGAGGAACACTTTGGGTACTACCAAACGTCACAACGTAACTGGGTGATTATAAAGGAGTACTACAGGTGTCTCCGAAGGTACATGTTGAGTTGGCATATTTCGAGATTAGGTTTTGTCACTCCGATCGTCGGAGAGGTATCTCAGGGCCCTCTCTGTAATGCACATCATTATAAGCCTTGCAAGCAATGTGACCAATGAGTTGGTTACGTGATGATGCATTATAGAACGAGTAAAGAGACTTGCCGGTAACGAGATTGAACTAGGTATTGGATACCGACGATCAGATCTCGGGCAAGTAACATACGGATGACAAAGGGAACAACGTATGTTGTTATGCGGTTTGACCGATAAAGTTCTTCGTAGAATATGTAGGAACCAATATGGGCATCCAGTTCCCGCTATTGGTTATTGATCGAGAATGGTTCTAGGTCATGTCTACATAGTTCTCGAACCCGTAGGGTCCGCACGCTTAATGTTACGATGACAGTTTTATTATGAGTTTATAAGTTTTGATGTACCGAAGTTTGTTCGGAGTCCCGGATGTGATCACGGACATGACGAGGAGTCTCGAAATGGTCGAGACATAAAGATTGATATATTGGACGACTATATTCGGACACCGGAAGTGTTCCGGGTGATTTCGGAGAAAACCGGAGTGCCGGAGGGGTTACCGGAACCCCCCGGGGAAGTATTGGGCCTTAGTGGGCCTGAGGGGAGAGAGAGGGCAGCAGCCCAGGAGGTGGCACGCCCCCTCCCAAGGGGAGTCCGAATTGGACTAGGGGAGGGGGGCGCTGCCCCTCTTTCCCTCTCCCTCTCCCCCTCTTTCCTTCCCCCTTCCTCCTTCCTAGTTGGACTAGGAAAGGGGAGTCCTACTCCCACTAGGAGGAGGACTCCCCCCTCCTTGGCGCGCCACAAGGGCCGGCCGGCCTCCCCCTTGCTCCTTTATATACGGGGGCAGGGGGGCACCCCATAGACACAGAAGTTGATCTACGGATCGTTCCTTAGCCGTGTGCGGTGCCCCCCTCCACCATATTCCACCTCGGTCATATCGTCGTGGAGTTTAGGCGAAGCCCTGCGCTGGTAGAACATCATCATCGTCACCATGCCGTCGTGCTGATGGAACTCATCTCCGGAGCTTTGCTGGATCGGAGGCCGGAGATCGTCATCGAGCTGAACGTGTGCTGAACTCGGAGGCCCCGTACGTTCGGTGCTTGGATCGGTCGGATCGTGAAGACGTACGACTACATCAACCGCGTTGTGCTAACGCTTCCGCTTACGGTCTACGAGGGTACGTGGACATACACTCTCCCCTCTCGTTGCTATACCATCACCATGATCTTGCATGTGCGTAGGAAATTTTTTGAAATTACTACGTCTCCCAACACTTTTTCCCATACCCGTTACCTGACAGGGTAGATGGGTACCCACGGGTAAAATTATCCATGTTCGCAAAGCATCAGTTTGAACAACTCATAGTCATAAACAATAACATATAATTATAATCTATAAACAACAACAGATTATAAAAACAACACATCATAAACAACAACATATTTAATAAACAACATCACTTCCTCGTAAACAACAACATATCAAAACATCATCACATAGTCATACATTTTAAGTTCACAAATTCATGACAAAGTGTAGAGATAATTTTGAGTTCATATAGATTTTATATGGGTACATGGGTATGTGGGTATGGGTTATATGATCCCATACCCGTACCCACTCTACCAACGGGTTTAACATTTCCCTATTTATGTACCCATGGGTATTTTTTTGTCCCATACCCTTACCCTAATAGGGTTTTTACCTGCAGGGTACGTGGGTAATGGATACCTGTTACCATCCCCAGGCAGGACTTTGTGCAGTCAAGTTGGATATGCATAAGGCCTACGGCCGAGTGGAGTGGATTTTCTTGAGAAGTATGATGGAGAAACTTTGATTTCATAGCCTCTGGATTCATATGATCATGACATGTATTTCATCTGTGAGATACAAAGTAAGATTTAATTCCCATGAAACTGACATGTTTATCCCTTCTAGGGGAATTCGGCAGGGAGACCCCTCTCTCCATATTTGTTTCTTATCTGTGCAGAAGGTCTATCTAGTATGTTACAATATGAAGAAGAAGTTGGTGGCCTGAATTGTATTATGGTGTCCAGAAATGCAACATCAGTTTCACACCTTTTATTTGCTGATGATTCTCTAATTATCATGAGATCATATGTGTTGAATGCAACTACCTTGTAGCAAGTACTGGACACCTATTATGCGGACTCAGGAAAATTGGTGAGTCTGGCAAAATCAAGCATATTGTTTAGTCCCAATACCAGTGTGGTGTCAAAAGAAGAAATCAGTCAAATCCTTCATAATATTGACATAGAGGCCTTATCAGATAAATATCTTGGGCTGCCAGCTATGGTTGGGGCAGATAAGAGTGATTGTTTCAGGCTCTTTGTTGAAAGAATTGAGGTGAGATTATTAGGGTGGATGGAGAAACAATTGTCCACTGGGGGCAAAGAAATATTCATAGAAGTTGTCGCGCAAGCTATTCCAGTTTTTGCAGTGTCAGTGTTTAGTATTCCTAAGGGGATATGCAAGGAAATTACGGATATTATTGCTCAGTTTTGGTGGGGAGACGATGAAGATCATAAGAGGATGCACTAGATGGCATGGTGGAAACTTCGTATGGCTAAGAGTGAAGGAGGTATGGGGTCTGGTGACCTATACTCTTTTAACCTAGCTATGATCGCAAAACAATGTTGGAGACTTGTTACTGAGTGGCAAGAGTATTAAAGGCCAAGTACTATCCTAATGGGAATATATTAAGTGCTACACCAAAGAATGGGTCTTCATTCACATGGCAAAGTATTCTAAAAGGATTGGAAACCTTCAAAAAAGGGTACATTTGGAGAATCGGTACGGGAGAAGAAGTGAACATTTGGAAGGACCCCTGGATTCCTTCTAGCTCGGGCGTGAAAATAATCACACCAAGGAACCAACCAATTCTCTCAAGGGTTTGTGAACTTATAGATCCGGTGTCCGGCACTTGGGATGAGGACCTTGTGAGAGAGATATTCTATGCAATGGATGCTCGAAGAATATTGCAAATTGCTATTCACGATCAAGCATTCGATGGTTTCATAGCATGGCAACCAAACCATTCAGGTTTCTTCTTGGTTCGAACAACTTACCACTTGCAATGGTTGCACACTTTCAAGGCGCATGCAAATAGGATGGAGTGGCCAAGTGGTTCTGCACCTTTGGCATTATGGAATACGCTATGGAAACTATCTGTGCCACGTAAAGTTCGGGTATTCGGATGGAGTGTTTTGCGCGGGATCATTCCATTAAAGGCTATCCTGACGAGCAGACATGTCTGGTCAAATGGAGCGTGCCCAATCTATCTTTAGGGGGCAGAGGACATCAGGCACTTATTATTTTAGTGCATGCACGCGAAGGATATTTGGCGTCGATTGGGCATGTGGGAGCTTATTGAACAATCGGTTCCAGTTGATAGATTGGGTTCAATTATATTTGAGCATATCCTATCGCCACCTGATCATCAACTACCTTTACACCCGAATGTTAATTTCAACCAAGCCTTGGTTGTAGGGGCATGGTACCTATGGTGGATTAGAAGACAAATTACGCACAACGTAGCAGTCCTACCTTTTAGAGATGTCTAATATCAATTCTTTCAATTATTCAGAATTTCCAATCATCAGCTACTAGGGCATTGGAGTTACCTCAAACAAAATGGTTAAAACCAAATCCAGGATTCACAAAATTAAATGTTGATGCAGCTTTCTTTGCAGATGAAGGAATGGGGGTGACATTGGCTGTTCTTCGAGATGGAAGGGGAAACTTCATCGCCTACCATTGCAAATTTATTCCTTTCGCAGCTAATGCGATCACTATTGAAACTCTGGCAATGAGAGATGGTCTTTTATTTGCTAAGTCTCTTGGCTTTAATCGGATAGAGGCGGAGTCCGACTCTCTCCAAGTTATTAACTTCTGCACTGGTCATATACTATGGTGGGACGAAGCAGCGACGGTGTTTGCAGAGTGTGTGAATATAGTCTCTTGAATTGGAAAGGTTATCTTTAAGCATTGTTTACGTTCTCGTAATCAAGCAGCTCATGTGCTAGCGAATTTTAGTTCCTGTAGTAAGTACTCTCTTAGTTGGTTGGACGAGCCTCCAGACTGTTTGGTTAAGGGGCTTGTGGACGATGTAAACGTTATTTCTATTTAATAAAGCTAGCCATGATGGCTTTTTCTCAAAAAAGAAGAATTATATTGTGCATGTTTTTCTTGGTTATTTTATCAAAGATCCGTCTTCCTCGACACCAACTTCGTACAAGGTGAGATCTTCTAGATGTTTACATTTTTTTTTGCGAAAACATATGGGAGTTTTATTCCAAACTTATAGGGTTACAATCGAGAGGCAATAAGTCCTCACAACATGGAGGACATCTGTACATCCACACCGCAGTACATGACTCAATACGGCTATAGTTTGCCATACAATCTGCTACCCTGTTTTGAGCTCTACTAATTTTCTGTGGAACAAACTCTCTTTCATTCATCAATGTCTTGATTTCTGCTACTAGGTGTCCATAAGCCGAACGAGACAAGCTATCACTTGAGAGGATTGATAGCGCTTCGGAAGAATCAGATTGCACCATTACTTGCCGTTCTGTATGTTGTAACGCTAGGGCCATCCCCTGCATAAGTGCATGAATCTCCGCCTCCAACGCCTCGTTACAATTAAAAATAACACGGTAGGCAGCAAAAATTACCGATCCGTCGTCACGCCGCAAAATCATACCAATACCCGCACTGCCATCCTGAGATGAGTAAGAGCCATCAACAGACAAGGCAGTCCAGTTGGCCGGAGGATGTGGCCAAGGAGTTGTATGCCGAGTTGTATGCCTCATCTGATGTACTATTGGACGTACTACCTCCTCCCCTATTAACATTTTACCTTTAATAATCTCCTCCATACTATGATTCCTGGCAAGATCAAGTGATTTGTAGTAACTATCTAGAAAATCCACAGTAACCTCAACGGGTGGTACTTCTTTCCCATGCACAACGTCATTACGTAGCTGCCATATCCTCCATACAAGCAGAATTACCATATCACGGGTTTTGTTATCACATGTCGCCAATACATGCAATATCCACTCTTTGCCGTTATCTACTAGCACATCATCCCCAGGCAACGGCCATATTCCACGCATGCTTTGCCAAACCAGACGCGCCTGAGTGCACGCAACTAGCGCATGAAAGGAGCCTTCACTTTCACGACAACACACCCGACAACGATCTGTGGTGCCCAGATGGCGAAACAACTTGTTTTGTTCTGTTGCAAGAGCTCCCGACGCGGCCTTCCATGCAGTTATCCTCATCTTCAGAGGGACTTTTGCTCGCCATATAAAATTCCATATAGATCGTTCTCCCTCTGGATGTATACTAGATGCCCCACCCGCAAATGAATCATCATGGTCTTTCGTTGCGAGACGATAGGCACTTTTAACAGTAAAACGTCCAGATTTCTCTGGGAACCAAGCAAGGAAATCAACACGATTCCTCGGCGACGTACGTATCCTCAAAATTTGTTGCACATCCACATCCCAGAAATGCTACTGGAGACGCTCCAGATTCCATCCACCATTATCAAAAAGGAAATCTGAAACTCGATTAAACCGACAGTTTCTTTTTGGAGTGATCGGTCGTAGGTCGTTACCCCTAGGTATCCAAGGATCCCGCCATGTACGTACCATAGAGCCATCACCAATTCTCCAAATAATTCCTTTTTTCACTAGCTGAAGGCCATACTCAATGCCTTTCCAGACAGCCGAAGAACAGCCAGTAAACACTGTATCCAAAATATTTCCGTTTGGATAATATTTTGCTCGAAGCAGGCGAGCACACAAACTATCCGGGGTTTCAATCAACCGCCACGCCTGTTTAGCCAGCAGGGCTTGGTTGAAAGCGCGCATATCTCTGAACCCCATGCCCCCCTTCGATTTTGGAAGGCGCATTTTATCCCAACTGAGCCAAGCCATTTTTCTCTTTCCTTTATCAACTCCCCACCAATATTGTCTCATCATGCGTGTTAAATCATCGCACACAGAAGCAGGCAATTTGAAGACACTCATAACATATGTGGGGATAGCTTGCGCAACAGACTTAATTAGAATCTCCTTATTGCCCGAGGACATGAATTGCTCACTCCAATCCAATAGCTTCTTACTAATTCTCGCTTGAGTTGTTTCAAACCTACCTTTGTGCATCCTACCTTCTGGCACTGGAAGGCCCAAATACTTTGGCTCAAAGACCTCTTTTGTAATATCTAGGATTCCTTTAACCCCATTTGCCACTGTCTCCGAACAGTTATCAGAAAAAAGGATGGAACACTTTGAAGGGTTAATAAGTTGACCCGTAGCCACTGCATAAGTGTTCAACAAACCTTTGACAATTGTAGCTTGTTGTTCGGAAGCCCGGAAAAATAATAGAGAATCATCAGCAAATAATAAATGAGAGATCACCGGTGCACGTCTACATATCCTTACACCTTCCATACTCCCGTCCATAATTGCTCTGTTTACAAGAGCAGAGAAAGCATCGGCCACAAATAGAAACAAAAACGGAGATAAGGGATCACCTTGTCGAAGTCCTCGTGAAGGTATGAAAGAATTTAAAAGTTTCCCATTAAACTTCACCGAGTATCTCACTGAACAAACACATGCCATTATCCATGAAATCCACTGATGTGAGAACCCCCACTTAAGTAGGGCCTTCTCCAGAAACTCCCAATCCACCCTATCATAAGCCTTGGAAAGATCAAGCTTGTAAGCAAAACATGCTAGTGAATTAGCCTTCAGATTTTGGATATAATCAATGCACTCAAAAGCAATGATAGAATTATCAGAGATCAACCTTCCTGGGATAAAAGCACTTTGGTTCTCCGATATTAACTCGGACAAAATGGGACGCAATCGGTTGACCAAACACTTAGAGACAATTTTATATATGACATTACATAGGCTAATTGGCCTAAAATCCTTTAGCTCCTTCGGATGTGGAACTTTTGGAATTAGAACAACCGCCGTATCATTCACCCCATCGGGCATGATCCCAGTATGAAAGAAGTCCAATACCGCAGCAATAATTTGACCCTTCAAGACAGCCCAGTTGCGTTGATAGAAACGTGTCGGGAAACCATCTGTACCTGGTGCCTTTAGGGGGGCGATCTGGAATAACACATCCAATATTTCCTTTTCCGAAAAAGGTGCACATAAGTTTGCATTCATCACCTCCGTCACTTTTGGCTGTATGCAATCCAACAGCTCTCCAGATGAGAGCGTCGGGTCTTTTGTATACACCTCCTGAAAATAAGACGAGGCCATCCTTTCCATCTCTGACGGAACATCGCACCATGTGCCATCAATCTTGCGTAGTCGCTGAATATGGTTACGGCGTGATCTCCATACCGCTCTCCGATGCAAATATTCTGTATTGCGTTCACCTTCCTTAAGCCACGTAATTCGTGACCGCTGAAGCCACATCATCTCTTCCCTATACAAGAGTTCATCCAGGGCATTCATCTTTTGTTCTACAACATATCTATCTGCATTACCCTCCTGCAAATTAGTGAGTTCAGAGCGCAGTTTTTCTATCTCATGGTTAACATGACCAAAATTACGCTTGCTCCAAGAACGCAAGCTCATCATCATCTGTTTCAAGGAAGCAGCAACGGAACCCAAGTTACCTTGGGGATTTGATTTTGCCCACGACTGGGCAACTATATGTGGGAGGGCTGAATCCCTCTCCCACATGATCTCGTACCTAGGAACAGAGGGACGTCGCTGGTCAAAAGACGGTACTACTTGGATCACCAACGGACAATGGTCCGAACATGAAGACGCCACGTGCACCACCTTAGTGGCCGGAAAAAAGTCCCTCCATTGCTCATCAGCGCATGCTCGGTCCAGTCGCACCTTAATATTATTATTTCCATATTGCCCATTATCATATGTAAACGGCATACCAGAGAAGCCAAGATCCTCAAGTTCACAAAGCTGCAAACAATCTCTGAATAGTGCCATCTGTCCTTCTGACCTTGATGCTCTTAAAAGGTGCTCATGCTGCCAGAGGACTTCATTAAAGTCACCACAGACTAGCCATGGTTCTTGTGAAGCAGCCTTTAATCTGGTTAGATGATCCCACATTTGATGACGATTTTCCACATGTGGTTCACCATACACAAAAGTTACTCGCCACCGTTTATCCATACTACTATCCACAACCAGAACATCAATATATCTTGGGCAAGAATCTAGCACCGTAACTTGAAGTTTTTCATCCCAGTATAGTGCCAGCCCCCCACTCATACCATCACTGTTAACACCAAAGAAACCTCTTAGGCCAATTCTTCACTTTAACTTTTCCATATTAACTGCAGCCTGCCTAGTCTCACTGAGGAAGACAAGCTGGGGGGAGTTGGTTTTTGAGAGAGCCAACACCTCTCGAACTGTCCGGCGGTTCCCCCCACCCTGGCAGTTCCAAACCAAGAGATTCATTATGTCCGGCGGTCCTCCTCGAAGGAGGCCGCCGATTTCCCTTGTGTTGCATCATCCTTGTTAGTCTTAGCTCGTTTACTACTCATGCTACTCGCCATGGAGTGATTCTCTGACAAGTCATCGCCTGTGCCATCAGTAATAGCCAGCAGACCAGACGCTTGGGGCACACCAGTCGGGTCAATAGCAGTACCCACACCTGCCAAGTTCAGACGTTTCCGAGCACCCTTGTCAAGATCCATGCTCTCTCCCAAAGTTCTATTCTGGCTGCTATCTGTATCCCCCAACTCTGGATCCATCTTTTCAGTGGCTAAGCTTTTCACCATAGGAACTAGCTTTGCGCCATGGGTGTTTACACTAGAAGGAGGTGCGTACACCCGAGTCTGGTGTTCATCAAAGCATGGTCGGTTAGGTGTATCCGCATAAAGCCAGTCCCCATATTTCATGTTTTTAGCCACATGAACACCAGTGCCACATTCTTTGAACTCATGTCCCACCAAGCCACAGACTTTGCAAAATCGTGCAAGTTTCTCATACCTGACCAGATACACCTGCCTCTCCTTTCCACGAACTATACTTACAAATTTTGTTAAGGGCCGACGAATATCATGTCTAACCCTAACTCTGACATAGTCTCCTCTCGTATTGCCCTCCAGACGCATGTCCAGAATTTTACCCGCCTCTTTGAGCAGCTTCATAATAATCTCCTTCTTGCAATATCCGTCGGGAAGCTTATGAATCTGGAGCCAAATCGGCATGTAAACGTTGCTGACATCCTCTGTCTTACTAAAGCCATCATATGGGCACAAGAGTACAGCCCAATTCCGGAACAACCATGGTCCTTGATTAATCATACGTTCCCAATCTCCTAAGCATGAGGCCTGGATGACGAACTGGTTAGGACCAACTGGGCGGAATCTGATCTCCTGTGCTGGATTCCATGCCGCTCTCATGTCCTTGTATTGACTAAAGGACTTATCTGTATGAACCTTCGCAAGGGCTAACCAACGAACACTGTCATTGATCTCGGGATCATCCTCATCGATCTCCACATCATGAAAATCTTCGTCATTGAGGTCAAGTTGCTGGAAGAACTCGTCTAGATCTGACTTTCCAGCGGCCACACCACCGCCGTTGGTGTTTGACTAGATGTTTACATTGTGAGCCAAAAAAAGATAAAAGCAGCAAAATTTGCATATTTATCTACCAGTTTACCACATCCTGATTCCCGTGCTTTCTATGTTGCGTTTTTTAATGGAGAACATGCAGATTTTTTTCTCCCGTTGCAACACACGGGCATGTTTGCCATTAATATTAAAAAAGCGCATAAGAGTCCCGCTATTTTCCTAAAAAAAATAGTATTACGCCATGGGCTAGCTAGTGTGAATTGGTCTCGGATTGGATTCAATTTAGTATATATTCATCTAAGGTGTAGACAAATCCAAACGGTTTTTTTTCTAAACTACACTACATCAATCGTAGCCTCGTATGTAAACTGCCGGTGGACGACCAATCCGGAAAAACAAGCAGCATCTCGACAAAAAAGAAACCGAACAACCTACAGGTACATGTACAATATATACGTACACCTTCCCTTTAAATGTAGTACGTGTTGGATTAATTATGCATCTATGAGATGCCATTAGAAGAATCTAATTGCATCTAGATCACCTCAGAACATGTACAAAGAAGGGTTTAGAGTTTCTTTACATGTCACGGGAGTGGACATGGTCGCCTGTTCGGTGCAGGCGTGATGCAGGGGTGATGTAGTCGAAGCAGAGGCTCTCCTCGACGTCCTGATTCCTTCAGGACGCCACCGGGACTAGCCTGGGACGGCAGCGGCGGCTGGAGTAGATCTTCCCGTCGCTGCAGCGCTCCCCCTGATCGGATGGGATGAGAGAATATCGGGAGGGGAGTGAAACCGTACGAGAATTATGATCGCGCAGGCTGCCAACCCCTCCCGTACCCCCTTTTATCTAGCGCTGGCGACAGGGGACCTAAACCATCAGTTGGTTTGGGTGCCCCCGTTCAGGGCGCCTTAGTTGGGATAAAAGCCTCACGTACGTTGGTGCGTGGGGCCTCTTTATTAACGTTATCTTTCCCCCTTTTTTTCTGTTAGACTAATAGATCTAACTGGCATGTTAAGCCGTCAGATCAAAACCAACATTCTCCCCCTTGATCGTTAGGCTTAACTTCATTTGCCCATTCTACATAGGAATGATGTACCAAAGTGAGGTGTTACAACAGCTCGAAACGCCATAGAACCTCAACACTTATAGCACACCCGCCTATTTCGAAATGGAAAACATTTTGCTAATTGGGGAGTGGTTTATTTTAATGGTCCTCTTATTCCAGAATCATCAGGCTTCCAGTAGTCCCATGCCGGCAACATGCTCACGAAAAATACTGGGTGGTAAGCCTTTTGTTAGCGGATCCGCAAGCATATGCTTCGTTCTTATATGTTTAACATCAACTGTTTGATCATGGATTCTATCTTTCACAACACGATACTTTATGTCAATGTGTCTGGCAGCATTACTTGACCTGTTGTTACTCGTATAGAAAACTGATGGTTCATTATCGCAGTACAATAAAATTGGTTTAGATATGCTGTTAACCACTTTAAGTCCGGGAATAAAATTCTTTAGCCATACAGCCTGCCCAGTGGCCTCATAACATGCTACAAATTCTGCTTGCATCGTAGATCCAGCAGTCAACGTTTGTTTGGAGCTTTTCCACAATATAGCTCCTCCCACGAGTGTGAATATATAACCTGACGTGGATCTCATACTATCCACACACCCGGCAAAATCAGAGTCTGAATAACCAACAATTTCTAGGTTATCAGTTCTTTTATATGTAAGCATGAAATCCTTAGTTCCTTGCATATAACGCAAGACTTTCTTTGCGGCCTTCCAGTGGTCCGGTCCTGGATTTGATTGGTATCTACCAAGCACCCCGGTTACAAAACATAAGTCTGGGCGTGTACACACTTGAGCATACATGATGCTTCCAACAGCTGAAGCATAAGGAACCGACTTCATCTGATCAGTTTCACATTGGTTCCTCGGACATTGAAATGTCCCAAACTTATCGCCCTTAACTATAGGAGCAGGTGAGGGTGAGCACTTATGCATATTTAATTTTTTTCAGTACTCTCTCAAAGTACGCCTTTTGAGATAGTCCCAACGTTCCTCTGAACCTATCTCGATGAATCTCGATGCCGAGGACATACGAGGCTTCACCAAGATCTTTCATATCAAAACTGGATGACAGAAAATTCTTGGTCTCATGCAGCATATCCTTATCGCTACATGCCAATAATATGTCATCAACGTATAGGACTAAAAATGTGAACCTACTGCCTTTAAACTTAACGTATATGCAGTTGTCCACAACATTTTCGATGAAACCAAAAGTTTTGATAATTTTATCAAACTTGAGGTATCACTCTCTTGAAGCTTGCTTCAAGCCATAAATTGATTTCTTTAGACGACATGCTAAATGTTCCTTCCCTTCCACAACAAAGCCTTCTGGCTGAGCCATGTAAACGTCTTATTTTAAGTCACCATTTAGAAATGTCGTTTTAACATCCATTTGGTGTAGTTCTAGGTCGTAATGAGCTACTAATGCCATTATGATTCTAAAAGAATCCTTGGTTGACACGGGAGAGAAGGTTTGCTTATAATCAATGCCTTCTCTCTGTGTATACCCTTTTGCCACTAGCCTTGCCTTGAACCGTTCGACATTCCCTTTGGAATCATACTTGGTTTTGTAGACCCATTTGCAGCCTACTTTCTTAGCTCCATCGGGAACTTCTACTAAGTCCCAAACGTCGTTTGAGCCCATAGACTTCAACTCGTCTTCCATGGCAACCAACCACTTGGACGAATTTTCGCCTTTAATGGCTTCCTTATAAGAGGTTGGATCATCCACCTTTCCCAGATCATTCATATCCTCAAGCAAGTATGTGATATAATCATCTGATATGGCCTTCTTTCTCTCACGACGTGGTCTGCCCACAGGAGGAGGTGGTGGAGGAGCATCATTGTTCTGAGGGTCATCTTCATTACCTGACTGGTGATCCTCTTCATCTTCTGGATTTACATTAGTTTCAGGATCACCATCAGCCTCAGGACCTGAAGTACTAGATTGGGGATGAGACGTCACCATAGTTTGTAGTGGCAAAACAATCTCTTGGATGGTCGGGGATGGAACACACACCCGTTTCTCCTCAAGATTGATCTCCCTTATTTCGGTGGCTTCGTTATCCTCAAAAAATACTGCTTGTCGAGTCTCCACATACTTGGTGGTGTGACTTGGACAATAGAAACGATATCCCTTTCCCCTATGAGGGTATCCAATGAAGAAACAACTAACTGTCTTTGGATCTAATTCTTAAGTTGTGGATTGAAAATTCTAGCCTCAGTGGGACAACCCCATACACGTAAATAATTCAAGCTCGGTTTCTTTCCCTCCCACATCTCGTAAGGTGTGTTCGGTGCTGCTTTAGTGGGAGCGAGATTTAGCACATGTGCGGCTGTCTTTAATGCCTCCATCCATAGGCTGACTGGTAAACTTGCATGACTGAGCATGCTTCGCACCATGTCCATAAGTGTGCGGTTTCGGCGTTCAGCAACGCCATTTTGTTGAGGTTCACCAGGCATTGAATACTGGGCAACAATTCCATTCTCAGAGAGAAACTTGGCAAAAGGTCCTGGAATTTGCCCATAAGGAGCATGCCTACCATAATACTCTCCCCCGCGATCTGATCGTACAACTTTTATTTTAGCGTTTAGTTGGTTCTCAACTTCGGCTTTGAACACTTTGAATTTGTCCAAAGCTTCCGATCGATCACGTATAGGATAAATGTATCTGTATCAAGAGAAGTCATCTGTAAAGGTAATGAACGAATCAAAACCATCCATAGACTTAACATTAAGGGGTCCACATATGTCAGTGTGTATGAGTTCAAGGACACCCGTGGCTCTTACCGCTCCTTTCTTAATCGTTTTTGCGTATTTACCTTTTATACAATCAATGCATTTGTCTGCATCAGAGAAGTCTAATGGAAGGAGACGCCATTTTTAATAAGTCTTTCAATTCTCCCCCTCGAAATGTGCCCTAGACGACGGTGCCACAATTTCGAAGAGGTACTCGTACCCTTCCATTTCTTCTCAATATGACATACATCACTCACATGCAGGATAGAATCTTTCAATGATAACATATATAATTGGCCTCGTCTGACGCCGAGGCCTACGTTCTTATTACAATGATTCAAAACAAATTGTTTGTTCCCAAACTTGCTCTCAAACATGTTATCATCTAGGCAAGAGACAGAAATCAAATTCCTACTTAAGGTAGGGACATAAAGAACATTATTTAAATGAAGATGGAAGCCAGTGTGGAGTTCTAAGGTGATTGACCCTATGGCTTTAACATCAACTTCGACTCCATTTGCCACCTTAAGTCTTCTTGCCCCCTTTGCCATGGTTTGGATTATATTTGAGTCCTGCATAGAATTGGCAATGTGAGAAGTTGCACCTGAATCAATCCACCAAGAGGTACTAGAGTAATCAACATATAACATTTCATCGACGAAAGTAATTTCATCAGTACCTTTCTTCATCAACCATTTGAGAAATTCTGGACAGTCTTTCTGATAATGACCCTCATGCTTGCAAAAGTTGCACTTGTTTTCTTTAGGCTTATCGTCCACCTTCTCCTTTGCTTTATATGAGTTTGATGAATGTTTCTTAAAGAACTTCTTTTGTGGCTGTTGCTTAGAAGAGCTTGCTCCATCATGTTTTCTCTTGGAGGAGCCAACCAAAAAGGCTTGGTCCTTTCCTTGCCTCTTCATCCTCTCTTCTTCCTCAACAATTCTTGGAGATATCTCCGCGATTGTCCATTTCTCTTTAAGAGAGTTATAGTTAATCTTAAATTGATCAAACTCTTCAGGGAGGGAGTCTAAGATCATGATGACAAGGAGATTGTCATTGAGCTCACATTGTAATGCCTTCAATTTATTACAAGCATTCACCATCTTTAAAATGTGAGCCCTGACATCACCATCATTATTATACTTCCCAAGGAGCTTGTGAAAACGTTCATGTGCATAAACCTTGTCAGAGCCTTTGAATTGCTCCTCCAGGGCTGCCATGAATTCCTTAGGAGTATCTTTCTTGGGTAGTGCCCCAATTATGTCAGGTGAGATGGATGATCTCATCACAAGCATAGCAATGTGATTTGACTTTTCCCATATTTCCATCTTGGAATCATAAGTTTTCTTCAGTTCAGCATACCCCGTGACACCAGCAGTTGGAGCCACGGGTTTATCCTCCCGTAAAGCATAATCAAACTGATGGACAGCTAGGCATAATTCCATCGGGTTCTTCCAACGAGGGAAGTTACTACCTGTCAACGGTTCGACAGTAAACGCAGCGGAAGCTGTAATGGACATGAAAGAGTTTTATGAGCAATTGACATGAATATGAAATTTTACGTTGGCAAAATAAAATAGACATGCCATGTATTTTATTTTAACTCCATGTCAAAACACCGTTGGGCAGAAAAAACATGGAATTAAAATATCATAAGTGATGACTCATAATAATAAAACAACGTTGGTCCGAATTAAAATCAGAGTCATTTCATTCTCAATTTAGACATCAACATAAGAAAATTATCTTCTTTTTTTTATGTCTAAAAATAAATAAATAAATAATTCATCATGTAAACACATAATAAATCCTGGAAAAATATCTCGTTGGTTCAATTTTATCCAGAATAATAATGTGTTCACTATTTTTAGGCATTTTCTGTTTTAAATAGTGCGAACATAAAAAATGTTAACTTACAGTGCACTGGAAAACACAGAAAATCGCGATGGCCCAAAATACCCACAGTTACTCTACGGCCCAAAACCCAGCAGCTAAAAACCGTAAAGAGAAGAAAAAAACGCTGGGCTGAGGCAACCTGGGCTGAAGCCCGTGGCCAAAAAAATGGCACATTAACGCCCGCCGGCCCGGCAGGGAGCCGCGCGATGCTCTGAGTCGTCGGATCGAGCCGACGACTCAGATCGCCCCAAATCCGACCAAAACCACTGGCTGGGTCAAACCCTATCCATTTCTTCCCCTCCTCTCGATTCCCACACTCACTGGCGTTTGACGGCGGCCCGAGGCGTGACGGGGTTCGACGGCGGCCCGAGGCGCGCCGGCCATGGCGGCGCGGCGGCTGCGCTCGCCGGAGGAGTGTGCAGCGGGGTGAATCCCGCGCGCTCCCCCGTCGAACGTGGCCCCGGCGTCCGTGCTCATGGCGCGTCAGGGGAGGAGGGACGCCGGCCACCGTGACATGTGGGGCGTCGCTCCGGTGGGTGGCGACGGCGTCGCGGCGTCTCCGCCCTTGCACCACTTGATGCAGTGCGGGCCCCGAAGGGAAAGGCGGCTACGCGGCGCTTTAGGTGAGCCTATGCCTCATTCTTCTCCAATTCGTGTTCATCAGTGCTTATATTGGATTAAAAACAGCCCTAATTAAAGAATTAGGGTTCTACCGAAATTGGGGATTTTTCCAGGGTTCTTCAACATGGGGTTTTGCTACTGTATGTGTGCTATGTATCCCTCTGCCTTCTAATTTGATATTCCAAACAAAAACAGATACTTAAAAGAGGATCAAGTTAAATTAACAGAAACTTAATCATGAGCATTAATTCTTCAGAGGCTTAATTAAAACTGATTAAGCACAATGGCAGTGGAGATCCGTGGCAAATTAGAATACAACATGAGGGCATTAAGACAGTAGCATGCATATTTGGGCTAACCAGGGGTAAAACTTTCAATCTTGATCATGAACCCTAAACATGACATTGATCTTAACATGATAGTGATCTACTGATCAACAATAAAGGGATCTATTACAATCAACCTGGCTCTGATACCATTGTTGGATTAATTATGCATGTATGAGATGCCATTAGCAGAATCTAATTGCATCTAGATCACCTCAGAACATGTACAAAGAAGGGTTTAGAGTTTCTTTACATGTCACGGGAGTGGACATGGTCGCTTGCTCGGTGCAGGCGTGATGCAGGGGTGATGTAGTCGAAGCAGAGGCTCTCCTCGACGTCCTGATTCCTTCAGGACGCCACCGGGACTGGCATGGGACGGCAGTGGCGGCTGGAGTAGATCTTTCCGTCGCTCCAGCGCTCCCCCTGATCGGATGGGGTGAGAGAATATCGGGAGGGTAGTGAAACCGTACGAGAATTATGATCGCGCAGGCTGCCAACCCCTCCCGTACCCCCTTTTATCTAGCGCTGGCGACAGGGGACCTAAACCATCAGTTGGTTTGGGTGCCCCCGATCAGGGCGTCTTAGTTGGGATAAAAGCCTCACGTACGTTGGTGCGTGGGGCCTCTTTATTAACGTTATCTTTCCCCTTTTTTTCTGTTAGACTAATAGATCTAACTGGCATGTTAAGCCGTCAGATCAAAACCAACAGTACGTGGTACGCACTTTATCTCGTCGCGCGTTATAGTACAGGCAATCGTTGGTACCAGACCAAACAACACCAAAATAACCAACCCTAGAAAATAAGAAACCAGGTACCGAAGCTTAGGACTCGCGTACGATGGCCAACGAGGACGGCGAGCAGGAGCAACTGGTGGCGACGGCGAAGGCGGAGCCCCGGGAGTGTAGCAGGTGGGCGATGATCTGCCTCCTGGGATGCGGGGGCGTCACGCTTGTCGGCTTAACCATCTACCTGATGGACGACTTCGAGAGCGGCCCTGCGCCTTTTACCGCGCTCCTCCTCTCGCTTCTGTTCTGCACCGTGGGATTCTTACTTTGCGGTCTTTGCATTGTTCTTGTGTGTGAACAGTTCACCGGCGGCAATCCAGATGGAGACATGGGTGTAGATAGATTGTTGTCGTACTAGCTAGCAATAGATTATCTTGTATAATTACTTATCTGTACATGCATGCATGCGTCAATCAATGGAGATACTCAGGCTAAATTTTGCACCCGGCCAGTTGATGGATCTGTTCCGCCGGCCGCATTGCGTCTTCGTTTGTTTTACCGGGAAACCGATCGTCGACATGCTCTACTTATGGAAAATTGTCGGAATCGGGACTCCGGCCCAAGAGGTTCGAACACTAGGGTGCATTTGCTGCTACCATTCTGTTGTACTACTTCACAATCTCGCAACCTCACGGCGACGTTCCGGCGAGCACGAACTAGAGAAGAAGAACTGTAGACACGGTAGTTATCCAGGTTCGAGCCACCTTACGGTGTAAGAGCAACTCCAACGGGCCGACTCAAACGGACGGCGCATTTATCCGTTTTTTGTCCGTTTGGGTCGGCCGCCCGCCCGGCGTCCGCCCTGTTTTGCATTTGGGTCGGCAGTGCGCCCAACGCGCCGACCCATTTCATGTCCGCACACAATTTTTAGAAAAGGCCCACGGCCATAGATCATGCCAGCGACCGACACCATGCCGGCATACATTGCCGGCTTCAAAAAATATCACGACACGGTTCATGCTGGCGCACTCGCCAGCGGCCGGCACACATGCCAGCACACAAAAAAGGGTGGGACTTGAATCCGACCACGCCATCGCGGCCCCGTGGTCATGCCAGTATACAAAAAGGAAGGCACTCGCGGCCACGAGATCACTCGTCGGTGAACTTGAGCATGTCGGCCTACATCTTCTCGAACCACGGCCTCTTCCTTGGCGACACGGTGTTGAGATCCACCTTCATGATCTCCACCCCGGTCATCATGCTCGCGAGAGCCACTTCTTTGGCCTTGGTCTTGGCGTTGGCGGCCTCGATCTCTAGCATCTTGGCTTGCTTCTCCACCTCCATCTCAAGCATCTTGATTTGCTTCTCCGTGTCCATCTCAAGCCTCCTCCTTTGGATCTCCATGAAGGCGTTCATTTGCTCTTCCTTGAAACGCCGGCGCTCCTCCTCCCTTGAGTCCTTCTTGTTCATCATGCCGCGCGCGTTTCCTCGTGCCTCCGGATGACGAGCCACCGGCCACCGGTGTGGCGTTGAGGTCGATGGGCGCGGGCGCGGGCGTGGAAGGCGCCACGACGCTCACGTCGGGCAAGCACTCCCCGAAGAGGCGGGAGGCCTGTGGATACATGTGGAATCCGGGCATCAGGGTGCAAGCCGACGCGCGGGGCGAGTCGGGCAACACCATCTGAGGGAACGCCGATGAGCCGGTGCTGGACGCAACGACGGTGGCATTGACGAGGCTGTGTTGGCTAGGGTTTAACCCTAGCATATAGAGCGCCTCCCTTGTTGCCGCCATGACGCGGGCGTTGGTGACCTCCTGCTGCGCGGCGGCGGCGGCGACGGCAGCAGTCGCGACGGCTTCATCCCTCGCGTCCGTGGCGTGCCTCCGGTACTTCCTCTTGGCCGACTCTCTTGCCTGTTGTTCGGGCATCAGCGCCTTCTTTGGCTTGGGCGCGGCGGCGGTCTTGCGCGGGGCACGAGGCTTGACTTTGCCAGAGGGGGCGGTCAGCATGCCGGACGAGGCGAGGAAGGCTAGGCCGCCGGCGGCGTCGAGGTTGAGGTCGTCGTCCATGGCGGGTATGAGGCGGGAGCGTGCGCAGGCGGGAGGGTTTTGGGGGAAATGGGGGGGGGGATTGTGGTGGCTGCCATCGACCGGCGGGCCCAGGGAGAGGAGTAGGCGCGCGCGTCCAGCTCGTGTCCGCGTCGACACAAATCCGGCTCAAAAATGGGCCTAGAATGGGTCTCCATGCGGATGCCAAGCGGACGCGCGTCCGTTTGGGTCGGTGCATTGGGCCGCCTTTTGTGTCTGCGCCGACCCAAACGGACGTCAGCGGACGAAATGGGTCGCCCCATTGGAGTTGCTCTAAGACCCTACTCCTGCTTGGTGGTTGAATTGCTCTCATGAGGGGGATGTGAGTACAAGAGTTGGGGGGAGGAATCGATCTGACCTCTTCTCTACAGTGGCACCCTACCCCCTTTTATACTTGCCTTGGTCCTCTTCCCGCTGAAAACACTTGGCGGGAAGGGTTGCCACAACGGCCAGTTCGAAGGGAGACAGGAGCGCGGTCTATCCTGACAAAAGGGGACTTCGCCTGCAAAGTCGCCTCCCATGACGCGCCGGTGGGCTCGGTGATGACCTCCGCCCTAGCACCCGCCGTCTTGGTCCTCCTGCACAAAATCGACAACCTTTGGGGATTGCTTTGGGAACAAGTGGATGGTCTTCCTCCCTTAACATGAAAGAGGAAAGTCTCCACATCCACGCCTGCCTGGCACGACCTCTGGCATCGCTTGTCGCCGCGCGCGTCACCCACGTGAAGGCGCAGGGCCGCGCGACTCTGTCGAACTGTCCTTGACTGGTACGCCTTCACGAGGGGCCTCGGGAGGCAGCCTAGGGAAGCCGCTTCACAAGTCGGGGGACTCACGAGGGTCTTGCTCGCGAAGTCTAGTGATGGGCCGCCCAACCGGCCCTAGAAGTGTGTTGCCCGCTGGGCCCCAGGCAGATGGGACTGGGCCCCTCAGTCCCACGAGCCCGACAAAAATCGCATTAGTTAGAGTTGGCGTTGCTACAATGGCTGTCGGTGATGCAATTCGATGGGGTGACGATGTTCCGTAAGCAGGATTTGCCACTCCGATTGTCGGAGAGGTATCTCTGGGCCCTCATGGTAATGTACATCACTATAAGCCTTGCAAGCAATGCTAATGAGTTAGTTACGGGATGTAGCATTACGGAACGAATAAAGAGACTTGCCGGTAACGAGATTGAACGGTATTGAGATACCATGATCGAATATCGGGCAAGTAACATACCGATGACAAAGGGAACAACGTATATCGTTATGCAGTTTGACCAAGAAAGATCTTCGTACAATATGTAGGAACCAATATGAGCATCCAGGTTCCGCTATTGGTTATTGACCAGAGACATGTCTCGGTCATGTCTACATAGTCCTCGAACCTGTAGGGTCCGCACGCTTAACGTTCGGTGCGATCGGTATTACAAGTTTATGTGTTTTGATGTACCGAAGGTAGTCCGTAGTCCCGGATTTGATCACGGACATGACGAGGAGTCTAGAAATGGTCGAGACATAAAGATCAATATATTGGAAGCCTATGTTTGGACATCAGAATGGTTCCAGGTGAGATCGGGAGTATACCGGAGCACCGGGAGGTTACCGGAACCCCCCGAGAGGTATATGTTGGGGAACGTAGTAATTTCAAAAAAATTCCTACGCACACGCAAGATCATGGTGATGGTATAGCAACGAGAGGGGAGAGTGTTCGTCCACGTACCCTCGTAGACCGTAAGCAGAAGCGTTAGCACAACGCGGTTGATGTAGTCGTACGTCTTCACGATCCGACCGATCCAAGCACCGAACGTACGGGGCCTCCGAGTTCAGCACACGTTCAACTCGATGACGATCTCCGGCCTCCGATCCAGCGGAGCTCCGGAGATGAGTTCCGTCAGCACGTCGGCGTGGTGACGATGATGATGTTCTACCGGCGCAGGGCTTCGCCTAAACTCCGCGACAATATGACCGAGGTGGAATATCGTGGAGGGGGCACCGCACACGGCTAAGGAACGATCCGTAGATCAACTTGTGTGTCTATGGGGTGCCCCCCCCCCCCCCCCCGCGCCCGTATATAAAGGAGCAAGGGGGAAGGCCGGCCGGCCCTTGGGTGCGCGCCAAGGATGGGGGCGTCCTCCTCCTAGTTGGAGTAGGACTCCCCTTTCCTAGTCCAACTAGGAAGGAGGAAGGGGGAAGGAAAGAGGGGGAGAGGGAGAGGGAAAGAGGGGCCGCGCCCCCCTCCCCTAGTCCAATTCAGACTCCCCTTGGGAGGGGGCGCGCCACCTCCTGGGCTGCTGCCCTCTCTCTCCCCTCAGGCCCACTAAGGCCCAATACTTCCCCGGGGGGTTCCGGTAACCCCTCCGGCACTCCGGTTTTCTCCGAAATCACCCGGAACACTTCCGGTGTCCGAATATAGTCATCCAATATATCAATCTTTATGTCTCGACCATTTCGAGACTCCTCGTCATGTCCGTGATCACATCCGGGACTCCGAACAAACTTCGGTACATCAAAACTTGTAAACTCATAATAAAACTGTCATCGTAACATTAAGCGTGCGGACCCTACGGGTTCGAGAACTATGTAGACATGACCTAGAACCATTCTCGGTCAATAGCCAATAGCGGGACCTGGATGCCCATATTGGTTCCTACGTATTCTACGAAGATCTTTATCGGTCAAACCGCATAACAACATACGTTGTTCCCTTTGTCATCGGTATGTTACTTGCCCGAGATTTGATCGTCGGTATCCAATACCTAGTTCAATCTCGTTACCGGCAAGTCTCTTTACTCGTTCTGTAATACATCATCTTATAACCAACTCATTAGTTACAATGCTTGCAAGGCTTAGGTGATGAGTATTACCGAGAGGGCCCAGAGATACCTCTCTGACAATCGGAGTGACAAAACCTAATCTCGAATTATGCCAACTCAACATGTACCTTCGGAGACACCTGTAGAGCACCTTTATAATCACCCAGTTATGTTGTGACATTTGGTAGCACACAAAGTGTTCCTCTGGTAAACGGGAGTTGCATAATCTCATAGTTGCAGGAACTTTGTATAAGTCATGAAGAAAGCAATAGCAGTATACTAAACGATCAAGTGCTAGGCTAACGGAATGGGTCATGTCAATCACATCATTCTCCTAATGATGTGATCTCATTAATCAAATGACAACACATGTCTATGGTTAGGAAACATAACCATCTTTGATTAATGAGCTAGTCAAGTAGAGGCATACTAGTGACTATATGTTTGTCTATGTATTCACACATGTATCATGTTTCCGGTTAATACAATTCTAGCATGAATAATAAACATTTATCATGATATGAGGAAATAAATAATAACTTTATTATTGCCTCTAGGGCATATTTCCTTCAGTCTCCCACTTGCACTAGAGTCAATAATCTAGATTACATAGTAATGATTCTAACACCCATGGAGTCTTGGTGCTGATCATGTTTTGCTCGTGAGAGAGGCTTAGTCAACGGGTCTGCAACATTCAGATCCGTATGTATCTTGCAAATCTATATGTCTCCCACTTGGACTTGGTCCCGAATGGAATTGAAGCGTCTCTTGATGTGCTTGGTCCTCTTGTGAAATCTGGATTCCTTTGCCAAGGCAATTGCACCAGTATTGTCACAGAAGATCTTCATTGGTCCCGATGCACTAGGTATGACACCTAGATCGGAAATGAACTCCTTCATCCAGACTCCTTCATTTGCTGCTTCCAAAGCAGCTATGTGTTCCGCTTCACATGTAGATCCCGCCACGACGCTTTGTTTAGAACTGTACCAACTTACAGCTCCACTGTTTAATAAAAACACGTATCCGGTTTGCGATTTAGAATCGTCCGGATCAGTGTCAAAGCTTGCATCGACGTAACCATTTACGACTAGCTCTTCGTCACCTCCATATACGAGAAACATATCCTTAGTCCTTTTCAGGTATTTCAGGATGTTCTTGACCGCTGTCTAGTGATCCACTCCTGGATTACTTTGGTACCTTCCTGCCAAGCTTATTGCTAAGCATACGTCAGGTCTGGTAAACAGCATTGCATACATGATAGAGCCTATGGCTGAAGCATAGGGAACATTTTTCATTTTCTCTCTATCTTCTGCTGTGGTCGGGCATTGAGTTTGACTCAACTTCACACCTTGTAGCACAGGCAAGAAACCTTTCTTTGCCTAATCCATTTTGAACTTTTTCAAAATTTTGTCAATGTATGTGCTTTGTGAAAGTCCTATTAAGCGTCTTGATCTATCTCTATAGATCTTGATGCCCAATATGTAAGCAGCTTCACCGAGGTCTTTCATTGAAAAACTTTTATTCAAGTATCCCTTTACGCTATCCAGAAATTCTATATCATTTCCAATTAATAATATGTCATCTACATATAAAATTAGAAATGCTACAGAGCTCCCACTCACTTTCTTGTAAATACAGGCTTCTCCAAAAGTCTGTATAAAACCATATGCTTTGATCACACTATCAAAGCGTTTATTCCAACGCTGAGATGCTTGCACCAGTCCATAAATGGAACGCTGGAGCTTGCACACTTTGTCAGCACCTTTTGGATCAACAAAACCTTCCGGCTGCATCATATACAACTCTTCTTCTAGAAATCCATTCAAGAATGCAGTCTTGACATCCATTTGCCAAATTTCATAATCATGAAATGCAGCAATAGCTAACATGATTCGGACAGACTTAAGCATCGCTACGGGTGAGAAAGTCTCATCATAGTCAACCCCTTGAACTTGTCGAAAACCTTTTGCAACAAGTCGAGCTTTATAGACAGTTACATTACCATCAGCGTCAGTCTTCTTCTTAAAGATCCATTTATTCTCAATGGCTTGACGATCATCGGGCAAGTCAACCAAAGTCCACACTTTGTTTTCATACATGGATCCCATCTCAGATTTCATGGCCTCTAGCCATTTTGCGGAATCTGGGCTCATCATCGCTTCCTCATAGTTCGTAGGTTCATCATGGTCAAGTAACATGGCTTCCAGAATAGGATTATTGTACCACTCTGGTGCGTATCTTACTCTGGTAGACCTATGAGGTTCAGTAGAAACTTGATCCGAAGTTTCATGATCATTATCATTAGCTTCCTCACTAATTGGTGTAGTTGTCATAGGAACCGGTTCTCGTGATGAACAACTTTCCAATAAGGGAGTAGATACAGTTATCTCATCAAGTTCTACTTTCCTCCCACTCACTTCTTTCGAGAGAAACTCCTTCTCTAGAAAGGATCCATTCTTAGCAACGAATGTCTTGCCTTCGGATCTGTGATAGAAGGTGTACCCAACAGTCTCTTTTGGGTATCCTATGAAGACACATTTCTCCGATTTGGGTTCGAGCTTATCTGGTTGAAGTTTCTTCACATAAGCATCGCAGCCCCAAACTTTAAGAAACGACAACTTTGGTTTCTTGCCAAACCACAGTTCATAAGGCGTCGTCTCAACGGATTTTGATGGTGCCCTATTTAACGTGAATGTGGCCGTCTCTAAAGCATAACCCTAAAACGATAGCAGTAAATCAGTAAGAGACATCATAGATCGCACCATATCAAGTAAAGTACGATTACGACGTTCGGACACACCATTTCGTTGTGGTGTTCTAGGTGGCATGAGTTGCGAAACTATTCCACATTGTTTCAAGTGTAGGCCAAACTCGTAACTCAAATATTCTCCTCCACGATCAGATCGTAGAAACTTTATTTTCTTGTTACGATGATTTTCTACTTCACTCTGAAATTCTTTGAACTTTTCAAATGTTTCAGACTTGTGTTTCATCAAGTAGATATACCCATATCTGCTCAAATCATCTGTGAAGGTGAGAAAATAACGATGCCCGCCGCGAGCCTCAACATTCATTGGGCCACAAACATCAATATGTATGATTTCCAACAAATCAGTTGCTCGCTCCATAGTTCCGGAGAACGGCGTTTTAGTCATCTTGCCCATAAGGCACGGTTCACAAGTACCAAGTGATTCATAATCAAGTGATTCCAAAAGTCCATCAGTATGGAGTTTCTTCATGCGCTTTACACCGATATGACCCAAACGGCAGTGCCACAAGTAAGTTGCACTATCGTTATCAACTCTGCATCTTTTGGTTTCAACACTATGAATATGTGTATCACTACTATCGAGATTTAATAAAAATAGACCACTCTTCAAGGGTGCATGACCATAAAAGATATTACTCATATAAATAGAACAACAATTATTCTCTGATTTAAATGAATAACCGTCTCGCATCAAACAAGATCCAGATATAATATTCATGCTCAACGCTGGCACCAAATAACAATTATTTAGGTCTAATACTAATCCTGAAGGTAGATGTAGAGGTAGCGTGCCGACCGCGATCACATCGACTTTGGAACTGTTTCCCACGCGCATCGTCACCTCGTCCTTGGCCAGTGCTCGCTTATTCCGTAGTCCCTGTTTCGAGTTGCAAATATTAGCAACAGAACCAGTATCAAATACCCAGGTGCTACTACGAGCTCTAGTTAGGTACACATCAATAACATGTATATCACATATACCTTTGTTTACTTTGCCATCCTTCTTATCCGCCAAATTCTTGGGGCAGTTCCGCTTCCAGTGACCAGTCTGCTTGCAGTAGAAGCACTCAGTTTCAGGCTTAGGTCCAGACTTGGGTTTCTTCTCTTGAGCAGCAACTTGCTTGCTGTTCTTTTTGAAGTTCTCCTTCTTCTTCCCCTTGCCCTTTTTCTTGAAACTAGTGGTCTTATTGACCATCAACACTTGATGCTCCTTCTTGATTTCTACCTCCGCAGCTCTTAGCATTGCGAAGAGCTCGGGAATAGTCTTGTTCATCCCTCGCATATTATAGTTCATCACAAAGCTCTTGTAGCTTGGTGGCAGTGATTGGAGAATTCTATCAATGACGTTATCATCCGGAAGATTAACTCCCAGTTGAATCAAGTGATTATTATACCAAGACATTTTGAGTATATGCTCACTGACAGAACTATTCTCCTCCATCTTGCAGCTGTAGAACTTATTGGAGACTTCATATCTCTTAATCCGGGCATTTGCTTGAAATATTAACTTCAACTCCTGGAACACCTCATATGCTCCATGACGTTCAAAACGTCGTTGAAGGCCCGGTGCTAAGCCGTAAAGCATGGCACACTGAACTATAGAGTAGTCATCAGCTTTGCTCTGCCAGACGTTCTTAACGTCGTCAGTTGCATCAGCAGCAGGCCTGGCACCCAGTGGTGCTTACAGGACGTAACTTTTCTGTGCAGCAATGAGGATAATCCTTATGTTACGGACCCAGTCCGTGTAATTGCTACCATCATCTTTCAACTTTGCTTTCTCAAGGAACGCAATAAAATTCAACAGAACAATAGCACGAGCCATCTATCTACAAACAAACATAGACGCAAAATACTATCAGGTACTAAGTTCATGATAAATTTAAGTTCAATTAATCATATTACTTAAGAACTCCCACTTAGACAGATATCTCTCTAGTCATCTAAGTGATCACGTGATCCAAATCAACTAAACCATAACCGATCATCGCGTGAGATGGAGTAGTTTTCAATGGTGAACATCACTATGTTGATCATATCTACTATATGATTCACGCTCGACCTTTCGGTCTCCGTGTTCCGAGGCCATATCTGCATATGCTAGGCTCGTCAAGTTTAACCTAAGTATTCCGCGTGTGCAAAACTGGCTTGCACCCGTTGTAGATGGACGTAGAGCTTATCACACCCGATCATCACGTGGTGTCTGGGCACGACGAACTTTGGCAACGGTGCATACTCAGGGAGAACACTTCTTGATAATTTTAGTGAGAGATCATCTTAAAATGCTACCGTCAATCAAAGCAAGATAAGATGCATAAAGGATAAACATCACATGCAATCAATATAAGTGATATGATATGGCCATCATCATCTTGTGCTTGTGATCTCCATCTCCGAAGCACCGTCGTGATCACCATCGTCACCGGCGCAACACCTTGATCTCCATCGTAGCATTGTTGTTGTTTACGCCATCTATTGCTTCTACGACTATCGCTACCGCTTAGTGATAAAGTAAAGCAATTACAGGGCGTTTGCATTTCATACAATAAAGCGACAACCATATGGCTCCTGCCAGTTGCCGATAACTTCGGTTACAAAACATGATCATCTCATACAATAAAATATAGCATCACGTCTTGGCCATATCACATCACAACATGCCCTGCAAAAACAAGTTAGACGTCCTCTACTTTGTATTGCAAATTTTACGTGGCTGCTACGGGCTTAGCAAGAACCGTTCTTACCTACGCATCAAAACCACAACGATAGTTCGTCAAGTTGGTGTTGTTTTAACCTTCACAAGGACCGGGCGTAGCCACACTCGATTCAGCTAAAGTGAGAGAGACAGACACCCGCCAGCCACCTTTAAGCACGAGTGCTCGTAACGGTGAAACTAGTCTCGCGTAAGCGTACGCGTAATGTCGGTCCGGGCCACTTCATCTCACAATACCGCCAAACCAAAGTATGACATGCTGGTAAGCAGTATGACTTGTATCGCCCACAACTCACTTGTGTTCTACTCGTGCATATAACATCAACGCATAAAACCTAGGCTCGGATGCCACTGTTGGGGAACGTAGTAATTTCAAAAAATTTCCTACGCACACGCAAGATCATGGTGATGGTATAGCAATGAGAGGGGAGAGTGTTCGTCCACGTACCCTCGTAGACCGTAAGCAGAAGCGTTAGCACAACGCGGTTGATGTAGTTGTACGTCTTCACGATCCGACCGATCCAAGCACCGAACGTACGGGGCCTCCGAGTTCAGCACACGTTCAACTCGATGACGATCTCCGGCCTCCGATCCAGCGAAGCTCCGGAGATGAGTTCCGTCAGCACGACGGCGTGGTGACGATGATGATGTTCTACCAGCGCAGGGCTTCGCCTAAACTCCGCGACGATATGACCGAGGTGGAATATGGTGGAGGGGGGCACCGCACACGGCTAAGGAACGATCCGTAGATCAACTTGTGTGTCTATGGGGTGCCCCCCGCCCCCGTATATAAAGGAGCAAGGGGGAGGCCGGCCGGCCCTTGGGTGCGCGCCAAGGAGGGGGGGAGTCCTCCTCCTACTTGGAGTAGGACTCCCCTTTCCTAGTCCAACTAGGAAGGAGGAAGGGGGAAGGAAAGAGGGGGAGAGGGAGAGGGAAAGAGGGGCCGCGCCCCCCTCCCCTAGTCCAATTCGGACTCCCCTTGGGAGGGGGCGCGCCACCTCCTGGGCTGCTGCCCTCTCTCTCCCCTCAGGCCCACTAAGGCCCAATACTTCCCCGGGGGGTTCCGATAACCCCTCCGGCACTCCGGTTTTCTCCGAATCACCCGGAACACTTCCGGTGTCCGAATATAGTCGTCCAATATATCAATCTTTATGTATCGACCATTTCGAGACTCCTCGTCATGTCCGTGATCACATCCGGGACTCCGAACAAACTTCAGTACATCAAAACTTGTAAACTCATAATAAAACTGTCATCGTAACATTAAGCGTGCGGGCCCTACGGGTTCGAGAACTATGTAGACATGACCTAGAACCATTCTCGGTCAATAACCAATAGCGGGACCTGGATGCCCATATTGGTTCCTACATATTCTACGAAGATCTTTATCGGTCAAACCGCATAACAACATACGTTGTTCCCTTTGTCATCGGTATGTTACTTGCCCGAGATTTGATCGTCGGTATCCAATACCTAGTTCAATCTCGTTACCGGCAAGTCTCTTTACTCGTTCTGTAATACATCATCTTATAACCAACTCATTAGTTACAATGCTTGCAAGGCTTAGGTGATGAGTATTACCGAGAGGGCCCAGAGATACCTCTCCGACAATCGGAGTGACAAAACCTAATCTCGAATTATGCCAACTCAACATGTACCTTCGGAGACACCTGTAGAGCACCTTTATAATCACCCAGTTACGTTGTGACGTTTGGTAGCACACAAAGTGTTCCTCCGATAAACGGGAGTTGCATAATCTCATAGTTGCAGGAACTTTGTATAAGTCATGAAGAAAGCAATAGCAGTATACTAAACGATCAAGTGCTAGGCTAACGGAATGGGTCATGTCAATCACATCATTCTCCTAATGATGTGATCTCATTAATCAAATGACAACACATGTCTATGGTTAGAAAACATAACCATCTTTGATTAATGAGCTAGTCAAGTAGAGGCATACTAGTGACTATATGTTTGTCTATGTATTCACACATGTATCATGTTTCCGGTTAATACAATTCTAGCATGAATAATAAACATTTATCATGATATGAGGAAATAAATAATAACTTTATTATTGCCTCTAGGGCATATTTCCTTCAGTATATGGGCCTTATTGGGCCTTAGTGGGAGAGAGGGGAAAGGAGCAAAGGAGGGCCCTCCCCCAAGCCCAATCCGAATTGGGAGGGGGGCGCCCCCCCCCCCCCCCTTTCCTTCCTCCTTCCTCCCCCTTCCTTCCTCTCCTACTCCAACTAGGGAAGGGGGGAATCCTACTCCCGGTGAGAGTAGGACTCCCCTAGGGCGCGCCATAGAGAGGGCCGGCCCCTCCCCTCCTCCACTCCTTTATATACGGGGGAGGGGGGCATCCCATGGACACACAAGTTGATCATTGATCTTTTAGCCGTGTGCGGTGCCCCCCTTCACCATAATCCACCTTCGGTCATATCGTAGCGGTGCTTAGGCGAAGCCCTGTTTCAGTAGCTTCATCATCACCGTCATCACGACGTCGTGCTGACGAAACTCTCTCTCGAAGCTATACTGGATCGTGAGTTTGCGGGACGTCACCGAGTTGAACGTGTACAGACCGCGGAGGTGTCGTACCTTCGGTGCTAGATCGGTCGATCGTGAAGATGTACGACTACATCAACCGCGTTGTCATAACGCTTCCTTTTACGGTCTACGAGGGTACGTGGACAACACTCTTCCCTCTCGTTGCTATGCATCACCATGATCTTGCGTGTGCGTAGGAAATTTTTTGAAATTGCTACGTTCCCCAACACGTAGGAATTAAGTCAATTCTGGAGGTGACTCAAGAGGTTTTTAATCCTAAGTATCTTGGTTTGTCTGTACCTGAAGGGAGAATGCATAAGGGGAGACTTCAAACAGTGCAAGCCCGACTTAGTAAGAGGCTCGTTGATTGGAGTGAACAGTACACGGCAACTTCGAGCAAGGAACTATTAATTAAATCAGATGTGCAAGCCATACCCACCTATGTGATGAGTGTATTCCGACTGCCGATGTCTGTACTGGATGATCTTACACTACTAGGGAAACCTTATACACAGAACTTTATCAGTAGCGTTGGTTAAAAAAGGACGCTAGTGCTACATAGCAGGAGCGCGTGCACGTGAACCGCGCTATAGATACGGGTGTAGCAGTAGCGCTTCCTCAGGGAAAAGCGCTGCTACTAAAATTTCCGCTACTAAGCCGATATGCTACAAATAGGTGTAGCGATCTTCGCAAAACCGCGCTACCACTAAGATTAGTGTAGCAGCGCGTTTTCCATGAAAAGCGCTACTGCTAATGAAAATAAAATAAAATGAAAAAAATAGAAAAGTAAATGAAAATGAAAGAAATAGAAAAAGGAGAAAGGAAAAAAATAAAATGTAAAGAAAAATAAAAGAAAAAAATAAAGGAGAAAGGCATAGCAGTAGCGTCTGTTCATAACAGCCGCTATAGATAATATAGCAGCAACGCGTTTTTTAGACCCCCGCTATAGGAAGGGAAAAGAAAATAAGAAAAGAAAAGGAAAATAAATAGCTATAGTCGTAGCGCATTTTGTAAAAAGCGCTACAGCTAACTTAGCTATAGCATGTTTTTACTTCCATCGCTACCGCTATGTTTGACTTAACCCCCACGCGGTTTCCCTTCCCCCCGGTCACCACTTCTCCCCCAAATCCCTCACCCCACTTCGCCGCCGTCTCCCCACTTCGCCATCGCCCCACTTCGCCGTCGTCTCCTATCGACGTCGACGCCCCGGAGCCACCAGAGCCGCGCGCCATCGACGCCACCGTCGCCGCCCCCAATGGCACCGTCGCCGCCACCGGAGCCACCCTCGACGCCCCAGCCTCCCTCACCACAGCTGCCTCCCTCGCCGTCACCGGAGACGCCCCTGCCTCCCTCGCCACCACTGCCTCCCTCGCCACCATAGGAGCCATCCTCTATAAGCCCCCCCCCCCTCATCTCTCTCTCATGGGTAGCATAAACATTGGACACAGAACTAGCTAGCTAGGTTAACTAGTTTAATTATGTTAATTATCTAGGTAAAAATTTAGTTAGGGATTTGATAGAGGACGACTTAGGTTAACTAGTTTAGTTAGGTTAATTATCTAGGTTAGTGCAAAAAAAGTTAGGGCTTTGACAAAGAACTAGCTAGGTTAACTAGTTTAATTAGGTTAATTATCTAGGTTAACTAGCTAGGTTAATTAGGTTCGTTAGGTTAACAAACTAGGTTAACTAGGTTGGTTAGGTTAGAGCAAAAATTTATTTTAGAGCATTCGGTCAGAAGGGTTAGAGAAAACGGAGTTCCTTTGCAATTTAGTTGGGTTCTGTCCTAGGCAGAGAAGCGTTAGAGAAAATAATGTGTGTGTGTGTGTGAGAGGAATAGCTAGAGCAGAATTTGGGTTCTGCCCTAGGCAGAGAAAGGCAGAGAAGTGTTTAGTGAGGTCATTTTGCAAAGGTTTTTGATTTGCATATTCATTTTTTATATGATATATGTCATTGATGTTCATTTGCATATTCCATTATTGCTGATTATATCTTTTCATTGAAGTGGTCATGTTATATCTTTTCCTTGAAGTGGTTCGATTGTGCCCAAGTGGCCTTTTGTTGTTTCCAGGGAATGAAGCCGAGTGGCCTATGTTTTGCCGGAATGTTGATTCATTTCCTTTCTGGCAAATTTCAGGTGCTAAATTTGTCCACTTTTTAGCAAAGGTCATGTCGAACTTTGTTATTTATGCTTATGATATGTTGCTTCTACTTTTGCCAAGTCTGCCTCTTTCTTGTGCTCAACTATATATGTTGCATATCATCGACTCATGTGATGATGCAGGTGCATAGATCATCGATGACAAAGAAGTGCTACGCCAATAGTATACGACGAGTGGCCGGAGTGTCAGGCCCAAGTGTACCGGTTTCCGGTTTCGGAGCGACAACCAGTAGTTAGTTTAGGTTCACGCTAGTACGAGAGAGGGATACGAACCGACGCCTCAAGAAGTACTACATTATGTATGATGAGACATGTCATGTAACTTGTATAGCTATATCGTGGTTATGATGTGATGACATGATTTGTGTTGGATGATATGACGAGACTATTATGTGTATGATATGATGAGCATATTGCATGTTTATGATATGATTAGAATACTATATAAATCCTATACAAAATCATCGCAAATACGCAGCAAAAAAAGATATGAGAAAATATAGTAGTAGCGCTCTTTAGCGCTGGACAGGAAAACGCTACTGCTAAAGCACTTAGCAGTAGTGCTGGTATGGGAAGCGCTACTGCTAAGTAGGTATAGCAGTAGCGCGTGTCAACACGCGCTACTGCTAAACGTTAGCTGTAGCGCCTTATCAGTAGCGCGGGCACCCGCGCTACTGATACACCACATACCCTCGCTACTGCTAGGCTTTTCTCTAGTAGTGTTACACGATTAATGCGGCAATACTGGTGGGGTGTGGAGAAAGGAAAATGAAATATGTCTTGGTTAAGTTGGGACAACATGAGGCTACCAAAGTCCAAGGATGGTATGGGTTTCCTTGACATGCGAGCCTTTAATCAAGCGTTGCCCGCAAAGCAGGCCTGGCGACTCCTTGATAATCCGGAAAGTTTGTGTGCATGATTATTACGAGTGAAGTACTATCCCAATGGGAATTTATTGGACACAACATTTACAGGAAACTCTTCAGCAGTGTGGAAAGGAAACATGGTCTGGAACTGGTTAAAAAGGCATCATTTGGCGGGTTGGAGATGATTCATCGATACGTACTTGGAGGGATCCTTGGATTCCTCGAGGCGATAATTTTCGGCCTGTCAACTGAAAGGGAACTGTCAATTCAACCGTGTGTCTGATTTTCTTGATGATAATGGTGCTTGGATGGTGCAACGCTTGTATGACCATTTTTGGCCGTTGGTTGTCCGTGAAATTATGAAAATCCATACTTCACCGAGACAATGTCAAGATTTCTTTGCATGGCATCCGGAGAAGAACGGGCGTTTTACCGTGAAAAGTGCGTACTACCTAGCGACGGCCGTGCATCGGTGCATGATGAACAGTTCACCGGCAGGGCATCGATCTCTAGTCCCGACGGGAATCGATCCATTTGGAATCTTATTTGGAATTCTTGTGTTCCTTTACGCATGAAACATATGGCTTGGCGAGCGGCGACTGGTGCGTTGGCTACTATGGCGTGCATGCAGTATAGGCATCTCATGTCGCGTGGGACGTGCCCCCTCTGCGGCACTGTGGAGGAAGATAGCTACCATGCATTGGTTGCATGCAACCATGCACGTAGCATTTGGGAGGCCATGAAGCGCGTCTAGTCGCTCCCCTGTGACCATGGGAAAGGGTGGTTGCTAAACCTGCTGATAATTGTAACGATGCCGAGCGTGACTGTGTTCTTATGCTTATATGGCGCATCTGGCAATTACGAAATGATCTTACTCATGATAAAGAGGTTCCCCTGGTGGCTGCTACAGTGGACTTTTTAGAGAGTTATATGTAGTCTATTGGAGATGCTAGTAAGTATACCACAGAGGAAATTATTAAGGGTAAAATGCCGGTTGCTGATTGGATTTTGCCTGAAGTAAGAGTGGTCGCAGCTCCTAAGCTTTGGATGCCTCCTCCCACTGGTTATGTTGCTCTGTCTATGGATGGGTCATTTTCAGGGGAGTCTGGTGCAGCGGCGGCAGGGATGATTCTCCGACATGACAATGGGTCGGTTATTTTTGTTGCATATCGGTTTATTTTCAATTGCAACGATGCACTGAAATCGGAGTTACATGCAATCATGCAAGGAATGGCCCTTGCTTTACAACATTCTAACCTTCCAGTCATTGTCCAATCTAATTTAAGTAAAGCTTTGTCTAGTATTATAGAAGATGGACTAGTTCTTCTGCCTGTGGACATCTGGTGGCTGAAATTAAGGAGTTGATGAAAGACAGGGAGTTTATTCCCCAGAAATTATGTAGGGATCGACCGTTTGGCAAATTATAGTCTTTTAGAGTGTACCATAACTCTCTCATTATGGAATAGAACTCTTTTTTCCCCGAAAAAAAAAAACAAAGAAACCGAACAACCTACAGGTACATGTAATGTAAAAGTACGCCTTTTCCTTTAAATGTTGTATACGTAGTACGCACTTCATCTCTTGGCCCATAAAACCTCCGTAGTTGGCCCGTGCGTTTAGAATTGTCGTAGTATAAGCATCATTGGAGTCCTCTTATAAGTCGGAGGTACGGGTACCAGACCAAACAACGCTAAGATAAACAACCCTAGAAAATCAAGAAACCAGGTACCGAAGCTAGGGCACGTGTACAATGGCCGACGACGGGGAGCAGGAGCAGCTGCTGGTCATGACGGCGACGGCGGAACCCGACGAGTGTAGCAGGTGGGCGATGATCTGCCTTCTGGCCTGCGGGAGCGTCACGCTTCTCGGCTTAGCCTTGTACCTGACGGAGGACTTCGAGAGCTGTCCTGCGCCTTCCATCGTCCTCCTGATCTCGCTTCTGCTCTCCCTCGGGGGATTCTACTTTTGCGCTCTCTGCATTATTTTTGTATTTGAACAGTTCATCGGCGGCAATCCAGCTGGAGTAATGAACGTAGATAGATTGTTTAATTGACTGTCTTATGTAATAATTATTTAATTGTGCATACATGCATCGATCGATCGATTCTGCACCCGATTGATCGATCTGTTCCACAGGGCGCCCGCGCATTGTCTTGTTTTTAACCGAGAAATCGATCATCGAATTATCCGGTTGCTTAAGGATACTTCCTCATGTTCTTTTTAGTCTATATATAAGTTTTATCCGAAGTTAAAGTATCGCTACTTTGATCAAGCTCATAGAAAAAAGTATAGATATTCATAATGTCAAATTAAAATTGTCAGATTCATTATGAAATGTTGTTATAATTGTTGATATTTTTTAATATAAATTTGATCAAAATTTACAAAGTTTAACTTGACACAAATCTAAATGCACAAAATAAAAAGGATTAAAAAGAGTACCATGCTAAAATCGTTACAAGCGCCCACCCCTACGGTGGACCTCCGGCCGATCAGGCTCACAGCAAAAACATCTCATGCCGAGAATAAAAATCATCACGAAGGTTGCACACCATGGCGTCATAGGCCATCACTCCTCCTTGGAGCAGCCCGGGACCCCACACCCGGTCAAAAAAATCCTATCCAGATGGACGTCTTAAATCAGACTCAATGCCTGGACTAACCGGCACCCTATATGTGGGGAGGTCCGGGCGCGTTTGTCACGTCAAACCCGGCTCACGCTGGTCCATCCGACCCTATATATATCCATACCATCCGCTCGCCAGACCAAACCCTAGCCACTTCACTCCGCCACCCAAACTCATGTTCGGTGATATCCGGCCTTCTTCGGCATGGGGGGCAGCGGAGCTGACTCCGACCACTCTGAATTTGTCGACTGGGGTGTCGTCCCATGAGGGTTTGAAGAATACAAGGGTCATCTGCATTGCACTCTGCCGCTCCCGGGGGACTGCGCCCGATCAACGGCAGGATCTATCTGGCACGAGTCCATTGCGTCAGCGCATCGGCCGCTTGGATCCTCCGGGGCTGGATTATCGCGGTCCCCCAGGATCCTTCCAATCTTCCTTTCCCCATCACCGATCCACCGGAGGATGAGTGCTACCGGACCGCTGTGCCCGTCATGGGGAGAGGGTTGAGGGTGGCCGAGGCCCGCCTCCCAGATGACATGGTGGGGGCGCGCACTGCTGATATGTCTCGAACATATCTATAATTTTGTTTTATTAAATGATATTATGTTATCACTTTTGTATGTTTTGTATGTCACTTTGTATTATTTTTCTGGACTAACCTATTAATTTATTGCCCGGTTTCTTTTTTTGGGGATCCCAAACTTGACTAACGTGAAACAATATTTAAAGGGATACAAAGAGGGTCATGAGGGAATATCAGCCACAAATAGCGACCCTGTGGGAGCGCTACAGAAAATTTTACAAGATCATGTGACTCCTTGTTCGAATCACGACCTTCCACCATAAAATCACATCTCTCAAAATTGGCTCTTCTTTTTGCTATTTCGTTCACCACTATAATATGAGGGTCTCCAATCGATTTGTTAATGTCCTCCACCACTACCTTGCAATCGCACGCGATCATCAAACAGTTCCAAGACAAATCATCAGCTAAAGCCAACGCCTCGCGGCACGCTATAGCTTCGAGGACTGTCAGATCATTCACTCTCACGAGGACCATCGCCGGGGATCTGAGATATTTGCCATATTCATCTCTCCACACCGCAGCTTCTGCACCCACATCGCCATCGCGAGACATACCTCCATCGACATAGATCTTTACATGGCTACTTGAAGGAGGCTTCCATGTGTTAAAAATTGTTATCGCATGTGCATGCCTCCGTGGTGTCACTGTTCTTGTAATCATCTTTAGGCTCTCAAACTCTAAAATAAATCTTGCCACAAAAAGATGTGCCGACATTGGACTTTGATAAATTGACTCGTGTATTGCTTTTCTGCGTGCTGTCCAAATCGCCTAGAGGGTGAATGCCATCTTAATAAAATCCACATGGGTTAACGTTTCCAACATGTTGAAGAGCCAAAGTTTTGCGTGAGGTTCCCGTGACTCTACTATATGGCCAGTCAACTCCTCATCACCCAGCGCCCAAACACATCTGGAAGCAGTGCGGTCAAGCCTCCAAGAATCAACATCACCACTGATTTGGCAATTGTTCATGTCACTCATATTCCTATGATGTCAAACATCCTCCGACGGCAGCGGGTGTTTTGCCAGCCTCCAAAGAAAAGTTCTGATTTTACCGGGAACTTGCGTATTCCAAAGAGATGTCCAACACTTATTTTCCGCCGCAGCATTAGAACCCGAGCCTCTCTGGCCCAACAGATATTCCTTATTGTTTCTATTAATAAATTACCAACATACCATACGCCGATCTAACAGAAAACTCCCCTTCTTCTCAAATTGCCACACCCAAAAATCTGTCATTGGAGTTGTGCATAGGAGTACGTTCCTAATTGCCATAGCATCAGATAGAAGGAAGTTTTGTTGTAGTTTATCAACTCTCCACACGGCCGAGGTCCGAGAAGCTATCAATGAGCTCACTAACAAGAATAGGAGGACTATTTGTCAGACAAACAACTGGCCTCATTGATGCATCTCTTGGGATCCAATTACCAGCCCATACACGAGTAGTCAAGCGGTCACTGATACATCTAATGATGCCATGTGAGAGTGCATCTCTGCCCTCCAAGATGGACCTCCACACTTCGGATGGATGCCAACCCAATTCAGCCTTGAGGATGTCATCATTCGGATAATAGATTGCCTTAAGCAACCGGGGACAAAGTGAATAAGGCATAGTGAGAAGGCGCCAAGCTTGCCGAGCCAAAAGGGCTAGGTTAAAGAGCTTGAGGTCCCTAAACCCCAAGCCGCCACACTTCTTTGGTTGGGTCACAGATTTCCAAGATACCCGGTATGGTTTTTGCTTCCCCTCTCTGCTACCCTAGACGAACTAACAAATAAGTTTATTCATATTCTCACTTAGCCCCCTAGGCAATTTAAAGCATGACATCGAGAAAATCAGGACAGCCTGCGCAACCGATTTTACTAAGATTTATTTGCCCGTTGCTGCTATGGTTTTCTCAATCCATCCCTTTACCTTAGCCCACAATTTGTTCTTCATACATAGGAAGGTCCAAACGCGATGAAAATTTACAATGAATTTTTCTACAATATGTGCAACACTAGAAGCTTTGGGGAGGGACCAGAAGACCCATGAGGCTCCCACAAGCCCGGGGGGGCGGGCATGCTTGTGGGGCCCACAAGCACCCGTTTACCCTAATTATTGGCCTATAAATTTTATAATTTTTTGAAACCCTCATAAACGAACCCGAAAGAATTTTATCGCCACCGCAAGCCTCTTTTCCTAAGCGATTCCGTCTGAAGTTCTTTTTCGGTGCTCCGTTGGAGGAGGAAATTCGTTGGGGAGGCCATCTTCATCAACTTTGTTGCCTCCATGATGATGTGTGAGTAGTTCTCTCTTTTGATATTCAACACAATGATCTTCTCTAAGATGGTTTTGATATAATTAATCTTTTGGGGTGTGTTTGTTGGGATCCGATGAATTTTGCGTTTATAATCGGATTATTATTGATCTATTTTGAGTCTCTTTAAGTTTCTTTCTTGTGTAATTTAATAGCTATGTATGCTTTCCGATCTATGAATCTTCTTTGGTGAATTAGATGAGTAGGTCTTCAGAGGGGGTGGTGCATAGTAGTGGATTCAGTCTTGCGGTAATCTTGCCTTGTGACAGGAGGGACGAAAAATAAAAATGCTTTGAGATGAATCTGATATTGTGTTGTTGCCACTAAGGTAAAATGATGGGTTTTGGTCATATTGATTGGTCTTTTTCTGTCTACATTATTTCATCTTTTTTATTGTGTTACTCTGGTTATCATAAACTTAATCCTTTGAGATGCATACTGGATAGCGGTGGGTGGAGTAATAGTAGTAGATGCAGTTGGATTAATGATCTACATGTCACAGGCGTAATGCCTATGTGATATTGTGCCATGAATGATCACAATCACGGGCGCAGGAAGGGATTTGGGTGCATCTAGGGTGCCGAAGACGGGTGTGACACCCGCAAAGCCCTCTCCCCTCGGTTTGCGGTTTGCAGGAAAAATAATGTCTGGTTCGGTCCATAGTTTTAAATAGCCGGCTATAGCTCCGTTATAGCCTTTTCATTCACAAATAGGCCGCTATAGCCTGCTATAGTTGATTTGGAGGTCCGCCGCTATTTTTCATAGCCCGCTATTTAAAACATTGGTTGTCCGAAAACGGGTGCGGAACTATGTTGGATGATAAAACACGTCCAGACCGCACGGTCAGATGGGTGCCGACAGTTATCCGCATTGGAGTAGACGTCATAAATTTGAGCTTCTAAACTGAAAGTGAAACACGACAGCGTTGAGAAAAACATTGGGTACTGCGTGTTTGCTCAGGTTGCCAATATACCAGTTTTGCAATCAAAGGGGCAGGGGCTCAAGAATGCTGCTACAAATTAAGAATCATGCAATCAATCCTCACACGATGTAGGATTAGCTGACCACCGTGGACTCCCTTTTAACATTGCCCACAAGAAGCAAGAAACACTGAAATAAGGCATCCATAAAGAATACGTGATCCATCGTCTCAGGGTAGCACAGCCAACTTTGCAGTTCAATTAAGCATAGATGCACGTCAGTTGAGTACTCAAGAATTTGTAAGGTACTCTTCGGTACAACCTGGGGCGGGCAGCGATGATTGGTGTCGCTCGAGCGGAAGCAACCCTCCTCCTGAGCTCCGGTGGCGGGATGGCGCTTAGATGTCGGCAGCCGGCGGGATGGCGCCTTGGTGGGCAGCGACGAGCGCCGGGCCGACGATCTCCGGGTTGGCGATGTCGATGAGCTCCGGGTTGACGACCGCGGGGTCAGCGACGGCCGGCTCGACGACCTCCGCGTCAGGGACGGCCGGCTCGACGACGAGCGCCGGTAGAGGGTTGCCGAGGAGGGGCAGGTTGGCGCCCTGCGGGACCTGCTGGTTGCCGCCTTGGAGGACGAGTGGCGGGACCTGCTGGTTGCCGCCTTGGGGAACGAGCGGCGGGTCCTCCTGGTTGCCGCCTTGGGGGACGAGCGGCGGGTCCTGCTGGTTGCCGCCGAGCGGCGGGCCGTTGGCCGGTGGCGGCGGTACGTCGATGACATGGTCATGTCGTTGGAGGAGGGGTACCCGCAGAGGCGCCGCCGGGTTGCTCGGCCACCTCGTGAGGAGAACGAGGAAGACGATGGAGCAGATGGCACCGGCAGCATTTTGTCCCTGCGCAACAAGCACACACGATGCGTCAGTAGTTTTCACACACACTGGCATAATAGGTACTTGTTCCATGAATTGACTAGCGCCTTACCATTGCATGGTACGACACCGAGACCCAACCATACCAGTGCGTACAGCAGCCCCACTAACGAGGACTTGCAGTCAGGCAGGTTCTCAACATACCTCTCCATCAGATGCACGGCAGAGACAGTTAATTAATTACAATTAAATTAATTTCATTTTTCTAGGATCTTGTCATGATTCATTCATATTTGTAGAGTGTATATATGACATACATACATACATTATGTGCAAGAAAAAAATAAGTGAAGGGATGGTTTTACCACGAATGCGGCGAGGGCGAGAGGAATAAAGGTGGCGGCCAGTGATGCCAGAGTGCACATCCACTGCACGGCCTCCGTGGACTCCGTCACAAAGCCGACGCACATCGTCAAGCTGAGGTACAGAACGGCCACCGGGACACACACCCACCGCGTCGTCCGGCCATGGGCGTCGCCTGCGCAGTAGAGGAACAGTAGGAGATAGACGAGGAACGCTACCATGCCGATCCCGTTGATCCAAACAGAACCATCGGTGTGCCACCCGTTGCTCATCAGGCTCAAGTAGAGGGCGCAAGCGTAGCTGAGCAGCGTCGCCACGAAGGGCTCCCCTCGCGTACCTCCTCCCACGGCATGCATCTCCCACGTCTCCATGCCCATAAACGTGTTCAGCCTGCAGAGATCGACAGGTCCATATGAGTTGGTGTTGCACCAGTAAATTAAGCTCGTACATCCACATGCCGAACACACACTGCGACCCATGTAACCATCCTGTGGCGAGCCGGCGTACTATAACGCCACCTGGGCTACTGTAGCCTATTTTTTTCTAGTGTTTTTCACCATTTCATTTTTCTAGAACACACGAAAAAACTACTTACAGTATTGATTATTTTATAGTATAGTATGTGGTTATTTTTTGAATACTTTAGAACACATTTTTAATATTCAAGGTATTTTTTTTGACAATAAGAACATTTTTTAAGTTCCAATATAGAAAAATAACATTTTCTATTTTAAAACATTTTTATCCAAACAGTTTTTAAAAATATTTATAATTTTTATAATTTTAAGAAGAAAATGTTAAAAACAAAAGCCGATCAGGAAAAAGGTCTCAAAACTGGTGGATCTACAAAACCAAGACCTGCGAGCAGGCAGCCTGTTGTGCGAGCCCCAAGACCTATACAGAGGCATGGCTACTATTGTACCAAGATGGGCTGGTAAAGGAGATTTGTTTGTGAAAAAAAGGCAATCAGAACCATTTGGTAATTCTTCAATGTCTCAAAAAAAAGGTAATTCCTCAAAAAAAAAACACCATTTGGTATTTGCATGGCATGGACAGCAATGGGGCACAGCAGAATAGCATTGGGACCCCTCAAAAAGAAAATGCAAAAGAGCATTGGGGTGCTGTGGAGGCACACACCTGGTGCAGCCACGTTAGCCACCATGGAAGCAATTTTATTTTGATGCATTGCTAATTGCTCATGTAGTGGTTCTATCAAGAGGTTAGCAGGTTGGTGACGTCTATGTGTAGTGTAAGCTGGAACGCGTAGTGAAAGATGATGTGTCTGCAAAGCATCGAGTAATGCACGGTAATATGACGGGCTCATACAACGTGGATGAAGGATGGTTGTAGTTGGAGACACATAAGGTGGACGGCCTGGACAGTCTAGCACATTGATGTAAGGTCGGTCGGAATAGAAGACGGCAATGAGATTGGTGACGACGGCATAGGAGTGTGATGTTCTAGTAAGAAACTTGCATTCTAAGCCTCCTATAAATTTGTGATGGTAGACACACAAGGTAACACATGTCGACATAATAGGACATGTGCCCAAGGGGAGCCGGACTACAATGTACCTCGGACTATTCTAACCGTTTGATGTAAAAGGAAAATGCTGGGGGTAAATTATGATAGACAGACAATGAGTAAAAGGAAGAAGTGACAGGGCTGTCTATATTATACATACATCGGTAGAAGCATAATAGCACCGGTTGTGATATATCCTGCAAGAAAGTGGACACACACATGATGCACACGGTAAGTAGTCGATCCGCTGGTTTGTTGTTCATCAAGTAGCAACTTACCAGCGAGCACCAAGAGGAACATTGGCCAGGAAAGACTCATCAGCCAGTCCAAACCCGACTGAAAAAGTAATCCACAGTTAGAAAAGGCACACCCAAGAAAGAGTAAAATGCACTAATGGTTATTAAACTTATCGTATACGCTCACTTTGGTCACTGTACTTAAAAATATGGTCAATACGGTCATTATATACGTGTTAAGATGATTATACGGTCACTGCCAGATGGTATAGCTTTGTATTTCATCTTTTTGACTGGTCAAACAAGGCCTTGTCAGTTTTTTTTTCTCTGACTGTGTGGGCCCTACCTGTCGGTGGGTGGAAGAAAGGAGTAGGAGGAAATAAAATTATGCGCCTGTGTGGGAGTCGAAACCAGGCGCTCGCGCTTATTGCCCGAACAGGACAACCGGCTTCACCTGTCTTCCGTATTGTCTAGCTTGAGGAAAAACAGTTCATATTCTACTGGATTCACGTGACAGCCATTGCCTTTTTTTTTCTTTTGTGTGCGAAGCCATTTGGCATTTAAATCATAATCGTTTCGGCTTCAGTGGTCGGGCCTTTTAGGATTTAAAAAGCTGTTTTAGCAGTACTGTGTACTCGTACATATGATTCACGGCCAAAATTGCATTAGCACTTCCCTCGCAAGAAAACAAGATTGGATTAGCACTTCAATTTCTTTTGTTCAATATGCACGCGCGGACGGTGGCTCGACAGTGACGTGGCAGCGGCAGCTCCAGTAGATTTGATGGGCATCGTTGCTCTGTTTTTAGCATGAGACGACCAGGGATTTGGCGTGCGGTCATCTTGTACTAGCTAATTATGGCGGAGTGTACTTATCAAAATGGTTAATATATGTCTATATAAAATTTTATTAATAAATGTTTAAATGCATAAAAGTAATATACACGTGTTAAGTACTTCAAATTATGCTTATAAATGCTATCAACACGTTAGCCAAATTATGCTTGCGATGGTGCAATTTGGTACGCTAAAACTGATATGGAAGAAATCACTATGAATTAGAATGCACTATCATCTAAACCAATAGAATGGTCTTATATGAACATACGCAAAAAAAAAAATCCCAACGATGTCACGTGAATGACTAGAAGATACTAGTAAGCGTGCACGTGCAACGCACGTATTATTATCAAAGTTTTAGATAGCCGTCTATAGCACCAATATAGCCTAGTATACCGGTTTGAGCAGGATGCTGCTAAATGGTATTCATGAACAATTATCCACTAAAGTTATGAGATAGTCTTTGTTTTCATGGTAATACATGTCTCATTAATAAAATAAGGATTCAGCTACAAGCCACGTACCACGTAAACACCGACATTACAAGACTGAAAAGATGGGATAATCCTGCGCAAAAAAAACAGTCCTTCTCCATCAAGGAAAAGGAGACAGAAAAAAGAAGGACTGATCTTGTTGTTTTTCCTGCTCTAATAAATTACCTGATAGTAAAATTCCACGATACAGACGAACTCGAGTGACCAAGATCGCACATTTGGACATGAAATGTTAGCAACTTAAAATGTACACCAGAATTACAACAAAATAGCAGGTAGCAACTCAAAAAGATTCAGATGTTTCTTCATGCACTTTCTCTTCAACTCACCCATGTCTTCTCTTTTTATACCACCAGTGCTCCGAGGAACTTGAGACTTCATAATGAGGCCTAGGCAGACGTATGCGCACCACCTAAATGAGAGAACAACAGGCCTGGAGAAGCATGAGGAGCCGATGCACCACCTTGATCGATGGTGTCAAGTGTTCTAGAAGCCTCATGACCAGTACACCAGCGATGTACGACATTCCGGACAAGCTCACAACGATGGTAAGGTAGTAAATGAGAGTCTTGAAGTATGTCATGGCTCTTTTGTGGCCATAACCTTCCCGAGCGCTAGCAGAGCGATGCAGGCAAGCGAAGCACTGGTGACGTCCATCATCTTGTTCTCCCTGTCGTTACTCTCGCGGAACGACAACCCGCAGAGCACTGGTGGAAGTAGCCCGAACACCATGTGTGAGAGCAGTTGTAGAACCATGTGGAGCCGGGCTTTCGACCACATCCAAGCTTGAGTCAGTAGTGGCCGACCTTCTCATTTGTCCTCGTTCATGACTCCGCTGTCTCTCGGATCAGCAATCTGTTATCCACAAGAAAATGATATGTTAGTTTTTGGAGTTTTGGATGTGAGTTTTCTGTAATGGTCACTAAAATATTTTGAAAATTCAGCCACGAGAGAAGTTCGTTACATTGTGAAAAATGAGAGGAAGTCCACCAACAAAGTTGGCTATGCCCAAGATGAAAGTAACTGACATGTTTCTGGCGCCGCTTGATGCTGCTGTTTAAACAACGAAGAGGCTGGTGACTGACTCCACTAAGCCTCCATACACTGGCTTTCAGTATCCCAATCACCCCTCTGTTGTTGCCTAGGAGTAGACGGATTCACATCGACTGACAACACTACATCTGTTGCTCGAGGAATCCGAGACTTTGGTCTGTCGCCCCTTCGGATGATACATGGTATAGGGAAAAATACATGGTGATCAGATACACAAGAAAGACTTAGACGGCACAAAAGATAGAGGCAGCAACTTTCACAGAATTGGTTGTCGTCGGAGATTTGTTTGTTCAATACATGCATGTGAAACTTATCTTGATTAACTTACTGATGACAGACAGTGTGCAACTGTGGAATAATAAATCTAAAATGAAAATAATTTGGCCTGTTACCATATTTGTCACAATTGGGCTGAAAAATGAGCCGTTATCTAGGGTTCCGCGAGCATCTAAGCAAATTAAGTTACTACTATCAGACTGTATCTCTGAATAACAGTAAGTAGCTCATGATGCATGCATGCTGATCACTTAATCGGACCTACCTTTGTCGCCAATTAGGTGGTGAGTTGGATCCATAATAGCTTCACCAGCAGGCATTTCATCGGTTACAACTTCAATCACGTCTTTCTTGAAGATTTCTGCATGCGATGTTTCTACTCTCTGGAAACACTATTTTAGTATGGGTGTAAGGTGGATTGGCAAGTCCCTTCATAGAAATTTAATGGTGAATAAACCTGAATGTGACAGGGGATCTTAGCACACTTCAAGAATTTTCAAGCCTCTTTAGGAGCATGGTCAGGCAATATAAAATGTCTAGAAAATAATACACTTTTCCAAAATATTGCAAGATGCCTTGTTGCGGGAACTCTTGTTACAGCTTGAAGAAATAAATGTTGAAGCAGTTATGAGAGTTTTTCTGACTTGAGAAGCCCTTCAACATTAGAAGGGTCCTGGCACCATGAGGGGGCATCAAGAGGGAGTGGCCCATTTTGCAATGAATTTTTGCTACATTGCTGTCACAGGAAGAGGGAGAGAGAGAGAGAGAGAGAGAGAGAGAGAGAGAGAGTTAATACAAACTGACTGGAAGTAGCAAATGAGCATTACGCAAGCTCTTGCATTTTATTAGAACCTAGGTTAGCGCCTAAACCGGTCGACCGTAGAGATAGTAGTGCAATCTCAATCTCTCAGATAGTAGCGCTGACAGCTGACTACTGAGATAATCCTACTTGCCACCACATCCTTATATAAGCTAGTGTTACACAAAAATGCCAAATCAGAGCTAACAAAGGGCATATTCATAGTGCGGTGCCACTTTCTACATTCCCTCGCTCATAGTCAGTAAAAGGTTTTCAACAATTGATCTTGGCTCCACTTTTACTCTAGCTTGTCATTGTCGAACAATACAAGACTTGAGCTGCAGGTGGTTCTTGCTTACTTTCACAGTTTTGTACAGCTAAATGCCTAAAGTAGATGGTTCTCAATACAAAATGCAGGCAACGGTGCAAATATGATCTAATTCAGGCAAGCAGTCAGAAGATTTCCGTAGCAAATTGTACAAGTAGCAGGAAGAAACAAATAAAATGTAAATAAAGAATAGCTTACCTTCAGTACATGATTTTTCCTAAGAAGGAAGGCGAGATGAACACGATATGTATACTCAGTAGCCCAGCCTGATGAGTTAAGAACCTAACAAAAACAGCAGAAAAACACATTGGAGTCGCAAATCATCTATTGTAGGCCATGAATCCAACATTTGAATGATCTGTCGAGGATAATGACAATAACAGAAACAACATACATTAGAATCGCACACCAGAAACTGATACACAGGGCTAATTAGTTTACCCAATCCAATACACTCAAGTAATTATAAAAAATCCTACTTGTCACATAGTAGTGTCATACAACAAACTTCAGAATTTAGCACATCTCTAAAATCAGGACAAAGTCTCATAACCTAAAATTGTTTGTCTCATTATTCATGGATGAACACTTCTATAGCATTGACGATTAGTATAATATTGAGTACCTGTCAGGTAGTAGTGTCGTAGAACAAATGGTTGTCGTCTTTCCAATCACACGTATGAGTAAATTGCTTGAGAGATACAGTATATTGCTTGCTCTGAAACAAAAGGGAAACCATATAGCATACAGTCAGTTGCTTTATCTGAAACACAAGGGAAACCAAAAAGAAATCAATCTGAAAGCTTTACTGCTTGAATAATCTTGAGAACATGAGGAGGCTTTAGTGTGAAGATCCTTCGCAAGGGCCACTGAAACATACAAAGATCATCAGCGCATCTAGTACCAGCGCAAAATATTCTCATATGAAATACTCTAAATCTTACATGCTGCATTTCTTCAATACAGTAATTGGTCCACTTATCAACATCAATTGTATCGAATTGGTACTTCAGATCCGGTAGATTATAAGCTAGTGTTACACAAAAATGCCAAATCAGAGCTAACAAAGGGCATATTCATAGTGTAGTGCCACTTTCTACATTCCCTCGCTCATAGTCAGTAAAAGGTTTTCAACAATTGATCTTGGCTCCACTTTTACTCTAGCTTGTCATTGTCGAACAATACAAGACTTGAGCTGCAGGTGGTTCTTGCCTACTTTCACAGTTTTGTACAGCTAAATGCCTAAAGCAGATGGTTCTCAATACAAAATGCAGGCAATGGTGCAAATATGATCTAATTCAGGCAAGCAGTCAGAAGATTTCCGTAGCAAATTGTACAAGTAGTAGGAAGAAACAAATAAAATGTAAATAAAGAATAGCTTACCTTCAGTACATGATTTTTCCTAAGAACGAAGGCGAGATGAACACAATATGTATACTCAGTAGCCCGGCCTGATGAGTTAAGAACCTAACAAAAACAGCAGAAAAACACATTGGAGTCGCAAATCATCTATTGTAGGCCATGAATCCAATATTTGAATGATCTGTCGAGGATAATGACAATAACAGAAACAACATACATTAGAATCGCACACCAGAAACTGATACACAGGGCTAATTAGTTTACCCAATCCAATACACTCAAGTAATTATAAAAAATCCTACTTGTCACATAGTAGTGTCATACAACAAACTTCAGAATTTAGCACATCTCTGAAATCAGGACAAAGTCTCATAACCTAAAATCATTTCAGTCTCATTATTCATGGATGAACACTTCTATAGCATTGACGATTAGTATAATATTGAGTACCTGTCAGATAGTAGTGTCGTAGAACAAATAGTTGTCGTCTTTCCAATCACACGTATGAGTAAATTGCTTGAGAGATACAGTATATTGCTTGCTCTGAAACAAAAGGGAAACCATATAGCATACAGTCAGTTGCTTTATCTGAAACACAAGGGAAACCAAAAAGAAATCAATCTGAAAGCTTTACTGCTTGAATAATCTTGAGAACATGAGGAGCCTTTAGTGTGAAGATCCTTCGCAAGGGCCACTGAAACATACAAAGATCATCAGCGCATCTAGTAGCGGCGCAAAACATTCTCATATGAAATACTCTAAATCTTACATGCTGCATTTCTTCAATACAATAATTGGTCCACTTATCAACATCAATTGTATCGAATTGGTACTTCAGATCCGGTAGATTTTCCTCATTGACTGTACTTGCTAATGCTTGAACAGGCAATGATGCAATACTGTAAGAAACCAAATGTGAGTACACCACAAATAATTATCGGTACTTGACAAATTAGCACATGTTACAGTCTTATCTTGCGGCTGCCTTAAGTATTGCAAATTTTGAACAAGCAGACCTAGCTCTAAGAATTCAAAATAAAATTAAAACATCATGGAGTTAGAAAATCTCAATAGGTAGTGATGAATATAGTTCATACCTGATCAAAGTTCGCCGGCTTAGTGACTCTTCTTCAACGTGGCAGCGGCGGGTGGCGGCGGCGGCGGCCCGTGCTCACATCTGTGGGTCAGCAGAAGAGACTGGCAGGCGGCCACGGCGGCCCGCGCTTGTGTTAGTGGGGCGGTAGAAGTGAAGTGGATGGCGGCCACGGAGACCCTCGCTGGCATCCGTGGGCAAGCAGAGGAGAACAGTAGGCGGCGACGGCGGCCCATGCCCGTGTCCATGGGGCAGCAGAGGAGAGCGGTAGGCGGCGACGGCGGCCCATGCTCGCGTCCATGGGGCAGCAGAGTAGGAGCAGATGGCGGTGACTGAAATCCGCGCTCGTGGGGCAGTAGAAGAGGAGCGGATGGCGGCGACTGAAATCCGCGCTCGTGGAGCAGTAGAAGAGGAGCGGGCAGCGGCGACGGCGATCCGCGCTCACGCCCATCTGGCAACAGAGGAGGAGCGGCGGGCAGCGGGTGGAGGCGTGGTGCGGCGGAGGTTGGGCGGTTGGGGAGGCGCGGGGGCGAGGCTGCGGGAGCGGCGTGGAGGCGACGGAGGCTGGGCGGTTGGGGAGGCGCGGGGGCGAGGCTGCGGGAGCGGCGTGGCGAGGGTCGTGGGATTCGCTTTCGTTAGCGTGGCCTAATCCCGTGGCTTGTTGTGTTAAACACGGGAGGATTATAGGCCATCAGATATTATAGATGGACGGATAAAATTGTTTGGATCTGCCCCTCTCTTTCTTTTATAGTGTTAGTAGATAAAAGGGTTTGTCCTCTAATTAGACACAAGATTGGAACAAAAGCGGCTGGTCAGCCTGCGCGCTCATTAGCTCGAGGTATGGAGTTCGAATCCTCGCAGCAGCATTTTTATTTTCCCTCTACTTCTTACTTCCACCCACTGACAGGTAGGGCCGCACGCCATGTGGATTGTTTGACCAGTCAAATGGATGGAATACGGAGTTATACAATTTCACAGTGACCGTATAATCATCTTAGCACGTATATAGTGACCGTATTGACTGTATTCTTAAGTACAGTGATCAAAGTGAGCGTCCACGATAAGTTCAATGACCACTAGTGCATTTTACTCCCCAAGAAATAACATAGACCGTTAATTATTCTGCTCCATCCCAAGCACCACCAGAAACGACGCTCACCAAGCTGCTGCTGCTGCTCCACAGGAGCTGCGCCTGGGCAGGTGGTGCGCAGAACATCGGCGCCATGTCTCGCCGCCGGTCAGGACGTGACGTGGCCCGGCCTGTCAAATCCATGGAAAACAATCAGCAGCGACATCAGGTCCCTGGAACAGGAGAAGATGCGGCCGGATGAACATGGAAAACTAATAGATCTAGGATTCCATTCGCCCGTGCCATGACCGCAGCTAGAGCAAAAAAGCGAACCCTCTGGATTTTCCTCGCACCAAAATTTCACGGGGACGACCGGCGCATGGCCGCGGCGAGCGAGACGGAAAAGCAAGAGCACACGAAAAGTAAATCCCAAGGTGTTACGGGGACGGCGGTGATTTTCCTCGCACGGCCGGGGACGAGTGGCACCAAACCGCGGCTAGCGACACGAGCAAGGAAGGAAAAGAAGAAGCGAAACGAAAAGTAAATCCGCCGCCGGTGATGCACTGATGCGCCTGATGAAGCATGCGTACCTCGCTCGCCGGTTATGCTGCAGCGGTGCCGCCGCCTGCCGGGAGGCGGGCCCCTGTGGATGAGATCGGGATTGGGGACGGGAGTGCCGGGGGCTGTGATTATATAGCCGGATTGGCGTTGTGTGTGTAGAGAGAGGGAAAGCATTGTGTGATTAATGGAGGGGCTGCCGTGCTGCGTTGGTGTGCGTCAGAGGAGAGAGAGATTAGTGTCAGAGGAGAGAGAGAGATTAGTGTCAGAGGAGAGAGAGAGAGAGGGGGTAGCTACGCGTGCGTGCGTGCATGCCCCCGTGGGGTTGATTACGTCATGCGGGGGCTGAGGAACACCTAACCCCGTCCAGCGATTGGTTGCTTTGGAGCATTTATAACCGGACAAATCCAGTTTCGGGGACGCGCGGTTTCTCATGTCCTTGGGCAACCGGCCAACCCAAACTGTATGTCTGTTTGGATTGAAATGGATAAAAGCGCTGGCTAACGTGCGGATTCAAACTCAAACCGCATCCCTTCAATTTCCGTCTAAACACATTTCATGTCCAAATTTTGTGTCTGGTTTGTGTCCACACGGACACGACGCACGTTCTTTTAGTGTTCGCGGCATCATCTGTCGGTCACCCAACCATCGCCCGCGGTCATAGTCAATGCCGCCACCTAACTCGGGCCCGCATGACAATGTGTCGAACCATCATGTCCTCGTCCATTTTTAATGCAAGCGCGGGGGGGGGGGGGGGGGGGGGGCGTCCACATCTGGGCACGCTTCCTCCCTCACAGGTGACCACAAACCCTAACTAGTGCATCATGGGCTTTTTCAGAGGCAAGGGCAAGTTTAGCCCCGGCACGAGCTCCTCTCGCACGTCGCCGCCGTCACCTCCTCGGCGCGGCTTGCCACCAAGGGAGAGGGAGCGGCTATACATACCAATGCACCAGGCGTAGTGGTACTGGCAGTACCGCCAGCCCCTCTGGTACCCAGATGTCAACCTGCGCCATGGTTGGCATCTGGACCCGCACCGCATTTCGGTGCCGGCGGTACTCCGGTCGGTGCGGGCGCACACGGAGGAGGTGCGCAGGCGCTGCGAGCTGCTGACGCCGAAGTGGCGGTGGCTCCCAGCGTACGCACCAGACTCTCCCAACTAGAAGGCCTGGTTTGCGATAGGGCACGAGGGGGAGCGCCGACACAGTGTCCAGCTCGACCCCGTCGTCCCACCGCCCCCCGGAGAAGGAGGAAGCTTACCAGGCCACGCTGGAGGCCGCCTTGCAACGCTCTCTAGAGGAGAGTACGCGCGAGGAGGACGCCAACTGGGATGGCCTGGAGGAGGCCCTCGTGCTGTCCGCGGACAGCGGCTGCGTCACCCCCCCCCCCCCTCCCCCGCCACTGTCGTCGCCGGTGTCCCTCCCCGAGCCCAAGGCCGAGCAGCCGTCCATAGAGCCCCAGTCACAGCGGTACCAATGGACCGGCCAGTTCCGCGAGTCGGTTAGCGCGCCGCCTGTGTGCCTCGGGGCGACGCAGGAGCAGGAGGCCGCTACCTCCAACAATGGATGGCCGCACGCGATAGATGGAGCTGGAGCGCCGTTTTGCACGGGAGGCGGAGGAAGAGCACGCCCGCGTAGTAGCAGTTGAGCCGCCGGCGGGCCTGACCTCACTGGCCCCGGGAAGGACGATGACGCCTAGGGCAGCCCGCTGATTGTGCAAGTTTTTAAAAAGTTTTATTAATTTTTAAGTGGACTTTGGCCAGCGGTTGACCAACCCTTTAATGTTTAATTACTACCTCTCTCGGTTTACAAGGCGTGCGCGTATCCCTAGATCGTCAATTTCACCAACCTAATACAAGTAATATATTACAAAAAATATACCAAAATAAAGTTCAGATGTTCTATTTTCAAAAGATATAATTTTTGTGTTATATAGTTTATATTAGGGTGATCAAATTGGCAACCTAGGTATACGCGTAGGACTTGTAAACTGAGACGGAGGGAGTATGTTAAATTAAGTTCATTTCGGCCACGTGTTTTCAAAACTTTTATTTGACGCGGGTCTGCCACCCCGTTGGACGCACCGGCCGACCCAAACCAAAAAGCGGACGCGCCCGCCCGCTCAGCCGACCCAAACGGATAAAAAAACAGAAAAAATACGCGTCAGTTTGGGTCACTGCGTTGGAGTTTCCACATCCACATTTCTCATATCTAAACCATTAAATTCATGTGAATTCACATGTCCATTGTACACATGAATATCACAAGTAAATAACATTTGGTAGTGAAAATACATAGTTCAGACATAAAATTTCTTTTAAGTGCATAATTCAAACATTAAGCTCCTTATTTTTCATTGTCGATCCACATATGCTCCATGTGGGTCATTGAGTAGCTGCGAGTGCACCCGATGATCTTGAAAATTTTGATGCATTTGCAGAAAATTCCGAATCTGGTCCGCATCTTGTTGTTCCGGAATGTGGACTTGTTCTCCGGGCATCTCAATATCATGGGTTTGTGCTGCCCCTTCACCCTCGTCCTCGACAATTATATTTGTGTAAAATGACACAATATGTCATCACCTGTCACAATTAAAGTCTCTAATTCCCACAAAGGGTTGAAAACTCTTCTCCCATTGATCGAACCCTTGAAGTTCAAAATTTTCTCCACTTCCCTGTCCATTTTCTCTTGGATCCTCATGGTCCTCATCATCTTGGCATCTTCATATGACTTCGACAAATCGAAGAACTCCTTTTGCATCAATTCATCAAGCTCCGTGTTTCCATACTCCTCGTCTGACGAAGAATTTGAACCCATCTTTTTCCTACAAAAGAAGCCAAATGACACTAAGACAATTTGTCGAACACATAGAGGGTAAGGTGTTAGTCCAAGCATAGCCGGACGTACCACGCCGGCGATAGTGTCTGGAGCTTTGAGACTGGCGAGGAGGAGTTCGTGTTGGTGGTGGTGGCAACATTGAGGGGTCCGGATGGGGGTGGAGCTAGCGGAGGACCGGTGCAGACGAGGGAGAATAGGCGAGAGGAAGAGGGCTAGTCCGGCAAGGTCGGGAGGTGGTGGTGGAATTTGTGGTGGGTCCAATGTGACGGACGCACCCAAATGCATTTGGGCCTCCTCATATCCACCCCAGATATTGGCTATGTTGGGAGTTTGCTCAAGGGTTACTTCAAAATCTTGGACAACCTTTCAATTTCATACCTCTAAAACATTATCTACCATCGGGGGTGTATGCAATTGGAGGGCCTAAAGAGGAATGAGAAGTAGTTCACCTCGAAAGCCGCATGCAATATGCTCACGGCTTGGATGTCATGGAAAGAACGGAATAACATGATCTTCATTCAAAATACCTCTGCATGACGATATTTTCACTCATTGTTGATGAGGCAAGGTGTTGGGAGTTTTTTTTAGGGGAAGGTGTTGGGAGTTGGCTCGATCGACGAAATGCACTTGAAGACATTTTCAAGCGACCTAATTACCAAGGCTTCCGTTTCTTTAAGGCTGGTTGTGCACGTGTGATTCCTAGTTTTGCTTGATTCTGAAACATAATTCCTTATTATTATTATTATTATTATTATTATTATTATTATTATTATTATTATTATTATTATTATTATGATTATTATATTTTTATCTATAAGTAAGCTATATGTTTTTACATGCATTGTTGATGAGGCAAGGTGTTCACATCGAGCTAGACTAAATGCACTAGAAGACCTGTTAAAGCCACCCGATCACCTAGGCTTCCTATTCTTCAATTGTTACATGTGTGCCTTCAATTCCGACACCCATTTTAGCAGGGACATCTAGTGAAGGTCATTGTTTACACATCATGTTACCGATCTAGCCTCACATCTTAACACACCTTTAGCAGATACACAATCTTCCTTGAAATGGATCTAGCTTGCGTATGGGCCATATGCAGATTAACCCCAAATAATGACACTCCAGTCTTTCATCTAGCCACACTATATGTGTACCATCACACTAGGCAATCCTATTGTTTTGAGGTACGTAGGTGTAACCGCTCTCTCGCGTCACCTTTCTCAAGCAAGAGCATATAAGAGAAACAATGGTCTAGGCAGTGGACCGGAGGTGTAACTGCTCTCTCGCCTCACCTTTCTCAAGCAAGAGCACCTAAGAGAAAACAATGGTCCAGGCAGTGGACCGGAGGGATAAGGTGACAGAGATGAGATTAGCATGCGATAAAGTAATATAGCGTAGCTGGGGTTGCAGGGTTTAAGGATGTGTTTGTCATTTCTAATGACCCCGTTTTTGCCCCTTCATTTTTTTTTCATTTTAAGTATTTTTTTCATTCGTCTTTGCGTACATTTGTGCTTCAATTTTACACAACCAACTACTATAAAATAAGCACAACACATTGTAGTTCAGCAACTACAAACTAGCCTAAGTGGGCGTACCATTCCTCTATTGTGAGACTTTGACATGTATGACCAACCTTATAAAAGGATAACCTTCTCCTCCCTAGCCCCTGTTGAGAGTCCGCCGGATCACGGATCTCCTTTGTCGGCTCGACTAGTTGGAGTAGAGATGGGAAAGTTGCACAAGGCAGCCATGTATTTAGTAGATTTAGGTCCGGTCTTTGTGTGAAGTTTGGCACGATGCCAAAATGGAGCTTGCCACCGTCGCAACCGAGCTGCGTGCGGTCGCCTACAAGGGTGGTTGCGCCGATTTTTACTACTACATGGTGGAGTAGCGGTCGGCGGCCAAAACACTGGAATCTTCCTAAATAAGCTGACGAGTCCCTCGGTTTGGAGGACGGCCCGCTCTCCTTCCCCTACTCCGGTGTCCACTGCGATGGCGGAGAAGAAAAGAGATGAAGAGGATCAAGGGAGCCCGGAGATTGGACTGTGGTTCGTCCTCGTCGGCGTTTGTGGAGGAGCTTTGGCGCTTGCCATGGTCTCTGCCCTCGTAATGTATGTGTTCCCTTGCTTGTTATGGAGGCTTAGAAGCACAACCATGCATTGGAAATGTTATAAACCTATTCATTTCGCAAAAAAATAAAGGAAATGGTAAACTTATTATTCCCCCACAAACAAGAATATTACTGATGAATTTACAAAGAACTGCAACGGCGAAGATAAAAAACGTTTGAACACTTTCTGTCAGCCGATGGCCAAAGTAGAAACAGGTTTCATCTGAGATGCATGCGGCTTGGCCTGATCCTGGCCGGACCCCAAAGCTGGCGGGGACGTACGTACGACAGAATCGTCGCGTGGGCCCACCCAATCATTCCGGCTGTCTTGGTTCGTTACGGCGCGTCCACATCGCAGCGCGGCACGTGAGACGCCTCCCCCTAATTAAACCAACCCAAATCCCACCTTTCTTGCCGAGCAAGCACTCCCTCCAGCAGGTGAGGCGGAGAGCTGTGTGCCGCGTCCCGCCCGTAATACGTGTGGCGTGGAGCGTATTTCCAGGAGAGATGCCCGAGTTTTTTTACCCAAGACACTGACCACCGGGACCCGCCCCGCCCGGAAGAGAGAGAGGGTGAGGGAATATGCCGCGGAGCCCCTGCCCAGTCCCCACCATCCTTCCCCTTCCTTCTTCCGCATCGGCGCCATCGAACGGCGAGCACGTGCCGCCGCCGGCGGTTCGGCCTCACGCAGAGCGGCCGCCTGACGCGGGCGACGGCGGAGCGGCGCCCGGAGCGACCTCGAGCGCCGCCGCTGGAGGTCGCTTCGAGGGGCGGCGGCGTGGACCGGCCGGCGAGCGCCGCGGGCGGGGCGTGGGTCCTCCTCTGTCCTCTCGACGGCGCGCTCGGCGCTTGGTCATCGGCCAGTTCGGCTACCCGGATGCTGAAGGGCGTGATCAGGAGGACGCGCTGCTGCGGCAGCGCCTCGTCCGCACCGGCCCGCGGCGCGGGCCGACTCGTTCCCGGCCAACGCTGTCGAACGGCGCGCCTCGTGCCGCAGCCCTCTTCCACGCGCCCGGCGGTTCGATCTCGCGGCGATTGGCGGGCCACGTCGACTGCATTCGGCCGCATTGGCGCGGGGCGACGGGGAGCGCGTCGATGACCGGCAGCGGCGCGGTGGGCGGAGCGACGGAGAGCGCCCCCGCTGGAGTTTGCTTCGTGGGGGCAGCGGCATAGACTGGCCGGGGAGCGCGGCGTACGGGACGTGGCCCCTCCTCTCCGTACTCAAGGCCTTGTGCTTGGCACGGAGGCTGCCGAAGACGGCGTCGGCGGGGATGCGGTGGGTGGTCCCAGGCGGCGCTTATGAAGAGGATGCTGTCGACAGCTCCGACGACGGTGACGGCTGCACAGCCACCCCCACGGTTGCCCTCCGCTCCCGTGCCGGCGGAGGCGGCTACTCGGACGCTGAAGAGGATGTGGAGGCCGCGCTGCTGCGCCAGCGCCTCGGCCGCGCCGGTTCGTTCGACGTCGAAGCTTCCCCGGTACGTACCGCCACCATCTCTCCCCATCCGCTCCCAGCGGCCACAGTATTAAATCGGCTTCAGTTTTGTTGCGCGCTTGGTGTTTGAGATATTGCCTAGGCGAGATGCTGCGCTCGAGCTGTTTGTTGGATTTCCTTCTTGTCGCCATCTCTGCCGTCGATCGAGATCTCGTGGTAGAACTTAGACGTTCCTGCTTAGCGCAATTGCTCGTACGAGTATGTGGCGTGGGGCTGATGAAGTTTTACCGGGTCTGGAGTGTTGAGACAATGATACTGCATGGTTGCTCGCTAGGTGTTTGTGCATTTGATCATGAGCTTGCTTGGAGTGGGTGCATTTTTGCATTTGATCGCCTTCAGTTTTCCCGTCGATCTAGATTTAACTCCTTTCCATTGATGTCATGCAAATTGTGCTCTCCCAACATTTACTTGGTCTTGTTCCAGTGGAGGGCTGGGATGGGTTTGATTAACTGTGCACATCTGATCTGAGTAGTTTTGGGAGGTGGGTGTGGTTGCTCTGCAATGTTGACACTGCACTGCCCTGGGGATAAATTAGTCGATTCTTTGTTCACTGCACCCTGAGCAGGTGTTGCAGGTAAATCCCCAAACCAGATAGTTCCAGGAGGAGGACTTTGTCCCTCATCTGCTCTTGGCTCAGTAACTATTGCAGAGATGAGCTTATCCAGGCGGCTAGCTTGCATGTTTGTGAAGTAACCTTGCATGACCATGAAGTTGTTGTTAACTTGCTTGGAGAAATCCGAGAATTCCTTGCGGTCTTCTTCTCTTTGTCGCTGCAGAGTTTTGACATCCAACTTCAGAGACTCCATCTCCACCAAGTGTCCAAGTGCCTCGTGTCCTCGGATGTTTCGTCAGTTACAGGGCCTGACAGTGGGTTGCTGAGGTTCATTAGGTTGGTTTGGGCGGCGATGTCGTAATAGTCTCAGATGGGCTTGCCTGTGCCGTGCGGGTTCTGTTGGGTTGTTCACGTCTGTGAGACGCCTGTGCTATGCGAAATTTTAGTTAACCTTCGGTAGATTTGATGTTGCCTTGTGTAGTATCAGTGCTGGTACTTGTGGTTTGCAAGCTAGACTTTGCTCTTAATTTTGTGAATGCCTAATTAGGGTGCATTTCTGATAAACAAGAAAAGATAGCTTTGCGTTGACTTGCTTCCACATTTGTGTTCTTGCTAGGGACTGTTTAAAATGCTGGGATCAGTTTTGGAGACTGACCGACAATTTAGTACTGCTGGTGCATTTCCTTTTAGTCTTAGATCATAAACTACTCTTTGCGAACATAAATAGATGATCTCAAATTACCATAGTACTGTGGAAATGGTTTAATGCTACTTCTGGCGTTCTTACTTCAGCATCTGTATGCCCATGCAATGATTTGCTTTGAGCCTAGTTCTTATTCTCCTATCATTAAGGTTGACCAAGATTGTTAAAATGTTTGCGGAAAATTGTGTGCATAACATGACCGAAACTTTTCCTTTTATTGAGCCTGTATCTTTGTTACTTACTGCAGTTGTTTCACACATAAAAGAAAGTCAATAACAATTTGCTCTGTTCTGATTATGTTCAGGACATTGGGGGATGTGATATCCAAAAACAAGAAATTCAGGAGGCAGTTGAACTACGATTGACACACCATGAGTTGTACTGCTATATGGTCCTTCAGGCACTGGCAAGACCATGCTTGCTAAAGCGGTGCCACATCACACTACTGCTTCTGGTTCAGAGTTTGTGCAGACGTACTTGAGTGAGGTAAGACGCGGATAGTTGTAACATGCATTTGTTAACCTTGTTTCTGCGTTCAGTATTTCGGTTGTCCTTTTGTTCTTACAAAAATATAGCTTGTGTTAAGCTTTGACCATGTAACAAATGCCTATTTTGTTAGGTGACGGCTTGGTTTCCTTGTTTATGCTCGAGACTCCCAGTGTAAAAAAGCTGGACTTGTTTGAACTGAAGTGTTCGGGGAGATCTGTTAACACAAGGTTAAGACTTAAGGCTATACATAAGCAGTGCGTGTTAACATCTGACACGACCTTTTTGTTTGTGTTCTGTATACATCTTACATGCAAAAAACATTTAGTTACTGTATGCATTACCAAGGCAAGTAAACTGTTATTAATATAGCCTATGATGCTGTCAGTAATATTGTGTATGCTTCTTAATGTGGTAGTGGTTTATATATTCTTATTAGGGTTTATCACAAAAAATTGCTATGTGAAGCTTTTCTTAGGTTGCTATTTGTTGATGCATTGTATCATAATACTATCATTTATCTGATGTATTCCGCGTAGCTGAAGAGAATGCCCCGACTATAATATTCATCGATGAGGTTGACGCTATAGCCAGTGCTTGATTCGATGCTCATACTGGGGCTGACGAGAATTCAGCGTATTCTGATGGAGCTACTCAATCAGGTAAAAGTTTCTAGCTATAATTGGTTTGCTGGAACTCAAGTTGTTTGCCACTTTAATCCTTGAAATCAAGCATTTGGAACATGCATACAATCCTTGAAATCAAGATTGTAAACCTCAGTTGTTTAGTTCCAATTTTTACAAAATGTATACATGCTCTTAGAATTAGTATCTGTGATTTTTTAAAGGATTGGAAGTAACTTCCTGAAAAGGCTACTGTTAAGACTACTACATGCAACTTTCTCATGCCTTTAACTCTATTTATTGCCTGCTTCTGCTACATCTGAAATAGAGAGATTGCTCTATTCTAACTCATTTGGCCCGAATTTGGATTACAAAGCTATTAATGCTGGAAAGAGTGGCAGAGGGTGCATTGAGTAGTGGTAGCCTAATTAGAGGTAACGCTGATGAGTGAGTGAGGGCAATGCATTTTTCCTCTTGTAATATACAATCTGATTTTAATTCCATTTGCTGAAGTAGACTCTGATTGTTTTATGGGGAAATAATGATGGAGAAGGGATATCACTGTATGTTAATGCCATACCACTGGAAATAGATTAGAGAATAATAGTACTTTTCCTTGAGCTTGATGTTTAATAATGTTTTTTCTGTATATTTGGCAGGAGGAATGTTTGCTTTATACTCTCTATAATATGCAGAAATGCAAAGGCTAGTCCGCTCCCTAACTAATTGCTCTCTGACAACCGTATATTAGGTTTCCAACTCAAGGTACCATTGGTCGAACTCAAGATGTCTTTGTGGATCAAGGAGCACCTTGAGACTTCATCTACGCTGAAGAAGCTACTTTTGATGCTTGTTCTCTTTGGTACTTCTATATGGTCATAGCGGATGGTGTTGTCACACCAGCAATATCAGGTTCATATATTTCTGATGCATTGTTCGTCGTATTCCTCTTCACCTAGTCTTATGATCTTATATATTTGCTTTCAGCAGTGCCATTGTGTTACTAGTTTCATCTTCTCACAGTATTACTTGCATTTTTTTTCCCTTTCGGTAAAATCTGCAGTGATATCTGCTGTTAATGGCTTGAAGGTTGGAATATCTAGTCTTAATAATGTGACCTTGAATATGTTGGTTGGTATTAACCAGTTAAATAGAAAAATGTGTTACTGGACAGAAGTGCAGGATAGTCACCTTCTATTTTGATTTTTTTTTTTACACATTTCTCATTGTTCTTCAGTCTGTAAAGGTTTTGAACATTCAAAGTCGGGCTAACTGTTGGACTTGCCTTGTTCATATAGTTTTGCTGCCTTTCTGGGATAGGAGTTTATAACATTATGACATATGATACAGAAGTACTACGGGCATTCAGACCTATATATATATATCTACTGCTATTTTGAAAGATACCCAACTCAAGCTTGGATGTCTCCCTGGGGCTGCCTTTTATTTTCAACATGTATGCTTATTGACCATATTCTTAATGTTAGTTGTGATTAAACTTGTTCGAAGTTCTCTAAGAATGTGTTTTCTTCAGGTCCATAGTTTTTGCTTGAGTTACATAAAATTAGTTACTGTCTGTCACGTCCTTTCGTTTTTCTTCTATAGGAATTCTGAAACTCATAAATATGTTGAGTGCATTTGTGGTGTTACTAAACATAACTAGACCTTCTGTTCTTACTAGTAACTACGCCACATGCAATGCACGTCATGACCAAATTCAACATCCTGCGTCAGATTTTGGAACCTCTATCTTAAATGCAAAACGTCATATGCATCTGGATTAGACATTATGGAAAAGAGAAAATTAATTTTGAGATATAATCCACTCATGCTAAAACTATTATTTCGAGATATGTGCCACTCATGCTTCTATTTTACTAAGATACTAAAACTATTTGCATCGTCGTCAACATGATGCATTTCTGAAACTCAGGTCCTCACAGAGATCCTAGAAAGATTGAAATGGTGTCCCCCCCTCTTATCTTTAGAGTCAGCATCCAGTATATTCACAGGCCACTTAGTTAATAGTTAAAGCTACTTCAACTTAAGATTAGAGGTCAAACATCAGGGCATATAGATTAGAGAATAGTACTTTTCCTTGAGCTTTATGTTTAGTAATGATTGTTCTGTATATTTGGCAGGAGGAATATTTGCTTTATACTCTCTAATACTATGCAGGAATGCAAAGGCTAGTCTGCTCCCTAGCTAACTGCTCTCTGAGACCCGTATATCAGGTTTCCAACTCAAGGTACCATTGGTAGAACTCAAGAGGTCTTTGTGGATCAAAGAGCACCTTGAGACTTCATCTATGCTGAAGAAGCTACTTTTGATGCTTGTTCTTTTTTGTACTTCTGTGGTGATAGCGGATGGTGTTGTTACACCAGCAATGTCAGGTTCATATACTTCTGATGCATTGCATATTTGCTTTCAGCAGTATTGCGTTAACAGTTTTCATCTTATCACAGTATTAATTCCATTTTTTTCTGTAGGTAAAATCTGCTGTGATGTCTGCTGTAGATGGCTTGAAGGCTGGAATATCTAGTGTTAATGAAGGTGACCTTGAATATGTTGCTTGGTATTAGCTGGTTAAATAAAAGACGTGTTACTGCTTAGAAGTGCAGGATCCTCACCTTCTATTTTGATCTTTTTTGTCAGGTGAAGTGGTCACGACGTTGCATTTCTCGTTGTTCTATTCAGTCTGCAAAGGTTTGGAACACGTAAAGTTGGCTTGCTGTTGGACCTGCTTTGTTCATATGGTTTTGCTGCCTTTCTGCGACAGGAATTTATAGCATAATTACATATGGTACAGAAGTATTACAGGCATTCGGTCCTATATATTATATCTATTTTGAAAGAAACCTAACTCAAGCTTGGATCTCTCCAGGGGGCTGCCTTTTATGTGAAACAAGTATTTTTTTTTACCATATTGTTGATGTTAGTTGTGATGAAACTTGTTTGAAGTTCTCTAAGAATGTATTTGCTTCAGGTGCATATTTTTGTTTGAGTGACATAAAATTAGTTACGGTCTGTCATGTGTCCTTTCGTTTTTTCTTCTATAGGAGTTCCGGAACTCACAAATATGCTAAGCGCATTTGTGGCTTAGTAAACATAATTAGACCTTTTGTTCTTACCAGTTACTGTGCCACGTGGAATGTGCTTGATAACCAAATTGGATACACCGCAAGCACAAGAATTTGAAGAAACCCTCTGCTGATTTCATATTGTGGAACCTCTGTCGTTAACATTAAATGTCATGTACATCTATATTTGACATCATGGAAAAGAGAACTAATTCCTTTCATTGCAAACAAATTTAACTCATTATTGCTAAAACTATTATTTTGAGATATAAGCCAAACACACTTCTATTTTACTAAGATACAAAACGATTTGCTTCAGTCAACAATATGACGCATTTCTAAAACCACAGGTCCTCAGAAAGATTGAAATGGTTTTCTCCCCTGTTATAATTTTGAGTCAGCATCCAGTACATTCACAGGCCACTTAGTTAATAGTTAAAGCTACTTCAACTTAAGATGAGAGGTCAAACATAGTTTCAAAAAAAAGATGAGAGGTCAAACATCAGGGCAAGCAAATGACGCTCAGGTGATTTTGATTTACTATCCATTTAATAATCAGTACTATGGTTTCTGCGTTAGTAAAGTACTCCCTCCGTCCCAAAATTCTTGTCTTAGATTTGTCTAGATACGGATGTATCTAGATACATCCGTATCTAGACAAATCTAAGACAAGAATTTTGGGACGGAGGGAGTGGGACGGAGGGAGTATGTAAAGAGAGATACATCCGTATCTAGACAAATCTAAGACAAGAATTTTGGGACGGAGGGAGTATGTAAAGAGAGGGTAATCTTGAACCCAAATTAATGCAAATTCTGTAAGAGGATATTACTGGAAATAATTATCACCTAGAAAAATGTAAGAATCATCTCTAATGTTGTGTTGCTGAGACCCTACAAATAGTGTGGACTTTATAGACATTCTCATCACCCAGTGTACAATATGAACGATATTAGCCTTTGCAATACATACTATATGTCATTCTACATTTACTTACCTTAGGTTAGAAGTAAATACTCCCTCCGTTCCTAAATAGTTGTCTTTCTAGACATGTCAACAAGTGACTACATACGGAACAAAATGAGCGAATCTACACTCTAAAATATGTCTATATACATCCGTATGTAGTAGTCCATTTGAATCTCTAAAAAGACAAGTATTTAGGAACGGAGGGAGTAGATCTTAAGCATTGAGTAAATTATTAAAAGTTTGTAGCATAGATATTTACAAGGTTGGTTTTTCTGCAGGATCCGAGGCAATGTTTGCCGAGTTGCTACTCTGTTAGATCAGTTCAACTAGTCTATCAGTTCAGGTAGTCTTTTGTACTGTTGTGGGCTCCATCTTGCACTTCCAACACCTAGTTGAGAACTTACTATTGCTCATATGTTGCAGCTTACCTTTGCATGTCTTGTTCTTCCATGCCTTCTATTGGGTTACCCAGGGCAACCTGCAGTTTTTGTGAAGAACTTGACTGAAAATGAGAAGGTCTTCTGTCTATCCCGAGTACTATTTGAAATCTTATATGTTTATTGCCATGCACTGTTTTCACACATCATGAAATAATTTTTAATACTATAGTGAGACTAAGCTTCTTTTTACTATGTTTATCCATTTATGCTACAAACTTATAACAATTTCCTTCATTTATGCTGATTTTACAGTGTTTCTCAGGATATACAGTGTTGAAATTGCTAGCATTGGATCTGTTTAGTATGTGCGTATCATGTAAATTGAATTTGGTTGTTGAGAATGGTTGTCTGGTCAATATTTCTTCGTGCTAGGTTGCCTTCTCTATCCTGATGGACTTGCATGGTAGTGTTTAGCCTCCTTACAACACTGCCGATCCCACTATTTGACTTGGATCTGCAAACATAGAGAATATTTATAACATATGTTATATTGAATAAGAGCAATGTCCTAAGTCATTCATGCGCTGATTTGTTATATATAATTCATTTCTTTCATTTGAATTGTCACCACTACCGCCACATAATCTATCTTTCTAATGCCCAGTATTCACTACAGGCATAGCTGAACTTGGGGTCATGATGATCACTACCGTATTGGCGACCATCATAATGCTTCTGATATGGCAGGTGAACATCATTGTTGATCTATGCTTTCTCACCCTCCTCCTGTGCCTGGAGCTATTTTTCTTTTCTTCAGTGTTATGGGGAGTGTAGCAGATGGTGGTTGGGTTCTTTTGGTATCTGCGGCTGTACTGTATTTGGCAATGTACCTGAGGAACTATGGGATCAAGTTGAAGTAGGGAACTGAGGTTAAGCAAAAGCTTTTGGTGGATTTAATGATCTTTGGCCTCTTCCTGACCATAGTGCCTACCATTTATTCGGTGATCATTTTTGTCTGCATCAAGTGGGTTTTTGTTCCTGTCGTTCCTCAGAATGAAAGGTTTCTCTTTCACCGGGTCTCTGCCCAAAAAACTACCACATGCTCCGCTGCATTGCTTGGTACAGGCATAGAAAAGGCTGTTTTGGAAACATAATAAAGGTACATTTCCTCTCAAAATGATGTATACTGATTACGCTGGATTGAAACCTGAATGCATCTATTCATGTTTGGTATCGTTAATACTGCTACAACAATGTGTTTTTCATGTAATGCATGATCTACGTATGGAATATACTAGTGTTAGTACCTCTGACAGCTTTGTTTGTGAACATTTAGGCTGCGCAGGCGGTCAACTGGAGACAATATGGGGCATGGCTCTTTGCGTGGAGTTCTTTAACTTGAGTCCAGAGATCTTTTTCTACTACTATTGTTCTTGAGTCCTCTTTGGACACTATCAAGAAAACCATTCGATCAGATGCACATGTGTTTTGTTAACTAATGATACTACTGAAATTTTCTGAACAAGAATACAAGATAGAGTCCTTGGTCTTAATTCTGCCAAGCTTTTCTTCTACCTTTGAAGTTCATTATATTTCTTCCATGTTCAATTCTTTGCAGTTTGGCTCGTCATGTTTAAAATTTTAACTTTGTAACACAATGGATGTTGCCCTGCCCGCGAATCTGTGATGATACTTGTGTGGCTACACATGGTGCATATTTTATTTTATTATATCTGTTGCTATCAAGCTCTTAGGTACGATACTGCCATAATCTCGATTGGTTTAGCATCAGTTCAACATTTGGTATTTGGCAAGCTGCTTTTCTTCTCTTCTAAAACAACAAGTATATACTAGCGCGTTCGAAAAAAGAAACAAGAGCACATTCATTGGATAACAAAATGTACAGAGGTTTAAGTCTCATTTACCAAGCAGGGAAGTGCTTTTCTCACCATGTATATAGCCCTTTTAAAAAGCACAGAGTATGAGAGTAGCACGAGTCAACAATTGCAGATGCCTTTTTTCATTTTTAGAAAAGACACCCAAAGGCCATCTTAGAACTGGATATTATCAAGAAAACAACAAAAGAAATACAATGGAAAGGCACCCAAAGGCCATCTTACTTTTGATTGTACAACGCTCGCCATGGGGCATTTGTCGTTGCTAGATCGGACGTCATCGAGTTAGAGAAAGGTTGAAAAGACCTCATTCCAACGCACCACCATCGACACCGCTAGGGAAACAAACAAAAAAAGCATAAAGGGAACAATGAACATATTCCCCTAAAAAAAGGAAACATGAACTTATTCAACCTAAGAAAAAACAAAAGTAATGGGTCTCCACTCCTCTCGACACCACGAACCACCAGACAAGATAGAGGAATGGGTCGTGGCGGCAGCACGAAGAAGACTTTGGTGACGACTAAACTTAGGAAAATGGAGAGGTAAAACGGCTTTAATAATGAGAAGATGGTGTAACGACGGGGATTTGGTCATCACACTGGTCCGTCCGCCTCTTTTCAAACATATAAACATACCTTAACTCGTTCAGTTAATACGGCTTGGGGCAGGCAACATTGAGTTCTATTCATGCATCTTTCTCCGATACTAATTGCCACAAATGTCTGCTCTAACTACTGCCTGGGCCCTAACATCTCCCACGTCCAACGGTTGGCCGGTAGTAAAAAAGAGTGGGGACCCACCCCTTTCGTTTTCTTAGTTCGTCGGTCCTTATTTTTCTTAATTTTTGATTCTCTGACAACATTATGTTTTCTGGTTTGCTAAATTTCGGTCGACTGAGACTTAACGAAGTCTCAGTCGATGCTATATTCATGAGGTCCAACATGAAGATCTGTGTAAAAAAATTTATTTCTTCTTTTCTATATGTTCTTTTCTATATGTTCTATATGTTCTGTCACTTGATTGAGACTTATATCTTGTTGAGTGAGATCTAGCCACACCCTTATGTTTTTTTTTTAATTTTCCGATCTTTTTATATATTGTTGTCTTTCTAATATACTGTGTTACTTGATACTGTATTATAATTATTCGATATGAATGCCCTGTAGGTGTTTTAAATATTTTTTAGGAGAGTCGAGTTCTAATTCGACTAGTCTTGGAGATCGAATCCGTGTAAGTTTGGGGCATAGGCAAACAGTGGCTACAACTACGACTGCCTTTCCCTTCTTCCAAGCAAACCACTGTTCGCGTCTCAGGTTCCTCCGCACACATCCCCGCTCCTCTCGACGGATCGGAACCGCAGACCCGCCGCCCCAGCCACCAAACCCTAGCCTCCCGCCCCCCGCCGCCCGCGATGTCGGCCGCGGCCGTCGCGCCGAGCCCACCGGCGCCGCTCCCGTCGGCGCCCCCGCCGTCCTACCCCGCGGCGCCCCCCGCCCCCTCCGCCGAGGACGACGACGACCTCTACGGCCGCCTCAAGTCCCTCCAGCGCCACATGGAGTTCGTCGAGATCCAGGAGGAGTACGTCAAGGACGAGCAGAAGAACCTCAAGCGCGAGCTGCTGCGCGCGCAGGAGGAGGTCAAGCGGATCCAGTCCGTGCCGCTCGTCATCGGCCAGTTCATGGAGATGGTCGACGGAAACAACGGCATCGTCGGCTCCACCACCGGCAGCAACTACTACGTGCGCATCCTCAGCACCATCAACCGCGAGCTGCTCAAGCCCTCCGCCTCCGTCGCCCTGCACCGCCACTCCAACGCGCTCGTCGACGTGCTGCCCCCTGAGGCCGACTCCAGCATCTCCCTCCTCGCCTCCTCCGAGAAGCCCAACGTCCTATATTCGGTATGGATTTTCTCAGATCCGTGTGCGCCCTAGCTCAATTTTATGTTTATTAGGATTGCTGTCTTCGATTTAGCCAACCCTAGATATATTTGGGATCCTGAATTTCTTGACCACCTTAGGATTCACACTAGCTGGTCTCTGTAACATGTATGTTATCTGCTTCTATTCTCAGTTATCTGGCCATAATACTAATAATAGTAGCAGTAGGGTCATAGTTTCTTAGTATAATTGTTTAATGAACAGTAGATTGTTGGCAGATAGATTGGTGGAATGTTGGATTTGTCTGTGGCCTGTGTTCAATTTGGGCGTACTTCATGTAGATTATGGCATACTTTTAGTAGATATGAACTAGTTGCACTCTAGTAGTAGATATTGGCGATGTTTGCGAAGGAATTGCTTTGCTGGAAATTCAAGTGTGCTTCAGTTGTTTCAGCAGTTATGTATGTATATAATCTCTGCAGCTTTTATGCTGGTACTCCCTCCTTCCATCTATATAGGGCCTAATACAATTTTCGAGGCTAACTTTGACCAAATGTTAGAGCAATAAAATATGACATGCAACTTACACAAAGCATACCATCAAATTCGTATGTGAAAGAAGCTTTCGATGATATAATTTTCACATTATGCATGTCATGTACTATTAATCTTGTCAATAGTCAAAGGTTGTCTTAAAAAATGCATTAGGCCCTATATAGATGGAAGGAGGGAGTAGTAGAAGTGCCGCATTTCTGATAAACAAGAAAAGATTGCTATGTGTTGACTTGCTTCCACATTTTTTCTTGCTTGCTACTCTTTAAAATGCTGGGATCAGTTCTGGAGATTGACCTGCAATTTTAGTACTGCCGGTGCAATTCCATTTAGTAGGTTATAAAATAAAACTAATCTAGCCAACATAATAGATGATCTCAAATTACCATACTACTGTAGGAATGGTCTAATAAATCCTTTAAAATTTTATGCTATTTGTGGCTTTCTTACTTCAGCATCTGTATGCCCATGCAATGATTTGATCCTGTGTCGTTTTTTTCCTATCCTTAAGGCCGGCCAAGATTGAACACTTTATTTCCTGAGAATTGTGTGCATAACATGACCGTAACTTTTCAATTTATGAAGTCTGTATCTTTGTGAATTATGGAAGTTGTTTGATACAGTGAATTAAAAAGAAGTCAATAACAATTTGCTATGTTCTGGTATGTTCAGGACATTGGAGGATGTGATATCCAAAAACAAGAAATTCGGGAGGCAGTTGAGCTACCATTGACACACCATGAATTGTACAAGCAGATTGGTATTGATCCACCAAGAGGGGTGCTGCTCTATGGTCCTCCAGGCACTGGCAAGACCATGCTTGCTAAAGCTGTGGCACATCACACTACTGCTGCTTTTATCAGAGTGGTTGGTTCAGAGTTTGTGCAGAAGTACTTGGGTGAGGTAAGATGCGGATAGTTGCAACATGCATATATTAAACCTTGTTTCTGCACTCAGTTCTCCTTTCGTTCTTACAAAAAACATTGCATGTGTTAAGCGCTGACCATGTAATAGATGCCTAGTTTGTTAGGTATTTGTTAGGTTTTCTTGTTTATGCTCAATATTTCCAGCGTATTTTTTTTGCATGTGTTTGAACTGAAGTGTTCCGGAGAGATCCGTTAACACAAGGTTACAAGAATAAAACTACCTAAGCAGTGCCTGTGAAGTGTGAACATCTGGCGCAACTTTTTTTGTTTGTATTCTGTATACATGAATTACATCTTGCATGCAAAAAATATATAGTTACTGTATGCATTACCAATGCAAGTAAACTACTGTTAATATAGCCTACGATTCATGCTGTCAGTGATATTACGTATTGCTTCTTAATGTTTCTGGTAGTGGTTCATACATTACACTTTACACAAGAATTTGCTACCTGAAGCTTTTCTCCGGTTTGCTACCTATCAGTCACTCTGTGCATTTTAAAACCGAACCGAAAAACCATACCGAAAATAAACCGAACCGAACCGATTTTTTTGTTTTTATGGTTTCTGGTTTCGGTATGGTATGAACTTTTCATACCGATTTGAACTTTGGTTTTTATGGTATATACCGAAAAACCGAATGGTTAACCGAATAAACCGAAGTAAAAGATAAATTTATATTTCTTGAGATGAACAACCATACAAGTTGTCATTTTTCTTGTACATGAGTCAAATTCACTACTAAGCACCTACATTTTTCTTGTAACATTGTCATTTTTCTCTTTTTAAAATGCTAAGCACGTCCATAACCATCAACAGATGAATCAATGCATGCATATATACTTATATATATAGTCATATACTATTTGTGTAAAATAGAATGTGTTTTGAGTCATAGATTTGCAAATTATTATTACGTCATTTTCAAATTCGCGTCAACTTTGGTTTTTATGGTATATACCGAAACCATACCGAAATAATTTGGTATATACCGAAACCGAACCGTATTTTAATTTCATACCGTATTTACCGAAGTATTAATACCGTACATACCGAAAAACCGTATAAACCGAATCATGTAAACCGAATAAACCGAACGCACAGGGCTACCTATCAGTTCTTTTGTTGATGCATTGTATCATCTATCTCACCTTAGGGCCCAAGGATGGTTCGAGATGTATTCCGCTTAGCTAAAGAGAATGCCCCGGCTATAATATTCATTGATGAGGTTGATGCTATAGCCACTGCTCGATTCGATGCTCAGACCGGGGCTGACCGAGAAGTTCAGCGTATTCTGATGGAGCTACTGAATCAGGTAAAGTTTCTAGCTGTACTTGGTTTGCTGGAATTCAGGTTGTTTGCCACTAATCCTAGAATATCATGCATTTCGGACATGCATATAGATGTAAATGAAAAAAGAAAAACACTTACTTAGATTGTAAAGCCCAGTTGTTTAGTTCTGATTTTACAAAATGTGTGCACACCCTTAGGAATAATATCTGTGACTTTTTTAGGATATGAAGTAACTTCTGGAAAAGGCTATTGTTAAGACTATTACATGCAACTTTCTCATGCCTTGAGGGGTTTGAGTATCTCATTGTGAACTTTGTATGCAGATGGATGGATTTGATCAAACAGTGAATGTGAAGGTTATAATGGCAACCAATCGGGCAGATACTCTAGATCCTGCTCTGTTGCGTCCAGGAAGACTGGACAGGAAAATCGAGTTCCCCCTGCCGGACCGGAGGCAGAAGAGGCTTGTTTTCCAAGTAAGTTTCTTTGTAAATACTTTACATGGTATGCTTTTCAAAATATTACTGATAGTTGTTTGGAAAGTCTTCTCTATATTACATAGTAATTTCAGTGTAGTAGATTGTATTGATGGTCTTGTATTCATAGTTCTTGCACTTGCAGTCATTTTCTTTAGAGCAGTAAATGGCTCTCAAACATTGATCTTTTTTTAAAAGAAAGTGGTGAACAAGGCACATCTTTTGGTTGCAAAGATAATTTTTGGTACCTTAAATTGACCTAGAGCTCCAACTAGTACCTAATTAGTTATAAGCTTGCATCTAAGACCAAAATTTAGGCTGTGTTCGGCAGCTCTCCAGCTCCGTATAATACGGGGAGCGGACGGAGCGCCAGTTTTCCAACTCCAGGAAAAAGCACTGCGGTCCGCTCCGCTCCGGCCGCTCCAGGAGCAGAGCCGCGGAGCGGAGGGCTGCCGAACACGGCCTTAACTACTGAAAATCTTAGTTTCTTGAACCTTTTATTGGATTATATTTGGTTTGCATCTGATATTTATGATGGCCTCCTTTGTTTCAGGTTTGTACAGCTAAGATGAACTTGAGTGACGAGGTTGATTTGGAAGATTATGTCTCCAGACCTGATAAAATCAGTGCTGCTGATGTGAGTGCCTTCTCACTATGTTGAACAGTCTCTCCACTCGTACTACTGCAGCATAGCACATTCATTGCCTCAGATCAATTAGGCCATGATAATTGATAACAATTCTGCAAATCCTTTACTCTAAAGTTCATCATAGTTAATGTACATTCTGCCCACCTTACATTCGTTTCATATTGACACTTGTAATAGCAGTAGCATCGCCTTATTATGACATGTCATGTAGTACATTGATATTATAAATTATGCACCCTTTTCCTCCTCCCTTTTTTAATGTTCATTGCGTCATTCTTTTTCAGATCACTGCTATTTGCCAGGAAGCTGGCATGCATGCTGTCCGCAAAAATCGGTATGTTATCCTCCCCAAGGACTTCGAGAAGGGTTACCGAACCAACGTCAAGAAGCCTGAGTCAGACTTTGACTTCTACAAGTGAGGCAGCAAACTGTTAAGAGGATGCTTTATTTCCTACGGGCGACATGATTATAACACTCTAGATGAATCTGTGGATAGTCGCCTGATAGTAATATCCTTGTATCTCGGTGCTCCTGTAGTTTGCACGTTCAGTCTCAACAGTGTTGTTAAGCTACTTGTCTGTACAATTCCTTCCTGAAGTTTCGCTTGACCATTTTGCGCTTGTGGAGGCTGTGATTTGTCTTCCAAAGGAGAATCGAGTACCCCCTTTTCGTTCTTAAAGTTTAAAGTGCATTAATCTTTTTGATTGAATTTCAAACTTTCCCATATTCGATGAACTTTATATTAAATAATAAATATTAACATTTAATATACCAAGTTATTTATCGTGAAATGTATTTTTATATTTATTTATTTGATACTGGAGATGTTGATATTTTTGTATGCCAATCTTTATCTTTACCTAATAATAAAGCAAATTGGGTTTCCTTCGTCCATCATGGCATTTTACAAAAAAGTTCCTGTTTTTTCTTGAAATCAACCCGCCGTCTGGATTTAAGTCACATCCGAACCGTTATTTTACATTTTTCGAAACCCCCCTGATGTTTTAGGTAATTCATCTACGCGAATCATATTTAAGTCGAACAAATGCGTTTTAAAATCATCCATATCTTTTAAAACGTAACTCCGATTTGAACATGTTATATATGAAATTTGATTAGAAAAATATTTAGAATATGAATATGAGATTATTTTTACCTGTTAAATATTCTTAAATATTATCTTGGAATATATTTGAGTTAAACCAAATGATTTTCTAAATTATCTGTATCTTTTAAACCGTAACTTCAATTTTAACATATTATATATGAAATTTTACTAGAAAAATGTGTGCAATCTAAATATGATGTTAATTTTACCTGTTAAATATTTTTAAAATATTGTTATGAAAGCAAACTTATAATTTATAACGCAAGATCCTTTTTTTATACCGGCGGCGATCCAGATTGCAAATAAACACCCCACTATAACCATATAGGAAAAGAAAACATCGATAACTACACATGCATACCTCTGAAAAATGTCGCATGGGAAAACAACAGATTTCTCATCGCGAGAGTGAGAGAAAGCGAGAGAGAGAGAGAGAGGGGGAGAGAGGGAGAGGGAGAAGAGAGGGAGAGAGAACGCCTTAGGATTAACCATATTTAACACACACTTTTTGTTGTTTTGTGTGAACACTGAGGCCATCGCTGGCGAGGATGAGAAGGAGGATAAGCGGCAACATAAATATGATGCCTCGCAAAAATAAAGGAGATGGACCTATTGTGGTCTTGAGTGATGGTTGTTGAGTTAAGAGCGTGTGTTATGTTTTCTCTCCCGTTGCAACGCACGGGCTCTTTTGCTAGTATATATAAAAAGCACAACTAGATCTGATTTGAGCCGTCTAAAATAAAGATGATGTTTTAAAAAAAAAGTTCCAAAAACGAATAACCGTTTCAGCTCTTGGTCTATCCCACATGGCGATGGTGGTGTGCTCTCCCATCGGAGACTTATTTGTAAGTCAGATTCCCTGTAAGGCGTCGCAGTCCACAATTATTTTGACTTCAATTTGGCACCAATTTTTTAAATATTTCCATTGTCATAAACTTCAAGTTCGCACCAAATATATACATAGTATTATATATTTATAAGGCCCTGCATTACACAATGAAATAACTAAAATATCTATAAATCCACATTTTTATTCTACGGGAAAAAGCCACAAAACCTATCTTCAAAATTTTGAAGCGGCCATACTATTTCAAATTCGACTTCAGAAAATTGTGCAATCCAGAGCAGTTTCACTATATGGTTGCATATTGAGGTATACCACCTTCCTCAAATGTCCTCTCAGTTGTGTGCATCTCAACATTTCTTCATATTTTTTTGAGCTTGTAGCAGGTATTTTTTTAGGGGTCTTCAGCATATCTTTTCTACTAGTGTGACGTGGGCTGGGCTTTAGGTGATGCAAGCATGGAACAAAGATCTCATTTATCCGTGGCAGTGGGATTACAGGCGCTAGGGCGTTCCCCTTTCAAGAACTGTTGGAGAAGTGGCGTCTACAACGACCAGCAGCAGGCCGCAGCCAATTAAACATCGCTCCCTCTGGATTCGCTTTCGCTCGCTCGCTGAAAAAAAATTCGTTTGCTCCATCAACTCGCCCCGCTAGTATTTTGTTTTTGTTTTCCAGCAGTTATGTGCTCTTGGTTCAGGAAAAAGACCATCCTCCGTTTTTTATATTTTGAATATGCTCGTGAAATAAAAAAAACTTCATATAAAATAATCGTGGGTTAAAAAAGTTCACGAAATTGGGAAAAAAGTACACAAATAAAAAATAAAAAATTCTGAAATACGTTCATCAATTTTGAAAAAAATCATTGATTTTAAAATAAACATCATCGAGTTTGGAAAAGTTCATTGATTTTGAAAATTGTTCATTGATTTTAAGAAAAAGATCAGCAATTTCGAAAAAAATTCATTGATTTAAAAAAAATCATCGAATTTAAAAACAAAATCCTCAATTTTGGAAAAAGTTCGTCGATTTTGAAAAAAAGTTCATTGATATTGATTTTTTTCATCAATTTTGTGAAAAATTTCATCAATTTTTTCAAAAAAGTTCACAAATCTGAAAAGAAGTTCATGAGTTTTGAAAATAGTTCATCGGATTTGAAATAGAAGTTCATCAACTTTGGATAAAAAGTTCATCGATCAGACTTGAAAAAATGTCATCGAACTGAAAAAAGTTCACTAGATTTGGTAAAACGGTCATTGATTTTTTTAAAAAGTTCGCCTATATATTCAAAAAGTTCATTTATTTTTAAAATATTTAATCAACTTTGAAAAAAGTTCATTAAAATTGAAAACAGTTCATAAATTTTGGAAAAAATCATATATATGAAGAAAGTTCACAAATTTAAGAAAAAATCGGAAGGAAGAGATTTTAGGTTCGATCCCTGTCAATCGCAGTTCCCACACATCTCCGGGTTGCAGGTTGAACTGCAATCGGCGCATGAAGCGCCAAATTGGGTTCGCCGAGGAAGGGCACATGAATGATGGAAGACATATGCATAGGTGAAATCCTGTCTGAAATCAAAATTCTTAAGAGTATGAGATATTTTTAGTTCTATTGTTATTTGCATAGGACATCAAAGTATAGCTTTACTCGGCAATCATTTCAAGTCGAAGTGGAACCTTATTGTTTTGGAATAATTTTTGAAAGGGAGGCCAAAGATTTGCCTCATCAATTAATTAAGCAGAAGACAGTTCCCCACATAATTAACAAAAACCAGGAGAAAACCATCATGAATTGACGAGCAACACTCGCACATTACCCCCCCCCCCCCCCACACACACACCTCAACATAGAGGGTCCCGTCAAGATCGCACACCGGCGTCATCGCCATCTCTTCTCCCCAACAGGCGTCATCGCCCTCACTAAACTTTGAGTAGGTGATTCTGATTTCGTCGACCCAAACCTCATCGTAGAGGTTGTGTGAAAACACAAGAATGCCCATGCCAGAACTCAGCCATCTGTACCGAGAACAACGCAACTCCGACGCTCCCCAACATGCCCTCAGCCGCATATTGACCCGCATTAGTACGAACAAGCCCACCAACCATCTTCGCCGCCACCACCGAACTTACCCGATGAGGAGGACACACAAATCAGCCTCCATAGCTACCACACCTCATGCAGACCACCGGTGGCTAGACTGCTACATAGGTGAGTGGATCCATCAACGATCAACCGGGAGTAGGACCACCAGACGTAACACGAGCCGCTGCACCCTGTCGAGCACCACAACGCCAAGGAACAAAACTCGAGGCCAGGAACATCCACAGTTCTAGGTCGCATTCATGCACCAGACATGCTCATATGCGCCACCGCCGCACCACGGAGATACCTCACCAAGCCGCCCAGGCCTCTGAGTCATGCCTGTTGAGTAGCAAGGCCACCGTGCCCACTCCGTTCAACAGATCCGCGCTGCCGAAGCCCCCTCGCCCCCTGTGTGCTGTGCCCTACACGTCCACACCATGCCATCCTGCACAGCCACATGATACGTCTTCAACGTATCTATAATTTTTTATTGTTTCATGATATTATATTATCTATTTTGGATGTTTTATATGCATTAATATGCTATTTTATATTATTTTGGGGACTAACCTATTAACCTAGAGCCCAGTACCAGTTTTTGTTTTTTTTTCCTTATTTTTGAGTTCTACAGAAAAAGAATATCAAACGGAGTCCAAACAGAATAAAACTTTCGCGATGATTTATTTGGACCAGAAGACACCCAGAAGACTTGGGGAGGGGGTCAGAAGACTCATGAGGAGTCCACAAGCCCTCAGGGTGCGCCCCTGGCTTGTGGGCCCCTCGGGAGTCCCCCAACCCTAATCTTTGCACTATAAATTCCCAAATATTCCCCAAACATCAGAAGCATCCACCAAAATACTTTTTCGCCACCGCAAGACTCTTCATGAGATCCCATCTTGGGGCCTTTTCCGACACTCTGCCGGAGGGGGATTTGATCACGGAGGGCCTCTACATCAACCTTGTTTCGATTCTAATGAAGCGTGAGTAGTTTACCACAGACCTACGTGTCCATAGCTAGTAGCTAGATGGCTTCTTCTATCTCTTTGATCTTCAAAACAATGTTCTCCTTGATGTTCTTGGAGTTCTATCCGATGTAATATTCTTTTGCTATGTGTTTGTCGAGATCCTATGAATTGTGGATGTATGATCATATTATCTATGAATATTATTTGAGTCTTCTCTGAACTATTTTATGCATGATTAAGATATCTTTGTATTTCTCTTCGAACTATCGGTTTGGTTTGGCCAACTAGATTGGTTTTTCTCGCAATGGGAGAGGTGCTTAGTTTTGGGTTCAATCTTGCGGTGTCCTCACCCACTGACATAGTAGGGGTAGCGAGACACGTATTGTATTATTTCCATCAAGGATAAAAAGATGGGGTTTTCATCATATTGCTTGAGTTTACCCCTGCACATCATGTCATCTTACTTAAGGCGTTACTTCATTCTTATGAACTTAATACTCTAGATGCATGCTGGATAGCGGTGTGGAGTAATAGTAGTAGATGCAGGCATGAGTCGGTCTACTTGTCACAGATGTGATGCCTATATTCATGATCATTGCCTTAGATATCGTCATAACTTGGTGATTTTCTATCAATTGCTCGACAGTAATTTGTTTACCCATCGTATGTTTTCTTTCAAGAGAGAAGCCTCTAGTGAAACCTATGGCCCCGGGGTCTATTTTCCATCATATATTTTCAGATCTATAAACCAAAAAACCCAAAAATACCTTGCTGCAATTTATTTATATTTACTTTGGTTTGCTCTTTTATTTATCTTTTATACCTATCTCTATTAGATCTCACTCATGTTCGTGACCGTGAAGGGATTCACAACCCCTTCTTCGCGTTGTGTGCAAGTGTTTGTTAGTTTGTGCAGGTGCACAGATTGGAGACTTGCTTGTGCCTCCTACTGGATTGATACCTTGGTTCTTAACCGAGGGAAATACTTATCACTACTTTGCTGTATCACCCTTTCCTCTTCAAGGGAAAAGTCAACGCATGCTCAAGAAGTAGCAGGAAGAATTTCTGGCGCCGTTGCCGGGGAGGTTCTACATCAAGCCTACCAAATACCCATCATTAACTCTCATCTCCTTCACTTACATTATTGGTCATTTGCCTCTCCTTTTTCTCTCCCACACTTCTAAAACGTTTTCAGAAAAATACAAAAATATTTGCCTTTTTATTCACCCTTCTTTCATTTGTCTTTTTGTTCGCTTTTTGTTCTCTTGTGTGCTAGATGGGTTTCTTGCCATTATGTCTGAATCTGGGGAGGTTATCATTGAAAAAGATAGTAATAATCTTGAGGAAAGTTTTAATTATTTTGCTAATAATGATCCTCATAAAGAAGAACCTACCATCATGCATACTAAAAAACTCCGCGTGGGTTGTGGAAATATTATTGGAAAAGGTGTTATTCAAGATTTCTTTACTTGTGCCGGTACGATACCCATGCTAGGAGGATGAATCCTTAATAAAACTAATAGCCTTGCAGATGCAATATCTTTGCTTGTAGTTGAACTTGAAAGACAATTTGTCCACATGAATCCGTGTATACAAAGGTTTTCCTAGAATTTTCTAATTTTCATCACCCTTCCGTTAAGCGTATTGCCACCATATTCCTAGCTCATAAGTTTAGGTTTATTTTAAAAGAAGCGGGTGAAATATTTGCTCATTTAATATCAATGGTGGTTGTCCTCCCATATAGAAGATCCTTTTTAATCAACAAGAAATAATGAGATTGCAATCGTCCCCGGATTATGCTGCTTATAATGAAAACTTAGGAAAGAAAGTCCCTCCCGATGTTTTGGTTGATAAGATTTCTGAACACAATGATAGGTTTGCTATACAAAACAATGGATTTGGGTTTGTTTTTAGAGATAAACTTAGAGAATTCACTCAAAGGAATGTTTACAGTGAAGAGATAATTATCAATTACAAAGGGTCGAAGGAGGATCCTATTCCTCCCAAACTTGATCTTATAGATCCTTACCCTATTAAATTTACCCCCTTTGGTTATTTTTGCTTGCCATAAAGAAAGCTTGCTGCTGAAAGGAGGGAGTATGAGATGAGCATGGATGATCTCCCTCACTTTTATTACAATACCTAGATCTATGTTTTATGCCTAGCTAAACAATATCGCTTGTTGGGAAGCAACCCGATTTTTTTTATGTTTTTTGTTTTTGGTTCTATTTTTCAATAAACAGACATTATTACCTCTATAGTAATTGTGTTTTGGTGTTTTAATTAGTGTTTGAGTCAAGTAAGACCTTTGGGATACTTTGGTATATCGTTGACTTGGTTTTGCTGAAAAACAGAAACTTTTGCATCCAGTAACATAATTGTTTAAATTGACTGGAGCGTGGAAAATTCTGATTTTTTACACAAGATTGATATATGAATTTCCTCTGTTGTCCTAATTTTTTAGAATTTTTGGAGTTATAGAAGTATAAAGGTTTCCAGTTTACTACATACTATTCTGTTTTTGGCAGATTCTGTTTTCTATGTGTTGTTTGCTTATTTTGATGAATCTATGGGTAGTATCGGGGGATATGAACCATGAAGAAGTTGGAATATAGTAGATATAACACAAACATAAATTTAGAATGAGTTCACAATAGCACCTAAAGTGGTAATTTACTTTATTATACTAACGGATCTCACGAGTTTTCTGTTGAGTTTTGTGTGGTGAAGTTTTCAAGTTTTGGGTAAAGATTTGATGGACTATGGAATAGAGTGGCAAGAGCCTAAGCTTGGGGATGCCCAAGGCACCCCAAGGTAATATTCAAGGACAACCAAGCATCTAAGCTTGGGGATGCCCCGGATGGCATCCACTCTTTCGTCTTTGATTCATCGGTAAATTTACTTGAGGCTATATTTTTATCCACCACATGATATGTGTTTTTCTTGGAGCATCTTGTATGATACGAGTCTTTGCTTTTTTGTTTGCCACAATCATCCTTGCTATACACACCTTTTGAGAGGGACACACTTTAATCGTGAATTTATTAGAACACTCTATGTTCTTCACTTATATCTTTTGAGCTAGGCAGTTTGCTCTAGTGCTTCACTTATATCTTTTTAGAGCATGGTGATGGTTTTATTTTATAGAACATTTTGAACTCTCATGCTTCACTTATATTATTTTGGAAGTCTTTAAACAACATGGTAATTTGCTCAGGTCACTACTGCAGGATACTGCTAACGCGACACTACGATCAGAGACCCTTTGCCGAAACTGTGTGTGATGCAATAATCGCAAACGGTGGTGTAAACAAACTGTCAAAAAAGATGCAAAACGTTTGCGATGGCGGAGCCATCAAACACGGTTCAGATTTTAGTTGCGTGTGCGATGCAGGGCACACGGTTAATCCATTCAAACTGTTTGCGATGAGGCAGAACAACAGAAACGGGCAGCCATATCAATGTGTGTGCGATGCAGGACACACGGCTAATCCATTCGAACTGTTTGCGATGAGGTAGAACAACAGAAAATGGCAGCCATATCAATGTGTGTGTGATATACAGCATACGGTTCACTCGGATGAACTGTTTTCGATTAGGGAACACAAAAGAAACAGTTCAACTTAACAAGATGTGTGTGATATGCGGCATACAGTTCACATGGACGAACTATTTACGATGAGCCAAAAGAACACAAATGAGTCGTGTAAACAAGATGTGTGTGATACATGGCAAACAGCCGACTCGGATGAACTGTCTGTGATGAGAAATTATAACACAGACGATCAATACAGTTACTTCGTGTGCGATTCTGTGTGTACAAAAAACTTTGAAAAATGCAAACTAGTTGCATGCGGTGGCTAGGAGTATCGCACACGATGCGTCTGTGAGTACTCGTGTATGATGATTAGTATGTTACACATACGTTTCCTTATGTTAACATGTGTGTGAATTTGCACTATGGACAGTTAATATGCAAATGCCTTCTGGACATCGGGCACACACTTAAACTCAATGAACTATGTACGATACTAATACTTTCCATGAGAATTTATGAACTTGGTTACTTGGGTAACAACATTTGAGTAACATATATATAGTGGTTACACTATTTGACAAAAGGAGGATCTTCGTAACACGGTTTTGACAACCATATGGTCCATATCTACATACTTAACATAGTAACAACTATCACATTTGAAGAGGCCAAGGGCCAACAACCATATTGTCCATATCTACATACTTAACATATATAGTAACAGCTAGCACATTTTAAGAGGCTGAGGGCCAACAACCACAACTATCCACTAGAAGCAGCTGGATCACGGCGACTCGGCATCTCATCAATGAAAAGGAAGAGCCCTCCTGTGCCTTGGTAGAGCATGAGTAGAACAATGTCTCCAATTTTCCAATATGGATGCATTGCCACGAGAAGCGAGAACTTGTTAATTTGAATGGTTCCATTTTTGCAGGAAATGTAGTACCTTGCAATCACTTTGGCGTTATTAGCAGGCACAAGTGTAATTCGACCACACCGGAAAATCGGTCCAGGAACTGCTATAGAGGGCAATTTCTGTTGACATGTAGAATAAAAACCAATTGTAACATATCGTTGAAGATATATATAGTTTATGAGCATCAACATTAAAATAAGTCTTTTACCAACGTTTTGTGCACACAATTGATCTTGTTCAGTGTGTGCACCATAGGTCTAATTAATCCCACCCAAAATCCACCGTTCATACGTTGTGTTATATCTATCAGATTATCAACAAAGTTTATGACATGCTTCAAGTCCTTCCAGTGAAATTTGGTACGCTTAGTAACATACAGATCGTTCACTATGCATCCAACATATCCTGCTTAAAAGGTGGAAATGTATTATTTATTCAGAACATGATAGAAGAATATATATAGTGTGCATAAATTGGTAAATAGAATTTGTTACTGCCTAGGAACGGAGTCAGAATATGAAATCACAATTGATTGTTTAAATAGTGATCAATTAATCAGAACAAATACCCTGATTTTGCTAACTAATATGACATCATGGAGAAAGTTGAAAGGGCATTAACCTCGATCAGACTTTGACCGCTGATGACGTTGGGGAAGTAAACATCCATGTTATTTAGAGCAGGATGTGGTTCACGCACTAGAATTTTATTGCCAGCTTTCAGTTCATAACACTTAGACATTTTTCTCCAAAGTTCCGCATTAAAATAGGAGTGACCATCTTTATCAAGTTTTACGCTAACTGTCATTGTAAGTCCATGTTGCGTTGTCAATATGACATCCTGGGAGTCATCAACAAAGTAAAGCCCAAGATTTCCTTCTACTCCTATTCTTGTAAAGCAAGGGATGTACTGCTTGAAATGAAAATTAAGATCATAAATTAGATATATTGAAATAACAGAGCAAGATGCAAATATGGGAGTAACTGATAGAACAGATCAATATATCTAAAACAAAGTACAAAAATACAGAATTAAAAATAGATAATGTAATAAAGATTTGATGCAAATATATAGATAATGTAGAAGCAGACGGTATATGTTCACAAATTTAGGCCATGCCGACCGTGGTAGGTTGAGATTGAACACACCGAGCGCTCCCTGAAGTCATCCGGGATGGTGAGATAGAACTTCGTTTCCGACTGGCCACGACAAAAGTTGCTCGATTTGTACTCGCACTTTGGACACATGAATGAACACCCACGAATCAGCTAGAACAAAAATGTTTCCACGACGATTTCCACCGGTTGATTAACAGCGACGGACGGACTGCGATAAGAGATGAGTGAATATTTTGGTAAGTTGATTTTCTTCTCCATGAGAAAAATCCCCGGCCCAATCCCGCAGAAAACCCCAGTCGACCAGAGTCTAGAATGTCGGTGCAGATAGGCGGCGGAAAGCGGTAGGGGCGAAATCCCGTGCCGTTTGGAGTGCGACCTACGCCCGCCGCCAACAACCGTCGAGCTTAGGGTGCAGAGTTGCAGAGGAGTCCACGGTGAGTGAGTGGCGATGAAGTGGGCGAGGGTTTCCTTTTTTCCTTTTGCATGTGTGAGTGAACACACACGGTTTGTAGAGGCAACGAAGATGAATCGTGTGCGATAGTAAATCACCGAGGTTGAATGGGAATCCAAATTTCCTTTGTCCTTCATCCATGAGTTTTTTTCTATGATGAACATAAACCCGGCTAATCACCGTGTTCAAATTTGACACTTTTCCAGGTTCATTTACAATATTTAGGGGATTATGTGCATTTCGTAGGCATTAATGCACATAATTCAAATTCAAACAATTGGTGCTTGAAAATGTGCACAAGAACGGTCCGGAAAAACCATACTCGTGGTATTTAGTAATTTCTCAAGCCTTTTACAGGCAAAGGATAGAGATTTCAATGGAATGCGTGGCAATAGTCAACCACAAACGCATCATTTACTGGGTTATAAACTATAGAACAATGAAATACATGCTTGAAAAACATGACACCTGGCATGGTGCCATGGTATGGCCTCACCGTGACCTGGTTAAAAGCTGATAAGGTTTGATTTATGTCGTCATGCACGCCCTTCATAAATCGAACCATCATCGAGAAAGTTCAATGCTTTCGAGGGGGAAATCACCAAGATTGAAGGGGAATCCAAATTTCCATCCTAGTTTGTCATTTAGTTTTTTTCCAATGATCAACATACCACATCAAATGCAACATGTTCAAATTTGACATTTTTCTGAACTCATTTACCATATTAGGGGATTATGTGGATTTTCTAGGCATTAATTATGCACATAATTCAAATTCGAACAATCGGTGCATGAAAAGGTGCACAAGAACGGTATGGAAAACCATGCTCGTGTTATTTAGTACATTCTCATGCCTTTTACAAGCAATGGGCAGATATTTCAAGGAAATGTGTGGCAATAGTCAACCATAAATGCGTCGTTTACTGGGTTAACAACTGTACAAAAATGAAATACATGCTTGCAAACATGATGCCTGGTGTGGTGCCATGGTATGGCCTCACCGTGACCTGGTAAAAATGTTGTCATGCACGCCTTTCATAAATCGAACCATCACCGAGGAAGTTTCATGGTTTTGAGGGGGAAATCACCAAGATTGAAGGGGGATCCAAATTTCCTTTGTCCTTTGTCCACGAGGTTTTTTCTATGGTGAACATACAACCTGCAAATCACCGTGTTCAAATTTGGCTCTTTTCCGGGTTTATTTGCCATATTTAGGGGATTATGTGCATTTCTTAGGCATTAATGCACATAATTCAAGTTCAAACAATCGGTGCATGAAAGGGTGCACAAGAACGTCCTGGAAAACCATGCTCGTGCCATTTAGTAAATTCTCATGCCTTTTACAAGGAATGGACATATATTTTGATGAAATGTGTGGCAATAGTCAACCACAAATGTTTGTTTGTTAAGTTTTCAACTATGGAAAAACTGAAATAAATGCTTGAAAAACATGATGCCTGGCATGGTGCCATGGTATGACCTCACCATGCCCTGGTAAAAATTTGAGAAGGTTTGGCTTATGTCGTCATGCATGCCCTTCATAAATGGAACCATCGCCGAGGAAGTTCCAGGCTTTCGAGAGGGGAATCCCCAAGATTGAAGGGGAATCCAAATTTCCGTCCTAGTTTGTCATTCAGTTTTTTCCAACGATCAACATACCGCCTCAAATGCAACATGTTCAAATTTGACATTTTTTCGGGCTCATTTATCATATTTATGGGATTATGTGCATTTCTAGGCATTAATGGACATAATTTAAATTCGAACAATTGGTGCATGAAAAGGTGCACAGGAACGGTCTGGAAAACCATGCTCGTGTTATTTAGTACATTCTCATTTCTTTTACAAGGAATGGGCAAATATTTCAAGGAAATGTGTGGCAATAGTCAACCATAAACGCGTCATTTACTGGGTTAACAACTATACAAAAAATGAAACACATGGTTGGAAAACATGACGCCTGGCGTGGTGCCATGGTATGGCCTCACCATGCCCTGGTAAAAATTGGAGAATGTTTTCCTTATGTCGTGATGCACGCCTTTCATAAATCGAACCATCACCGAGCAAGTTTCATGGTTTCGAGGGGGAAATCAGCAAGATTGAAGGGGGATCCAAATTTCCTTTGTCCTTTGTCTATGATTTTTTCTACGATGAACATACAACCTGCAAATCACCGTGTTCAAATTTGCCACTTTTCTGAGTTCATTTGCCATATTTAGGGATTATGTGCATTTCCTAGGCATTAATGCACATAATTCAACTTCAAACAATCGGTGCATGAAAGGGTGCACAAGAATGGCTTGGAAAACCATGTTCGTGCCATTTAGTAAATTCTCATGCCTTTTACAAGGAAGGGACAGATATTTCAATGAAATGTGTGGCAATAGTCAACCACAAACGTTTGTTTATAGGGTTTTCAACTATAGAATTTTTTTGAAATAAATGCTTGAAAAACATAACGCCTAGCATGGTGTGCCATGGTATGACCTCACCATGCCCTAGAAAAAATTTGAGAAGGTTTGGCTTATGTCGTCATGCATGCCCTTCATAAATCGAACCATCACCAAAGAAGTTCCATGCTTTCGAGAGGGAAATCACCAAGATTGAAGGGGAATCCAAATTTTTATTTGTTCTTTGCCCTGGAGTTTTTTTCTATGACGAACATACAACCTCCAAATCACCGTGTTCAAATTTGGCATTTTTTCGGGCTCATTTACCATATTTAGGGGATTATGTGCATTTTCTAGGCATTTGGCGCATATAAATCCAATCTAGCTACACGTGCACGGGTGTGATGTGAGGGACGTGGATTGCCGTTCGATCGCGGCGCATCCTACGGTGCACACGCGCGATCCGCGTGGCTGGGGTTTTGGTCAATCATAACGCAACACACAATAGGCTCAGCGCACACTATTTCTGGAAGCGATAAAGATGAACCATGTGTGATAATGAACGAGCAAAATTGTATGGGAAGCCTAATTTCTCTTGTCGTTTGTCGTTGAGCTCTTGAATACCATCGCACTGCACGGCTTCCCGGCCCCTTCGTCCCAGAGCTCTCTCCAGGCATCATTCATGGCACTACGGCGCACAGTAACTGGTAAGGATGCGATGGCATCCCGCCGCGCCGCGTTCCTCGCCGCCCGCGATCGTGATACATCTCCGTCGTATCTATAATTTTTGATTGTTCCGTGCCAATATTCTACAACTTTCATATATACTTTTGGCAACTTTTTATATTATTTTTGGGACTAACATATTGATCCAGTGCCCAGTGCCAGTTCCTGTTTGTTGCATGTTTTATGTTTCGCAGAGAACCCATATCAAACGAGTCCAAATGGGATAAAAACGGCTGGAGAATATTTCTAGAATATCTGTGATATTTGGGAAGAAGAATCAACGCGAGGCGGTGCCCTAGGGGGGCCACGAGGCAGGGGGCGCGCCACAGGGGGCAGGCGTGCCCCTGACCCTTGGGGGCACCCCGTAAGGCGGTTGCTGCTCTTCTTTTGCCGCAAGAAAGCTAATTTCTGGAAAAAAATCGTGGCCAAGGTTTCAATCCAATAGGAGTTACAAATCTCCGGTTATAAAAGAAATGGTGAAAGGGCAGAATCCAGAACGCAGAGACAGAGAAACAGATCCAATCTCGGAGGGGCTCTCGCCCCTCCCACGCCATGGAGACCATGGACCAGAGGGGAAACCCTTCTCCCATCTAGGGAGGAGGTCAAGGAAGAAGAAGAAGAAGGGGGCTCTCTCCGCCTTGCTTCCGGTGGCGCCGGAACGCTCCCGAGGGCCATCATCATCACCGCGATCTACACCAACACCGCCGCCATCTTCACCAACATCGCCATCACCTTCCCCCATCTATATTCTGCGGTCCACTCTCCCACAACCCGCTGTACCCTCTACTTGAACATGGTGCTTTATGCTTCATATTATTATCCAATGATGTGTTGCCATCCTATGATGCCTGAGTAGATTTTCGTTGTCCTATCGGTAATTGGTGAATTGCTATGATTGGTTTAATTTGCTTGTGGTTATGTTGCTGTCCTATGGTGCTCTCCGTTTCGTGCAAGCATGAGGGATTCCCGCCGTAGGGTGTTGCAATACGTTCATGATTCGCTTATAGTGGGTTGCTTGAGCGACAGAAGCATAAACCCGAGTAAGGGGGTTGTGCCATATGGGATAAAGGGGACTTGATATGTTAATGCTATGGTTGGGTTTTACCTTAATGATCTTTAGTAGTTGCGGATGCTTGCTAGAGTTCCAATCATAAGTGCATATGATCCAAGAAGAGAAAGTATGTTATCTTATGCCTCTCCCACATAAAACTTGCTATCGGTCTAGTAAAGTAGTCAATTGCTTAGGGACAATTTCACAACTCCTACCACTACTTATCCAAACTCGCTATATTTACTTTATTTCTTCTTTATCTAATCAGCCCCTAGCTTTTATTTACGCGTTCTTTATTATCTTGCAAACCTATCCAACAACACCTACAAAGTACTTCTAGTTTCATACTTGTTCTAGGTAAAGCGAACACTAAGCATGCGTAGAGTTGTATCGGTGGTCGATAGAACTTGAGGGAATATTTGTTCTACCTTTAGCTCCTCGTTGGGTTCGACACTCTTACTTATCAAAAGAGGCTACAATTGATCCCCTATACTTGTGGGTTATCAAGACCTTTTTCTGGCGCCATTGCCGGGGAGTCCTAGCGTGGGGTGAACATTCTCATGTGTGCTTGTTTGCTTTATCACTAAGTAATTTTTATTTGCTGTTCTTAGTTGTTTTCTATCTTTAGTTATGGATATGGAACACGAAATACCAAAAAAAATTAGGTTTATTTGCTACTCATGGAGATGGGGAACCTCCTAAAACCCTCAATGCTCATTATGTGAAAGATATTATGTACTACTTTGATAATCCTGAGAAAACCCCATTCAATTATGTTATGGGAGACACGTTGGATCAACGTGAATACTTTAGGGATTATCGCTTGACTCAAAAAGGGAAACTACTATGGGATCAAATTTACATGTTGCATTGATATGCTCGGCAACTATGCTTGAGATATGATTGTACTTGTTGCTCTAGGATGAAGGCTCCACACCTTCCCTTTTCATGCAAATTTAATGATAATAAAACCTTGACTTCTTATGCCAATGGTATATATGATTACTATGATGTGGAACAAATAGAAGAATTAGTTGCTTTTATGGGTGCTTATGAAATTGAATCTTTTTTTAAAGAGTGAAAATCTTGATGATGCTGTCTACAGACCTGAAATTTTTGCTATACTTAAATATTGCTATTGGAATTATGAATTAAATTCCGATATTGATAACTTTATTGAGAAAGTCTCCGCTGTCCAAGAAGAGACTAATATTTTGCAGGAGTCTATGGAAGAAAAAATTGATGAAGCTGTGAGCACATTGGATGAAAAAGATGATGAGGAGAGCGAAGAACAGAAGGAGGAAGAGCAGATTAGCTACCCGTGCCCACCTTCTAATGATAGTAACTCTTCAACTCATACATTGTTTAATTTCCCTTCGTGCTTACCGAAGGATGAATGCTATGATGATCCCGTTGATTCGTTTGAAATATCCCTTTTTGATGAACATGATACTTGCTATGCTTGTGGCCAAGATGCCAATATGAATTATGCTTATGGAGATGAACTTGCTATAGTTCCTTATGTTAAACATGAAATTTTTGCTATTGGACCCACGCATGATAGTCCTATTATCTTTTTGAATTCTCCAAACTGCACTATATAGGAGAAGTTTGCCCTTATTAAGGATTATGTTGATGAGTTGCATTTTACCGTTGCACATGATGATTTTGATAGATATAATATGCATGTGCTTGCTGCCCCTACTTGCAATTATTATGAGAGAGGAACTACATCTCCGCCTCTCCATGTTTCCAATACGATAGAATTGCAAGAAACTGTTTATACTATGCATTGGCCTTTACTATGTGTGCATGAATTGTTCTTTTATGACATGCCGATGCATAGGAAGAGAGTTAGACTTCATCATTGCTTGATATATGTTACTTTTTTCTCACTACTATATCACAAATCATTGTTAATTAAAATTGGCTTTGATATACCTTGGCATCCGGGTGGATTCATTACTTGAGCACTATATGCCTAGCTTAATGGCTTTAAAGAAAGCGCTGCCAGGGAGACAACCCAGAAGTTTTAGAGAGTCATTTATTTTTGTTGTGTGATTTTATAAAGTTTAAATATAAAAATAATGTGCCAAGGTTTGCATTTAGGATGTTTAGATTGCTTGTTGGTTTGTGCGGTGCGAGACAGAAACTTTGGCTGTAGTGCGTGATTTTACATTTTTTATTGGAATGTCAAACGGTTCTGAAACTTTTTGCACTGTCTTTCTATGCAAATTTTTTATTTTTACTAATTTTGGCAGAAGTTTAGGAGTACCAGAACTATGGTGAATGTTCAGATTACTACAGACTGTCCTGTTTAAGACAGATTCTGTTTTTGATAGTTTGCTTGCTTTGATGAAACTATCAATTTCTATCAGTGGATTAAGCCATGGAAAAGTTATATTACAGTAGCTAAAATGCAAAAATAAAATATGAATTGGTTTGCAACTGTACTTAGAGTAGTGATTTGCTTTATTATACTAACGGATCTTACCGAGTTTTCTGTTGAAGTTTTGTGTGGATGAAGTGTTCGAAGATCGAGGAGGTCTCGATATGAGGAAAAGGAGGAGAGGCAAGAGCTCAAGCTTGGGGATGCCCAAGGCACCCCTAGTAAATATTCAAGGATACTCAAGCGTCAAAGCTTGGGGATGCCCCGGAAGGCATCCCATCTTTCTTCAACAAGTATCGGTATGTTTTCGGATTCGTTTCATTCATGTGATATGTGTAGATCTTGGAGCGTCTTTTGCATTTAGTTTTAACTTTTCTTTGATGCACCATGCTGGTATGAGATAGTCCATGGTTGGTTTATAGAATGCTCATTGCACTTCACTTAAATCTTTTCAGTACGGCTTTATAGAATGCTTCATGTGCTTCACTTATATCATTTGAAGTTTGGATTGCCTGTTTCTCTTCACATAGAAAACTGCCATTTGTTGAATGCTCTTTTGCTTCACTTATATTTGTTAGAGCATGGGCATATCTTTTGTATAAAGAATTAAACTCTCTTGCCTATTTAGAGAGATGACAGGAATTGGTCATTCACATGGTTAGTCATAAAATCCTACATAAAACTTGTAGATCACTGAATACGATATGTTTGATTCCTTGCAATAGTTTTGCGATATGAAGATGGTAATATTAGAGTCATGCTAGTGGGTAGTTGTGGATTAGTAGAAATACTTGTGTTGAGGTTTGTGATTCCTGAAGCATTCACGTATGGTGAACCGTTATGTGATGAATTCGGAGCATGATTTATTTTTTGATTGTCATCCTTTGTGTGGAGGTCGGGATCGCGCGATGGTTAAGTCCTACCAACCCTTCCCCTAGGAGCATGCGTGTAGTACTTTGTTTCTATGGCTAATAAATTTTTGCAATAAGTATGTGAGTTCTTTATGACCAATGTTGAGTCCATGGATTATACGCACTCTCACCCTTCCATCATTGCTAGCCTCTTCGGTACCGTGCATTGCCCTTTCTCACCTCGAGAGTTGGTGCAAACTTCGCCGGTGCATCCAAACCCCGTGATACAATACGCTCTATCACACATAAGCCTCCTTATATATTGCTCAAAACAGCCACCATACCTACCTATCATGACATTTCCATAGCCATTCCGAGTTATATTCCCATGCAACTTCCATCATCATCATATACATGACTTGATCATTCATTGTCATATTGCCTTGCATGATCGTAAGATAGCTAGCATGATGTTTTCATGGCTTGTCCATTTTTTGATGTCATTGCTATGCTAGATCATTGCACATCCCGGTACACCGCCTGAGGCGTTCATATAGAGTCATATTTTTGTTCTAGTATCGAGTTGTAATATTGAGTTGTAAGTAAATAAAAGTGTGATGATCATCATTATTAGAGCATTGCCCCAGTGAGGAAAGGATGATGGAGACTATGATTCCCCCACAAGTCGGGATGAGACTCCGGACTTTATGAAAAATAAAAGAGGCCAAAGAAGCCCCCCCCCCCCAAAAGAGGCTAAAGAAGCCCACCAAAAGAATGAGAGAAAAAGAGAGAAGGGGCAATGTTACTATCCTTTTACCACACTTGTGCTTCAAAGTAGCACCATGTTCTTCATAGAGAGAGTCTCCTATGCTTTCACTTTCATATACTAGTGGGAATTTTCATTATAGAACTTGGCTTGTATATTCCGATGATGGGCTTCCTCAAATGTCGGAGGTCTTCATGAGCAAGAAAGTTGGATGCACACCCACTTAGTTTCAGTTTAAGCTTTTATACACTTATAGCTCTAGTGCATCCGTTGCATGGCAATCCCTACTCCTCGCATTGACATCAATTGATGGGCATCTCCATAGCCCGTTGATTAGCTGCGTTGATGTGAGACTTTATCCTTTTAGTCTTCTCCACATAACCTCCACCATCATATTCTATTCCACCTATAGTGTTATATCCATGGCTCGTGCTCATGTATTGCGTGAAAGTTGAAAAAGTTTGAGAACACTAAAGTATGAAACAACTGCTTGGCTAAAACCGGGGTTGTGCATGATTTAAATACTTTGTGTGGCGAAGATGGAGCATAGCCAGACTATATGATTTTGTAGGGATAACTTTCTTTGGCCATGTTGTTTTGAAAAGACATGATTGCTTTATTAGTATGCTTGAAGTATTATTGTTTTTATGTCAAATTATAGATTATTGCCTTGAATCACTCGTGTCTTAATATTCATGCTATGATTAGATTAAATGATCAAGATTATGCTAGGTAGCATTCCACATCAAAAATTATCTTTTTTATCATTTACCTACTCGAGGACGAACAGGAATTAAGCTTGGGGATGCTGATACGTCTTTGTTGTATCTATAATTTTTGATTGTTCCATGCCAATATTCTACAACTTTCATATACTTTTGGCAACTTTTTATATTATTTTTGGGACTAACATATTGATCCAGTGCCCAGTGCCAGTTCCTATTTGTTGCATGTTTTATGTTTCGCAGAAAACTCATATCAAACGGAGTCCAAACGGGATAAAAACGGACAGAGAATATTTTTAGAATATCTATGATATTTGTGAAGAAGAATCAACGCGAGGCGGTGCCCGAGGGGGGCCACGAGGCAGGGGGCGCGCCCCAGGGGGGCAGGCGTGCCCCTGACCCTCGTGGGCACCCCGTAAGGTAGTTGCTGCTCTTATTTTGCCGCAAGAAAGCTAATTTCCGGAAAAAAAAATCATGGCAAAGGTTTCAATCCAATCGGGGTTACGGATCTCCGGTTATAAAAGAAACGGTGAAAGGGTAGAATCCAGAACTTAGAGACAGAGAGAGATAGAGAGACATATCCAATCTCGGAGGGGCTCTTGCCCCTCCCACGCCATGGAGACCATGGACCAGAGGGGAAACCCTTCTCCCACCTAGGGAGGAGGTCAAGGAAGAAGAAGAAGAAGGGGGCTCTCTCCCCCTTGCTTTCGGTGGCGCCAGAACGTCGCCGGGGGCCATCATCATCACCGTGATCTACACCAACAGTGCCGCCATCTTCACCAACATCTCCATCACCTTCCCCCATCTATATTCATCGGTCCACTCTCCCGCAATCCGCTGTACCCTCTACTTGAACATGGTGCTTTATGCTTCATATTATTATCCAATGATGTGTTGCAATCCTATGATGTCTGAGTAGATTTTCGTTGTCCTATCGGTAATTGGTGAATTGCTATGACTGGTTTAATTTGCTTGTGGTTATGTTGCTGTCCTTTGGTGCTCTCCGTGTCGCGCAAGCATGAGGTATTTCCGCCATAGGGTGTTGCAATACGTTCATGATTCGCTTATAGTGGGTTGCTTGAGTGACAGAAGCATAAACCCGAGTAAGGGGGTTGTGGCGTATGGGATAAAGGGGACTTGATATGTTAATGCTATGGTTGGGTTTTACCTTAATGATCTTTAGTAGTTGTGGATGCTTTCTAGAGTTCCAATCATAAGTGCATATGATCCAAGAAGAGAAAGTATGTTATCTTATGCCTCTCCCACATAAAACTTGCTATCGGTCTAGTAAAGTAGTCAATTGCTTAGGGACAATTTCACAACTCCTACCACCACTTTTCCACACTCGCTATATTTACTTTATTGCTTCTTTATCTAAACAGCCCCTGGCTTTTATTTACGCGTTCTTTATTATCTTGCAAATCTATCCAACAACACGTACAAAGTACTTCTAGTTTCATACTTGTTCTAGGTAAAGCAAATGCTAAGCATGCGTAGAGTTGTATCGGTGGTCGATAGAACTTGAGGGAATATTTGTTCTACCTTTAGCTCCTCGTTGGGTTCGACACTCTTACTTATAGAAAGAGGCTACAATTGATCCTCTATACTTGTGGTTTATCAGACCGCACACATGGTAAAGAAGCGATGGCATCTCGCTGCGCCGAGTTCATCGCCGCAGGCGGCCTGGCAGTTACATGGGCGGACTTTGAGGCTGCCATGGCCGAATGGGTGGTGGATCTAGAGGCAGCCAAAGCCACATAGAAGGAGCGGAAAAGGCGGAAAGCAGTCAAGAAAAGAGAGTCCCGCCGCCTGATACGTCTCCAAACGTATCTATAATTTTTGATTGTTCCATGCTATTATATTACCCCTTTTGGATGTTTATGGGCTTTATTTTACACATATATATCATTTTTGGGACTAACCTACTAACCGGAGGCCCAGCCCGTATTGCTGTTTTTTCCCTATTTCAGTATTTTGAAGAAAAGGAATACCAAACGGAGTCCAAACGGAATGAAACCTTCAGGAGCGTGATTTTTGGAACGAACGTGATCCAGAGGACTTGGAGTGCAAGTCAAGAAGTAGCCGAGGCCTCCACGAGATAGGAGGGAGCCCCCCCTATAAGGCGCGCCCCCTGTCTGGTGGGCCCCTCGGGCGGCCACCGACATACTTCTTCCTCCTATATAAGCCTACGTACCCCGAAAACATCCAGGGAGCCAACGAAACACAATTTCCACCACCGCAACCTTCTGTATCCATGAGATCCCATCATGGAGCCTTCGCCGGCGCTCCACCGGAAGGGGAATCGACCATGGAGGGCTTCTACATCAACATCCTTGCCCCTTTGATGAGTTGTGAGTAGTTTACCACAGACCTGCGGGTCCATAGTTATTAGCTAGATGGCTTCTTCCCTCTTTTTGGATCTCAATACAATGTTCTCCCCCTCTCTTGTGGAGGTCTATTCGATCTAAACTCTTTTTGCGGTGTGTTTGTCAAGATCCGATGAATTGTGGGTTTACGATCAAGTTTATCTATGAATAATATTTGAATCTCCTCTGAATTCTTTTATGTATGATTGAGTTATCTTTGCAAGTCTCTTTGAATTATCAGTTTGGTTTGGCCTACTAGATTGATCTTTCTTGCCATGGGAGAAGTGCTTAGCTTTGGGTTCAATCTTGCGGTGTCCTTACCCAGTGACAGAAAGGGTTGCAAGGCACGTATTGTATTGTTGCCATCGAGGATAAAAAGATGGGGTTTATATCATATTGCTTGAGTTTATCCCTCTACATCATGCCATCTTGCTTAATGCGTTACTCTGTTCTTATGAACTTAATACTCTAGATGCAGGCAGGAGTCGGTCGACGTGTGGAGTAATAGTAGTAGATGCAGGCAGGAGTCGGTCTACTTGTTGCGGACGTGATGCCTATATACATGATCATGCGTAGATAATCTCATAATTATTCGCTTTTCTATCAATTGCTCGACAGTAATTTGTTCACCCACCGTAATACTTATGCTATCTTGAGAGAAGCCACTAGTGAAACCTATGGCCCCCGAGTCTATCTCTTATCATATTTGCTTCCAATCTACTTTTATTTGCATCTTTACTTTTTGCATATATATTATAAAATACCAAAAATATATTTATCTTATCTTACTATCTTTACCAGATCTCACTTTCGCAAGTGGCCGTGAAGGGATTGACAACCCCTTTATTGCGTTGGTTGCGAGTTCTTTGTTTGTTTGTGTAGGTGCGGGGAACTTTTGAGGAGCCTCCTACTGGATTGATACCTTGGTTCTCAAAAACTGAGGGAAATACTTACGCTACTATTGCTGCATCACCCTTTCCTCTTCAAGGAAAACCAACACAAGCTCAAGACGTAGCAAGAAGGATTTCTAGCGTCGTTGCCGGGGAGGTCTTCGCTCAAGTCAAGACATACCAAGTACCCATCACAAACCCATCTCCCTCGCATTTACATTATTTGCCATTTGCCTCTCGTTTTCCTCTCCCCCACTTCACCCTTGCCGTTTTATTCGCCCTCTCTTTCCCAATCTCCTCCTCGCTTTTTCGCTTGCCTTTTTCTGTTTGCTTGTGTGTTGGATTACTTGTTGTCATGGCGCAAGATAATACCAAATTGTGTGATTTCTCGAATACCAATAATAATGATTTCCTTAGTACTCCGATTGCTCCTCTTAATGATGTTGAGTCTTGTGAAATCAGTACTGCTTTGCTGAATCTTGTTATGAAAGATCAATTCGCCGGCCTTCCTAGCGAAGATGCCGCTACTCATCTAAACAACTTTGTTGATTTGTGTGATATGCAAATGAAGAAAGATATGGATAACGATATTGTTAAATTGAAGTTATTTCCGTTTTCTCTTAGAGATCGTGCTAAAGTTTGGTTTTCGTCTTTGCCTAAAAATAGTATTGATTCTTGGAACAAGTGCAAAGATGCTTTTATCTCTAAGTATTTTCCTCCCGCTAAGATTATTACTCTTAGGAACGATATTATGAATTTTAAACAACTTGATCATGAGCATGTTGCCCAATCTTGGGAAAGAATGAAATTGATGATTCACAATTGCCCCACTCATGGTTTGAATTTATGGATGATCATACAAAAAATTTATGCCGGCTTGAACTTTGCTTTTAGAAATCTCTTAGATTCGGCCGCGGGAGGCACGTTTATGGAAATCACGTTAGGAGATGCTACATAACTTCTTGATAATATTATGGCTAATTATTCTCAATAGCACACCGAAAGATCTTCTAGTAAAAAAGTGCATGCTATAGAAGAAATCAATGTTTTGAGTGGAAAGATGGATGAACTTATGAAGTTGTTTGCTACTAAAAATAACCCTCTTGATCCCAATGATATGCCTTTGTCTACTTTGATTGAGAATAATAATGAATCTTTGGATGTGAATTTTGTGTTGGGGAACGTAGCAGAAATTCAAAAATTTTCCTACGTATCACCAAGATCTATCTATGGAGAGACCAGCAACGAGTAGAAAGGAGAGTGCATCTACATACCCTTGTAGATCGCTAAGCGGAAGCGTTCAAGTGAACGGGGTTGATGGAGTCGTACTCGTCGTGATTCAAATCACCGATGATCAAGTGCCGAACGCACGGCACCTCCGCGTTCAACACACGTACAGCCCGGTGACGTCTCCCAAGCCTTGATCCAGCAAGGAGAGATGGAGAGGTTGAGGAAGACTCCATCCAGCAGCAGCACAACGGCGTGGTGGTGGTGGAGGAGCGTGGCAATCCTGCAGGGCTTCGCCAAGCACCGCGAGAGAGGAGGAGCACTTGGGAGAGGGAGGGCTGCACCAGGGGCAAGGGTGAAGCTCCCATGCGCCTCCCCACTATATATAGGGGTGGAGGGGGCTGGTTTCTTGCCCTCCAAGTCCATTGGAGCGTTGGCAAAGGTGGGAGGAAAGAAATCCCATCATTTCCTTCCCCACCGATTGCTATCCCCCCTTTTTAGGGATCTTGATCTTATCCCTTTGGGATATGATCTTATTCCTTCTAAGGGGGGATCTTGGTGCGCCTTGACCAGGGGTGTGGGGTCTTGCCCCCACTACCCACGTTCATGTGGGTCCCCCCATGCAGGTGGGCCCCACTCCAGAAGCTTCTAGAACCTTCCCGGTACAATACCGAAAAATCCCGAACATTTTCCGGTGGCCAAAATAGGACTTCCCATATATAAATCTTTACCTCCGGACCATTCCGGAACTCCTCGTGACGTCCGGGATCTCATCCGGCACTCTGAACAACATTCGGTAACCACATACAAACTTCCTTTATAACCCTAGCGTCATCGAACCTTAAGTGTGTAGACCCTACGGGTTCGGGAGACATGTAGACATGACCGAGACGTTCTCCGGTCAATAACCAACAGCGGGATCTGGATACCCATGATGGCTCCCACATGTTCCACGATGATCTCATCGGATGAACCACGATGTCAAGGACTTAATCAATCCCGTATACAATTCCCTTTGTCTAGCGGTATTGTACTTGCCCGAGATTCGATCGTCGGTATCCTTATACCTTGTTCAATCTCGTTACCGACAAGTCTCTTTACTCATTCCGTAACACATCATCCCGTGATCAACTCCTTGGTCACATTGCGCATATGATGATGTCCTACCGAGTGGGCCCAGAGATACCTCTCCGCTTACAAGGAGTGACAAATCCCAGTCTCGATCTGTGTCAACCCAACAGACACTTTCGGAGATACCTGTAGTGCACCTTTATAGTCACCCAGTTACGTTGTGACGTTTGATACACCCAAAGCACTCCTACGGTATCCGGGAGTTACACGATCTCATGGTCTAAGGAAGAGATACTTGACATTGGAAAAGCTCTAGCAAACGAACTACACGATCTTAGTGCTAGGCTTAGGATTGGGTCTTGTCCATCACATCATTCTCCTAATGATGTGATCCCGTTATCAACGACATCCAATGTCCATAGCCAGGAAATCATGACTATCTGTTGATCACAACGAGCTAGTCAACTAGAGGCTCACTAGGGACATATTGTGGTCTATGTATTCACACGTGTATTACGATTTCCGGATAATACAGTTATAGCATGAATAAAAGACAATTATCATGAACAAGGAAATATAATAATACTTTTATTATTGCCTCTAGGGCATATTTCCAACAGTCTCCCACTTGCACTAGAGTCAATAATCTAGTTCACATCGATATGTGATTAACACTCAAGGTCACATCCCCATGTGACTAACACCCAAAGAGTTTACTAGAGTCAATAGTCTAGTTCACATTTACCATGTGATTAACACTCGATGAGTTCTGGGTTTGATCATGTTATGCTTGTGAGAGAGGTTATAGTCAACGGGTCTGAACCTTTTAGATCCGTGTGTGCTTTACAAATCTCTATGTCATCTCCTAGATGTAGCTACCACGCTCTATTTGGAGCTATTCCAAATAACTGTTCTACTTGGAGCTATATTAAAAGTTGCTCCATTATACGTATCTGGTATCTCTATTCAGAGCTATCCGGATAGGTGTTAAGCTTGCATCGACATAACTCTTTACGTCGAACTCTTTATCACCTCCACAATCGAGAAAATTCCTTAGTCCACTAGTTACTAAGGATAACTTTGACCGTTGTCCTGTGATCCATTCTTGGATCACTCTTGTACCCCTTGACTGACTCATGGCAAGGCACACTTCAGGTGCGGTACACAGCATAGCATACTGTAGAGAGCCTATGATAAAAGCATAGGGGACGACCTTCGTCCTTCCTCTTTCTTCTGCCGTGGTCGAGCTTTAAGTCTTAACTTCATACCTTACAACTCATGCAAGAACTCCTTCTTTGACTGATCCATCTTGAACACCTTCAAGATTATGTCAAGGTACGTGCTCATTTAAAAGTACTATTAAGCATTTTGATCTATCTTATAGATCTCGATGCTTATTGTTCAAGTAGCCTAATCCAGGTTTTCCATTGGAAAACAGTTTTCAAATAACCCTATATGCTTTCTAGAAATTCTACATCATTTCTGATCATCAATATGTCAACAACATATACTCATCAGAAATTCCATAGTGCTCCCACTCACTTCTTTGGAAATACAAGTTTCTCATAAACTTTGTATAAACCCAAAATCTTTGATCATTTTATCAAAGTGTACATTCCAACTCCGAGATGCTTACTCCAGTCCTTAGAAGGATCGCTGGAGCCAGCATACCTTTTAGCATCCTTAGGATCGTCAAAACCTTTCTGATTGTATTACATACAACCTTTCCTTACGAAAACTGGTAAGGAAACTCGTTTTGACATCCATCTGCCAGATTTCATAAATGCAGCTAATGCTAACACGAATCCGACGGACTTAAGCATCACTACGGATGAGAAAATCTCATCGTAGTCAACTCCTTGAACTTGTGAAAAACTTTTCGTCACAAGTCGAGCTCCATAGATGGTTACATTACCATCCACGTCCGTCTTCTTCTTAAAGATCCATTTATCTTAATGGCTTGCCGATCATCAGGCAAGTCCACCAAAGTCCATGCTTTGTTCTGATACATGGATCCTATCTCGGATTTCATGGCTACTAACCATTTGTCGGAATTGGGCCCACCATTGCTTCTCCATAGCTTGTAGGTTCATTGTTGTCTAGCAACATGACCTTCAAGACAGGATTATTGTACCACTCCGAAGTAGTACGCGTCCTTGTCGTCCTACGAGGTTCGGTAGTGACTTGATCTGAAGCTTCATGATCACTATCATAAGCTTCCACTTCAATTGGTGTAGGTGTCACGGGAACGACTTCCTATGCCCTGCTTCACACTGGTTGAAGTGATGGTTCAATAACCTCATCAAGTCTCCACCATCCTCCCACTCAACTTTTCGAGAGAAACCTTTCCTCGAGAAGGGACCCGATTCAAGAAACAATCCATATTGCTATCGGATCTGAATTAGGAGGTATACCCAACTGTTTTGGGTGTCCTATGAAGATGCATTTTATCCGCTTTGGGTTTGAGCTTATCAACCTGAAACTTTTTCACATAAGAGTCGCAGCCCCAAACTTTTAAGAAACGACAACTTAGGTTTCTCCAAACCATAGTTCAAACGGTGTCGTCTCAACAGAATTATGTGGTACCCTATTAAAGTGAATGTGGTTGTCTCTAATGCCTAACCCATGAACGATAGTGGTAATTCGATAAGAGACATCATGGTACGCACCATATACAATAGGGTGCAACTATGATGTTCGGACACACCATCACACTATGGTGTTCCAGGCGGTATTAATTGCGAAACAATTTCCACAATGTCTTAATTGTGTGCCAAAACTCGTAACTCAGATATTCATCTCTATGATTATATCATAGACATTTTATCCTCTTGTCACAATGATCTTCTACTTCACTCTGAAATTACTTGAACCATTCAATAATTCAGACTTGTGTTTCATCAAGTAAATATTCTCAACATCTACTCGAATCATTTGTGAAGTAAGAACATAACGATATTCACTGCATTCCTCAGCACTCATTGGACTGCACACATCAAAATGTGTTACTTCCAACAAGTTGCTATCTTGTTCCATCTTACTGAAACCGAGGCTTTTCAGTCATCTTGCCCATGTGGTATGATTTGCATGTCTCATGTGATTCAAAATCAAGTAAGTCCAAACGGTCCATTTGCATGGAGTTTCTTCATGCATATACACCAATAGACATGGTTCGCATGTCTCAAACTTTTCAAAAACGAGTGAGCCCAAAGATCCATCAACATGGAGCTTCTTCATGCGTTTTATACCAATATGACTTACGTGGCAGTGCCACAAGTAGGTAGTACTATCATTACTATCTTTTGGCATGAACATGTGTATCACTACGATCGAGATTCAATGAACCATTCATTTTAGGTGCATGACCATTGAAGGTATTATTCAAATAAACAGAGTAACCATTATTCTCCTTAAATGAATAACCGTATCGCAATAGACATAATCCAATCATGTCCATGCTCAACGCAAACACCAATCTCGATGGTAGAGGGAGCGTACGATGCTTTGATCATATCAACACTTGGAAACACTTCCAACACATATCGTCAGCTCACCTTTAGCTAGTCTCCGTTTATTCCGTAGCCTTTTGTTTCGAGTTACTAACACTTAGCAACCGAACCGGTATCTAATACCCTGGTGCTACTAGGAGTACTAGTAAAGTACACATTAACATAATGTATATCCAATATACTTCTATCGACAGCCTTCTCATCTACCAAGTATCTAGGGTAATCCTGCTCCAGTGGCTGTTCCCCTTATTACAGAAGCACTTAGTCTCGGGTTTGGGTTCAACCTTGGGTTTCTTCACTAGAGCAGCAGCTGATTTGCCGTTTCATGAAGTATCCCTTCTTTCCCTTGCCCTTCTTGAAACTAGTGGTTTCACCAACCATCAAAAATTGATGCTCCTTCTTGATTTCTACTTTCGCAGTGTCAAACATCGTGAATACCTCAAGGATCATCATATCTATCCCTGATATGTTATAGTTCATCACAAAGCTCTAGCAGCTTGGTGGCAATGACTTTGGAGAAACATCACTATCTCATATGGAAGATCAACTCCCACTCGATTCAAGTGATTGTTGCACTCAAACAATCTGAGCACAAGCTCAACGATTGAGCTTTCCTCCTTAGTCTGCAGGCTAAGAAAATTGTCGGAGGTCTTATACCTCTTGACGTGGGCACGAGCCTGAAATCTCAATTTCAGCCCTCAAAACATCTCATATGTTCCGCGACATTTCGAAAAACGTCTTTGGTGCCTCAACTCTAAATCGTTTCACTGAACTATCACGTAGTTATCAAAACGTGTATGTCTGATGTTCGTAACATCCACAAACGACGTTTGGGGTTCAGCACACTGAGCGGTGCATTAAGGACATAAGCTTTCTACTGTCCGCATAATCGCTACTATCAACTTTCAACTATATTTTCTCTAGGAACATATCTAAACAGTGGAACTAAAGCGTGAGCTATGACATAATTTGCAAAAGGTCTTTTGACTATGTTCAGGATAATTAAGTTCATCTTATGAACTCCCACTCAGATAGACATCCCTCTGGTCATCTAAGTGATCACATGATCCGAGTCAACTAGGCCGTGTCCGATCATCACGTGAGACGGACTAGTCATCATCGGTGAACATCTTCATGTTGATCGTATCTACTATACGACTCATGCTCGACCTTTCGGTCTCTGTGTTCCGAGGCCATGTCTGTACATGCTAGGCTCGTCAAGTTAACCCTAAGTGTTTTCGCGTGTGTAAATCTGTCTTACACCCGTTGTATGTGAACGTAAGAATCCATCACACCCGATCATCACGTGGTGCTTAGAAGCGACGAACTGTAGCAACGGTGCACAGTTAGGGGAGAACACTTCTTGAAATTGTTGTAAGGGATCATGTTATTTACTACTGTCGTCCTAAGTAAACAAGATGCATAAACATGATAAACATCACATGCAATCAAATAGTGACATGATATGGCCAATATTATTTTGCTCCTTTTGATCTCCATCTTCGGGGCTCCATGATCATCATCGTCACCGGCATGACACCATGATCTCCATCATCATGATCTCCATCATCGTGTCTTCATGAAGTTGTCTCGCCAACTATTACTTCTACTACTACGGCTACCGGTTAGCAATAAAGTAAAGTAATTACATGGCGTCGTTTAATGACACGCAGGTCATACAATAAATTTAAGACAACTCCTATGGCTCCTGCCAGTTGTCATACTCATCGACATGCAAGTCGTGATTCCTATTACAAGAACATGATCAATCTCATACATCACATATCATTCATCACATTCTTGTTGACCATATCACATCACATAGCATACCCTGCAAAAACAAGTTAGACGTCCTCTAATTGTTGTTGCATGTTTTACGTGGCTGCTATGGGTTTCTAGCAAGAACGTTTCTTACCTACGCAAAACCACAACGTGATATGCCAATTGCTATTTACCCTTCATAAGGACCCTTTTCATCGAATCCGTTCCGACTAAAGTGGGAGAGACTGGCACCCGCTAGCCACCTTATGCACCAAGTGCATGTCAATCGGTGGAACCTGTCTCATGTAAGAGTACGTGTAAGGTCGGTCCGGGCCGCTTCATCCCACAATACCGTCGAAACAAGATTGGACTAGTAACGGTAAGCATATTGAACAAAATCAACGCCCACAACTACTTTGTGTTCTACTCGTGCAAAGAATCTACGCAATAGACCTAGCTCATGATGCCACTGTTGGGGAACGTAGCAGAAATTCAAAATTTTTCCTACGTATCACCAAGATCTATCTATGGAGAGACCAACAACGAGTAGAAAGGAGAGTGCATCTACATACCCTTGTAGATCGCTAAGCGGAAGCGTTCAAGTGAACGGGGTTGATGGAGTCGTACTCGTCGTGATTCAAATCACCGATGATCAAGTGCCGAACGCACGGCACCTCCGCGTTCAACACACGTACAGCCCGGTGACGTCTCCCAAGCCTTGATCCAGCAAGGAGAGATGGAGAGGTTGAGGAAGACTCCATCCAGAAGCAGCACAACGGCGTGGTGGTGGTGGAGGAGCGTGGCAATCCTGCAGGGCTTCGCCAAGCACCGCGAGAGAGGAGGAGCACTTGGGAGAGGGAGGGCTGCACCAGGGGCAAGGGTGAAGCTCCCATGCGCCTCCCCACTATATATAGGGATGGAGGGGGCTGGTTTCTTGCCCTCCAAGTCCATTGGGGCGTTGGCAAAGGTGGGAGGAAAGAAATCCCATCATTTCCTTCCCCACCGATTGCTATCCCCCCCTTTTAGGGATCTTGATCTTATCCCTTTGGGATATGATCTTATTCCTTCTAAGGGGGGATCTTGGTGCGCCTTGACCAGGGGTGTGGGGCCTTGCACCCACTACCCACGTTCATGTGGGTCCCCCCATGCAGGTGGGCCCCACTCCAGAACCTTCTAGAACCTTCCCGGTACAATACCGAAAAATCCCGAACATTTTCCGGTGGCCAAAATAGGACTTTCCATATATAAATCTTTACCTCCGGACCATTCCGGAACTCCTCGTGACGTCCGGGATCTCATCCGGGACTCCGAACAACATTCGGTAACCACATACAAACTTCCTTTATAACCCTAGCGTCATCGAACCTTAAGTGTGTAGACCCTACGGGTTCGGGAGACATGTAGACATGACCGAGACGTTCTCCGGTCAATAACCAACAGCGGGATCTGGATACCCATGATGGCTCCCACATGTTCCACGATGATCTCATCGGATGAACCACGATGTCAAGGACTTAATCAATCCCGTATACAATTCCCTTTGTCTAGCGGTATTGTACTTGCCCGAGATTCGATCGTCGGTATCCTTATACCTTGTTCAATCTCGTTACCGGCAAGTCTCTTTACTCGTTCCGTAACACATCATCCCGTGATCAACTCCTTGGTCACATTGCGCATATGATGATGTCCTACCGAGTGGGCCCAGAGATACCTCTCCGCTTACACGGAGTGACAAATCCCAGTCTCGATCTGTGTCAACCCAACAGACACTTTCGGAGATACCTGTAGTGCACCTTTATAGTCACCCAGTTACGTTGTGACGTTTGATACACCCAAAGCACTCCTACGGTATCCGGGAGTTACACGATCTCATGGTCTAAGGAAGAGATACTTGACATTGGAAAAGCTCTAGCAAACGAACTACACGATCTTAGTGCTAGGCTTAGGATTGGGTCTTGTCCATCACATCATTCTCCTAATGATGTGATCCCGTTATCAACGACATCCAATGTCCATAGCCAGGAAATCATGACTATCTGTTGATCACAACGAGCTAGTCAACTAGAGGCTCACTAGGGACATATTGTGGTCTATGTATTCACACGTGTATTACGATTTCCGGATAATACAGTTATAGCATGAATAAAAGACAATTATCATGAACAAGGAAATATAATAATACTTTTATTATTGCCTCTAGGGCATATTTCCAACATTTTGTTGGTAGGAATAGTTTTGGAAACAATTCTTATAGAGGAAACTTGAATGCTAGACCGTTCCCTAGTAATTCCTCTAATAATTATGGAAATTCCTACAATAATTCTTATGGTAATTTTAATAAGATGCCCTCTGATTTTGAGAATAGTGTGAAAGAATTTATGATTTCTCAAAAGAATTTTAATGCTTTGCTTGAAGAAAAATTGCTCAAAGTTGATGATTTGGCTAGGAACGTTGATAGACTTTCGCTTGATGTTGATTCTCTTAAACTTAGATCTTCTCCTCCTAAGCATGATATCAATGAGTCTCTCAAAGTAATGAGAATTTCCATTGATGAGTGCAAGGAAAGAACCGCTAGATTGCGTGCTAAAAAAGATAGCTTTATAAAAGCATGTTCTTCTAGTTTCCATGAAAATCATGATGAGGATCTTAAAGTTATTGATGCGTCTCCTATTAGATCTATGTTTTGCAATATGAATCTTGATAATTATGGGATTGATAATGAGTCAACTTTGCCTAGAAGGCGTCCCAAGAATTCAGAGTTTTTAGATCTTGATGCTAAATTTGGTAAAAGTGGGATTGGAGAGGTCACAACTTTAAATAGCATTGAACCCACTATCTCGGATTTCAAGGAATTTGATTATGATAATTGTTCTTTAGAAGGTTTTATTTCCTTGTTGCAATCCGTTGTTAATTCTCCTCATGCTTATAGTCAAAAGAAAGCTTTTACCAAACATATTGTTGATGCCTTGATGCAATCTTATGATGAAAAACTTAATTTGGAAGTTTCTATACTGTCGTGGAATTGTCACGTCAGATGTCCTAGTGAAAGGACTTAGTCGTGGAGCCATCGCAGCTAGGAAGCTTGAAGGGGTTAATCAGAACAAGAGACACGAGAGGTTTTATACTAGTTCGGCCCCTTACGATGAAGGTAAAAGCCTACGTCTAGTTGTGATTGGGATTATGTATGTCTCGATAACCAAGGAGCGAATCGCTTGACCTAGCTCTCAAGTTGTTGTTTCGTACCCTGAACCGCCACCGGGTCGTCGCTTTATATACTGAGGTTGACACCCAGCGGCTCTACAGAGTCTCGGCCGGCTTATAAACGCTATCCGGCTCAGTCTCTTAATATTTCTTGCCTTACAATACAAGTTATATGAATAAGGCGGTTTAACACTACGGGCCTTAAGTCATCTCTGGGCCTTTGTGCCTTTACTAAACCGCCGTCTTCAAGCTTGAGCTTTGGTCTTCAAGAATGCTTATAGGTATAACTCGGCTCCTTCTGGCGGGTCATACCTAGTAGTTATATCCCCAACATTAGGCCCCAGGCTGATTTGAACTGGTTCATGTCAGTCTTCCATACTTAAGAAAAAGTCTTCTGCTCCTTACTTAAGAAAGCTCATGTAACCCGCTGATATGTCTCCAACGTATCTATTATTTTTTATTGTTCCATGCTATTATATTACCGCTTTTGGATGTTTATGGGCTTTATTTTACACATTTATATCATTTTTGGGACTAACCTACTAACTAGAGGCCCAACCCATATTGCTGTTTTATTGCCTGTTTCAGTATTTCGAAGAAAAGGAATATCAAACGGAGTCCAAACGGAATGAAACCTTCGGCAGCGTGATTTTTTGGAAGAATATGATCCTGGAGACTTGGAGTTCACGTCAAAAGATCCTCGAGGCAGCCAAGAGATAGGAGGGCGCGCCCCCCCTGTAGGGCGCGCCCCTGTCTCTTGGGCCCCTCGAGCACCCCCCGACTGACTTCTTTCGCCTATATAACCCTACATACCCTAAAACCATAGAATATCAAGATAGATCGGGAGTTCCGCCGCCGCAAGCCTCTGTAGCCATCAAAAACCTCTCGGGAGCCCGTTCCGGCACCCTGCCGGAGGGGGAATCCATCACCAGTGGCCATCTTCATCATCCCGGCGCTCTCCATGACGAGGAGGGAGTAGTTCACCCTCGGGGCTGAGGGTATGTACCAGTAGCTATGTGTTTGATCTCTCTCTCTCTCTCTCTCGTGTTCTCTCTATGGCACGATCTTGATGTATCGCGAGCTTTGCTATTATAGTTGGATCTTATGATGTTTCTCCCCCCCTCTACTCTCTTGTGATGAATTGAGTTTCCCTCTTGAAGTTATCTTATCGGACTGAGTCTTTATTTGAGAACACTTGATGTATGTCTTGCCGTGTTTATCTGTGGTGACAATGGGACTTCACGTGCCACTTGATGTATGTTTTGGTGACCAACTTGCGGGTTCCGCCCATGAACCTATGCATAGGGGTTGGCACACATTTTCTTGACTCTCCGGTAGAAACTTTGGGGCACTCTTTGAAGTACTTTGTGTTGGTTGGATGAATCTGAGATTGTGTGATGCATATCGTATAATCATGCCCACGGATACTCAAGGTGACAATGGAGTATCTAGGTGACATTAGGGTTTTGGTTGATTTGTGTCTTAAGGTGTTATTCTAGTACGAACTCTTTAATAGATCGATCCGAAAGAATAGCTTTGAGGTGGTTTCGTACCCTACCATAATCTCTATGTTTGTTCTCCGCTATTAGTGGCTTTGGAGTGACTCTTTGTTGCATGTTGAGGGATTGTTATATGATCTATCTATGTTATTATTGTTGAGAGAACTTGCACTAGTGAAAGTATGAACCCTAGGCCTTGTTTCCTATTATTGCAATACTATTTACGCTCACTTTTATCATTAGTTACCTTGCTGTTTTTATATTTTTAGATTACAAATACCTATATCTACCATCTATATTGCACTTGTATTACCATCTCTTCGCCGAACTAGTGCACCTATACAGTTTACCATTGTATTAGGTGTGTTGGGGACACAAGAGACTCTTTCTTATTTGGTTGCAGGGTTGCTTGAGAGAGACCATCTTCATCCTATGCCTCCCACGGATTGATAAACCTTAGGTCATCCACTTGAGGGAAATTTGCTACTGTCCTACAAACCTGTGCACTTGCAGGCCCAACAACGTCTACAAGAAGAAGGTTGCGTAGTAGACATCAAGCTCTTTTCTGGCGCCGTTGCCGGGGAGGTGAGTGCTTGAAGGTATATCTTTAGATCTTGCAATCAAATCTTTTTGTTTCTTGTTTTATCACTAGTTTAGTTTATAAAAGAGAACTACAAAAAAATGGAGTTAAGCTTGTCTCATAGGCTTCGTCTTTTTAATATCTTTCGTGAGTATGATGGAAAGGAAAATTGTCCTCAAGTTCTAGAAGAAGAATGCATTAAAATGCTTGGTACTAAATCTTTGAATGATGAGCATGATTGCAATGTTGTTAGTATGAACTCTTTGAATATCCATAGTACTAATGATGATTGCGCTAGTTATGATGAAAATGTCTCTTATAAGCATGTTGATTTGTGTGGAGTAGATTGGATTTGCATGGACACACCAAATAGAGAAAATAGATATTGCAAGAGGCATAAGTATTTAAAAACTAAAGGTTTGCAAGAAAGTCTTGATGAGTGTACTAGAAGATTCAATATTTTTCGTGCCCCTTGTCAACTTTACAATGAACGTGGTCATTTAAATCTCCAATGCAAATTGTTTCATGACCGAATCGTGTCCAAAAATTGTGATAACTTGATAACCCTTGGGCATCATAAAGAGCTTAGTCTTCTTTTGGTGTACGAAGAAATGGAACGTATAACTGAAGGTATTCCAAAATTTAATCTTGATAGATTTCTTGATTTTGATCTAGAGAAGATTTATATGTTTTGTGTGGAGAATTGCATTGAAAATCCTTATATTGCCAATTACCTAAAGAAAAGAAAGCAAATAGAAGACGATGAGAATACTAATGAAAGGGAAGAGACTTCCCAATATACTCCTATTATTTCTTATGATGAATCAGGTAACGAGGAGGAGCTTTCTATTCAACCAATCTCATCAATAAGGATCTCAAAAAGGAAGGTTGAACCCCCACATAATGTGAAGAAGAAAAAGAAAAGAAGGAGCAACAAAGGTAAAAAGATATCCCTCCCAAATGATGTTGCTCCTACTACTCATTATGATGATGATAATTGCTATACTATTGGTGCTATCCATACTATTAATGATGAGAGTGATTATGCTTATGATATGAAAAGGCCCAAGCTTGGGGAAGCTATGTTTGATGAGAATGACATATTTGAGAATATATTTGCTGAAATTAATGTTTGTCCCAAGCTTGGGGATGCTACGTTTAATGAAGATGATATTTTTAGCATCCCAAGTTATGATATGCAAAGTTGTTATGATGATAGCATGCCTCCTACCTATGATGATTATATTGATGAAAGTGGGTTTGGAAGAGTGTCAACTTTAGGAAGTAGTGATCCCACAATTTTGGAGGATGTTGAATCTTATTGTGATGAATATGAAAGTGGATTTGGAAGAGTGTCAACTTTATTTAGTGATTCCACTATCTTGGGAGAGGTTTCAATCGATTATGATGAGAACGAAGTTGCTGCTTATGATGATTATTGTGATGAAACCTATGCTATAAAAAGTAGTGATGATTGTATTTATAAATCTTGTCATGATTATGATTACCCTTTTTCTGAACATTACTCTTTTAATGTGGAAACAATTTTTAGTGTTCAAGTATTTTATGATACTTCCACTATTCCGAATGAGAAGAATTTTGCTTATGTGGAGAGTAGTAAATTTTCTATGCTTGTAGATCATGAAAGGAATGCTTTAGATGCTGGTTATATTGTTTAATTCACTCATGATGCTACTGAAAATTATTATGAGGGAGGAACATATGCTTGTAGGAATTGCAATAATGTCAAGTTTCCTCTCTATGTACTTAATATCTTGAAGCTATGCTTGTTTTACCTTCCTACGCTAGTTGATTATTGTTCCCATAAGTTGTTTGCTCACAAAATACCTATTCATAGGAAGTGGGTTAGGCTTAAATGTGCTAGTCATATGCTTCATGATGCTCCCGTTATGTTTCAGTTCTTATCTTTTATGTGAGCGTCATTGTCATCATCACGCCTAGCTAGAAAGGCATTAAAGAAAAGCGCTTGTTGGGAGACAACCCAATATTTATCCTTACTGTTTTTTTGTGTCCACATGATTATGCTACTGTAGTAATCATGTTTTATAGCTCTTGTTTCAATAAAGTGTTGGAAATATGCCCTAGAGGCAATAATAAAAGGTTATTATTATATTTCCTTATTCATGATAATTGTCTTTATTCATGCTATAACTGTATTTTCCGGAAATCGTAATACACGTGTGAATACATAGACCATAATATGTCCCTAGTAAGCCTCTAGTTGAATAGCTCGTTGATCAACAGATAGTCATGGTTTCCTGGCTATGGACATTGGATGTCGTTGATAACGGGATCACATCATTAGAAGAATGATGTGATGGACAAGACCCAATCCTAAGCATAGCACAAGATCGTGTAGTTCGTTTGCTAGAGCTTTTCCAATGTCAAGTATCCTTTCCTTAGACCATGAGATCGTGTAACTCCCGGATACTGTAGGAGTGCTTTGGGTGTACCAAACGTCACAACGTAACTGGGTGACTATAAAGGTGCACTATAGGTATCTCCGAAAGTGTCTGTTGGGTTGACACGGATCGAGACTGGGATTTGTCACTCCGTATGACGGAGAGGTATCTCTGGGCCCACTCGGTAATGCATCATCATAATGAGCTCAAAGTGACCAAGTGTTTGGTCACGGGATCATGCATTACGGTATGAGTAAAGTGACTTGCCGGTAACAAGACTGAACGAGGTATTGGGATACCGACGATCGAGTCTCGGGCAAGTAACATACCGATTGACAAAGGGAATTGTATACGGGGTTGATTGAATCCTCGACATCGTGGTTCATCCGATGAAATCATCGTGGAACATGTGTGAGCCAACATGGGTATCCAGATCCCGCTGTTGGTTATTGGCCGGAGAGCTGTCTCGGTCATGTCTGCATGATTCCCGAACCCGTAGGGTCTACACACTTAAGGTTCGGTGACGCTAGGGTTATTAGGAAGACTTGTATGTGATTACCGAATGTTTTTTGGAGTCCCAGATGAGATACCGGATGTCACGAGGAGTTCCGAAATAGTCCGGAGGTGAAGATTTATATATAGGAAGTGCTGTTTCGGCCATCGGGAAAGTTTCGGGGTCACCCGGTATTGTACCGGGACCATCGGAAGGGTCCCGGGGGTCCACCGGGTGGGGCCACCCATCTCGGAGGGCCCCATGGGCTGAAGTGGGGAGGGGACCAGCCCCTGGTGGGCTGGTGCGCCCCCCGAGCCCCCCTCTGCGCCTAGGGTTGGGAACCCTAGGGGAGGGGGCGCCTCCACTTGCCTTGGGGGGCACTCCACCCCCCTTGGCCGCCGCCCCCCCTAGAGATCCCATCTCTAGGGCCGGCTACCCCCCTTGGGGGCCTATATAAAGGAGGGGGGAGGGAAGGCAGCGGCACCCTTGAGTCTTGGCGCCTCCCTCCCCCTGCTACACCTCTTCCTCCTCCCGTGATCGCTTGGCGAAGCCCTGCCGGAGTATTGTTTCTCCACCAACACCACGCCGTCGTACTGCTACTGGAGTCTTCTTCCTCAACCTCTCCTTCCCCCTTGCTGGATCAAGAAGGAGGAGACGTCATTCGCTCCGTACGTGTGTTGAACGCGGAGGTGCTGTCCGTTCATCACTTGGTCATCGGTGATTTGGATCACGGCGAGTACGACTCCATCATCCCCGTTCTCTTGAACGCTTCCGCTCGCGATCTACAAGGGTATGTAGATGCACTCCTATCACTCGTTGCTTAGATGAACTCACAGATGGATCTTGGTGAAACCGTAGGAAATTTTTTAATTTTTTGCAACGTTCCCCAACAGTGGCATCATGAGCTAGGTCTATGCATAGTTCTCTATTGCACGAGTAGAACACAATTTTGTTGTGGTCGTAGATGTTGTCAACTCTCTTGCCGCTACTAGTCTTATTTTGCTTCAGCGGTATTGTGGGATGAAGCGGCCCGGACCGACCTTACACGTACGCTTACGTGAGACAGGTTCCACCGACTGACATGCACTAGTTGCATAAGGTGGCTAGCGGGTGTCTGTCTCTCCCACTTTAGTTGGAGCGGATTCGACGAAAAGGGTCTTTATGAAGGGTAAATAGAAGTTGACAAATCACGTTGTGGCTTTAACGTAGGTAAGAAAACGTTCTTGCTAGATCACCTATAGAAGCCACGTAAAACTTGCAACAACAATTAGAGGACGTCTAACTTGTTTTTGCAGCAAGTGTCTTGTGATGTGATATGGCCAAAAGTTGTGATGAATGATGAATGATATATTGTGATGTATGAGATCATGTTCTTGAAATAGGAATCGCGACTTGTATGTCGATGAGTATGACAACCGGCAGGAGCCATAGGAGTTGTCTTTATTTTTTGTATGACCTGCGTGTCATTGAAGAACGCCATGTAAATTACTTTAGTTTATTGCTAAACGCGTTAGGCATAGAAGTAGAAGTAGTCGTTGGCGTGACAACTTCATGAAGACACAATGATGGAGATCATGATGATGGAGATCATGATGATGGAGATCATGGTGTCATGCCGGTGACAAAGATGATCATGGAGCCCCGAAGATGGAGATCAAAGGAGCTATATGATATTGGCCATATCATGTCACTACTATATAATTGCATGTGATGTTTATTATGTTTATGCATCTTGTTTACTTAGAACGACGGTAGTAAATAAGATGATCCCTTACAACAATTTCAAGAAGTGTTCTCCCCTAACTATGCACCGTTGCTAAAGTTCGTCGTTTCGAAGCACCACGTGATGATCGGGTGTCATAGATTCTTACGTTCACATACAACGGGTGTAAGACAGTTTTACACATGAAAAAACACTTAGGGTTAACTTGACGAGCCTAGCATGTACAGACATGGCCTCGGAACACAGAGACCGAATGGTCGAACATGAGTCGTATGGAAGATACGATCAACATGGAGATGTTCACCGATGATGACTAGTCCATCTCACGTGATGATCGGACACGGCCTAGTCGACTCGGATCGTGTAACACTTAGATGACTAGAGGGATGTCTAATCTAAGTGGGAGTTCATTAAAATAATTTGATTAGATGAACTTAATTATCGTGAACCTAGTCTAAAACCTTTGGAAATATGTCTTGTAGATCAAATGGCCAACGCTCATATCAACATGAACTTCAACGCGTTCCTAGAGAAAACCAAGCTGAAAGATGATGGCAGCAACTATACGGACTGGGTCCGGAACCTGAGGATCATCCTCATAGCTGCCAAGAAAGCATATGTCCTAGATGGACCGCTAGGTGAAGCACCCATCCCAGAGAACCAAGACGTTATGAACGCTTGGCAGTCATGTGCTGATGATTACTCCCTCGTTCAGTGCGGCATGCTTTACAGCTTAGAACCGGGGCTCCAAAAGCGCTTTGAGCAACACGGAGCATATGAGATGTTCGAGGAGCTAAAAATGGTTTTCCAAGCTCATGCCCGGGTCGAGAGATATGAAGTCTCCGACAAGTTCTACAGTTGTAAGATGGAGGAAAATAGTTCTCTCAGTGAGCACATACTCAAAATGTCTGGGTTGCACAACCGCCTGTCCCAGCTGGACATTAACCTCCCGGACGAGGCGGTCATTGACATAATCCTTCAGTCGCTCCCACCGAGCTATAAGAGCTTTGTGATGAACTACAATATGCAGGGGATGGTGAAAACTATTCCTGAAGTATTTTCAATGCTGAAGTCGGCAGAGGTAGAAATCAAGAAAGAACATCAAGTGTTGATGGTCAATAAAACCACCAAGTTCCAGAAGGGCAAGGGTAAGAAGAACTTCAAGAAGGACGGCAAGGATGTTGCCGCGCCTGGTAAACCAGTTGCCAGGAAGAAGTCAAGCAATGGACCCAAGCCTGAGACTGAGTGCTTTTATTGCAAAGGGAAGGGTCACTGGAAGCGGAACTGCCCCAAATACTTAGCAGACAAGAAGGCCGGCAACACTAAAGGTATATTTGTATACATGTAATTGATGTGTACCTTACCAGTACTCGTAGTAACTCCTGGGTATTTGATACCGGTGCCATTGCTCACATTTGTAACTCACAGCAGGAGCTGCGGAATAAGCGGAGACTGGCGAAGGACGAGGTGATGATGCGCGTCGGGAATGGTTCCAAGGTCGATGTGATCGCCGTCGGCACGCTACCTCTACATTTACCTACGGGATTAGTTTTAAACCTTAATAATTGTTATTTAGTGCCAAGTTTGAGCATGAACATTGTATCTGGATCTCGTTTGATACGAGATGGCTACTCATTTAAATCCGAGAATAATGGTTGTTCTATTTATATGAGAGATATGTTTTATGGTCATGACCTGATGGTCAATGGTTTATTCTTAATGAATCTCGAGCGTAGTATTACACATATTCATATTGTGAATACCAAAAGATGTAAAGTTGATAACGATAGTCCCACATACTTGTGGCACTGCCGCCTTGGTCACATTGGTGTCAAGCGCATGAAGAAGCTCCATGCTGATGGACTTTTGGAGTCTCTCGATTATGAATCATTTGACACATGCGAACCATGCCTCATGGGCAAGATGACCAATACTCCGTTCTCTGGAACAATGGAGCGAGCAACCAACTTGTTGGAAATCATACATACCGATGTGTGCGGTCCAATGAGCGTTGAGGCTCGTGGAGGATATCGTTATGTTCTCACTCTCACTGATGACTTGAGTAGATATGGGTATGTCTACTTAATGAAACACAAGTCTGAGACCTTTGAAAAGTTCAAGGAATTTTCGAATGAGGTAGAGAATCAACGTGACCGAAAGATAAAGTTCCTACGATCAGATCGTGGAGGAGAATATTTAAGTCACGAATTTGGTACACACTTAAGGAGATGTGGAATCGTTTCACAACTCACGCTGCCTGGAACACCTCAGCGTAACGGTGTGTCCGAACGTCGTAATCGCACTCTATTAGATATGGTGCGGTCTATGATGTCTCTTACCGATTTACCGCTATCATTTTGGGGATATGCTCTAGAGACAGCTACATTCACTTTAAATAGGGCACCGTCTAAATCCGTTGAGACGACACCATATGAATTATGGTTTGGGAAGAAACCTAAGCTATCGTTTCTAAAAGTTTGGGGATGCGATGCTTATGTCAAGAAACTTCAACCTGAAAAGCTCGAACCCAAGTCGGAAAAATGCGTCTTCATAGGATACCCTAAGGAAAGCATTGGGTATACCTTCTACTTAAGATCCAAGGGCAAGATCTTTGTTGCCAAGAACGGATCCTTTCTGGAAAAAGAGTTTCTCTCGAAAGAAGTGAGTGGGAGGAAAGTAGAACTCGATGAAGTACTACCTCTTGAACAGGAAAGTGGTGCAGCTCAGGAAAATGTTCCTGTGATGCCAACACCAACTGGAGAGTAAAATAATGATGATGATCAAGGTACTTCGGATCAAGTTTCTACTGAACTTCGTAGGTCCACAAGGACACGTTCCGCACCAGAGTGGTACGGCAACCCTGTCCTGGAAATCATGTTGTTAGACAATGGTGAACCTTCGAACTATGAAGAAGCGATGGCAGGCCCAGATTCCAACAAATGGCTTGAAGCCATGCGATCCGAGATAGAATCCATGTATGAAAACAAAGTATGGACTTTGACAGACTTGCCCGATGATCGGCGAGCGATAGAAAACAAATGGATCTTTAAGAAGAAGACGGACGCGGATGGTAATGTTACCATCTATAAAGCTCGACTTGTCGCTAAGGGTTATCGGCAAGTTCAAGGGGTTGACTACGATGAGACATTCTCTCCCGTAGCGAAGCTGAAGTCCGTCCGAATCATGTTAGCAATTGCCGCATACTATGATTATGAGATATGGCAGATGGACGTCAAAACGGCATTCCTTAACGGACATCTTAAGGAAGAACTGTATATGATGCAGCCGGAAGGTTTTGTCGATCCTAAAGATGCTAACAAAGTATGCAAGCTCCAGCGATCCATTTATGGGCTGGTGCAAGCATCTCGTAGTTGGAACATTCTCTTTGATGAGATGATCAAAGCGTTTGGGTTTATGCAGACTTATGGAGAAGCCTGCGTTTACAAGAAAGTGAGTGGGAGCTCTGTAGCATTTCTCATATTATATGTAGATGACATACTCTTGATGGGAAATGATATAGAACTTTTGGACAACATTAAGGCCTACTTGAATAAGTGTTTTTCAGTGAAGGACCTTGGAGAAGCTGCTTACATATTAGGCATCAAGATCTATAGGGATAGATCGAGACGCCTCATAGGTCTTTCACAAAGCACATACCTTGATAAGATTTTGAAGAAGTTCAAAATGGATCAGTCCAAGAAAGGGTTCTTGCCTGTATTGCAAGGTGTGAGATTGAGCTCGGCTCAATGCCCGACCACGGCAAAAGATAAAGAAGAGATGAGTGTCATCCCCTATGCTTCAGCCATAGGATCTATTATGTATGCCATGCTGTGTACCAGGCCTGATGTAAACCTTGCCATAAGTTTGGTAGGAAGGTACCAAAGTAATCCCGGCAAGGAACACTGGACAGCGGTCAAGAATATCCTGAAGTACCTGAAAAGGACAAAGGACATGTTTCTCGTATATGGAGGTGATGAAGAGCTCGTCGTAAAGGGTTACGTTGACGCTAGCTTCGACACAAATCTGGATGACTCTAAGTCACAAACCGGATACGTGTATATGTTGAATGCTGGAGCAGTGAGCTGGTGCAGCTGCAAGCAGAGCCTCGTGGTGGGATCTACATGTGAAGCGGAGTACATGGCAGCCTCGGAGGCAGCGCATGAAGCAATTTGGGTGAAGGAGTTCATCATCGACCTAGGAGTCATACCCAATGCGTCGGGGCCAATCAAACTCTTCTGTGACAACACTGGAGCTATTGCCCTTGCCAAGGAGCCCAGGTTTCACAAGAAGACTAGGCACATAAAGCGTCGTTTCAACTCCATCCGTGAAAATGTTCAAGATGGAGACATAGATATTTGCAAAGTACATACGGATCTGAATGTCGCAGATCCGTTGACTAAACCTCTCTCACGAGCAAAACATGATCAACACCAGAACTCTATGGGTGTTCGATTCATCACAATGTAACTAGATTATTGACTCTAGTGCAAGTGGGAGACTGTTGGAAATATGCCCTAGAGACACTAATAAAAGGTTATTATTATATTTCCTTATTCATGATAATTGTCTTTATTCATGCTATAACTGTATTATCCGGAAATCGTAATACACGTGTGAATACATAGACCGTAATATGTCCCTAGTAAGCCTCTAGTTGACTAGCTCGTTGATCAACATATAGTCATGGTTTCCTGGCTATGGACATTGGATGTCGTTGATAACGGGATCACATCATTAGAAGAATGATGTGATGGACAAGACCCAATCCTAAGCATAGCACAAGATCGTGTAGTTCGTTTGCTAGAGCTTTTCCAATGTCAAGTATCCTTTCCTTAGACCATGAGATCGTGTAACTCCCGGATACCGTAGGAGTGCTTTGGGTGTACCAAACATCACAACGTAACTGGGTGACTATAAAGGTGCACTACAGGTATATCCGAAAGTGTCTGTTGGGTTGACACGGATCGAGACTGGGATTTGTCACTCCGTATGACGGAGAGGTATCTCTGGGCCCACTCGGTAATGCATCATAATAATGAGCTCAAAGTGACCAAGTGTTTGGTCACGGGATCATGCATTACGGTACGAGTAAAGTGACTTGCCGGTAACGAGACTGAACGAGGTATTGGGATACCGACGATCGAGTCTCAGGCAAGTAACATACCGATTAACAAAGGGAATTGTATACGGGGTTGATCGAATCCTCGACATCGTGGTTCATCCGATGAAATCATCGTGGAACATGTGTGAGCCAACATGGGTATCTAGATCCCGCTGTTGGTTATTGGCCGGAGAGCTGTCTCGGTCATGTCTGCATGATTCCCGAACCCGTAGGGTCTACACACTTAAGGTTCGGTGACGCTAGGGTTATTAGGAAGACTTGTATGTGATTACCGAATGTTGTTCGGAGTCCCGGATGAGATCCCGAGCATCACGAGGAGTTCCGGAATAGTCCGGAGGTGAAGATTTATATATAGGAAGTGTTGTTTCGGCCATCGGGAAAGTTTTGGGGTCACCGGGTATTGTACCGGGACCACCGGAAGGGTCCCGGGGGTCCACCGGGTGGGGCCACCCATCTCGGAGGGCCCCGTGGGCTGAAGTGGGGAGGTGACCAGCCCCTGGTGGGCTGGTGCGCCCCCCCTAGGCTCCCCTCTGCGCCTAGGGTTGGGAACCCTAGGGGAGGGGGCGCCTCCACTTGCCTTGGGGGGCACTCCACCCCCCTTGGCCGCCGCCCCCCTAGAGATCCCATCTCTAGGGCCGGATACCCCCCTGGGGGCCTATATAAAGGAGGGGGGAGGGAGGGAAGCGGCACCCTTGAGTCTTGGCGCCTCCCTCCCCCTGCTACACCTCTTCCTCCTCCCGCGGTCGCTTGGCGAAGCCCTGCCGGAGTACTGCTTCTCCACCAACACCACGCCGTCGTGCTGCGGCTGGAGTCTTCTTCCTCAACCTATCCTTCCCCCTTGCTGGATCAAGAAGGAGGAGACGTCATCCGCTCCGTACGTGTGTTGAACATGGAGGTGCTGTCCGTTCAGCACTTGGTCATCGGTGATTTGGATCACGGCGAGTTCGACTCCATCATCCCCTTTCTCTTGAACGCTTCCGCTCGCGATCTACAAGGGTATGTAGATGCACTCCTATCACTTGTTGCTTAGATGAACTCATAGACGGATCTTGGTGAAACCGTAGGAAATTTTTTAATTTTCTGCAACGTTCCCCAACATAAAGTGCCAAGTAAGACCTTTAGGATAGCTTACGGTGATAGTTGTGTTGATCCTGCTGAAAATCAGAAACTTTTGCACCCAGTAAATTAGTTTTGTTAATTCACACAAATGTGCTTCTGATATGATTCTTTTTGATCTGGATTGGTACACGCATTTCTTAGGACTTCCTAATTTGGTAGGATTTTTGGAGTTCCATAAGTATACGTTTGATACAGATTACTATAGACTGTTCTGTTTTTGACAGATTCTGTTTTCTATGTGTTGTTTGCTTATTTTGATGAATCTATGAGTAGTATCAAAGGGTATGAACCATAGATAAGTTGGAGTATAGTAGATATTGCACCAATATGAATTTAGAATGTGTTCATTACAGTATTTAAGTGGTTGTTTTAGTTTCTTATACTAACAGGGCTCACGAGTTTTCTGTTGAGTTTTGTGTTGTGAAGTTTTCAAGTTTTGGGTAAAGATTCGATGGACTATGGAATAAGGAGTGGCAATAGCCTAAGCTTGGGGATGCCCAAGGCACCCAAGGATATTCAAGAATAGCCAAAAGCCTAATCTTGGGGATGCCCCGGGAAGGCATCCCGTCTTTCGTCTTCGTTCATGGGTAACTGTACTTGGAGCTATATTTTTATTTGCCACATGATATGTGTTTTGCTTGGAGCGTCGTGTATTATATTAGTCTTTGTTTTTTTAGTTTACCACAATCATCCTTGATGTACACACCTTTTGGGAGAATCCTATTTGATTAGAATTTGCTAGAATACTCTATGTGCTTCACTTATATCTTTTGAGCTTGATAGTTTTTGCTCTAGTGCTTCACTTATATCTTTTAGAGCACGGTGGTGACTTATCTTTGTAGAAATTGCTAGTCTCTCGTGCTTCACTTATATTATTTTGAGAGTCTTTTATAACAGCATGGTATTTGCTATGGTTATAAAATTGGTCCTAGAATGGTAGGCATCCAAGTTGGGTATAATAAAAACTATCATAGGAGGTGAATTAGATGCTATGATCAATTTGATACTTGATAATTGTTTTGAGATATGGAGGTAGTGATATTAAAGTCATGCTAGTTGGGTGATTATGAATTTAAAGAATGCTTGTGTTGAAGTTAGCAAGTCCCATAGCATGCACGTATGGTTAAAGTTGCGTAACAAATTTGAAACATGAAGTGTACCTGGCTTGTGCATCCTTATGAGTGGCGGTGGGGGACGAGCGATGGTCTTTTCCTACCAATCTATCCCCCTAGGATCATGCGCGTAGTACTTGATTTTTGATGACTTCTAAATTTTTTGCAATAAGTATATGAGTTCTTTTGACTAATGTTGAGTCCATGGATTATACGCACTTTTACCTTTCCGCCATTGCTAGCCTCTTCGGTACCGTGCATTGCCCTTTCTCACCTTGAGAGTTGGTGCAAACTTCACCGGTGCATCCAAACCCCGTGATACGATACGCTCTATCACACATAAATCTCCATACATCTTCCTCAAAACAGCCACCATACCTACCTATTATGGCATTTCCATATCCATTCCGAGATATATTGCCATGCAACTTTCCACCGTTCCGTTGATCATCATCATGACATACTTTACTTTTGTCATATTGCCATTGCATGATCATGTAGTTGACATCGTATTTGTGGCAAAGCCACCATGCATTATTTTTCATACATGTCACTCTTGATTCATTGTGCCATCCCGGTACACCGCCGGAGGCATTCATATAGAGTCATATCTTGTTCTAGTTTTGAGTTGTAATTCATATGTTGTAATCAATAGAGGTGTGATGATCATCATTATTAGAGCATTGCCCAAAGAAAAAAAGGAAAAAAGAAGAAAGGCCAAAAAAAGAAAGTCCCAAAAAAAAGAAAAAAAAGACAAAAAAAGGAAAAAAGAAAATGAATAAAAAGGGCAATGTTACTATCTCTTTTTCCACACTTGTGCTTCAAAGTAGCACCTTGTTCTTCATGTAGTGAGTCTCATATATTGTGCTTCAAAGTAGCACCATGTTTTTCATATAGTGAGTCTCATAAGTTGTCTTTTTCATACTAGTGGGAATTTTTCATTATAGAACTTGGCTTGTATATTCCTACGATGGGCTTCCTCAAATGCCCTAGGTCTTCTTGAGCAAGCAAGTTGGATGCACACCCACTAGTTTTCTTTTGTTGAGCATTCATTTATAGCTCTAGTGCATCCGTTGCATGGCAATCCCTACTCCTCATGTTGACATCAATTGATGGGCATCTCCATAGCCCGTTGATTATCCTCGTCAATGTGAGACTTTCTCCTTTTTTTGTCTTCTCCACACAATCCCCATCATCATATTCTATTCCACCCATAGTGCTATATCCATGCCTCACGCTCATGTATTGCGTGAAGGTTGAAAAAGTTTGAGATTATTTAAGTATGAAACAACTGCTTGGCTTGTCATCGGGGGTATAGAAGTTGGGAACATCTTTGCGTGACGAGAATGAAGCATAGCCTAACTATATGATTTTGTAGGGATGAACTTTCTTTTGCCATGTTATTTTGAGAAGACATGATTACTTTGATTAGTATGCTTGAAGTATTACTATTTCTTTTATCAATATGAACTTTTATTTTGAATCATTTGGATCTGAACATTCATGCCACAATAAAGAAAATTACATTATGAATTATGCTAGGTAGCATTCCACATCAAAAATTCTCCTTTTATCATTTACCTACTCGAGGACGAGCAGGAATTAAGCTTGGGGATGCTTGATACGTCTCCAACGTATCTATAATTTTTGATTGTTCCATGCTATTATATTACCCTTTTTGGATGTTTATGGGCTTTATTTTACACATTTATATCATTTTTTGGGACTAACCTACTAACCGGAGGCCCAGCCCATATTGCTGTTTTATTGCCTGTTTCAGTATTTCGAAGAGAAGGAATATCAAACGGAGTCCAAACGGAACGAAACCTTCGGCAACATGATTTTTTTTGGAAGAATATGATCCTCGAGACTTGGAGTTCACGTCAAAAGATCCTTGAGGCAGCCACAAGATAGGAGGGCGCCCCCCTGTAGGGCGCGCCCCCTGTCTCGTGGGCCCCTTGAGCACCCCCCGACCGACTTCTTTCGCCTATATAACCCTACGTACCCTAAAACCATAGAATATCAAGATAGATCGGGAGTTCCACCGCCGCAAGCCTCTGTAGCCACCAAAAACCTCTCGGGAGCCCGTTCCGGCACCCTGCCGGAGGGGGAATCCATCACCGGTGGCCATCTTCATCATCCCGGCGCTCTCCATGACGAGGAGGGAGTAGTTCACCCTCGGGGCTGAGGATATGTACTAGTAGCTATGTGTTTGATCTCTCTCTCTGTCTCTCTCGTGTTCTCTCTATGGCACGATCTTGATGTATCGCGAGCTTTGCTATTATAGTTGGATCTCACGATGTTTCTCCCCGCTCTACTCTCTTGTGATGAATTGAGTTTCCCTCTTGAACTTATCTTATCGGACTGAGTCTTTATTTGAGAACACTTGATGTATGTCTTGCCGTGTTTATCTGTGGTGACAGTGGGATTTCGCGTGCCACTTGATGTATGTTTTGGTGACCAACTTGCGGGTTCCGCCCATGAACCTATGCATAGGGGTTGGCACACGTTTTCTTGACTCTCCGGTAGAAACTTTGGGGCACTCTTTGAAGTACTTTGTGTTGGTTGGATGAATGTGAGATTGTGTGATGCATATCGTATAATCATGCCCACGGATACTCGAGGTGACAATGGAGTATCTAGGTGACATTAGGGTTTTGGTTGATTTGTGTCTTATGGTGTTATTCTAGTACAAACCCTTTAATAGATCGATCCGAAAGAATAGCTTTGAGGTGGTTTCGTACCCTACCATAATCTCTACGTTTGTTCTCCGCTATTAGTGGCTTTGGAGTGACTCTTTGTTGCGTGTTGAGGGATTGTTATATGATCTATCTATGTTATTATTGTTGAGAGAACTTGCACTAGTGAAAGTATGAACCCTAGGCCTTGTTTCCTATCATTACAATACCGTTTACGCTCACTTTTATCATTAGTTACCTTGCTGTTTTTATATTTTCAGATTACAAATACCTATATCTATCATCTATATTGCACTTGTATTACCATCTCTTCGCCGAACTAGTGCACCTATACAGTTTACCATTGTATTGGGTGTGTTGGGGACACAAGAGACTCTTTCTTATTTGGTTGCAGGGTTGCTTGAGAGAGACCATCTTCATCCTATGCCTCCCACGGATTGATAAACCTTAGGTCATCCACTTGAGGGAAATTTGCTACTGTCCTACAAACCTGTGCACTTGCAGGCCCAACAACGTCTACAAGAAGAAGGTTGTGTAGTAGACATCACCCGCCATGACATCACCCTTCAGATTTGTGGTAACCCGCCATGACGTCACATGTCGTAAATGCGTGCTTTGTCCAACATATTCTAACGGATCTTGGTCTTAATGACCATCCGAAAATCGAGGCGCCCTTGTAGCTGGATAAATTTATTTCTTTGGCCTCCTTGTTTTTCGTGCCCACTTAATAGGTTTTCCTTATAAATAGCCCCGACTAGGCCTCTTTTCCATTCTTCGTTCACATCTTCTTCCTCTCGACCCATCTTCCACTGGAGCTCCGCCGCCGTCACCACTGCTCCCTTCGTCCTCATCGAGCTTTCGCCGCTGCATCACCCTGACCTTGACCAGTGGACGGCGGCGCTCCTCCTCCGCAGATCCCCCGCAGTAAGTGTTTCCCTTTCCGCGCCGTAGATCTGCATTAGGGTTATCGTGTTCTTCCGCACAGACATAGTTCATTCGAGCTCTTGCTCTTTTTCCTTGCCATGGCGTCGTCTGATCTAAAGAACCCCATGAATCTGATGTGGTTCATGCTCCACATTCATTTTGATTAGCAATGGACCTCCTTTCCTTGTAAGAAAATCTCACCGTCGCATATGAACTTCTCTGCGTCCTGTTTTTAGGTCTAGTAATTTTTCTTTTCTGAACCTTTGTTTGATTCAAAATAATTACTGCAAACTGTGAAACTCGTTTGTCCTACACTTAGGAAAAATCCATAACTCGTTAGACTTGCCGGTCACGGCAGCTCTGAATGCCGACTTAAAGAAGTAATACTGACGGCTTTAAAAACCCATGGCGGCTTAAGTAACCCGGATGTAACTATCCTCATACCATTAGGCCCCTTCATAAGTCGTCGTACTACATTCCACTAACATTTTTATCCTGTCCGGCTTAAATTTGAACCGGCCCTGTTATTTTGTCTTTAGGCTTTCAAACATAATAGCGCCCAAGGCACTACCTCTTGCAACTGGGTGAAATCCATTGTCATTGACAGCACTTTAGATGACTTCATGAAAACCCAAAGACAAAGAGGTGGTTGTCTTTACAGACCATATGAACCGGGGTTTTACTCCTCCTGGTTCGAAAATTTTCAGAGATGTGCTGAAGTTTTTTTGACCTTCACCCACAAGATATTGGACCCAATTCCGTGTCTAACATCTGCAATTTCCAAGTGTTCAGTGAAGTTTATCTTGGTGAAGAACCCAATTTACTGCTTTTTAGAGAGCTGTTCTACTTGAACCGCCAGACAGAGTGTGCCAATGGTCAGAGCTTGGAGCTTGGTGGGGTTTCAATTCAGCACAGCAGGGATGCGATTTTCCCCTATGCTAACCCGCCAAGCCATCCAAAAGATTGGAACATGACATGGTTCTACTGCAAGGATACCTCCCCGGCGGACGAGAATCCTCTGCCCGGCTTTCGTGCCCTTTGTCTTGACACCAATCATCATCTGCCCGATAAGATTACTGCCGCAGAACACAGATCCCTTTCTCCTACTCTGGCCAAGATCAAAGCTTTGTTGGGGAACGGGTTGACAAGTATTGACCTGGTTCGAGTCTCGCTATCCTGGCGGGTTATCCCATTGAGCCGGCGTACCGTCCTAATGTGCGAATATACTGGCGCCAAGAATGACCCCTGCGCCATAGCCCTGACGACTTACCTGCTCATGTTATTGATGACATGACCAAATCTCGTCTCAACGAGAGTCTGGCGGATTGTGGCACAGTGGGTCTAGCCCCGTTGTACAAAGATAACCCAACTCCAAAGGTGAAACACCCATATAAAATATTTATCTTATTCTCTTAATGCTTCACCCATACTCATAATATATTTAATCCTTGCAGGCGGGTGATAAATTTTGGAAAGTCAAATATGATCATGAAGCGGCCAAGAAATCCAGGAAAGAAAAGAAAGCCGCCAGGAAAGAAGCTGCCAAAAGGAAGGGCAAGAAAGCTACTGCTTCCAACTTGCTTTGGCTGGCAGACTCTTCTGACTCAAAGGTAGCCCTTGACTCCCTTGGCTTATTTTTTAATCATCTTATTGACACTTATCATCAGCAGGAGGATACTGGGACAAGTCGTAGCAAGGCTGATGAGGTAACTATCCTTTCCTCCGACTTTGAGCCTTTGCCAAGACAGAAAATCCGTAGAGTGACCCGGAAAGTAAGATTTTCTCATCCTCTAGCTCATCACGATCCTCAATTTCTTTTGAAGCGGCAAATTCATGAGAGCCGGAGGCAGACCCGGACCAGCAAGGACGCGGATCTCTCCTCCGACTTACCAAATACTCCAAGAAAACGCCGAAACGAGGTTACCTCTATTTTAACTAAGTTTTACCCCTTGGCGGGTGTCGGTGTCAAAACCGGCGGATCTCGGGTAGGGGGTCCCAAACTGTGCGTCTAGGCGGATGGTAACAGGAGACAAGGGACACGATGTTTTTACCCAGGTTCGGGCCCTCTCGATGGAGGTAAAACCCTACTCCTGCTTGATTGATATTGATGATATGGGTAGTACAAGAGTGGATATACCACGAGATCAAGGAGACTAAACCCTAGAAGCTAGCCTATGGTATGATTGTTGTCTGTCCTATGGACTAAAACCCTCCGGTTTATATAAACACCGGAGAGGGCTAGGGTTACACAGAGTCGGTTACAAAGGTAGGAGATCTACACATCCATATTGCCAAGCTTTCCTTCCACGCCAAGGAAAGTCCCATCCGGACACGGGACGAAGTCTTTAATCTTGTATCTTCATAGTCTTGGAGTCCGGCCGATGATGATAGTTCGGCTATCTGGACACCCCCTAGTCCAGGACTCCCTCAGTAGCCCCCGAACCAGGCTTCAATGACGATGAGTCCGGCGCGTATATTGTCTTCGGCGTTGCAAGGCGGGTTCTCCTCCAAATTCCATGTGCTTGCCGAATAGTGTCCAGCTTCCTTATAAATGTTGCGCTCCTTGGCTTCCACGTCCAATAATGGCCCTCTTCCACGTGTCGCATGAATGCGAAAAGCCAGGGCATTTTTACGTTTTACCCCCTAGCTGCGTGAATAAGCTGCCTATAAGAGAGGCGAGGATCTAGATCCGAATCACACCATCCTCCTTCCGCGAGTACTCATCGAAGCACCTCTGACAAAAATCCACTCCATCATGGACAGTCGACGCGGCTCCTCCTCTCGCGCTCCCAGCCCTCAGCCAGGAGATTGGAGGAGATGTTCAGTCCCGCACAGCGAGCTGGTGACGCTCCAAGCAGAGGGATATCTTCCCGCAGCCTTCATGGTTCCGGTTCGAGCCGGACTGACCACCTACAAAGGTGGAAAGCAGGTGGAGAGCACCCCTAATCCCTCCAAAGGAGAGCGGGTATGCTTCGTCCCTTGTCTAATAAGGGGACTCGGATTTCCCATACATCCGTTTCTCTGGGGGCTCCTGGAGTTCTACGGGCTCCAGCTTCACCACCTTACACCCACCTCCATTTTGCACATCGCGGGCTTCGTAGCCCTTTCGAGCTGTTCTTGGGCATCGAGGCCCATTTTGTGCTGTGGAAGAGATTGTTTTGCCTCGTACCCCGTTCTCACGAGGGGTCGATATATCAAGTGGGCGGAGCCAAAATATGGCGCATCGCCAGGACCGGATACTTATCCGGAACCCCGAAGAAGGCGTCCGAAGACGGGCCTTCGGAATGGTTTTATATGGAAGACGCCCCGCTGCCGGACCCAGTTCGGATCAGCCTCCCAGAGTTCAGCAACGCTCCTCTGAAGAAACGCCTGAGTTGGCGCCCGCGGAGCCCTCAACGGGAGGATGACAGGAGCGTCCAATATCTGATGGGTCGGATAAGGTTACTGGTTCATTCCAGATTAACCATGATTGAAGTCATGGCCATGTGCATTATGCGAGGGGTGCAGTCGCTCCAATATAGGGGCCACCCCATGTGGGATTTCAACGGGGAGAATGACGCCACCCGTCATGGCCGCAAGGGGCCGGGATCGACCGCCGATCTGGTGAAGATCATGTCCGGCTTGTACAAGGGGGAGAAAGAGGACTTCCACCGCACGAGTCCATTGAATGGATTCTCCATGAATAACCCTCGGAGTTGGGTAAGCGGACGTTTATCTATCCAATCCGTGCTTCCAAAGTTAAGTGTCTTACTTTGTGATTTCGACGCAGGAACTGCGCCGGGATGTGGAGGGCATACATAGCCCGGCTCCACAACCCGAGGATCTGGGAAGATCCCTTGATCCGGCCTCTGAAGAGGATCCGGACATAGAGGTGGAGCTGATCGACGGGGTGTTCCACCAACTTAGCATGGACAATGCTTTAGTCGCCATTATGGCCGACTACCCCGGTTTATCTCCGGCTTCCCAGGTAACTGTGACCATAGTCCTGTCATTATTACTCATCCATGCTTGTTTCTGACCACCGTATACCAACGGTGCCGCGCAGGAGATGCCTTCAAGGTGGGAAGCCGAACCCGCGGCGGCTGACCAACGAGGGTCAGTTCGGCCCAGCAGGCGGAAGAGGAGTGCGGCGCGAATCGAAACATCGCCGCAACGGTATGGCACGCCACCATCTTTAAGGGAAAGAGTCCTAGGAGGTATATTAATGCTCATGACTTTTCCAGGAGAAAGGGCGCTCGCCAGACTGTGCCCGGAGAGGTTGCCAACCAAGCCTCCGCCAGCCAGGCTCCAACGCCTAGTCCGGAGGGGGAGGCGAACGCGAGGCGTGAGCCGGATGCTCCTCCAACGGAGGATGCCGATAGGCTATCCGCCACCATGTCTGAGGTGGAGAGCGCCATGAATCACAGGCGCCGCCGGACAGTTCTTCGTGACGCGTGTTTCTCCCCAGAGGCGTTGAATGCCTTTAATGCGGGAGACGCGCACCTCCGTGCCGCTCACGATGGTTTGACCAGAGCCACGGAGCAGTATGTGAAAGACATACGGGTAAGGAATTTTAATAGTTATATATGCCAGTAGCCCCCGAGACTTAAAATAGTTAGAGTAACTGATTTAAGGATCATTTGTAATGCAGGATCTTACGGAGAAGAATACCCACCTGTCCCAGGAGCTTCAAGAGTGCAAGGCCCAACTTGAGGCCGCACTAGTCGCTGCAGGGGGAGCCACAGAGACCCCCTTTGGTAACAAATATTTTAAAAAGATAAGTAGTTTATGAAGTGCGGCATGCGTATAACTCTGAGAATAATATTGCAGATGGTGCCGGACTTGATCCGGACAAGCAACAGCTACTGCGCCAGCTGAAGGCCGGCGAGAGGGTGCTTATGAAGGTGCAGCAGGAGAGGAACAAACTCCAAGATGCACACACCCAGCTGGGCGAAGAGCTAAAGGGTGTTCGGGCCCAGCTGTCTGGCTCCGTGAAGGAGAATCAGCGGCTTCGTCGCGGCATTTACAGTAAGTGCTTGAGCAAACTCTTTTGAAAAAGAAGAGTTCGGCGAGGAAGTCGATCGACAGAAATGTGTCTGTAGGTATGCTCACAGGTTGTCCTGTGGAGGAAATGCCTGGTTCCACAGGTGACCTTCTTCCCGAGCTGCTGCAACTACAAGAACGTGTTCGGCAGGCGATGAGCGGTGTCGTTCAGGCCTTATGGCCGTCCGTCTCCCTACCCGAGGGTCTTGGAGGGCTTGCTGAGAAGCTGCAGGGAGTACGGCAGCGCTTCCGTCTGTGGAAGATATCGGCCTGCCGTCAAGGCGCCAGGGAGGCCTGGGCCATGGTGAAGACACGGTACACGAAGGCTGATCCAAACCACATGGCCGAGGTCGGACCTGTGGGGCCTGATGGGAAGGAGATCCCTGTGAGCCTAATGTACGGCCAAGTAGAGTTGGCCGCTAAATATTCCCAACGGGACTGTAAACTAGACAACCTGTTAGATGGGATTGAAGAGGAGTACAATCAGTCAATTTGACGATGTAATTTAAAATGACATGTAAGATGCCTTCTAGCCGGATTGTAGATCGTTTGTCTTTGCAGACCTTTTCGCTTCAACCTCGGGACCCAACAGTCCGGAGTGTGTCCGAATACCCTCACGGTTATTTAAAAACCGGGGCATGCATGGAGACCAGGCGTAGGGGTCATTAGTGCTTTACCAGACAAGTGCCCAACTAGTTATGTTATATTACATGGTTAGTAAGAAACATCTTCCAGGGAGAATAGTTCCGTTAGGGGTTCCTTTCCCTGGGAGGCATGCCCTAAAGTGCATGTCCGGACTGTGAAAAGAGCAGAAAAGCATCTGGGGGCAGATAAGTAAGTAAATAAAAAATCATCTTTCAAGTCACCGACCGAATATTCCCTTAAGAATGCTAGCTTTCGGCTTCACCCAGTCTGAGGTACACATCCGGCTGACCCGGCAGTAACAATCACAGAGGTGCTCCCTTTACCTCCTAGCCGAACAATCGGGAACGTAGGGGTAAGCACAGGAGCCAGGCAATCCAGCTTGGCCAAAACTTAAGTCATATCGATGCATATAATGGTGAATAAAAGGTACATGCGGAAGTATGACGCATGTGTTGGGCATGAAGCCCGTATAAATAAGCTTCTGTTAAAGAAGCCCCCAGGTATAGTGAGTGCGGGCAGCACGTCAAGTATGTGCGAACATCACGCAGATCAGCCCATAAAGGCCTTACGAAAAAAGGGGGGAAGGAAGAGAGAAACAAAAGACAACTAAAGTTTAAAATGTGGACGGAGGAAGGAGACGAACTCTAAGTCCGGCGCTAGGCGTAGAATCTTCAGAGGCGGGCTGCGTTCCATGGGTTCGGCTCGAGTCGGTTGTTCAATGCGTTTCGTAGACGGTATGCTCCGCCGGTCAGGACTTGATCGATGATGAAGGGACCTTCCCACTTGGGCTTGAGTTTGTCCTTTTTCTTGTCCGGCAGGCGTAGAACTAGTTCGCCAACATTGTAAGTTTTGGCCCGTACTTCTCTGCTTTGATATCTTCGAGCCTGCTGCTGATAGAATGCGGAACGAGCTTTTGCCACATCGCGCTCCTCTTCTAGGGCGTCCAAACTGTCCTGCCGATCCAACTCGACTTCTCTTTCTTCGTACATGCGCACGCGAGGTGAGTCATGAATTATATCGCAGGGCAAGACTGCCTCTGCGCCGTATACCATAAAAAATGGTGTGAATCCGGTAGTACGGTTTGGCGTGGTCCGCAGCCCCCAGAGTACGGAGTCGAGCTCCTCTACCCAGTGCGTGTTAGATTTCGTGAGGGACCGCACTAATCTGGGTTTGATGCCCCTCATGATTAGACCATTTGCTCGTTCGACTTGACCGTTAGTTTGAGGGTGATAGACTGAAGCGTAGTCGAGCTTGATGCCCATATTTTTGCACCAGAGTTTAACCTCGTCGGCCATGAAGTCCGTGCCGTTATCAATAATTATGCTGTGGGGGACGCCATAACGGTGTACTACCCCAGATATGAAGTCTATCACAGGTCCGGATTCAGCCGTTTTAACAGGCTTGGCCTCTATCCATTTGGTGAATTTATCCACCATGACCAATAGGTATTTTTTCTTGTGGGTTCCCCCTTTTAGGGGTCCGGCCATGTCAAGCCCCCAGACCGCGAACGGCCAGGTGATGGGTATAGTTTTGAGGGCGGTGGGTGGCATGTGGCTTTGATTAGCAAAGAGCTGGCAACTGACGCATCGTTGGACTAAGTCCTGAGCATCTGCCCGGGCAGTTGGCCAATAAAATCCTGTACGGAAGGCCTTGCCTACTAGGGCCCAGGATGCGGCGTGGTGCCCGCCAAGTCCGGCGTGAATTTCAGCCAGCAGATTTCGCCCATGAGTAGGGAAATTGTGAATCATCAATTTCATTCTTTCCCAAGATTGGGCAACATGCTCATGATCAAGTTGTTTAAAATTCATAATATCGTTCCTAAGAGTGATGATCTTAGCGGGAGGAAAATACTTAGAGATAAAAGCATCTTTGCACTTGTTCCATGAATCAATACTATTCTTAGGCAAAGACGAAAACCAAACTTTAGCACGATCTCTAAGTGAAAACGGAAATAACTTCAATTTAACAATATCATTATCCGTATCTTTCTTCTTTTGCATCTCACACAAATCTACAAAGTTGTTTAGATGGGTAGCGGCATATTCACTAGGAAGGCCGGAGGATTGATCTTTCATAACACATCAAAGCAGTATTGATTTCACAAGACACAACATCATTAAGAGGAGCAATCGGAGTACTAAGGAAATCATTATTATTGGTAGTGGAGAAAACACACAATTTGGTATTATCTTGCACCATCGTGACAAGTAATCCAACACACGCAAATAGAAAAAGGCAAGCAAAAGAGAGAGGAGATTGGGAAAGAGAGGGCGAATAAAACAACCAGGGTGAAGTGGGGGAGAGGAAAATGAGAGGCAAATGGCAAATAATGTAAATGTGAGGGAGATGAGTTTGTGATGGGTACTTGGTATGTCTTGACTTGAGCGAAGACCTCCCTGGCAACAGCACTAGAAATCCTTCTTGCTATGTCTTGAGCTTGCATTGGTTTTCCTTGCTGAGGAAAGGGTGTTGCAGCAATAGTAGCGTAAGTATTTCCCTCAGTTTTTGAGAACCAAGGTATCAATCCAGTAGGAGGCTCCTCAAAAGTCCCACGCACCTACACAAACAAACAAGAACTCGCAACCAACGCAATAAAGGGGTCGTCAATCCCTTCACGGCCACTTGCAAAAGTGAGATCTGATAGAGATAGTATGATAAGATAAATATATTTTTGGTATTTTATGATATAGATTGGAAAAGTAAAGATGCAAATAAAAGTAGATTGAAAGCTTATATGATAAAAGATAGACCCGGGGGCCATAGGTTTCACTAGTGGCTTCTCTCAAGATAGCATAAGTATTACGGTGGGTGAACAAATTACTATCGAGCAATTGATAGAAAAGCAAATAATTATGAGATTATCTAGGCATGATCATGTATATAGGCATCACGTCCGTGACAAGTAGACGGACTCCTGCCTGCATCTACTACTATTACTCCACACATCGACCGCTATCCAGCATGCATCTAGAGTATTAAGTTCATAAAGAATAGAGTAACGCATTAAGAAAGATGACATGATGTAGAGGGATAAACTCATGCAATATGATATAAACCCCATCTTTTTATCCTTGATGGCAACAATACATACGTGCCTTGCTGCCCCTGCTGTCACTGGGAAAGGGCACCGCAAGATTGAACCCAAAGCTAAGCACTTCTCCCATTGCAAGAAAGATCAATCTAGTAGGACAAACCAAACTGATAATTCGAAGAGACCTGCAAAGATAACTTAATCACACATAAAAGAATTCAGAGGAGATTCAAATATTTCTCATAGATAAACTTGATCATAAACCCACAATTCATCGGATCTCGACAAACACACCGCAAAAAGAGTTACATTGAATAGATCTCCAAGAAGATCAAGGAAAACATGGTATTGAGATCCAAAGAGAGAGAAGAAGCCATCTAGCTAATAACTATGGACCCGAAGGTCTGTGGTAAACTACTCACAACTCATCGGAGGGGCCTTGGAGTGTTGGGATCTACGGTAGGGTGCGTCGACTGCAAATTAAAATTTCCTACGCGCAAAACAACAGGAACATGCTATGGGAGATGGATCACAGTTCATTACCACTAGACGTGCAGTGCCGTGCAGCGGAAGAGGAGTTGGGGCGGCGCGTTCGTGTGGATCATCTCCTCCTCGTCCGATCTCCCTCGAACAGTCGGTCGTCCGATCCCACGTACAAGTTCGGCGGAGCAGCGCAAGTACACCACCTCTAACGGTATGCGCGCGTGCAGGAGGAACACCGTGCGGCGGACTGCTAGGTCCGATCACACAGTCGACGACGAGTGGAGGTGGCTATTCGCAACACATGCAAACCCTAGTCACAGCGCCGAAGCGATCAACCGCATGAGTGTGCCGCACTTCCACTTTATATAGGCGTCCATTGCGGGCTCAACACTTGGGCCTCGCACGGACCCTAAAGCCCAAAGTCTACTCGATCACGTTCCTAGTCTAGTTCGGATCACATCCGACCAGTGTCCTACGAACCGACCTCATAGGTTCCTTCCCTTTAGCGCACGACCCCTTAGGTTCAAGTCAGCTTGGTCACAGTTCAGATCACCTCCGACCTGCACGGTTGGTAGCGGCCTCTAGCAAGGCGTGCCGACCATCAAACAGACTATGAAGCTGGTTAGGCGAACCTGTACAATGTGTCACACTTCTGTTCCCTTTGCCGCAAGACATATGTTGTCGGGCTCAAGGCGAGACTGTCATCCTTGTGATAGCCCGACCTCTTTCTCGTTCTAGAGATACCGACCACTATCCGGATTATCTCATAATCTTTGTCGCATGGCCATGCTTATCCTGGTCGGATCACACGAGGGGCCCAGAGTATATCTCTCCTAATCGGAGGGGCAAATCCCATCTTGCTCGACCATGTCTCGCAGCATGGGACTGGACAAACCCGAAACCTACCTTTGTAACTACCCAATCATGGAGTAGCGTTTGGTCGGCCCAAAGCAAGTCTGTCACCATCCCGAGCACATGCGTCAGCTCAGGTCTTAGGACATAGAACGTATGTTGTACTAGAGACTCACAGATGACATATCGCTGCGTCTCATAGTTGGGTCTGTCCGACTTGGACTTTATCTCGACTCGGATCCGACTACGTCGAATCCGACCAGAACTTTCCAAGTCCATATTATCCGGTTAGCATCCAATGCTCCATGGCTAGTGAGACCAAGCCATCGACCGTGTCATATGCTAGTCTAGTCGGTTGCGCATCCACACAACCCTTTCGACTAGGGACCTTTTAGGACAGTCATCATACAATGCATAGTCCCACAAACAAGTCACGTACTTGCTGATACACATCATTGATAATGTCCAAGGATTATCTTTATTCATAAACACATAGGAAATATCATCATACATGATTGCCTCTAGGGCATATCTCCAACATGGAGATGATGTAGAGGCCCTCCGTGATCGATTCCCCCTTCGGCGGAGCGCCGACAAAGGCTCCAAGATGGGATATCGCGGATACAGAAGGTGGCGGCGGTGGAATTAGGTTTCCGTGGTCTGTTCTGATGTTCTCGGCGTATGTGGGTATATATAGGAGGAAGAAGTAGGTCGGTGGACGCCTGAGGGGCCCACGAGATAGGGGGTGCGCCCAGTAGGGGGGGCGCCCTCCACCCTCGTGGCCGCCTCGGCTGTTGCTTGACTTGCACTCCAAGTCCTGTGGGTCACGTTCGTTCCAAAAATCACGGTCCCGAAGGTTTCATCCTGTTTGGACTCCGTTTGATATTCCTTTTCTTTGAAACACTAAAATAAGCAAAAAAAAACAGCAATACGGGCTGGGCCTCCGGTTAGTAGGTTAGTCTCAAAGATGATATAAAAGTGTAAAGTAAAGCCCATAAAGATCCAAAATGTGTAATATAATAGCATGGAACAATCAAAAATTATAGATACGTTGGAGACGTATCACCCCGCTGCCACGGGAGGGTAGGACAAAAGATGGCATGCAAGTTCTTTTCCATAAGCACGTATGATTATATTCGAAATACATGCCTACATTACATTGATGAACTAGAGCTAGTTCTGTGTCACCCTATGTTATAGCTATTACATGAGGAATCGCATCCGACATAATTATCCATCACTGATCCAATGCCTACGAGCTTTTCACATATTGTGCGTTGCTTATTTACTTTTCCGTTGCTACTGATACAATTACTACAAAACTGCTATCATTACTTTTACCACTATTACCCTTACTATCATACTATTTGCTACTAAATACCTTGTTGCAGATACTAAGTTATCCAGGTGTGGTTGAATTGACAACTCAACTGATAATACTTGAGAATATTCTTTGGCTCCCCTTGTGTCGAATCAATAAATTTGGGTTGAATACTCTACCCTCGAAAGCTGTTGCGATCCCCTATACTTGTGGGTTATCACTGTGCAGCCATATTGGAAGATTGCAAAGGATAAGATGTTCCTCAAAGTCCCGGAGCGGCGACTGGAAGCAACAAGGGGCACTCTCGCATACATGGGCAACAACAACTTTTGCCTTGTCGATTGTGTGCAGCGCGAGGGAGTGGAGCCTACATGCATCTTCGATTGTTGAGTGCTCCATATGAGCATGTTTGGGCTTAAGTATGAAGTGGCACCCCAATCTGCATGGAGCAGGGGGCCTTTGCACGTTAGCCCAGGATAACACCTGACGCACGACAGGTACATGATACAGCATTCCAGGTACAAAAATATTCATCAATTACATGACATAGAGCAGTACATCATTGATGAATAAAATGTGTGGCATAGCTCTAAGGCTATATAAATGGTGGCGGAAGTCTTGGTTTGGCGGCTCGACGACTTTGGCTGGGCTCCACAACTCACGGGACTGGCAAGGTTACGACCTAGCGCGATAAGTCTCCTTCTGCAATCTGGCCACGTGCAAGGCCAGGTGAGTACTTTGAATGTACTCGCAAGACAACCAAATACATAGCATCCAAACAAGCAAAAGACAAAGCAAGTATCAAGCGCATGCAAGAATTTACCTCATAACAATAACTAAGCATGGCATGATATTAACAAGGAACATGGATCAAACTAAGCATTGGCATATCATAGCATGGCAATAACATAACATGGCACATCATGGCATATCATAGCATGGCAATAACATAACATGGCACATCATGGCATATCATAGCATGGCAATAACATAACATGGCACATCATGGCATATCATAGCATTTCATCATATAACATGGCATGGCATAGATGCATCTACAAGACATGGATATATGCATGAAACTATGCTGGAAAGTAAACTACCATTTACCTCCCGTGGAGAATGAAAGTAGTATAATGTTCATCAATCACTTACTCTGCCACTGCCCCTCTGGGCCAACTCATGACTCACCGAGATCTTATCTTGTGATCATGCCCGAAACAACTCTGTGACTCCTCACGACTATCTCATAGTCTGAGTCACCACACTCTTTATAGCACATTAGTTATCAAATTATTCATATCAGGTTTATCCTCCATTTCGACCAAGACCCGTTACAGTGGATGCCATGTGTCGATCACCCTTGACGAAAGCTATGACGCGCGATTTATCGTCATGGAAGTGGACACTTCCATGATGATAATTTTGGTAATGTCATGGAATACTTCTACGAGAGCACAGGTATGACTATCTTGATTCTATCATAAAATCGTCATGGATGTACATGCATGACAAAAAACATGACCTACTGTGACAAACACGTATCATCACGGAAGTGTATTTTTTTTTGTAGTGTTATGACCGGCATACACTATAGCCGAAGGAAGCCCCATGGCACAGGTAGTTAGGGGCCCGACCAAGTTATCTTATCGTGTTAGGGGATTAGACCGATTATCTTATTTAGGAGGATTATATAAACTCATGTAAGGACCCGTTTTGAGATTAACACTAGTAGAAAACCACCCATTAGACCCGGTTCGTAAGGGCCTTTAGTCCCGGTTCATGAACCGGGACTAATGGGTCATTACTAATGCCTCCACCCATTAGTCCCGGTTCAAACACGAACCGGGACCAATGTGCCTCCACGTGGCCCTGTGCGCCGTGCCCAGTCAGGGGGCCTTTGGTCCCGGTTGGAGGCTCCAACCGGGACCAAAAGTCAATTTTTTTTACAAAAGTGGCTGCTTTAGGGGTTTTGGGGGTTATTTTTAGGTTGTTATTATAGCTAGCTAATAGAGAGAAGTGTCCTCTCTTATATCTTCGTCCTTGGTTTATCAACGCTGCTGCTATGTTCATTGCACCCGCAGATATAACATGCTCATGCATGCTTGCATCATACATCATCATATCTATATATAATAACAAGTCCTACTAATCATGCATCATCATACAACTTCTACTCGTTATTAATAATAAGTCATACGATCATCATCCTCATAGTCATCGAACCCAACCCTACATAATTGTTCTTAGCACATGATCATAAGTATCAGGTAGGACCTAAACACCCTTAAGGTAAAATAGCATAAAACAATATAGACCCTGACTCTCCATTATGAAGAATGGCGATCATCCTGTCTCCAATTCTTTCCCTTCGCTGCTTATTGCTTCCAAGAAGCTCCTTACGACTGTCCATACATTTTTTCCATTCGTTGATTATTATGTCTCCACTTCTTTTAGAAACCCGGTATGGACAGTTGAGATTCGTAGGACGACCTGGTTGTATGTTCAAAACATGAAGGCTACCATGCGTATACATCAGATGAGGCACACAATCATTCGGGATTATCTGTTGAAAAACATAGTAATAACTTCGTAGTTAGCAATGATGTACTAGTTTTACAAGTGTGTAAAAAGATGCACGGATGTTGTAATAGTAAAAAATAATCTTACCAGGGTATCTCCATGGTAGTTACCGTAGTTCAACACGTGCACTAGTGGCACGTATTGACCATAATGTTGATGAGTTTGATTGTAGATATTGTAATTCTCAAGATCAGTACAAAATCCGACCAGATGATTTTTCTCCTGATAAGTTAATTCGGAGCCTTCGGTGTAGTACGTTCTGTCTACCATCTTCCGCACATTCTTTGAAGAATGAAAATAAGCTGTCAATGGAGATAAGTTGTCAACTATATATTTTGAAACAAACAATATAAATTAGTTAATAACTATGTTTAGCTCACATGAGGGAAGAATTGGAGGTGTATCCAGAAGGACCCAAATCGAAGGTGTCTCTTGCTCGGTTGTAGGATCACCAAGATCCATGGTGACAAGCATACCCTCATCAAGACCATACATCTTGAAAAATGCATCCCAATTTTTGCAACCAAAATGGGTTACACTCTGAGCATTGTACAGCTTTACTTGAAAATCCACACCATGATGGGTACTTAGGATAATTTTTTTGGTTTCGAAACTTTCATGGTCTTCAAAACCCATCCTCTCCAAGACATAGCGTCTTGCAAAGCATGGGATAAGCTAGTCGAATTGAAAAAGATGAAAAATACATGTTAAAATAGTTCAAGTCGTGCTTAATTACAAAAAAAACTATTGTCGTCGTTGCGTACCGTATGAACATCGCAGGTCTCCTCGAGCTTAATGCTGAAGCGCCGATCTTCGTCCAGCTCAATGAACCTGTCGCAGATACCTCGGTCGTCGTGGCACCAGTCGCACTCCCTCGGGCGGTTTTCGTCGTCCGATGAGTACGACATTTCCGGCCTACGTTCATAATTAAAATATTAAACTAGATCATTATTATTAATCACGGGTTGACTATCGATGATCGATGTACGTAGCTCCTCTTTCGTTCCCGAATGCATTATTATACCAAATTGTCTAGCACACGGGAATGAAGGAGAACTTATCCAATATGAGCATTTAATAAGCAAAACAAAATCATAAAATAAGCAAAACCAAATCATAAAATAAAGTATAGTATTCAAATTAGCATGCATTCAATAATTATAAGCAAAAGTACATCATCTCTTGGTGTCCGTACATCGTCGAATATTATCACTAATACAACTAGAACCGTAGCGCCCGACGGGTATCGACGCGGGCGGTGGACACCCAAAGATAAGGAACCATCACAGGATCATAGCTCCAGTGAGATCCCTGAAGAACCTGCCAGGTATTGTCGAACCTCCCCTCCAATGCAACCATGTAGCGACGGACGTGCTCGTCCTCCTCGCTGACACGGTGACGTACCACCTCCGGGGTGTCCGGATGCCTCACCACCGTCACTGGCCCACGCGACCGCCACCAAACAAGGATCGGGTCAACAACGGGCTGCCTCCTCACCAACCTACGTCCCCCGGAAGGTAGCACCTCCCAATACCAACCCGGCGGAGCCCAGTCCCGAACATGGCCCTGATCAAGCAGGCCTCCACTGCCGAGTCGACGACGACGAGGATGCGGGATAGGCATCGCCGACGTCGACGCGGGAACTACTTCTATATATAGTTAAATAAAAGTAGTTTTATTAATTAAATCAACTATCTAGTTCAACTACTAAGCACTTACTATAAGTAAATAAGTAGTACTTACTAAAAACAAACTACTTCTATATATAGTAAAATAAATTAGTTTATTAAATCAACTAGCTAGTTCAACTATATATAAACTACTTCTTATTTTTTTCCTTTTTCTAAATACTATGAACAAAAAAATCATTAAAATTCTATCAACAAAATTAATTACACAATCTAAATATCACCAAAAAATTTATTAACAATAATATCACCAAACATGCATATTCAATAATAATATCACCAAAAAAAATCTATTAATAGAAAAAAAATCTAACATAATATGAACAAATTAATTACTACACATATCTAATCTAACAAAAAAATATAATTAATCTAACAAAAAAATCTAACATAATATGAACAAATTAATTACTACACATGTAATCTAACAAAAAAAATCTAATCTAACAAAAAAATCTAATTAAATCAACTATCTAGTTCAACTACTAAGCACTTACTATAAATAAATAAGTAGTACTTACTAAAAACAAACTACTTCTATATATAGTAAAATTAATTAGTTTATTAAATCAACTAGCTAGTTCAACTATATATAAACTACTTCTTATTTTTTTCCTTTTTCTAAATACTATGAACAAAAAAATCATTATAATTCTATGAACAAAATTAATTACACAATCTAAATATCACCAAAAAAATCTATTAACAATAATATCACCAAACATGCATATTCAATAATAATATCACCAAAAAAATCTATTAGCAGAAAAAAATCTAACATAATATGAACAAATTAATTACTACACATATCTAATCTAACAAAAAATCTAATTAATCTAAAAAAATCTAAAATAATATGAACAAATTAATTACTACACATGTAATCTAACAAAAAAAATCTAATCTAACAAAAAAATCTATGAACTACATATCTAAATTACTACACATCTAACCTAACAAAAAAAATTTATGAACTACAAAAAGAATCTAAAAAAATCTAACAAAAATAAAAAAAATGCTCACGTCGGCGTCGAGGCGGCGCGGGGCAGGGGCGACTACGGGCTCGGGGCGGCGCGGGGCAGGGGCGACGAGGACGGCGGGCTCGGGGCGGCGACGGGGACGGCGGGCTCGGGGCGGCGCGGGGCAGGGGCGACGGCGGGGGTGGCGACGACGTCGGAGCGCGATATGACGGGGCGGCGCGGGACGCGGGCGGCGATGGGGGCGGCGACGACGTGCGCGGGCGACGACGGCGGGCTCGGGGCGGCGTCGGGGACGGCGGGCTCGGGGCGGCACGGGGCAGGGCTCGGCGGCGACGGCGACGAGGAGCAAAGGCGTCGGGCGAGAAAGAGATGGGTTTTGGCGAAAACTGCCAAGTCCTGTATATATAGCAAGAGCATTGGTCCCGGTTGGTGGCACCAACCGGGACTAATGCCCCCTTTAGTCCCGGTTGGTGCCACCAACCGGGACCAAAGGCCTCTTTTCAGCAGCCCAAAGGGCGGGAAACAAAGACCTTTGGTCCCGGTTGGTGGCTCCAACCGGGACTAACGATGAGCATTCGTCCCGGTTGGAGCCACCAACCGGGACCAAAGAGTGGCATTGGTACCGGTTGGTGCCATGAACCGGTACCAATGGACCCGTGTAACTACTTTTTTATTTTCTGCAGCTATTTTTTTGTTTATTCTTCCTGCAGCTGTTTTTTTAGTCCCACCTCGCCAAGCGAGAGGCACTCGCAGCTGTTTATAAGCCCTGAGTGCAGAGACGATGACGAAGAGGCTCAATGCTCCTGCACGTTGGTTAGCTTCAAGCCTTGAGGAATACGGTAGACTGCACAGAGCTATGTGCAGTGCAGTTGACACTATTTCAAAAGGCTTGAAGCAAATTAACGAGCATTGCGCCTCTTTTTTATTTTTAATGACTTATTACAATTCAGAAATAAAAAGAAAAAAAATAAATGTAGCAGAAAAGAAAAAAACTATATAAAAAACCACTCAGAAATAAATAGAAGAAAAAATAATTTTGATTAACTATACTAAAAAAATAGCATAGATCAGATATGTTCTGACCGTTGTAGCCGGCGATGGTGGTCATCTCTTCCGTCAGAGGTGGTCGGCCTGAGGCTGGGTGTTCGGATCTCGGGATCCGTCATCTGGCACCGGCTGCGAGTCGGGGAGACGTAGTTGCCGGTGAAAACCGAGCTGACGGCGGGCGATGGCAGCGTTCCATGTCGTTACCTTGATGAAGGCATCGTCGTGTGACTACCATTGACCCACTCGTATTGCTCTGGGGGAAACCCTAGGATCTGGTGTTCCAGACCGGACGATGGCGGCACTGCGGTGTTATTTCTCTCTTGGGAGCATTGTTTTGTGGAGCAGCGCTGGAAGTCAGAGGAAGGAGGTGGAGCGGCTTCGTCTTGCACGGAGTTTCGGTGGAGCTGTCAAGTCATGCCTGGCCGACAGGTGCTATGCTTGGTCATGCTTGAAGCAAATTAACGAGCATTGCGCCTCTTTTTTATTTTTAATGACTTATTACAACTCAGAAATAAAAAGGAAAAAAAATGAATGTAGCAGAAAAGAAAAAAAAAACACTCAGAAATAAATAGAAGAAAAAAAATTTGATTAACTTTACTAAAAAAATAGCATAGATGCTTATTTTTAATGGCTTATTACAACTCAGAAATAAAAAGAAAAAATAAATATAGCAGAAAAAAAAACTATATAAATTTTTTTTGATTAACTTTACTAAAAAAATAGCATATATGCTTATTTTTAATGGCTTATTACAACTCAGAAATAAAAAGAAAAAAAATAAATATAGCAGAAAAGAAAAACAAACTATATAAATTTTTTTTGATTAACTTTACTAAAAAAATAGCATATATGCTTATTTTTAATGGCTTATTACAACTCAGAAATAAAAAGAAAAAAAATAAATATAGCAGAAAAGAAAAAAAAACTATATAAATTTTTTTTGATTAACTTTACTAAAAAAATAGCATATATGCTTATTTTTATTGGCTTATTACAACTCAGAAATAAAAAGAAAAAAAATAAATATAGCAGAAAAGAAAAAAAGCTATATAAAATTTTTTGATTAACCTTACTAAAAAATAGCATATATGCTTATTTTTAATGGCTTATTACAACTCAGAAATAAAAAGAAAAAAATAAATATAGCAGAAAAGAGAAAAAAAACTATATGAAAAACTACTCAGAAATGAGCATAGATGCGCTTATAGAGGAAATTCAACTTAAATTCATAACGAATTTCAAGAGAAATCCATATGAATTTAGGCTAAATTCCCTATATAAGGACATCTATTTTCATTTTCAGAGGAGCTCAATAAGGTAGAGAGGGAGGGGCTTATAAACCGGTCTGATTCCCCTTCGGTTGGCAAGGTGGGACTAAACTCTGGCCGCAGCGAGGACCAACCCTTTAGTCCCGGTTGGTGGCTTGAACCGGGACTAATGGGCAGCCTTTGGTCCCGGTTCAAGCCACCAACCGGGACCAATGGTGGTGGGCCAGGAGTGAGGGCCATTGGTCCCGGTTCGTCCCACCAATCGGGACCAATAGGTCCAGACGAACCGGGACCAATGGGCCACGTGGCCCGGCCGGCCCCCGGGGCTCACGAACCGGGTCCGATGCCCCCATTGGTCCCGGTTCTGGATTGAACCGGGACTAATGGGCTGGACCGGCCTGGACCATTGGCCCCTTTTCTACTAGTGTACGCAGAAGCAATCATATTTTCTCGGCTTCCTGAAGGGAGCCGGGAGACCTAACCCTGGCCGCCCATGCACCCTCTCTCTCGCGTGCGCAACGACGGCGCCCCAGCGCCGCCGGCCTCGCCTTCCTCCACGCCAACCCTCCTTCCATCCCTACAACCTGAGAGCTCGTCTCGGTAGGGACCCGGTTCCTATCAGATGATCACACGTTACAAAAACTAAAAGTGGGGCTGTCTTTTGCTCCTGCAATAACACTGTGTTAAATATGGATGGTGAAATTCTATTCTAATATCAGTTTTTTAATTACTTCTTATTTTGAAGAAACATAGCAGAAGCTCCGCCTTTACATTACGGAGAAATTACAGTTTTGCTGTAGGAAAATTAAATTATCTATGAAGAATAATGCACAAAAGAAGTAATGGTTACAAACCTATTGAGTAATTGCCAGGCCCAGTTCTGGCAAAAATTGGAATATGTTCTTGAAGAAAACTACAAACACCATTAGGTCAGTATATGGTGGTTAGCAGCTTCATCAAATGACTGTACGTGCAAGGCTATGGTTCTTTTTAAAGTTAATCCATTGTGGTTCTACCCTCAGTAGCCTATATTTGGGCTGATGTACATGCTTGCTAAATTCTTGGTGGGAATTTTACCTTCCTTCGACCATTTATCAATAGGATCTGCCTTTGTTATGTCTACCATTAAGAAATGGTGCCCCCTCTGTACGCTAATGCAATACATCTTATATTAGTATACAAAGGTACTCCATCCGATCCAAAATAAGTATCGTGGTTTTAAAAAAAACTAGTTAAAATTTGACCTTTATAGGTTGGGTTCCTTCTTGGTATACATTGTTTGCATGTAGCCGGCTGTAGTGTTCATCTGCTATTCCCCGCAATACTATGTATCTCTCCGTCGTGGCGGGTTGTGTTGTCTTGTGTTTTGTGGTTCTCGTATTTGTTCTTGTATAAGGGCGTCATTAATTTAACTCCGAGCCTATGTCCTTTTGTCTAATAAAACATGAACTACGGGGCTAGCTCCATACTTCTCCCCGTCCTAACGCCTGCATGCACACGTCGAATTCATGTCGGATGGTGTGCGCTTCGAACACCTCGAGGAGCGCCCAGGAGATGTCAATGCCGACGAACCACTGAGGTCGCACTGGCTTAGTGACAGTCCACGGTGGTTGGCGTATGACATGGGCAGAGGAGCGGATCGGAGATTAGAGATTAGACAAATAACTAAACTACTAGATTGCCCTAAAAAATTAAACTAGACAACACAAGTTTGGAGTGCCATCCAAAGTCAACAGCTATGCCAAATGCACACGAGTTGAACATAGTTAGATATTAGACTATTAACTAAGTTACTCAATTGCCCTTAAAAATGAAATTAAACGGAACGACCCAACTTTAGAGCGCCATTAAATCAAGGGTTGAATGAAACTTATACTACACCCTTTCCCCGGTAGTAAGATGTATCGTATAACCCTTTTTCTAAGGGGAAAAGGAGTGAAATTACTTCCTATTTTTTAAGAATGGCAAGTGATGGCTCCATAAATTGACACTTTCAATTGGATATTTTGATCGGTTTTTGACAGCTCTCGCCTTTTTTACTAACGATATACTCCGACAATGAAGCAACATTGTTTCCTTACTTGTTGTGTAGGTCAAAACACTTTTAGAAAATGGATAAATATCCAAACAAATGGGACAGCGTGGGACAATTTCCCTGTTAAGCAAAACTTCATCTGGCGCACTAGGAGAGAAGACGGTGCCTACTACGAGTGCCATCTGTCGTATAGGCGCCTCCACCTCCCTCTCATCTATAAAAATAACTTCTGTAAAGGGAGACATAAGAGAAGAGAGGAGGAAGACATCACAATCGCCATCTGAACATTGCAGAAGAGATTCGGAAGAGAAAAACTTCACTTAGATCCATTTCGGCTTTCTTCACATCACACCCCCTTCATTCATCGACATCATCACCATAGAGAGAGTAGTTCCAACTTGTAAGGTTAGGATTTGTAACTCTATTCATACTGTATCAGAGATTAAGATCACATCGATGATTCATATTATTGCGATAATTTGTAGTATCATCGATATGGCTTTCCCCTATTTGATCTTTGTGTTTGTTGGTCATTCTTCTTATATGCGTGAGTAATGCACATATGTGTGGGAGATGTAGGGGATTCATTTGTGCCTAGTTTATATGCCGTTATTTGTTAAACTAGCTATGTGATTGATTATTAAGGGTCCAAACAACATGATCTGAGAGCTACACAGATAATACAAGTTGCTCAGAGACTACCCGCTAGTACTTTTCAGGAGTAAGGGATATGAAATCCATGATAGTAGTGCTTAGAAGATTAGGGCAAATATTATTCCCTGCAGAGCGTGGAGAATAGCGGGAATGTGCGTGAACCCTGTGGTGTGATGTGGTTTCATTGTTTTTTCTAACGAATTTTTCATCGATTTTGTTTATACCGCATTTATGCTTTTTTGTGTGTTCTTATTCGTATTTTTGTCTATTTTTTGTTTCTGTATTTTTATACATGAACTTTTTATAATATGAGAGGAGATAACGTTTTAAAAAAACAATAGTTTTAAAAATTGGATTTATTTCTAAAAATTCATTCACATTTCCAAAACTTGTAAATATTTATTTAAATAATCTCGAGTAATTTCAAATATGCCGTAATGAAGAACTTTTTAAAATTATGTGTATATTGATTATCAGAAAGATTTTTGTAAATTTATGGATTTACTAAAATTCGATCATTTTAAAAAAAATTAACTTTTTCCAAATTCTTGAAAAAAAATTATTTCCTTTTAAAAAATCTTTGACATTTTCTAAAATTTGGTGAACACTTCTTCATATATATATTTGTTTATTCAAATCTGTCTTTGTAGGGGGGATTTAAATCTGTCAAACAAATAGGCTCAATCCCGGAATGGCCCATGTGTGCGCCCTAGGCTACCCTCGTAACGGGTCGAGCCACACTGCCGCATGCGGAATTCGTGGAGGCAAAAATCAAGTGGAGATGAACAGAATTTCAGGCGCCTGAAAATGATTAACAGACGTGCAAAGAAAGGAGGGGAAGCAGAGGAGGGGTGGAGCGCCGCCGGCCGCATCAACATTTCGCCAGCGCGGCCACACCACGGGAACGGCGACGCGTCTCCACTGCCTTGTAGCCACACTGGCGGCCCGGCAACTCGAGGACCATGGGCGCGTGGAGCACGAGCGCGGCGGCGACGACTCTGGCGACCACGGCGCGGTAACTCCGGCGACCCCCATTCCCCCCCCCCCCCCCCCTATATCAATCCCGATTTCACTCTTGGTTTGGCTCCCCTCCCCCAACCCTAGTTCCCTTCTGGCTCCCCATAGTGGTTCTGCTCCGACTCGGGCTCTAGGCCGTTGCCTGTCTGCAATCTGAGCCCAAGTGGGAGTTCGATTAGTCAGTCCACTTCATAAATCATTTTCCTGTGCTGGCAACTTCATAACCCTCATAATCAAAAGTTCAATCTTCAGATCCCGTTAGTGCGGGAAGATTGATAGGAGGAGACATGTCCAAGCGTTAGCACTGGCACCTCGACGGCGATCGCACCGGAAAAGGCCGTGATGTGCGCCGAAGAACCACCTCTACCTGGTGGATATAAACAAAGTTCAACGGTGATCAAGTTATTGCAATATTTGGAAATGATTCGGTCATGAAAAAGTATGCATTGAAAATTAAGATGACCAACTTTATTGCAAAGCTCACAAATAATAGGATAAAGAGAACATAATTTTGTAGCAAACTTATCTATCACTTTGAGCCATCGATTGGTTTCATCATGTTTATGCTTCTTGCAAAATCTATCATCTCTATGAGGCATGTCTTCACAAAGTCTTTCCACACCAATAAAATTGGCATGCTTATAACAATCATCATTAGCATTTTGGATACTCAGAGAATTCACACTAACAATATTGCAATCATTCTCATCATTTATGCCAAACATTTTATAGCATTCTTCTTCTAACAATTGAGCACAATTTTCTTTTCCATCATTCTCACGAAAGACATTATAAAGATGAATAATATGATGCAACCTCAATTCCATTTTTTTTAGTTTTCTTTTACAAAACCAAACTAGTGATAAAACAAGAAACTAAAAGATTCGATTGCAAGATCTAAAGATATACCTTCAAGCACTCACCTCCCCGGCAACGGCGCCAAAAAAGATTTTAATGTCTACTACGCAACTTTATTCTTGTAGACTCGTGTTGGGCCTCCAAGCGCAGAGTTTTTAGGACAATAGCAATTTTCCCTCAAGTGGATGACCTAAGATTTATCAGTCCGTGGAAGGCGTAGGATGAAGGTGGTCTCTCTCAAGCAACCCTATAACCAAATAATAAAGAGTCTCTTGTGTCCCCAACACACCCAATACAATGGCAAATTGTATAGGTGCACTAGTTCGGCGAAGAGATGGTGATACAAGTGTAATATGTATAGTAGATATTGATTTTTGTAATAGTAACAATAAAAAACAGCAAGGTAGCAAGTAACAAAAGTGAGCACAAACGGTATTGAAATGCTTGAAAATGAGGCCTAGGGTCCGTACATTCACTAGTGCAATCTCTCAACAATGCTAATATAATTGGATCATATAACCATCTCTCAAAGTGTGATGAAGAATCACTCCAAAGTTCCTATCAAGCGGAGAACATAAGAAGAAATTGTTTGTAGTTATTCTTTCTGATCGATCTATCCAAGAGTTCGTACTAAAATAACACCAAGTTATTCTTTCCGATCGATCTATCAAAAGTTTGTACTAAAATAACACCAAGGCAAATTCAGATTCATAATACTCAATCCAACAAAAAAAACCTCAACGAGTGCCCCAAGATTTCTACCGAAGAAATAAAGACAACACTACTAGGGAAAACCCTAATAGTGGCGCTTGAAATATGCATAGCAGTAGCGCTGGGTCCAGCGCTACTTCTATCACGCTACAGCTAGGTTGTAGCAGTAGCGCTGGTATGGGCAGCGCTACTGGTAAGTATTGTTAGCAATAGCGCTTCAAGGACCAGCGCTACTGATAACTATCTATAGCGCTTGTTCAGATGACGCGTTGTTGCTAAGCCAACACTTCTAGTAGGTGATTTCACAGATTTGCACCCCTCTACGTATTTGTGATGTATTTATACAGGCTCTATACAATAGTTTCATCACATCATACTAAACATACACTATTCTCACATATCATAGACATACAGTAGTCTCGACATACCATCATCATCATCATCATTCAACACAAATATCATCACATCTCAAAAATAGCGATACACAAGTGTGATCATGTCATGTCTCGAATAAGTGCAACTGCATGGTCATGGCACACAAACAAGTTTCATCATCTCTATCTAAACCATGATGTAGAAGAGAAGAGCTATCAGCATGAGTAAGAGCGTGACTATGTTGTACCGGCGGTCCCGCCCCTCGTCATGCTGGAGTGTCCACCTCAAGTAACTACTTTCCGCTTCGGCTCTGGTGTCGAACCCTCTGTGGCTAGCACCCGGCTACCTGTGCACCTGGGCCTGAGCAGCTGGCCAGTAGTCGTAGACTCCTGGAACCCTCCCAACGTACACGGCGTAGTAGTCCTTTGCCATCTCTGATCTATGTACCTGCACCGTGAGTTGATGAATTGAACGATAATATGCAACATAATGTACTTAAGGAAACAAAGAGGCATGATTAGCAAAATAAAAGCAACCAATAGTAAACATAAATGACGAAGTTCCTCATACCCAAACTAATTAACTAGAGCGATCTATGCTAGTTCAGGACCATGGTTTAGTTACATCACATAATTTCGCCGTGCATAAATTCAAAGTATTGCCATAGAAAGACAGTAGTGACACATTGGCATCGATAATCAGTCCTCCATGTCGGCGGTCCAATCTTCATAGTCAGGGCAGAAGCACCCAAGCTTCGTGAAAGGCTTCAGGTCCAGACGCTGAGCGACTAGTAGTTCTCGGACATTAGCCCACGTGATTGGCCCATGGTAGAACATCCCTGTTGGTTCGAGGACTTGCTTCATGATCACTTGGGCAAGTTCACACTGTACGTGCTCAGCTCGGATTCGATGATCCGGTGTCATTCCTATGCTTGTGGCCCAGCTGACAATCTCGACATCTTCGGTAGTAGGTGACATGCGAAGGCGTTGATTATCCCTTCTGTACTCGATCAGGTGATGCATGAGGTAGAATCCATCAGCCCTACTGCTGTGCGGTTACTGGATGAAGCAGAAGTTGGTCTTATGGCGGAAAACCAGCCCGGACTTACTGTGCCTTTTCACCTTGATATATCCACCAGACAGGCTGAAGCTTATCAAGGCACTATCGAGAACACTCTTTATGTGTGTGTAATCCTTTTTCTTGATGTTCTATGATGAGTCCAGGTACATAGCATGGGAGTATTCCGGGGACAAATACTTCAAATGCTCATCGAGGCTTTTGTCTGTCCATTTGTTTTTGGCCTTCGTCTTTAGAAGTTCGAGCGTGAAACTCAAGCGGGTCACCTCGGGATCGCAACCGCCATACAATGGAGTCTTCGAGTCTACTTCAAGTTGCGCCAGCTTGGCCTCCTCTCTATAAGCAGCTCTCTTGCTAGTCATACTCTTGCGAAGGAGGTCTCGAACATGAGGGTCCTGCACAACTTCACTTAGTATCGTCGAAGACTGCAGCGTGACCGCTGCCTCTTCTCCGCCGCCATGTCCGGAATCTTCTCCGCCGCCGTCATTCTGGAATCTTCCCCGCCTCCATGTCTGGCGCCATCGTCTTCGTGTTGATCGGTCATCTCTTCGTCTAGCCACATGTCGTTACTCTCTGCCATGTGGACGTCCTCATCATCATCATCTTCTTCACTTATCCACTGAGTATAGCCATCCATGAAACCATTCATCAGTAGGTGCGCCTTCAAAGTGCCACGATCAAAAGGGTCCAAAAGGACTCCTTCTTGCATCTTGCACACGGACATCTAATCCTAGTCCGATTATTTGCATACATGTCCATCACCGCGGATTGCATGTACCGCTCCCCGTGCCATCCTCTCACCTTCATGAACGACTGCACAGTATAACAAGCAAAAGGGGTTATAAAATAAATAATGCATGCATGCTTCAACGTCATATAAAATTTTGGCATGACCTTGCCTAAAAATAGGACATATTGAGTTTGCTCAAAATTCACCGAAATGAAAATAAATCGATATTTCGGCAAAACATAAGCAACTCGAGGGCATGTCACTCGCACAAATCTCTCCATATATCCCAAACACACATATTCTCATTCACACACATATTCCCATTCTTGAAATGAACAACTTTTTACTCACCTATATATCTCCCAAGAGAGACCCGATCGAGAGAGAACACGGTTAATTAGATGATATGAGAGAGACCGATCGAGAGAGCACGCGTGGATGGCTAAATAGCTAGCTAGATCTAGTTGTTGGGGGAGGAGAGGTGAATCTAGCTAGCTAACTAATGGATAGGGAGTTATGGTGGAGGGGGACATTAATGGGGAGAGGAAGAGAGGTAGGAGAAAGAGAGATGAGAGAGGCCATTTATGGAGGAGAGTTATGGTGGAGGGAGAAGTTAATGAGGAGAGAAGAGAGGTAGGAGGAAGAGAGAAGAAGAGAAACAATGGTGGAGAGTGGAGAGGGGAAAGGAGGGGAGAGAGGGCAAAATGGGGGAGAGGAGGGGGAGGGGGTGAAAAGGTGGCACCAGCCGGAACTAGTAGTAGCGCTGCTTACCAAAACACATTGCTGCTACGTTACTTAGTAGTAGCGCTTTCCTGGAAAAGTGCTACTACTGAGTGGGGCCCATTAGCAGTAGCAGCGCAGTAAAATACAGCGCTACTACTAAACTGTTAGTAGTAGCGCTTGATTCTATACAACGCTGGTACAACAGCTACCGTCGGTGGCCTCGTCTGATCCCACATAGTAGTAGCATATATTTGTTTTACAGCGCTACTGCTATAGACTTACTGCTAGCGCTTCCCTGGATCAACACTACTTCTAAATAGCAGCAGCGTTTACTATTTTCCAGCGCTACTACTAAGCTCCTGTGTATAAGCATTTCCCTAGTAGTGCAAGAATGTGCATCAACCCCTATGCATAGATTACCCCAATGTCACTTCGGGAATCCGCAAGTTGAGTGCCAAAACACATATCAAGTGAATCAATATGACACCCCATTGTCACCGCGGGAATTCGTAGCAAGACATGCATCAGGTGTTCTCAAATTCATAAAAGTATTCAATCCAAAGAAATCTCAAAGGGAAAACTCAATTAATCACAACAAGATAGAGAGGGGAAAACACCATATGATCCGACTATATTAACAGAGCCCGCGATACATCAAGATTGTGCATCTCAAGAGAACACGAGATAGAGAGATTAAACACATAGCTACTGGTACAAACCCTCAGCCCCGAGGGTGGACTACTCCCTCCTCGTCATGGTGGCCGTCGGGATGATGAAGATGGCCAACGGTGATGATTTCCCCCTCCGACGGAGTGCCGAAAAAGGGCTCTAGATTGGATCTCATGGATACAGAAGCCTGCGGCGGCTGGAGCAAAATGTCGACTCCCCTAGGGTTTTTGGAATATTTGGGCATTTATAGAGTGAAAAGGCGGTGCGGGGGCCACCGAGGTGGGCACACCCCATCGAGGCGCGCCTGGGTGCCTAGACGCACCCTGGTGGGTTGTGCCCCCCTTGGGGCACCCCCAGGTGCTTCTCTGGCCCATCTGGTGTCTTCTGGTTCAAAATAATCATAAAAAGTTTCAGTGCATTTGGACTCCATTTGATATTGATTTTCTGTGGTGTAAAAAACAAGCAGAAAACTGCGACTGGCACTTGGCACTATGTCAATAGGTTAGTTGCAAAAAATGATATAAAATGATTGTAAAACATCCAAGAATGATAATATAACAACATGAAACAATCAAAAATTATAGATACGTTGGAGACATATCAGCCGTCCGGATGGCTTCTTCCTTCACCAGCAGAAGTACGCTCATGAGCTCCTGGATCGCGTTGGCATGCTTAACTGCAAGCCCGCTGCTATGCCTGTGGATACGAAGGCTAAGCTCTCTGCCACGGATGGTTCCCCTACTTCAGATGATGCCTTTTACCGGTCTATTGTTGGGGCTCTTAAGTACCTCACTCTGACTCGACCGGAGATCCAGTATGCCGTCCAGTAGGTGTGTCTTCACATGCATGCTCTTTGGGACGTTCATTGGGCCGATGTAAAGCGGATTCTCCGCTATGTTTGTGGCACTATGGACCTCAGCATCATGCTTCATGCCTCCACCGACACCGCTCTCACCGCCTACTCCGATGCCGACTGGGCGGGCTGTCTCGACACCCGTCGCTCCATCTCGGGCTACTGTGTCTTCCTTGGACCCTCGCTCATCTCATGGTGGTCCAAGCGGCAGCCTACGGTGTCTCGCTCTAGTGCTGAGACTGAGTATCGTGCTGTGGCCAACGTCGTCGTCGAGTGTTCGTGGCTTCGCCAACTGCTTCAGGAGCTCTCATGTCCTATTGGCCGTGCTATGGTGGTTTACTGCGACAACGTCTCGACGGTCTACCTCTCCGCCAACCTGGTTCATCATCGTCGGACCAAGCATAGTGGGTTAGATATTCATTTTGTTCGGGAACAGGTGGCTCTTGGCCATATTCATGTTCTACACGTTCCTACTTCCCAACAATTTGCAGATATCATGACCAAGGGCTTGCCTACAGCGTCATTTGAGGAATTCCGGTCCAGTCTTTGTGTCAGCAATGGTGCCGCTTCGACTGTGGGTGGTGTTGAGTATAAGTGTTGTGCATATTTTGTATTGGGCCCACCTCCTAGTTTCCTTGTATAGTTGAGGTCGTGGCCCATCATTGTACATCATATATACGTGCGATTGCACCTGAGTAATACATCGTGCAATTCTCACACTCCCTCCGTTCACTTTTGTAAGGCGCGGAAGGAGATTTCTGACAGCCCCCAAAAATCGCTAATGGACAACAATACCCTTCGATCAATTTGAAATTCAAAAACCATCAGGATCGCTTTGCCAAGTGTGTTGCCTCCTAGCGTGTCGCCGGCTCACCGCCCAGCTTCTTCCTGCCCACCTTCCCCAGATTATCCTCCCCAGGATCTCCTCCCTTCCCACCTCAGCCAGATTCTCCTCCGCCCAGGATCTCCTCCCTGCCCAGCTTCCTGCTCACCCAGGAACATCACCGCCAGCCCCAGTAGGGCACCTCGCCGACCGCCGGCGCCAGCAGCACTTCGCCGGCAAGGTCAAGCTCGCCCAGAACCACCTCCCTTCTTCCCCGTGTCGCCAGAAGATCCAGCTCGCCGGGGGCTAGGGGAGAAGATCAGGAGCTCCTCTCATGCGTGACCACCTCCATGCTTGGTGCTCTTTGCCCGCTTGTCCCCTGGCAACAGTACCAAATCCTCAAATGTAGCTCCTTGCCTTAGGCAGCAGATCCTCAACAGAAGAAACAACAGCACATCATTGGCCCTCAATAGAAGCAACAGCAGCAGATCCTCAACAGAAGAAACAACAGCAAATCATTGGCCCTCAATAGAAGCAACAACAGCAGATCCTCAACATCGACAGTAGCAAATCACTGGCCCTCAACAGAAGCAACATCAGCATATCCTCAACGGTAACAGCAGCAGATCGTTGGCCCAATTGCAAGCATGGTAGTCCCAGACCTCAATTTCACTCCACCCGAAGAAGGCAACGAAGAACCTGAAGAAGAAGGCAACAATGCTGGTCAAAATTCAGGTATAATTTCTTGTAATCTTGCATCAAATTATGCCTCAGAGAAGTAAAAGAGAAGGGATGGCTAAGATTTAATAGTGCATATGAGGAAGCTTCATTTTGTTCACAGGTTATTCAACACTACTCCACTATGGAGTAGTAAAGTGGCTAAATCAAATCAAATGGATATCACAGTCTTCTTTATGGAAGGCTGAAAAAGATTAAGATTACTCCACTAGAATGGAGTAATTAACATTTTAGTGGAGTAATTAAATTTTTTGCTGCCTTTCTTTCCTTCTGTATGGAGTAATTAAAATGACAACAAAGAAATGTCATGGTACACAAGGCATACTAGAAAGAAGGAGATAACGCAAGCAACATTAGTTTCAGCAAGCAACATTTACATTTATATTTTCAGCAAGCAAGCAACATTTACATTTATATTTTCAACAAGCAACAGAGGTCTCCTGGACAATTGTGGGGGTATTTCAGATTTTGCCTCATTTGCTTATAGGCAAACTGAACAAACTCCACAAGAACTATGGTGTACCTCAAACAACATATACTCTGACAACATGTATGTATGTGTAAATAAACATATACTCTGACAGCTAGGAATGGAAAAGAAACTGCTGCAAGAACAACGGTGTACCTCAAAATATTTTCATACTACTCCAAATTAAAAAGAAAAGGCAATGCAAAAACAAATTATGGAGTAATTTGCTTGCTTGCCTGCAATAGAGGTCAATCATGGAGTATAAAGTTTAGTTTATATTTACAAATTTAGTTTACATTTATATTTTTAGCAACCAGCATTTATGTTTATATTTACAGCAAGCAAAGCAAGCAAACTCCTATCCTATGGAATTGCTACTGCTATTGTTGACCTCTTGTTTACATTTCCAGCAACCAATTTGTAATTTTCTTGCAATAATTAATTTAATTATTCTATTGCTATTGTAGGAGTACAAAGGCAAAGGAGTTGGCTCACTGATGCACAGAGATATGCCGCTTACATGTCCTTGGAAACCCTCCATAAGAGTAGAGGTGGCAAGTTCAAGAGAACTGATAAGAAGGACGTGGCTGCAATATTTGGAGCACATGTTCGAGTTATTCAAAGAATATGGGAGACGACAATGAAACAGAAAAGCCTTGGTCAGGAGGTGGATGTTTCAAACAAAAGAAAGGAAAATTGTGGAAGGAAATCTTATGATGATATCCTATCTCTCATTCCGACAATTCCCTTAAACAAGAGGTCAACTATTCGATCTCTAGCCAAGGCACTAGGTGTAAGCCCTACTACACTATACAAGAAGTTCAAGTTGAATAAGATAAAGAGACACTCCAACAGGGTAAAGCCGGTACTGACAGAGAAAAATAAGAGAGATAGGGTGGATTTTTGCCTCTCTATGCTAGATGAGGCAACATTAGGAGATGTAAGCCCATGTTTCAGGAGTATGCATAATATTGTTCACATCAACGAGAAATGGTTCTCCATGACCAAGAAAAAAAAGGAACTACTATCTGCTGCCTGACCAAGAGGACCCGGAAAGACCTGTCAAAAACTCTATTGGAAAAGTGATGTTTCTCACAGCGGTGGCAAGACCACGCTTTGATGAAGATGGGAACATGACATTCTCCGGAAAAATTGGGGTATGGGCATTCATGAGAGTGACTGCAGCAGCAAAAAGAAGCAAGAATAGGGAAAAGGGGACATTGGAAACAAAGCCTGTCATAGTGACGAGGGATGTGATGAGAGAGTACATTATACAGAAGGTTGTGCCAGCGATTCAAGCATTGTGGCCTGCAGATGATGATGGACAGCCCATTTTTATCCAGCAAGATAATGCGAGAACACATATCCTACCTAATGATCAAGCATTCGCAGAAGCTGTGGACGAAAGTGGCTTGGACATTAGAATAATGTATCAACCTCCAAATTCTTCGGACATGAATGCCCTGGACCTTGGGTTCTTCAGCTCAATTCAGTCGCTAACAGACTGCAAAAGTCCGAAAACTATTCTAGAGCTGATTAAAGGTGTTCAAGAGGAGTTCGACGGATGTGAAGTTTCAAAACTTAACAGAGTATTCATAACTCTGCAGACTTGCATGGTCGAAGTAATGAAGAATGGTGGAGCCAATAAATACAAAATCCCGCACATGAACAAGGATAGGCTAGAAAGGCTACAACTGCTACCACCCAAAATCTCAGTTCCTCCTGAAGTGTATGCAATAGCACTAGAGATGCTTGGACGCTAATCCTACTCCAGTTTGTTGTGTATTCTGTGTGTACTTGTTGTGTATTCTACTCCAGTTTGTTGGAGTATGTGTTTATGTGCATGCTTGGAGTCTATATTTATTGTTGCCACACACTATATATTATGCTATATATTGCTACTCCAGCTTAAACTTGGAGTACTTGCTATATATTGGAATATATAGTCCAGTATTTATTGTTGGAAAAGAAGAGAGCTGAAGCAGAGAATATACTTATACTCCAGTATTTATTGTTGGGATATATACTACAGTATAGATAGATAGATACTCCAGTAGATAGATAGACGGATAGATAATCCTAGCAAGTTGCAAACACTGCAACAAACTTGCTTGCAAGAAAAATGAGATGCAAACAGAGATGCAAACTTGCTTGCAATAAAACAGAGATGCAAAGCTCTTCAACTGAATTTTTAGCTGAATTTTTACTCCAGGAATAGGAGTATCATGCCTGCTTAACTGAATTTTTAACATTCAATGTACTGTCGATGAACTACTCCAAAAACAATTCATGTCGATCAACTCTTTCAGTTGGGTTAAATTATGCAAAACATTATGCAGTTGGGTTAAATTATGGAATGCCAAGACTCTCACATCTAGGCTATGCAAAACATCACAGCCTTTCTCCTTGATTTTTTATTCTCCAAAAAACAGAGCCAGAGTTCTTTTTTGCAGAAGCAGAGTTTGTTGTGGAGTACACTTTATATCAAGCAACTATCCAGACTACACTTTATATCGACCAATTTATACTCCAGCAAGCAAAAGCAGGTGCAGGTGCGGTGAGAAGATAGCAACCTGGGGGAAGAAGCCTCTTGTGGGAGTGGTGGGCGGTGATTCAACAGCTGGTGGCGTCGCCGTCTCATCCACTGACGACTCCGGCGGCAACGCACCTGCAGAGTTGCGAAACGTACATTCAGACAAACAAATTAGTTTGCAACTTTGATACAGTTAAGGTACGAGCAGAATGTCGTTAGATGCTTAAGCAAAGGGTTTTAGTGCAGTGTCAATTAGCTTCCCCGGAGCAAAATGCAATAGGCCCTGCAAGTTCATAGTGCAGTGTCAATTAGCTCCAGTAATGTACACTCACTTGTACAATGGCAGTGGCAGGTTAAGCAAGAAGAACTACATAGAGGGGGGAGCCCGGGAGTAATTTACGTGGAGCTGGGATTTGCGTCGTTGTATCTGCAAATCACAAAGAATGGAATAGACAAGAACTTGCTTGGTTAATCAGAGTTCAGTTGGTTCCCTGAAAAGAAATTGCTCTAAGTGGAACACATACCTCTACACATGAGCTGGACGGAGAGGGACTTACAGACCTTGGGGAGGCTGATGGGGAGGCCGAAGGGCACGTTTCAGGTGAGGATGAGGCACGCGCAGTCGACGCCGGTGCAGCTCCGGTCGCCTCTCCTCTCCAACGCCTGCAGGTACTTGGCCGGCATCGCCTCCTCCCTCTTCCAGCCGAAACCAACAAGCGGTCCCAGCTCAAGAAGAACATCTGTCGGTACAGCTACCAGATCCGGGCAGCAGCAGCTCCGGGCAGGCGACCAGCAGCAGCAGCTCCGCAGATCGAGCACCGCCGCTCAAGATCGGAGAGCCGGAGGGGGGAAATCCCATTTTTAAATATGCAGAGGGAGATGTGAGGAAAGAAGAGAGCGCCGGCTACGCGCGCGGGGAGAGGGCGTCGGCGACGCGAGCGAAGGAGGAGCTCGGGGAGAGGTGGTGCGGGTGAGAGAGGGCGAGGAAGAGGGCGCCGGCACCGGCGATGCGTGAGGGATAGATGCGGATGAGTCGCGAGTGAGAGAGGGACGCGAGTGTCTCCCCGATCGACACGGGGGTAAAAATGGAAAACACGTTTTTTGTGCGCGACCGAGCGAGTTTGTACTAGATTTTGCTCCGCGCCTTATACAAGTGAACGGAGGGAGTAACATACACAGACAACACATGTTGTTCAGCGCACTGCCCGCTAGTAGTTTGTAGGAGTAAGGGATAGGAAATCCATGATAGTAATGCTTAGTACTTCCTCCGTAAACTAATATAAGAGCATTTAGATCACTACTTTAATAATCTAAACACTCTTATATTAGTTTACAGAGGGAGTAGAAGGTAAGGGCAAATATTATTCCCTGCAGAGCGTGGAGAATAGCTGGGACGTGCGTGACCCCTGCGCGGGGTACTGTTGTTTCATTGTTTTATCTAACAGTCCAGCAATTTTTTGTTTATACCGCATTTATGCTTTTTTGTGTTCTTATTTGTATTTTTGTATGTTTTTAGTTTCTGTATTTTTATACATGAACTTTTATAATATGAGATAACCTTTAAAAAAATAAAAGTTTCAAAAAAAATTGGATTCATTTTTTAAAATTCATTCACATTTTCAAAATATAAATATTTATTTAAATAATCACGAGTAATTTTAAATATGGCATTTACTTAAAAATGATGAACTTTTTAAAATCATGTATATATTGTTTATCAGGAAGATTTTTGTAAATTTATGAATTTACTAACATTCAATCATTTTAAAAAATTTAAACTTTTCTCAAATTCATAAAAAAATCCTTATTGTTTTTAGAAAAATATTGATATATTTCTAAAATTTGGTGAACATTTCTTCATATACATTTGTTTTAGAGTTTATTTAAATCTGTCTTTTAGAGGGGAATTTAAATCTGAATAGGCTCAATCCCGGAACGGGCCCATGTGTGCGCCCTGGGCTATCCCTCGGAATGGGCCGAGCCGCAGTGCCGCGTGCGGAATTCGTGGAGGCAGAGAAAGGAGGGGAAGCAGAGGAGGGGCGGCGCGCCGCCGGCCACATCAACATTTCGGCGACCACGGGAGGGGCGGCGCGGCCACACCAAGATTTCGGCTACCACGGGAGGGGCGGTGCGTCTCAACTCTCAACTTCCTTATTTCTGGCCATACGGGCGGCCCGGCAACTCAAGCAGTCCACGGGCGCGTGGAGCACGAGAGCGGCGGCGACGACTCCGGCGACCACGGCGCGGCAACTCCGGTGAGGCGCTGACCCCTATTTTCCTTTCATTCCCGATTTCACTCTTGATTCGGCCCCCCTCCCCCATCCCTAGTTCCATTGTGGCTCTCTTGTGGAGCAGTGCGCTCGTCATGGTGGCTCTGCTCCTTCCGACTCTGTCATTGCCTATCTGCAATCCGAGCCCGGCTGGGAGTCAGCCCACTTCTTCTTCATAAATAAGAGGAGGAGGGATTCGAAGCCCTCTCACATCCCCAGGTTAGATCTGGATTCCAGTCACATTGTCGTGTCCTTGCCCTTCCGTTGGCAACCTCGTAACTATCAGAATCAAAAAATCAATCTGTAGATCCAGTTAGAAGAACATGTCCAAGCGTCAGCACTCGCACCTCGACGGCGACCGCGCCGGAAAAAGGCCGCGGCGTGCGCCGAAGAAGCACCTATACCTAGTGCTGGATGATTGGGACACGGGCTTCAGCATCTACAAGGTTGATGCCGACACTTTGCAAGATACCTGCACCAGCGACGTGCAGTTTGGGTTCCCTGACCCTCCCGTCCTCCGGTTTCCCGTGCCAGTACGCCATCTTGGCATGAGCTTCACGGCCTTTGGTAACAGCATCTTCATCGCTACCAACCCACACTGTCCACAGACTCCCATTCTCCTATATGATACCGAGATAGCGGGAATCACAATCGGGCCAAGCCTACCACGTTCACTGCTTGGTGGCATTGACATCTCTGTGGCCACCGGTGATAAGTTGTACGCATTGACATCTCGCCATGACGGCGAGCAGCACTCTTTTGAGGCCATGTCATGGGCAGCCACGGGAAGCGATGAGCTGTGGGATCCACGGCCAGCCATGGACTGGTCCTGGAAAAGGGTGCCATCGCCACCGCCATTTGCCATGGATGATATAATTTCCTCTTACGCGCTGCACCCGGACGGGCACACCATATTCATGTCTGCACACGACAGTCTTTATCAACATGTTCCAAAGGGTACCTTCTCATTCGACACCAAGCGTTCTGAGTGGAGGTGGCATGGGGAATGGGCTCTGCCTTTCCAAGGGCAAGGCTACTACGACAGCGAGCTAGGCGCATGGATTGGGCTCCGTAAAGACGGGTACATTTGTGCCTGTGAAGTCGCCTCCCGCAGCCGCGAAAGTGCTGTGCAGCCATATTGTAAGATTGCGAAGGAGAAGTTGTTCCTCAAAGTCCCGGAGCGGCGGCTGGCAGCAACAAGGGCCACCCTCGTGTACATGGGCAACAGCAACTTTTGCCTTGTCGATTGTGTGCGCGAGGGAGTGGAGCCTACATGCGTATTCGATTGTTGCGTGCTCCATATGAGCACGTTTGGGCTTAAGTATGATCACAGGGGAGAACTGCAAACCACGCGCCACTGCTCTAACTCTTGTGTAGTGTCTAAGCATATCCTGTCCTTTTCTCCTGTAGTGTTCTGGATGTAAGAGGTGTTTTGCTTGTTTTATGCAAGCCCTGCTGTGTAATCTTGATGTAAGCTGCTGTGATATGTGGCACTACGAAGAGTAATAAAAAGAAGTTGGTTCCGTTTTGCAATTGTCTTGAACCTGAGCCCCGAGATGGTCACATGTTTCAAGAACTAGAAGCGCTGTACTTTTGCTGCTTGCGATATCATGATTGACAGTGATTAGGAAAGGTGGTGCAACTAAAGTAGTGTTTATTCATTTTTTTCCTCCAAAGATTAGATAATCTTTTTTACATAAGCCACAAATAATTTCTTTTTAGTGGATTTTTTATTTACATTATTCCATGAACAAAAACAAGTAACATAATTTTTGGAACGTTAAAAGAAGTAAATTTTCTATGAGCTAACACAAGTAAAACGGGCCCAAGTAAAACATGTGCCATGTGCTACCTCTTTGAATTTTGCCGCATTATTATTTACATTGTTCCATGAACAAAAATTTGGCCAAAGTAAAAACAAGTCCAAAAGTATATGTTTGTTAGAGGTTTATTTGCCCAAGCAACATTTTATTTAGTCGAACCATTTTTCGTTAAACATGGGTGCCTCTATGCTATAAAAATGGGCTGGTGCCCCCACGCGGGTGGGCTGGTTTCTCTTTTGGTCTGGTTATTTCCTCACGGCCCAACATCTATTCGGCAGCCCAGATTTTTTTTACTAGAAACTAAATTTGGGTTTGCACTCTGTTAACTGAAGAACAAAAACAGGGGCATGACCACTGAATAATTTTTTAAATTGCCGCTTCGACTCAGTTTCATCAACTTGGCATGGCGCATAGATCGCGTCCTCTGCCCTGACAGACCTAAATGCCCATTCTAATGACGGATGAACAACAAGTACAAGAAAAACAGAGCAATGATACAATAATAGAACCACCTGCCGTGATATTTGCTTGCTTCTGCAAATTGATCATCTGCATTAGATGTTTGTTGATCTTCTTCAGTTCCTCGTTCAGTTCGGACTGCGCCTGCAGTTCAGCATCACGCGCATACCTCGGCATGGACAGGACTCTACCCGCCCCTCGCCCGTCCGAGCTCCCCAAATTCTCCACAGAAATCGGCGGCACCCCGCCTAAATTGAGCTCACAGGTTGCGACCCCGCTCGAATCAATGTAGCCCTCAAACTGAATCCTCTCAATATAATCATCCATTCACTCAAAATTTGTACATTTCTTCAGGATTTGAAAACAATAACATGAACCCTAAATCCCAAATTCGATGAGAAAAAATAAATCTGGAGAAATCAGAGCAAACAACAACGAAAGAATGGGCTAAGAACTGAGATCTAACCTTGTCAACCCTTCCTGCCATTGTTTTGCTCAAGCATTTCACAAATTCGCGCCCAAGATTGCCATTCTCATACGTCTTACTGACCCACCGTTTAAGAAGCTCTGTGCATGGGCACTCAGGGCACCTTCTGAGTGGCACTGGACCATGATATCATCATTTTGAGTGCGTGGCGGAGGAGCTAGACACCTGCGCTATGTCGCTAGAGAAGAGAAAGATCGGGGAAAGGGGAAGCAATGGGCGGTGGCGGGCGGACCGGCACGGGCGCTCGTCTCTTCTAGCTACGTGGACAAGTGGTGGGTCCAGTGCATACGTGGATAAGTGGTGGTTCCAACCCCTAACAGCTAACAAGGGCATCAGTTGAGTTTAAGGGCCGTGTTGTGCCTGGGCTATTTACGGGCTCAAATGTGTCACACCAGAGCCATTCACTCGAACAACGTCGCACCGCTTCCAATTCACATGAAATGTGTTGCACATGAGCTATAAGCCCATGGGTAATATATGTGAACATGTCTAATTGTTGGGCTAAGAAAGTTTCGGTTGATCTGTATGCTACTTCAATCCTACGGTGGGATTTTATTAATGCTATTGTAGCTTGGAATTGTACTTAAGTCTCGTGATGCTACCATCCAGTTCTGCATTTGGCCAATACGTGCCTGTGGTAGTACAATCTCCTTGAATGTCAGGTTTTGTTGTTCCCCTACGACCAACCCTATGGGTAACTTTATTGCTACAAGCAATTTCTACATCAAAGATTAGTCTCTCACCCAGATGCCAACAAATCATGATATCCTCTTTACTTGTTATATATGCAAAAACTGGGGTTTAAGTGCACGACATTTGAATTATATAGATTGCAATTATATATCAGTACATTCTTTACTTGATATATCAAAGGTTCAATGTTTTTTTAGTGATGCAGACGGGTCCGCATCCGTCCATGAAGAGAAAAGTACAGAAGGACGACCATTAAAGCATCAGCAAGTTAGTATATTCCTGGCTTTATGGACGGATGTGATGTTGTGGACGCGTCTGCTTGCATTAAGGTTTTCTAACGAATTATTTTTTGTACAAAAGCTAGATATCAAGCTTTCAACATTGTCCAGTTTCATGCATACATTCAGGTTTGATTTTCTTACAGAATAATTTTATTATAAGTTAGATTTCAGGCTTTCAACATTGTTCAGCTTGATGCATAAATTCAGGTTTTGATTTCCTTATGGAATGATTTTCTTGTATGTTTGATTTCAAGCTTTAAAAATTGCTTAGCACAAATTGATGTACTAGATCAAAATTGAGTGCAAGAAGGCCTTGATGTTGTGACTAACAATCGGCCTATTGCATTGCTCGTGAGGTGTAACAACTATTACATCGTGCTATTTATATTACCTTATGTTTCATTTTCTGAAATAGCAAATATAATCTTCATATTGTTTATGCCTATTTATTTTCAGAAATACCTACCATTTTATTGTCAAAATATACAGACGCGGCAATGCGCGTCATCAATGGTCTAGTTTATATATCATAAGAATCATAGTACAAGCCACGTACAAACCGACCCGAGAAAACTGAAAAGACAGCAGAACGCTAGCCTTTGCACAAAGAAACACCAGCCAAGAAGTAAAATTACAAACAAGACCGAAGAATCTTCTGAGCTTGACACCGACACCCGTCCCCTACATCTGGCACCACCACATCAGCGACCATACAAAAAAATGACGGATCACCTTCGTCCAGAGCTAGACGCTGCTCCATCGTTGACATGCAGCTTTGCGGACCTCCAAGGTGGCTCGCCAAAGGCGAAACCATTAACATTGAACGAATCAGACCGGGACAACACCCCGGACACCATACCTGCCATCCATGAACCACGAACCCAGCACTCCCACATGGCTAAGACGTCGGAGGAGGAAACCATACCAATTATCCATGAAAGACAAACCCAACACACAATCCACCATCTTCTAGATGCCATCGACCCAGACCACAATCTACATCCGTTTCTGGACTACCTCCCATGGTCCGGGCCAGTGTTGGAGCAAACACCGTCGCAACAGTGGAGCCCGATGACACATGTCTATCATGAGGATGCCGCCGCCGCCGCCGCACCATCCTTGCTTGAGGAAGCTAATTTTGAAATCCATCTTCAACCATATGATCGATCGCTCGTCATAGTAGGACCTAAAGAAACTTTATTCAGCACCACTATCGCCGTCGTCGAAGCAAAGACGATGAACAACCTAAAAAACCTAAACTACGAGAGCCTAAAAATGATCCACACGCATGGATCCGACGACCCCCATACCACTGACGACCGATGTCATCGGCGGAGGCGAGTCCCTGGCGGCGAAGGCGAGATAGCCTTTTCTTTCTTGTAGAGAAAACAAATAAAAGAACAGTTGACCATGCATGGGAGAATTGTACGTGTAGCCACAGGATCAACACACTAAAACATCAATCGTCGGCTATGAAGAGAAGCATAGATTGAAACAATCTAACCTGTATACACATGAAAGTAGACAAACGGAGATCGGATCAACGGAAAGACCAACACCGATCGAATCCCCATGAGATCCGACGGAGACACACCTCCACACGCCCTCCAACGAAACTAGACGCACCGCTGTCATGGGGACTTGAAGAGGAGGACCTTATTCTATATTTAGGGAGCCGACGCCACCTCGCTTTCTTGAGCGGGACACAAACCCTAATCAACCCTGAAAATAAACCTAAAAAAAGAGGAGGGGCACCAAGGGCCAAGGTGCATAGCGCCTCCATGGCCCTAAGATTACGAGAGACGAGCCGGACCAACGGCAGTGCCGACTGGAGGTGAAGAAACCCTAATCCACTAAAAATTCGTGAGAGGAGGGCGAAGGGTTACATGTTCAGGCTGATTCCTTCTTGATATTGAAGCTTATCCCAAGGTTAAGTAAGCTATCCATCCCTCTAGCTTTTACATCAACTTGCACTAGAGCTTTTCGGATACAAGTAACCTTTGCCTTAGCTGTTCCGAAATAGGTCGAGTTTACTTGTCATATATCATGATATTTGTTATGCCGCATACTTTATAGATCTCTGTTGAGATATATGAGGATACACAAAGACATATCCACTGTATCTGTATGTGCTATAAATTATCTGAGAAGACATCGATTTGTTCTTTAATGTTTGCACACATGTAAGTAGATTGGGTTAAATATGTTTGTATGGCAAGATCTATTGAAAGTATGTATATTTCATAAAAAATACAGTTAAAATTACCATAATTTATTATTTATGATTGTGACCGACAAAAATTAGTTATACACAAGAATTAAAATTTTGTATAAATAAATATATTTATTTCAGGACAATTTTTTTAAGATTGGCCTTAAAATAGCACAAAACTATTAAAAAATATTAATATACACATCCAAGATTGGCATCAGAATAGTCAACAAGCTGATCCTCGCTGAAAAGGAGTTGTCTGTGTATATGATGAAGTTTCTTGAGCTGAAATTACCGCCAAGCGACTCCCCTTTGACATGCAACCCAGCCAATTTACTATACGAGCCACCTACAACGACCTTGGTAGTTATCTTAGACAATTTTGACTCAGTGGTGAAGCCTGGAAGTGATGTGTTGTGGTGTAGCTTAAATCGAAGGGCATGATCATACAGCGATTTAGACCACCCACTATCAGAATCACAGACCAAGAGAGAATGATACAGACCACTTGGGAGACTGGGGACTCTTGGTGGGTTGAGAGTTGGAAATTTCAGCATCTTTCTTCTTGATTGCAATATCCTGAGCTCTTCATCGTTCTTGCTAGTTCTTTTTTACTAGGCGAGCAGTTCTTGCTTGGTATTTTGCTATCAGATAAGCAGTTCCTGAAATAAAGGAACAAATCATATCATTCAGTCACTAAATAAACATTATCAGGCTAAAAGCTCCATCGGTCGCCCCAGGATGTCAGAACACTAATCAGTCAATCATCAGGCTAAAACTACTGTAAAAAGTTGTCACAAAACATGGAACTAGAGTCTAGTTCTTCAGAACTGTAATTACAGTTATTGGACACTAAAAATAAAGCAGCCATTTGGCAGTGCAATTACTAGTTTCTTCAGAACTGCAATCATTACAATCTGAGGATAAATATTACATGAAACTACAAGTTCTCCATAACTCCAAATACATACAAGAGCACTGCTACTGGTAGTCTTAAATTTGATTAACTAAAAATACACCCAGTAAAGTGAAGGAAATATGCCCTAGAGGCAATAATAAAGTTATTATTTATTTCCTTATTTCATGATAAATATTTATTATTCATGCTAGAATTATATTAACCGGAAACATAATACATGTGTGAATACATAGACAAACATAGTGTCACTAGTATACCTCTACTTGACTAGCTTGTTGATCAAAGATGGTTATCTTTCCTAACCATAGACATGTGTTGTCATTTGATTAATGGGATCACATCATTAGGAGAATGATGTGATTGACATGACCCATTCCGTTAGCCTAGCACTTGATCGTTTAGTATATTGCTATTGCTTTCTTCATGACTTATACATGTTCCTATAACTATGAGAATTATGCAACTCCCGTTTACCGGAGGAACACTTTGGGTGCTACCAAACGTCACAACGTAACTGGGTGATTATAAAGGAGTACTACAGGTGTCTCCAAAGGTACATGTTGGGTTGGCGTATTTCGAGATTAGGTTTTGTCACTCCGATTGTCGGAGAGGTATCTCTGGGCCCTCTCGGTAATGCACACAACTATAAGCCTTGCAAGCAATGTGACCAATGAGTTGGTTACGGGATGATGCATTACGTAACGAGTAAAGAGACTTGCCAGTGACGAGATTGAACTAGGTATTGGATACCGACGATCAAATCTCGGGCAAGTAACATACCGATGACAAAGGGAACAACGTATGTTGTTATGCGGTTTGACCGATAAAGATCTTCGTAGAATATGTAGGAACCAATATGGGCATCCAGGTTCCGCTATTGGTTATTGACCGAGAATAGTTCTAGGTCATGTCTGCATAGTTCTCGAACCCGTAGGATCCGCACTCTTAACGTTACGATGACAGTTTTATTATGAGTTTATAAGTTTTGATGTACCGAAGTTTGTCCGGAGTCCCGGATGTGATCACGGACATGCCTAGGAGCCTCGAAATGGTCGAGACATAAATATTGATATATTGGACGACTATATTCGGACACCGGAATTGTTCCGGGTGATTTCGGAGAAAACCGGAGTGCTGGGGGGTTACCGGAACCCCCCGGGAGAGTTAATGGGCCACATGGGCCTTGGTGGGAAAGAGAGGGGCGGCCAGGGTGGGCCGCGCGCCCCCTCTCCCTCTGCTCCTAATTGGACTAGGAGGGGGGGCGGCGCCCCCCTTTCCTTCCCCTCTCCCCCTTCCTTCCCCCTCCTAGTAGTAGGAAAGGAGGAGTCCTACTCCTACTAGGAGGAGGATTCCTCCTCCTTGGCGCGCCCCAAGGGGCCGGCCGGCCTCCCCCCTTGCTCCTTTATACACGAGGGCGGGGGGGCACCCCATAGACACACAAGTTGATCTACGGATCGTTCCTTAGCGGTGTGCGGTGCCCCCCTCCACCATATTCCACCTCAGTCATATCGTCACGGAGTTTAGGCGAAGCCCTGCGCCGGTAGAACATCATAATCGTCACCACGCCGTCGTGCTGACGGAACTCATCCCCGAAGCTTTGCTGGATCGGAGCCCGGGGATCGTCATTGAGCTGAACGTGTGCTGAACTCGGAGGTGCCGTACGTTCGGTGCTTGGATCGGTCGGATCGTGAAGACGTACGACTACATCAACCGCGTTGTCATAACGCTTCCTCTTATGGTCTACGAGGGTACGTGGACAACACTCTCCCATCTCGTTGCTATGCCATCACCATGATATTGCGTGTGCGTAGGAATTTTTTTGAAATTACTACGTTCCCCAACGGTGGCATCCGAGCCTAGGTTTTATGGCTTGATGTTATATGCACGAGTAGAACACAAGTGAGTTGTGGGCCATACAAGTCATACTGCTTACCAGCATGTCATACTTTGGTTCGGCGGTATTGTTGGATGAAGCGGCCCGGACCGACATTACGCGTACGCTTACGCGAGACTGGTTCTACCGATGTGCTTTGCACACAGGTGGCTGGCGGGTGTCAGTTTCTCCAATTTTAGTTGAACCGAGTGTGGCTACGCCCGGCCCTTGCGAAGGTTAAAATAACACCAACTTGACAAACTATCGTTGTGGTTTTGATGCATAGGTAAGAACGGTTCTTGCTCAGCCCGTAGCAGCCACGTAAAATTTGCGACAACAAAGTAGAGGACGTCTAACTTGTTTTTGCAGGGCATGTTGTGATGTGATATGGTCAAGACGTGATGCTATATTTTATTGTATGAGATGATCATTGAGGGAGTCCTGGACTAGGGGGTGTCCGGACAGCCGGACTATCATCGTCCGCCGGACTCCAAGACTATGAAGATACAAGATTGAAGACTTCGTCCCGTGTCCGGATGGGACTTTCCTTGGCGTGGAAGGCACGCTTGGCGATACAGATTTGTAGATCTCCTACCATTGTAACCGACTCTGTGTAACCCTAGCCCTCTCCGGTGTCTATATAAACCGGAGGGTTTTAGTCCATAGGACGAACAACCATTACAACAATCATACCATAGGCTAGCTTCTAGGGTTTAGCCTCCTTGATCTCGTGGTAGATCCACTCTTGTACTACCCATATCATCAATATCAATCAAGCAGGAGTAGGGTTTTACCTCCATCGAGAGGGCCCGAACCTGGGTAAAAACATCGTGTCCCTTATCTCCTGTTACCATCCGCCTAGACGCACAGTTCGGGACCCCCTACCCGAGATCCGCCGGTTTTGACACCGACATTGGTGCTTTCATTGAGAGTTCCTCTGTGTCGTCACCGATAGGCTTGATGGCTCCTTCAATCAACAACAACGCCGTCTAGGGTGAGACTTTTCTCCCCGGACAGATCTTCATATTCGGCAGCTTCGCACTGCGGGCCAATTCACTTGGCCATCTGGAGCAGATCGAAAGCTACGCCCCTGGCCATCAGGTCAGATTTGGAAGCTTAAACTTCACGGCGAATATCCGTAGAGACTTGATCTTCGATGGATCCGAGCCGCAGCCGAGCATGCCGCACTATCACGATGGGCATGATCTAACTCTACCGCCGGACAGTACCTTGGAGGCCGCGCTTGAATCCGCTCCGACCCATAGTCCGGAGCCGATTGCGCAGATCGAGGATGGGTGGCTGGACACCGCCTCGGGAGCTGTGACTTCCACGGCGATGGAGCCGAACACTGACCTTGTCCCTTATAAAGCTCGTGACTCCGAGGTGCCGGACTCCCTGCCGGACTCCGAACCCCCTGCGCCCCTGCCAATCGAATCTGATTGGGCGCCGATCATGGAGTTCACCGCTGCGGATATCTTTCAGCACTCACCCTTTGGCGACATCCTAAATTCGCTAAAGCATCTCTCGCTATCCGGAGAGCCCTGGCCGGACTCTGGCCAGGATGGTTGGGATGCGGACGACGAAGAAATTCAAAGCCCACCCACCACCCACTTTGTAGCCACTGTCGACGATCTAACCGACATGCTAGACTACGACTCCGAAGACATCGACGGTATGGACGACGAGGCCGGAGACAATCAAGAACCAACGCCTACAGGGCACTGGAAGACCACCTCGTCATATGACATATACATGGTGGACACCCCAAAAGATGGGGATGGCGAAGAAGCAGCGGAGGCAGATTCCTTAAAGAAACAGCCCAAGCGCCGACGTCAGCGGCGCCGCTCTAAATCCCGCCAAAGTAAGAATGGAGATTCCGGCACAGGAGATAATAACACCCCAGAAAGTGCCGAAGATAATCCCCTCCTGCAAGATTCAGCGCAGGAGGATGCAGAAGCAAGCCCTCACGAGAGAGCGGCAGACGAAGAGGTCAAGGATGATAATTACATATCTCCCTCCGGAGACGAGGCAAGCCTCGACGACGACGAATTCGTCGTGCCTGAGGATCTCGTCGAACAAGAGCGTTTCAAACGCAGGCTAATGGCCACAGCAAATAGCCTAAAGAAAAAGCAGCAGCAGCTTCAAGCTGATCAAGACCTGCTGGCCGACAGATGGACCGAGGTCCTCGCGGCCGAAGAGTATGAACTCGAACGCCCCTCCAAGAGCTACCCAAAACGCAAGTTGCTCCCCCGACTAGAGGAGGAAGCATATATACCTTCATCACCAACGCACAATATGGCAGACCGACCACCCCGTGGTCGGGACAGAGAGGCACCTAGGCCCTCCACCAAGACCGTACCCCGGCATCGCTCAAAAAGTACGAAGCCACGAGGGAACGCGCCGGACTTACGGGATATATTGGAGGACAAAGCAAGGCAATCCAGATCTATCTATGGATCACGTGGGCGCCCCACGACCCACGACGAATACCGTCGCGCCGGATACAGCAACTCCGGCCGGGCCGAACACAACAGACAACGCTCTCTTGAGCTACGACGTGACATTGCTCAATACAGAGGCGCCGCACACCCACTATGCTTCACAGACGAAGTAATGGATCATCAAATCCCTGAAGGGTTTAAACCCGTCAACATTGAATCCTATGATGGCACAACAGACCCCGCGGTTTGGATCAAAGATTATCTCCTTCATATCCATATGGCCCGCGGAGACGATCTCCACGCCATCAAATATCTCCCACTCAAGCTTAAAGGACCAGCTCGGCATTAGCTTAACAGCTTGCCCGCAGAGTCAATTGGGTGTTGGGAGGACTTGGAAGCCGCATTCCTCGACAACTTCCAGGGCACATATGTGCGACCACCAGACGCCGATGACCTAAGCCACATAATCCAGCAGCCAGATGAATCGGCCATGCAATTTTGGACACGGTTCTTAACAAAGAAAAATCAAATCGTCGACTGTCCGGATGCAGAGGCCCTCGCAGCCTTCAAACATAACATCCGCGATGAGTGGCTAGCCCGGCACCTAGGAAAGGAAAAGCCAAAATCCATGGCAGCCCTCACATCATTAATGACCCGCTTCTGTGCGGGAGAGGATAGCTGGCTAGCTCGCAGCAACAACCTGAGTAAAAATGCTGGCAGTCCGGATACTAAGGACCACAATGGCAGGTCGCATCGAAGCAAAAACAAAAGCCGCGTTAACAGTGACAGCAATGAGGATACGGCAGTCAACGCCGGATTCCGAGGCTCTAAACCCGGTCAGCGGAAGAAGCCATTCAAAAGAACAACTCCGGGTCCGTCCAATTTGGACCGAATACTCGACCGCTCATGCCAGATACATGGCACCCCCGAAAAGCCAGCTAACCACACCAATAGAGATTGTTGGGTATTTAAGCAGGCAGGCAAGTTAATTGCCGAAAACAACGACAAGGGGCTGCACAACGACGACGAGGAAGAGACCCGGCCGCCGAACAGTAGAGGACAGAAGGGTTTCCCCCCACAAGTGCGGACGGTAAACATGATATACGCAACCCATATACCCAAGAGGGAGCGGAAGCGTGCACTAAGGGACGTATATGCGATGGAGTCAGTCGCCCCAAAGTTCAATCCATGGTCCTCTTGCCCGATCACTTTCGATCGAAGAGACCATCCGACCAGTATCCGCCATGGCGGATTCGCCGCATTGGTTTTAGACCCAATCGTCGATGGATTTCACCTCATGAGAGTCCTGATGGACGGCGGCAGTAGCCTGAACCTGCTTTATCAGGATACAGTGCGCAAGATGGGCATAGACCCCTCAAGGATTAAACCTACAAAGACGACCTTCAAATGCGTCATACCAGGTGTTGAGGCCAATTGTACAGGCTCAGTCACACTGGAAGTGGTCTTCGGATCCCCGGATAATTTCCGGAGCGAGGAGTTAATCTTCGACATAGTCCCGTTCCGCAGCGGCTATCACGCTCTGCTCGGACGAACCGCGTTCGCAAAGTTCAACGCGGTGCCGCATTACGCATACCTCAAGCTCAAGATGCCAGGCCCTCGTGGAGTCATCACGGTCAACGGAAATACGGAACGCTCCCTCCGAACGGAGGAACATACAGCGGCTCTCGCGGCAGAAGTACAGAGCAGCCTTTTAAGGCAATTTTCGAGTCCGGCCGTTAAACGACCGGACACGGCCAAACGTGCCCGGAGCAACATCACTCAAGACCACCTGGCACGTTCCGAGCACGCGTAGCAATGCGGCCCCAACCCCAGCCCTCGCATGATCGCAAGACCAGCCCTCCGCGTACATCATTATGCTCTGGAGATACCATGGGCATAGGGGGAGGGGCACGACCACAACAGACCCAGAGTGCGGCTCGACCACACCAGGGGCTCCCAAGTGTGTCGCTCTTTTTATTTTTATTTTCCTTCTTTTTATACATAGGACTCCGTTCACCAGAGGCCCTGTCCGGCGACGAATCCGCCGAACTCACGATGCAACAGCCAGGGAGGGAAAAAGGTTGCGACGAACACTCAGGTGGTCTCCATTATGAGCATTAAATTTGATTATATACACCAGTCTGCAGCCCACCCCTGGAGGGGGACATGTCTAATTAGTGCAATCCCTTACTTACTGCACTATTTGTATCATTCCGCACTCATAGCAGAATTCCTTGAATAAATAATGCAGCACTTTTTTGCCTATAATTGCATTACTTTACATATATATTCATTAATGACATCTTGCACCCGTATATTTTGGTACGGCCGAATACACTAGGGGCTTATGTTCCCCCATTATGGTATGATAAGTCCGAACACTTTCACAAGTGCGGCACCCCGAACTTATAGCATTATATGAATCGGCTCTGAATCATGTCTTGGGTCAATAGTTGGGTTTGCCCGGCCCCCATGTTTTGGTACCTTACGTTCCGTTCTGTCGGCTAAGATAGCACTGGGAGAACCACTTCGATTGCGCCCCAGTTGAGCTGGGCGAGCGCCTCAGTGGAGAAAGCTAAAACTGACTGGCATGATAAGGCGAGAGACTGGTCGCTGTTTGAGAGGTCTTTTCGAGTCCCTAAAGACTTATGCCGCTTCGAGTGAAGAACCGGATAATGTCCGGCCAAGGCGTGGATAGCGCCCCAAACTCGGTCTTCCGAATACTAGGGGCTTCGCCGAAATTTAAAATTATAGAATTCTATGGCTAAGTGAGAGTGTTCAAGCATTATAAGTCCGGTTGCCTAGTTCGTTGTGTTGAGCGCCTCCCTAGATGGACCCAAAAATGGGAACAAGAGTGCTAAAGTTTATCCCGAACACCCCAACACTCGTGGCATGGGGGCTGAAGCCGACGACTTGCCATCTCTCAGATTTTATAAACGGCCGCACAGAAGGTAATATTTTATATCAATAAGCGTTGCTTCGCGCATATGAACAAAGTTTTCAGCGCACAGGATAACACATTGCGAGTTTACTCAATAATTACATCTCTGGGGCACTCATCCGCAATCTTGCGGGCACCCTTCAGGACAGTCTTATAGTACATCTCGAGCGTACGATACTCCTTGCCCGTTGGCGGCGCGTCAGTGATAAGCCTCTCCGCATCCAGCCTGCCCCAGTGCACCTTTGCGCGGGCAAGGGCCCGACAAGCACCTTCAATACAGGAGGAGCGCTTGATGACCTCCACCCAGGGGCACGCATCCACCAGCCGCCGCACGAGGCCGAAGTAGCTCCCAGGCATGGCCTCTCCAGGCCACAGCCAGACTATGAGGCCCTTCATGGCCTACTCGGCTACCTTGTGGAGCTCGACCAGCTGCTTCAGCTGGTCGCTAGGGGGCACCGGATGGCCTGCCTCAGCGTACTGAGACCAGAAGACCTTCTCCGTTGTGCTCCCCTCCTCGGCTCGGTAGAATGCGGCGGCATCGGACACGCTGCGAGGCAGATCTGCAAACGCCCCTGGAGAGCTCCGAATTCGGGTAAGTATCAGGAAGTTTACATTAACATGCTTGCTTTGCATGAAAAATGCCTTACCCGCCGCTATTTTCTTCACATCCTTAACCTCCTGAAGGGCCTTATAGGCTTCGGCCTTGGCAGCTTTGGCACTTTCGAGAGCCGAGGCAAGCTCGGACTCTCGAGTCTTTGAGTCGCGCTCCAATCTCTCATGGTTTTCCATGAGAGCCTGGAGCTCTTGCCGCTGTTGGGAACGTAGTAATTTCAAAAAAATTCCTACGCACACGCAAGATCATGGTGATGGTATAGCAACGAGAGGGGAGAGTGTTTTCCACGTACCCTCGTAGACCGTAAGCGGAAGCGTTAGCACAACGCGGTTGATGTAGTCGTACGTCTTCACGATCCGACCGATCCAAGCACCTAACGTACGGCACCTCCGAGTTCAGCACATGTTCAGCTTGATGACGATCTCCGGGCTCCGATCCAGCAAAGCTCCGGAGATGAGTTCCGTCAGCACGATGGCGTGGTGACGATGATGATGTTCTACCGGCGCAGGGCTTCGCCTAAACTCCGCGACGATATGACCGAGGTGGAATATGGTGGAGGGGGGCACCGCACACGGCTAAGGAACGATCCGTAGATCAACTTGTGTGTCATGGGATGCCCCCCTGCCCCCGTATATAAAGGAGCAAGGGGGAGGGGGCCGGCCAAGGGGAGGAGGCGCGCCCAAGGGGGAGAATCCTACTCCAAGTAGGATACCCCCCTCTTTCCTAGTCCAAGTAGGAAAGGGGAAGGAAGGGAAGGAGAAGGAGAAGGAAGGAGAGGGAGGAAAAGGAGGAAAGGGGGGCCGCCCCCCTAGTCCAATTCGGTTTGAGCTAGGGGGGCCGCGCGCCCTGCCTCCTCTCTTCCACCACTTGGCCCATGAGGTCCATTGCTTCTTCCTCGTATTCCCGTAACTCCCCAGTATCCCCGAAAATACCCGAATCACTCGGAACCTTTCCGAACTCCAAATATAGTCGTCCAATATATCGATCTTTATGTCTCGACCATTTCGAGACTCCTCGTCATGTCCCCGATCTCATCCGGGACTCCGAACTCCTTCGGTACATCAAAACTCATAAACTCATAATATAACTGTCATCGAAACCTTAAGCGTGCGGACCCTACGGGTTCGAGAACTATGTAGACATGACCTAGAACTATTCTCGGTCAATAACCAATAGCGGAACCTAGATGCCCATATTGGTTCCTACATATTCTACGAAGATCTTTATCGGTCAAACCGCATAACAACGTACGTTGTTCCCTTTGTCATCGGTATGTTACTTGCCCGAGATTTGATCGTCGGTATCCAATACCTAGTTCAATCTCGTTACCGGCAAGTCTCTTTACTCGTTACATAATGCATCATTCCGTAACTAACTCATTAGTTACATTGCTTGCAAGGCTTATAGTGATGTGCATTACCAAGAGGGCCCAGAGATACCTCTCTGACAATCAGAGTGACAAAACCTAATCTCGAAATACGCCAACCCAACATGTACATTTGGAGACACCTGTAGTACTCCTTTATAATCACCCAGTTACGTTGTGACGTTTGGTAGCACCCAAAGTGTTCCTCTGGTAAACGGGAGTTGCATAATCTCATAGTTACAGGAACATGTATAAGTCATGAAGAAAGCAATAGCAACATACTAAACGATCAAGTGCTAGGCTAACGGAATGGGTCATGTCAATCACATCACTCTCCTAATGATGTGATCCCGTTAATCAAATGACAACTCTTTTGTCCATGGCTAGGAAACATAACCATCTTTGATAAACGAGCTAGTCAAGTAGAGGCATACTAGTGACGTTATGTTTGTCTATGTATTCACACATGTATTATGTTTCCGGTTAATACAATTCTAGCATGAATAATAAACATTTATGACGATATAAAGAAATAAATAATAACTTTATTATTGCCTCTAGGGCATATTTCCTTCAGTCTCCCACTTGCACTAGAGTCAATAATCTAGTTCACATCGCCATGTGATTTAACACCAATATTCACATCTGTATGTGATTAATACCCATAGTTCACATCATCATGTGATCAACACCCAAAGGGTTTACTAGAGTCAATAAAATCTAGTTCACGTTGCTATGTGATTAACACCCAAAGAGTACTAAGGTATGATCATGTTTTGCTTGTGAGAGAAGTTTAGTCAATGGGTCTATCATATTCAGAGCCATATGTATTTTGCAAATATTCTATGTCCACAGTGCTCTGCACGGAGCTACTCTAGCTAATTGCTCCCACTTTCAATATGTATCCAGATTGAGACTCAGAGTCATCTGGATTGGTGTAAAAGCTTGCATCGTTGTAACTTTTTACGATGGGCTCTTTTATCACCTCCATAATCGAGAAACATCTCCTTAGTTCTCACTAAGGATATTCTTGACCTTTGTCCAGTGATCTACTCTTAGATCAAAATTGTATTCCTTTGTCAAACTCAGAGCAAGGTATACAATAGGTCTGGTTCACAGCATAGCATACTTTATAGAACCTATGACTGAGGCATAGGGAATGACTTTTCATTCTTTTTCTATTTTCTGCCATGGTCGGGTCTTGAGTCTTACTCAACTTCAGACCTTTGCATCACAGGCAAGAACTCTTTCTTTGACTGTTCCATTTTGAACTATTTCATAATCTTGTCAAGGTATGTACTCATTGAAAATCTTATCAAGCATCTTGATCTATCTCAATAGATCTTGATGCTCAATATGTAAGTAGCTTTACTGAGGTCTTTCTTTTAATGAACTCCTTTCAAATACTCCTTTATGCTTTGCAGAATAATTCTACATTATTTCCAATCAACAATATGTCATTCACATATACTTATAAGAAATGCTGTAGTGCTCCCACTCACTTTCTTGTAAATACAGGTCTTTCCAAAAGTCTGTATAAAACCATATGCTTTGATCAACTCATCAAAGCATATATTCCAGCTCTGAGATGCTTGCACCAGTCCATTGATGGATTGCTGGAGCTTGCACACTTTGTTAGCATCTTTAGGAAAAACCTTCTGGTTGCATTATATACAACTCTTCTTTAATAAATCCATTAAAGAATGCAGTTTTGACATCCATTTGCCAGATTTCATAAAATATGGCATTTGCTAACATGATTTGGATAGACTTAAGCATCGATACGAGTGAGAAAATCTCATTGTATTCAACACCTTGAACTTGTCGAAAAACCTTTTTGCGACAAGTTGAGCTTTGTAGATAGTAACACTCCTATCAATGTTCGTCTTCCTCTTGAAGATCCATTTATTTTCTATGGCTTGCCGATCATCGGGAAAATCCACCAAAGTCCACACTTTGTTCTCATACATGGATCTTATCTCAAATTTCATGGCCTCCAGCCTTTTCGCGGAATCTGGGCTCATCATCGCTTCCTCATAGTTCGTAGGTTTATCATGGTCTAGTAACATGACTTTCAGAACAGGATTACCGTACCACTCTGGTGCGGACCGTACTCTGGAAGACCTACAAGGTTCTGTAGTAACTTGATCTGAAGTTTCATGATCATCATCATTAGCTTCCTCACTCATTGGTGTAGGAATCACTAGAACTGATTTCAGTGATGAACTATTTTCCAATTCGGGAGAAGGTACAGTTACCTTATCAAGTTCTACTTTCCTCCTACTCACTTCTTTCGAGAGAAACTCCTTCTCTAGAAAGGATCCATTTTGAGCAACGAATATCTTGCCTTCGGATCTGTGATAGAAGGTGTACCCAATTGTCTCCTTTGGGTATCCTATGAAGACACATTTCTCTGATTTGGGTTCGAGCTTATCTGGTTGAAGTTTATTCACATAAGCATCGCAGCCCCAAACTTTAAGAAACGACAACTTTGGTTTCTTGCCAAACCATAGTTCATAAGGCGTCGTTTCAACGGATTTTGATGGTGCCCTATTTAACGTGAATGCAGTTGTCTCTAATGCATAACCCCAAAACAATAGTGGTAAACTGATAAGAGATATCATAGATTGCACCATATCTAGTAAAGTACGATTATGACGTTCGAACACACCATTACATTGTGGTGTTCCAGGTGGCGTGAGTTTGTGAAACTATTCCACATTGTTTTAATTGAAGACCAAACTCGTAACTCAAATATTCGTCTCCGCGATCAGATCGCAGAAATTTTATTTTCTTGTTACGATGATTTTTCCACTTCACTCTGAAATTCTTTGAACCTTTCAACTATTTCAGACTTATGTTTCATCAAGTAGATATACCCATATCTGCTCAAATCATCTTGTGAAGGTCAGAAAATAACGATACTTGCCACGAGCATCAACACTCATTGGATCACATACATCGGTATGTATTAGTTCCAATAAGTCAGTAGCTTGTTCCATTGTTCTGGAGAACGGAATTTTAGTCATCTTGCCCAAAAGGCACGGTTCGCAAGCATCAAAATGATTCATAACCAAGTGATTCCGAAAATCCATCTTTATGGAGTTTCTTCATGCGCTTTACACCGATATGACCCAAACGGCAGTGCCACAAATAAGTTGCACTATCATTATCAACTTTGCATCTTTTGGCATCAATATTATGTATATCTGTATCAGTACGATCGAGATCCAACAAACTATTTTTATTGGGTGTATGACCATCAAAGGTTTTATTCATTTAAATAGAACAACAATTATTCTCTGATTTTAAATGAATAGATGTATTGCAATAAACATGATCAAATCATATTAATGCTCAACGCAAACGCCAAATAACATTTATTTAGGTTTCACACTAATCCCGATAAGTATAGGGAGTGTGCGATGATGATCATATCAATCTTGGAACTACTTCCAACACTCATCGTCACTTCCCCTTTAACTAGTCTCTATTTATTCTGTAACTCCTGTTTCGAGTTACTAATCTTAGCAACCGAACAAGTATCAAATACTCAGGGGCTACTATAAACACTAGTAAGGCACATATCAATAACCTGTATATCAAATATACCCTTGTTCAATTTGCCATCCTTCTTATCCACCAAATATTCAGGGCTTCTCCGCTTCCAGTGACTATTTCCTTTGCAGTATAAGCACTCAGTTTCAGGCTATGGTCCAGCTTTGGGCTTCTTCGCAGGAGTGACAACTTGCTTGTCTTTCCACTTGAAGTTCCCTTTCTTTCCCTTTGCATTTCTCTTGAAACTAGAGGTCTTGTCAATCATCAACACTTGATGCTCTTTCTTGATTTCTACCTTCGTTGATTTCAACAACACGAGGAGCTCGGGAATCGTTTTTTGTCATCTCTTGCATACTATAGTTCATCACGAAGTTCTAGTAACTTAGTGATGGTGACTAGAGAATTCTGTCAATCACTATCTTATCTGGAAGATTAACTCCCACTTGATTCAAGCGATTGAAGTACCTAGACAATCTGAGCACATGCTCACTAGTTGAGCGATTCTCCTCCATCTTTTAGCTATAGAACTTGTTGGAGACTTCATATCTCTCAACTCGGGTATTTGCTTGAAATATTAACTTCAATACCTGGAACATCTTATATGGTCCATGACGTTCAAAAAGTCTTTGAAGTCCCGATTCTAAGCCGTTAAGCATGGTGCACTAAACTATCAAGTAGTCATCATATTGAGCTAGCTATACGTTCATAATGTCTACATCTGCTCCTGCAATAGGTCTGTCACCTAGCGGTGCATTAAGGACATAATTCTTCTGTGCAGCAATGAGGATAAACCTCAGATCACGGATCCAATCCGCATCATTGCTACTAATATCTTTCAACACAATTTTCTCTAGGAACGTATCAAAATAAACATATGAAAGCAACAACGCGAGCTATTGATCTACAACATAATTTGCAAAATACTACCAGGACTAAGTTCATGATAAATTTAAGTTCAATTAATCATATTACTTAAGAACTCCCACTTAGACAGACATCCCTCTAATCCTCTAAGTGATCACGTGATCCAAATCAACTAAACCATGGCCGATCATCACGTGAGATGGAGTAGTTTTCAATGGTGAACATCACTATGTTGATCATATCTACTATATGATTCACGCTCGACCTTTCGGTCTCTGTGTTCCGAGGCCATATCTGTATATCCTAGGCTCGTCAAGTTTAACCTGAGTATTCCGCGTGTGCAACTGTTTTGCACCCGTTGTATTTGAACGTAGAGCCTATCACACCCGATCATCACGTGGTATCTCAGCACGAAGAACTTTCGCAACGGTGCATACTCAGGGAGAACACTTCTTGATAATTACTGAGAGATCATCTTAAAATGCTACCGTCAATCAAAGCAAGATAAGATGCATAAAGGATAAACATCACATGCAATCAATATAAGTGATATGATATGGCCATCATCATCTTGTGCTTGTGATCTCCATCTTCGAAGCACCGTCATGATCACCATCGTCACCGGCGCGACACCTTGATCTCCATCGTAGCATCGTTGTCGTTACGCCATCTATTGCTTCTACGACTATCGCTACCGCTTAGTGATAAAGTAAAGCAATTACAGGGCGTTTGCATTTCATACAATAAAGCGACAACCATATGGCTCCTGCCAGTTGCCGATAACTTTGGTTACAAAACATGATCATCTCATACAATAAAATATAGCATCACGTCTTGACCATATCACATCACAACATGCCCTGCAAAAACAAGTTAGACGTCCTCTACTTTATTGTTGCAAATTTTACGTGGCTGCTACGGGCTGAGCAAGAACCGTTCTTACCTACGCATCAAAACCACAACAATAGTTCATCAAGTTAGTGATATTTTAACCTTCGCAAGGACCGGGCGTAGCCACACTTGGTTCAACTAAAGTTGGAGAAACAGACACCCGCTAGTCACATGTGTGCAAAGCACGGCGGTAAAACCAGTCTCGCGTAAGCGTACGCGTAATGTCGGTCCGGGCCGCTTCATCCAACAATACCGCTGAACCAAAGTATGACATGCTGGTAAGCAGCATGACTTGTATCGCCCACAACTCACTTGTGTTCTACTCGTGCATATAACATCAACGCATAAAACCTAGGCTCGGATGCCACTGTTGGGAACGTACTAATTTCAAAAAATTTCCTACGCACACGCAAGATCATGGTGATGGTATAGCAACGAGAGGGTAGAGTGTTGTCCACGTACCCTCATAGACCGTAAGCGGAAGAGTTAGCACAACGCGGTTGATGTAGTCGTACGTCTTCACGATCCGACCGATCCAAGTACCGAACGTACGGCACCTCCGAGTTCAGCACACGTTCAGCTCGATGACGATCTCCGGGCTTCGATCCAGCAAAGCTCCGGAGATGAATTCCGTCAGCACGACGGCGTGGTGACGATGATGATGTTCTACCGGCGCAGGGCTTCGCCTAAACTCCGCGACGATATGACCGAGGTGGAATATGGTGGAGGGGGGCACCGCACACGGCTAAGGAACGATCCGTAGATCAACTTGTGTGTCATGGGGTGCCCCCCTGCCCCCGTATATAAAGGAGCAAGCGGGAGGGGGCCGGCCAAGGGGAGGAGGCGCGCCCAAGGGGGAGAATCCTACTCCAAGTAGGATTCCCCCCTCTTTCCTAGTCCAAGTAGGAAAGGGGAAGGAAGGGAAGGAGAAGGAGAAGGAGAAGGAAGGAGAGGGAGGAAAAGGAGGAAAAGGGGGCCAGCCCCCTAGTCCAATTCGGTTTGGGCTAGGGGGGCCGCGCGCCCTGCCTCCTCTCTTCCACCACTTGGCCCATGAGGCCCATTGCTTCTTCCTCGTATTCCCGTAACTCCCCAGTACCCCCGAAAATACCCGAATCACTCGGAACCTTTCCGAACTCCGAATATAGTCGTCCAATATATCGATCTTTACGTCTCGACCATTTCAAAACTCCTCGTCATGTCTCCGATCTCATCCGGGACTCCGAACTCCTTCGGTACATCAAAACTCATAAACTCATAATATAACTGTCATCGAAACCTTAAGCGTGCGGACCCTACGGGTTCGAGAACTATGTAGACATGACCTAGAACTATTCTCGGTCAATAACCAATAGCGGAACCTGGATGCCCATATTGGTTCCTACATATTCTACGAAGATCTTTATCGGTCAAACCGCATAACAACATACGTTGTTCCCTTTGTCATCGGTATGTTACTTGCCCGAGATTCGATCGTCGGTATCCAATACCTAGTTCAATCTCGTTACCGGCAAGTCTCTTTACTCATTACGTAATGCATCATTCCGTAACTAACTCATTAGTTACATTGCTTGCAAGGCTTATAGTGATGTGCATTACCGAGAGGGCCCAGAGATACCTCTCCGACAATCGGAGTGACAAAACCTAATTTCGAAATACGCCAACCCAACATGTACCTTTGGAGACACCTATAGTACTCCTTTATAATCACCCAGTTACGTTGTGACGTTTGGTAGGACCCAAAGTGTTCCTCTGGTAAACGGGAGTTGCATAATCTCATAGTTACAGGAACATGTATAAGTCATGAAGAAAGCAATAGCAACATACTAAACGATCAAGTGCTAGGCTAACGGAATGGGTCATGTCAATCACATCATTCTCCTAATGATGTGATCCCATTAATCAAATGACAACACATGTCTATGGTTAGGAAACATAACCATCTTTGATAAACGAGCTAGTCAAGTAGAGGCATACTAGTGACGTTATGTTTGTCTATGTATTCACACATGTATTATGTTTCCGGTTAATACAATTCTAGCATGAATAATAAACATTTATCACGATATAAGGAAATAAATAATAACTTTATTATTGCCTCTAGGGCATATTTCCTTCAACCGCACCTCCGCCACCCGCGCCTCCTGCTTCTCTCGCTCTGCCCGTTCCGCGGCCGCTCTGCGTTCGGCCGCGGACACAGCCTCCTTCAGGGTTGCCACCTCGTTCGTGGCCCCTGCAGTACCCACGTTATCCTTGTTATTTTTATTGCAACCTAAATCCTTTTTTGTAAGGTAACTATTCAAAGTGGTGTTACTCACCTTCTTTGTCCTCGAGCTGCTTCTTGGCATGGCCGAGCTCTTGCTCGGACCGCTCGAGGTCCTGCTTCAAAGCACCAACCTCCGCAGTCAGTGTGGCAGAGGTCAGCAGCACAGCCTGCAAACCCATATTGACATAATTTTTAGCAACCCTGCGTATATCTTTTTTAGATCCTCAGTCCGGCTTTTCTTTCCGAACACCAAACCGAGAATCAGGGGCTACTGTCTATGCGGTATTACATTGCATATTTTTAACTTCTTACCTCAAAGCCTGTTAGAAGGCTACTGCAGGCTTCGGTCAGCCCGCTCTTGGCGAGCTGAACCTTCTGAATCACCGCACTCATGATAGTGCGGTGTTCTTCCTCGATGGAAGCGCCTTTGAGCGCCTCCAACAAGTTGTCCGGCACCTCCGGTTGGACGGGTGCCGTTGGCGTCACGGTCTTGCCCTTCTTGCGAAGGGGCCGCCTGCCGGACTCCGGAACCACTGCGGGTTCCGGCGTGGAGTCAGGTGCAAAGTCCGGGAGGCTGCCTTGCGTCGCCTCCGGAGCCTCCTCCTGATGGGTCCCTTCCTGGGATCCCACCTCGGCGTCCTTAGCGTCGCGAGGGGTGGAGGCAGTCGGAATGGAATCCACATCCGACGGAGCCAACGACCCGCTCTATGAAGCGGGAAGATCATCATCGGCCGGACTGCAGGCAATATGTGGCATTAGAAGGACACTATGTGACACAAAAGAAATTACAAATCATTCAGGAATACGGATACTTACGATCTTGCCGGAGGCCTGGCCCTTGAGGGCCACTCTTCGTCGCCAACGTTGGCGTTGGCGGAGCTGTCCGTGGGAATAGTCCTTCCCCTCTTGGACCCTTCGGCCTCCCCTATCGGGGAAGCCTTCCTCTTCCTCTCTCCTTCCTCTGGGAGAGAGTCTTCTTCCTCCTCCTCGCCTTCGAGGGAGGAGTCCACCCCGAAGTCGTCGGACACCTGAAAACGGGAACTCTTTCGAGTACCCGTGGCCTCCTTCTTGTCCTTCTTCTCCGGCACCACATGCGGTGCCGGAACTAGCAGCCCCGCTAGACGGGCGTCTACTGGGTTTTCTGGCATGGGAGCCGGGCAGATGATCTGCTCGGCCTTCTTCATCCAGTCCTGTCAAAGGAAAAGGGAGATTGAAACCCGCGTAGGGTCAAACTATTAAAAACAAGTGTCCCGTAAAGGGGTAGAATCACTTACCTCGTCAGCTGGACGCTGCGAGCGAAATCCTAGATCTTCAGTGGCGGATGCGGGAGCTTCGGCGCCCTTGAACAGCACCCTCCAGGCGCCTTCGTACGTCGTGTCGAAGAGCCCGCTCAATGCCTGGTGCTGCGCCGGATTGAACTCCCACAATTTAAATGCCCATTGTTGGCAGGGGAGAATCCGGCGGATGAGCATGACTTGGACCACATTGACAAGCCTGAGCTTCTTGTTCACCAGCTTCTGGATACAGGCTTGGAGTCCTGTCAGCTCCTCCGAACTACCCCATAGCAAGCCCTTCTCTTTCCAGGAGGTGAGATGCATAGGGATACCAGATCTGAACTCAGGGGCCCCCGCCCACTTAGGGTCGCGCGGCTCGGTGATGTAGAACCACCCCGATTGCCACCCCTTGACGGACTCCACAAAGGCCCCTTCGAACCAGATGATGTTGGGCATCTTGCCCAACATGGCGCCTCCGCACTCCGCTTGAGTGCCCTTCACTACCTTCGGCTTGACATTGAAGGTCTTGAGCCACAAGCCGAAGTGGGGCTGGATGCAGAGGAAGGCCTCGCACACGACGATAAACGCCGAGATGTTGAGGATGAAGTTCGGCGCCAGATCGTGGAAATCCAGGCCGTAGTAGAACATGAGCCATTGTAACCGACTCTGTGTAACCCTAGCCCTCTCCGGTGTCTATATAAACCGGAGGGTTTTAGTCCATAGGACGAACAACCATTACAACAATCATACCATAGGCTAGCTTCTAGGGTTTAGCCTCCTTGATCTCGTGGTAGATCCACTCTTGTACTACCCATATCATCAATATCAATCAAGCAGGAGTAGGGTTTTACCTCCATCGAGAGGGCCCGAACCTGGGTAAAAACATCGTGTCCCTTGTCTCCTGTTACCATCCGCCTAGACGCACAGTTCGGGACCCCCTACCCGAGATCCGCCGATTTTGACACCGACAATCATGTTTTGTAACCGAAGTTATCGGCAACTGGCAGGAGCCATATGGTTGTCGCTTTATTGTATGAAATGCAAACGCCCTGTAATTGCTTTACTTTATCACTAAGCGGTAGCGATAGTCGTAGAAGCAACAGATGGCGTAACGACAATGATGCTATGATGGAGATCAAGGTGTCGCGCCGGTGACGATGGTGATCATGACGGTGCTTTGAAGATTGAGATCACAAGCACAAGATGATGATGGCCATATCATATCACTTATATTGATTGCATGTGATGTTTATCCTTTATGCATCTTATCTTGCTTTGATTGATGGTAGCATTTTAAGATGATCTCTCACTAATTATCAAGAAGTGTTCTCCCTGAGTATGCACCGTTGTGAAAGTTCTTCATGCTGAGACACCACGTGATGATCGGGTGTGATAGGCTCTACGTTCAAATACAACGGGTGCAAAACAGTTGCACACGCGGAATACTCAGGTTAAACTTGACGAGCCTAGCATATACAGATATGGCCTCGGAACACGGAGACCGAAAGGTCGAACGTGAATCATATAGTAGATATGATCAACATAGTGATGTTCACCATTGAAACTACTCCATCTCACGTGATGATCGGACATGGTTTAGTTGATTTGGATCACGTAATCACTTAGATGACTAGAGAGATGTCTATCTAAGTGGGAGTTCTTAAGTAATATGATTAATTGAACTTAAATTTATCATGAACTTAGTCCTGGTAGTATTTTGCAAATTATGTTGTAGATCAATAGCTTGCGTTGTTGCTTTCTTATGTTTATTTTGATATGTTCCTAGAGAAAACTGTGTTGAAAGATGTTAGTAGCAATGATGCGGATTGGATCCGTGATCTGAGGTTTATCCTCATTGCTGCACAGAAGAATTATGTCCTTGATGCACCGCTAGGTGATAAACCTATTGCAGGAGCAGATGTAGACGTTATGAACGTTTGGCTAGCTCAATATGATGACTACTTGATAGTTTAGTGCACCATGCTTAACAGATTAGAATCGGGACTTCAAAGACGTTTTGAATGTCATGGACCATATATGATGTTCCAGGAATTGAAGTTAATATTTCAAGGAAATACCCGAGTTGAGAGATATGAAGTCTCCAACAAGTTCTATAGCTAAAAGATGGAGGAGAATCGCTCAACTAGTGAGCATGTGCTCAGATTGTCTGGGTACTTCAATCGCTTGAATCAAGTGGGAGTTAATCTTCTAGATAAGATAGTGATTGACAGAATTCTCTAGTCACCATCACTAAGTTACTAGAACTTCGTGATGAACTATAGTATGCAAGGGATGACAAAAACGATTCCCGAGCTCTTCGTGATGTTGAAATCGACGAAGGTAGAAATCAAGAAAGAGCATCAAGTGTTGATGATTGACAAGACCGCTAGTTTCAAGAGAAGGGCAAAGGGAAAGAAAGGGAAATTCAAGTGGAAAGACAAGCAAGTTGTCACTCCTGCGAAGAAGCCCAAAGCTGGACCATAGCCTGAAACTGAGTGCTTACACTGCAAAGGAAATAGTCACTGGAAGCGGAAATGCCCTGAATATTTGGTAGATAAGAAGGATGGCAAAGTGAACAAGGGTATATTTGATATACAGGTTATTAATGTGTGCCTTGCTAGTGTTTATAGTAGCCCCTGAGTATTTGATACTTGTTCGGTTGGTAAGATTAGTAACTCGAAACAGGAGTTACAGAATAAACAGAGACTAGTTGAAGGGGAAGTGACGATGAATGTTGGAAGTAGTTCCAAGATTGATATGATCATCATCGCACACTCCCTATACTTTCGGGATTAGTGTTAAACCTAAATAAATGTTATTTGGCGTTTGTGTTGAGCATGAATATGATTTGATCATGTTTATTGCAATACGGTTATTCATTTAAAATCAAAGAATAATTGTTGTTCTGTTTACATGAATAAAACCTTCAATGGTCATACACCCAATGAAAATAGTTTGTTGGATCTCGATCGTGATGATACACATATTCATAATATTGATGCCAAAAGATGCAAAGTTAATAATGATAGTGCAACTTATTTGTGGCACTGCCATTTAGGTCATATTGCTGTAAAGCGCACGAAGAATCTCCATGCTGATGGGATTTTGGAATCACTTGATTATGAATCACTTGATGCTTGCAAACCATGCCTCATGGGCAAGATGACTAAGACTCCGTTCTCCGGAACAATGGAGCGAGCAACTGACTTATTGGAAATAATACATACTGATGTATGCGATCCGACGAGTGTTGAGGCTCGCGGCGGGGATCGTTATTTTCTAACCTTCACAGATGATTTGAGCAGATATGGGTACATCTACTTGATGAAATATAAGTCTGAAATAGTTGAAAGGTTCAAAGAATTTCAAAGTGAAGTGGAAAGTCATCGTAACAAGAAAAATAAAGTTTCAGCTCTCTGATCGTGGAGATGAATATTTGAGTTACGAGTTTGGTCTTCAATTAAAACAATGTGGAATAGTTTCGCAGCTCACGCCACCTGGAACACCACAACGTTATGGTGTGTCCGAATGTCGTAACCGCACTTTATTTGATATGGTGTGATCTATGATGTATCTTACCGATTTACCACTATCGTTTTGGGGTTATGCATTAGAGATAGCTGCATTCACTTTAATAGGGCACCATCTAAATCCGCTGAGACGACACCGTATGAACTATGGTTTAGCAGTAAACCTAAGCTGTCGTTTCTTAAAGTTTGGAGTTGCAATGCTTATGTGAAAAAGGTTTTCAACCTGATAAGCTCAAACCCAAATCGAAGAAGTGCATCTTCATAGAGTACCCAAAGGAAACTGTCGGGTACACCTTCTATCACAGATCCAAAGGCAAAACATTCGTTGCTAATAATGGATCCTTTCTAGAGAAGGAGTTTCTCTCGAAAGAAGTGAGTGGGAGGAAAGTAGAACTTGATGAGGTAACTGTACCTTCTCCCAAATTGGAAAATAGTTCATCACTGAAATCAGTTCCAGTGATTCCTGCACCAATTAGTGAGGAAGCTAATGATGATGATCATGAAACTTCAGATCAAGTTACTACAGAACCTCATAGGTCTTCCAGACTAAGATCCGCACCAGAGTGGTACGGTAATCCTATTCTGGAAGTCATGTTACTAGACCATGATGAACCTACGAACTATGAGGAAGCAATGATGAGCCCATATTCCGCAAAATGGTTTGAGGCCATGAAATCTGAGATGGGATCCATGTATGAGAACAAAGTGTGGACTTTGGTGGACTTGCCCGATGATCGGCAAGCCATAGAAAATAAATGGATCTTCAAGAGGAAGACGGACGCTGATAGTAGTGTTACTATCTACAAAGCTAGACTTGTCGAAAAAGGTTTTTGACAAAGTTCAAGGTGTTGAATACAATGAGATTTTCTCACTCGTATCGATGCTTAAAAGTCTGTTCGAATCATGTTAGCAATTGCCACATTTTATGCAATTTGGCAAATGGATGTCAAAACTACATCCCTTAATGGATTTATTAAAGAAGAGTTGTATATGATGCAACCAGAAAGTTTTTGTCAATCCTAAAGATGCTAACAAAGTGTGCAAACTCCAGCAATCCATCAATGGACTGGTGCAAGCATCTCGGAGTTGGAATATACGCTTTGATGAGTTGATCAAAGCATATGGTTTTATACAGACTTTTGGAAAGGCCTGTATTTACAAGAAAGTAAGTGGGAGCACTACAACATTTCTGATAAGTATATGTGAATGACATATTGTTGATCGGAAATAATGTAGAATTATTCTGCAAAGCATAAAGGAGTGTTTTAAAGGAGTTCTTTAAAAGAAAGACCTCAGTAAAAGCTACTTACATATTGAGCATCAAGATCTATTGAGATTGATCAAGACGCTTGATAAGATTTTCAATGAGTACATACCTTGGCAAGATTTTGAAATAGTTCAAGATGGAACAGTCAAAGAAAGAGTTCTTGCCTGTGTTGCAAAGGTGTAAAATTGAGTAAGACTCAAATCCCGACCACGGCAAAAAATAGAAAAGAGAATGAAAGTCATTCCCTATGCCTCAGTCATAGGTTCTATAAAGTATGCTATGTTATGTACCAGACCTATTGTATACCTTGCTCTGAATTTGGCAAGGGAGTACAATAGTGATCTAACAGTAGATCACTGGACATTGGTCAAGAATATCCTTAGTGAGGACTAAGGAAATATTTCTTGATTATGGAGGTGATAAAAGAGCCCGTTGTAAAGAGTTACATCGGTGCAAGCTTTCACACCGATCCAGATGACTCTAAGTCTCAATCTGGATACATATTGAAAGTGGGATCAATTAGCTAGAGTAGCTCCGCGCAAAGCATTTTAGACATAGAATATTTGCAAAGTACATACGGCTCTGAATGTGACAGACCCGTTGACTAAACTTCTCTCACGAGCAAAACATGATCACACCTTAGTACTCTTTGGGTGTTAATCACATAGCAATGTGAACTAGATTATTGACTCTAGTAAACCCTTTGGGTGTTGGTCACATAACGATGTGAACAATGGGTGTTAATCATATACAGATATGAATATTGATGTTAAATCACATGGCGATGTGAACTAGATTATTGACTCTAGTGCAAGTGGGAGACTGAAGGAAATATGCCCTAGAGGCAATAATAAAGTTATTATTTATTTCCTTATTTCATGATAAATGTTTATTATTCATGCTATAATTGTATTAACTGGAAACATAATACATGTGTGAATACATAGACAAACATAGTGTCACTAGTATGCCTCCACTTGACTAGCTTGTTGATCAAAGATGGTTATGTTTCCTAACCATAGACATGTGTTGTCATTTGATTAATGGGATCACATCATTAGGAGAATGATGTGATTGACATGACCCATTCCGTTAGCCTAGCACTTGATCGTTTAGTATATTGCTATTGCTTTCTTCATGACTTATACATGTTCCTGTAACTATGAGAATTATGCAACTCCCGTTTACCGTAGAAACACTTTGGGTGCTACCAAACGTCACAACGTAACTGGGTGATTATAAAGGAGTACTACAGGTGTCTCCAAAGGTACATGTTGGGTTGACGTATTTCGAGATTAGGTTTTGTCACTCCGATTGTCGGAGAGGTATCTCTAGGCCCTCTCGGTAATGCACATCACTATAAGCCTTGCAAGCAATGTGACCAATGAGTTGGTTACGGGATGATGCATTACGTAACGAGTAAAGAGACTTGCAGGTAACGAGATTGAACTAGGTATTGGATACCGACGATCAAATCTCGGGCAAGTAACATACCGATGACAAAGGGAACAACATATGTTGTTATGCGGTTTGACCGATAAAGATCTTCGTAGAATATGTAGGAACCAATATGGGCATCCAGGTTCCGCTATTGGTTATTGACCGAGAATAGTTCTAGGTCATGTCTACATAGTTCTCGAACCCGTAGGGTCCGCACGCTTAACGTTACGATGACAGTTTTATTATGAGTTTATAAGTTTTGATGTACCGAAGTTTGTTCGGAGTCCCGGATGTGATCGCGGACATGACGAGGAGTCTCGAAATGGTCGAGAGATAAAGATTGATATATTGGACGACTATATTCGGACACCGGAATTGTTCCGGGTGATTTCGAAGAAAACCGGAGTGCCGGGGGGGGGGGGGGGGGTTACCGGAACCCCCCGGGAGAGTTAATGGGCCACATGGGCCTTGGTGGGAAGAGAGAGGGGTGGCCAGGGTGGGCCGCGCGCCCCCTCTCCCTCTAGTCCGAATTGGACTAGGAGGGGGGCGGCGCCCCCCTTTCCTTCCCCCTCTCCCCCTTCCTTCCCCCTCCTAGTAGGAGTAGGAAAGGAGGAGTCCTACTCCTACTAGGAGGAGGATTCCTCCTCCTTGGCGCGCCCCAAGGGGCCGGCCGGCCTCCCCCCTTGCTCCTTTATATATGAGGGCGGGGGGGCACCCCATAGACACACAAGTTGATCTACGAATCGTTCCTTAGCCGTGTTCGGTGCCCCCCTCCACCATATTCCACCTCGGTCATATCGTCGCGGAGTTTAGGCGAAGCCCTGCGCCGGTAGAACATCATCATCGTCACCACGCCGTCGTGCTGACGGAACTCATCCCCGAAGCTTTGCTGGATCGGAGCCCGGGGATCGTCATCGAGCTGAACGTGTGCTGAACTCGGAGGTGCCGTACGTTCGGTGCTTGGATCGGTCGGATCGTGAAGACGTACGACTACATCAACCGCGTTGTCATAACGCTTCCACTTACGGTCTACGAGGGTACGTGGACAACACTCTCCCATCTCGTTGCTATGCCATCACCATGATCTTGCGTGTGCGTAGGAAATTTTTTGAAATTACTACGTTCCCCAACATAAAGGAGTGTGGCTTTGGTGGGATATGACTGTAAAAACATGATGCTATCCACTAAAAGTTTACTGCATCAAAAAATTTTCTTTACAAATTACTAAATTTGACGGGCTGCAAATACAATTAAAACGAACTATAAATTAGAGGGGAAACGAACTCCAGTTTGTAATTCATGGATGACTCCAAAGACAAGTAAAAGAAAAAGAATGTAGCTCCAGTTCCCATAAGTAGAATTTACATTCAAATCACAGTGTAACTCTAGTAGTTTAGAACAATAACTGCTAGTTCTAGAGAAATAAGGAACAAATCTTTGCGATGCAGCAGTGAACTGGAGTTACAATCTATAAAATTATAACTGCTAGTTCTAGAGATGAGCCATACAGCAGAGAAGATCCAAAACCAACTTTACTCCCTCCGATCCACACTTTGAGGTATGAAGGTTGGAGTTACAATACATATCCCAGTCATAAACACTTAAACAATTTTTGAGGTATAAATTAGTACCTTGACTTAATCGTTGCCAGGGGTGTCATATCAGGAGATGGGAGCAGGCTTTCACTGCTATCTTTACATGGATTAGTTAATAACTTCCTCATGTTGAAGCAACTGTCAATCCAAGCAGTGGTAGTAACAGTCTTCCCATCTGCTTCCCAAAATATTCTGGCCCCTGGTGGTACCTGACCCTACCTGGACAAGAAAGACAATAAAGGATTAAAGTAGTAAGGCATATATTTGGGGATTCAGCTCAGTTGAGTCTAGCCTAAAGCTTCATAATGACACAGTAGTACTAAGCTAAATGCGAGTTATTCTTCTTTAGTAAAAAGTATATATTGTTTTATGTTTACTGAAAACTACTGTGTCAAGCTGAAAATTACTAACACATACTACTATTTTCCAAGTATCAACGGGAGACTAAAATAAAATGTAACAACTTGTGCATATTAACAGCTCATAAAAGAATGGGATCAATGTATCACCAAGTTGAAACGAGGGTCATTAACTGTGTAGACATAATAATTGGTCATTACAGGAATTCTAAGCTGTGAAATGTGAAATTCTGAAATTCTAGCTGCAGTCAGGTGCTTCCTATGTTAAGAAATTTTAGTTCAAAGGTTATCCCAAGTATAGCATAAGTTCCCTCTCTTGGGCAGCATACATTGTTGCTACTGACTACAGCTGAATGCACAATAGAAAAGCAGGTAAGAAAAACTCACTTTCACAGCGATGTTTGTGGCTTCATTGTAGTTGATTCCTGTCCCAACCTTGCCACCCAAGCTTTCAATTTTTTGAGTATAATTGCCAAGTCCCTGCACAAACATAAATAGACACAAATGTGTTATTGTTCGTGGTGTTAAAATATGTAATTAGCTTAACATCTTGCTTCTTAATTCTCTTTCATATCTGCATTCCCAGTCTAAAATGATTATTCTAATCCCTTCGTTTATCTTCCTCCTTTTCACAATAAAGGATTGTAATGCACAAACTGTTCGAGCTTTAGAAACTATACACAGTTTACTCGTCATGTATCTAGATTTTTCACATAGTAGACAAAATTTTGAGCTGGTGTATAACCTGAAAGTAACTTGAATTCGTGTTGTTCCTATTTATTCACCGGATTGAATGCAAAAGCCGTGTAACATTGTATTGGTACAAATCCATAATCATTCGTAAAAAGCCATCTAGCATAGTACTTCTCAGTTCTCAATGACAGTTTAGCAGCAAATGTACGTCCCACTTTCAAACTACGGTGATGACCGCTGTTCAAGGAACATTGTTATTTCGAACGCACGTACTCGTGGTCTCTCTATATGAATACTAACCAAAAAGAGAACAGTGGCTTGAACCCTAGCAGCCTACCAATTTCTTACTTGAATAGTTTATTATTCTCACAAAACACACATCAGCATTGATATGTTTCGTAACATGACAATATAAAGTATCAGAAGACGGTTTATGATCCATTGAAACATACTTTAAACCCACTATAAAGTGCGATTAATTGGCAATCATCACCCGGTAAATAGATACGATATGTAAATGTCACTCTGATTAGTACATCGGAAGAACGCATGTATAACCTCCCCGTTACTTTCGCACGCCCAACCAATGTCCTTGTCACCCTTCCAAGAACAGAATTAAGAGACTGGGTGGGAGATATCCAAATGCTCACTGCATCCTCGACGGAGTGGTCGACGAAGATGAAGAGCAAACCCAAGAAGGGCTTGCCCGCGTCGCCGCTGGTCCTGGCTTGCTCCCGGGCGGGAGACCTCCCCGTCGTGCCCCTGCGTCCTGCTCTCTCCTCCTCTGGCGCTCGCTCGGTCTTCAGCGCACCCTCTCCGCCCGCTTCTCCAAGTCTTGGTGGCTCCCAAGCGGCAACAGAGGAGGGGCACAAGGGCTTGACGACAGGAGCGCTGAGCAGTGCGGCAGCGAGGGTCTTGTCAGCGGCAACGGAAGACGGAGACAAGGGCTCGACGGTGGGAGCAGTGCGTGCGGTAGCGGGGGGCGCCCCAGCGGTGACGGGGGATGGATCCGAGGTCTGGACTCTGGAGGGCGGGAGCGATGAGCGAAGCAGCGGGGGCCACCACAACGGCAACGGGGGAGGGACCGGAGGTCGCGGTAGCGGCGCGCGAGGCAGCAGGGGCCGCCCCAGCGGCAACCAAGGACGGAGCTGAGGGTGCAGGCTCTAGCGCGGGGGCAGCGGCTCGATCGAGAGGCTCACTTCCACGGGGCGGCTTCCCTCCGCTGCCGGGCAGGCGAAGCACATGCTTGATCACAATAGGCTTGCGGAGTGGCTGCTTCCCGCTGCCGCGCTCACCGTCAACGCGCGGCGGCCTCCCGCTGCCATCTGGGGGCAAGCGGCGCCCCGGCCCCGGCATCAGAGGGTGGCAGGGGAGGGGAGGGAGGGCTTGCGATTTTGCTCCGATGGGGAATTGGGGGAAGAGGGAAGGGCGGAGACGGAAATTTTGGGGACGGGGAGGGGTGGGGGCTCCAATTCGAAAGCTTGCCTCTGGGGTGTGTGCCTTGCTCGTGTCGGGGTTTTGCAAGGCCTAGGCGTCGGCTGACCTATCTCTCCACGATCAGTCTCCTCAAGGCCGTTGGTAGCCGTTTATCAGACCTGGTGCATCAACGTTCCCCTCGTCACGCGCCTTATATGACATCGCATGAAAAAAATCCTCTTCCCGCCGTGCGCACAAAGGGAAGTTAGCGAGCGTGCAAAAGTTCCGACGAGCGACTCTGCACGAATCACGGGTGGTCATAGTGCAGGCTGCTCACTGTGCCGGCACAGGGCCCGACAAGAAACTCGGCACGAGTCACGACCAGCTGTAGAGTTGGGTGCTTACCGTCCCAACATAGGTCACGACCAGTCCCGACACGAATGCTTGCCATCCCCAACATGGGTCGAAATCGGTCACAACACAGACGCTCACCGTCCCCAAAACAGGGGGTGGCCGTTCGCAGCACGGGCACTCGTTGTCCCACATCCATGACCACGGGTGTATCATTCATGGCTAGTAGTTGCAGAAGCCTCGTGGCCCCCTTGCAACACACCAACACACGTTGGAGGACATCGGTGTAGATTAGCCAGTAGTGCTGGTTGACGGCCTTGCAGCTCCCTACAACAACGCGACACTGCCCCGTAGCAGGTGTGAGCCATAGCAGTGCAACGATATTTGGAGGAGGGAGGTGAGTGACGATGGCAAGAGAAAGATTAATCCATGGTGTTGTGAGTGGGTTTGTCACGGTGAACGATGATAATAGAGGTAGGAGATGCAAAAAAAGGTGTGTGTGTGTGTGTGTGTGTGAGAGAGAGAGAGAGAGAGAGAGAGAGGAGGTTGAAGGGGAGTGTGTGGCTACATGTGATGCGCTGGGTGATTACGTTAAAGCCGAGTCGTCACATTTCGTTGGCACGACAAATCGGAAACATTCACAGATTCACCTTTTCTTAACAATGGTGGCATTAACAGATCAAAGGAATTACAACACTACGCAAAGAATCCCAAAGGAAATAAAAAATTACAACATGATCCCCCCTTTATCAAACAGGGCCCCAAAATGGTACGAAGAAAATGCAATTGATTCCTAATAATGCTCCCAGAGACCACGCTAGAGATGCTATTGCCACCATCTTCAGCCAAATCCTTGGCATCTGCAAGGAGAAGAGGGCCTCCCCAATGGAAGTTGAAATTGGGGCATCAATTTTTTCGGCAAATCCACCTGAGGCAGGTGTTCTACCCTAGCCACTTGTAGGTTTCATTTGAGACTTGAGATCTTTTGTTCCATGGTTGTAGCTGCTGAGATTTGAGCAGCGATATAAGATAGCTAAAGACGAACCTTAAAACCAACTTCAACTCACCCAATCCATCCTCCATAGCCAGCCTCCACGACAGAGGAGAGACATAGGAGTGAAAAACCAACTCCAAAATGGCACAAAGCCATATGCCCACATGACAAGTCCTATCACTACACCTGACTTAACGCTACTCTATACATGAATGTGTCCTCCCCTCCCCACGCCGGTTATTCAACCAAAATCACAGGTTGCTATTGCAGTAGGTAAAAATCAAAGGCGGATATTAGGGAGGGTGAAGGAAATATGCCCTAGAGGCAATAATAAAGTTATTATTTATTTCCTCATATCATGATAAATGTTTATTATTCATGCTAGAATTGTATTGACCGGAAACATGATACATGTGTGAATACATAGACAAAACTATAGTCACTAGTATGTCTCTACTTGACTAGCTCATTAATCAAAGATGGTTATGTTTCCTAACCATAGACATGTGTTGTCATTTGATTAGTGGGACCACATCATTAGAAGAATGATGTGATTGGCATGACCCATTCCGTTAGCCTAGCACTTGATCGTCTAGTATACTGCTATTGCTTTCTTCATGACTTATACATGTTCCTGTAACTATGAGAATTATGCAACTCCCGTTTACCGGAGGAACACTTTGGGTACTACCAAACGTCACAACGTAACTGGGTGACTATAAAGGAGTACTACAGGTGTCTCCGAAGGTACATGTTGAGTTGGCGTATTTCGAGATTAGGTTTTTTCACTCCGATTGTCGGAGAGGTATCTCTGGGCCCTCTCGGTAATGCACATCACTATAAGCCTTGCAAGCAATGTAACCAATGAGTTGGTTACGGGATGATGCATTACGTAACGAGTAAGGAGACTTGCCGGTAACGAGATTGAACTAGGTATTGGATACCGACGATCGAATCTCGGACAAGTAACATACCGATGACAAAGGGAACAACGTATGTTGTTATGCGGTTTGACCGATAAAGATCTTCGTAGAATATGTAGAAACCAATATGGGCATCCAGGTCCCGCTATTGGTTATTGACCGAGAATGGTTCTAGGTCATGTCTACATAGTTCTCGAACCCGTAGGGTCCGCACGCTTAACGTTATGATGACAGTTTTATTATGAGTTTATAAGTTTTGATGTACCGAAGTTTGTTCGGAGTCCCGGATGTGATCACGGACATGACGAGGAGTCTCGAAATGGTTGAGACATAAAGATTGATATATTGGAAGCCTATGTTTGGACATCGGAATGGTTCCGGGTGAAATCGGCATTTTACCGGAGTTCCGGGAGGTTACCGGAACCCCCCGGGGGTTATTGGGCCTACATGGGCCTCGAGGGAGAAGAGGGAAGGAGCCAGGAGGGGGCCGCGCGCCCCTCCCCTTCCTAGTCCGAATAGGACAAGGGAAGGGGGGCGGCGCCCCCCCTTTTCTTCCTCTCTTCCTCCTCTTTCCCCCCTTCTCCTACTCCTACTTGGAAAGAAGGGAGTCCTACTCTCGGTGGGAGTAGGACCCCCCCTTGGCGTGCCCTCCTTGGCCGGCCGTCTCCTCCCCCCTGGCCCCTTTATATACGGGGGCGGTGGGGGGGGGGCACCCCATAGACACAAGTTGATCTACGGATCGTTCCTTAGCCGTGTGCGGTGCCCCCCTCCATCATATTCCACCTCGGTCATATCGTCGCGGAGTTTAGGCGAAGCCCTGCGCCGGTAGAACATCATCATCGTCACCACGCCGTCGTGCTGACGGAACTCATCTCCGGAGCTCTGCTGGATCGGAGGCCGGAGATCGTCATCGAGCTGAACGTGTGCTGAACTCGGAGGCTCCGTACGTTCGGTGCTTGGATCGGTCGGATCGTGAAGACGTACGACTACATCAACCGCGTTGTGCTAACGCTTCCGCTTACGGTCTACGAGGGTACGTGGACGAACACTCTCCCCTCTCGTTGCTATACCATCACCATGATATTGCGTGTGCGTAGGAAATTTTTTGAAATTACTACGTTCCCCAACAGAGGGAGGGAACAATTAATGTTTACCTTAGGGTATGTAGAGAAGGCCACAATTATTTTGACAAGTCTCTTGAGGTTGGTGGGGGCGGACATGGCATCACGCGTAGAGAACTTCTAGACCTACATGTTGTTGCCATTGAGAAATCAAATACTATTGTAGTATAAATAGAAATCATGTATTTATAAACAAGGTTGCTATAATTTCTCAAATCATCCGTAAAAATGCAGTGAAACTCATGGGATTCTTCCTTGAGACAAATATGGTGAAACTCATGGGATTCTTCCTTGAGACAAATGTGGTGAAACTCATGGGATACTTCCTTGAGACAAATGTTCCTGGGTGTAAGGGCGGCCTGCTATGGTACAGAGACCCATGAGCGAGACAAATGTTCCTGGGTGTAAGGGCGGTCTGCTATAGTACGGAGACCCATGAGCAAGACAAATGTTCCTGGGTGTAAGGGTGGTCTGCTATGGTACGGAGACCCACAAGCGAGACAATGTTTCTCCTAGACTCATGGGATACTTCCTTGAGACAAATGTTCCTCGGTGTAAGGGCGGTCTGCTATGGTACAAAGACCCACGAGCGAGACAATGTTCCTCCTAGAGGAAAGCGGACTGCGCTTTGTGGAAGGTAAGTCCAGCAGGGTTGATGGTGAGAGTGGTGATGCAATGCCCGGACTAGTCATCGAGGCCGTTGATGAGCGCAAGTGGCATGTCTCACAAGAGAGCCGACGTCGCGAAGGCTGTCGGCAATGCACTTGAGGTGGCTCGAGTAGGCAGTCACTAGTAGAAAAACACCTATTAGTCCCGGTTCGTAAGGGCCTTTAGTCCCGGTTCATGAACCGGGACTAATGGGTCGTTACTAATGCCTCCACCCATTAGTACCAGTTCAAACACGAACCGGGACAGATGCCTCCACGTGGCCGGTCCGCCGAGCCCAGTCAGGGGGGCCTTTGGTCCCGGTTGGTGGCACCTACCGGGACCAAAAGTCCATGTTTTTTTTAGAAAAGTGGCTGCTTTAGGGGTTTTGTGGGTTATTTTTAGGTTGTTATTAGCTAGCTAATAGAGAGAAGTGTCATGTCTTATATCTTCGTCCTTGGTTTATCAACGCTGCTGCTATATATGTTCATTTCACCCGCTGATATAACATGCTCATGCATGCTCGCATCATACATCATCATATATATAATAACAAGTCCTACTAATATCATGCATCATCATACAACTTCTACTCATTATTAATAATAAGTCATACGATCATCATCCTCGTAGTCATCGAACCCAACCCTACATAATTGTTCTTAGCACATGATCATCAGTATCAGGTAGGACCTAAACACGTAAAATAGCATAAAACAATATAGCCCCTGACTCTCCATTATGAAGAATGGAGATCATCCTGTCTCCAATTCTTGCCCTTTGCTGCTTTTTGCTTCCAAGAAGCTCCTTGCGACTGTCCATACATTTTTTTCCATTTTTTGATTGTAATGTCTCCACTTCTTTTAGAAACCCGTTATGGACAGTTGAGATTCGTAGGACGACCTGGTTGTATGGTCAAAACATGAAGGCTACCATGTGTATACATCAGATGAGGCACACAATCATTCGGGATTATCTGTTGAAAAACATAGTAATAACTTTGTAGTTAGCAATGATGTACTAGTTTTAAAAGTGTGCAAAAAGATGCACGGATGTTGTAATAGTAAAAAATAATCTTACCAGGGTATCTCCATGGTAGTTACCGTAGTTCAACACGTGCACTAGTGGCACGTATTGACCATAATGTTGAGGAGTTTGATTGTAGATATTGTAATTCTCAAGATCAATACAAAATGCGACCAGATGATTTTTATCCTGATAAGTTAATTCGGAGCCTTCGGTGTAGTAGGTTCTGTCTACCATCTTCCGCACATTCTTGGAAAAATGAAAATAAGCTGTCAATGGAGATAAGTTGTCAACTATATATTTTGAAATAAACAATATAAATTACTTAATAACTATGTTAAGCTCACATGGGGGAAGAATTGGAGGTGTATCCACAAGGACCCAAATCGAAGGTGTCTCTTGCTCGATTGTAGGATCACCAAGATCCATGGTGACAAACATACCCTCATCAAGACCATACATCTTGCAAAGTGTTTTCCAATTTTTGCAACCAAAATGGGTTACATTCTGAGCATTGTACAGCTTTACTTGAAAATCCACACCATGATGGGTACTTAGGATAATTTTTTTGTTTTCGAAACTTTCATGGTCTTCAAAACACATTCTCCCCAAGACATAGCGTCTTGCAAAGCATGGGATAAGCTAGTCGAATTGGAAAAGATGAAAAATACACGTTAAAATAGTTGAACTCGTGCTTAATTACGAAAAAAACTATTGTCGTCGTTGCGTACCATATGAATATCGCAGGTCTCCACGAGCTTAATGCTGAAGCGCCGATCTTCGTCCAGCTCAATGAACCTGTCGCAGAGACCTCGATCGTCATGGCACCAGTCGCACTCACCCGGGCGGTTTTCGTCGTCCGATGAGTACGACATTTCCGGCCTATGTTCATAATTCAAATATTAAACTAGATCATTATTATTAATTACGGGTTGACTATCGATGATCGATGTACGTAGCTCCTCCTTTCATTTCCGAATGCATTATTATACCAAATTGTCTAGCACACGGGAATGAAGATCAATAAGCAAAACCAAATCATAAAATAAGCAAAACCAAATCATAAAATAAAGTATAGTATTCAAATTAGCATGCATTCAATAATTATAAGCAAAAGTACATCATCTCTTGGTGTCCGTACATCGTCGAATATTATCACTAATACAACTAGAACCGTAGCGCCCGACGGGTATCGACGCGGGCGGTGGACAACCAAAGATAAGGAACCATCACAGGATCATAGCTCCAGTGAGATCCCTGAAGAACCTGCCAGGTATTGTCGAACCTGCCCTCCAATGCAACCATGTAGCGACGGACGTGCTCGTTCTCCTCGCTGACACGGTGACGTACCACCTCCGCGGTGTCCGGAAGCCTCACCTCCGTCACTGGCCCACGCGACCGCCACCAAACAAGGATCGGGTCAACAACGCGCTGCCTCCTCACCAACCTACGTCCCCCGAAAGGTAGCACCTCCCAATACCAGCCCGGCGGAGCCCAGTCCCGAACATGGCCCTGATCAAGCAGGCCTCCACCGCCGACGTCGATGCGGGAACTACTTCTATATATAGTTAAATAAAGTAGTTTTATTAATTAAATCAACTATCTAGTTCTACTACTAAGCACTTACTATAAATAAATAAGTAGTACTTACTAAAAACAAGCTACTTCTATATATAGTAAAATAAATTAGTTTATTAAATCAACTAGCTAGTTCAACTATATATATATAAACTACTTCTTATTTTTTTTCCTTTTTCTAAATACTATGAACAAAAAAATCATTAAAATTCTATGAACAAAATTAATTACACAATATAAATATCATCGAAAAAATCTATTAACAATAATATCACCAAACATGCATATTCAATAATAATATCACCAAAAAAATCTATTAACAGAAAAAAATCTAACAAAATATGAACAAATTAATTACTACACATCTAATCTAACAAAAAAATCTAATCTAACAAAAAAATCTAACATAATATGAACAAATTAATTACTACACATCTAATCTAACAAAAAGAATCTAATCTAACAAAAAAAATCTATGAACTGCATATCTAAATTACTACACATCTAACCTAACAAAAAAATCTATGAACTACAAAAAAATCTAACAAAAATAAAAAAATGCTCACGGCCGGCGAAGGCGACGGCGGGGTGCGGAGCGGGGCGGCGACGGCGTCGAGGCGGCGCGGGCCGGGGTGGTGACGTCGATCGGGGCGGCGGGGCGGGCGGCGACAGCGCGCAGGGCGGGGCTGGGCGGGGCGGGCGGCGACGGCGCGCGTGGCGGGGCTGGGCGGGGCGGCGCGGGGCGGCGACGGCGTCGGGGCGTGGCGGGGCGGGGCGGCGACGGCGTCGAGGCGGGGCGGCGACGGCGAGGTGGCGGCAGGGAGACGCGGCGACGGGAGTGGAGGAGGAGAGATCGAAGTCGCGCTAAGTGTTGTATATATAGCAAAGGCTTTGGTCCCGGTTCGTGAAACCAACCGGGACTAATGCCCCCCTTTAGACCCGGTTGGAGCCGCCAACCGGGACCAATGGCCTCTTTTCAGCAGCCCAAAGGGCGGGAAACGAAGACCTTTGGTCCCGGTTGGTGGCTCCAACCGGGACAAAAGAGGGGCATTGGTCCCGGTTGGTTCCACCAACCGGGACCAAAGAGGGGCATTGGTACCGGTTCGTGCCACCAACCGGTACCAATGGACCCGTCTAACTACTTTTTTATTTTCTGCAGCTGTTTTTTAGTTGATTCTTCCTGCAGCTATTTTTTTAGTCCCACCTCGCCAAGCGAGAGGCACTCGCAGCTGTTTATAAGCACTGAGTGCAGAGACGATAACGAAGAGGCTCAATGCTCACCTGCACGCTGGTTAGCTTCAAGCCTTGAGGAATATGGTAGACTGCACAGAGCTATGTGCAGTGCAGTTGACACTATTTCGAAAGGCTTGAAGCAAATTAACGAGCATTGCGCCACTTTTTTATTTTTAATGACTTATTACAACTCAGAAATGAAAAGAAAAAAATAAATATAGCAGAAAAGAAAAAAATATATATAAAAACCACTCAGAAATAAATAGAAGAAAAAATAATTTTGATTAACTTTACTAAAAAAATGAGCGTAGATGCTTATTTTTTAATGACTTATTACAACTAAGAAATAAAAAGAAAAAAAAATAGAAGAAAAAATATTTGTGATTAACTTTACTAAAAAATGAGCATAGATGCTTATTTTTAATGACTTATTACAACTTAGAAATGAAAAGAAAAAAAATAATATAGCAGAAAAGAAAAAAACAATATAAAAACCACTCAGAAATAAGTAGAAGAAAAAATAGTATTGATTAACTTTACTAAAAAAATGAGCATAGATGCTTATTTTTAATGACTTATTACAACTCAGAAATAAAAAGAAAAGAATAAATGTAGCAGAAAAGAAAAAAAAACTATATAAAAACCACTCAGAAATAAATAGAAGAAAAAATAATTTTGATTAACTTTACTAAAAAATGAGCATAGATGCTTATTTTTAATGACTTATTACAACTCAGAAATAACAAGAAAAAAATAAATAGAAGAAAAAATAGTTGTGATTAACTTTACTAAAAAGAAAAAACTATATAAAAAACTACTCAGAAATGAGCATAGATGCTCTTATAGAGAAAATTCAACCTAAATTTATAATAAATTTCTACTAACTTCAGAGAAATTCAGTATGAATTTAGGTTAAATTCCCTGTATAAGGGCATCTATTTTCATTTTGAGAGGAGCTCAATAAGGCAGAGAGGGAGGGGCTTATAAACTAGTCTGAGCTCCCTTCGGTTGGCGAGGTGGGACTAAACTCTGGCCGCAACGAGGACCAACCCTTTAGTCCCGGTTGGTGGCACAAACCGGGACTAAAGGGCAGCCTTTGGTCCCGGTTCAAGCCACCAACCGGGACCAATGATGGTGGGCCAGGTGCGAGGCCCATTGGTCCCGGTTCGTCCCACCAACCAGGACCAAAAGGTCCAGACGAACCGGGACCAATGGCCCATGTGGCCTGGCCGGCCCCCGGGGCTCACGAACCGGGTCCGATGCCCCCATTGGTCCCGGTTCTGGATTGAACCGGGACTAATGGGCTTGGCCGGCCTGGACCATTGGCATGTTTTCTACTAGTGAGTGTTGTTGGATTGCCCTACAGAAAATTATGGAACCCGTGCTTCGTGAATATGGCACGTTGGAGGTGATTGTCGAGGAACAAATTGTTGAGGGTGGACCAAGCATGTTCGGTGCTGTCAAAATGTTGAATGATAATGTCGAGGATGTTCTTGGTAATGGCGGTGTAGAGCCAAGAGATGAAGCATTGGCCCATGTGCATCGACTCGACATCATGGACCATGAGCTGGGCGTCGAGAGTCACCTTGATGTGATCGATGAGGTCGAGCTTCCGAAAGGTGATGTTGAAGTGCGTTTGCCAAACGATGAAGTTGGGATCCTCGAAATCGAGAATCATGGGGACATGAGACCGGATGGAGAGGAGTTGGGTAGCCGCGATGGATGGACAGCCGGTAGGAGGAGTAACATCGTGAAGATCAGTGAAAGGGTTGCCATCACCGCTGCCCGCTAAGACCGGAGAAGGAGGAGGAGATCGCCATCACATGAAGAGGAGGGGCAACGGGAATACATGGATGGTTTAAGGCTGGAAATCATAGGTAGATGATACCATTTAAGGTTTGAGAGAAGTCAACACTATGTTGTTTACTCTTACACTGGGATGTTGCCATAGCCCTATACTAATGTTGACGGACCAATACAGCTATCATAGGATCATCGATTTTATGAATAAAACTAGAACATGAAGGCGCGCTTTGCTGCGCCCGCTCATATTGACAATTAACACTTAAACTATTTTTGAAAAATCCAAGCAGTATTTGAGAAAAATTGAATAGTTTATATGGGTCCAAGTATATGTGAGAGATATTTTCAAGATAATTGTTCAAAGCGTTAAGCTTTACATGCTAGCTGCGTCTCAGTGGTGCACTGAGACCATAACAAATGACAAACTCAATCATGATATAGATGGACGATAAGCTGAATTTTATCACATATAAATTAGCCTGTTGGATCTAACTCCCAATAAACAAAATGGATCAACTGTACAATATTCGAATTGACTCAAGCGTAGCTTTAATCCTCAAGGTGTGTCAGGTACACATAAAAATGTCGGATCCAAATGTCATGCTATGGATTTTATTCATGCCACGCGCTGACCATTGATTTTAGCAGCAAGTGATCTCACAACTGCTGGACTGTTTTTCTTAGACAACTTGCTCGCAGGTGATGGTGCATAGATCATCGACATGGGCCTTGTGAAATCATTCTAGTGATAGAAATATACCTTCATCAATTTCATGGCATCTGAAGAAGTAAAAGTAAGATTAGGTTCAGATGTGCAATCTTGGGCAACTCGTTCAGTTGAAAATTAAAACTTCTCAGAAAATCCTAAAACATACTTGATAGACTGCTTGCCTTGCATTATCAAATTGACCACAAAGGGCTTCGCTTCACCGATTGCCTGCAATACTTGCGAAAGAGAGGATTTAGGTCTCAAAAGATTAAAACCATAGATCATAAGATCAGGCAGTGTTAATATGGTGCAACAAGCTTTGTTAACCAAACTAAATCCTAAATCTTGGGAGAGCTCAACACAAGATTGCTAACATCGGCACTCGCCTGCACTCCATGTGCCATGTAATACTTTTGGGAGAGCTCAACAACATGAACATTGACTTTTAGAAATTAATAGTGAATATGGTCTCTCGAGAAAGGGGAGAATATTTCCAGAAATAAATCGTGCGCATAATATATCTGAGAATAACACGGCAAAATCTGTAAAAAGAAATTACAATAGAAAACAACTTGTGTTTGAGTCACAAGTGTAAACAAAGAGTGAGCTTCTCATTTATCAGAGTCCGGTGGATAAAATAAGATGTTATTCGTAATAGCATGGTACAAATCCACCATTAGCATGGTCACGAAAAAACTAAATCCTCAGCTCACTTAATGAGCACTTGAACCACACAATAATCATGCCAAGATGAATTAAGTTAGGCACAAATATCACACAACCGGAATCAATGTCATGATCAATTGGAGAAATTCAAGCTTCTTTGTACCTACGCATATGCTCTCAGAATTTTGGTACCAATTCTTGGCCTTCCACGGAAGGATCTTCTCACATGGGAAATAAAACCGAACACATTGAGACATAAAAACAGAATTTGAAGTTTGTCAAAGAACATGCAGAACGAAGGAGAGAGGGTTGGACTCTGTCCCTGGGTACGAAGAGCAGAGGCGACGAGAAGGCACGCGAGAGAGCAGGCATATAGCGCCTCCATCGCCACCCCGAAACCATCCAGGTAGTTTGCCTCCAGCAATTTTTAGCAGTTTGTCCTGCAACAATAGTCCTAAGATTACATTAGAGATAAGCTGCTACCCTACCAGGCCAAGGAACATGGAAGGAGGGCCAACCTATAGGCAAGAAGAAATAGCTGGTAGGGGAAAAGAAGGAGAATCTAACCCATATCTAGAACAACGAACCAAGAATAGAAAAGGGGAAAAGGAGGAATCACGAACCTCCACTCTGAGCAATGGACTGGTTCGCCATTATTCTTCCGCCGCCGCCACCAAAGAGGATGGCCACATGCATGCCTCGTTTCCCATTCAAGATCGATCAGTCCGATTAAGGAGAGAGAACCCAGGTCAATCTGCGGAGCAGCGGCCCAGTTATGTGGTGAAAACGTGGAGAGTGGTGGGATGGACGGCGAGATCTGGACCACTAAGTGTAATCGGACGGTTAAGGATGTCAAATCGCTATAGGGGCTCCTACCTAGCTCTGTTTTACTATTTTGTAATATATTTATTTATATGTCTTTTGGAAGGTTACTAGTTTCACATGTGTCATGTGTGTATTTGTTTATTTAGAAAGTATGTAGAACCCACATGTGAACTCATCACCAACTATCATCTTTATAAATAGTAGGAAAGAAATTTAAAAGAGATGGCAAGTCATTTAACATACTTCTCAACGGCAGTTTAGCAGCAATTGTACGGCCCAATAGATCAAACAACAATGATGCCCCCCATCCTTCCCTCCTTGGTTGATCAATAGAGTTGTTTCTCTGCACCGCCGTGGTCAACATGACGTGAGCTTTCTATTACTGTCCTGCTCGTCATAATTTGCGCACTAACCGCGACGAAATCGAGCTCGCAATCCGTGCCAGTCGTCGGCTCTGTCGATGATTTCTGCCGCCTCGATCAACCCTTTTCCCTCCCGTTTGCTGCGATCGATCCACGCCATGACACCCTTCATTTCCCCCTAAAAGCATCTCCAACAGACGCCCCAAACGACGCGTGCGCGCGGTAAACGCAGCTTTTAGCGCGCGCGGGGCGGTTTGCCGCGCTCCAGCGGCCGCGGGAAACAAGCGCGCGCGGAAACCGTTTGCGCGCGCGCGCGAAAAGGCGCCAGCTCGCGCGCAAGATTTGGCGCGCCGCTTCGCGCGCGCCTATAAAAGCTGCGCGCGCCACGCGCCTTCTCCACACACATCTCTTCCCCTCTCCCTCTCCCTCTCTGCCACGCGCCGCTCCAGCGCCCCGCCACCGCTCCAGTGCCCCGCCACCGACGCGCCGCCATGCCGCCGCGCCGCCGAGGAGCGTCCGGCTACCGCGGCGTCCGCCTGCGGCCCAACGGCAGTTACACCGCGGAGATACGCTCCGGCGAACTCCGGCTCGCCCTCGGCACGTATGGGACGGCGCGACAGGCCGCCCGCGCGTACGACGCGGCGGCGTGGCGCCTAGGCCGGTCGCGCGGCTAGATGAACTTTCAAGATGTGTACACGCTCGAGCAAGCGCTCAACCTCGCCCCTCTGCCTCGTCTGAACACGGCGGAAGACCGTGCAGAGCATGCCGAGCGGCAACGCCGCCTCCTCGTCGCCCAGGAGGACGAGCGGGTCATGGCGGACTGGCACCAGCGCCACCCGGAGGACGTCGCCTACGAGCAAGCCTACTGGGCAAGGCGCCGCGAGGAGGACACGCAAAGGCGCCGCGCTTCGCGGTTGGACAGGCGTCGGCGGAAGGCGTTGACGAATGCGCAGTCCGACCTCGTTGCAGCAGGTGGGCGGTCGTTCTTCACGCCGAACGATGAGCGGTGGCTGGACATCTGGCTATCTACCTCGGACGACACCGCCGAGGATGATAGTGGTGATGATGATAGCGACTTAGAGTAGTTTTTTTTTTGTTAATGCAATCTATGTTTATCGTTTGTCGTTTTTATTTTATGCAATCTATGTTTCGGATGTAAAATACTTTTGTATCGTTTAATCTATGCAATCTATCTAGTTTTTTTAAAAAATTCTACTTTCAAAAATGCATACATCTCTAGTCGCGCGCGCTGCATTTTAGCGCGCTGCTGGAGCGGCGCGCGCGCTGCATTTTATCGCGGCTGCTGGAGCGGGCGCAGCGCGCCGCGCCAAACCAGGCGATGGGCGCGCGCTAAAACTGTTTTTTGCGCGCGCCGCGTTGGGCGTCTGTTGGAGATGCTCTAAGTATCTCCCTCTCACTCCTACCGAGCACCAAGACCGAGCTTGACGCCCAGAGCACGCCGTCGCCGTCCTAGACATAGCACATGCGGACAGAGGCCTATTCTAGCCCAGCTACCATGACTAGAAGGTTCCCCTCAATATCTTTTAACATTCCTGACGAATGAATCTACGGCTGAACCCTCCAATCAGCCGCGTCATGGTCGTCTTCCTCGCTCCGGAGCACCAGCCGCTGCATGCCTTCCTTGCCGGCATGCCGCATGAGCGTGCGCTGCTGTGGACTTCGCCGTACGGCGTCGCCTGCCTGACGGGTCTCAAGGAGGCGGCTAGCTGTGACCTCGATCTGCGCGAGCTGATGGCCTGATGCTGATCCACGGTTCCTGGCAAATTCCTCAAGGCAGACCAGGCAAGGCGCGCGGCAGAGGGTGGTTAGGATCGGCGTCCACGTGCTCGTGTGGCCGGCAGCGTGGGGCTCGCGAAGGTGTGCGCGGCGGGTGGCAGGCGGCTGGCAGAGCTGGGGCAAGGCGAGGCGCGAGGGGCCGACACACGCGGAAGCATGCGGTGGTCCGGAGCAGCGCGTATGACGTCCGGGAGCGTCGCGCGGTGGCCAGCAGGGTGACCGGCGGTCAGGCGCTCTGTCGTGGCGCGGTGCAGCGCAGCGCCACTTCTTCGTGGGTGCGCGCCTCATAGCGACCGGCGGCGCCGAGATCACCTGCACCTGTGTCGGGGAGTACGTGTGATGCTCGGTGCTCCCAGCCACCCACGGAAGCTCTTTTGTGAATCAAAAAAGAAAAATACATGGATTCGGTGTATACAGTACACATCAACTAAAAAAAAACTCAAAAAAAAACATACCCCTAAAAAACATGTCATAATAAATACACAAAAAAATTAACTGGTAAATACACAATTTGGTGTGTAGGCACGTGACATTGTTTTTTTTATAAAGGTACGTGACATTGTTGTAAATTAGCAATTCTAGCAGAATTTAATGTCATGTTGGGTCACATTCTGTACTAGGGGCAAAAATGTTTTTTAGTGTCATTTAACACCGTTTAGTCAAAAACTGACAAAAGTGTCATAAAGAAAACAAGATTTAAACTTAGTATTACATAGGGAAATAAAGTTCCAATGCCAAATAGTGAAGCCACATTTTAAACCGTGTTAAGTAAGGAATTTTTTCAAAAGACAATCCCGTTGACATGATAGACCCACCAATAATATCGTGGAATAAAAAGATAATGGAGAACTCGAGAAGTAGCCATGCTTGCGGTAACGGCAATGTGGTACAACTGGTTAAAAAGCTTAGCTCGTGGACGATATTAAGTTTGTAACTCACTTTTTAATGAACCAAGCTAATCACTGATTTGAACTTGCTAAGCATAATGAATTTAACAAGCAACTCGTGATGGTCATTAATGCAACATACCACATATTTTTATCGTAAGTGACAACATTTTATAGCAGCCTTACTCACTTATTTCATCTAATGGTCCAGAATATGTACTTTCAAATTCTAGCATAATTTTGAGAAACAAATTTTGAATAATTTGATACCTACGGTGTTTATGGTAATGTATGTGTTAACAAGCGTCCGAGTGTGCTTGCGAGCTTTAAACGAATCGAGCCAAACATTTTTTTTCTACTCATTAAGCTTAACAAGCGAGTGCATATCTGGCGATACCGTACATGAGATGATCCCATGGTCCAGGACCATGTGGGCCGTTGGATCTGGACCGGATGAAGATGATTGAGCAGTCACCCTTCCCTTTGGAAAATATACACAATACACCCTAGCTTATTTCCTAATGGAGCTGCGAGTGCATATCCATTTGTCATGTCCCCTTCTTTGATACGTCTCGTTTGCCCACCGCCGCCGGCTCCGATGGGGCTTGTCCCACTACCGCTGGCCACCAAGGCGCATGCCCCCATCTATCCTGGCTTAGCCCCAATCATGCATGCACGCGTGCCGAATCAGTCGCTCGGATCCGATCCAAACCCTACCATGGGAGCCAAGACAGACCTCTCCCCACGGCCGCCGAAGCCTGTCGCGTCGCAGGAGAACCCACACAACGAGTATTGGGTAAGAGGCAGCACCTTTTCTGTTGTTGCATCTAGGCCACTTTTTCGTGTTTTATTTCCTGATTTGTTTGTTTTCTGGTGTTTGATTTCCTGATTTTACTTGTTTTCTTTAAGGATACGATGTCAGCGTTGGGGGCATCGGTGTCGTTTGGGCCGCTCCTATCCAAGCCGCTGGAGAGAGATGCCATGGCACATGTACCAGCCTTGCCGTTGGCTCACATACCGCATGTCCAGTCGCCCGCCGGCAGCATGTAGCGGTACAACTCAAGGTGCATGTTCCAGTTGCAGCGGTTGGAGCTTGATCTGCCTCCCCCAACTGTGGTGATGCGTGTATTGGCCGAACAAGGCAATATGCTATATTTTAGGGGTAAGATGCAAATATTCCAAGGGGTAATATGTAAATAGGTAGGACTTAATCATGTCCCTTCATCTTAGATCTAACGCAACATGTGGTTCTGGAGCAGCGTATCACCACATACATCGTAGCACTTGATATTTTTCCCTCAATAATGTTATACGTATAAAGAGTTACACGCTGACTAGGGTTCTTTCTTTCTAATAACTAACCTCCTCCCCCCCCCCCCCCCCCCCCCCCCCCCGATTTTCAAGGGGTAGGCCCTCCACCCATTAATCTTCAATCAAAATTCACCTGCCTGTAAAACCCTCATAAACCTACATGAGGTAAATGCACCGGTGACACATAAAGTTCCTTAGGATGTGCAGTTTGGTGCCTAATATTGCAAAATGCGGAAAAGTGGTGTCAAAACTTGTTTTTGCAAGCACGTACGGTGCAAATCAGACCTACGGGCGTATCCTGGCGCATGGAGGCCACTGTCAGTGGCTGGCGCGTGGCACTTTATAGATACCCCCTGACTTTGTACTAGTCGCAGGGTAAAAGCGTGAAACAGCGGGAGTACAACAGGCTTCTACTAGTAGCTTTGCCATATATTTATATCAGAAATCTGGTGCTAGCTCACTGGTAGCTAGCATGACTCTTCTCTGCCTAGGTCCTGGGATCAAACCCTAGGCCACCCAAATTTTACATCAGTTTTTTGTTATTGCAGAACTACATATAGTGTGTCACACTTATTGCCAGAAGAACATACAGTTCAAATGTCTATAGTAAAAAATCATCTGTAAAACAGAAGAACATGCGATTCAAATGCTTACAGTAAAAGTCAACTATAAACAAGTTATATTCATTTTGTAGAGGAAGATTGCTCACCTACTTGAACTACAGTGAGAGGAAATGCTGCCAATCATCATCTAGAGGTGCATTCTGTGTGAACACAACCTCTTCCTCTGCTTGGACATAATTTCACTAGTAGAAAAAGGGTCAAACGTGAAGCACATTAGTGTCGGTTTGTATTAGAGCCGGCACAAATGTATACATTAGTGCCGGTTCCAACGGCTAGCCGGGCCGCTCTCATTAGTACCGGTTCGTGGCTAACCTTTAGCACCGGTTCGTGCCACGAACCGGTACTAATGAGGGTGGTGGCAGGATGTTGTCAGTCTGGGCCCCCTCCAGCACCTTTAGTACCGGTTCGTGGAACGAACCGGTACTATAGGTCCTCCTGCATATAAACCCTTCGTCCAGCTCGCTCTGTTCTTCCCCCTTTCCCCTCTCCTCTCCTCTCTGTTCTTCCTCTTCCCCTCGAGCTCATCACACATTTTGCCCAAAATTTGTCAAGATTTGAAGGCCCCCATCCATTCAAGTGATCACAAAGGTTAGCAACTTTGTCCTTTCATCTCTCGTTGCTAGATTAGCTCTTGCAATGCTTTATATAGTTATTAATTTGTGAGTTTAGTAATTTGGGAGGAAATATATATGTGCTAGTATTTGATTTATATGCAATTTGAGGTCAAAAATAACACTTAGTTTGCATATGTAGGTGTGGTTTACTTAGTGCCTTCTAAATCTCCGTCGTAACCACCGTCGATCGCCCGCACCGTCCTGTCGCCGGCACCACCTTGTGGTGAGCCTCTTGTTCATGAAATTTATATAAAAAATTGATGTTTGTGTGATTTGGATATATAGTTAATCATGTAATAATTATCTTACCCGTACGTTGTTTGTTATACATAGTGCCATGGTTTTGATATCCGTCCCCGTCGGCCCTCGTCCTTGTTATGATTCGGATGTGGTATATTCTCTTTTAAAACTATTTGTTACATTTCGTGTTTATGACAAATTATGCCCATCAAGTTGACATAGATATTTTTATCTAGGAGGTATGTGAACCGGAAATTCCAACCGACCCTATTGTCGAGAGGTTAAATTTAGTTGAAAGAGAAAACGATTACTTGAAAGAAAAATTGAAAAGAATTGAGAGGGAGAAGATGGAATTGGAGTTGCATGTTGCCGATGTCGTCGATGATCACAAGATCAAGATGGAGAAAATGCGCTTGAAGATTAGAAAGATTAGAAAATATGCCATCGATAGTAAGGCTTGGTATCATTATGCTGTTGGATCAATTGTTACCTTAGTTGCGATCTTGATCGCATTTGTTGTTGCATTTAAATGCTTTAGCTAGAGAGTTATTTGTTTGTTGCATTTAAGTGTTGTATGAACTTTATGTATGAACTTGTATTAATTTGGTCTATTCGGTGTTGTGTAAAGAAGATGAGACGGCAATGGATGTACGATGACCGATGCTCTCCCCAGTTCGTTGAGGGCGTGCATACTTTTCTGCTTGCCGCTGAGGCAAACAAGCGGGTGGATGGTTTTATGCCTTGTCCATGTGCTGGCTGTAAGAATGGTCAAAATTACTCTACGTCAAGAACCATTCACGTCCAATTGTTTGAGTCCGGTTTCATGCCCCACTATAATGTTTGGACCAAGCACGGAGAAAGAGGGGTTATGATGGAAGACAATGAAGAAGAAGAGGACGATGACAGCTATCCTGGCCATGGGTTCCCTGAATACGATGATACAACAATGGGGGAAGAAGCTGAGCCGGTAATGCGGGAAGAAGCTGAGCCGGCAATGCGGGAAGAAGCTGAAGAAGAGGCATCAGATGAGCCCGTTGATGATCTAGGTCGGGCCATTGCCGATGCAAAGAGAAACTGCGCAAGTGATTTGGAGAAGAAGAAGTTGCAGCGCATGTTAGAGGATCACAAAAAATTGTTGTACCCGAATTGCGTAGGTGACAAGAAAAAGCTGGGCACCACGCTAGAATTGCTGCAATGGAAGGCAGAGAATGGTGTATCTGACAAGGGATTTGGAAAGTTGCTGGTAATGATAAAGGATATGCTTCCAAAGGACAACGAATTGCCCGAGAGTACGTACGAAGCAAAGAATGCTGTCTGCCCTCTAGGGTTAGAGGTGCAGAAGATACATGCATGCCCTAATGATTGCATCCTCTACCGCGGTGAGTACGAGGATTTGAACGCTTGCCCGGTATGTGGTGCATTGCGCTATAAGATCAGCCGCGATGAGCCTGGTGATGTCGAGGGCGAGCGCCCCAGGAAGAAGATTCCTGCCAAGGTGATGTGGTATTCTCCTATAATACCACGGTTGAAACGTTTGTTCCAAAACAAAGAGCATGCCAAGGCGATGCGATGGCACAGAGAAGACCGTAAGAAAGACGGAAAGTTGAGAGTACCCGCTGACGGGTCGCAGTGGAGAAAAATCGAAAGAAAGTACGGGAAGGAGTTTGCAGATGACACAAGGAGCGTATGGTTTGGTCTAAGCGCAAATGGCATTAATCCTTTTGGGGAGCAGAGCAGCAACCATAGCACCTGGCCTGTGACTCTATATTTGTATAACCTTCCTCCTTGGTTGTGCATGAAGCGGAAGTTCATTATGATGTCAGTGCTCATCCAAGGCCCTAAGCAACCCGGCAACGACATTGATGTGTACCTAAGGCCATTAGTTGAAGAACTCTTACAACTGTGGAATGGAACAGGTGTACGTGCGTGGGATGAGCACATGGGGGAAGAATTTGACCTAAAGGCATTGCTGTTCGTGACCATCAATGATTGGCCTGCTCTCAGTAACCTTTCAGGACAGACAAACAAGGGATACCGCGGATGCACGCACTGTTTGGATGATACCGACAGTATATATTTGAATAGTTGTAAGAAGAATGTGTACCTGGGACATCGTTGATTTCTTTCGAGCAGGCATCCCGTAAGAAAGAAAGGCAAGCATTTCAAAGGTGAGGCCGATCACCGGACGAAGCCTCGCCACCGTACTGGTGCTGATGTACATGATATGGTCAAGGATTTGAAGGTGATATTTTGAAAGGGTCCTGGCGGACAACCTGTTCTGAAGGACGCGGACGGACGCGCACCCATGTGGAAGAAGAAATCTATATTTTGGGACCTGCCATATTGGAAAGACCTAGAGGTCCGCTCCGCAATCGACGTGATGCACGTGACGAAGAATCTTTGCGTGACCCTGCTTGGCTTCTTGGGCGTGTATGGGAAGACAAAAGATACACCTGAAGCACGGGAGGACCAGCAACGTATGCACGGAGAAGACGACATACATCAGGGTCATGCAAGCTACGCTCTTACCAAAGAAGAGAAGGAAATCTTTTTTGAATGCCTGCTCAGTATTAAGGTACCGTCTGGCTTCTCGTCGAATATAAAGGGAATAATAAACATGGCAGAGAAAAAGTTCCAGAACCTAAAGTCTCATGACTACCACGTGATTATGACGCAACTGCTTCCGGTTGCATTGAGGGGGCTTCTACCGAAAAACGTTCGATTAGCCATTGTGAAGCTATGTGCATTTCTCAATGCAATCTCTCAGAAGGTAATCGATCCAGAAATCATACCAAGGTTACAGAATGATTTGGTGCAATGTCTTGTCAGTTTCGAGTTGGTGTTCCCACCATCCTTCTTCAACATCATGACGCACGTCCTAGTTCACCTATGCGATGAGATTAACGTTTTGGGTCCTGTATTTCTACACAATATGTTCCCCTTTGAGAGGTTCATGGGAGTCTTAAAGAAATATGTTCATAACCGTGCTAGGCCAGAAGGAAGCATCTCCAAGGGCCATCAAAATGAGGAGGTCATTGAGTTTTGTATTGACTTTATTCCTGACCTTAAGCCGATTGGTGTTTTTGAATCGCGGCATAAGGGCAGACTGGATGGAAAAGGCACGCTAGGAGGGGAACAAATAATATGTATGGACGGATATTCTCTCATTGAAGCACACTACACAGTTCTACAGAATTCCACCTTGGTGGCTCCGTATATGGATGAACACAAGAATTTGCTACGCTCCAAACACTCGGAGCGGTCTGATGACAGGATTACACGTGAACAAACCAGGAGTTTCGCCAACTGGTTGCAGACACGTACCATGCATGACACCTCTATTGAAGATGACCTGCACTTGCTGTCCCAGTTACCATCTTCGAATATAATGACTTTCAAAGGGTATGAGATAAATGGTAATACATTTTACACGATCGCCCAAGATAAGAAGAGCACCAACCAAAACAGTGGTGTCCGCTTTGATGCAGAAACCAAGACGGGAAAGGAAACATATTATGGTTATATACAGGACATATGGGAACTTGACTATCGACGTGGTTTAAATGTCCCTTTGTTTCGATGCAAATGGGTCAATATGACACGAGGCGGGGTAACAGAAGACCCGCAGTACGGAATGACAACAGTGGATCTCAACAATCTTGCGTATGCAGACGAACCATTCGTCCTAGCCAATGATGTGGCACAGGTTTTCTATGTGAAGGACATGTCTACCAAGCCAAGAAAAAGAAAAGATAAGAAAGCGAATGCATCGTACGATGAGCCAAAGCGGCACATAGTTCTTTCTAGGAAGAGAAACATCGTGGGAGTGGATGACAAGACAGACAAGTCAGAAGATTATGAAAAGTTTGATGAAATTGCTCCATTCACAGTGAATATTGACCCGAGCATCCCGTTAAATGATGAAGATTTTCCATGGTTATGGCGCAAAGGGACACACACAAAGAAAAAGTTTCACACCCAAAGATCTGGGATGTGATCGGCTTCACTATCATCACTTTCTTCTGTGTTTCACACCCAGGAGGGAATGTCTGTAGTAGTTAGGGTAGTTATGTGTTTTGGCATTTGAAACGCGAAGAAATTTTATGTGCAAACAAATTCTTTTCATGCATTTACTGATTTTTTTTCCAGCTAAATGACCCTGAAATTGAAAAGTAATTCAAATGAACTCAGAAAAGGTTGAAAGTTGGCATGGTATCATAATTTCATACAAATAGCATGTGCAAGAAAGTAGAGAGGGTTACAGCAAAAACTGGATGCACTTCGTGTACAAAATGGACAATCTCTTTCGAAGTATCAGGGTTTCCGACGAAAACTGAACTGTTACAAAGGCATTTCATTTTTTAAATAACCTAAGCATTACTAAATTGAATATAATGATAAAACACACTAATATTAAACATAAGAAAAAAGAATCACTGAAAAAACTTTTTTCAAAGTTAAGTTATTCACAAACTAGTGATTCACACAAATTTCAAATAATTCAAAATTTAAACTATTCAAATTTGAAATCTACCGGCACTAACAGAAAGTTTGTAATTTTTTGTACCTAAAGCAAAAATATTCACAAAGAAACACTAAATACAGCAAAAAACAACTCAAAAATAAATAAAACAAAAAAATAAAGCAAAAAAAAATTAAAGCGAAAAAAACTAAGAAAAAAAACCCGCCTACTGGGCCAAAGCGGCCTGCATACGACTAGCGACACAACCTTTCGTTGGGCCAGGATGCAGGCCCGCGAAGGCCCAGTAGGCCCACTAGGCGAAAAGGACTGGTAGGCCCAGTAGGCCTGGTTAGGAGAGGAGCTCGAGAGAGCTACCGCACTGGGGGTTATAAACCAGTGCGGTAGCCCCTCGACTAGCGAGGTGGGACTAAACTTGCCGCACCGCACCTGCGCCAGTGCACCCCCTTTTGTACCGGGTCGTGGCACAAACCGGTACTAAAGGGGGGCCTTTAGTACCGGTTTGTGCCACCACCCGGTACTAAAGGGAGTCGCTTCCCGCCGCTTGGCCTGGCCAAAACAGACCTTTAGTACCGGTTGGTGGCTCCAACCGGTACTAAAGGTGCCTTCTATATATACAACAGCTACGAAAATTTCAGTTTCCCTCTGTTTGTTCCTCTGTTCCGTCGTCTCCGTCGCCGTCGCCGCCGCCCTCGATCGTCTCCATCGCCGCTCGTCTCCGTCGCCGCCCCCGTCCCCGTCGCCGCCCCGGGCCCGTCCCCGTCGCGCCGTCCCCGTCCCTGTCGCGCCGTCCCCGTCCCCGTCGCACCGTCCGTGCCGTCGCCGCTCCGGCCGTCACCTCGCCGTCGCCTCGCAGTCGTCGTCGCCCGCTGTGAGCCCTCCCCGAGCCCGTACACACACACACAAGCATGTTTAATTAGTTTAGATAATTAGTCTTTAATTAGTTTAGATTATTTAGATTATTATTTTGTATGTTTAATTAGTTTAGATAATTAGTGTTTAATTAGTACACACACACACGTATTTTGTATGTTTAATTAGTTTAGATTATTTAGATTATTATTTTTTCACTATTATATATGTATGAATGCATGTTAGATGGATATAATTAGTGCTTAATCAGTTAGAAATTAGTGTTATATAGAAATGTTAGAAATTAGTGTTATATAGAAATGTTAGAAATGTTAGAAATTTTAGTGTTATTTAGATTATTTAGATTAGCATAATTAGTGCTATATAGAAATGTTAGAAATTTTAGTTATCAAAATCCAATCATTAAAAGAATGTTACTTTTTGCGGGCATATAACTAGTATTTGTTTTCGACGATGCCCGGCCCGCATCCGCGCCGTCGACCCGTCCGCGACGACGTCCAGCCGACCCATGTCCGGGACTGGGCTCCGCCGGGCTGGCACTGGGAGGTGCTGCCTGGAGGGGGGCGCCACTTGATGAGGAACCCGGCCCCGGGTCCCGTCGTCGACCCTGATCTCGTTTGGTGGCGTTCACGTGGGCCAGTTTCGGTGCGGAGGGACCCGGCCCCGCCGGAGGTGGTACGTCGCCATGTCAGGGAGGAGGACGAGCACGTCCATCGCTACATGGTTGCATTAGAGGGCGGCGGGTTCTCTAATCTTCGGGGATCTCACTTCAGCTATGATCCTGTAAGGGTTCCTTCTCTTTGGGTGTCCACCGCCCACGCCGGAGGAACCACGAGTGTCCTAGATTCTTCTGTAGTATTCGATCTTTATTACCTAATAGCCAGTGATGTACTATTCAATATTATATATCATTCGAGACGATGTATTCGAGATTATATCTATTATTCTACACGATGTATTCGAGATTATATCTATTATTCGAGACAATGTAATTGGAATACTAAATTGTTTTATATTTCTTTTGGACTAGTTAAACAAAAGCTATGGCAGACAATACCGACAGAGAGGGAGAACAGACCATGTTCGATATGATACGCGGGCCAGATGATAATCAGAATGAAGAAGATTATGACGGCTCCGAATTTCTAAACAACACCGGAGAGGGTGATATGATATTCGATCGCGACGACGAAATTGATGAAGTCATGGACTACGATTATGACGATGACGAAGAACATGTTGATCTTGAAACAACAAAGACCGGCGAGGTATATATATTTATATAAGCAGGCATCTGGTGATCATCACATGTTTTAAATGACTTGAAGATATATTAACGAATCGATCTTTGTTCTTTCAGCCATCCGGATCGAGCAAATCTTCAGGCAAAATGACGAAGCGAGGCCCGAACAAAATGTTGAAGCCGGGCGTAAAGTACAATATCGAGGCATGCAGCCCTACTGGCAAACCATTAGCGCCTAAGAAGATTGCGGACAAGTTCGTTCGTCAGCGCGGAGTTCTTGTGAAGGACCAACTCCTGATCAAACTTCAAGAATGGAGAGAGCCAGCAAAGCCACGTCCAGATGTTACTTTTGTCGACAAAAATCAAAAGGATCTGCTTTGGGATACTCTCATGGAACATTTCACCCTACCAGATCATTTCACAGAAGCAGATGTGCAGAAAGTCAAGGACGCTGCTCTTAGGAAGATGGCGGTTGCATTCAAGAACCACAAGAATCGTGAATGGGACAAGTACGTCAAGGGAGGAAGGAAGACTCCAGTATTCGAGGGAACACTAAAGAACCAACGTGCTCATTGGGACGATTTCGTGAAATTCAAGGATTCGGAATTAGCTAAGGAACGGTCGAGAATAAACAAGAAGAATGCTGAAAAAAGGATAAGTTCCATAAGCTGGGGCCAGGTGGCTATGCGGTGGCAATGCCTAAGTGGGATAAGTCTGAGAAAGAGATGGAGGATGCAGGTGTCACTCCGGTTACTAAGAGCTGGCCCCCCAGGTGCAGGACTTGGTTCTATGTGCATGGGGGGGAGTTGGACCCGAAGACAGGCAATGTTTCGACGAAGGCAAGTCTGAAGGGAGCCGACGATGAGATACTTGTTGCAATAGAAGAGGCACGATCGGGGGTGTTCCATCCCAACAGAGAGAACGACGAGCTTACGTGTGCCCTGGGAAATCCTGAACACCCGGGAAGAACATGAGGCAAGGGCGCTATTCCGTGGTATGAGGGGTTTTTAGACTGGAACACAGACTACAGAACCCGTGCGAGAAAGAAGATTGCGGAGGAGAAGAAGAGGAAGATGGAGGAGGAGTAGAGGAAGCGGGACTATGAACGCCTTCAAGGCCTAGAAGCAAGTCAAGCGGAATTGGCAGTCAAATTCCAGCGGCAGCAGGAGCAGATCGACTCACTTGCCCAGCAAAGGGGGTCTCAGCAGCTGCAGCAGCTAGCGGATGATCCAGCATTGCATAGCACCGGACCATCCATGCCGAGAAGAAGCGTGGGTTCGGCCGCCCCGGACGACGCAATGCTGGGTAGATACCCCGTGGATGACATCACGGAGAACACTAACTGCGAGCTACACGTCAAAATGAAGAACATATCCATGAAGGTGGCGGACGGCTTTGCTTTCACAAATCCCCCCGAGGCAACCTTCCATTGCAACCCGATTCCAGCGGGCTATGCTCGTGTCTTGGTTGATGAGATGGTGGACCCACCATATTCGGGGCTACAGCTTGACATTGCTGGAGGTGACGGCGAGCGCTTTCTCGGAGAGGCCAAACATCGTATCATCCTATGGAAAAAGGATTGCATCATCTTTCGAAGGCCACTGACACCGCGTCAGCCGAGTCCTCGTCGAAGTCCGCCACCGAGTCAGCAGACTCCCGCTCCTGCAAGTCCACCAAGTCCGGCAAAGTGTCAGGCCACTCCTCCTCCTCCAAGTCCGGCAAAGTGTCAGGACAATCCTCCTCCTCCAAGTCCGCCACAGCGTCAGACGTCCACTCCTCCTCCAAGTCCGGCACAACCTCAGGCCACTCCTCCTCGTCCAACTCAGCCTCGTCAGCCGTCTCCGCCGCCTCAGCAATCGCAGAAGAGACACCCCGCAGCTATGGTGCATAGCGGTACGAGTCGAGGTAGTACAGGAAGTACAGGCGGAGGCAAGCGATATAAATATGGTCCAAGCCTCAAGCCTCTTCCGCAGAGGTCTTATGATAGGTCCGAGGAGGAAATCACAGCCATATCGAGGGCCGAGGTGGAAGCCCATTTTGCACCGAAACCGCCACCGCCGCCAAGGGAAAAAGTGCCTGAGGAAACGATTGACCACTTCATTCATATGGCTCAACCATCAGCTCCCAAGCCTGTTGACACAGACTATGAGCACCACATCAGGAAGTTAAATCGAGCACGTCTACAAAGGGAGGCGAGCACGTCTACATCGGGATCGAGCAAACAAGAAGCAGATGCCAAAAAATGCGGGAAAACCATTCCCCAGCTGGGAGAACAGGCGGCGCAATCGATCCCCTCGCTTGTTGTGCCAACAACAGGTGACAGTACGCGCGCCCAATATTATTGTGGGCAAACAGTGCACGTTCCCGAGGTGGGCAATGTGGTAATAACAGAGGAGCATATAATGCAGGCTGAAGTTCTCAACATCACTGTTGGACAACTCCTTGAGATCGAGCCCATGCCTTTGCTTAGAGAGGATGAAATAAAACGGAAATATGTCCGGGGCCAACCTTTGGTCACGCCAGACAAGGTCGAGAACCTCCCAACGAGAATGTATGAATTGCATCAATGGTACATGAACATTACCAAGATTTCAGATCGATTGTCCCTCGTGGTGAATGTCAAGCAGGACCATTACTTCCATGAGAAAGCTGTGTCCATTGAGTATTTAGAACTATTTCAGTTATACAATCAAGACGCACTTGACAAATCTATCGGTAGTTGCTATTGTCTGTAAGTGATTTCTTTCTATAATTTAAGTCTCAAGCTAGCTGTAGTGATCCTTTTGATCAATCATTACCTGTAATTATCCTCACTATATTCTTTTCTGTGATATTATGCAGGATGAAGACATATGAAATGAGAAAAGGTGGACGCTTTGGCATTGGGTTCATTGACCCAAACACCGTTAATGAATACACATGGAAGATAAATGAACGTCAGCAAAAGAACATAGAGGACAGCATGCTACAGTTCTTGAAGCGCCTCAAATACAATGAAGATATACTACTTCCTTACAACTTCCAGTGAGTCACAATGTCTTGTACTACAAATTCTCTGTTTTTGCCTACTAGCTAGCTACATGTTTTTTCTTACATATGCCCGCTTAATTAAGACATGCAAACGTGTGTGCATGTAGATTTCACTGGGTCTTGTGTATCATTAAAGTTGACGCCGGAACAGTTAAAGTACTGGACTCACTAATCTCAGAAAAAACTGACTATAACATCTTGTATGGGATAGTCAACAGGTAATTTCAATCATTATTAACTATATATCTCGGCCTATTTAGTTCGTCATTTCATGATATGAACTATTTAATAACCCCTTTATTCATTTTCTTTGTCGGCGGGCAGGGCTTGGGCAAGGTTCATCGCCGTCACGCCCGGCGAATGGAAAAAAAAGCTTAAATGGTTTCGACCCAAGGTAAGCAATTAAGTAGTACTAGCTAGCTAGCTAGCTGCCATCTGTTTAATTATCATGCTTGATTAATTTTTATCTAATCAAATTCCATTCTCGTAAACGCCCTGAAGCAGGCACAGGGGACTGATCTGTGTGCATTCTGCATTTGCGAGAACATTCGCATGATGGCGTCCGAAAGGAGCAGATCTCAAAGACAGGAATGGGTACGCTTGTCAGAACACTATTCACAATTTTTACACCATTATCGATATCTAGTCACACAACTAATACACATGCATATTGATCTCCTTCTTAACAGTTCAAAGAGGTGCGGGAGAAGCTCATAGAAACGGAGCGCGTAGAAGCACTTCAAGAGGAAATAGCGGGATTTTTGCTCGACCAGGTCATAAATCCGAAGGGAGAATTCTATTACCCGCTACCGCCCCCATGAAAACCACTTCCAATTGTCATCGTGCTCCGAAGGCACCAATTAGGCTAATGCCACTGGCTCCAAAGGCAACATTCATATGTTGGAGAAATTGTATATAGCTATACATGTGTGTATGTGTGAATTAATTAATATGGTGGTTTGTGAGACATTGATGATATATATATGCATGATTGGTTCTACTAGAAATTCTATATATATATATATATATATATGCATAACGTGTACAATGTGTAGTATCGTAAAATACCAGCAAACGAAAAAGAATTAAAATGGAAACACAAAATTAAATGAAAAAGAAATCATAAAACTAAAAAAACCCCAAACCTTATAGTACCGGTTGGTCTTACCAACCGGTACTAAAGGGCTCCAGGCCCCCGGAGCTGGCTCGTGCCACGTGGTTGCCCTTTAGCACCGGTTCGTGCTGAACCGGTACTAAAGGGGGGGGGGGGGCTTTAGTGACCACAATTTAGTGTCGGTTATGTAACCGGCACTACAGGGCCTTATGAAACGGTGCTAATGCCCGGTTCTGCACTAGTGTTTGGTCCTCTTGAAGTTCCTATTGCTATAACATTAGCCATGTCATCTCCAAAAAGGAGGTTGTAGAAGCAAGGAGCTGCTGCTCTTGCCCCTCTAGCATTAGTTGCACTTGCTCCTGCAGCATTAGTTGCATTTACTCCTCTTCTAGCATTTGCATTTGGTCCTCTTGTAGCAGTTGCATTTGCCCCTCTTGCGGCACTTCCTCTTGTTCCCCTTCCTGCCCCCCTTATTGTTCCTTTGCCAGCACCAGACCCTCCTCTTGTTCCTCTGCCAGCACCAGCCCCTCCTCTTGTTCCTCTCCCAGTCCCTCATGTTCCTCTTCTTGTTGATTGTTGCCTTCCCCTTGACATAGCTGTTGTCACTCTGGCAGATGGAATCTCAGCTCTTGCATTAGCAATGAAAGTGGATTCTGGCAGTGGACCAAAGTCCATGACAGGTGGATATGTGAACCTCTCCTAATGAATCAAAAGAGATGATTATTAGTACAAAAACTTCAACACTAAAATAGATTGAGCTAGAGTTTTAGTTGACATAATACCTGTTCTTTGCAACATGAAAATCATAGAGCCAGGAGTTTGGGTTGGATCAGCATGCCTAGTATGCGGCATTATATACTGAATATGGTAAAGAATAGGTTATGCAAAGCACTTTTAGAAAACAATCATAATGATAATAGTTTAGAACATTACATCGATGATGGACAGATCATCATAATCTTCTTCTGCTTGAGCTACTTCTTCATTTGGAGTGACATTCTCATGTTTGTAATGGCCCTTTTTGTTATGATCTGGTGCTCCACATATGGAACAGTGCATTGTGGATCCATGTTTCGTAAGCTTCAACCCTCCATGCATGTCCTTTTTCTCTTCTGGATCTTTCTTCCTATTTTTCTTGGGCCTCCCCATGACTTTCGTGTACAAAGGTGGATATACAATAGTGCCATACATTTTATACCCATCTAGCTTTGTCCCTTAATGGCATTATGTTATAAGCATATGCCTTTCTATAACTCTCCGCGGTATAGCACATATGGGCCATGCTTTCTTCAATTCTTTCATGTCTGAAACAAGCTACGGAAGGCACGAGATGCCAGACAACTCTTGCCCACTTTTTGCATTCACAGCTATTCATATTCAGATCCACCAAATAAATGTTGTTGAAGGATGTCACCTGGAAAACTCCTCTGCCAGCTCGTTGAACCATACAATGAGCAGCCCATTCAACATATTTATCAAGCTTTTTCTAGATCTTTGGGTAGAGTCTGCCAGTCCACTTATCTGATTCTTTTTGTTTGGAAACAATTCTGTGAGATATCCTGTCATGAATGTTCTTTAAGACTGACACCATTAGTAGTTCTCTTGCCTCCAATATATAACTGCAATTAAGAGTGGGGTGTCATGGAATGTTTTTGAAGTACTACTGAAATGCAATTTACAATGAGTGTCATGGCATGGTTTTGAACTAATATGTGACTACAATTTGTAGTGAGGGGATTCACATGGTTCTAAACTAATAAGTAGTTGTAATTCATAATTACATATCGATGGATTGGAAGCTAACCTGTTGAAAACTTTTGACATGTTGTTTAACTAGATATCACACTTTGGGAATGGGTTGAAAAAAGCCTTAATCCATGTTCTTGGCTCCAATCCCTCAACCCATTCATCAGCCTCCTGACTGTGTGCCCTTAACTTGTCCATGTTTTCCTGGTATTCAATCTCATTTGTGGATCTTGCAATTGCCCAAAGATCATTCTTCAACTGCTCGCACTTATGCAATTTGTGAAAATTTTGGTAGATGTGCCTAACACAAAATCTATGCTCAAAATCTGGGAAAACCTTTTGCACTGTAGCTATTAGACCCTGGCAAAGTATGAAGTATAGTAAGAGTTATGCAAACTGAAATTAATTCAATGAGTACTAAAATGAAAAGGAACACCTACTAACCTTCTGCTTATCACTCATTATAGTGTAAGGGGATGTGTTGCATAGATTGAGATCATCCTTGAGTGATGCTAAGAACCACTCCTAGCTGCTCGTACACTCCACCTCACACAAGTCAAAAGCTATTGGAAATATCCAATCATTGGGGTCAATAGCCACAGCTGTAAGCAGATTCCCTTTGTACCTAGTCTTAATGTGACAACCATCGAGAAATATTATGGGCCTACAACCAGCAAGAAACCCTCTCTTGCAAGCATCTATTGACCAGTTCAAAGTTGAGAAATGATCTTGTGGCAATTTAGTTTTCTCATCTATCACTTCCTTTGTGCAAAGGAAAAACTTGTTACCTGGTTAATTCTTCTAAGCTCCTGCCCATAATCCCACAACCATTTGAATTGGTCATCATCTTCACCTCTAATCTCCTTAACAACTTCTCTCCTTGCCCTTCCCAATTTGAATCTGGTTGGGATCATGTTGTATTCAACCTATACTTTGTCTTGGAATTTCTTCAAGGACATTTTCTCGTTATCTCTGAACTCTTCCATGAACTTTCTTGTAAGAAAAGATGCACTCAACACTTTGAGATCCCAAGCTTTAGTGCAGGTGTGTTTACGTTGAAATTTCTTGATTACAATGCTACTTGTCATGTTATCCTTGCCTGCCTTCATATATCAAGAGCAGCCTTCTTTGCATACAACAACTAATGTAGTTGATGTACTTCTTGTCTTCCTTATTACCACTCTATTTCTAACATTATAAGCACTAATAGCAGGTCTGAGCTCCTCCATGTCTCCAAAAATCATGCCAAGCCTGAAAGTTGGTGCGTTCAAGTCAGTCTCTGGGTTAAATGCTCTAAAATTGTATTTAAGTTTTTCCCTTTCTTCTTTGCTCAGATCCAAGTGACTGTCATCTAGTGCATCTTCAGGTAGTTCTGCTTCAATCTCAGGTATGAACTCACTCTCTCTATGGTCATTAACTTCTTTGTCCACATTCTTGTCAAACAAATCATCATCTCCATCTTCTGCATCAAAGTCGCTATCATAAAACTCCTCATCTGTTTCTTCATCAGAAACATCCTCTTGTCCCTCGGCCTCACTACTTTGTCCTCCTTGCATTTCTTCTGCAGCATCACCAACACCTGAACTTGATCCTTCACCGAAGTACATGGACCTCCTAACTCTCTTTGCTCTCCTCTGTTTGGGACTCTTAGGATATTCCGAGGACAATGCAACTTCTTTTCCCTTCCAGCCTTTTGTGGGGGTTATAACTCTGGGCAACTCAGGAGCTCCATCTAGCATCACATCTTCTTTGGTCAGAGTTTCCAAAGTATCACCATGGTCAACAATCAATAGCAAATTCTTGTGCTCAATTGTTGCTGAAATCATTAACAAGATATCTGCATCACATACAATCTCTTTCAGTCCATCAGCTACTGACTTTCCAGGCTGGCACCAATAAACATCATGCTTGTCCGCAGCTCTGTCATAACCTAGTTGCTTGAGAAAATCATCAATCCACAGTAGTGACCAAGTGTCACCATCACAATTATCAAAACAGTCCACTTCATAGTCCATATAAGTCATGTTGCAACCGGTTCCACAAAAAAATCATTTGTGGTGTATTTGGACAGTGAAAAGGCCATCAAAAAATCCTGCAATCAGAAATGCATCTTCATTTGTCAAACCATTTAACATGTTGCAAACTACCGAAACAGACAAAAAATTCAGTAAACTAATTCTATCATACAGTTTAGGCTGTGTTTGACGACAAAATATTGTAAATAACTAAGTATTATTTTTTTACAATATTTTAATATGTTGGTATAAGATACCATGGTTTTCATATATCAGAGGATTTTGCAGCATCAATAAAGCGTACAACAGACCCAAAGTGGTCGGACCCTTCCCCGGAACCTGCGCAAGCGGGAGCTACATGCACCGGGCTGCCTTTTTTTTTAATAATGCAGAGGATTTGTTTGGCACCGCCATGTGCAGGGATGCAAAATTGCTGGCATGCAAACTGTATTAGCTATCTAGCGGCATACACGAAGAAGCTAGCTAGGCATTGAATGAAAACTGCGTACAGGCCCGGTCCTGAGATTTCGGAGGCCCGGGGCAAGATAACAAAAGGGGGCCCTAAAGCCATATGTTTTTTTATCATCCCTTCCATATATGTTTTTTTCATTTCAATTGCAAATTACTACTCATTTACACTATAATTTATAATTTATGTTGCTTTGTCATCTCAACTATTCAAAAAATAGGGCACATAAAAGTTGCTGGCACTTTTCAATCGATACATTTTTTAACTCTTTTCAACCGATACTTATTTTTTTTATTAGGTGAATTCGTTACACTTCTCTGCAACTCAAATTTTTATCATCCTATAATAGTTCGCTACGTTGTTCTTCAACAGTAACTAAAGCTAATTCCTCAATCCCTAGCAGAAGTACCTTATTTCTGAGAGAGCACTAGAAGACTTTTTCTAGGACTCGATCAACTCATATGCATGTTTTTTTCTCTTTGTCGGATGGATACTTTTAAACTAAATTAAAAGCGATACAATAAATTAAGAACACTGCTAATTAAATATACAAGAAAGAGGCATGGAACGAGGTACCTTGATGGCTAGAAAATAGAAATTGCAAGCTTTTGCTGCTGCTTACGAGTCACGAATAGAAATCCTAGTCTTCCTTTTCTGTTCCCAAAAAAACAGGAAATTGGAGTATGTGAGAGAGATATGTACGAGAATTAGAACTTCATGAACCGAACAATCATACTAGTCTGTATAAAAAGAAGAGGTGGGTGATGAAATCTTGAAAATCACATTACCTTCCTCCACTAATCGCGTCCAGCAGCCGAAAATCACAAATAGACGATGCCGGTGACATGACGTTGAACTTGGCATTTGCATGGCCGATTCGTTGCCAATTTTGGAAGAGAAGAAATAGAAAGACGAGAACACCATTGGCGTGAGGCAAGGACGAGACTTGCCTGCTCCTCGCGTGTGTGCCAATCCGTGCTCCCGCATATGTGGCATGATTTGATTGGAACAAAATAAGGCCCGGCTCCACCCTCTTAAAATCAGGGGGGGAGATGATTAGATTAAAAAGGGGAAAGGAAAAAAGACAACCGTAGAATGAAGTGGGAGCATGGATGGGAGCATGGGAAGGGAGCAGGCAAGCCGGATCCGTGAGGCAAGGCCATAATTAACGGTCTGTTTCAATTCTTTCCATTTTTAATTGAGAGTTAATTAGTCAATATGTTACATGGGAAAGAATTCTTTCCTAAACGTCAAACATGTAAAAATCAATCAATTGATCTGTTACATGGAAATAATTCCTTACCTTTTATCAGAATCAGGGGCGATTTGTCAACACAGGAAAAAATTATTTCCAAAAATTTACAATTCTTTCCTAAACATCTCACACATCCATCGGGGGCCCTTCCTACTCGGGGGGCCCAGGGCGCCCCCCCCCCCCCCCCCCCCCCCCCCCCCCCCCCCACAGGGCCGGCCCTGACTGCGTACAGTCTCTAGTTAGCCATGCATACACTGAACGACCATGCAAACTACTCCTAGCTAGCCGCTTGAACGAATAACGACCATGCACAACACAAGGATGCGGGTTGTTGCCAGCAATTGGCAAAGAAGATATGGACGAACGATCGTGCACAAGGATCAGGGCTGTTGCGAATAATTAGTGAAGAAGAGGACGGGTGACGGACGTTTTGCGCATTCTTATCGCTGATCCCATTCTACACTGAACGACCATGTTAACCGAAAGTGTTCTAAAATTGGCAAAGAACATATGTGTAGCATTACTCTTTCCCCCTTAACAAGCTTAGCAAACACGACTACACGACTACACAAGCTTAACGAGTCTACCAGCTCATCAGTCCACCCTTCAACGACTCACTCCTTAGGAGGAGACCTGGGTCCCATCTGTCAATTCACGGGGTGTTTGTTTTCAGGGACTTTTTTGTGTAGGAACTAGAAAAAGTCCATCATAAAGACTTTTTTATCAAACGGGAGGGAACTTTTTAGGGACTAAACTAGCATTTGAGACTAAATGAAAAAGACTCTCAAGGAGAGTCTTTTTGAGGAATTTTTCAACAATGCCCCTCCATGCATCCATTGGCCCGCCACCCCATGATGTTGTTTGATTGTTATTTTTCTATATACTAGGGGCAACATGGTCATTTAATAACCTCTAGGAAGGAACTAGGGACTTTTCAGTCTCTGGAAACAAACAGAGAGGGACATTTTAGGGACTGGGAACTTTTTAGCTGGGACTAGAAGTCCATGTTTTTTTTAGAAAAGTGGCTGCTTTAGAGGTTTTGTGGGTTATTTTTAGGTTGTTATTAGCTAGCTAATAGAGAGAAGTGTCATGTCTTATATCTTCGTCCTTGGTTTATCAACGCTGCTGCTATATATGTTCATTTCACCCGCTGATATAACATGCTTATGCATGCTCGCATCATACATCATCATATATATATAATAACAAGTCCTACTAATATCATGCATCATCATACAACTTCTACTCGTTATTAATAATAAGTCATACGATCATTACCCTCATAGTCATCGAACCCAACCCTACATAATTGTTCTTAGCATATGATCATCAGTATCAGGTAGGACCTAAACACGTAAAATAGCATAAAACAATATAGCCCCTGACTCTCCATTATGAAGAATGGAGATCATCCTGTCTCCAATTCTTGCCCTTCGCTGCTTTTTGCTTCCAAGAAGCTCCTTGCGACTGTCCATACATTTTTTCCATTTTTTGATTGTAATGTCTCCACTTTTTTTAGAAACCCATTATGGACAGTTGAGATTCGTAGGACGACCTGGTTGTATGGTCAAAACATGAAGGCTACCATGTGTATACATCAGATGAGGCACACAATCATTCGGGATTATCTGTTGAAAAACATAGTAAAAACTTTGTAGTTAGCAATGATGTACTAGTTTTAAAAGTGTGCAAAAAGATGCACGGATGTTGTAATAGTAAAAAATAATCTTACCAAGGTATCTCCATGGTAGTTACCGTAGTTCAACACGTGCACTAGTGGCACGTATTGACCATAATGTTGAGGAGTTTGATTGTAGATATTGTAATTCTCAAGATCAGTACAAAATGTGACCAGATGATTTTTATCCTGATAAGTTAATTCGGAGCCTTCGGTGTAGTAGGTTCTGTCTATCATCTTCCGCACATTCTTTGAAGAATGAAAATAAGCTGTCAATGGAGATAAGTTGTCACCTATATATTTTGAAATAAACAATATAAATTACTTAATAACTATGTTAAGCTCACGTGGGGGAAGAATTGGAGGTGTATCCACAAGGACCCAAATCGAAGGTCTCTCTTGCTCGATTGTAGGATCACCAAGATCCATGGTGACAAGCATACCCTCATCAAGACCATACATCTTGCAAAATGTTTTCCAATTTTTTCAACCAAAATGGGTTACACTCTGAGCATTGTATAGCTTTACTTGAAAATCCACACCATGATGGGTACTTAGGATAATTTTTTTAGTTTTGAAACTTTCATGGTCTTCAAAACCCATCCTCCCCAAGACATAGCGTCTTGCAAAGCATGGGATAAGCTAGTCGAATTGGAAAAGATGAAAAATACATGTTAAAATAGTTGAAGTCGTGCTTAATTACGAAAAAAACTATTGTCGTCGTTGCGTACCATATGAATATCGCAGGTCTCCTCGAGCTTAATGCTGAAGCGCCGATCTTCGTCCAGCTCAATGAACCTGTCGCAGATACCTCGGTCGTCATGGCACCAGTCGCACTCCCCCGGGCGGTTTTCGTTGTCCGATGAGTACGACATTTCCGGCCTATGTTTATAATTCAAATATTAAACTAGATCATTATTATTAATCACGGGTTGACTATCGATGATCGATGTACGTAGCTCCTCCTGCATTATTATACCAAATTGTCTAGCACACGGGAATGAAGAAGAACTTATCCAATATGAGCATTCAATAAGCAAAACCAAATCATAAAATAAGCAAAACCAAATCATAAAATAAAGTATAGTATTCAAATTAGCATGCATTCAATAATTATAAGCAAAAGTACATCATCTCTTGGTGTCCGTACATCGTCGAATATTATCACTAATACAACTAGAACCGTAGCGCCCGACGGGTATCGACGCGGGCGGTGGACACCCAAAGATAAGGATCCATCACAGGATCACAGCTCCAGTGAGATCCCTGAAGAACCTGCCAGGTATTGTCGAACCTGCCCTCCAATGCAACCATGTAGCGACGGACGTGCTCGTCCTCCTCGCTGACACGGTGACGTACCACCTCCGCGGTGTCCGGAAGCCTCACCACCGTCACTGGCCCACGCGACCGCCACCAAATAAGGATCGGGTCAACAACGGGCTGCCTCCTCACCAACCTACGTCCCCCGGAAGGTAGCACCTCCCAATACCAGCCCGGCGGAGCCCAGTCCCGAACATGGCCCTGATCAAGCAGGCCTCCACCGCCGACGTCGATACGGGAACTACTTCTATATATAGTTAAATAAAGTAGTTTTATTAATTAAATCAACTATCTAGTTCTACTACTAAGCACTTACTATAAATAAATAAGTAGTACTTACTAAAAACAAACTACTTCTATATATAGTAAAATAAATTAGTTTATTAAATCAACTAGCTAGTTCAACTATATATATATAAACTACTTCTTATTTTTTTTCCTTTTTCTAAATACTATGAACAAAAAAATCATTAAAATTCTATGAACAAAATTAATTGCACAATATAAATATCATCGAAAAAATCTATTAACAATAATATCACCAAACATGCATATTCAATAATAATATCACCAAAAAAATCTATTAACAGAAAAAAAATCTAACAAAATATGAACAAATTAATTACTACACATCTAATCTAACAAAAAAATCTAATCTAACAAAAAAATCTAACATAATATGAACAAATTAATTACTACACATCTAATCTAACAAAAAAAAATCTAATCTAACAAAAAAAATCTATGAACTACATATCTAAATTACTACACATCTAACCTAACAAAAAAAATCTATGAACTACAAAAAAAATCTAAAAAAATCGAACAAAAATAAAAAAAATGCTCACGGCCGGCGAAGGCGACGGCGAGGTGTGGAGCGGGGCGGCGACGGCGTCGAGGCGGCGCGGGCCAGGGCGGCGACGTCGATCGGGCCGGCGGGGCGGCGGCGACAGCGCGCGGGGTGGGGCTGGGCGGGGCGGGCGGCGACGGCACGCGGGGCGGGGCTGGGCGGGGCGGCGCGGGGCGGCGACGGCGTCGGGGCGTGGCGGGGCGGGGCGGCGACGGCGTCGGGGCGGGGCGGCGACGGCGAGGTGGCGGCAGGGAGACGCGGCGACGGGAGTGGAGGAGGAGAGATCGAAGTCGCGCTAAGTGTTGTATATATAGCAAAGGCTTTGGTCCCGGTTCGTGAAACCAACTGGGACTAATGCCCCCCTTTAGACCCGGTTGGAGCCGCCAACCGGGACCAATGGCCTCTTTTCAGCAGCCCAAAGGGCGGGAAACGAAGACCTTTGGTTCCGGTTGGTGGCTCCAACCGGGACAAAAGAGGGGCATTGGTCCCGGTTGGTTCCACCAACCGGGACCAAAGAGGGGCATTGGTACCGGTTCGTGCCACCAACCGGTACCAATGGACCCGTTTAACTACTTTTTTATTTTCTGCAGCTGTTTTTTAGTTGATTCTTCCTGCAGCTATTTTTTTAGTCCCACCTCGCCAAGCGAGAGGCACTCGCAGCTGTTTATAAGCACTGAGTGCAGAGACGATAACGAAGAGGCTCAATGCTCACCTGCACGCTGGTTAGCTTCAAGCCTTGAGGAATATGGTAGACTGCACAGAGCTATGTGCAGTGCAGTTGACACTATTCCGAAAGGCTTGAAGCAAATTAACGAGCATTGCGCCTCTTTTTTATTTTTAATGACTTATTACAACTCAGAAATGAAAAGAAAAAAATAAATATAGCAGCAAAGAAAAAAAACTATATAAAAAACCACTCAGAAATAAATAGAAAAAAAAATAATTTTGATTAACTTTACTAAAAAAATGAGCGTAGATGCTTATTTTTTAATGACTTATTACAACTAAGAAATAAAAAGAAAAAAAATAAATAGAAGAAAAAATATTTGTGATTAACTTTACTAAAAAATGAGCATAGATGCTTATTTTTAATGACTTATTACAACTTAGAAATGAAAAGAAAAAAATAATATAGCAGAAAAGAAAAAAACTATATAAAAACCACTCAGAAATAAGTAGAAGAAAAAATAGTTTTGATTAACTTTACTAAAAAAATGAGCATAGATGCTTATTTTTAATGACTTATTACAACTCAGAAATAAAAAGGAAAGAATAAATGTAGCAGAAAAGAAAAAAAACTATATAAAAACCACTCAGAAATAAATAGAAGAAAAAATAATTTTGATTAACTTTACTAAAAAATGAGCATAGATGCTTATTTTTTAATGACTTATTACAACTCAGAAATAAAAAGAAAAAAATAAATAGAAGAAAAAATAGTTGTGATTAACTTTACTAAAAAGAAAAAACTATATAAAAAACTACTCAGAAATGAGCATAGATGCGCTTATAGAGAAAATTCAACCTAAATTTATAATAAATTTCTACTAACTTCAGAGAAATTCAGTATGAATTTAGGTTAAATTCCCTGTATAAGGGCATCTATTTTCATTTTGAGAGGAGCTCAATAAGGCAGAGAGTGAGGGGCTTATAAACTGGTCTGAGCCCCCTTCGGTTGGCGAGGTGGGACTAAACTCTGGCCGCAACGAGGACCAACCCTTTAGTCCCGGTTGGTGGCACAAACCGGGACTAAAGGGCAGCCTTTGGTCCTGGTTCAAGCCACCAACCGGGACCAATGGTGGTGGGCCAGGAGCGAGGCCCATTGGTCCCGGTTCGTCCCACCAACCGGGACCAAAAGGTCCAGACGAACCGGGACCAATGGCCCATGTGGCCCGGCCGGCCCCCGGGGCTCACGAATCGGGTCTGATGCCCCCATTGGTCCCAGTTCTGGATTGAACCGGGACTAATGGGCTTGGCCGGCCTGGACCATTGGCATGTTTTCTACTAGTGAGTGTTGTTGGATTGCCCTACAGAAAATTATGGAACCCGTGCTTCGTGAATATGGCACGTTGGAGGTGATTGTCGAGGAACAAATTGTTGAGGGTGGACCAAGCATGTTCGGTGCTGTCAAAATGTTGAATGATAATGTCGAGGATGTTCTTGGTAATGGCGGTGTAGAGCCAAGAGATGATGCATTGGCCCATGTGCATCGACTCGACATCATGGACCATGAGCTGGGCGTCGAGAGTCACCTTGATGTGATCGATGAGGTCGAGCTTACGAAAGGTGATGTTGAAGTGTGTTTGCCAAACGATGAAGTTGGGATCCTCGAAATCGAGAATCATGGGGACATGAGACCGGATGGAGAGGAGTTGGGTAGCCGCGATGGATGGACAGCCGGTAGGAGGAGTAACATCGTGAAGATCAGTGAAAGGGTTGCCATCACCGCTGCCCGCTAAGACCGGAGAAGGAGGAGGAGATCGCCATCACATGAAGAGGAGGGGCAACGGGAATACATGGATGGTTTAAGGCTGGAAATCATAGGTAGATGCTACCATTTAAGGTTTGAGAGAAGTCAACACTATGTTGTTTACTCTTACACTGGGATGTTGCCATAGCCCTATACTAATGTTGACGGACCAATACAGCTATCGTAGGATCATCGATTTTATGAATAAAACTAGAACATGAAGGCGCGCTTTGCTGCACCCGCTCATATTGACAATTAACACTTAAACTATTTTTGAAAAATCCAAGCAGTATTTGAGAAAAATTGAATAGTTTGTATGGGTCCAAGTATATGTGAGAGATATTTTCAAGATAATTGTTCAAAGCGTTAAGCTTTACATGCTAGCTGCGTCTCAGTGGTGCACTGAGACCATAACAAATGACAAACTCAATCATGATATAGATGGACGATAAGCTGAATTTTATCACATATAAATTAGCCTGTTGGATCTAACTCCCAATAAACAAAATGGATCAACTGTACAATATTCGAATTGACTCAAGCGTAGCTTTAATCCTCAAGGTGTGTCAGGTACACATAAAAATGTCGGATCCAAATGTCATGCTATGGATTTTATTCATGCCACGCGCTGACCATTGATTTTAGCAGCAAGTGATCTCACAACTGCTGGACTGTTTTTCTTAGACAACTTGCTCGCAGGTGATGGTGCATAGATCATCGACATGGGCCTTGTGAAATCATTCTAGTGATAGAAATATACCTTCATCAATTTCATGGCATCTGAAGAAGTAAAAGTAAGATTAGGTTCAGATGTGCAATCTTGGGCAACTCGTTCAGTTGAAAATTAAAACTTCTCAGAAAATCCTAAAACATACTTGATAGACTGCTTGCCTTGCATTATCAAATTGACCACAAATGGCTTCGCTTCACCGATTGCCTGCAATACTTGCGAAAGAGAGGATTTAGGTCTCAAAAGATTAAAACCATAGATCATAAGATCAGGCAGTGTTAATACAGTGCAACAAGCTTTGTTAACCAAACTAAATCCTAAATCTTGGGAGAGCTCAACACAAGATTGCTAACATCGGCACTCGCCTGCACTCCATGTGCCATGTAATACTTTTGGGAGAGCTCAACAACATGAACATTGACTTTTAGAAATTAATAGTGAATATGGACTCTCGATAAAGGGGAGAATATTTCCAGAAATAAATCGTGCGCATAATATATCTGAGAATAACACGGCAAAATCTGTAAAAAGAAATTACAATAGAAAACAACTTGTGTTTTAGTCACAAGTGTAAACAAAGAGTGAACTTCTCATTTATCAGAGTCCGGTGGATAAAATAAGATGTTATTCATAATAGCATGGTACAAATCCACCATTAGCATGGTCACGAAAAAACTAAATCCTCAGCTCACTTAATGAGCACTTGAACAACACAATAATCATGCCAAGATGAATTAAGTTAGGCACAAATATCACACAACCGGAATCAATGTCATGATCAATTGGAGAAATTCAAGCTTCTTTGTACCTACGCATATGCTCTCAGAATTTTGGTACCAATTCTTGGCCTTCCTCGGAAGGATCTTCTCACATGGGAAATAAAACCGAACACATTGAGACATAAAAACAGAATTTGAAGTTTGTCAAAGAACATGCAGAACGAAGGAGAGAGGGTTGGACTCTGTCCCTGGGTACGAAGAGCAGAGGCGACGAGAAGGCACGTGAGAGAGCAGGCATATAGCGCCTCCATCGCCACCCCGAATCCATCCAGGTAGTTTGCCTCCAGCGATTTTTAGCAGTTTGTCCTGCAACAATAGTCCTAAGATTACATTAGAGATAAGCTGCTACCCTACCAGGCCGAGGAACATGGAAGGAGGGCCAACCTATAGGCAAGAAGAAATAGCTGGTAGGGGAAAAGAAGGAGAATCTAACCCATATCTAGAACAACGAACCAAGAATAGAAAAGGGGAAAAAGGAGGAATCACGAACCTCCACTCTGAGCAATGGACTGGTTCGCCATTATTCTTCCGCCGCCGCCACCAGAGAGGATGGCCACATGCATGCCTCGTTTCCCATTCAAGATCGATCAGTCCGATTAAGGAGAGAGAACCCAGGTCAATCTGCGGAGCAGCGGCCCAGTTACGTGGTGAAAACGTGGAGAGTGGTGGGATGGACGGCGAGATCTGGACCACTAAGTGTAATCGGACGGTTAAGGATGTCAAATCGCTATAGGGGCTCCTACCTAGCTCTGTTTTACTATTTTGTAATATATTTATTTATATGTCTTTTGGAAGGTTACTAGTTTCACATGTGTCATGTGTGTATTTGTTTATTTAGAAAGTATGTAGAACCCACATGTGAACTCATCACCAACTATAATATTTATAAATAGTAGGAAAGAAATTTAAAAGAGATGGCAAGTCATTTAACATACTTCTCAACGGCAGTTTAGCAGCAATTGTACGGCCCAATAGATCAAACAACAATGATGCCCCCCATCCTTCCCTCCTTGGTTGATCAATAGAGTTGTTTCTCTGCACCGCCGTGGTCAACATGACGTGAGCTTTCTATTACTGTCCTGCTCGTCATAATTTGCGCACTAACCGCGACGAAATCGAGCTCGCAATCCATGCCAGTCGTCGGCTCTGTCGATGATTTCTGCCGCCTCAATCAACCCTTTTCCCTCCCGTTTGCTGCGATCGATCCACGCCATGACACCCTTCATTTCCCCCTAAGAGCATCTCCAACAGACGCCCCAAACGACGCGCGCGCGCGGTAAACGCAGCTTTTAGCGCGCGCAGGACGGTTTGCCGCGCTCCAGCGGCCGCGGGAAACAAGCGCGCGCGGGAAACGTTTGCGCGCGCGCGAAAAGGCGCCAGCTCGCGCGCAAGATTTGGCGCGCCGCTTCGCGCGCGCCTATAGAAGCTGCGCGCGCCACGCGCCTTCTCCACACACATCTCTTCCCCTCTCCCTCTCCCTCTCTGCCACGCGCCGCTCCAGTGCCCCGCCACCGACGCGCCGCCATGCCGCCGCGCCGCCGAGGAGCGTCCGGCTACCGCGGCGTCCGCCTGCGGCCCAACGGCAGTTACACCGCGGAGATACGCTCCGGCGAACTCCGGCTCGCCCTCGGCACGTATGGGACGGCGCGACAGGCCGCCCGCGCGTACGACGCGGCGGCGTGGCGCCTAGGCCGGTCGCGCGGCTAGATGAACTTCCAAGATGTGTACACGCTCGAGCAAGCGCTCAACCTCGCCCCTCTGCCTCGTCTGAACACGACGGAAGACCGTGCAGAGCATGCCGAGCGGCAACGCCGCCTCCTCGTCGCCCAGGAGGACGAGCGGGTCATGGCGGACTGGCACCAGCGCCACCCGGAGGACGTCGCCTACGAGCAAGCCTACTGGGCAAGGCGCCGCGAGGAGGACACGCAAAGGCGCCGCGCTTCGCGGTTGGACAGGCGTCGGCGGAAGGCGTTGACGAATGCGCAGTCCGACCTCGTTGCAGCAGGTGGGCGGTCGTTCTTCACGCCGAACGATGAGCGGTGGCTGGACATCTGGCTATCTACCTCGGACGACACCGCCGAGGATGATAGTGGTGATGATGATAGCGACTTAGAGTAGTTTTTTTTTGTTAATGCAATCTATGTTTATCGTTTGTCGTTTTTATTTTATGCAATCTATGTTTCGGATGTAAAATACTTTTGTATTGTTTAATCTATGCAATCTATCTAGTTTTTTAAAAAAAATTCTACTTTCAAAAATGCATACATCTCTAGTCGCGCGCGCTGCATTTTAGCGCGCTGCTGGAGCAGCGCGCGCGCTGCATTTCAGCGCGGCTGCTGGAGCGGGCGCAGCGCGCCGCGCCAAACCAGGCGATGGGCGCGTGCTAAAACTGTTTTTTGCGCGCGCCGCGTTGGGCGTCTGTTGGAGATGCTCTAAGTATCTCCCTCTCACTCCTACCGAGCGCCAAGACCGAGCTTGACGCCCAGAGCACGCCGTCGCCGTCCTAGACATAGCACATGCGGACAGAGGCCTATTCTAGCCCAGCTACCATGACTAGAAGGTTCCCCTCAATATCTTTTAACATTCCTGACGAATGAATCTACGGCTGAACCCTCCAATCAGCCGCGTCATGGTCGTCTTCCTCGCTCCGGAGCACCAGCCGCTGCATGCCTTCCTTGCCGGCATGCCGCATGAGCGTGCGCTGCTGTGGACTTCGCCGTACGGCGTCGCCTGCCTGACGGGTCTCAAGGAGGCGGCTAGCTGTGACCTCGATCTGCGCGAGCTGATGGCCTGATGCTGATCCACGGTTCCTGGCAAATTCCTCAAGGCAGACCAGGCAAGGCGCGCGGCAGAGGGTGGTTAGGATCGGCGTCCACGTGCTCGTGTGGCCGGCAGCGTGGGGCTCGCGAAGGTGTGCGCGGCGGGTGGCAGGCGGCTGGCAGAGCTGGGGCAAGGCGAGGCGCGAGGGGCCGACACACGCGGAAGCATGCGGTGGTCCGGAGCAGCGCGTATGACGTCCGGGAGCGTCGCGCGGTGGCCAGCAGGGTGACCGGCGGTCAGGCGCTCTGTCGTGGCGCGGTGCAGCGCAGCGCCACTTCTTCGTGGGTGCGCGCCTCATAGCGACCGGCGGCGCCGAGATCACCTGCACCTGTGTCGGGGAGTACGTGTGATGCTCGGTGCTCCCAGCCACCCACGGAAGCTCTTTTGTGAATCAAAAAAGAAAAATACATGGATTCGGTGTATACAGTACACATCAACTAAAAAAAAACTCAAAAAAAAACATACCCCTAAAAAACATGTCATAATAAATACACAAAAAAATTAACTGGTAAATACACAATTTGGTGTGTAGGCACGTGACATTGTTTTTTTTATAAAGGTACGTGACATTGTTGTAAATTAGCAATTCTAGCAGAATTTAATGTCATGTTGGGTCACATTCTGTACTAGGGGCAAAAATGTTTTTTAGTGTCATTTAACACCGTTTAGTCAAAAACTGACAAAAGTGTCATAAAGAAAACAAGATTTAAACTTAGTATTACATAGGGAAATAAAGTTCCAATGCCAAATAGTGAAGCCACATTTTAAACCGTGTTAAGTAAGGAATTTTTTCAAAAGACAATCCCGTTGACATGATAGACCCACCAATAATATCGTGGAATAAAAAGATAATGGAGAACTCGAGAAGTAGCCATGCTTGCGGTAACGGCAATGTGGTACAACTGGTTAAAAAGCTTAGCTCGTGGACGATATTAAGTTTGTAACTCACTTTTTAATGAACCAAGCTAATCACTGATTTGAACTTGCTAAGCATAATGAATTTAACAAGCAACTCGTGATGGTCATTAATGCAACATACCACATATTTTTATCGTAAGTGACAACATTTTATGGCAGCCTTACTCACTTATTTCATCTAATGGTCCAGAATATGTACTTTCAAATTCTAGCATAATTTTGAGAAACAAATTTTGAATAATTTGATACCTACGGTGTTTATGGTAATGTATGTGTTAACAAGCGTCCGAGTGTGCTCGCGAGCTTTAAACGAATCGAGCCAAACATTTTTTTCTACTCATTAAGCTTAACAAGCGAGTGCATATCTGGCGATACCGTACATGAGATGATCCCATGGTCCAGGACCATGTGGGCCGTTGGATCTGGACCGGATGAAGATGATTGAGCAGTCACCCTTCCCTTTGGAAAATATACACAATACACCCTAGCTTATTCCCTAATGGAGCTGCAAGTCCATATCCATTCGTCATGTCCCCTTCTTTGATACGTCTCGTTTGCCCACCGCCGCCGGCTACGATGGGGCTTGTCCCACTGCTGCCGGCCACCATGGCCCATGCCCCCATCTATCCTGACTTAGCCCCAATCATGCACGCACGCGTGCCGAATCAGTCGCTCGGATCCGGTCCAAACCCTACCATGGGAGCCGAGACAGACCTCTCCCCACGGTCGTCGAAGCCTATCGCGTCGCAGGAGAACCCACGCAACGAGTATTGGGTACGAGGCAACACCTTTTCCGTTGTTGCATCTAGGCCACTTTTTGGTGTTTTATTTCCTGATTTGTTTGTTTTCTGGTGTTTGATTTCCTGATTTCACTTGTTTGCTTTAAGGATCGGATGTCAGCATTGGGGGCATCGGTGTCGTTCGGGCCGCTCCTCTCCAAGCCGCTGGAGAGAGATGCCATGGCACATGTACCAGCCTTGCCGTTGGCTGACATATCGCATGTCCAGTCGCCCGTCGGCAGCATGTAGCGATACAACTCAAGGTGCATGTTCCAGTTGCAGCGGTTGGAGCTTGATCTGCCTCCCCCAACTGTGGTGATGCATGTATTTGCCGAACAAGGCCATGTGCTACTTTTTAGGGGTAAGATGCAAATATTCCAAGGGGTAATATGTAAATAGGTAGGACTTAATCATGTCCCTTCATCTCAGATCTAACACAACATGTGGTTCTGGAGCAGCTTATCGCCACATACATCATAGCACTTGATATTTTTCCCTCAATAATGTTATACGTACAAAGAGTTACACGCTGACTTGGGTTCTTTCTTTCTAATTACTAACCTCCTTCCCCCCCTGATTTTCAAGGGGTAGGCCCCTCCTCCCATTAATCTTCAATCAAAATTCACCTGCCTGTAAAACCCTCATAAACCTACATGAGGTAAATGCACCGGTGATACATAAAGTTGCTTAGGATGTGCAGTTTGGTGCCTAATGTTGCAAAATACGAAAAAGTGGTGTCAAAACTTGTTTTTGCGAGCACGTACGGTGCAAATCAGACTTGCAGGCGTATCCTGACGCATGGAGGCCACTGTCAGCGGCTGGCACGTGGCACTTTACAGATATCCCCTGACTTTGTACTATTTGCAGGGTAAAAGCGTGAAACGGCGGGAGTACAGCAGGCTTCTACTAGTAGCTTTGTCATATACTTATATCAGAAATCTGGTGCTAGCTCACTGGTAGCTAGCACGACTCTTCTCTTCCTAGGACTCTTCTCTGCCTAGTTCCTGGGTTCAAACCCTAGGCCACCCAAATTTTATATCAGTTTTTGTTGTTGCAGAACTACATATAGTGCATCACACTTATTGCCAGAAGAACATATAGTTCAAATGTCTATAGTAAAAAATCATCTGTAAAACAGAAGAACATACAATTCAAATGCTTACAGTAAAAATCATCTATAAACAAGTTATATTCATTTTGTAGAGGAAGATTGCATCATACATAGCAACATCACAACCATCACAGATAGCAATAGTATTGCATTAATAAAAGGACAAGGTTCAGTAGCACAATGGGGAAGGTTCAGAAATGTATTACATAGTAATAGTAGTGCATCAGTTGAAATGCTTCAGTTGTTGCTCATCTACTTGAACTACAGTGAGAGGAAATGCTGCCAATCATTATCTAGAGGTGCATTCTGTGTGAAGACAACCTCTTCCTCTGCTTGGACATAATTTGGTCCTCTTGAAGTTCCTGTTGCTGTAACATTAGCCATGTCATCTCCAAAAAGGAGGTTGTAGAAGCAAGGAGCTGCTGCTATTGCCCCTCTAGCATTAGTTTCACTTGCTCTTGTAGCATTAGTTGCATTTACTCCTCTTCTAGCATTTGCATTTGGTCCTCTTGTAGCAGTTGCATTTGTCCCTCTTGTGGCACTTCCTCTTGTTCCCCTCCCTGCCCCTCTTATTGTTCCTTTACCAGCACCAGACCCTCCTCTTGTTCCTCTGCCAGCACCAGCCCCTCCTCTTGTTCCTCTCCCAGCCCCTCATGTTCCTCTTCTTGTTGATTGTTGCCTTCCCCTTGACATAGCTGTTGTCACTCTGGCAGATGGAATCTCAGCTCTTGCATTAGCAATGAAAGTGGATTCTGGCAGTGGACCAAAGTCCATGACAGGTGGATATGTGAACCTCTCCTAATGAATCAAAAGAGATGATTATCAGTACAAAAGCTTCAACACTAAAATAGATTGAGCTAGAGTTTTAGTTGACAAAATACCTGTTCTTGCATCATGAAAATCATAGAGCCAGGAGTTTGAGTTGGACCCAAATCAGCATGCACAGTATGTGACATTATATACTGAATATGGTAAAGAATAGGTTCTGCAAAGAACTTTTTAGAAAACAATCATAATGATAATAGTTTAGAACATTACATCGATCATGGACAGATCATCATAATATTCTTCTGCTTGAGCTACTTCTTCATTTGGAGTGACATTCTCATGTTTGTAATGGCCCTTTTTGTTATGATCTGGTGCTCCACATACGGAACAGTGCATTGTGGATCCATGTTTCGTAAGCTTCAACCCTCCATGCTTGTCCTTTTTCTCTTCTGGATCTTTCTTCCTATTTTTCTTGGGCCTCCCCATGACTTTCGTGTACAAAGGTGGATATACAATAGTGCCATACATTTTATTACCATCTAGCTTTGTCCCTTAATGGCATTATGTTATAAGCATATGCCTTTCTATAACTCTCCACGGTATAGCACATATGGACCATGCTTTCCGGTTCAATTCTTTCATGTCTGAAACAAGCTACGGAATGCTGGCACGGGATGCCAGACAACTCTTGCCCACTTTTTGCATTCACAGTTATTCATATTCAGATCCACCAAATAAATGTTGTTGAAGGATGTCACCTGGAAAACTCCTCTGCCAACTTCTTGAACCATACAATGAGCAGCCCATTCAACATATTTATCAAGATTTTTCTGGATCTTTGGGCAGAGTCTGCCAGTCCACTTATCTGAGTCTTTTTGTTTGGAAACAATTGTGTGAGATATCCTGTCATGAATGTTCTTTAACATTGACACAATTGGCAGTCCGCTTGCCTCCAATATATAACTGCAATTAAGAGTGAGGTGTCATGGAATGTTTTTGAAGTACTACTGAAATGCAATTTACAATGAGTGTTGGTTTTGAACTAATATGTGACTACAATTCACATGGCACTGAACTAATAAATACCTGTAATTCATAATCACATATCGATGGATTGGAAGCTAACCTGTTGAAAAAATTTGACATGTTGTTTAACTAGATATCACACTTTGGGAATGGGTTGAAAAAAAGCCTTAATCCATGTTCTTGGCTCCAATTCCTCAACCCATTCATAAACCTCCTGACTGTGTGCCCTTAACTTGTCCATGTTTTTCTGGTATTCAATCTCATTTGTGGATCTTGCAATTGCCCAAAGATCATTCTTCAACTTCTCGCACTTATGTAATTTGTGAAAATTTTGGTAGATGTGCCTAACACAAAATCTATGCTCAAAATCTGGGAAAACCTTTTGCACTGCAGCTATTAGACCCTGGCAAAGTATGAAGTATAGTAATAGTTATGCAAACTGAAATTAATTCATTAAGTACTAAAATGAAAAGGAACACCTACTAACCTTCTGCTTATCACTGATTATAGTGTAAGGGGATGTGTTGCATATATTGAGATCATCCTTGAGTGATGCTAAGAACCACTCCCAGCTGCTCGTACACTCCACCTCACACAAGCCAAAAGCTATTGGAAATATACAGTCATTGGGGTCAATAGCCACAGCTGTAAGCAGATTCCCTTTGTACCTAGTCTTAATGTGACAACCATCGAGAAATATTATGGGCCTACAACCAGCAAGAAACCCTCTCTTGCGAGCATCTATTGACCAATACAAAGTTGAGAAATGATCTTGTGGGAATTTAATTTTTTCATCTATCACTTCCTTTGTGCAAAGGAAAAACTTGTTGCGTGGGTTAGTTCTTCTAAGCTCCTGCCCATAATCCCACAACCATTTTAATTGGTCATCATCTTCACCTCTAATCTCCTTAACAACTTCTCTCCTTACCCTTCCGAATTTGAATCTGGTTGGGATCATGTTGTATTCAACCTGCACTTTGTCTTGGAATTTCTTCAAGGACATTTTCTCATTATCTCTGAACTCTTCCGTGAACTTTCTTGTAAGAAAAGCTGCACTCAACACTTTGAGATCCCAAAATTTAGTGCAGGTGTGTTTACGTTGAAATTTCTTGATTACGATGCTACTTGTCATGTTATCCTTACATGCCTTCATATATCAAGAGCAGCCTTCTTTGCATACAGCAACTAATGTAGTTGATGTACTTCTTGTCTTCCTTATTGCCACTCTATTTCTAACACTATAAGCACTAATAGCAGGTCTGAGCTTCTTCATGTCTCCAAAAATCATGCCAAGCCTGAAAGTTGGTGCGTTCAAGTCAGTCTCTGGGTTAAATGCTCTAAAATTGTATTTAAGTTTTTCCCTTTCTTCTTTGCTCAGATCCAAGTGACTGTCATCTAGTGCATCTTCAGGTAGTTCTACTTCAATGTCAGGTATGAACTCACTCTTTCTATGGTCATTAACTTCTTTGTCCACATTCTTGTCAAACAAATCATCATCAGCATCTTCTGCATCAAAGTCGCTATCATAAAACTCCTCATATGTTTCTTCATTAGAAACATCATCTTGTCCCTCGGCCTCACTACTTTGTCCTCCTTCCATTTCTTCTGCAGCATCACCAACACCTGAACTTGATCCTTCACCGAAGTACATGGACCTCCTAACTCTCTTTGCTCTCCTCTGTTTTGGACTCTTAGGATATTCCGAGGACAATGCAACTTCTTTTCCCTTCCAGCCTTTTGTGGGGGTTATAACTTTGGGCAACTCAGGAGCTCCATCTAGCATCACATCTTCTTTGGTCAGAGTTTCCAAAGCACCACCATGGTCAACAATCAATGGCAAATTCTTGTGCTCAATTGTTGCCGAAATCATTAACAAGATATCTGCATCACATACAATCTCTTTCAGTCCATCAGCTACTGACTTTCCAGGCTGGCACCAATAAACATCATGCTTGTCCACAACTCTGTCATAACCTAGTTGCTTGAGAAAATCATCAATCCACAGTAGCTGATGCACCGGGTTGCGCAAGCGGGAGCTACATGCACCGGGCTGCCTTTTTTTTAATAATGCAGAGGATCTGTTTGGCACCGCCATGTGCAGGGATGCAAAATTGCTAGCATGCAATGTCAGCACACCGGAGGATGATTCAGATAGCCAGGCGGCAGCGACAACGGACGAAGGCACTGTTCCTCATCCGACAAGCAGCGACGAGGCCGGAAGGTAAGGGCCCTCGTGGGCCTGCGGCGCGGCCCACTCGGGTCAAGTCGGAGCCCAGGTGGCACGCCGGCCCGGATTGGATGTAGTTCAAATACCCCTTGTAACGTTCCAATGATTTGGCTTTGGACAGATGGCGGCTTCGGCCGATTGTAATGCTAGCGCAGTGAGGGAGGTTGGGAGGATAAACATGCTGCCTAAATTTTCCCCAATTCGCCATGAACCCTAGCTTCCACGCGTAGACCGAGCTCGACCCTTACACTTGGTATCAGATTCAGCGGTCCTGGCGCTTCCCCAACATCATCACAAGACGCGGTGGCGGGATCGGCGGCGAGCGGCGGCGATGGAGAAGCTGCCGGAGGATGGGCGTGGCGTCTACGAGCTTCTTCGGGCGGATCTCGCGGTCGACCTCGACAAGCGGTTCCGCGACCAAGGTGCGGATCTCCTCAAGGCCATGGAGAAGCTGATTTCGACAAATACTTCGACCCTCGACGGCCTGCTCTCTTCGCGCGTGGACGGGGTCCGCGAGGAGTTGCTGATGGAGATAGAGCAGATCCGGGGCGAGCCGTTGAAGGGGAGTACTCCTCCGCAGGACGATCCGTCCCCGTCGCGTGTGGCTGGGAATGGTCGCGGCGGTGGCCCGACTGATTCCCTCGACTTCAACAACGATTATCGGGGGAAGGCACATAATACTTATGTTCCTCCTCTGGTCAGAGGTGCGCGTGAGTCCAATTTTTCGTTCCGTCCTTCTCTGGGCCGTGAGTCGAGTTCATATGATGCTGCTGATTCGTTTGTGTTTGGTGCTCGCTTGGAATTGCCGCGATTTGATGGCGCCAATCCGCGTCTGTGGCAAATGCGGTGTGAAGATCAGTTTAAGCTGTGGTGTACTCCGACTCATCGATGGATTTCTCTGGCAACGGCTCAATTTGAGGGTGCTGCTGCTCGTTGGTTGGAATCAATGCAACGTCGACAGCCACAGGCAAGTTGGTATGAATTCTGTCAGAATCTGCAGAACCGCTTTGGGCGTAATCAACATCAGACATTGCTTCGTTAGTTGTTTCGCATAGCTCAGACCTCATCAGTGGCAGATTATGTGGAGTGTTTTGCTGATTTGTATGATCAATTGTCTGCGTATGAAGAGGCGCCCAATTCTCTGCATTACACAACTAGGTTTCTAGATGGACTGAAACCTGGTGTCCGTGTGGCTGTAGCTCTGCAGAAACCACGCGATTTGGATGCTGCATATGATCTAGCTTTGTTGCATGAGGAGTTGGGTGAAGGACTTACTCCACTTAACCATGTTCCTGCTGCTAGATCAGGGCCTATGCCATTGCCACTGCCACCGTATAAACATCGCAATTCTGATGAGAAAAGAAGTGTTGAAGTTCAGAAAATAAGTCAGTCTGAAGATAAATGGTCTGCTCTAAGAAATTATCGCAAGTCCAAGGGTCTGTGCTTTGTTTGTGGGGAGAAATGGTCTAAGGATCATATGTGCAAGTCGTCAGTCCAGTTGCATATAGTGCAGGAGCTTATTGATCACATTCAATCAGAAGACACATCCACTATTGACAGTAGTCCTCAGGACCAGATGTCTGTCTGTAGTATGCATCTGTCTGCTGCTGCTGTAGGGAAACAGTCTAGTGCACCTACCTTACAGTTGTTGGTTGAGTTGCAGGGCATGGAACTTATCTTCCTTGTTGATTCAGGTAGTACACATTCTTTCATTGACAGTAGTTTGCAGAACAGGTTGACAAATAATCAAACACATGATCCAGTGTCAGTCTCTGTAGCTGGTGGAGGTACATTGCAATGCAGTTCTGTGTTGAAATCTTGTTCCTGGAGCTGTGATCAAGTAGAATTTGCTACCAGTTTTAGACTGCTCCCTCTAGCCAGTTATGATGGAATTATAGGGCTGGATTGGCTTGCTCAGCACAATCCTATGCAGGTTGATTGGGTTCAGAAGTGGATGTCCTTTTACTATCAAGGAGATACAGTTACATTGCAAGGGCTGTTGCCTGAAGATGTGGTAGTTACAGTGTTTTCTGTTGCCCTGATTAAACCTGTGGAGCAGAAATTGATTCAGCCAGAGTTGAAAGTGTTGCTGGATAAGCATGCTGTAGTATTTGAAAATCCAACTTCTTTACCTCCTAGAAGACTTAAGGATCACACCATTCCCTTGATTCCTGGGGCCAGGCCAGTTTCTGTTAGACCCTATAGGATTGCTCCACATCTGAAGGATGAGTTGGAAAAACAGATTAAAGAGTTGCTGGACTCAGGAATGATTAGGCATAGTAACAGTGCTTTCTCTTCTCCTGTGTTGTTAGTTAAGAAGAAGGAAGAAGGGACTTGGAGAATGGTGGTTGATTATAGACAACTCAATGCTATCACAGAAAAAGGGAAATATCCAGTGCCTGTCATAGATGAACTTCTGGATGAACTTGCAGGAGCTTGTTGGTTTTCTAATTGGATTTGAAAGCTGGTTATTATCAGATCAGGTTAGCACCAGGAGAGGAATACAAGACTGCATTCCAAACTCATAATGGTCATTATGAATTTAATGTGATGGGCATGGGACTGACAGGAGCACCTGGCACATTTCAAGGGCAAATGAATTTTGATCTCTCTCCTGTTTTGAGGAAGTTTGCTTCGGTTTTCTTTGATGATATTCTAATATTCAGTAAGACTTTGGAAGAGCATTGGGGACATTTGGATGAGGTGCTGTCTATTTTGCATAAGGAACAGTGGAAGGTTAAAATGTCTAAATGTGATTTTGCTCAGCCCAAGATAGCATATTTGGGGCATGTTATTTCTGCTGAAGGGGTTTCTACTGACCCTGATAAGATAGTGGCTGTTAAACAATGGCCTACCCCATAGAATGTGAAGGAAGTGAGGGGTTTCCTTGGGTTGAGTGGTTACTATAGAAAATTCATTAAACATTATGGAATTATTGTAAGGCCTTTGACTGAATTGCTTAAGAAAGGGGTTCCTTTTGTATGGACCAGCATTGCAGAGGAAGCTTTTATTACACTTAGGAATGCCCTAGTGTCTGCTCCTGTAGTGGCTTTACTAGATTTTAGTAAGCCATTCATGATTGAGACTGATGCTTGTGACTATGGTATTGCTACAGTGTTGATGCAACAAGGACACCCACTAGCATTTGTCAGTAAAACTCTGGGACCCAAAAATAGAGCTCTGTCAGTATATGAAAAGGAGTATTTGGCTATCTTGTTGGCAGTGGATAAATGGAGGCCTTATTTGCAAGTTCAGCAGTTCACTATTAAAACTGATCAAAGAAGTTTGGCTCATCTGCAAGATCAGAGATTGCATACTGTTTGGCAACAGAAGTGTCTTACTAAACTTCTTGGATTACATTATCAAATTCAGTACAAGCAAGGTGTAGCAAACAGTGCAGCTGATGCTTTATCTAGAAGACCTCCTGATGATTCTCAGTTGTTTGCCATTTCCAGTAACCAACCCATTTGGTTAGTTGAGATTGTTGACAGTTATAAACATGATGAGAAAGCCATGGCAATTATGCAACAGTTGGCTGTGCAACCAGCTTCTAAACCACCTTACAGTCTGGTTAATGGTCTTCTGAGATATAAGCAGAGTATTTGGGTTGGCCCTGTTCCTGAATTACATCACAAAATTTTCTCTGCTTTCCATGATAGTCCCTTGGGAGGTCATTCAGGGTTTCCAGTGACATACAAGAGGATTCATGCTCTGTTTACTTGGAATGGAATGAAGAAGTTTATTTTACAACAGGTGCAATCTTGTTTGATATGTCAGAAAGCTAAACCTGAAAGAGTACCTTATCCTGGGTTGTTATCTCCTTTGCCAATTCCACATCAAGCATGGGATACTGTCTCTATGGATTTCATTAATGGACTTCCCCAATCGTCTCAGTACAACTGCATTTTAGTGGTGATTGACAAGTTTTCTAAATATGGTCATTTTATTCCTCCCAAACACCCTTTCAATGCTCAGAAGGTGGTTGAAGTCTTCTTGGATAATGTGTATAAATTACATGGTATGCCTAGTGTCATCATATCTGACAGAGATCCACTGTTTACTAGTCATTTTGGAAACTGTTGGTTGCAAGAACAGGAACTCAATTGAATATGAGTACAGCAAATCATCCTGAAACAGATGGGCAGACTGAGAGGGTGAATCAGCAAGTGGAGTGTTATTTAAGATGCTTTATTAGTGCTCAACCTCATAAATGGAGTAAGTGGTTGCCCTTGTGTGAATTCTGGTATAACTCCAATTGGCATTCTGCATTAGGGAAGTCTCCTTTTGAAATCTTGTATGGTTACACTCCTAGATATTTTGGTTTATCTGCAACTGACATAGTGGCTCCATTGGAAATGCAAGGCTGGTTGCAATCTCAGCAAGCAGTTACAGAAACAGCTCGACAACACTTGTTCAGAGCACAACAGCGCATGAAACATCAGGCTGACAAGAAGAGAACTGAACGAGTTTTTGTAGTTGGGGATAGTGTTTTTCTCAAGCTGCAACCTTATGCTCAATTATCATTGTATTCCAGAGCAAATCAGAAACTGGCTTTCAAGTATTATGGACCCTTTCCAGTTCTGGAGCGCATTGGGGATCGAGCTTATCGATTGGGTCTTCCTGATGACAGTAGGCTACACCCTGTTTTCATGTTTCTCAGCTCAAGAAGTTTTTGCCTCGTGAGATCATTCCCAGTCAGACATTGCCTACAGTCAGGGCAGCTATACAAATCCCTCTCCGTATACTGCAGAAGCGAGTGCGCTCTCAAGGTAACAAGACTATTGCCCAGGGTTTGGTTCATTGGTCTGAGTCTTCTCCTGCAGATGCTACTTGGGAGGATTTGGAGCATTTGAAGCAGCAGTTTCCCCGTGCTCCGGCTTGGGGTCAAGCCGGCTCTCAAGGAGGGAGGAATGTCAGCACACCAGAGGATGATTCAGATAGCCAGGCGGCAGCGACAACGGACGAAGGCACTGTTCCTCATCCGACAAGCAGCGACGAGGCCGGAAGGTTCAAGGGCCCTCGTGGGCCTGCAGCGCGGCCCACTCAGGTCAAATCGAAGCCCAGGTGGCACGCCGGCCCGGATTGGATGTAGTTCAAATACCCCTTGTAACGTTCGAATGATTTGGCTTTGGACAGACGGCGGCTTCGGCCAATTGTAATGCTAGCGCAGTGAGGGAGGTTGGGAGGATAAACACGCTGCCTAAATTTTCCCCAATTCGCCAATGAACCCTAGCTTCCACGCGTAGATCAAGCTCGGCCCTTACATGCAAACTGTATTAGCTATCTAGCCGCATACACGAAGAAGCTAGCTAGGCATTGAATGCAAACTGCGTACAGTCTCTAGTTAGCCATGCACACACTGAACGACCATGCAAACTACTCCTAGCTAGCCGCTTGAACGAATAACGACCATGCACAAGGATGCGGGTTGTTGCCAGCAATTGGCAAAGAAGACATGGACGAACAATCGTGCACAAGGATCAGTGCTGTTGTGAATAATTAGTGAAGAAGAGGACGGGCGACGGACGTTTTGCGCATTCTTATCGCTGATCCCATTCTACACTGAACGACCATGCTAACCGATAGTGTTCTAAAATAGAGTTAACTGAATCTGACAAAGTATTGAGTTAAATCAAAGTGTCCAATGCGTAGCTCTGTTAACTCAATTTTGAACTCAAAGTTTCCAGATTTATGTTACCCAAAACATTCCCCTGAATTACCATCAAATGCATCTATCCACAAGTTCAGTAAACTGAAACTGTCCTAAATTTCAGAAAACTAGAGTCTGTAAAAAAAATCAGTTAACTCATGCAGTCCAAAAATCCCGCTGGCCTCCATGCAATATTAGCGGCTTCCGGGCGGCCGGAATCCAACAACCTCACCCTTTTGAAGCCGCGGGGGAGCTCTTTCTCGCAGGGGCTGGCGACCAGCCCGGCGCGCAGACGGAGACGGACAAGTCCACAGAGACTCATGCCGAGTATGCCCTCCTTGGCGGCGTGCAGAGGGACGCGGTCTTGGCGCGCGCTGCACCACCCAGAGGTCTGAGAGGAGCCTGTGATCATGGTGGCTGCAGGCGGAGCCACGCCGCAGCCCGTCTGGGCCGGGCCCTGATGCCACGGGCTGGACTAGTGGCCAGCGTGGCAGCGTCATCACCTTCGTGGCCTCCAGCAGGACGAGCAGATGGCCACGACGATGAAGCGGGTGCAGAATGTGTTCATGGTGCCGGAACCTCTTCTGCGGAGAGTAGTGATCAAGAGCATCATCCATCTGCTGGGAACTCTGTCCTTGGAACCAAGCCTACTGATTGATTGCTCTGCTTCTTGATGGCGTGCAGGTGCAGGAGGCGGATGAGGGGCTCCAGCCGGTTATTGAGAGGACACCGCCGGCCGTGTGGAAGCTGGCGTTCCGGAACACGCCGATGCTGCCGATGTTAACCGGCAACAAGTGGACAGCCCCACCTCCAGGAGAAGGCATCGTCAGCCTTGGGCATGATCTGCACCTGAAATGTTGAGGATCTCCCAGAGATGAAGCTACTCAACAATATACGCACCCTCAACATTGAGCAAGCGAGAGATATCAATGTTCCATCTTTCATTGGGCCAGAGCCCAGAGCTTCGCTTACCGGCCTCTGACCTTCAGTCACCTGATTTTAGATAAAAAGAAAACGGGAATTAGTATTCTGACGGAGCGACCATAAAAGCTAGAAATGTACTAACTCATATGAGCAACGGTCCATGAACATATGTGCTTTGGGAATCTCCCAGTATGAAAAACGCTATGAACACGGCCGTAAGCTTCGTCAGAAAGATAAATCCGCACTGGAAGGATTGGCCTTCAACCCTTCATGATTGAGCCCAAACCTGCCAGCCATGGACCACCGAATTTTTTGAAAATAAAATAAACCAGCGAACAAGCAGAAATGTAAAACTGAGAATATCAAATAAGGAAAGATGGTGATCTGTACCAGCCATGGAACAACCATCTCAAATTGCTGCCTGATGATCTCTGCGTGCGGCCCATACCAGATCCAGTGGCACCATTGGCTGGTTGAGTTGGCCAATGGCGTGAACACAAGGGCGAAATGCAGAGCGGAAAGAACTTCTCTGCTCCATCTCCTGCTGGTGAGCGGCCTTCCATCCCCTGCTTGAAATTATGCAGAGCTCTCCACCAGAAATTGCGAACTATCTGTGCACTTTTAACTTCCACACCTTCTTCCATTCAGGTAATTTACCACTTTAGTGCCAGTTGAGCAAGCTGCACAAGCCACTCTCAGGTTTCTTTCCTGGCCAGCGTCATCAGTGAGCACATGATAAGCCGACCTCTGAGTAGATGTTTCTCAAAACCCAAGCAATCCCATCTTCGTCCAGCAGACAACCAGGAATCACCGTAGGGTATGAAACAACATGAAATTTTCCAACAACACCAGTGATCTGTAAAATTGGGATGTTTCTCTGATTTCAAATTTTCAACTATAATGCTGATCGACCTTGTCAGTGTAACAGTCATAGGTATAAACAGTTTAATATGATGGTTGGAAGTAGAAACTACAATTTGCTAATGAAGTAGAGTAATCATGTTCTGCAGACATTCCAAAGGTGAACAGTCTGCAGAATTTTCCATCATATTGGTTGGAAGAAAGAGGAAGGATTTCCTCATAGCAAAAATACAAAAATATACTTACTATTTTTAATATATGACTCCACCATTTTTTGGACATTGTACAGCTCAAACAGTTTTAGGTGAAACTATAACCATCTGCCTTCTAGTTGGGGCAGGAATTGTTCCAGAGGGTGAACAACAAACACTAAAAGGGATTGCAACTTGCAAGAGCTTCCTGGTTTATTGTTCCTTGGAAATAACTCACGTCCAAGGCCATTGTTAAGCTGTTACTGCTATGTCATGCAAACAACTTTTGACAGCCGACACTATGCTGTTTCAAACTGCCTTTTGTTCTTTGTTCGTCCTATCTATAAGAGGAGTGTGTATGACCATTCTTTCGGGTTTTTTTAGCTCACTGGCCATCCGCTGGCAATTTCGGGCTTTATACCGAAAAGAGATCTGCAACAACATTGGAAAGCTTGGGTTCCATCCAATCCTAACTCCTTATGCATGAACATATAAGGTAGTACATGAGGATCTTGAGAAAACATGCTAGTCACGTATAACACAGGTACTGCGTTCAAGGTTTTATTCTACCTATCTATCCATGCCATTAATCCTGCTTCCCTGCCATTGTTTTTCTGATGACTACCTGAGGAGAGATGACTAGACACTTCCCTGCCACTAATCCTGAAATAAGATATAGTGACTAGACATGGGGATCTTAGACTCTTAGTTGCGAAAGAGTGATCATGGCAGTTAGATACAGGATTATCTAATCTTTGGAGGAAAAAACTGAATAAACACTTCTTTAGTTGCACCACATTTTCTAATCCCGTCTCGCAAGCAGCAAAAGTACAGCGCTTCTAGTTCTTGAAACATGTGACCATCTCTAGGCTCAGGTTCAAGAAAATTGCAAAAGGGAACCAACTTCTTTTTATTTCTCATCGTAGTAGTGCCACATATCACAGCAGCTTACATCAGGATTACACAGCAGGGCTTGCATAAAACAAGCAAAACACCTCTTACATCCAGAACACTACAGGAGAAAAGGACACGATATGCTTAGACACTACACAAGAGTTAGAGCAGTGGCGCGTGGTTTGCAGCTCTCCCCTGTGATCATACTTAAGCCCAAACGTGCTCATATGGAGCACGCAACAATCGAAGACGCAAGTAGGCTCCACTCCCTCGCGTTGCACACAATCGACAAGGCAAAAGTTGTTGTTACCCATGTATGCGAGAGTGGCCCTTGTTGCTACCAGCCGCCGCTCCGGGACTTTGAGGAACAACTTCTCCTTCGCAATCTTACAATATGGCTGCACAGCACTTTCGCTGCGGGAGGCGACTTCACAGGCACAAATGTACCCGTCTTTACGGAGCCCAATCCATGCACCTAGCTCACTGTCGTAGTAGCCTTGCCCTTGGAAAGGCAGGGCCCATTCCCCGTGCCACCTCCACTCAGAGCGCTTGGTGTCGAATGAGAAGGTACCCTTTGGAACATGTTGATAAAGACTGTCGTGTGCAGACATGAATATGGTGTGCCCGTCCGGGTGCAGCGCGTAAGAGGAAATTATGTCATCCATGGCAAATGGCGGTGGCGATGGCACCCTTTTCCAGGACCAGTCCATGGCTGGCCGTGGATCCCACATCTCATCGCTTCCCGTGGCTGCCCATGACATGGCCTCAAAAGAGTGCTGCTCGCCGGCATGGCGAGATGTCAATGCATACAACGCATCACCGGCGGCCACAGAGATGTCAATGCCACCAAGCAGTGAACGTGGTAGGCTTGGCCGGATTGTGATTCCCGCTATCTCGGTGTCATATAGGAGGATGGGAGTCTGTGGACAGTGTGGGTTAGTGGCGATGAAGATGCTGGTACCAAAGGCCGTGAAGCTCATGCCAAGATGGCGTACTGGCACGGGAAACCGGAGGACGGGAGGGTCAGGGAACCCAAACTGCACGTCGCTGGTGCGGGTATCTTGCAAAGTGTCGGCATCAACCTTGTAGATGCTGAAGCCCGTGTCCCAATCATCCAGCACCAGGTAGAGGTGCTTCTTGGGCGCACGCCGCGGCCTTTTTCCGGTGCGGCCGCCGTCGAGGTGCGAGTGCTGACGCTTAGACATGTCTCCTCCGATCGATCTTCCGGCCTAACTGGATCTAAAGATCGAATTTTGGATTCTGATAATGGTTACGACAGGAGAAGAAATTTATAGAGAAACGGAAGGGCAAGGAGGAGGCGACAATGGGAATCCAGATCTAACCTGGGGATGTGAGAGGGCTTCGAATCCCCCCTCCCTCCTCTTATTTATGAAGAAGAAGTGGGCTGACTCCCAGCCGGGCGAATAGCTCCCATGCGACGTCGTTGGTGTGAATTGTCTCTCATGCGACGTCGTTGACTGCAATAGCTCTCATGCGACATCTGCGTTGGAAAAAATAGCTCCCACGCGACACTGCTGCCTAATCCAAAGACACATGTTTAAAACTCGAATCAGGTGAGCGGGACCCACAGCATGGGACCCACTAACTTATCCAACTCAGCATCGGTCAGGTGAGCATGACCCACAGCATGGCCCAAAACAGCGTGGGACCCACTAACTTATCCAGGTCAGCATTGGTACAAGAGGACACCGAGCCGTGGCCCGAGCCGTGCAGCACCCGAGCCCATCCTCCCCCCCTTCCCCCCTCCCCGACCGTTGTTGTTCTTCTTCTCCGGCGACGACGCGCAGCAACGCCGTTCCGGGCCGCGGCCTAGCAATGTCGAGCTCCGCTTCAGCCTCCCGCCGCTCATGGCCGCGCTATGGCGCAGTGCCCATGACAAGGTGCCCTGCATGCCCACGTATCGCACCCCTGAAGCGGCTAGTCACAACGACCGACAAGAATGGCAACCTTGGGCGGGAATTCGTGAAATGCGAGAGCAAACCAGAGCAGGGAAAGGTGAGATTTTACTTCTCAATATGCCAATTTTGGTTTTTGTCTCCCAATTTCATATTTGCCCAATTTTTCCCCATTTTTCATCGGATTAGGGGATTTAGGGTTCATCTTTCCCAATTTCAGAAATTGAAGCAATGCACCCATTTTGAGTGGCTAGATGAGTATATGGAGCGGATTCAACTGGAGGGTGCATCAGGGGAGCTCGATTTACCGTTGGAGGCGGAGAAGTTGGGCAAGTTTGGATCAGGCTCGTCTGGATCTGGGGCCCCTGGATCTGCCCATTCCATTGGGGCTACTGTGGGGGATGCAGTAGTGACGGCAGAGCTGAAGAAGCTGAATAAGCAGATGAAGAAACTCATCGAATTGCAGAAGCAGGGCAATTTGATGGGGCTGATGGCCGGACTTTTGTATGTTTGTGTAATTCCTCTCGCATTTGTTTATGTGATGATAATTAGTCGTAAGTGAATAGATTGGGCATCATTTGTAATCGTAATGATGTATATTTGAATAAAAAGTGTTGCGCTCTACGAATTCAGCATGTCCTCTCCACTCTGTTTCGGGCTCTGTTTCAGTTCATCAGTTCGTCATCAGTTTCAGTTTCAGTGGTAGAGGGAGAAAAGGAAAAAAAAGGTTCGTCCACAGCCCGTTGCCCAAAAAGGCCAGGCCCATATAGAAGTTAGGCAGGGCCAAATAGAACATATCTAAGCCCATTGATAAAAGAAGTGTAGCTAGTGCAAAAAAAAAGTGCACACGGTCATTGACATCGATATATCTTTTCGGCTTTAGGTTATTTCACAAATTTTAAGTTTCCTGCAGTCACCTTTTTTGACATAACTCATCTGATGATTATTTGAGCTATTTTTATGCATAAGCTATCGTGTGAACCAAAAAAGTTGCAATTGTTTGGTTCTAGTTTATTTCAACCAAGCACCATTTTTAATATTTTTTCTGACTTGTGCTATGGTGTTTTCAGAGTTTTTACTCGTGTGTTTCAACCGAAAAAGGTTGTGCCCCTCTCAAAAAAAGAAGGCATCTAGTGTGCCCCTAGTAGCATCTCCTTACAACATAGAGGGGCATCCCCTTACAACATATAGTGCATAAAACATAAAAGGAAGATAATTAACTATACACGTGCTAACAACAACTTATATGATTGGTTCATGTTTTAGTGCATTTTTTAGTACACATGGCCGCATAAATAAAATGCAATGGAGAAACTTTAGGACCGAAAAAACATATAGATAGATAGAGGGGCATCGGGTACCCTAGCAGCATAGATAGATAGAACATATAGAGGGGCATCCCTCCACTACATATAGTTCATAAAACATGAAAGTAAAATAATTAAAACGAAGACACGGGCACACACGCCCGAACCAACACAAACACAAACTAGATAGATAGAAGACTCACACTTGAACAACTCCTTGGCCCCTCCTCCTTGCCACTCCTTGGCCCCTCCTCCTTGGGCCCCTCACTCGTCGTTCTCCGGCATCTGGTAGGGGAGGGTGTGCATGCCGTCGGGGTGAGGGAAGATGTGGTGGAAGTTGGTGAAGATGTTGTAGGTCGTGAACGCGATAAACTCGCATCCACACCAGAACACCTCCCCGAGGAGGTGGTGAGCGTCGTAGGGGTTGGTGAAGGTGACGTAGAGGCCGATGACGAAGCCGTTGGGCCCGGCGTTGCCATCGTACTGCTCGTGGAGGTGGAACATGGGCGGAGTGCCCGGAGGAAGGTGGCGGTAGCCGGCTTGGAGGAAGAAGCGAGCCAACTCTCTAGGGCCCCTCCACCTAGAGATGGCTCACACCCTCAGGCTATTCTCGACGACGACACCGGCCGGGTACTGCCTCTCCGGCACGGTGCGAGGGCGACGATAGGTAGGGCCGTTGAACTGCATGGTGGCTCGGGGCGCCCGGTGGCTCGAGTGGTGGATTTGGCTTGAAAAGAAGAAGGGGAGGAGGCTTGAGAGATGAGTGTGAGAGGATGAGGAAATGGTGCCCTTTTATAGCCGCGTTGCAGCCGGGGTCAATGTGTACACGGTGCATTCTCGATCGTTTTCTCTTCTCCGTTCGCACTGGCATAAGTAATTGCGGGCATTAACTCAAAAAACGGCGGGCAGAGCATCCAAAGAGGCACGGGCGGCACAGGCGAGATGCATCGTTTCGTGCACTTGCATCGGCGGTGACGCCGCGTGGGAAACAGGCCGTGCCTTGCCATCCGCGCGTGACACTGGAAAAGGAGCTGCAACACCGACGCGTCCGTCTCGTTCAAACATGCATTTGTTAAAATAGCTTAGATGCGACGTACCCATACGCTGCGCCCCTGCCGTGCTTTACTGCGTCGATGCGTGCATGCAATCCTGCATGAAAAAGGCTAGGTGTTCACGAGCAAAGAATAGCTAGGCTGCGATGTTGCATGGCATGCATGGGACAGGGATGGCCCACATGTCGTTGACCCTCCCGCATGCAGCCCATCCCCCCCTCTCGACGGCCGTGCACACGCACGCCAGGCTCTGCCGGCCCGATCCGCTCGGCCCAACGGTAACTTAGATGCTCCCCGGCTCAACGTTATCTGTTCGTCAGAGAGAAAAAACGGTGGCCAATCAGATTGGAGCCCACGGATCGCCCCCGCGGAATCCTTCTAGAAGGCCTATCCGACGGCCGTAGTTTGGCGTTAGGGTTAGATCGACGGTGGACGTTTGGCGCTAGGGTTACATGGGGTTTGGAAAATACTCACTCGCAATAGCCGCTGCAGAGATAGGCGCTCCACCACCGGGCCGCGGAGAAGAAACAACCCCCGGATCCAATGGAGCCCGATTCTAAATCTCCAAGAAACAAAGGGCAGCATGAGGCCACAGATCCCCCAAAATTCTGGGGAGTGGGACTAGGGTTTCGGGCTCACCTCGCAATAGCTCTGTCGCTGCCGAGAAATGCGCTCCACCACCGCGGAGAAGAACCCGCTGCCGGAGAAGATGCTTACGGCGGCGCCGCTCGCCCAGTCCAGCACGGTCACACAGTCACCGGTCGAGTCGTGGACGGTTGACTCTTGACTATGTGGCCATAGGTGGACCCCACCAGTCAGAGCACATAACCCCCAGTGTCCTAACCAAATCTCAGCCTAACGGACAGCCAACTAGCCGCGTAAATGGTGTGTCGCATGGGAGCTATTTTTTCCAACGCAGATGTCGCATGAGAGCTATTACAGCCAACGACGTCGCATGAGAGACAATTCACACCAACGACGTCGCATGGGAGCTATTCGCCCCTCCAAGCCGGACTCGGATTGCAGAGAGGCAATGGCATAGTGCATATAGAGCCCGAGTCGGAGCGGAACGACGAGCGCACTACTCCACAAGAGAGCCAGAACGGATCAAGAGTATAATCGGGAATGAAAGTAAAATAGGAGTCACCTGGTCACCGCCTCACTGGAGTTGCCACGCCGTGGTCGCCGGAGTCGTCGCCGCCGCTCTCTTGCTCCACGCGCCCGTGGACTGCTTGAATTGCCGGGCCGCCCGTATGGCTAGAAAGACGGCAGTGGAGACACGCCGCCCCTTCTGTGGTCGCCGAAATCTTGGTGTGGCCGCGCCGCCCCTCCCGATGTGTTGATGTGGCCGGCGGCGCTCCGCCACTCCTCTGCTTCCCTCTTTCTTTCTTTTTTTGCGCGTTTCTGCGATTCTTCTTCAGGCGACTGAAATTCGGTTCTCTCCACTCGGTTCGGCCCATTCTGAGGGATAGCCTGCCTAGGCGCACACATGGGCCCGTTCCGGGGTTGAACCGGATTTTCTTTGACAGATTTAGATAAATTCACTAAAAACATAACCCTTCTGTAAAAGTGGTGATTTAAACGCACTTATATTTCTTACGGAGGGAGTACATACATATTACCGGGCGAAGCCACCAAAAGATCAAATACATATTAAAGAATGTTACCCAAATTTTATAAAATGTTCATGAATTATTTAAGAGTTCATGGATTAAAACAATGTCCATGCATTCTAAATGGCTTTCACGGTTTTTTTAAGTTTATTTTTAAAATGATTTAAATTTTGAATATATTCAGAAAAAATATTTTCCTACATTATAAAAAATCTAAAAAATGAAAAACCTGCGCATATAGCCTTTTTATGTTACATAGTTATGATATAAAATAATAAACTTGATCTAATGATCTTTGCATGAAAAAACCTTCACAAATTGGACTATCTCGACTGAGGTTGCATAGAGTTCAAAAGAGTGAGAAGAGGGTTTGAGGTTTTGAAAATGCAAATAAATCAAAAACATCACCTTAGCTTCATTTTAGAGTGACTAAGGAGGATCTGAAGTTATTTTTGCATTTAAAATTTTTAAACTTGGTTTATTGCTGACTTTGTATTAAAGGGTGTTTTTTCAAAAATAAATTAAATAATATGAATACTTATTCAAAAAAAAGGTGAGACTTCGTATTGATCCTATATAGGTATAATATAAGCTAAGAAAATCTTTTTTGGGTGATTTTGAGAAGGTCGAAAAAAACTTGCTTAGAAATGGTCCCGTTTTCCCTTACTTTGGAGCCTGTTTGGACAACATTTTCAGTGACTATGAGTTGGACTTCAAAAAAAGGGTTGGATTTATGAACTAAAGTGCATAGTAGTACATAAAATGATGCAACATCACATAACAAACAAATGAACTCAAAAAATATTGGAGATAGGTTCAAATTTGAATGTCGGTTCAAATTTGAATTTTATTTCAAGTCAAATCAACATCATAGCACATAAGTTTTCACATGAAAGAACATAAGTTTTCACATCAAATGACAACAAACTTAAGTTTTCACATCAAATTTGAATGATTTCGACTCTATTTCTTTTGCTTCTTTCTACCACTCGATTTCTTCTGATTTTTTCCACCGTTTGGTTCCACGCTGCATAGTTTGTTGATGCTGATGCTCTTGCTTTTTGGCCCATTGCAAACTCCACTAGGTCCCCTCAACTTTTGCACCTGACCATGTCCCACTTCTTCAGCTTGCACTTCTGCAGATTGAGTAGATGGCACACATTGTTCAACTACTTCAGTTTGCAACTCAACACTTGGCAGCACAACCTCCAAACATGGCAACACAGTTGTCAAAGCAGATTCGCATGGCAGCACAACAGTTGCTTCATCTGCAACAGTTTCAGATTGCCCTAGCGTCTGCAAAACAGATTCAGTATGCATCACATCGTTCAAAACAGAAACACTTAGCTCATGTTCAGCAGTAACAGTTTCAGTTAGCTCCATATCTTTGTCACCAAACATTATCTGCTTAGTGCTCTTCCTTCTATAGCCATTGAGTCTTGCTTTTTTCACTGGCCAGCATTGTTCAACAACAAGAGGTGGGGCTTTTTCTGCACGCTTCCTCCTAAAAAATAAAGCATTTGACTTGGTTAGATACTAGAACAAGTAGCAAAATCAAAAACTTGCAAAAACAGTAACATAAACATACTTTGGCCTCTGAGGAGTGTAGATGCACTTGGATGAACCAACTCTGTGCCCAAGTACCTCACACAACTTGCACCTATTTTTGTTACCTTCTTGAGCCCTTTTGGGCTTATCATTCTTTTCCTTTTCATTTTTCCCCTTCTTACTACAACCACCTTTCTCAAACCAAGCTTTGAATCTGCTCTGTTTAGACCTCCCAGCCTTTCTTCTAGTGACAGGGGGACACAAGGTAAATTCTATTTCCACCTCAGGCCACTGAGATTGGTCAGTCAGTGCAGGAATTGGACTTGCATATGCAGCTTTGAATTTTTGTACTGAATAATACTCATGCAAATATGAGTGCATATTTAACCTGGGTTTAGATGCCAAAAAAAGTATGGAATGCTCACATGGTTTTCCAGTGTGTTGCCACTCATGGCAAGTGCACTCATGCAACTCAGTATCTACCACATGCCTCTTGCCACTCTTTGTATCTCTAACTTCAGCACCCCACAAGGAAGATTTCTCAACAGATAGATGTGAAAGATTTCTACTCCTGTTGACCACCTGTTGTACCACTGCTGGAAGCTTGTCCCCTTCCAAAATATTAGCAATTTTTCCTCTCAACTCCCACAAACGCATGATCATGATCCTTATTTGGTCCACCATGTCATGCACAGGCAAGTCTTTCAAATCCTTCACTTTGTTGTTAAAACTTTCTGCCAAGTTGTTATTGATATGATCACATTTTATGGCAGTATTAAAACCTGATCTATACCACAACAGGGAATGGTGGGTGTTCAACCATGAAGCAAATTCATTATCACTACATGATGCCAATATCTTACCAAGGTGATAGGAATGTGTCTGTCTGGTGTAGGATCTTGCTGCTGGCCACATACGCCCAAATTCATCTCCTCTGAATTTTTTTATCAGATTCATCCACATATGTCCAAAGCACTCCCTCTGCTCAGCATGGGGGAAAACATTTTTTACTGCATTTTCCAACCCTTTACATGCATCTGTGTGGATGGCCAAAGGACAAACTGGCCCTATGCATCTTTTCAGTTGCATCATGAACCATATCCATGATGCCTCTGTCTCTGACTGAAACATTCCTATTGCAATTGGGAACATCCAGTTGTGTCCATCTAGAGCATTGCATGCAGCCAACTGACCATTGCACTTTCCAGTCAAAAAAGATGAGTCTATGCTCAAATATGGACGACAACCTGCTTTGAATCCATCTATGCAAGGCTTCAAACACATAAAAAACTTGCTGAATAAAACCCTGCCATCCTCTGTTACCTCTGTATCTATCTCCACCACACTCCCAGGTGACCTCTTCTCCACCTCTGCTTTAAAACTATACAACATCCTAAATGTATTTGCCCAGTCACCATACAATGATTTCATGGCCCTTTGTTTTGCTTTCCACACTGTGGTATATTGCAGCTGGATGGGGTACAGCTTCTCCAAGTCAACTTTAAGCCTCTTTGCAGTAGCGTTTGGAGTCTTGGCTAAAATAGGAGTAATCTTCTCTGTAACCCAAAGCTGTGATGTCATCTTTGAAACTCTCTGTGAAGTGGTCATACATGTATGCTGGTGTGGTATTTGATTTACCCTTACTGTACTTCCATCAGGTTGTAGTCTGGCAGACAAGTACCATTTGCAAGGATTGCCACCACCATCATAACCTTTGCACCGAGCATAAAATTTCTTTCGATCAGTCCACATAGTCTTGGCATCAAACTCTTTTTTCACTGCATAGGTCCTGAAAGACATCCTAAACTCCTTCATGCTTGGCCACAACTTTCCCACCTAAATAACTGGGTTCTCTTTGTCATACAAACAAACCAGCTCATTATCATCTGCATCATCCACATCATCTGCAGCCTCTCTCATCAGTTGTTCTTCATCCTCATTTGCATTTCTAGGGCCTGTTTTACCTTCAGCAGGCAAAGAACTGTCATCCTTCTCCTTATCTTTGTCATCAACTTGAATGCCAAACATTTCAGCCATATCAATGTCAGATATTGGTGCAATGACCAAATCTGTTTTTTCATTCAACTCTACTACGTTCCAGTCAACAACAATCTTCCTAGCACCATGGGTTCCCTCCTCTCCATCTGCATTAATCCCTGTATCTTCAGCTACTACAGTCGGTTCAGTCAACAAAGGCAACATCTTCTTTTGTGAAACCCACTCATCATCTTCCATCTGTGCAGCCATATTTGTTGGCACATAACCAACTCTGGAATGAGTTTGCAGATCAATTAGCTCTGCATAAAATGTTACTTGTTTGCTTGCCCACCCTTCTTGCTGATCAATTTAAGCAACCATGGATTCTCCATCTTCAATTCTCACATATTCACCATTATAGTTATAAAAACGTTGCAGAGATACCTCTTGTTCTGGACCCCAAACAATACTCTCCCCAATTCTCTCCACCAAATTGCCCACGGCCTTCTCCTTCATGCTCTCCAATTCCTGTGGATCAACATCTGCAAATTCGACATCCAACCTCACGGTGGTATCTCTATCAATGTCTTGGACACTGCCATCACTGAGCTTGGCTTTACAGGGAAAAAATTCCACTATAATTGCGAATGTGGTGGCAGAACCTGAACCTCCCCTGTTTTGTCAATGGCAGGCAGCGGCGGCAGTCACTACCAAATCGAGTTTGATTCTAAATCGCCAAGAAAAGAGGGTGGCATTACCGATTTGAAGCACTGTCTCCTCGCTCCATCTCATCCAGCCCTCGCTCCATCTCCTATCCAATCGAGATTCTAAAACACCAAGCAACAGGGGCAGCATGAGGCCACAGACTTATCCAAAATTCAGTGGAATGGGAGTAGTGTTTGGAAAATACTCACTCGCAATAGCCGCTGCAGAGATAGGCGCTCCACCACCGGGCCGCGGAGAAGAAACAACCCCCGGATCCAATGGAGCCCGATTCTAAATCTCCAAGAAACAAAGGGCAGCATGAGGCCACAGATCCCCCAAAATTCTGGGGAGTGGGACTAGGGTTTCGGGCTCACCTCGCAATAGCTCTGTCGCTGCCGAGAAATGCGCTCCACCACCGCGGAGAAGAACCCGCTGCCGGAGAAGATGCTTACGGCGGCGCCGCTCGCCCAGTCCAGCACGGTCACACAGTCACCGGTCGAGTCGTGGACGGTTGACTCTTGACTATGTGGCCATAGGTGGACCCCACCAGTCAGAGCACATAACCCCCAGTGTCCTAACCAAATCTCAGCCTAACGGACAGCCAACTAGCCGCGTAAATGGTGTGTCGCATGGGAGCTATTTTTTCCAACGCAGATGTCGCATGAGAGCTATTACAGCCAACGACGTCGCATGAGAGACAATTCACACCAACGACGTCGCATGGGAGCTATTCGCCCCTCCAAGCCGGACTCGGATTGCAGAGAGGCAATGGCATAGTGCATATAGAGCCCGAGTCGGAGCGGAACGACGAGCGCACTACTCCACAAGAGAGCCAGAACGGATCAAGAGTATAATCGGGAATGAAAGTAAAATAGGAGTCACCTGGTCACCGCCTCACTGGAGTTGCCACGCCGTGGTCGCCGGAGTCGTCGCCGCCGCTCTCTTGCTCCACGCGCCCGTGGACTGCTTGAATTGCCGGGCCGCCCGTATGGCTAGAAAGACGGCAGTGGAGACACGCCGCCCCTTCTGTGGTCGCCGAAATCTTGGTGTGGCCGCGCCGCCCCTCCCGATGTGTTGATGTGGCCGGCGGCGCTCCGCCACTCCTCTGCTTCCCTCTTTCTTTCTTTTTTTGCGCGTTTCTGCGATTCTTCTTCAGGCGACTGAAATTCGGTTCTCTCCACTCGGTTCGGCCCATTCTGAGGGATAGCCTGCCTAGGCGCACACATGGGCCCGTTCCGGGGTTGAACCGGATTTTCTTTGACAGATTTAGATAAATTCACTAAAAACATAACCCTTCTGTAAAAGTGGTGATTTAAACGCACTTATATTTCTTACGGAGGGAGTACATACATATTACCGGGCGAAGCCACCAAAAGATCAAATACATATTAAAGAATGTTACCCAAATTTTATAAAATGTTCATGAATTATTTAAGAGTTCATGGATTAAAACAATGTCCATGCATTCTAAATGGCTTTCACGGTTTTTTTAAGTTTATTTTTAAAATGATTTAAATTTTGAATATATTCAGAAAAAATATTTTCCTACATTATAAAAAATCTAAAAAATGAAAAACCTGCGCATATAGCCTTTTTATGTTACATAGTTATGATATAAAATAATAAACTTGATCTAATGATCTTTGCATGAAAAAACCTTCACAAATTGGACTATCTCGACTGAGGTTGCATAGAGTTCAAAAGAGTGAGAAGAGGGTTTGAGGTTTTGAAAATGCAAATAAATTAAAAACATCACCTTAGCTTCATTTTAGAGTGACTAAGGAGGATCTGAAGTTATTTTTGCATTTAAAATTTTTAAACTTGGTTTATTGCTGACTTTGTATTAAAGGGTGTTTTTTCAAAAATAAATTAAATAATATGAATACTTATTCAAAAAAAAGGTGAGACTTCGTATTGATCCTATATAGGTATAATATAAGCTAAGAAAATCTTTTTTGGGTGATTTTGAGAAGGTCGAAAAAAACTTGCTTAGAAATGGTCCCGTTTTCCCTTACTTTGGAGCCTGTTTGGACAACATTTTCAGTGACTATGAGTTGGACTTCAAAAAAAGGGTTGGATTTATGAACTAAAGTGCATAGTAGTACATAAAATGATGCAACATCACATAACAAACAAATGAACTCAAAAAATATTGGAGATAGGTTCAAATTTGAATGTCGGTTCAAATTTGAATTTTATTTCAAGTCAAATCAACATCATAGCACATAAGTTTTCACATGAAAGAACATAAGTTTTCACATCAAATGACAACAAACTTAAGTTTTCACATCAAATTTGAATGATTTCGACTCTATTTCTTTTGCTTCTTTCTACCACTCGATTTCTTCTGATTTTTTCCACCGTTTGGTTCCACGCTGCATAGTTTGTTGATGCTGATGCTCTTGCTTTTTGGCCCATTGCAAACTCCACTAGGTCCCCTCAACTTTTGCACCTGACCATGTCCCACTTCTTCAGCTTGCACTTCTGCAGATTGAGTAGATGGCACACATTGTTCAACTACTTCAGTTTGCAACTCAACACTTGGCAGCACAACCTCCAAACATGGCAACACAGTTGTCAAAGCAGATTCGCATGGCAGCACAACAGTTGCTTCATCTGCAACAGTTTCAGATTGCCCTAGCGTCTGCAAAACAGATTCAGTATGCATCACATCGTTCAAAACAGAAACACTTAGCTCATGTTCAGCAGTAACAGTTTCAGTTAGCTCCATATCTTTGTCACCAAACATTATCTGCTTAGTGCTCTTCCTTCTATAGCCATTGAGTCTTGCTTTTTTCACTGGCCAGCATTGTTCAACAACAAGAGGTGGGGCTTTTTCTGCACGCTTCCTCCTAAAAAATAAAGCATTTGACTTGGTTAGATACTAGAACAAGTAGCAAAATCAAAAACTTGCAAAAACAGTAACATAAACATACTTTGGCCTCTGAGGAGTGTAGATGCACTTGGATGAACCAACTCTGTGCCCAAGTACCTCACACAACTTGCACCTATTTTTGTTACCTTCTTGAGCCCTTTTGGGCTTATCATTCTTTTCCTTTTCATTTTTCCCCTTCTTACTACAACCACCTTTCTCAAACCAAGCTTTGAATCTGCTCTGTTTAGGCCTCCCAGCCTTTCTTCTAGTGACAGGGGGACACAAGGTAAATTCTATTTCCACCTCAGGCCACTGAGATTGGTCAGTCAGTGCAGGAATTGGACTTGCATATGCAGCTTTGAATTTTTGTACTGAATAATACTCATGCAAATATGGGTGCATATTTAACCTGGGTTTAGATGCCAAAAAAAGTATGGAATGCTCACATGGTTTTCCAGTGTGTTGCCACTCATGGCAAGTGCACTCATGCAACTCAGTATCTACCACATGCCTCTTGCCACTCTTTGTATCTCTAACTTCAGCACCCCACAAGGAAGATTTCTCAACAGATAGATGTGAAAGATTTCTACTCCTGTTGACCACCTGTTGTACCACTGCTGGAAGCTTGTCCCCTTCCAAAATATTAGCAATTTTTCCTCTCAACTCCCACAAACGCATGATCATGATCCTTATTTGGTCCACCATGTCATGCACAGGCAAGTCTTTCAAATCCTTCACTTTGTTGTTAAAACTTTCTGCCAAGTTGTTATTGATATGATCACATTTTATGGCAGTATTAAAACCTGATCTATACCACAACAGGGAATGGTGGGTGTTCAACCATGAAGCAAATTCATTATCACTACATGATGCCAATATCTTACCAAGGTGATAGGAATGTGTCTGTCTGGTGTAGGATCTTGCTGCTGGCCACATACGCCCAAATTCATCTCCTCTGAATTTTTTTATCAGATTCATCCACATATGTCCAAAGCACTCCCTCTGCTCAGCATGGGGGAAAACATTTTTTACTGCATTTTCCAACCCTTTACGTGCATCTGTGTGGATGGCCAAAGGACAAACTGGCCCTATGCATCTTTTCAGTTGCATCATGAACCATATCCATGATGCCTCTGTCTCTGACTGAAACATTCCTATTGCAATTGGGAACATCCAGTTGTGTCCATCTAGAGCATTGCATGCAGCCAACTGACCATTGCACTTTCCAGTCAAAAAAGATGAGTCTATGCTCAAATATGGACGACAACCTGCTTTGAATCCATCTATGCAAGGCTTCAAACACATAAAAAACTTGCTGAATAAAACCCTGCCATCCTCTGTTACCTCTGTATCTATCTCCACCACACTCCCAGGTGACCTCTTCTCCACCTCTGCTTTAAAACTATACAACATCCTAAATGTATTTGCCCAGTCACCATACAATGATTTCATGGCCCTTTGTTTTGCTTTCCACACTGTGGTATATTGCAGCTGGATGGGGTACAGCTTCTCCAAGTCAACTTTAAGCCTCTTTGCAGTAGCGTTTGGAGTCTTGGCTAAAATAGGAGTAATCTTCTCTGTAACCCAAAGCTGTGATGTCATCTTTGAAACTCTCTGTGAAGTGGTCATACATGTATGCTGGTGTGGTATTTGATTTACCCTTACTGTACTTCCATCAGGTTGTAGTCTGGCAGACAAGTACCATTTGCAAGGATTGCCACCACCATCATAACCTTTGCACCGAGCATAAAATTTCTTTCGATCAGTCCACATAGTCTTGGCATCAAACTCTTTTTTCACTGCATAGGTCCTGAAAGACATCCTAAACTCCTTCATGCTTGGCCACAACTTTCCCACCTAAATAACTGGGTTCTCTTTGTCATACAAACAAACCAGCTCATTATCATCTGCATCATCCACATCATCTGCAGCCTCTCTCATCAGTTGTTCTTCATCCTCATTTGCATTTCTAGGGCCTGTTTTACCTTCAGCAGGCAAAGAACTGTCATCCTTCTCCTTATCTTTGTCATCAACTTGAATGCCAAACATTTCAGCCATATCAATGTCAGATATTGGTGCAATGACCAAATCTGTTTTTTCATTCAACTCTACTACGTTCCAGTCAACAACAATCTTCCTAGCACCATGGGTTCCCTCCTCTCCATCTGCATTAATCCCTGTATCTTCAGCTATTACAGTCGGTTCAGTCAACAAAGGCAACATCTTCTTTTGTGAAACCCACTCATCATCTTCCATCTGTGCAGCCATCTTTGATGGCACATAACCAACTCTGGAATGAGTTTGTAGATCAATTAGCTCTGCATAAAATGTTACTTGTTTGCTTGCCCACCCTTCTTGCTGATCAATTTAAGCAACCATGGATTCTCCATCTTCAATTCTCACATATTCACCATTATAGTTATCAAAATGTTGCAGAGATACCTCTTGTTCTGGACCCCAAACAATACTCTCCCCAATTCTCTCCACCAAATTGCCCACGGCCTTCTCCTTCATGCTCTCCAATTCCTGTGGATCAACATCTGCAAATTCAACATCCAACCTCACGGTGGTATCTCTATCAATGTCTTGGACACTGCCATCACTGAGCTTGGCTTTACAGGGAAAAAATTCCACTATAATTGCGAATGTGGTGGCAGAACCTGAACCTCCCCTGTTTTGTCAATGGCAGGCAGCGGCGGCAGTCACTACCAAATCGAGTTTGATTCTAAATCGCCAAGAAAAGAGGGTGGCATTACCGATTTGAAGCACTGTCTCCTTGCTCCATCTCATCCAGCCCTCGCTCCATCTCCTATCCAATCGAGATTCTAAAACACCAAGCAACAGGGGCAGCATGAGGCCACAGACTTATCCAAAATTCAGTGGAATGGGAGTAGTGTTTGGAAAATACTCACTCGCAATAGCCGCTGCAGAGATAGGCGCTCCACCACCGGGCCGCGGAGAAGAAACAACCCCCGGATCCAATGGAGCCCGATTCTAAATCTCCAAGAAACAGAGGGCAGCATGAGGCCACAGATCCCCCAAAATTCTGGGGAGTGGGACTAGGGTTTCGGGCTCACCTCGCAATAGCTCTGTCGCTGCCGAGAAATGCGCTCCACCACCGCGGAGAAGAACCCGCTGCCGGAGAAGATGCTTACGGCGGCGCCGCTCGCCCAGTCCAGCACGGTCACACAGTCACCGGTCGAGTCGTGGACGGTTGACTCTTGACTATGTGGCCATAGGTGGACCCCACCAGTCAGAGCACATAACCCCCAGTGTCCTAACCAAATCTCAGCCTAACGGACAGCCAACTAGCCGCGTAAATGGTGTGTCGCATGGGAGCTATTTTTTCCAACGCAGATGTCGCATGAGAGCTATTACAGCCAACGACGTCGCATGAGAGACAATTCACACCAACGACGTCGCATGGGAGCTATTCGCCCCTCCAAGCCGGACTCGGATTGCAGAGAGGCAATGGCATAGTGCATATAGAGCCCGAGTCGGAGCGGAACGACGAGCGCACTACTCCACAAGAGAGCCACAACGGATCAAGAGTATAATCGGGAATGAAAGTAAAATAGGAGTCACCTGGTCACCGCCTCACCGGAGTTGCCACGCCGTGGTCGCCGGAGTCGTCGCCGCCGCTCTCTTGCTCCACGCGCCCGTGGACTGCTTGAATTGCCGGGCCGCCCGTATGGCTAGAAAGACGGCAGTGGAGACACGCCGCCCCTTCTGTGGTCGCCGAAATCTTGGTGTGGCCGCGCCGCCCCTCCCGATGTGTTGATGTGGCCGGCGGCGCTCCGCCACTCCTCTGCTTCCCTCTTTCTTTCTTTTTTTGCGCGTTTCTGCGATTCTTCTTCAGGCGACTGAAATTCGGTTCTCTCCACTCGGTTCGGCCCATTCTGAGGGATAGCCTGCCTAGGCGCACACATGGGCCCGTTCCGGGGTTGAACCGGATTTTCTTTGACAGATTTAGATAAATTCACTAAAAACATAACCCTTCTGTAAAAGTGGTGATTTAAACGCACTTATATTTCTTACGGAGGGAGTACATACATATTACCGGGCGAAGCCACCAAAAGATCAAATACATATTAAAGAATGTTACCCAAATTTTATAAAATGTTCATGAATTATTTAAGAGTTCATGGATTAAAACAATGTCCATGCATTCTAAATGGCTTTCACGGTTTTTTTAAGTTTATTTTTAAAATGATTTAAATTTTGAATATATTCAGAAAAAATATTTTCCTACATTATAAAAAAGAGGTACAACATTTTTTTAAAGTGCATGGTTCTTTCAAAATTACATATTTAAGAAATCTTATGAATACTCTAAATTACATTTTTAAAATGTTCATGAATTTTTAAAAATTGATCTTTTTTAAAAATGTTTATCTATTATAAACCGTATAAGCAAAACCAGAAGAAAAACAAACGAAACTACACCACCCCGCACATGGTGGCCGTGCTGAGCTGCGAAGTGATGAGCGTGGCGCTGCAGAACATGGAGGTTCTCCAGTCCAGTGGCTTGGTGCTCACGTCCATGCCTCAAGTTGTAGATTATTGAGTATTTACTGTCTGATTGATATGAATAGGCTTTTAGATTCAGTAAAGAAAATGATTAAACTGGCAGATCTCTGAATCCACTGAAGATTCGAATATGTGCAAGTGCAAATAAACTTGGCTTCAGAAGGGTGAAAGCCAACCTTTGTCTTCACAAGAGAAACTTAAGCCATGTGTACAGACTGAATCTCTGCTCTTCGGCTCGGGTTTTTAGCAGATCTAGAGATCTTTTTCCACCACGCATCAACAGTTGAGGCATTCAGAGCAGCGGTCGACACCCAAGGATGAGGGATGCCAAAGGCAAACCAGGTCTGCTTAGTAAAAGGGCACTCCAGAACTAATTTTTCTTACGGTGAGGTTCCCAGAACTTGGTCCGAACGTGAGCAGCCGAGCATGGATTATCATGCCGTGCGGCCATCCTCTAGCTCTCGATCAGCCTATCAGCAGTCCACAGTCTATTTTGAAGGAGCCAGAGGAAAAACCTCATCTTACCTTCAGTTCGGACAGGTCAAATTTTGTGGCTGTTGGTGGTGGTGTTATGAATCTGACCAAAGAAAGAAATGCGCATCATAGGCTGACCAAAGAAATGGTGTTCTCAAGCACAAGGTTTCGAACCAGAATCCAAGTTGTGATGAAGATATCGATCTAATCCTAAGAGGAGAGGAAATAAGCAAAATCTACGAGGGCTCTCATGTCTGATCGCAGCCCAAAAGGAAACATGCTCGCCATTATTGATCTTAATTTTGGTACAAGCAGAGAAGAGGTGCTGAGCAGCAGCAGCTTGATCTGAATATTTACTCTTTCAGCTTCATTTGGTGTTACACTAAAGCTGATCTCAGGTCTTGACTCCCCTTTTGTGTTTCGAGAATCAGTTCACTAACTGAAGGAAAAATTCCATAGCTTTTCCATTTACACAGCAAAGCTAAGAGAGAGAGAGAGAGAGAGAGAGAGAGAGAGATGATCTATGAAAAAGATAATTTTAATCTGTTGTAGATGGCAGGAGGTGATTTTGCAGTTGTACACTCCAGGGCATAACTGACATGAATCAATCATCAAGACAAAAAAGGTATATCATGGCATTATAAACAATACAGCCAGAAAAAAAGACATATACTTCAGGTGATATTCCAATGCAGAGTAAAATGCATACATGTCAAGAGGGTCTAGAGCTCCACCGCACCAACATAAAAAAAAAATACCATGGCATTAGGAACAAGTTCACAACAATACCAACAGAAAGAAAGAATATATTGATTTCAGGTGATGTTCCACTTCATACTAAAGAGCGTAAATGACATACATCAGTCATTGATGACCCACAAGTATAGGGGATCTATCATAGTCCTTTTGATAAGTAAGAGTGTCGAACCCAACGAGAAGCAGAAGGAAATGACAAACGGTTTTCAGCAAAGTATTCTCTGCAAGCACTGAAATTATCGGTAACAGATAGTTTTGTGATAAAATAATTCGTAACGGGTAACAAGTAACCAAAGTAACTAAGTTTCAGCAAGGTGGCCCAATCTTTTTTTAGCAAAGGAAAAGCCTGGACGAACTCTTATATAAAGCAAAACGCTTCCGAGGACACATGGGAATTATTGTCAAGTTAGTTTTCATCATGCTCATATGATCCGCGTTTGTTATTTTGATAATTTGATATGTGGGTGGACTGGTGCTTGGGTGCTGCCCTTCCTTGGACAAGCCACCCACTTATGATTAACCCCTCTCGCAAGCATCCGCAACTACGAAAGAAGAATTAAGGTAAACCTTACCATAACATGAAACATATGGATCCAAATGAGCCCCTTACGAAGCAACGCATAAACTAGGGTTTAAGCTTCTATCACTCTAGTAACCCATCATCTACTTATTACTTCCCAATGCCTTACCCTAGGCCCAAATCATGGTGAAGTATCATGTAGTCGACATTCACATAACACCACTAGAGGAAATACAACATACATCTCATCAAAATATCGAACGAATATCAAATTCACATGATTACTTATAACAAGACTTCTCCCATGTCCTCAGGAACAAACATAACTACTCACAAAGCATATTTATGTTCATAATCAGAGGAGTATTAATTATCAGTAAGGATCTGAACATATGATATTCCACCAAATAAACCAACTAGCATCAACTACAAGGAGTAATCAACACTACTAGCAACCCACAGGTACCAATCTGAGGTTTTGAGAGAAAGATCGGATACAAGAGATGAATTAGGGTTTGAGAGGAGAATGTGCTGGTGAAGATGTTGATGGAGATTGACCCCCTCTCGATGAGAGGATTGATGGTGATGATGATGGTGATGATTTCCCCCACCTGGAGGGATGTTTCCCTGGCAGAACAGCTACACCAGAGCCCTACATTGGTTTTGCCCAGGTTCCACCTCGAGAAGGCGGCGCTTCATCCCGAAAGCTTCCTTCTTATTTTTTCCAGGTCAAAACACAACATATAGCAGAAGATGGGCGTCGGGGGCCTGCCAGGGGGCCCACAAGGACGGAGGGCGCGCCCAGGGGGTAGGGCGTGCCTTCCACCCTTGTGGATGGTAGGTGCCCCCCCCCTCCTCTGGTTCTTTCTTCATCCAATATTTTTTATATTTTCCAAAAATATTCTCTGTGAAGTTTCAGGACTTTTGGAGTTGTGCAGAATAGATCTCTAATATTTGCTCCTTTTCTAGTCCAGAATTCTAGCTGCCAGCGTTCTCCCTCTTCATGCAAACCTTATAAAATAAGAGAGAATATGCATAAGTATTGTGATATAACATGTAACAGAAGCCCATAATGCAATAAATATCAATATAAAAGCATGATGCAAATTGGACGTATCAACTCCCCCAAGCTTAGACTTCGCTTGTCCTCAAGAAAAAGCCGATATTGAAAAATATGTCCACATGTTTAGAGATAGAGGTGTCGATAAAATAAAATACGTACATGAGGGCATCATGATCATCTTTAGAACAACAAAATATAATGTCATATTATCTCTTATGCTAAAGTAACAATTTATTCACAAGGTAAAGTATGAATCAGAAACTTCATTGAAAACTAACAAACTATGATCTCAGTCATTGAAGCAATTGCAATTTATCATAACATCAAAAAGAGTGAATATAAGACCTTTTCAGCAAGTCCACATACTCAACCATCATTTAGTCTTTCACAATTGCTAACACTCACGCAATACTTAGGGTACAAAGTTTCAATTGAACACAGAGAAAGATAGGGGCTTATATTTTTGCTTCCAAACCTTTTACCTCAAGGGTAATGTCAACAATAATACTTTATGAAGACCTACAACCGAGTGGATATATATATCCGGATCTCTCCAACACATATTGCTTGCCAAAGGAAAAAGTGTAAAAAGGAAAGGTGAAGATCACCATGACTCTTGTATAAGGGTAGAAGATAAAAGTAAGAGATAGGCCCTTCACAGAGGGAAACAGAGGTTGTCATGCACTTTTATGGTTGGATGCACAAAATCTTAATGCAAAAGAACATTACTTTATATTGTTGTTTGTGATAAAGAAGTTTATTATGCAGTCAGTCACTTTTATTTCTTCCATATCACAAGTTTGTATACAGCTTATTTTCTTCATACTAATAGATCATACATATTTAGGGAGCAATTTTTATTGCTTGCACCGATGACAACTTACTTGAAGGATCTTACTCTATCCATAGGTAGGTATGGTGGACTCTCATGGCATAAAATGGGTTTAGGGATGTTTGAAAGCACAAGTAGTATCTCTACTTGGTGCAAAGGATTTTGCTAGCATGAGAGGGAAAAGCAAGCTCAACATGTTGGATGATCCATGACAATATAACTTCTACTCGGATATAAGAAAACATAACCCATTATGTTGTCTTCCTTGGCCAACATCAACTTTTTAGCATGTCATATTTTAATGAGTGCTCACAATCACAAAAGATGTCCAAGATAGTATATTTATGTGTAAAACCACTCTTTCTTTATTACTTCCTATTAATCGCAACAATGACCAAAACTATGTTTGTCAACTCCCAACAAGTTTTATTCATCATACTCTTTATATGTGAAGTCATTTACTCTCCATAAGATCAATATATGATCTTTTTATTTCTTTTTGTTCTTTCTTTAATTCCCTCAAGATCATAGCAAGATAGCAAAGCCCTCAAGTCAAAACTACTCTTTATTATTTATAACTCACGGACTCGATTACATATATAGATCTCAAAACAAAACTCAAAGCTAGATCATACTAAAACTTTGTTCTACTAGATCAAGATATAACCAAAAGGATCGAACTAAGAAAACGATAAAGATAGAGGTGTGATGGTGATATGATACTGAGGCACCTCCCCCAAGCTTAGCAGTTGCCAAGGGGAGTGCCATACCCATGTATTTGTGTCTCTTTCTTCAGAGGTGGTGATGATGGAGTTGTTGATGATATAGGCTTGTCGTCCATCTTCTAGGGCATAGGCTCACCATCATAAAAGGATGAACGAATCTCCGGGATCCTCAAATCTGCAGCCAAACTCATCCTCTTGAATCTATATTCATATTCACAGTTTTGGTTTTGCAGTTCATAGATCTGGGCTTGGAGATGCTCGATTTTCTCATGAAGCTTGAAGATGGCCTCCCCGATGTTCTTGGCATCCAGCTTGCGATTGTTGGTGAACTCCGCGATCATCATGTGATTGGCGTTTAGTGCACGTTCCACCATCCCTTAGCACTTGAAAACTTGCTGCTCCATTGCTTCGAGTCTTGTCTCCATGCTTATGGTCTTCTTCGGCCCCTTAACATCATGGATCTGCAGCACCCCCTCACGCATCTCAATGGTTTGAGGGTGTTGCAGCACCTCCGCGAGGTAAGGGCTGATGACCTTCTCAAAGCACTTGTCCTTGGGGGTGCTTGGAGACGTCATGGTGATCTAGATCTGTCAGAAAAACAGCTCTAAAAAACAAAGGATTTTGTCGTGGTACGGTGGTCAAAACCTTCGGGAGATTATATGATGTTTTTTACTGACCAAAAGAAGTATTGTGCAAGAAAACGGAGTCCGGAGGGCACACAAGGTGGCTACAAGGCAGGGGGCACGCCCAGGGGGTAGGGCGCGCCCAGGGGGGTAGGGCGCGCCCTCACCCTTGTGGTCTCCTCGTGTCTCTTTCGGACTACTTTAATTTTCTTAAATTTGTAAATATTCCAAAATGGAGAAAAAAATGCTATTAGAACAGTTTTGGAGTCGCTTTACTTACCGTACCACATACCTATTCCTTTTCGGAGTCTCAAATGTTCTGAAAAGTGTCCCTTATGTACTCCTCCGGTGTTATGGTATTAATTATATTGGTTTCAACATTTATGGGAGTACCTGAGATATAATGTTTGATTCTTTGACCGTTTACCACTTTCGGATTTGTGCCTTCAACTTTGTTGATTTTGATGACACCGGAACGATAGACCTCCTCGATAATGTAAGGACCTTCCCATTTAGAGAGGAGTTTTCCTGCAAAAAATCTTAAACGAGAGTTGTATAGCAAAACATGATCACCTACATTAAACTCATGCTTTTGTATCCTCTTGTCATGCCATCTTTTAACTTTTTCTTTAAACAACTTGGCATTCTCATAGGCTTGGGTTCTCCACTCATCAAGCGAGCTAATGTCAAATAACCACTTCTCACCGACAAGTTTGAAATCATAATTGAGCACTTTAATAGCCGAATATGCCTTATGTTCTAGTTCGAGAGGTAAGTGACAAGCCTTTCCATAAACCATTTTATATGGAAACATACCCATAGGGGTTTTAAAAGCAGTTCTATAAGCCCATAATGCATAATCAAGTTTCTTGGACCAATTCTTTCTAGATCTATTAACAGTCTTCTGCAAAATCAATTTAATCTCTCTATTACTCAATTCAACTTGACCACTAGACTGAGGATGATATGGAGATGCAATTCCATGGTTAACATCATACTTAGCAAGCATTTTACGAAAAGCAACATGAATAAAGTGTGAATCACCATCAGTCATTAAATATCTAGGGACTTCAAACCTCAGAAAAATAACTTCTTTAAGCATCTTAATAGAAGTGTTATGATCAACACTACTAGTTGGAATAGCTTCTAACCACTTAGTAACGTAATCAACAGCAACTAAAATATGTGTATACCCATTAGAGGAAGGAAAAGGTCCAATATAATCAAAGCCCCAAACACCAAATGGTTCAATAACAAGTGAATATTTCATATGCATTTCCCGACGTCTACTAATATTACCAATTATTTGGCATTCACAAGACAAGACAAATTACGAGCATCCTTGAATAGAGTAGGCTAATAAAAACCAGATTGCAATACCTTGTGTGTAGTTCTATCTCCAGCATGGTGTCCTCCGTAAGCCTCGGAGTGGCACTTGCGTAGGATCTGTTCCTGTTCATGCTCAGGTACACAACGTCTAATAACACCATCTACTCCTTTATAAAGGTGTGGGTCATCCCAAAAGTAATGTCTTAAATCATAGAAAAACTTTTTCTTTTGCTGGTATGTGAATCTAGGTGGTATAAATTTAGCGACAATGTAGTTATCATAATCAGCATACCAAGGAGTATTATGAGAAGCATTTATGACAGCTAATTGTTCATCGGGAAAGTTATTAGGTAGTGGGTCATCAAGAACATTTTCTAACCTAGACAAGTTGTTTGCAACGGGGTTCTCAGCTCCCTTTCTATCAATAATTTGCAAATCAAATTCTTGCAGCAAGAGAACCCATCTAATAAGTCTAGGTTTAGCATCTTTCTTTTCCATAAGATATTTAATAGCAGCATGATTAGTGTGAACAGTTACTTTGGAATCAACAATATAAGATCTGAACTTATCACAAGCAAATACAACTGCTAAAAATTCTTTTTCAGTAGTAGCATAATTTCTTTGGGCACTGTCTAGAGTTTTACTAGCATAATGAATAACATTCAATTTCTTATCAAATCTTTGTCCTAGAACAACACCAACAACATAATCACTAGCATCACACATAGTTTCAAAGGGTAAATTCCAATTAGGTGACTGAACAATGGTGCAGAAATCAAGGCTTTCTTAAGTATTTCAAATGCTTCTACTCAATCATCATCAAAGACAAAAGGAACATCTTTTTGCAAGAGATTAGTGAGGGGCCTATAAATTTTAGAGAAGTCTTTAATAAACCTCCTATGGAAACCAGCATGACCAAGGAAACTTCTTATACCTTTGATATCTTTAGGACACGGCATCCTTTCAATAGCATCTACTTTAGCTTTATCAACTTCAATACCTCTTTCAGAAATTTTGTGCCCCAAGACAATACCTTCATTAACCATAAAGTGGCACTTCTCCCAATTCAAGACGAGATTAGTTTCTTCACATCTCTGCAAAACTCGATCAAGGTTGCTTAAGAAATCATCAAAAGAAGTTTCGTAAACGGAGAAATCATCCATGAAAACCTCAACAATATTTTCATGAAAGTCAGAGAATATAGCAGTCATACATCTTTGAAAGGTAGCAGGTGCATTGCATAAAGAAAAAGTCATACGTCTGTAAGCAAAGGTACCGAAAGGGCAAGTAAAGGGGGTCTTTTCCTGGTCATCTTTTGACACAGGTATTTGAGAAAAACCAGAATAGCCATCTAGAAAGCAGAAATGTGTATGTTTGGATAGTCTTTCTAGCATTTGATCAATAAAAGGTAGAGGGTAATGATCTTTTTTAGTAGCTTTATTTATTTTGTGGAAATCAATTACCATTCTATAACCCGTCACAATTCTTTGTGGAATCAATTCATTCTAATCATTAGGAACAACAGTAATACCTCCCTTCTTAGGGACACAATGAGCCGGGCTTACCCACTTACTATCAACAATAGGATAAATTATACCTGCCTCCAGAAGCTTTAGTACTTCATTTCTTACCACTTCTTTCATCTTAGGATTTAACCTTCGTTGGTGATCAACAACTGGTTTACCATCAGGCTCCAAATTAATTTTGTGCTGGCATAGAGTTGGACTAATGACCTTAAGATCATCAAGAGTATATCCAATAGTGTCACGGTGCTTCTTTGGAGTTTTCAATAATTTCTTTTCTTCATGCTTTGAAAGGTTAGCACTAATAATAACAGGATATATCTTCTTTTCATTAAGATAAGCGTATTTCAAAGTGTCAGGTAATTGTTTAAGCTCAAACACGGGATCACCCTTGGGTGGAGGAGGATCCCCAAGGATTTCAATAGGCAAATTGTGTTTCAAAATAGGTCCTTAATTAAAGAATATTTCATCTATTGCCCTTCTTTCATTCATAAACATATCATTCATGGTCTAGTAAATATTGTTCTAAAGGATCAGTAGGAGGCACGCCAATAGAAGCAAGACCAATAATTTCATCCTTATTAGGCAATTCTGTATCATGGGATTGTCTATGAAATTTGGAGATATTAAAATCAAGAGACATATCCCCTAAACCGACAATAACAATATCTTTCTCATAGTCTATCTTAGTATTAATAGTGTTCAAGAAAGGTCTACCAAATATAATGGGACAAAAATCATCTCGTGGGGAACCAAGAACAAGAAAATCAGTAGGGTATTTTATTTTCCCACACAAGACTTCAACATCTCTAACAATCCAATTGATGAAATAATATCTCTATTGGCAAGCTTAATAGTAACATCAATATCTTCTATCTCAGCAGGTACAATATCATTCATAATTTCCTGGTACAAGGTATAAGGTATTGCAATCACACTAGCGCCCACATCACATAAGCCATGATTTTAACAGAAACAACAGGCATGCTAACAACATATCTATGTTTGTCTATCATATCGGGTTTAGCAATTCTAGCAGCTTCATCATAGAGATAAATAACATGCCCATCAATATTATCAACCAAGAGAACTTTAACCATAGAAATACTAGGTTCAACTTTAATTTGCTCAGGGGGTGTAGGTGTTCTAGTATAACTCTTACGAACCATAGTTGAAGCTTTAGCATGATCCTTTATTCTAACAGGAAAGGGTGGTTTCTCAATATAAGCAGTAGGAACAATAGGATCAACATTATAAGTAATAGTTTATTCTTCAACTTTAATAGGTTCTACTGTTAGGGAACGTAGTAATTTCAAAAAAATTCCTACGCACACGCAAGATCATGGTGATGCATAGCAACGAGAGGGGAGAGTGTTGTCTACATACCCTCGTAGACCGAAGCGGAAGCGTTGACGCAACATAGAGGAAGTAGTCGTACGTCTTCCCGGTCCAACGGATCCAAGCACCGTTACTCCGGCACCTCCGAGTTCTTGACACACGTACAACTCGATGACGCACCCCGGGCTCTGATCCAGCAGAGCTTCAGGGAGGAGTTCCGTCAGCACGATGGCGTGGTGACGATCTTGATGTTCAACTGTTGCAGGGCTTCGCCTAAGCACCGCTTCAATATGACCGAGGTGTAATATCGTGGAGGGGGGCACCGCACACGGCTAAGGAACGATCACGAAGATCAACTTGTCTGTCTATGGGGTGCCCCCGCCCCCGTATATAAAGGAGGAGAGGAGGAGGGGGCCGGCCAAAGGGGAGGCGCACCCTAGGAGGGGGAAACCTACTCCAAGTAGGTTTTCCCCTCCCTTTCCTATTCCAAGAAGGAGGGGAAGGAAGGAGTGGGGGAGGGGGAAGGCAAGGGGGGCGCCACCCCTCCTTCCTTGTCCTATTCGGACTCAAGGGGAGGTGGCGCGCCTCTTGCCCTGGCCGGCCCCTTTCTCTCTCCACTAGGGCCCATCAAGGCCCATTACTTCCCGGGGGGTTCCGGTAACCCTCCGGTACTCCAGTTTTTCTCCGAAAACACCCGGAACACTTCCGGTGTCCGAATATAGTCATCCAATATATCAATCTTTATGTCTCGACCATTTCGAGACTCCTCGTCATATCCGTGATCACATCCGGGACTCCGAACAACCTTCGGTACATCAAAATACATAAACTCATAAAGTAATTGTCATCGTAACTTTAAGCGTGCGGACCCTACGGTTCGAGAACAATGTAAACATGACTGAGACACGTCTCCGGTCAATAACCAATAGCGGGACCTGGATGCCCATATTGGTTCCTACATATTCTACGAAGATCTTTATCGGTCATACCGCATAACAACATACGTTGTTCCCTTTGTCATCGGTATGTTACTTGCCCGAGATTCGATCGTCGGTATCCAATACCTAGTTCAATCTCGTTACCGGCAAGTCTCTTTACTCGTTCCGTAATACATAATCTCGCAACTAACTCATTAGTTGCAATGCTTGCAAGGCTTAAGTGATGTGCATTACCGAGAGGGCCCAGAGATACCTCTCTGACATTCGGAGTGACAAATCCTAATCTCGAAATACGCCAACCCAACAAGTACCTTTGGAGACACCTGTAGAGCACCTTTATAATCACCCAGTTATGTTGTGACGTTTGGTAACACACAAAGTGTTCCTCCAGTAAACGGGAGTTGCATAATCTCATAGTCATAGGAACATGTATAAGTCATGAAGAAAGCAATAGCAACATACTAAACGATCGGGTGCTAAGCTAACGGAATGGGTCATGTCAATCAGATCATTCAACTAATGATGTGATCTCGTTAATTAAATAACAACTCTTTGTTCATGGTTAGGAAACATAACCATCTTTGATTAACAAGCTAGTCAAGTAGAGGCATACTAGTGACACTCTATTTGTCTATATATTCATACATGTATTATATTTCCGGTTAATACAATTCTAGCATGAATAATAAACATTTATCATGATATAAGGAAATAAATAATAACTTTATTATTGCCTCTAGGGCATATTTCCTTCAGTCTCCCACTTGCACTAGAGTCAATAATCTAGATTACATAGTAATGATTCTAACACCCATGGAGTCTTGGTGTTGATCATGTTTTGCTCGTGGAAGAGCTTAGTCAATAGGTCTGCAACATTCAGATCCGCATGTATCTTGCAAATCTCTATGTCTCTCACCTAGACTAGATCCCGGATGGAATTGAAGCGTCTCTTGATGTGCTTGGTTCTCTTGTGAAATCTGGATTCCTTCGCTAAGGCAATCGCTCCAGTATTGTCACAAAAGATTTTCATTGGACCCGATGCACTAGGTATGACACCTAGATCGGATATGAACTCCTTCATCCAGACTCCTTCATTGGCTGCTTCCGAAGCAGCTATGCATTCCGCTTCACACGTAGATCCCGCCACGACGCTTTGCTTTGAACTGCACCAACTGACAGCTCCACCATTTAATGTAAACACGTATCCGGTTTGCGATTTAGAATCGTCCGGATCAGTGTCAAAGCTTGCATAAACGTAACCATTTACGATGAGTTCTTAGTCACCTCCATATACGAGAAACATATCCTTAGTCCTTTTTAGGTACTTCAGGATGTTCTTGACCGATGTCCAGTGATTCACTCCTGGATTACTTTGGTACCTCCCTGCTAAACTTATAGCAAGGCACACATCAGGTCTGGTACACAGAATTGCATACATGATAGAGCCTATGGCTGAAGCATAGGGAACATCTTTCATTTTCTCTCTATCTTCTGCAGTGGTCGGGCTTTGAGTCTTACTCAACTTCACACCTTGCAATACAGGCAAGAACCCTTTCTTTGCTTGATCCATTTTGAACTTCTTCAAAACTTTGTCAAGGTATGTGCTTTGTGAAAGTCCAATTAAGCGTTTTGATCTATCTCTATAGATCTTAATGCCCGATATGCAAGCAGCTTCACCGAGGTCTTTCATTGAAAAACTTTTATTCAAGTATCCCTTTATGCTATCCAGAAATTCTATATCATTTCCAATCAATAATATGTCATCCACATATAATATTAGAAATGCTACAGAGCTCCCACTCACTTTCTTGTAAATACAGGCTTCTCCAAAAGTCTGTATAAATCCAAATGCTTTGATCACACTATCAAAGCGTTTATTCCAACTCCGAGAGGCTTGCACCAGTCCATAAATGGATCGCTGGAGCTTGCACACTTTGTTAGGTCCCTTTGGATCGACAAAACCTTCTGGTTGCATCATATACAACTCTTCCTCCAGAAATCCATTCAGGAATGCAGTTTTTACATCCATTTGCCAAATTTCATAATCATAAAATGCGGCAATTGCTAACATGATTCGGACAGACTTAAGCATCGCTACGTGTCGTGGGAACGAACACCTATGGGGCAGGGCCCCTTTTCGGTCCGGCGGGGGGCGGAGGTCGCACGAAGAGCGGATCGAGGCGGGGTACATGAGCGGTTTACCCAGCTTCGGAGCTCTCCGGAGAGATAACACTCCTACTGCTGCTTTGTGGATTGTATTGTGTTCTTGCTCGGGAGCGCAAGGTGCTACAGTACACACCAGCTGCTAACGAGACCGAGCGTGAATGCTTTGTGGTTTCGAACCCCCATCTATGTTGCGCATGGGCCTCCTTTTATATGCTCAAGGGGTCACCGACAGGTGGCAACGTAGGCAAGGGCAAAAATGGAAAAGGAGTGCGGTTGGTACACCTACTTGTATAGTGTATCGTACCTAACTCTGACAGCAGGGGACAAAGGCATTAAATGCCCGTCTGCGTCGCCCAAACAGTGCAAAAAGTGACCGTTAGGGGTGCCACCGCTTGCCACGATGGCTATCTTGTCAGCGCCGCTTGCCACTTCGCACCGCTTGGCTGCACAGCCTCTTGCCACGCGCGTCTGGAATGGTCCCAGGGCGACACGTTGGTGGATGTGCTGGAGCGTAGGTACAGAGTGGTGGCTTGCCGCGGCAAGCGCCTTGCCGCGGTCGTCGTCCTGCCGCGCCCGGAAGCTTGTCGCTCACCGGGCCTTGCCGGGACGCGAGGCGCGTCGCGGCAAGTTCCTTGAGATGCCTTGATTGGCCTTCCCGGCAAGCTCCTCTTGCCGGGGTGTTGTCTCTTTGGCTTGAACACTTTGTTCTTGAATGGCTCCAAAGGAACCACGGAGGACCTTGGCGATCACCCGGCAAGCCTTGCCGCGGGGCGCTGTGACTGCCCGTGCACAAGTTCGGGATACTAGGGTACCCCTACTCTAGTACACCGACAGGAGCCCCCGGGCCTGGGCCACACACGGTGCCGAGCGCTGTTGGGCCAGGCCCAAAACAGGGCACGGGCACGCGCGCCCTGGTTTACGCCGTATCTCCCTCCGTATCCACCGTGCCCTCCCTTAACGGCACGCGTCGAATGCGGCGTCGTGGGAGAGATCGTGGGTGGTTCTTTATTCGGAAAAACGGAACGTCCGCCCCTCCCCCTTTATAAGCAGAGGAAACAGGGGCAGTTCTCCCATCTTGCTAGTCGCTGTTCCAATCTCAGAAATCTCCGACGCTCCCCCCTTCTTCCAAAGTCGAGAGAGAGCAGTGCTCCGCCCCCCATCGCCGCCGGCGCCACCAACGCCGTCGATCTCCCCCACCACCTCCGCCATGGCTCCGAAAGCCGGGAAGGGCGTGAAGTCGGCCGAGGCGCTGCGAAAGGAGCGTGCAACTTTCCCCCCCGAGCTTGCCGCGAAGGAGCTGAGAGAGTGGTACTACCTCTTCTGGTCGACGGAGACACGAGCGCACCTGCGCACGAAGGTACTCTCCGCCGCCGCTTCGGAACGGGCTCCAAACGGATACCCATTCTTCGCGTTGTTCTTCTACTGCGGGCTCCGCCCGCCCTTCTCTGAATTCTTCTGCGATATCATGAACACCTACGGGTTCCACCTCCTTGATTTCACCCCCAATGCTGTCTTGACCATGGTAGTTTTCGCACATCTCTGTGAAAACTTTGTCGGAGTCCACCCAAATGTAGCTCTTTTCCGCCATTTCTTTATGCCCAGAGTTGAGAGAGGGGAGCCCTTATCGGGCGGAATCGCCTGGATCTCAAGGGCCGGCAAGAAGGAAGCTTATCTGGAGGGGGAGCTCCGCAGCAAATGGGAGGAGTGGAGAGCAGACTGGTGCTGGGTCGTCGAGGAGAACCCGCAGCCATTCACTGCCCAGCGCTAAGCCCCAGCAGTGCGCGGCAACGATTGGAGCAGCTTGGCCCCGGAAGACGATAGGCTGAAGATTGCCGTCACCCGGATCCTGCGCCTCAGGCTTGCCGGGCTTACTATAGGCGCAGTTGGCGCAGATTTTCTTCGCCGCCGCATCGCCCCCCTGCAAGAGAGGAGGAGACCTGCCTGGATGTTCGGGGGTCCGGCGGACATCATGAGGCTGCGCCCGGGCCTCAACTTCAACTACACTGTCCTGGAGCTGGACGCGATGCTCAAGGAGCTGTTCAAGCACAACCCTCAGCATCCCGAATGGTTCAGGTTGCCGCAAGGTGTCGTTCCACTGTGCAACAATTCCTCGCTTGACCGCATCCGTGCAATGATGCCGTTGTGCGATTCGCATGGAATTGTTCCAACTTGGCAGGAGCCTGCAGACGATGTCGTGCAGCAGTTCTTCAATGGCTTGGTGCAGGTGGCGTTCCGCTCCCATGAGCAGAAGAGCCTCACCCGCGACACCACCGATGCGGAGATGCGGCGCATCGCCACTAGGGAGGAAGAGGCGGCGGCAGCCGCTGCCGCGGGAGAGTTCGGATTCACCGTGGAGGAGGCAGAGGCAGAAGAGGCGGCAAGCCTTGCCGATCGAGATGAGCTTGCCGGAGAGCTTGCCGGCGAGGGGGAGCTTGCCGATCCTGAAGCCGAGTCGAGTGAGCCCGCCGAGGGTGCGAGCGGCCCGCCACCTTCAGGCAGCTTGCCGCAAGCAGAGCCCCAGCTCCACCAAGAAGGCGTCTCCGCAAGGCCGGGGACGTAGCAGGGCGGCAGACGGGTCAGCAGCCATCGCGCCGCGCGACACGCTCCGCTGCGACAAGCACTGTTGCCGCGGGGGCGTCTCACGCCGCTGCGACAACTGGAGCGGGGTCCTCCCGGACCGCCGCTTTTGATCCTACCACTGGCCCCCGCCAAGCGGTCAAGGGAACCTACTCCTCCGCCTCGTCGCGCCGGAGGTGGGCCGGACTTTGACCTTTCCGCTCTCAGCTCTGACGAGGAAGAAGAAGAGTAAGATTCTTTGTTGTACTTGTAGTTCTTCAATTCTTGCTATTTTTGTCTTGTATCTGATCTTCTTTACTCTGAACTCATTCCTTTTCAGGACCCTGGCCCAGAGAGCGGCGAAGAGAGCCAAGGCGCCGGTGATTGTCATCGAGGACGAACCCACCGCGACAGCAGGGGGCGCGCCCGAGACCACCTTGTCGGACCCGGCAATCATTCCCCAAAGCAGCCCCCAGCGCAGCCCCCAGCGTAAGTATATGGTTTTACTTCTCGCTGTTATGGCGCGCATCGGTGCTCTTTCTTTTGCTGACGTCTGACTGTTGGTTTGTGTAGGAGCAGAGCAGCCTCACCAGGAGCAACCGGAAGCCGCCCCCGAGGTGCTATCTGCTTCGACTACACCGCCAAGGGAGAATTCCCCGGCAAGGGAGCGTTCTCCAGCAAGGGAGAAATCTCCGGCAAGGGACAGTTCTCCGGCAAGGGACAGCACTAGCAACCCCCCGGAGGTGGAGCCCATGACCGTGGAGCCCAGCACAGGTAATCCTTCTTGCTTGAAAACTTCCCTTGGGTTCTTCTTTTTCTGATTTTTCTTTTTGGATATTTGCTTGACTTTTCTCCCTCTTCCGGCCTTCAGATCCACCTTCCACGGATCCGATGGAGACCGAGGTCGCCGGCGAGGAGAATGCGTGCGGCAACACTAACGACGCCGCCGCCACCGAAGAAGAAGCCGGCGCTGATGATCCCGCCGGCGAAGAGGCCGCCAAAGCTGCCGCCGCAGGAGCCGGCGAGGGGTTCGGCGATCGCACTGACGACCCTGAGGCCACAGGAGCGCAAGGCCCTACGCTGACCGACGATCCCTCTGCCGCTGCCGCAACGTCAGGCTCCGAAGAGCCCCAGCCCGGCACCTACTTGAAGGCTGGCGATGGCGTCTTCATCAAACTCCCCTGGGCATCAAGCTCCAGGGCGCCGGTCGAAGGAGAAGTCTTTGACGGAGAGGTGCTTGCCTCCGCTGGGCTGACACTGGTTGACGCGCCGAGCAGCAGCAGCGGCGAGTCTCAGGAGGAGCAGCTGCTGCGGAAGCTGGTGTCACTCTACCGCGCCCGACAAGCCAAGCTGGAATCCCGAGAAGCGCTTGTCGCGAGGGCAGGAGTGGATATTGAGAAGCATGCGGAGGAGCTCCAGAGTCGCAACCAGGAAGCCCTCCAGTCCCTGGCAGAGGAGCGGGCGCAGCTCGTCGAAGCGCGGAAAGCCTTCCTTCTCGAGAAGGCGGAAGCTGAAGAGCAACAGCGGCTTGCCGCCGAGGAGCTGTCTGTGCGGGAAGGTGAGTTGGCGCAGCGGAAGGTCAATCTTGACAGCCATGAGGAGGAGCTTGCTGCGCGCGAGCAAACATTTGGCGGGGCCCTCAAGGAGGCAAAGGATGCGGCCGCAGCTGCTGAGGCCGCCAAGAAGGAGCTGGAGACGAAGGTGGCGCAGCTAGAGGCCGATCTCAAGGCGAGGGATGAAGAGCTTGCCGCGCTCAAGCGTGAGCGCGAGAAGGACGCCCACGCTTATGGCGAGCTGTAGGGTTGTCTCGTCGAGAAGGGCAAGGAGCTGAGCGCCGCCAAGGACTCCAACGCTGATCTTGAGTTGAAGCTGGCTACTTTGACCAAGACGCTGGACGGCGCCAGGGAGCAGGAGGTGGCCTTGAAGAAGGAGATCAAGGCCAACGAGGAGCTGCTGGCGAGTGCTGCCGCTACCCAAAGCACCTTCAGGGAGAACGTGGAGCACTAGACAGAGGGTCTCGTGGATGTTGCCGGAGACATCGACAGGGAGCTAGCGCAGCTAGGGATGGAGGATTTCGGGTATTCCTCCGATGAGAACCTCCAGCCCAGCGCCAAGCTCACCTTGTTCTTCAAAGGCGTGGCGACGGCCCTCCAGTGACTCCGGGAAAGGATCCCAAAGCAGCTGGCCGACGAGTCGCGCACAATCTGCGCAAGAGTTCTGCAAAAGGTGTTGGTGAAGGTGGCCTTCCGCAACCCAGGCCTCAACCTCACCAACGTCCTCAAGAAGCTGCCTCCGGATGCTGATCTGGACGCGCTCAAGGCCCTTGTCGCACCCATTGTGGACAAGGTGAACGAGGTCAAGAGGGTTGATGGCGATCGTGTAGATTAGGCCGCCCGTTTTCTTCTTTTCTTGTCGCTGCTGGTCATGTTACGAGAACAATCCATTAGAGCTGCGACAAGCTATCTTGTAATATAACTTTTATCTCGGGTATAGATTGCTATGTTATTTCCTCTACTTGATTCCTTCCTTTGTATGTTTTTACCCTACGCTTTTAGGGAACTTGCCGGCGCAAGCACCTGTGCCGCGAGCGCTGAGTGCGGAACGTCAACAGCCTGCTGGCGGTGCTGCTACCGACAAGAAATCTTGTCGCAACTAGTCGCAGCTCACTTAAGTTGTTGAGCGGACTCGAAACAAAGTAAGGGCGCAAACTAGCTGCAAGTTGGTTCCTCCACGCACAGGTTTTCCATACAAAGCACGGTCGTTCGAGGAAGATAACTTAATTTTTTTTAAACTGATTGCTCAAACTTTGGCAACTTAGCTTTTCTGTCGTTTGCGTCCCGGCAAGGCGAAACTTTCTTGAATGACGCCTGGTCCACACCATTATCTCCTCCTTCCCCCCCGGCAAACTTGTGGGCGAGGGAACCTTCCTTTCTTTGAGAAAGAGACAGAAGAGAAAATAAAGATATGGAGCCTTAAGGCTCGTTATTGCTTACCGGGGGTACGTGCTGCACAAAGTGTCAGATAACACATGTAAAAAATAGAAAGCATGAAATCGACAAGATGTGCGGAGCACATGAGCTTTATTTATGCACGGGATCTGCGCCCGGCTTTGTACAAAGGGTTACATGCAACAGCGGCAAGGCTTGTACAAAAGGTGGTTGCCGGAACAGGTTCCGGCAACCGCGCCTTACGGGTAAAACTTACGAAGATGCTCAATGTTCCAGGAGTTGCTCACCGGAAAGCCATCTTCGGTCTCAAGGCGGACAGCGCCAGGCCTAGTGACTCGTTTCACCCGGTAAGGGCCTTCCCACTTCGGCGTCAACTTGTTGGAATTCTTGGCGGACTGAATGCGTCGAAGAACAAGGTCGCCTTCCTCGAGACTTCTGGCATTAACTTTGCGGCTATGGTAGCGGCGCAAAGCTTACTGGTATCGAGCAGCTCATACAGCAGCCTGAAGACGGTCTTCCTCAAGGAGCAGCGCGTCATCTTGTCGCAGCTGCTCTTGCTCAAGTTCATCATAAGCGAGCACTCGAGGCGACCCGTATACGAGTTCCGTCGGGAGAACTGTCTCTGCTCCATAGACTAGAGCGAAAGGTGTCTGGCCAGTGGCTCGATTTGGCGTCGTCCTAATCGACCAAAGAACCACCGGCAGCTCCTCAATCCAGTTTTCCCGCACTTGCGCAGCCTGTCGAAAGTCCTGGTCTTGAGCCCGCGCAGCACTTCAGCATTTGCCCTCTCCGCTTGACCATTGCTTCTCGGGTGAGCAACAGAAGCGAAGCCGACCTTGGCGCCAAGATCTTGGACGTACTGCATGAAGGTGCGGCTCGTGAATTGCGTGCCGTTGTCGGTGATGATCCTGTTAGGGATCCCGAAACAGCAAACAATCGACCTGAAGAACTTGACTGCTGACTGTGCTGTCACCTTCCTCACTGCTTCCACTTCCGGCCACTTTGTGAACTTGTCGATTGCAACGTACAAGTACTCAAAGCCCCCGACAGCTCGGGGAAAAGGGCCGAGGATGTCGAGCCCCCAGACCGAAAATGGCCAGGATAAAGGGATCGTCTGGAGAGCTTGATCTGGTTGGTGTATCTGCTTGGAATGGAACTGGCACACTTCACACTTGGTTACTTGTGCAGTTGCATCCTGGAGGGCTGTCGGCCAAAAGAAACCTTGTCGGAATGCTTTGCCGGCAAGTGCTCTTGCGCCAATGTGGTGGCCACATATGCCTCCATGTATCTCTGCCAACAGCCTTTGTCCATCTTCCCGGTGAATACACTTCAATTTCACACCGTTGAGTCTTCTTCTGTACAATGTGTTGTCAACAAACTGGTACATACTTGACTGCCGGGCTACTCTTTCTGCTTCTTCTTGCTCTTCGGGAAGTTCTCATGTCTGAAGGAAAAGGACAATCTGCTGCGCCCATGCTGGAGCTTGCGGCTCGACAACAAGGACTAAAGGCACATATGCTGCTGTGGGAACATCCGCTTCCACGGCGAGAACCTGCGGTTCAGCCGGAGCTTGACGTTCCCCAGCAAGCTTGCCGGAGCAAAACTTGTCGGGAGCGTCTGCTTCAACGGAACAAACCCTAGGGCTTGTCGGAGCAGACTGCTCCTCGGCACTCTTGGTGTTGACCTTGGGGACCTTCTTGGCGGCGGCTTCGGGGAGCTCTGCCGGAAAATAGTCACCAGAAATCAACTTCTTTTTCTTGCTCTGTCCAGTTGATGGTGTTACCGACGGTTGAGTCAGTTTGAGCACAAAGATCCCTGGTTCCACATGTAACTTAAGTGCGGGGCACTTCGACAGGCCATCTGCAATGTCGTTCTGAGCTCTTGGGACATGTTCCATCTGTAGGTCGTCAAAGTGCTCTTCTAACTTTCTTACCTCATCAACGTAAGCTTCCATCAACGGACTCTGATAATTCTTGTTCACTTGGCGGATGACAAGCTTTGAGTCACCCCTGACAATGAGCTTCTTAATCCCAAGGTCTGCTGCGATCCTGAGACCGGCAAGCAAACCTTCATACTCCGCAGTATTGTTTGTTGCTTGCTCCTTGGGAAAGTGCATCTGGACTACGTACTTGAGGTGCTCCCCGGTGGGTACGACAAGTAGCACGCCCGCACCGGCGCCTTGCAGCGAGAATGCACCATCAAAGTACATAAGCCACTCTTTGCTTGCCTCCTTGACGGGGATGCTCGTTTATGGAATTTCTTCATCTGGTGTTGGCGTCCACTCCGCTATGAATTCTGCCAATGCTCGGCTCTGGATAGTTGAAGTACTTTCAAACTTGAGGCCAAAGCTTGACAGTTCCAGTGCCCACTCGACAATCCTGCCTGTTGCTTCTGGATTCTACAGTATCCTCTTCAGCGGAAAACGAGTGACAACTATGATCTCATGTGCTTGGAAGTAATGGCGCAGCTTTCTCGAGGCCATGAGAAGGCCGAAAAGCAATTTCTGCACACCAGAGTACCTTTACCTAGCCCCCTGCAGAAGGGAACTGACAAAGTAAACTGGGCGCTGCACCATTTTCTTCTGCACCTCCTCCTCCGCAGATCCATCCTTGTCGGGACCAGAGCTTGCCGGTGAAGTCCCCTGCTTGTCACTGGATTCACCTGCCGCGGTTGCTGGCTCATCATCCGCCTCCCTCTCCGCTACTAACGCAGCACTAACCACTTGATTGGTTGCCGCTATATATAGCAGCAACTTCTCTTGTGGCTTAGGTGCGACAAGTATTGGAGTGGAGGACATGTATCTCTTTAAGTCCTGCAGCGCAGCCTCCGCTTCCGGAGTCCATTTCATTGGACCTGCCCTTTTCAATATTTTGAAAAATGGCAGGGCGCGCTCAGCAGACTTAGAGATAAACCTGCTGAGAGCAGCCACGCAACCGGCAAGTCTTCGCACATCCTTGACGCGCTTCGGTGCTTCAATCTACTCAATGGCCTTGATCTTGTCGGGATTGGCTTCAATTCCCCGCTGAGACACGAAGAACCCGAGAAGCTTGCCGGAAGGGACTCCAACACACACTTCTCGGGGTTAAGTTTGAGGTTGATCTTGCGCAGATTTGCAAAGGTCTCGTCTAAATCTTGAATCAGAGTTGCCTTGTTACGCTTGCCGGTGGAGCTCGATGGTGCGTCCTCGACGGTAGTGCAGCACTCCGAAGAGGTGCGCTTGCCGGAGTCGGCATCAGAACTCTTGCCGGACTTGGTCTTCTTCTTCCCCCCGGGAGCTTCAGCGGCAAGCATCTTGCGATCCGCTACGGCTGCTGCATCCCGGTAGATCTTGTCGGCACAGATAAGAGCATCCTTCTTGTCGCCAGGTGTCGGTGTCAAAACCGGCAGATCTCGGGTAGGGGGTCCTGAACAGTGCGTCTAGGCGGATGGTAACAGGAGACAAGGGACACGATGTTTTACCCAGGTTCGGGCCCTCTTGATGGAGATAAAACCCTACGCCCTGCTTGATTAATATTGATGATATGGGTAGTACAAGAGTGGATCTACCACGAGATCAAGGAGGCTAAACCCTAGAAGCTAGCCTATGGTATGATTGTTGTAATGTATGTTTTCCTACGGACTAAAGCCCTCCGGTTTATATAGACACCGGAGGAGGCTAGGGTTACACAGAGTCGGTTACAATGGTAGGAGATCTACATATCCGTATCGCCAAGCTTGCCTTCCACGCCAAGGAAAGTCCCATCCGGACACGGGACAGAGTCTTCAATCTTGTATCTTCGTAGTCTTGGAGTCCGGCGAACGATGATAGTCCGGTTGTCCGGACACCCCCTAGTCCAGGACTCCCTCAGTAGCCCCCGAACCAGGCTTCAATGACGATAAGTCCAGCGCGTATATAGTCTTCGGCGTTGCGAGGCGGGTTCTCCCTTCAAGTTCCATGTACCTGCCGAACAGTGTCCGGCTTCATCATAAATACGGTGTTTCTTGGCTTCTACGCCCAATAATGGCCTTCTTCCACGCGTCGCACGAATGCGAAAAGCCAGGGTGTCTTTTATGTTTCACCCCCCAGTCGTGCGAGTCATCCGCCTACAAAAGAGGCAAAAATCTAGATCCAAACCACACCATCTTCCTTCCGCGAATACTTCATCGGAGCGCCCTTGACCTAAAAATCCATTCCATCATGGACCGTCGACGCGGCTCCTCTTCTCGTGCTCCCAGCCCACCGCCAGGGGATTGGAGAAGGTGCTCTGTTCCACACAACGAGCTAGTGAAGCTCCAAGCGGGGGGATATCTCCCTCCGGCCTTCATGGTCCCGGTTCGAGCCGGGCTGGTCACCTACCAAGGTGGGAAGCAAGCGGAGGCTACCCCAAGTCCCAACAAAGGGGAGCGGGTATGCTTCGTCCCTTATCTGATAAGGGGACTCGGATTCCCAATACATCCGTTTCTCCGCGGGCTCCTGGAGTTCTACGGACTCCAGCTCCACCACCTTACGCCCGACTCTGTCCTACATATCGCGGGCTACGTAGCTCTTTGCGAGCTATTCCTGGGCATCGAGCCCCATTTTGCATTGTGGAAGAGGTTGTTCTGCATCGTACCCCGTTCTCACGAGGGATCCATATATCAAGTGGGCGGCGCCGAAATATGGCGCATTGCCGGGACCGGATACCCATCCGGTACTCCCAAGAAGGCGTCCGAATACTGGCCTTCAGAGTGGGTTTACATAGGAGACGCTCCGCTACCGGACCCAGTCCGGATTGGCCTCCCGGAGTTTAGTGCTGCTCCTCTGAAGAAACGCCTCAGCTGGCGCCCACGGAGCCCCCGATTGGAGGAAGACAAGAGCGTCCATTACTTGATGGGCCGAATAAGCTTACTGGCCCATTCCGGGTTGACCATGATTGGAGTCATGGCGACATGCATCATGCGGGGGGTACAGCCATTGCAATACAGAGGCCACCCCATGTGGGATTTCAACGGGGAAGACGATGCCACCTGTCATGGCCGCGAAGGGCCGGATTCGACCGAGGATCTGGTGGAGATCCTGTCCAGCCTGTACAAGGGGGAGAAGGAGGACTTCCTTCGAACGAACCCTTTGAATGGGTTTTCCATGAACAACCCTAGAGGATGGGTAAGCGAACACTTTTAAGGGCTCAACCCATGCTTTCGAAGTTTAGGCTTCTTACATTATGTCTTCGCCGCAGGATCTACGCCGGACTGTGGAGGACATGGTAAGTCCCGCTCCGCAACCCGAGGATCCAGAAAGATCCCTGGATCCGGCCTCCGAAGAGGATCCAGACATCAAGGTGGAGCTGATCGACGGGGTGTTTCACCAGCTCAGCATGGACAATGCTTTGGTCGCCATTACGGCGGACTACCCCGGACTGTATCCGGCTTCCCAGGTGACTGTGATCGAGGTCCGGACACCATTAAATCTTCCTTGCCCATTTCTGACCTTAGTGAACGATGGTGTTTTACAAGAAGCGCCTTCAAGGCGGGAAGCCGAGCCCGCGGCGGCTGACCAACAAAGGTCAGTCCGGACCAGCAGGCGGAAAAGGAGCGCGGCACGGACCGAAACATCGCCGCAAAGGTATAACTCGTATTTAAATTTTCAGAGCAACGTTCCTAGGAAGCATCTGAGTGCTCATGATCTTTATAGGAGAAAAAGCGCTCGCCGGACTGCGAGCGCGGAAGTTGCCGATCCAACCTATACCGGCCAGGCTCCAGCGCCCGGCCTGGAGGGGGAGGCAAGCGCAAGACGCGGGCCGGATCCTCCTCCAACGGAGTACACCGACAGACTGTCCGCCACCAAGTCTGAGGTGGAGAGCGCCATGAACCATAGGCGCCGCCGGACAGTGTTTCGTGAAGCGTGCTTCTCCCCTGAGGCATTGGACGCCTTTAATGCAGGGGACGCGCACCTCCGTGCCGCTCAAGATGGTTTTACCAGAGCCACGGAGCAGTATGTGAAAGACATACGGGTAAGGGAATTTTAATGGTTATATACACCAGTAGCCCCCGAGACTTAAAGTAGTTATGTTAACTGATTTAAGGATCATTTAAAACGCAGGCTCTTACCGAGAAGAATGCCCAGCTGTCTCAGGAGCTGCAAGAATGCAAGGCCCAACTTGAGGCCGCACTTGCTGCCGCAGGAGGAGACGCAGAGACCCCTCCTGGTAACACATTTTTATTAATAAATATAAGCGCTATGCGGCGTGCGCGCAAGTCTAATAGTGACATTGCAGGTGCCGCCGGACAAGATCCGGACAGGCAAGAATTACTACGCCAGCTAAAGGCCGGCGAGAGGGTGCTGAATAGGGTGCAGCAAGAAAGGAACAAGCTCCAGGATGCCCACGCCCAGCTCAGAGAAGAGCTGAAAGGTGTTCGGGCCGAGCTGTCCGGCTCCGTTAAGGAGACTGAGCGGCTTCGTCGCGGCATCTATAGTAAGTGCTTGAGCGGACTCCTTTGAAAAGAAGAGTTCGGCGAGGAAGTCAATTGACAAAATATGTCTTGTAGATATACTCACAGGTCGCCCTGCGGAGAAGATGCCCATATCAACGGGTGATCAACTTCCCGAGCTGTTGCAGCTGCTCGAACGAGTTCGGCAGGCAATGAGCGGCGTCGTCCAGGCTTTATGGCCAGCCCTCTCCCTACCCGAGGGCCTTGGGGAGCTTGCGGAGAAGCTTCAGGGAGTGCGGCAGCGCTTCCGTTTATGGAAGATTTCGGCCTGCCGCCAAGGTGCCAGGAAGGCTTGGGCCATGGTGAAGACGTGGTACAAGAAGGCGGATCCCAACCACATGGCCGAAGTTGGACCGGTGGGGCCCGATGGGAAGGAGATCCCTGTGAGTTTAGTATACAGCCAAGTAGAGTTGGCTGCTAAATTTTCCCAACGGGACTGTAAGTTAGACAGCCTGTTAGACGGGATTGAGGAGGAATACAATCAGTAATTTTGACAACTAGCAAAGTGGCCCTCGCACATGCGAGGGCATCTTCTTTAGGGACTCAATAGTGGTTTGGAGGTCAACTTCTACTTTTTAGTTGTACTTATACTTTCATAGGTATTCTTAACAACCAATATGAGATATTTCTGTAAGAACTGGAAATTTATTTAAAATGAAATATCAAATTTTTAGATAATAAATTTTAATTATATGGCATCTGACTATTTAGTTTGAAATGTAAGGTTGCTATATTTATGGCCATATGTATCATATGGACATGGTATTAGGTAGTATAGAAATTCAAATTTTAGCTTGCGAGGTAGCCTATAGTTTAATGTGATGGCGGATTAGTATATGATATGACCATATAAATTATCGACCGTCCGGTGTTCAATGCATAATTATAAAATTCTATGTGTTTAAATAATGGTGAGAGTCTTGCAGAGGCCATACGAAGTTTACGCTATCTTTCAATATAATAACAAAATAATTATCTGAAGGGAGTGAATTGGATATAATTTATACACAATAATAGTTACACGACAACTAAGCAATGATAATACTAATTTGAGTTACCTTTTCTTGATGAACATATTTTTTAATAGATGAAAAAAGGTTTTCCAATTCAAATTCAGTGATCTAGAAGATCATCTTATTTAAGATTTTGAACCATATGTATCAAACAATCTTTATAGTATAAATACATGAGAATTATAATCCAATGTTTGCTAAATAAACTTAAAGTAAAGAATGTATACATATGCACCACAGATACAGAAGATGAAACATTATCAGTGAATTCTCCTATCAACAAACTTGTTTTGTTGGCATTGGTAATTCTCTAGAAGTATCTCTTCCTTTCCTAATGAATGCACATATGTAATTACTCACCACAGATTGTCGCCTTCCATGCATATATCATGTTTTATCTCTATTGTTCGACACCAGCAAATATGTTATGGATGGTTGTGCAATCAATATCTATTTCAGTTGAAGACTATTGGCACTAATTTCCAGTTATGCATAACTATGTTTAGATACTGAGCTAACAGTTGATTAGTTCATGTGACACTTAGTGGTCTACATGCTATTTATGAGTATGCATTAGTAAACTACCGACCATGACCTAGAGTGTTGATTACTTCATGTGACTTGTAGCCATTTACCTGATATAGTACGTACAGGTAAAGCTCGGAACACAACCCAGGTGATTTTTCCTTTGTATCGAGCCATTGAGTTATTTTGTTAACACATAATCATAATTGGGAATATAGGGTTGTGTCGCAGCAAAATAATATGTCTAATTAAAGTTTATACAATGTGGATATTTGATCAATAAATTGGATTTCTTTTTCTTTGTGCGATATACAATCAGTTGAATTTCAAATAGTATAAATTTATCCACCACTAATATTAAGTTAGTGCATTGAAGATACGGAAAAAAAATCGAATGTTATAAATCACCGGTCACGAATATTAATTGGGGATACGATTATATATAAGCATGTCAGCACGATCATGTATGAGTTAGTGAGGTGTGTACATATATGTTGTTCATTCTTTGTATTTCGCAGATGGATGAACGTGCGTGTGTATTTGCTTTTCATGTAACATGACACCTCTTCTTTCCTAGTATAACACGTTAAATCTTAAGAAGATTTGTAAATTGCTGATCCCGCCTGCCGCGGGATACAACACGTTAAATCTTCTTGCAGGGAAGAGTCCAATTTGTCCTTGACCACCGAAGAATCAGGTTTCTTTTAGAATTGCATTCTATTTTTTCTTTTGGAAGATGCTTTTCTAAACTCATGTACATGTATATCTGTCACGATAAATCGTTTGAAACCCTCCATGTTTTTTTAGGGTGAGACCCACCATGTTATACATGCATGCTAAGAAGAACGTAAGTATAATATTTATAAGGATGGTGTTGTTTTTTTCTTCTGCCAAAGGTTCACGCTATTTATCTTCTCCCAGGGATGCACCCTGCTTTTTTACGTTGTTGTTTTTTTTCTTACCAAAGATTCTTTTTGAGGATCACCAAAGATATTTTTCAAACATATGGTACATATCTTCATGTGTCAGGTGAAGTTGCTAGAGGCCCACTGTATTATATGTTACACAGATCTAACGGTCACAAAATTTTATGTTGAAGGATTTACCAGATTGACCGCCAGTATTTACTAATTAATGTGGGATTTTTTAGCATATTTATCTTGCTCCTGGTTTGCTTTATATTACTTTTAATATATAATAGATGTATGTTTTCCTTTAAAGTGACATGTGAAATGCCTTCTAGCCGGATTGTAGATCGTTTGTCTTTGCCGACCTTTTCGCTTCAACCTCGGGACCCTAGAGTCCGGAGTGTGTCCGAATACCTTTTTGGTTAAGCAACAACCGGGGTATGCATGGAGACCAGGTGTAGGGGTCATTAGTGCTTTATCAGACAAGTGCCCAACTAGTTATGTTATATTACATGGTTAGTAAGAAACATTTTTCAGGGAGAATAGTTCCGTTAAGGGTTCCTTTCCCTGGGAGGCATGCCCTAAAGTGCATGTCCGGACTGCGAAAAAAGCAGAAAAACATCTGGGGGCGGATAAATGAGTAGGTAAAAAATCATCTTTTAAGTCACCGACCGAATATTCCCTTAAGAACGCTAGCTTTCGGCTTCACCCAGTCTGAGGTACACATCCGGCTGACCCGGCAGTAACAATCGCAGAGGTGCTCCCTTTACCTCCTAGCCGAACAATCGGGAACGTAGGGGTAAGCACAGGAGCCAGGCAACCCAGCTTGGCCAAAACTTAAGTCATATCGATGCATATAATGATGAGTAAAAGGTACATGTGGAAGCTTGACACATGTGCTGGGCATGAAACCCTTATAATTGAGCTTCTGGAAAAGAAGCCCCCAGGTATAATGAGTGCGGATGGCACATCAAGTGTATGCGAACAATGCGAAAGTAGGCCCTTAGGGGCTTTTTAGTAAAAAGGTTACGAGAAGAAAGAGAAACAAAAGACAGCCGAAGTGTAAAAATTTGAACGGAGGAAGGGGACGAACTCTTAGTCCGGCGCTTAGGCATAGAATCTTCGGAGGCGGGCTGCGTTCCATGGGTTCGGCTCGAGTCGGTTATCCGACGCATTTCGTAGACGGTACGCTCCGCCGGTCAGGACTTGATCGATAATGAAGGGGCCCTCCCATTTGGGCTTGAGCTTGTCCTTTTTCTTGTCCGGCAGGTGTAGAACTAGTTCACCAACGTTGTAAGTCTTGGCCCGTACTTCTCTGCTTTGATATCTTCGGGCCTGCTGCTGATAGAATGCGGAACGAGCCTTGGCGACGTCGCGTTCTTCCTCCAATGTGTCCAAGCTGTCCTGCCGATCCAGCTCGGCCTCTCTTTCTTCGTACATGCGCACTCGAGGTGAGTCATGAATAATGTCGCAGGGCAGGACTGCCGCTGCGCCATAGACCATAAAGAATGGTGTGAATCCTGTAGTGCGGTTAGGCGTTGTACGCAGCCCCCAGAGTACGGAGTCGAGCTCCTCGACCCAGTGCGTGTCAGATTTAGTAAGTGACCGCACTAGTCTGGGTTTAATGCCGCTCATTATTAGACCATTTGCTCGTTCCACTTGACCGTTGGTTTGAGGGTGATAGACTGAAGCGTAGTCGAGCTTGATGACCATATTTTTGCACCATGACTTAACCTCGTCGGCTGTGAAGTTCGTGCCATTGTCGGTGATGATGCTGTGGGGGACTCCGTAACGGTGTACTACCCCGGATATAAAGTCTATCACTGGTGTTTTGACCGGTTTGGCCTCTATCCATTTGGTGAATTTATCCACCATGACCAATAGGTACCTTTGCTTGTGGGTTCCCCCCTTTAAAGGGTCCAACCATATCAAGCCCCCAGACCGCGAACGGCCAGGTAATGGGTATAGTTTTGAGGGCGGTGGGCGGCATATGGCTCTGATTAGCAAAGAGCTGACAACCAACGCATCTCTGGACTAAGTCCTGGGCATCTTCCCGGGATGTCCGCCAATAAAATCCTGTACGGAATGCCTTTCCTACAAGGGTCCGGGCTGCTGCGTGGTGTCCGCCTAGTCCGGCATGAATTTTAGCCAGGAGGTTTCACCCTTCCTCTTCGGAGATACACCTTTGAAGGACTCCGGTTGTACTTTTCTTATAAAGTTCTCCCTCACGGACCTTGTAGGCTTTCGATCGCCGGACTATGCAGCGGGCCTCGTTTTGTCTTCGGGAAGTTCCTGCCTAAGCAAGTAGGCTAGGAATGGTTCTGTCCACGGGGCAATTACTGCCATTATGTCGTGGGCTGAAGGTGTTATGTCATCGGCTGAATCGCCGATTGGCGCGGTTTTTTCCGGTTTGTCACTTCCGAGCTCCTCTTCGCATAGTACGGATGGCTTGAAGAGCCGTTCCAAGAAGATATTTGGAGGGACAGCATCACGTTTCGCACCGATGCGTGCCAGTACGTCGGCCGCTTGGTTATTATCTTGGGCTATGTGATGGAATTCGAGTCCTTCAAACCGAGCTGACATTTTTAGGACAGCGTTGCGATATGCTGCCATTTTCGGATCCTTGGCGTCAAAGTCTCCATTTATTTGGTATATTGCAAGGTTTGAATCCCCGCGCACCTCTAGGCGTTGAATGCCCATGGAGACTGCCATCTGGAGACCATGTAACAGGGCCTCGTATTCGGCTGCGTTGTTGGAGTCCGTGTACATTATTTGAAGTACATACTGGACTGTGTCCCCAGTTGGGGACGCCAATACGACGCCAGCCCCCAGTCCGGCCAACATTTTAGAGCCGTCGAAATGCCTAGTACAATTGGAGTATGCGCCGTACTCTTTAGGGAGTTCGGCTTCGGTCCATTCGGCGACAAAGTCAGCCAAAACTTGTGACTTTATAGCTCGCCGAGGTTTGTAAGTTATATCGAATGGTAAGAGCTCAATGGCCCATTTTGCAATCCTGCCCGTTGCGTCGCGGTTATTTATAATGTCATTGAGTGGTACTTCAGAGGCCACTGTTATCAAACACTCTTGAAAGTAGTGTCGGAGCTTCCGGGATGCCATGAACACCGCATACGCTATCTTCTGATAGTGTGGGTAACGGGACTTGCAGGGGGTTAACACAGTGGATACATAATACACTGGTTTTTGAAGAGGGAATTTGTGCCCTTCTGTCTCTCGTTCGACGACGAGTACCGCGCTTACAACTTGATGCGTTGCTGCGATGTATAACAACATTGGTTCGCCCAGATTGGGTGCAGCCAGGACCGGATTTGTTGCCAATATGGCCTTTATTTATTCGAGTCCGGCAGTGGCAGCATCCGTCCACTCGAAGTGTTCGGTGCGCCTGAGGAGGCGATAGAGGGGCAACGCCTTTTCTCCTAGACGGGAGATAAAGCGGCTTAGAGCTGCCATGCATCCTGTTAATTTTTGTATTTGTTTGAGGTCTTTTGGAATGTCCAACTGTGACAGAGCTCGGATTTTAGCCAGGTTTGCTTCGATTCCTCTACCGGATATGATGAAGCCCAGCAGCTTTCCGGCTGGTACGCCGAAAACACATTTTTCCGGATTCAGCTTGATGTCATATGCCCTGAGGTTGTCGAACGTGAGCCTCAAATCGTCTACTAGAGTTTCGACGTGTTTTGTTTTGACGACTACGTCGTCTACGTATGCCTCGACTGTTTTGCCGATCTGGGTAGCTAGACATGTTTGAATCATGCGCTGATATGTTGCGCCGGCGTTTTTAAGTCCGAAGGGCATCGTGTTGAAGCAGAATGATCCGTAAGGAGTGATGAATGCTGTTGCGGCTTGGTCTGCTTCCGCCATATTGATTTGATGGTAGCCAGAGTATGCGTCGAGGAAGCACAATGAATCGTGCCCTGCGGTAGCATCGATAATTTGGTCGATGCGGGGGAGAGGGAAGGGATCCTTTGGGCAAGCCTTATTGAGGTCTTTAAAATCGACACAGAGGCACCAGGATTTGTCCTTCTTTGGTACCATTACCAGATTTGCTAGCCAATCCGGATGTTTGATATCTCTGATGAATTCGGCTTCCAACAGTTTGGCTAGCTCTTCTCCCGTTGCCTGTCTTTTGGGTTCGGAAAATCGTCGAAGAGCCTGTTTGACTGGCTTAAATCCTTTTAGGATGTTTAGGCTGTGTTCTGCCAACCGGCGTGGGATTCCGAGCATATCCGAAGGATGCCATGCGAAAATGTCCCAATTTTCCCGAAGGAATTCGCGCAGTGCGGCGTCTACTTCGGGGTTCAATTGTGCCCCAATGGAGGCCGTCTTTGTTGAGTCCATTGGATGGACCTGGAATTTTATTATTTCATCTGCTGGTTTTAAGGAGGTGGACTTGGATCTTTTATCGAGTATCACATCGTCCCTGTTCACCGTAGAGTGTAGCGCGGTGAGTTCTTCTGCTGCTAAGGCTTCGGATAGTGCCTCCAGGGCTAGTGCGGCTGTCTTGTTTTCGGCGCGGAGTGCTATGTCCGGATCACTAGCAAGAGTGATTATTCCGCCGGGCCCAGGCATTTTGAGCTTCATGTACCCGTAATGAGGCACTGCTTGAAAAATTGTGAATGCCTCTCGTCCTAATATAGCGTGATATCCGCTGTTGAACGGGGCCACTTGGAACGTGACTTCTTCGGATCTGTAATTGTCCGGTGAGCTGAACACCACATCGAGTGTGATTTTTCCGGGGCAGCGCGCTTCCCGGCTAGGGATTATTCCTCTGAAGGTTGTGCTGCTTCGCTCAATACGGCTCCAATTGATTTCCATTTTTTGCAGAGTTTCCTCGTAAATGAGGTTTAGTCCGCTGCCGCCATCCATGAGGACTTTTGTCAGTCGAAAGCTGTCCACTATGGGACTAAGCACCAGTGCGGCTGGTGCTCGGGTTGTTCGGAATTTAGGCTCGTCGCTGGCGTTGAAGGTAATAGCTGTGTCGCTCCATGGATTTGCTGTTGCTACTTGGTAGACTTCGGCGAGTCCGCGGATTGTTCGTTTTCGCATATTGTTTGATGCGAAGGTCTCGAAGACTGTTGATACCGTACCGGTATTGTTGGAGTGGTTTTCCGGGGCTAGAAGCTCCTCGCCACTTTTGGCCACCTGCCGTAATATCCAACATGCTCGAAGGCTATGTGTTGGGACGGCTCCCTCTATACTATGAAGCTTACAGGGTCCATTGAGCCATCCCTCTAGTACGGTTCCGTGCCCTTTATGGGGTTTTTGCTTTTTGGTTTTTGCATCTGGGGCCTGAGTGTGAGGCACCCTTTTGTTGCGGACTGGGGTTGTGTTCGGGGCCGGATTATCCCAAAATTGGTTTTCGGTTTTCCGGAAACTCTCCATCACACAGTACTTTCGTACTATGGACGCCAGATCAGCGAAGCGTGTAATTTTACGATGACCGATGGCATTCAATATTCCCTTGTCCGTGCAATTATTGCAAAAGATTGAGATTGCGTTTTCCTCTCGGCAGTCCTTTATCCTGTCCATAACCAGGAGGAATCTGGCCCAGTAGTGATGTACTGTTTCAGCGGGCTCTTGCCGTATTAGAGATAGATCGCATATGTCTGGGCGGGTGGGTGGACTAAAATCCGGATCCCTGCCCATCTTGGGGCTTAAAGGCCGAGGAGTTTCCGAATTCGGAAGCTTGGATTGCTGGACACGATCCAGCGAGTCCGGAACGATGCATGGTTTTAAGTTCAATGCTCGATCGAAGTCCGTCCCTCCGTGGAAATCCGGCATGGAGGGTTCGGGAATCCGGACGTGACTAGTTTTCAATATAGGTGAAGAGTCGCCGCATTGCTCCTCTACCACTGCGACGTGGTGGGTGGCCTGGGGAGAGTTAATCTCTCTCAGATCGGTTTTAAGCCCAATCTGATTGTAGTCTGTAGCGACTCCCAGGGCGGCGATGCGATCCAAGAGCTCGTTAATAGACGAGAGCTCTATTGGATCCAACTGCTCGGCAGATTCCGAGCTGATGCGAAGATTGCTTTTGATGACTTGAGAAGTCATTGTCGAAGCAGTGGCCGGACAAGCAGTCATAAGAAAACCACCTAGCCGGATAGTTTGGCCGGCGGCCAAGGCCCCTTTGGCGAAAATACCGTCTTTGAAGACGGGTGGAGGCATCCTTCCTATCGGTGACGACACAGAGGAACTCTCAATGAAAGCACCAATGTCGGTGTCAAAACCGGCGGATCTCGGGTAGGGGGTCCCGAACTGTGCGTCTAGGCGAATGGTAACAGGAGACAAGGGACACGATGTTTTACCCAGGTTCGGGCCCTCTTGATGGAGGTAAAACCCTACGTCCTGCTTGATTAATATTGATGATATGGGTAGTACAAGAGTGGATCTACCACGAGATCAAGGAGGCTAAACCCTAGAAGCTAGCCTATGGTATGATTGTTGTAATGTATGTTGTCCTACAGACTAAAGCCCTCCGGTTTATATAGACACCGGAGGAGGCTAGGGTTACACAGAGTCGGTTACAATGGTAGGAGATCTACATATCCGTATCGCCAAGCTTGCCTTCCACGCCAGGGAAAGTCCCATCCGGACACGGGACGGAGTCTTCAATCTTGTATCTTCGTAGTCTTGGAGTCCGGCGAACGATGATAGTCTGGCTGTCCGGACACCCCCTAGTCCAGGACTCCCTCACCAGGGACAGAAATGACACTTATCGGGCCTGGCATCTTCAGCATGTTGTATGCATAGTGAGAGGCTGCCATGAATTTGGCGAGTGCTGGACAGCCGAGTCCTGAAGTTCAACTCGCTGCCAAATGTTACCGGCAACGTGATCTTCCCCTTCGGCTTGCTCCTTCCCGGGTTGATTCCTTGGAATGTGCCAGTCTCTTCGAGCTCGCTGTCAGGGATCTGGAGTTTCTGGAGTACCACGGAGGAGATCAGGTTCAAGCCGGCCCCGCCGTCAACTAGCATCTTAGTGACCTTGAGGTTGCGGATAGTTGGTGAAACCAACATCGGCAAGCACCCGCCCGCAGTTATGCGATCAGGGTGCTCCTCAATATCGAAGATGATAGGCGTGCTGGACCATCTCAGAGGCTTGCGTGACTCGACGGGTGGTTCTGCCGCATTGAGTTCCCGCACCCACTGTTTGAGTTGGCGGTGCGAAGTATGCAGAGAAGCACCGCCATCAACGCACAGGACCTCTGTGGCTTTCTGGAACTCCTGCTCGTCGGCCTCATCTTCATCCATATCTTCATCTTCGTCATCATCTTCATCCTTGTCGCGGCCGCGGGGAGGTCTATCTCCTTGCCACTGCTTGGCCTTGCCGCGGCGTCCTCCCCGGCCGGGGCGCTTCTTGCCAGATCCTCTAGTACCTTCCTGGGCCTTCCCCTTGTCGCGTCGCTCGTACTCAGCCTTTTGCTGCTCGACAAGCTGCTCGACTTTTTTACAGCTCTCGAGATCATGGCCCTTGGTGCGGCGGATCTTGCAGTACTGCTTGTCGGAGCCGCCCTGCTTGTCGGCGGCCGCCACAGTTTCGGCTTCCTTGGCACCACCTCCGTTGCCGGACTGCTCAACGACTAGCACATCTTTGCCCTTCTTCTTCCTGTTGTTCCGCCGCTGGTTTTTCTTTGCCGGGGCAGCATCATCGCTGTCAGATCCTCCTGCTCCTGTATTCTCTCTGGGGAGTTTCCTCCCTTCCTCAGCACGTGCACACTTGTCGGCCAGGGCATATAGCTCACTGACGTCTCTGATCTTGCACATCGCCATCTTCTCCCGCATCCTGCGGTTTCGCACATTCTGATGGAACGCGCTGATGACCGTGGCAGGGTGGACGTCTGGGATGTTGCGCTGCACTTGGCTGAATCTCTGAATGTACTTGTGCAGGGGCTCTCCTTCCTTCTGGGCGAGCAGATGAAGATTGCTCTCTTGGCCATGAGGCTTGTGGCCGCCTGTAAAGGCGCCGACAAACTGATGGCACAGATCTGCCCAGGAGGATATGGAGTTGTCCGGCAAGTGCATGAGCCAGGACCTGACATTGGGCTTGAGCACCAGCGGGAAGTAGTTGGCAAGGATCTTGTCGCCTCGCCCCCCGGCAGCTTGCACCGCGATGGTGTAGATGCTGAGGAACTCCGACGGATGCAACTTGCCGTCGTACTTCTCTGGTACGTCTGGCTTGAAATTTTTTGTGCTGGGCCACTGGACTTGCCGCAGCTCACGAGTGAACGCAGGGCAACCTACCCATACGGCAAGTCGCCTGGTTCCCCTGGCGCATGCATGTCGACAGTGGGCCCAGCGCGCTGGTCTGATTGACACCGTGCTTCTCTTCGACGCTCGATGCGAGTACGAGCGTCTTCTTGCTGTCGTTCGTGAAGAACTTGGCGCTGATCGCGACGAGCTCGTGGATCTGATGACGCAGTGGAGTCGTTGTCGAGGTCGACCCGGCGAGTCGGCAATCTTGGCCTTCAGGGTGGAGAGTGCACGATGGTTGCACCCCCACCGATCTTGTCGCCATCGGCTCGCGCCTGGCAATCTTGCCGCGGCTGTGATGCATTCGGCTGCCGTGGAGTGTCGCCGTTGGTGAAGCCGATGAGACTCTGAATGGTGGCCCTCCATTCGTCGATCTTGTCCGCCGTTGGAGGGTAATCCAGGAGCAGTTGAGCTCGTGCGAGAGCTTCTTCTGAAGTTTTGGGTGGCGGTGGCGAACGGTGCGAGGAGCGGGATATGCTCGGACTTCTAACTATGTTAGAAGGAGCAGCATCCTGTCCAGGCGACCGTGTCTTGCTCGTGCCAGCATGTTGGCGCGTATGCTGGTCTTGAGCATTCCGAGATCCACCAGCTCGATCCCGGTCCAACGAACGTATGGTACCGCGAGTACCATGACGCTGTCGGTCCCGCGCCTCCTGAGATGGGCGCGGTGCATGTACGGACGCCGAGGTCTGCGCCGCCTTGTCCTTGGACCTGGTAGCAGCGTGAACTCCCTCGTCGGCGCCCGTTCTTCCGCCGGCGTCTACCCCACCACCCGTTTGCTCCGGTGGCGGTGGGATCGACGTGGACGGAGCATCCACCTCCGAAGCCTTCTTCTTCGGTGGCATGTCGATGAAGATGATGAAGATCTAGCTCGCGTGAATGCCGGATCAGGTTCACACAACCTCGACGCCCGCTACCTGGCGCGCCATAGATGTCATGGGAACGAACACCTATGGGGCAGGGCCCCTTTTCGGTCCGGCGGGGGGCGGAGGTCGCACGAAGAGCGGATCGAGGCGGGGCACACGAGCGGTTTACCTAGCTTTGGAGCTCTCCGGAGAGATAACACTCCTACTGCTGCTTTGTGGATTGTATTGTGTTCTTGCTCGGGAGCGCAAGGTGCTATAGTACCCACCAGCTGCTAACGAGACCGAGCGTGAATGCTTTGTGGTTTCGAACCCCCATCTACGTTGCGCATGGGCCTCCTTTTATATGCTCAAGGGGTCACCGACAGGTGGCAACGTAGGCAAGGGCAAAAATGGAAAAGGAGTGCGGTTGGTACACCTACTTGTACAGTGTATCGTACCTAACTCTGACGGCGGGGGACAAAGGCATTAAATGCCCGTCTGCATCGCCCAAACAGTGCAAAAAGTGACCGTTAGAGGTGCCACCGCTTGCCACGATGGCTATTTTGTCAGCGCCGCTTGCCACCTCGCACCGCTTGGCTGCACAGCCTCTTGCCACGCGCGTCTGGAATGGTCCCAGGGAGACACGTTGGTGGATGTGCTGGAGCGTAGGTACAGAGTGGTGGCTTGCCGCGGCAAGCGCCTTGCCGCGGCCGTCGTCTTGCCGCGCCCGGAAGCTTGTCGCTCACCGGGCCTTGCCGGGACGCAAGGCGCGCCGCGGCAAGTTCCTTGAGATGCCTTGATTGGCTTTCCCGGCAAGCTCCTCTTGCCGGGGTCTTGTCTCTTTGGCTTGAACACTTTGTTCTTGAATGGCTCCAAAGGAACCACGGAGGACCTTGGCGATCACCCGGCAAGCCTTGCTGCGGGGCGCTGCGACTGCCCGTGCACAAGTTCGGGATACTAGGGTACCCCTACTCTAGTACACCGACACTACGGGTGAGAAGGTCTCATCGTAGTCTATCCCTTGAACTTGTCAAAAACCTTTTGCAACAAGTCGAGCTTTGTAGGCAGTAATATTACCGTCAGCGTCAGTCTTCTTCTTGAAGATCCATTTATTCTGAATTGCTTGCCGACCATCGGGCAAGTCAACCAAAGTCCATACTTTGTTCTCATACATGGATCCCATCTCAGATTTCATGGCTTCGAGCCATTTTGCGGAATCTGGGCTCACCATCGCTTCTTCATAGTTCATAGGTTCATCATGATCTAGTAGCATGACTTCCAGAATAGGATTACCGTACCAGTCTGGTGCGGATCTTACTCTGTTTGACCTACGAGGTTCTGTATTAACTTGATCTGAAGTTCTATGATCATTATCATCAACTTCCTCACTAGTTGGTTTTGACATCACAGAAACCGTTTCCTGTGATGTATTATTTTCCAACAAGGGAGTAGGTACAGTTACCTCATCAAGTTCTACTTTCCTCCCACTCACTTCTTTCGAGAGAAACTCCTTCTCTAGAAAGGATCCATTCTTAGCAACGAATGTCTTGCCTTAGAATCTGTGATAGAAGGTGTACCCAACTGTCTCCTTTGGTATCCTATGAAGACACATTTCTCCGATTTGGGTTTGAGCTTATCAGGTTGAAGCTTTTTCACATAAGCATCGCAGCCCCAAACTTTAAGAAACGACAACTTTGGTTTCTTGCCAAACCATAGTTCATAAGGTGTCGTCTCAACGGATTTTGATGGTGCCCTATTTAATGTGAATGTGGTCGTCTCTAAAGCATAACCCCAAAACGATAGCGGTAAATCAGTAAGAGACATCATAGATTGCACCATATCAAGTAAAGTACGATTATGACGTTCGGACACACCATTACGCTGTGGTGTTCCGGGTGGCGTGAGTTGTGAAACTATTCCGCATTGTTTCAAGTGTAGACCAAACTCGTAACTCAAATATTCTCCTCCACGATCAGATCGTAGAAACTTTATTTTCTTGTTACGATGATTTTCAACTTCACTCTGAAATTCTTTGAACTTTTCAAATGTTTCAGACTTATGCTTCATTAAGTAGATATACCCATATCTGCTTAAATCATCTGTGAAGGTGATAAAATAACGATATCCGCCACGAGCCTCAACATTCATCGGACCACATACATCTGTATGTATGATTTCCAACAAATCTGTTGCTCTCTCCATAGTACCGGAGAACGGTGTTTTGGTCATCTTGCCCATGAGGCACGGTTCACAAGTACCAAGTGATTCATAATCAAGTGGTTCCAAAAGTCCATCAGTATGGAGTTTCTTCATGCGCTTCACACCGATATGACCTAAACGGCAATGCCACAAATAAGTTGCACTATCATTATCAACTCTGCATCTTTTGGCTTCAACACTATGAATATGTGTATCACTACTATCAAGATTCATCAAAAATAGACCACTCTTCAAGGGTGCATGACCATAAAAGATATTACTCATATAAATAGAACAACCATTATTCTCTGATTTAAATGAATAACCGTCTCGCATCAAACAAGATCCAGATATAATGTTCATGCTTAACGCTGGCACCAAATAACAATTATTTAGGTCTAATACTAATCTCGAAGGTAGATGTAGAGGTAGCGTGCTGACCGCGATCACATCAACTTTGGAACCATTTCCCACGCGCATGGTCACCTCGTCCTTTGCTAGTGTTCGCTTAATCCGTAGTCCCTGTTTCGAGTTGCAAATATTAGCAACAGAACCAGTATCAAATACCCAGGTGCTACTGCGAGCTCTAGTAAGGTACACATCAATAACATGTATATCACATATACCTTTGTTCACCTTGCCATCCTTCTTATCCGCCAAATACTTGGGGCAGTTCCGCTTCCAGTGTCCAGTTTGCTTGCAGTAGAAGCACTCAGTTTCAGGCTTAGGTCCAGACTTGGGTTTCTTCTCTTGAGCAGCAACTTGTTTGCTGTTCTTCTTGAAGTTCCCCTTCTTCTTCCCTTTGCCCTTTTTCTTGAAACTAGTGGTCTTGTTGACCATCAACACTTGATGCTCCTTCTTGATTTCTACCTCCGCAGCCTTTAGCATTGCGAAGAGCTCGCGAATCGTCTTATCCATCCCTTGCATATTATAGTTCATCACGAAGCTCTTGTAGCTTGGTGGAAGTGATTGGAGAATTCTGTCAATGACGCTATCATCCGGAAGAGTAACTCCCAGTTGAATCAAGTGATTACAATACCCAGACATCTTGAGTATATGCCCACTGACATAACTATTCTCCTCCATCTTGCAGCTATAGAACTTATTGGAGACTTCATATCTCTCAATCCGGGCATTCTTCTGGAATATTAACTTCAACTCCTGGAACATCTCATATGCTCCATGACGTTCAAAACGTCGTTAAGTCCCAGTTCTAAGACGTAAAGCATGGTACATTGAACTATCGAGTAGTCATCAGCTTTGCTCTGCCAGACGTTCTTAACGTCGTCAGTTGCATCAGCAGCAGGCCTGGCACCCAGTGGTGCTTCCAGGACGTAATTTTTCTATGCAGCAATGAGGATAATCCTCAAGTTACGGACCTAGTCCGCGTAGTTGCTAGCATCATCTTTCAACTTTGCTTTCTCAAGGAACGCATTAAAATTCAACGGAACAACAGCACGGGCCATCTATCTACAATCAACATGGACAAGCAAGATACTATCAGGTACTAAGTTCATGATAAATTTAAGTTCAATTAATCATATTACTTAAGAACTCCCACTTAGACAGACATCTCTCTAGTCATCTAAGTGATCACGTGATCCAAATCAACTAAACCATAACCGATCATCACGTGAGATGGAGTAGTTTTCAATGGTGAACATCTATGTTGATCATGTCTACTATATGATTCACACTCGACCTTTCGGTCTCCGTGTTCCGAGGCCATATCTGCATATGCTAGGCTCATCAAGTTTAACCTGAGTATTCTGCATGTGCAAAACTGGCTTGCACCCGTTGTAGATGGACGTAGAGCTTATCACACCCGATCATCACGTGGTGTCTGGGCACGACGAACTTTGGCAACGGTGCATACTCAGGGAGAAAACTTCTTGATAATATTTAGTGAGAGATCATCTTAAAATGCTACCGTCAATCAAAGCAAGATAAGATGCATAAAGGATAAACATCACATGCAATCAATATAAGTGATATGATATGGCCATCATCATCTTGTGCTTGTGATCTCCATCTCCGAAGCACCATCATGATCACCATCGTCACCGGCGCGACACCTTGATCTCCATCGTAGCATCGTTGTCGTTTACGCCATCTATTGCTTCTACGACTATCGCTACCGCTTAGTGATAAAGTAAAGCAATTACAGTGCGTTTGCATTTCATACAATAAAGCGACAACCATATGGCTCCTGCCAGTTGCCGATAACTTCGGTTACAAAACATGATCATCTCATACAATAAAATATAGCATCACGTCTTGGCCATATCACATCACAACATGCCCTGCAAAAACAAGTTACACGTCCTCTACTATGTTGTTGCAAGTTTTACGTGGCTGCTACGGGCTTAAGCAAGAACCAATCTCACCTACGCATCAAAACCACAACGATAGTTTGTCAAGTTGATGCTGTTTTAACCTTCGCAAGGACCGGGCGTAGCCACACTCGGTTCAACTAAAGTTGGAGAAACTGACACCCGCTAGTCACCTGTGTGCGAAGCACGGCGGTAAAACCAGTCTCACGTAAGCGTACGCGTAATGTCGGTCCGGGCCGCTTCATCCAACAATGCAGCCGAACTAAAGTATGACATGCTGGTAAGCAGTATGACTTATATCGCCCACAACTCACTTGTGGTCTACTCGTGCATATAACATCAAACCATAAAACCTAGGCTCGGATGCCACTGTTAGGGAACGTAGTAATTTCAAAAAAATTCCTACGCACACGCAAGATCATGGTGATGCATAGCAACGAGAGGGGAGAGTGTTGTCTACATACCCTCGTAGACCGAAGCGGAAGCATTGACGCAACATAGAGGAAGTAGTCGTACGTCTTCCCGGTCCAACCGATCCAAGCACCGTTACTCCGGCACCTCCGAGTTCTTGACACACGTATAGCTCGATGACGCACCCCGGGCTCCAATCCAGCAGAGCTTCAGGGAGGAGTTCTGTCAGCACGACGGCGTGGTGACGATCTTGATGTTCAACTGTTGCAGGGCTTCGCCTAAGCACCGCTTCAATATGACCGAGGTGTAATATCGTGGAGAGGGGCACCGCACACGGCTAAGGAACGATCACGAAGATAAACTTGTCTGTCTATGGGGTGCCCCCGCCCCCGTATATAAAGGAGGAGAGGAGGAGGGGGCCGGCCAAAGGGGAGGTGCGCCCTAGGAGGGGGAAACCTACTCCAAGTAGGTTTCCCCCTCCCTTTCCTATTCCAAGAAGGAGGGGAAGGAAGGAGTGCGAGAGGGGGAAGGAAAGGGGGCGCCCCCCCCCTTCCTTGTCCTATTCGGACTCAAGGGGAGGGGCACGCCTCTTGCCCTGGCCGTCCCCTCTCTCTCTCCACTAGGGCCCATCAAGGCCCATTACTTCCCGGGGGGGTTCCGGTAACCCTCCGGTACTCCGGTTTTTCTCCGAAAACACCCGAAAAACTTCCGGTGTCCGAATATAGTCATCCAATATATCAATCTTTATGTGTCGACCATTTTGAGACTCCTCGTCATGTCCGTGATCACATCCGGGACTCCGAACAACCTTTGGTACATAAAAATACATAAACTCATAAAGTAACTGTCATCATAACTTTAAGTGTGCGGACCCTACGGTTCGAGAACAATGTAGACATGACTGAGACACGTCTCTGGTCAATAACCAATAGCGGGACCTGGATGCCCATATTGGTTCCTACATATTCTACGAAGATCTTTATCGGTCAGACCGTATAACAACATACGTTGTTCCCTTTGTCATCGGTATGTTACTTGCCCGAGATTCGATCGTCGGTATCCAATACCTAGTTCAATCTCGTTACCGGCAAGTCTCTTTACTCGTTCTGTAATACATAATCTCGCAACTAACTCATTAGTTGCAATGCTTGCAAGGCTTAAGTGATGTGCATTATTGAGAGGGCCCAGAGATACCTCTCCGACATTTGGAGTGACAAATCCTAATCTTGAAATACGCCAACCCAACAAGTACCTTTGGAGACACCTGTAGAGAACCTTTATAATCACCCAGTTACATTGTGACGTTTGGTAACACACAAAGTGTTCCTCCGGTAAACGGGAGTTGCATAATCTCATAGTCATAGGAACATGTATAAGTCATGAAGAAAGCAATAGCAACATACTAAACGATCGGGTGCTAAGCTAACGGAATGGGTCATGTCAATCAGATCATTCAACTAATGATGTGATCTCGTTAATCAAATAACAACTCTTTGTTCATGGTTAGGAAACATAACCATCTTTGATTAACAAGCTAGTCAAGTAGAGGCATACTAGTGACACTCTGTTTGTCTATATATTCACACATGTATTATGTTTCCGGTTAATACAATTCTAGCATGAATAATAAACATTTATCATGATATAAGGAAATAAATAATAACTTTATTATTGCCTCTAGGGCATATTTCCTTCATCTACTACTTTAACTTCAATGGGAGGATGATATTTAAACCACTTCTCCTTAGGGAGATCAACATGAGTTGCAAAAATCATTCACAGAAGGAAGCTACTATCTCAGAGTCAAGTCCATATTTAGTGCTAAATCACGAAAGGTATATGTATCCATAAAAGATTTAGCACTATCAAACTTAAGGTTTATACCTGACTCCTTACCTTCATCGAGGACCCAATCTTCAAAGTCGCGTTTAATTATTTCCAACAAATCCCATTTGAATTCAATATCTTTCTTCATATAAGAACCAATATAAGAAGTATCAAGCATGGATCGATCATTATGAGAAAGCGGAGCATAAATAATTTGAATAATAATTTCTCTTGGAAGCTCATGATTGGGGCATGAATATGACATTGACTTAAGCTTCCCCCAAGCTTGAGCGATAATTTCTCCTTCACTAAGACAAAAATTATATATAAAATTCTGATCACGATGAAACGGATGCATATGAGAAAACTTCTGATGAAATTCCAATTTCAATTGGTTGTAGTTCCATGGTCCAATATCATCAGATAGCCTATACCATGTCAATGCCTTTCCCTTCAAAGATAAAGGGAATAACTTCTTCTTGACAACATCCTCGGGCACACCTGCAAGCTTAAATAATCCACAAACTTCATCGACATAGATTAGGTTCATATCGGGATGTAATGTTCCATCTCCTACATATTAGCTAGAAGTTTCTCTATCATACCCGAAGGAATTTCATAATAAATATTTTCAGTAGGTGTAGTAGGTTGAGGGTAAACTCTCTGCTCTTCCGATCGAGGTGAAGATACCCCGAACAATCCCCTCAAAGGATTATTCTCCATAGTAACAAGTGACAGTAAATTTCATCACACTATATATATGTTTCCTTACCAAAGGCACTTCACTCCCCAACAACGGCGGTAGAAAAGAGTCTTGATGACCCACAAGTATAGGGATCTATCATAGTCCTTTCGATAAGTTAGAGTGTTGAACCCAACGAGGGACAGAAGGAAATGACAGGCGGTTTTCAGCAAAGTATTCTCTGCAAGCACTGAAATTATCAGTAATAGATAGTTTTGTGATAAGATAATTCGTAACGGGTAACAATTAACCAAAGTAACTAAGGTGCAGCAAGGTGGCCCAATCCTTTTTGTAGAAAACGACAAGCCTGGACAAACTCTTATATAAAGCAAAACGCTCCCAAGGACACATGGGAATTATTGTCAAGTTATTTTTCATCATGCTCATATGATTCGCGTTCGTTACTTTGATAATTTGATATGTGGGTGGACCGGTCCTTGGGTGCTGCCCTTCCTTGGACAAGCCTCCCACTTATGATTAACCCCTCTCGCAAGCATCCACAACTATGAAAGAAGAATTAAGGTAAACCTAACCATAGCATGAAACATATGGATCCAAATCAGCCCCTTGCGAAGCAATGCATAAACTAGGGTTTAAGCTTCTGTCACTCTAGCAACCCATCATCTACTTATTACTTCCCAATGCCTTCCCATAGGCCCAAATCATGGTGAAGTGCCATGTAGTCAACGTTCACATAACACCACTAGAGGAAAGACAACATACATCTCATCAAAATATCGAACGAATACCAAATTCACATGATTACTTATAACAAGACTTCTCCCATGTCCTCAAGAACAAACGTAACTACTCACAAAGCATATTCATGTTCATAATCATAGGAGTATTAATTATCATTAAGGATCTGAACATATGATCTTCCACCGAATAAACCAACTAGCATCAACTACAAGGAGTAATCAACACTACTAGCAACCCACAGGTACCAATCTGAGGTTTTGAGACAAAGATCGAATACAAGAGATGAACTAGGGTTTGAGAGGAGAAGGTGTTGGTGAAGATGTTTCCCCGGCAGAATAGCTCCGCTGGAGCCGTAGATTGTTTCTGCCCAGGTTCCGCCTCGAGACGGCGACGCTTTGTCCCGAAAGCTTCCTTCTTATTTTCCAGGTCAAAACACACCATATAGCAGAAGGTAGGTGTCGGGGGCCTGCCAGGGGGGCATAAGGACGGAGGGCGCGCCCAGGGGGGTAGCGCGGGCCCTCCACCCTTGTGGATGGAAGGTGGGCCCCTCTGGTGCTTTGTTCACTCAATATTTTTTATATTTTCCAAAAAATGTTCTCCGTGACGTTTCTGGACTTTTGGAGTTGTGTAGAATAGGTCTCTAATATTTGCTCCTTTTCTAGTCTAGAATTCCAGCTGTCGGCATTCTCCCTCTTCATGTAAACCTTGCAAAATAAGAGAGAATAGGCATAAGTATTGTGATATAACATGTAATAGCAGCCCATAATGCAATAAATATCAATATAAAAGCATGATGCAAAATGGACATATCAGTCATCACACACAAATGTAGAGTGTCCACTACAAGGGCATCTCACAGGATAAGATTTCTACTATACAGCCCCCCCCCCCCAAAAAAGAACATCAAATCGCTATCCGTTTTCTATTTACAAGTGGTGTTCAAACGGAGCACCAGGTCTCCTGTCCATGATGAAATGGAAGGATGGAGACCTGTTGCTGCAGCGCACATTTTCGGCGTAGAAGAGCTAAGACTGCTATTGAGATTTATATAGCTTGGCTTTAATCATGTGCGGTTATACACAAGTGGATGCAGAGAGTTTTCGAGGGTCTTCTATCAGATGACGAAATCTTACTGTGTCCAGAAGTACACTGTAGGATGCTTTCACACACTGTAATTCACAAAGAGGTGACTGAGGTAGCTACCCTAGTGCGGTCCCCTTTGACGATCTGACAGCAACCTGTGGAACTCATTCATGATCAGGTAGAAGCAAGCCTGTAGTGGCTTTTTGTTGAGTGCCAAAACGAGTTCATCAACAACCTTGGAAGGCCTCTGATGTCGTCTTCATATTCAAATCTATGGCCAGCATCATCCCCGTAGGTCAATGTTGAAGGAAATATGCCCTAGAGGCAATAGTAAAGTTATTATTTTATATTTCCATATTCATGATAAATGTTTATTATTCATGCTAGAATTGTATTGATCGGAAACCTAAATACATGTGTGAATACATAGACAAACATTGTGTCCCTAGTGAGCTTCTGCTTGACTAGCTTGTTGATAAAATATGGTTAAGGTTTCTTAACCATGGACATGAGTTGTCTTTTTATAATGGGGTCACATCATTAGGACAATGATTCGATGGACAATACCCATCCGTTAGCTTACCATATTGATCGTTCAGTTTTATTGCTATTGCTTTCTTCATGTCAAATACATATTCCTTCGCCTATGAGATTATGTAACTCCCGGATACCGGAGGAATGCCTTGTGTTATATCAAACATCACAACATAATTGGGTGATTATAAAGATGCTTTACATGTATTTCCGAAGGTGTTTGTTGGGTTGGCATAGATCGAGATTAGAATTTGTCACTCCGAGTATCGGAGAGCTATCTCTAGGCCCTCTCAGTAATACACATCATAAGAAGCCTTGCAAGTAAAGTGACTAGTGAGTAAGTTGCAGGATGATGTATTACGGAACGAGTAAAGAGACTTGCCGGTAATGATATTGAACTAGGTATGAAGATACCGACGATCAAATCTCGGGCATGTAACATACTGATGGACAAAGGGAATAACGTATGTTGTCATAACGGTTCAACTGATAAAGATCTTTGTAGAATATGTAGGAGCCAATATGAGCATCCAGGTTCCGCTATTGGTTATTGACCAGAGAGGTGTCTCGGTCATGTCTACATAGTTCTCGAACCCGTAGGGTCCCCACGCTTAACGTTCGATGGCGATTTAGTATTATATGAGTTATGTGATTTGGTGACTGAATGTTGTTTGGAGTCCCGGATGGGATCACGGACATGACGAGGAATCTCAAAATGGACGAGAGGTAAATACTGATATATAGGACAATAGTATTCAGACACCGGAAGTGTTCCGGAGGGTATCGGGTATTTATCGGAGTACCGGAGGGGTTACCAGACACCCCGGGAGGTTAATAGGCCACATGAGCCAAAGGGGAAGGGGCACACCAGCCCACAACGGGCTGGCGCATCCCTCCTAGGCCGCTGTCCAAGTGGGAGAAGGAAAGGGGGGAGTCGGCCTCCCCCTTCCTTTCCTCTCCCCTCTCTTCCTTTTCCCTTCCGACAAATATGGTAAGGGGGGCGAATTGGGGAGGAACCCCAAGTAGGAGTCGACCTACTTGGGGCGCCCTCCTGGCTATTCCCTCCTCCCTCCCACCTATATATATGTGGGGAGGGGGCTCCTAAAACATACAACATCAATTGTTAGCCATGTGCGGCGCCCCTCCTCCATAGTTTACGGCTCCGGTCATATCTTCGTAGTGCTTCGGCGAAGCCCTGCGCGGATCACTTCACCATCACCGTCACCACGCCATCGTGATGACGGGACTCATCTACTACCTTGACAACTTGCTGGATCAAGAAGGCAAGGGACTTCACCGAGCTGAACATGTGTAGAACTCGGAGGTGTCGTACGTTCGGTACTCGATTGGTGGATCGCGAAGAAAGTTCGACTACATCAACCACGTTGTGAAACGCATCCTATTACGGTCTATGAGGGTACGTGGAAACACTCTCCCCCTTGTTGATATGCATCTCCTAGATAGATCTTGCGTGAGCGTAGGTATTTTTTTGAAATTGCATGCTATGTTCCCCAACAATGGCATCCGAGCCAGGTCTATGCGTAGATGATATGCACGAGTAGAACACAAAAGAGTTGTGGGTGGTGATCATCATACTGCTTACCACCAATGTCTTATTTTGATTCGGCGGTATTGTTGGATGAAGCGGCCTGGACCAACCTTACATGACTACCTTCATGAGACCGGTTCCACCGACAGAAATGCATCAAGTTTTGCATAAAGGTGGCTGGAGGGTGTCTATTTCTCCTACTTTAGTTGAATCGAATTTGACTGCAGCCGGTCCTTGTTGAAGGTTAAAACAGCAAACTTGATAAATCACCATTGTGGTTTTGATGCTTAGGTAAGAACGGTTCTTGCTAGAAGCCCGTAGCAGCCACGTAAAACTTGCAACAACAAAGTAGAGGATGTCTAACTTGTTTTTTCAGGGCATGTTGTCATGTGATATGGTGAAGACATGATGTGATATACGTTATTGTATGAGATGATCATGTTTTGTAAAAATTATTGGCAACCGGCAGGAGCCTTATGGTTGTCTCTTTTTTGTATGAAATGCAAACGCCATGTAATTGCTTTACTTTATCACTATGCGTTAGCGATAGTTGTAGAAGCAATAGGTGCGAGACGACCACGACGCAATGATGGAGATCAAGGTGTCAAGCCGGTGACGATGGACATCATGACGATGCTTTGGATATGGAGATCAAATGCACAACATGATGATGGCCATATCATGTCACATATTTTGATTGCATGCGATATTTATCTTTTATGCATCTTATTTTGCTTAGTACGGCAGTAGCATTATCAGATGATCCCTTAACTAAAATTTCAAGGTATAAGTGTTCTCCCTGAGTATGCACCATTGCAACAGTTCGTCGTGTTGAGACACCACATGATGATCGGGTGTGATAGACTCTACGTTCACATACAATAGGTGCAAGACAGTTTTGCACACGCGGAATACTCGGGTTAAACTTGACGAGCCTAGCATGTACAGACATGTCCTCAGAACGCTAGAGACCGAAAGGTCGAACATGAATCATATAGTAGATATGATCAACATAGAGATGTTCACCATTGTTGACTACTCCATCTCACATGCTGATTGGACATGGCTAGTTGATTTGGATCACGTTTCACTTAGATGACTTGAGGGATGTTTATTTAAGTGGGAGTTCATTAGTAATTTTATTACTTGAACTTAATTTATCATGAACTTAGTCCTGATAGTGTTTACAAATTATGTTGTAGATCAATAGCTTGCAATGTAGCTCCCCGTTTATTTTCATATGTTCCTAGAGAGAAATAAGTTGAAAGGTGATAGTAGCAATGATGCAGACTGGGTCCATGATTTGAGGATTATCCTCGTTGCTGCATAGAGGAATAATGTCCTTGATGCACCGCTAGGTGAAAGACCTATTGTAGGAGCAGATGCAGATGTTATAAACGTTTCACAATCTCGGTATGATGACTACTTGATAGTTTAGTGCGCCATGCTTTACAGCTTAGAGCCGGGACTTCAAAAAACATTTTGAATGCCACAGAGCATATGAGATGTTCCAAGAAGCTGAAATTGGTATTTCAGACTCATGCCCATGTCAAGAGTTATGAGACCTTTGACAAGTACTTCACCTACAAGATGGAGGAGAATAGCTCAGCCAGTGAGCATGTGCTCAGAATGTCTGAGTACTACAATCACTTGAATCAAGTGGGAGTTAATCTTCCAGATAAGATAGTGATTGACAGAGTTCTCTTGTCACTATCACCAAGCTATTAGAACTTCATGATGAACTATAATATGCAAGGGATGACGAAAACAATTCCCAAGCTCTTTGCAATGCTCAAATCGACGAAGGTAGAAATCAAGAAAGAGCTTCAAGTGTTGATGGTTAACAAAAACACTAGTATCAAGTAAAAGGTCAAGGGACAGAAAGGGAACTTCAAGAAGAACAACAAAGAAGTTGCCGCTCCCATGAAGAAGCCCAAAGCTAGACCCGAGCCTGAAATTGAGTGCTACTACTACAAAGGAAATAGTCACTGAAAGCGGAACTGCCCTGAATACTTGGAGGATAATAAGGATGGCAAAGTGAACAAAAGTATGTTTGATATACATGTTATTGATGTGTACTTTACTAGTGTTCATAGTAGCCCCTGGGTCAGTTGCTAAGATTAGTAACTCAAAACAGGAGTTGTAAAATGAACAGAGACTAGTTAAGGGCGAGGTGACGATGTGTGTTGGTAGTGATTCCAAGGTTGATAAGATCACCATCGCATACTCCCTCTACCTCGGGATTAGTGTTGAACCTAAATAAATGTTATTTGGTGTTTGCATTGAGCATTAATATGATTGCATCATGTTTATTGCAATACGGTTATTCATTCAAGTCGGAGAATAAATTTGTATTCTGTTTACATGAATAAAACCTTCTATGGTCATACACCCAATGTTAATGGTTTATTGAATCTCGATCGTAGTGATACACGTGTTTGGGAACATAGCATGCAATTTCAAAAAAAATCCTATGCTCACGCAAGATCTATCTAGGATATGCATAACAACGAGAGGGGAGAGTGTGTCCACGTACCCTCGTAGACCGAAAGCGGAAGCGTTTGCTTAACGTGGTTGATGTAGTCGAATGTCTTCTCGTTGCAACTGATCAAGTATCGAACGTACAGCACCTCCGAGTTTTGCACACATTCAGCGCGATGACATCCCTCAAGCTGTTGATCCAGTAGAGTGTCGAGGAAGTAGACGAGTTCCATCAACACGAGGGCGTGGTGACGGTGATGGTGATGTGCTCCGCGCAGGGCTTCGCCTAAGCACCGCGAGAATATGATCGGAGGTGTAAATTGTGGAAGGGGGCGCCGCACATGGCTTGGAACAATTGATGTGTGTTGTAGGCGCCCCCTCCCCATGTATATAAAGGAGGGAGGGGGAGGGAGCCAGCCCTAGGCGCGCCCAAGTAGGATTAGCCCCCCCCCCCCCTTTCCTTTTTGTGGCGACCACGATCCCAATGGACCGAAGTCTCTGTGCTTAATTGTCATCCCTGGATCGGTATGCTGACACACATAGTACTCGAGGAATTATAACAGAGTTCAATCACACACTTATGACATGGTCCTCATAAAGAGTATCTGTTACACAAATAATATGACGAAGGCCATCTAAACTAAATAACTACGGAAGCTTTGAAGGTAAATGAGTCCATCAACTCCAACGGCATATCTGAGTGCATGACAATGACCTATCGCACCTTATTCTTCGTTGGTAAAGTCTGCAACATGAGACGTTGCAGCCGTGTAGGTCAGCACATGGAATATGCTGACAGAGTTGCACTATAAAGAAATGAATGTAAGAACTATATCTACATGCATATTTGGCTGCTCGAGGCTCTAAGTTTAATGTTTTGCATAAAGCTAATTCTTCCCAACAACAAAGGAATAAATTTTATTTACTACAAAGTTATACCAACATTTGAGATGGTTCCTCTAACTCAAATCCCAACATTAATCAAGTATCATCATTAAACCCAATTCATTTATTAAAGAGTGATGAGATCAACAATAATATCCACTTCTAGATACTCAAGATGTCCATAACCGGGGACACGGCTAACCATCATTAGTTTATACACTCTGCAGAGGTTGTGCACTTTTCCCCATAAGACTCGACTGCATCCATGATCAGAAGATCGAGACATTGTCTTTCTGAAGCATTAACTCTCTACTCTGGTTAGGCCGGTACACCTACATTCCCCTACATCTGCTAGTCCACTTCTTCAAGAGATCATGCAACTTACTCAAATATGCCAGAGCCCATAATGGCTTGTGGCTACACACGGAAGTTTCTAGGCATGAAATATCATATGATCCCTTTGAGCCTGGGTGGCGAACCATGGAAAAATCACACGGGTACTCCGGGATTTCCCAATGGGCAAGCACTGGTTTCTCCAAGTGCCCCAACCAATCTACCCAGATGTGTATTAAAGTTGCCACCTTAAAGTTATCCAAAATTATTAACTCTCACAACTTCCATGTACATCACGATCCAATCCCCGTCTATGAGCATGGCTAAGCAATAAATGAGCATAACATATATCCCCAAGGTGATCAAAGGTAATAGGTTCCTACCTCAAGTTCTACCACCAAACCACATGTTCCCAATCCTACTCATGCAAATATTTGAGGGGCAAAACTAATGCATAGTAAAAAACTGGGTATTGAAAAGTATGATCATTGTATAACTTGCCTTGCTGACGATCTGAAACTCTAGAGATTCGTAGTAACAAGCTTCGCACTTGGAAAATCTAGCGTAGACAAACAGTAGCACACATAAGCAATCAATCAAACGAAGCAAAGAGAAAACGAGAAAAGATCCAAATAAAACTCGGAACAAGAAAATAACTAAACTAATCAGAAAAAATCCTAACAGCATTATTTTTATGTGGATTAGATCTCAACAGTAGGTACATGTGATTAGCTATGATTTGCAAAAAGAATCAACTCAAATGGAGCTACGAAACTCAAGATACAAATGAAACAAGATAAATAAATAAACTGAACTAAACTCAAATTTTAAATTGACAAAATCATGTTCAAGTTGGTTTACTGGAAAGAGGGGATCGTTATGAAGATTTAGGCATTGGTTTCATCTAATTTGGGTAAACGAGCTAAAAGTTACGCTAGTTTGAAGATCAGGGACTAAATCGCAATAAAACTATTTGCGGATAGGTCCCTGGACAAAAAAAAAAGAAAAATCTATCGGACGAACGTCCGCTAACAGAGACTAACGAACAAATTCGTTCGTTAACACAACCAATCGAGTGAACGTCCGCTATTTAACTAACTAAAAAAATGAACCGATATAAACCTGGAACGGTTTTATACCGGTTCGGGAGGGTTCGGCTGGCGGCGGTGGCGGTCTTCGGGCGAGGCGGCATCAGCGGCCAGGCGAGCGGTGGCTCTGGCGGTGGGTGGCGTCGGCGGCGAGGCGGGGCGCAAGCGGCAGCGGCGCGGCATCGGCAGGCGGCGGCACGGGGCTGCGGCGGCGGCGACACGGAAACGGTGGCAGCGCCGCTCGGCAGCGGTGGTTGCGGCTAGCAGCGGCGTCTTGGATGAGGTCGATGCGAACCGCGTGGCTCGGGCGACTTATAAAGAGGTCGGGGCGACGTGGCTTGCGGCAGGGGGCGGCTCCGATCCGGACTCCTGCCGGAGTCCAGCGAAGACACGGGCGGCGGTGGCGGTGGCGGTTGCGAGCTGGGCCGAGGCCTGGCTTCGGCTGGGCCGACCCAGACTCAGCGCGCGCGTGATTTCTTTTTTTCTTTAAAACAGCATCGGGAAGAAAAATCCTAAAAAAAACAAAATAAAATTCCTAAAATTCCAGAAACAATTTTCACCATCCCTTCCTAATATTTGGGACAATGTGAACAATTTTCTGGACTAAATGCAATTTTTAAAAATGCATCTTTTTTCCTAATTTACATAAAATGCAACCGAATAAAATTGCAAATAAAAATTCAAATAAAATAATTTGACTTCCAAATTTCTTTTCCAACATTTCTCCTCTATTTTGAAGAAGTCCTTTTATCTTCCCTCTTTTATTTTTATCTGTTTCAAATAATTCAAAAGAATTTGTTGAAATCAAATTGATCCACTTTTCAAATTTGAATAAATTCAAAAATGAAAATTATATGAAACCTCCAACTCTCTCCTTAGGTCCTAGAGTTGCTTAAGATTTCTTGGATCACAACAAAGTAAAAACCAAAATGCAATAAACATGAATGCATATGAAAGATCTAAGTATAACATCCAAATTGAAAATTGGGATGTTACAAACCTACCACCCTTAATATGAATCTCGCCCTCAAGATTCGGGTTGGTCAGCAAAAAGGTGTGGGTGGTCCTTGTGGAGATCTTCTTCTCGCTCCCAGGTGGATTCCTCATCGGTATGGTGGCTCCACTGAACTTTGCAGAACTTGATGACCTTACTGCGAGTAACTTGGTTGGAAAACTCGAGTCTTGACTGGCTTCTCTTCATAGGTCAGATCACTATCCAGTTGAATCGCTTCCAGTGGCACTGTATCTGTTAGAGGAATGTCGGCCATCTCAGCGTGGCACTTCTTCAACTGGGAAACGTGAAACACATCATGGACTCCTGACAATCCTTCGGGTAATTCCAACTTGTAGGAAACTTCTCCCATGCGTTCCACAACTCTGTATGGTCCTAATCGTGGTGCTAGCTTTCCCTTGACTCCAAAACGCTTAACTCCTCAAAGTGGGGATACATGAAGATATGCTCGGTCTCCGACTTGGTAAGCTACCTCCTTGTGTTTAGTATCCGCATAACTCTTCTGCCTGGACTGGGCTATCTTGAGTCTGTCTCGGATCAACTTAACCTTCTCTTCCGAATCTTTGATTAGGTCTGGTCCAAACAGTTGTCTATCTCCAACTTCATCCCACGATAGCGGTGTCCTACACCTCCTTCCATACAAGGCTTTGAAAGGGGCCATCTTCAATTTGGCTTGATTACTATTGTTATAGGAGAATTTTGCATAGGGAAAATTATCACCCAACGAGATCCATAATCTAGCACACAAGATCTCAACATGTCTTCCAGAATCTGATTGACTCTCTCGGTCTGTCCATCTGTCTGTGGATGAAAGGTTGTACTGAATTCTAGCCTGGTACCCAAAGTTTCATGCAACTGATTCCAAAACTTTGAAGTAAACTATGTTCCTCTATCTGATATGATGGTCCTCAGAACTCCATGCAGACATACGATCCTGGTCATGTGTATCTTTGCCAACTTAGCACTTGTATAGGTTGTCTTCATAAGGATGAAATGAGCTACCTTGGTTAAGCGATAGACTAGGACCCAGATAGAGTCATAGCCTGAACGGGTCATGGGATCCATGCCAAGTTTATCCCACTTCCATTCGGGTATTGGCAAAGGCTGAAGCAACCCTGCTGGTTTCTGATGCTCTGCCTTAACTCTCTGACATACATCACATACTGCTACATACTCGGTGAGGGAGTCCTAGACTAAGGGGTCCTCAGACAGCCGGACTATATAGTTGGTCCGGACTGTTGAACTATGAAGATACAAGAGAGAATACTTTGTCCCGTGTCCAGATGGGACTCTCCTTTGCGTGGAAGGCAAGCTTGGCGATTCGGATATGTAGATTCCTTTCTCTGTAACCGACTTTGTACAACCCTAGCCCCCCCCCCCCCGGTGTCTATATAAACCGGAGGGTTTGGACTTCTAGGGTTTAGCCACAACAATCATAATCTCATAGGCTAGACTTCTAGGGTTTAGCCATTATGATCTCGTGGTAGATCAAGTCTTGTAGTACTCATATTCATCAAGATCAATCAAGCAGGAAGTACGGTATTGCCTCCATAGAGAGGGCCCGAACCTGGGTAAACATTGTGTCCCCCGCCTGCTATTAGCATTAGCCTTAGATGCACAGTTTGGGACCCCCTACCCGAGATCCGCCGGTTTTGACACCGACATTGGTGCTTTTGGTTGAGAGTTCCGCTGCATCGTCATCAGAAGGCTTGATGGCTTCATCAATCATCTACAACAACGCAGTCCAGGGGGGAGATCGTCCTCTCTGGACAGATCTTCATATTCGGTGGCTTCGCACTGCGGGCCAACTCGCTTGGCCATCCAGAGCAGATCGATAGCTACGCCCCTGGACATCAGGTTAGATTCGGAAGCCTGAATTTTCTGGCCGATATCCATGGAGATTTGATCTTCGACGGGTTCGAGCCCATGACGGGTGTCCCCGGCCACCACGATGAACATGACCTAGATCTATCGTCCGGCTGTGCGCAGGAGATAGCTCCTCTGACCGCCCCTGCCCTAGAGCCAGAGCGGATTGCGTCGTCCGAAGACGGGAAGCTTAATACTGCCACGGAGGCCGCAGACTCAGCGGTGCTCGAGCCACACACAGACCCAACATCGAGTTGGGCTTGTGTCACCGGAACCTCGGACTCGTCTCCGGCCATGGGTTCTGGACCACGTGCATCCGCGTCCATCGAATCTGATTGGGCGCCGATCTTGGAGTTCAGCTCCGCAGACATCTTCCAGCACTCGCCTTTTGGTGACATGTTGAGCTCATTGAAATCCCTCTCCTTGTCAGGGGACTCTCGGCCGAACTATGTGCAGCTCGAACGGGAAGCGGGCGACGAAGAACTTCGTTTCCCACCCACCACCCACTTCATTGCCACTGTCGAGGACTAAACCAACATGCTCGATTACGGCTCCGAGGACATCGACGGTATGGACGACGATGCCAGAGAAGAGCAGGCACAAAAACCACCACCTTTAGGGTAGTGGACAGCTACATCGTCATACAATATATACATGGTGGACACACCTAAGGAAAATGAGGCCGACGGCGATAACAGCATGCTTGTCGATGAACTTCCTAAGCGTCGATGTTGCAAGCGCCGACCTCAATCCGGCAAAAGGAAAAAACAGCAACATTGTCACGGACGATGATGATAATCTAAACAAGCCGAGGACCCCGCAGACCCAGTATTGGAGCAGGGCGTGCGAGAGGACAGTGAACACAGTTCGGAGATGTTGTCCGAACACAGCAACGCCTAAGATAGCAATTACCAACCTGTCTGTGAAGAGGAGATCAGCCTAGGCAACGATGAGTTCATCATCCCAAAAGAACCATTAGAACAAGAACGCCTCCACCAAAGGCTTATCGCCACTACAAGGAGCCCGAAGAAGCAGAAGAAGTAGCTTAAAGCCGCACAGGATACGCTCAACGACAGATGGAACGAAGTGCTAGACGCCGAGGAAAAATACAGCGGTAATCGCCAAATAAAGAGCTATCCTACACGTAAGATGCTACCCGAATTCGACGATGAGGCTATTGTGCCCATACCGCCGGAAAACAATACGGCTGATAGGCCGGACCGACCACCTCGTGGTCATGACAGAGCGGCTAGCAACATCGTACACAAGCCCGCACCACCTCCCCTTAAAGGAAGGAAGGTTGCGGCCCAGGACCAAAAACACGATCTACGTGAGGACCTGGACAAAAAGGCTGGCAAAACCAGGTACATCTATGGATCCAGGGAACGTGCTCCTACACAGGATCATGATTATTAGACCAAATATACCGCTCATTTACCGGCTCGGAACCAATACCGAACACTACAACCGTCGGACCTGTCGGGGCCGCGCGGTCCGTTTCCGCGGCCGCGAGCACCTATGGGGCACGTGGGGGCCCCTTCTGGTCCGGCGAGGGGGGCGGAGGCCGCGCGCAGAGCAGATCGAGGTCCGGGCGCGCGCGCGGGGAGAGACGGGCGATTTTTACCCAGCTTCGGAGCTCTCCGGAGAGATAAAACTCCTACTGCTGCTTTGTGTTTGTATTTGATCTTGCTCAAGGGTGAGCGTATGGTGGTGTTGCGTCCGTCGAATGGACCGAACCGTAAGCTGTGGAACCAAAATTCCGAACCTCTTCTACGTGCGCATGGGCCTCCCTTTTATAGTCTGAAGGGGGCTCCAACAGGTGGCAACGTAGGAAGAGGGGGTAGAAAGGTAAAAACGCAGGTTGGTACAACATTGACCAACAGTGTCCCCTACCTAACTCTGACGGCAGGGGGCAAGGGCATTTAATGCCCGTCCGGTCGCCCCAACAGTGTAAAGAAACGACCGTTAGGTGAGCCACCGATTGCCACGATGGCATCTCTGTCAGCTCCGCTTGCCACCTTGCTCCGCATGGCTATGCAACGCCCCGCCACGTGCCCCTGGGGTGGCCCTGGGGTGACACGTCGCTGGATGCGCTGGGTTTTGGGTGGCCGCCTTGCCACGGCAAGTGACTTGCCGCAGCCCTTCTTTTGTCGTGCCGGCAAGCTTGCCGGCCGTCGGGCCTTGCCGGGACGCGCGGGGCGTCGCGGCAAGTTTTCTTGGAATGCCTTGAGTGGCCTTCCCGGCAAGCTCCTCTTGCCGGGGTCTTTGTTGGCCTTCCCGGCAAGCTCCTCTTGCCGGGGCCTTCGTTGGCCTTCCCGGCAAGCTCCTCTTGCCGGGGCCTTTGTTCTTCCCGGCAAGCTCCTCTTGCCGGGGCCTTGGTTGGCCTTCCCGGCAAGCTCCTCTTGCCGGGGCTTTAGCTTGAGTACTCTGTTCTTGAATGGCATCAAAGTAGCCGTGGAGGATCTTGGCGGACGCCCGGCAAGCCCTACCGCGGGTCGCTGCGACTGCCCGTGCACAAGTTCGGGGTACTAAGGTACCCCCCTACTTTAGTACACCGACAGGACCCAATCCACGACACAGCCAGATACAGGGGTGCCACACACCCCTTGTGCTTCACCGATGAGGTGCTGGAACACGATTTTCCAGAAGGGTTCAAACCCATAAACATCAAGGCATATTATGGAATGACGGACCCTGCGGTTTGGATTGAAGACTTTATTCTTCACGTCCACATGGCTCGCGGAGATGATCTCCACGCGATCAAATATTTACCCCTCAAGCTAAAAGGACCAGCTCAGCACTTGCTAAAAAGCCTCCCTGAAAATTCCATCAGAAGCTGGGAAGAACTTGAGGACGCTTTTTGGGCCAATTTCCAAGGGACCTATGTCCGGCCCCGGATGCAGACGATCTAAGTGACATAATCCAACAACCCAGAGAATCAGCCCGAAAGCTTTGGAACCGGTTTCTCACTAAGAAGAACCAAATCGTCGACTGCCTGGACGCCGAAGCCCTAGCGGCCTTGAAAAACAGTGTCAGGGACGAATGGCTAGCCAGGCACCTCGACCAGGAAAAGCCAAGAACAATGGCAGCCTTAACTACATTAATGACCCGCTTTTGCGCGGGCGAGGACAGCTGGTTAGCCCGTAGCAGCACCAGCGACCCCGGCACATCCGAAGTCAGGGATGGTAATGGAAAACCACGACACAACAAAAACAAACGGTAGAATAATGAAGAAAGCCCAGACAATACAGCGGTAAACGCCGGATTCCGGGGCTCCAGACCCGGTCAACGGAACAAGCCATTTAAAGGCAACAAAGACAGTCCATCAACCTGGATAAAATTCTAGACAGGCCCTACAAGATCCACGGCACTCCCGATAAACTAGCCAATAATACCAACAGAGAATGTTGGGTCTTCAAGCAGGCCGACAAACTCAACGCCAAACACAAAGAGAAGGGACCTCAGAGCGAAGACGAGGATGAACCTCGCCAGCCGAACACGGGGGGACAGAAGAAATTTCCACCATAGATCAAAATAATAAACATGATCTATGTCACTCATATCCCAAAGAGGGAGAGCAAACGCGCACTCCGAGACGTCTATGTTGTCGAGCCCGTCGCCCCCAAGTCCAACCCATTGTCGGCCTGTCCGATCACGTTTAATCGCAGGGATCATCCGACTAGTATCCATCATGGGGGTTCGGCTGCCCTAGTGCTCGACCCAATAATCGACGGATACCACCTCACTCGAGTCCTCATGGACGGCAGCAGCAGTCTCAATCTGATATACCAGGATAGTGTCCACAAGATGGGGATAGACCAGTCAAGAATCAAGCCAAGCAGCACTACCTTTAAAGGAGTTATATCGGGCGTGGAAGCCCGCTGCACGGGCTCTCTAACATTGGATGTTGTATTCGGCTCTCCCGACAACTTTTGAAGCGAAGAACTAATCTTCGACATTGCTCCGTTCCTAAGTGTCTATCACGCACTACTCGGAAGAACGGCCTTCGCCCGTTTTAATGCAGTCCCGCATTATGCTTATCTAAAACTCAAAATGCCTGGACCACTTGGCGTCATCATGGTCAGCGGAAATACAGAGCGCTCTCTTCGTGCAGAAGAATACACGGCGGCTCTAGCAGTCGAAGTACAAAACGGCCTATTCACGCCGAGCAGCTCATCTGTCTTTAAGACCGCGGACACAGCTAAACATGTCCGGTGCACACCTCAGTGTGGCAGCTCAGATAAACTTGAGCTCGATTAGCAGCTACGCCCCCATCGACTGCCCCACAAGGAGATGGCACACGTGCCATGTATACATAAATATACAACCAAAATTCCTTGGGTGGCGTCGGGGGCACACTGCACTCAAAAAGTCCATAGTTTGGCTCGACCCTATTCGGACTCCAGAAGCTATATTTCATGGTTCATCAAAATGAACGAGCTTTACTTACGGCCACACCAGATTCTTTTACTTGGTTTCTTCCTTTTTACAGATGGCCATCATACTATACCCTTCAAGGACAGTTCACAACGGAGACAAAGGCGCAGACGTGCAACAGGGCCCCTCATTAAGGTTACTTTTTTAGATTAAGACCTTGTGTAAACCTTTTTTATCTCTCTTTTTTTATGCTTTCCTGGCATGTAAAATGTCCAAGAAAGATATCGGCATTATCTATAAAGACACGGCTCGCCGTACTAAAGTGGATGTTATAGAAGCAGCTCGGTTCGTATTGTGTTTTGAGATTTATGCTCTCACCACCCGCGCTCTTTCCCCACGCCGTTGCCATACGTGACTCGATACCAGGGTCTATCACAAGGGGCTGTATTCAGCCCGTGTATATTGAAAAGTGCGGACACCTATAGGGAGTGTTCGGCGTCACGAGTTTGGCCTTATATGCATCAGCTCCGAATCATGTATTTGGTCAATAGTTGGTTGCCCGACTCATGTGCTTACTACCTTACGTTCCGCTATATCGGCTAGGGTAGTAAAAGGGAGAACTACTGCAATTGTGTCCCGGCTCGTCCGGATGAGCACCTCAGTAGAGAATGCCGAAAACTGACTATCATGATGCGGCGAGAGCTGGTCAACCACTCGATGACTCATCTGAATCTTCGCGATTCCCTCCGTGTTAAATGAAGGACCGTCCTTCTTGTCACGTATGTACATGCACCGTATTCGGATAACCGCGGACATACCAGGGGCTATATAGTAGCCCCACCGTCAAACTCCTATGGCTAAGTGAAAGTGTTAAAGCTCTATAGTCTGATTGCCTAGTTCGCCGCACTAGCACCTCCTTAACGGACCAAGACGTTGGGTCAAGTGTGATCAAGTGCTTTTCCAAACACCCCTGCGTTATACGCGAGGGGCCTGAAGCCGACGAGTGCAAACTTTCAGATTGTATATATAAAAGAGACGGCCGCATAGGAGGCACCAAAACTTTTCGGGCAAAAAGTATAAAAACATAGCCTTAAATATATGATAATATTGTTATTACAATTTTGATACACTTTACTCGAACATAATATTTTTCGAGCACTGGCCCAAGTGGGCACCCTCTAGGACATCTTCAGAGTAATGTTCTGGCATGTTAAGGTCCTTGCCTTCAGGTGGACTCTGCGCTGTAATATTGATGGCATCATCTTCGCCCAGTATATCTTGACACGGGCGGGCCATCCGTGCAACTTCTATGCATGTTGATCGGTTCACATCATCGATACGCGGCACCGCATTAACAAGTTTCCGCACCAACCCGAAATAACTATTCCGAATGGGTTCAGTTGGCCACAGTCGGGCTATGACGTCCTTCATGGCAGTGCCAGACATCTTGTGGAGTTCGGCCCACTGGGCCATCTGTTCGTTCAACAGTGGACGCTTCGGTGTGTCAAATTGCGACCAAAATAGCTTCTTCGTCGCATGTCCTTCTTGCTCGTGGAAAAACTGATTCGCATCGGCAACACTCTTCGGCAGGTCCATAAAGGCGTCCGGAGAACTCCATAGTTGATTAAGCGGCACATACTTCGGATCGCCAAACTTAGTTTGCAATAAAAAGGGCTTACCAGCCGCGATCTCCCCAGCTTGTTGGATCTCCTCCCGAGATGCTCTAGACTCAGACCGGGCGTCCTTCACATCTTGTAAGGCCTTGTCAAGATCGGACGCTTTGGCTTTGTTATCTTTCTTAAGAACTTGGCATCGGCTAGTGGCATTCTTCAGCTCAACTTCCATGGTAGATATCCTCTCCTCGCACTGACGCCGAGCAGTCTGCTCGACTTTTAATTCGGCGGCTACCTCTTCAGTAGCTGCATTGCTCATCCTGGCTTGCTCCTTGGCCCGGGCAAGTTCCGCCTGAAGGGTTTCAACTGCGGTGGCACTATCTGCAGTTATGCATATACAAATAATCAGTATCACGCTCATTTTATAATACTAGCATGTACTGAATGCCCCACAGACATACCCTGCGCCTCGTCGAGCCGCCTGTTAATAAGCGTGATGTCATCATCTGCCACATCAACTTTCTACTTCAGATGTGCTACCTCGGTAGCTTGGGCAGTCGCCACGGATGTAACAACTTGTGCTTCAATTAGCCAGATCATTTCCTGGGCATATATTTTTGATCCTCTGATCGCATCCCTTTGGATGTCAAACAGAGTCTGAGCGGCTACTATCTATACACAGGTGCAATTTGCACTTACAATATAATTGAAATTACACTACGTACCTCGAAGCCTCTTAGTAGGCTAGAAAAGGCTTCATTCAATCCGCTCTTCACGGACCGAACTCTTTCAAACACCATACCCATCAAGGTACAATGTTCCTCTAAGATGGAGGCATGTTGTAATATGTCCATCAATGTATCCGGCGCCTCCATATCCGGAACAGGTAGTGTCGTCCCTTGGACATTGGATAGTCCAGGACTTTTGTTGTTCCCTGTAGGGGCCGCACACCCCGGACCCCTGGGCGGCCAAAGTATTACCTTCGTCCCCGGTCTTCACTGCCCCTTGCACCACTCGCAGATCGGGAAAGATCCTCCGGGACGACACCTCGGCGTCGTCTGCCTTATCAGGCAGGGAGATCTATAGAGGTGTCTCGCTCTCCATCATCTCCGGAAGTAGATCCCCCGAAGAGGAGGACTGTTGAGGAGGGTTGCGTGCCGGACTGCAAACATGTGTTTGAAATATTACACTTATAGCCAGGAAAGAACGGGACATGTTTAAAAACACCCTATTTCACTTACGATTCAGCTAAGGGCCTCTCTTTATGGGGTGACTGCGTGTCAGCAGCACCCGCTGACTAGGATACCTTCCCCCGCTTAGAAGCTTCTCTTTCCGAGTCTTCAGAGGCGGCCCTTTTCTTCCCACGGGGAGAAGGGATGTCAGTTCTCCCTTTCCTTCCACCTTTGGAAGTGGAAGTTCTAATCTCCCCGGACAAATTGCCTGGTGTGCCTCTAGAATGGAAGCCGCCTTGGGCCTCTTCGTCCTCCTCGTTACTCCCCCCGCCGGCAATTGATATGGCGCCGGAGCCAGCATCCTTGTAAATACCGGATCGGTAGAGTCTTCGGGAAGTGGAGCCGAACACCTGATTCTCTTCGCCTTCCTTAGCCAGCCCTGGCCGAATAGAGTTTTATCAGTACATTGTCTTGAATAATTTGACTAAACCGTGTTCAGGGGTCGAGTACTTACCGGACTATCCGGATGGTTGCAGTCAAGGCCGAGGTCTTCTGTAGTATCCGGCCACTATTTTCGTGCGCTGAAGAACAATTTCCACATCTCTCTGAGCATCGTGCCAGAGAGGTGCTGAAGAGTCCGTGGACCTTCCAGATTAAACTCCCACATGCGGAGAGTGCGTCGCTGACAGGGTAGGATCCAGTGGACTAACATTACTTGGATTACATCAATGAGACCGGTGTCCTTCTCAATGAGGCTCCGAATGCGGCTTTGTAGCGTCCGCACTTCATCAGTAGATCCCCAGTCCAACCCCTTGTTAATCCACAATGCGAGCTGTGGCGGAGGGCTAGACCGAAATGTAGGTGTGGCTGCCCGCTTTTTACCGTGGGGCTCGGTGATGTAAAACCACTCCCGTTGCCATAAGTCAGAAGATTCTGCGAAGGAGCCCTTCGACCAAAAGGAGTTGATAAGCTTGCTTATTGGAGCGCCTCCGCACTCCGCTTGTTTCCCGTCGATTACCTTTGGTTTGACGTTAAAGGTCTTAACCATAATCCAAAGTGTGGGGAAATATGGAGGAAGGCCTTGCACGTGGTGATGAATGCCGAGATGTGGAGGAAGGACTCCGGGGCTAGATGGTGGAAATCTAGACTGTAATAAAACATGACCCCTCGAACAAAGGGATGAAGAGAAAACCCAAGCCCTCGAAGGAAGTGAGAGATAAACATGACCCTCTCATTGGATCTGGGAGTAGGAATAACCTGCCCTTGAGTAGGGAGCCTATGGTAGATTTCCGTAGTCAAGTATCTTGCCTCCCTGAGCTTCGAGATATCTTCCTCTATGACAGAAGAGGCCATCCACCAGCCTTGAAGGACGGGTCCGGACATGGCTGGGAGCTCGAAGCGAATGGATTGACCCTTCGGTGTTGGAACTTGAGGTGGGGGTGGAGGAAAGAACTAGCGTGGAAGAAAAAGGACATGCCTTGGACCCTTTATAAAGGCGACGAATATCAAGCGTCCCCTCTGTTGCCTTAAAACATGCCTATTCTCAAGGAATCATGCCAACAGAATGGTTGGGTTATCCATGCTAGTGTTGATGAAAATCCCGCAATAAGGGGACACGATCTCTTCTTTGAGAAGACGTGCCAATAAAAACCGCCTCCCGAAACATGGAGTAGCAGGCTAGAAAAGGATTCAAAATAATGGCCTGGTAATGACGTAATGTCGTGCTACGAAAATTGTTAGCAGATTGGACTCGTAAATATTATACTCTCTACGGTGGTTTCTAGAACTTGTTTTGTAGAGCCGGACACGATTCTTGTATTCTAGATCTACTTTCAAGTGTTCGGAGAAGGAACCCGCCTTGCAATGCCGAAAACAATCTGTGCGCCGGACTCATCGTCATTGAAGCCTGGTTCAGGGCCTACTGAGGGAGTCCTGGACTAAGGGGTCCTCGGACAGCCAGACTGTATACTTTGTCCGGATTGTTGAGCTATGAAGATACAAGATAGAAGACTTCGTCCCGTGTCCGGATGGGACTCTCCTTTGCATGGAAGGCAAGCTTGGCGATTTGGATATGTAGATTCCTTTCTCTGTAACCAACTTTGTACAACCCTAACCCCCTGGTGTCTATATAAACCAGAGGGTTTGGACTTCTGGGGTTTAGCCACAACAATCATAATCTCATAGGCTAGACTTCTAGGGTTTAGCCATTACGATCTCGTGGTAGATCAACTCTTGTAATACTCATATTCATCTAGATCAATCAAGCAGGAAGTAGGGTATTACCTCCACAGAGAGGGCCCGAACCTGGGTAAACATTGTGTGCCCCACCTCCTGTTACCATTAGCCTTAGACGCACAGTTCGGGACCCCCTACCCGAGATCCGTCAGTTTTGACACCGACACTCGGCAATATCCTTCTTCATTCCTGTCCACCACAAACTCTCCTTCAAATCTAGATACATCTTCGTGGCTCCTGGGTGAATCGAATAAGGCGAATCATGGGCCTCCTGAAGAATCAACTTCCTGATCTCAGGGTCATTAGGCACATAGATGCGACCCTCAAACCATAAAGTGGCGTGCTCATCCTCACGAAATCATGCAGCCTTTCCTTTACTCATCCTTTCCTTTATCTCTGCAATGTCCTTGTCCGTCTTTTGGGCTTCTCTGATCTTTCCCAACAAAGTGGACTGAATTTCCAATGCTGCAACATAACCTCTCGGAACTATCTCCAAGCAAAGTTCTCGAAAATCATCTGCTAACTCCTGAGGTAACTCTCCGGTTATGAGCGTGTTAACATAACTCTTGCAGCTCAACGCATCTGCTATGACATTGGCCTTTCCTGGATGATAATGCAATCTCATGTCACAATCCTTTATGAGATCCAACCATCTCCTTTGCCTGAGGTTCAGCTCCTTCTGCGTGAAGATATACTTCAAACTCTTATGATCCGTGTAAACATTAAACGGTTTCCGATGAGAAAGTGTCTCCATGTCTTGAGCGCATGCACTATGGCTGCTAACTCCAAATCATGCATGGCATAATTCAACTCATGAGGTCGAAGCTGTCGTGAGGCATATGAAACAACTCTTCCGTCCTGCATAAGCACACCTCCAAGTCCTCGACGTGAAGCGTCGCAAAATACTTGGAAATCCTTGCGTATGTCTAGGAGAATCAGCACTGGGGCTGTAACCAAACGTTTCATCAACTCCTGAAAACTGGCCTGACAATCCTTAGTCCATTTAAACTTGGTGTCCTTCTTCAATAACTCCGTCATGGGATTCCCTATCTTGGAAAATTCTCAATAAACCTCCAATAATAACCCGCAAGTCCAAGAAAACTTCTAATCTCTCCCACTAAGGTGGGTGCCAACCATTTAGTGACAGATGCAACCTTGGTAGGGTCTACTGCTATTCCTTCTCTTGATATAACATGTCTGAGAAATCCAACTTCCTTCAACCAAAACTCACATTTGCTGAACTTGGCATACAACTGATGTTCCCTGAGCTTCTCGAGAACCAAGCACAAATGTTCCTTATGTTCTTCTTCATTCTTCGAGTAGACCAATATGTCATCAATGAAAACCACAATGAACTTATCCAAGAACTCCATGAACACGTTGTTCACATACTCATGCAATAGGCAGGGGCATTAGTCAAACCAAATGACATAACTGTATACTCATATAGCCCATACCTTGTGGTAAAAGTTGTCTTAGGTATATCCTGCTCTCGGATCTTCAGCTGGTGATAACCCGATCAAAGATCAATCTTGGAGAAAACCTTAGCTCCCTACAGCTGGTCAAACAAATCATTGATCATCGGAAGGGGGTATTTGTTCTTGATCGTCACCTCATTAAGCGCACGATAATCAACAACCATCCTCAAAGATCCATCCTTCTTCTCAACTAGAAGCACTGGGGCTCCCCAAGGTGAATAACTTGGTTGAATATAACCTATCTCCAGTAACTCCTTAATCTGCTTCTTAATTTCTTCCAGATCATTTGCGGGTATCCGATACGGTCTCTTTGATATTGGTCCGGTGCCTGGCAATAACTCAAACAAAAACTCGATGTCTCGATCTGGTGGCATGCCTGGTAACTCCTCGAGAAATACATCGGGGTAATCCTTCACCACTGGTACTTCCTCCTGAACAAGTCCCGACAGGGAATTCACCCGAGTCCTCCTCGGCGCATGCCTAGACACATACTTGATCCTCTTTCTTTCCGGGGTTGGGAGTAGAATTGATTTACTAGTGCAATTGATGTTTCCTTCAAACTTGGATAGCCAATCCATGCCTAGGATCACATCCAATCCTTGTGACTCCAGGACAATAAGGTCGACGGGGGAAACATGTCTACCTATGGTGATTGGCAACTGATAACTTCCCCTACTAGCCATATACTCTGCTCCTAGGGAACTTACTAACATAGGTGACTTAAGGGCTACTGTTGGCATCTTAAACTTATCCACAAATCCCCTTGATATGAATGAATGAGATGCACCAGTATCGAAAATAACAAGTGTTGTAAATGCATTAATCAAAAACTTACCAACAACTGTGTTGGGCTGCTCCTCAATCTCCTCCACACTGACGTGGTTCACCTGACCTCTGGTGAAGGGGTTGGGCTTCTTTCCAGAACATCCGTTGCCATTTCCGTTCTTTGCTTCAGAACATTCAGTGGAATAATGTCTGGTCTTCCCACACTAGAAACAAGTAATGTGACTCAGCTCCTTCTTGGCGGGTGTCGCGGGGTTGGAATGGTTCTAACTGTTGCTTCCTCCATTCCTATTGCCATTCTTAGGGCCACAGTGGTTGTGTGAACTTCCTCCATTGTGCGTATGTCCTCCATGGTTATGGCCTCCATGGTTATGAGTATGTCCTCCCGAGTACGGGGAATAGCGGGGCTTCTGCTGAGCTCCAGAAGTGTACCTCCCCTGTCAATACTTCCTCTTACGATTGTCAATATATATTGCTGCTTGCCTTCAATCATGAAGGCCATGTCTACCAGCTCCTAGTAGTTGTTGAAGGTTGCCACCACCAACTGCGTGCGTAGCTCATCATTGAGTCCCTCTAGAAACTTCTCCTGCTTTGTGATATCTGTGGCCACATCATCTGGGGCATAGCATGCTAACTTGCTGAGCTCATCCACATACTATCCCACTGTACAACTCCCTTGGTGTAAGTTGTGAAACTCATGCTTCTTCAAACTCATGGCTCTAGCTGAAACATGTATGGTGCAGAAGGCCTGCTGAAATTGATCCCTTGTAACTATAGTGATGGGATAAGTGGTGGTGAAGTTCTCCCACCAAGATGTTGCGGGTCCATCAAGCTAATGTGCGGCAAAATGCACTCTCTCCACATCTGTGCATCCGGCAGTGATCAGCTCTCTTTAATCTTGTGGAGCCAATCATCTGCAACAATCGGCTCGGTGATGCTAGATAACACCGGTGGATACAACCTTAGAAAACGGGCTAGATTGTCAACAGGGGGTGGTGGCGGTGGGTTGTTGTTGTTGTTGCTTTGATTCTGGTTCTGGTTCTGGACTAACATCTGCATCAAGGCATTATGCTGCTGGATCAACTGGGTGAGCTCCGGCGGGAAAACAAATCCGGTGTCACGTCTCGGAGGCATCTGATGGGTTAGAGAGGGTGAGAAAACAGAATAGAATGAGGTCTAAGAGAGATTTCACTACCCATATGCATATGAGGCAAACAAAATCAATTCACTTCATTCAATATCAAACAAGGTTCACACAAACAATCTAAACTACGATTATAACTTGATCGACACTGAGTACTTGGAGGAAAACTACTAGTAACATGGTGGTCGTCTAGAAATTTTGATCGGACGAAGACTCCATAATATCTGCTCCAGCTTCATCTACATAGTCATCATCACTGTCATCATTTGCATCACTGTCCGTGTCGTTGTCGTCCAAGATGATGTAGTCCTTCGAACGAATCTCCACTTCAGGTCCTCGCTTTTGGTTCTCCACGGGTATTCCTAGCTTCTTCTTCAGGTCTTCATGCTTCTCCAGTAGCACAATAATTTCTTCTTCATATCCATTAATTGCGTGTATACTTGAGTTCCTTCTCTAGCTTGATATTCCTGTTCATCAGCTTCTGGGTCTTCTTCATGATAGCACACATCTGGTTCTCATATCGACAAATGTGTTGATCCATCTCCTGAATGTAGGCTGCAATTGATCCATCCTTCCTGGTACGGATCATCTCCCATTCCTTGTCTCGACGTCCACATATCTGATAGACGGTGTCTTCAAGCTCCTTGTGGTATACCTCACAAATGCGTCCAAAAGTGATGTGGGCTGCCATGCTCTTTCCCAAGTTCCAACTTGGTGCATCCAAAGTAAAATAAATGGGCTCCATTTTTGGCGCAAACGTCCTCCCAGGTACACGAACTTTGATCCTCTAGCGCTCCTCTTCCTGTAAAGCTGCAGAGAAAGTTCAATTGAAGCTTGGTAGTCTGATGTTCAGGTACTTCATGATTTCCATCAAATGTCATCTGAAAGGGGTGTCGTCATCCCGCTGAGTGAACTTGTTGCTGGTGTCCGCCATCTATAGAGTAGAAATAGAGGGGAATTAGAAATGAGCATAGAAGAGTAGTCATGTGGCTTTTTCTACTGATCGCGTCCTACAATCAGCATGTGCTCTGATACCATCTTGTAGCGACCACGATTCCAATGGACCAAAGTCTCTGTTCTTAATTGTCATCCCTAGATCGGTATGCTGACACACACAGTACTCGAGGAATTATAATAGAGTTCAATCACACACTTATTACATCAAGGTCCTCATAAAGAGTATCTGTTACACAAATAATATGGCTGAAGGCCATCTAAACTAAATAACTGCGGAAGCTTCAAAGGTAAATGAGTCCATCAACTCCAACGGCATAGCTGAGTGCATGACAACGACCTATCGCACCTTATTCTTTGTCGGTAAAGTCTGCAACATGAGACATTGCAGCCGTGTAGGTTAGCACCAGGAATATGCTGGTAGAGTTACACTTTAAAGCAATGAATGCAAGAACTATATCTACATGCATATTTGGCTGGTGGAGGCTCTACGTTTAATGTTTTGCATAAAGCTAATGTTTCCCTACAACAAAGGAATAAATTTTATTTACTACAAAGTTATACCAACATTTGAGATGGTTCCTCCAACTCAAATCCCAACATTAATCAAGTATCATCATTAAACCCATTTCATTTATTAAAGAGTGATGAGATCAACAATAATATCGACTTCTAGATACTCAAGATGTTCATAACTGGGGACACGGCTAACCATGATTGGTTTATACACTCTACAGAGGTTGCGCACTTTTCCCCACAAGACTCGACCGCGTCGATGATCGAAAGATCGAGACATAGTCTTTCTGAAGCATTAACTCTCTACCCTGGGTAGACCGGTACACCTACTTTCCCCTAGATCTACTAATCCACCTCTTCAAGAGATCACGCAACTTACTCAACTATGCCAGAGCCTGCACATGGAAGTTTCTAGGCATGAAATATCATATGATCCCTTTGAGCCCGGGTGGCAAACCGAGGAAAAGTCACATGGGTACTCCAGGATTTCCCAATGGGCAAGAAATGGTTTCTCCAGGTGCCCCAACCAATCCACCCAGATGTGTATTAAAGTTGCCACCTTAAAGTTATCCAAAATTATGAACTCTCACAACTTCCATGTACATCACGAACCAATCCCTATCTACGAGCATGGCTAAGCAACAAATGAGCATAGCGTATATTCCCGGGGTGATCAAAGGTAATAGGTTCCTACCTCAAGTTCTACCACCAAACCACATGTTCCCAATCCTACTCATGCAAATATTAGAGGGGCAAAACTAATGCATAGTAAAACTGGGTATTGAAAAGTATGATTAAAGTGTAACTTGCCTTGCTGACGATCGAAAACTCTAGAGATTCGTAGTAACAAGCTTTGCACTCCGGAAAATCTAGCGTAGACAAACAGTAGCATACATAAGCAATCAATCAAACGAAGCAAATAGAAAACGAGAAAAGATCCAAATAAAACTTGGAACAAGCAAATAACTAAACTAAACAGAAGAAAATTCTAAAAGCATTATTGTTTGATGTGGATTAGATCTTAACAGTAGGTACATGTGATTAGCTACGATTTGCAAAAAGAATCAACTCAAACGGAGCTAAGAAACTCAAGATACAAAAAAACAAGATCAAAAACTAAACTGAACTAAACTCAAATTTTAAATTGTCAAAATCATGTTCAAGTTGGTTTACTGGAAAGAGGGATCGATATGAAGATTTAGGCAGTGGTTTCATCTAATTTGGGTAAACGAGCTAAAAGTTACGCTAGTTTGAAGATCATACACTAAATCGCGATAAAACTATTCACGATAGGTCCCTGGACGAAAAAAACAGAAAAAGAAAAATCTATCGGACAAACGTCCGCTAACAGAGACTAACGAACAAATTTGTTTGTTAACAGAACCAATTGGGTGAACGTACGGTATTTAACTAACTAAAAAATGAACCGATCTAAACCTATAAACCAAAAAAATAGGCGAACGGGAACGGTTTTATACCGGTTCGGGAGGGTTTGGCCGGCGGTGGTGGCGGTCTTCGGGTGAGGCGGCGTCACCGGCGAGGCGGGCGACGGCTCCAACGGTGGGTGGCGTCGGCGTCAAGGCGGGGCGCAAGCCGCGGCTGCGCGGGGCTGCGGCGGCGGCGCAAGCAACGGCGACAACGCGAAAACAGCAGCGGCACAGCTCGGCGCCGGTGGTTGCTGCTAGCGGTGGCGGCTTGGATGAGGTGGAGGAGGCGGGGCTCGGGCGGCTTATACAAACGCCGGGGGCGACATGTCATGCGGCAGGGGGCAGCCGGGGCGGCTCCGACCCGGACTCCTGCCGGAGTCCGGCGAGGAGGAGGGCGGCGGTGGCGGTTGCGTGCTGGGTCGAGGCCTAGCTTCGGCTAGGCCGGCCCAGTTTTGGCACGCGCGTGATTTCTTTTTTTAAAGAACGCCGGGAAGAAAAATCCGTAAAAAATAAAATAAATTTCAAAAATTTCAGAAACAATTTTCACTATCCCTTCCTAATATTTGGGACAATGTGAACATTTTTCTGGACTAGATGCATTTTTTTAAAAATGCATCTTTTCCCCTAATTTACATAAAATGCAACCGAATAAAATTGCAAATAAAAATTCAAATAAAATAATTTGACTTCCAACATTTCTCCTCTATTTTGAAGAAGTCATTTTATCTTCTCTCTTTCATTTTTATTGGTTTGATATAACTGGAAAGAATTTGTTGAAATCAAATTGATCCACTTTTCAAATTTGAATAAATTCAAAAATGAAAATTATATGAAACCTCCAACTCTCTCCTTGGGTCCTGGAGTTGCTTAAGATTTCTTGGATCACAACCAAATAAAGACCAAAATGCAATAAACATGAATGCATATGAATGATCTAAGTATAACATCCAAATTTAAAATTGGGATGTTACACTTTTACCGGAGAGGGGAAAGAGGGGAAGAGAGAGGGGAGAAGGAAAGAGGGGGGCGCCGCTCCCTCCCCTAGTCCAATTCGGCCTCCTTCCCTGGTGGGGGGCGCGCCACCCCTTGTGGGCTAGTGTGCCTCCCTCCTATGGCCCATATGACCCATATCTTTCCTTGGGGGGTTCCGGTAACCCCCCTGGTACTCCGATATGTACCCGATACATTTTGGAACATTTCTGGTGTCCGAATACTATCATCCAATATACAATCTTTACCTCTCAACCATTTCGAGACTCCTCGTCATGTCCGTGATCTCATCCGGGACTCTGAACAACATTCGATCACCAAATCACATAACTCATATAATACAATCGTCATCGAACGTTAAGCATGACCCTACAGGTTCAAGAACTATGTAGACATGACCGAGACACCTCTACGAAGATCTTTATCGGTCGAACCGTTATATCAACATAAGTTATTCCCTTTGTCAACGGTATGTTACTTGCCCGAGATTCGATCATCGGTATCTTCATACCTAGTTCAATCTCGTTACTGGCAAGTCTTTTTACTCATTCTGTAATGCATCATCCCATAACTAACTCATTAGTCACATTGCTTGCAAGGCTTCTTATGATGTGCATTACCGAGAGGGCCCAGAGATACCTCTCCGATACTCAGAGTGACAAATCCTCATCTTGATCTATGCCAACCCAATAAACACCTTCGGAGATACCTGTAGAGCATCTTTATAACCACTTAGTTATGCTGTGATGTTTAATAGCACATAAGGCATTCCTCCGGTGTCCGGGAGTTGCATAATCTCATAGTCGGAGGAATATGAATTTGACATGAAGAAAGTAGTAGTAATAAAATTGAACGATCATTATGCTAAGCTAACGGATGGGTCTTGTCCATCACATCATTCTCTTACTGATGTCATCTCGTTCATCAAATGACAACATATGTCTATGGCTAGGAAACTTAACCATCTTTGATCAACGAGCTAGTCAAGTAGAGGCATGCTAGGGACATGGTGTTTTGTCTATGTATTCACACATGTATCAAGTTTCCGGTTAATACAATTCTAGCATGAATAATAAACATTTATCGCGAATAAGGAAATATAAAATAACAACATTATTATTGCCACTAGGGCATATCTCCCACTTGCACTAGACTCAATAATCTAGATTACATTGTAATGATTCTAACACCCATGGAGTTTTGGTGCTTATAATGTTTTTCTCGTGGAAGAGGCTTAGTCAATGGGTCTGCCACATTCAGATCCATATGTATTTTGCAAATCTCTATGTCTCCCTCCTTGACTAGATCTCGGATGGAGTTGAAGCGTCTCTTGTTGTGTTTGGTCTTTTTGTGAAATCTGGATTCCTTCACCAAGGCAATTGCTCCAGTATTGTCACAAAAGATTTTCATTGGACCACATGCACTAGGTATTACACCTAGATTGGATATGAACTCCTTCATCTAGACTCCTTCATTTGTTGCTACCAAAGCAGCTATGTACTCCGCTTCACACGTAGAACTGCCATGACGCTCTGCTTGGAACTGCACCAACTGACAGCTCCACCATTCAATAGAAATACGTATCCGGTTTGTGACTTAGAGTCATTCGGATCAGTGTCAAAGCTAGCGTCGACATAACCACTTATGATGAGCTCTTTGTCACCTCCATAAACGAGAAACATATCCTTCGTCCTTTTCAGGTACTTCAGGATGTTCTTGACCGTTGTCCTGTGATCCACACTTGGATTACTTTGGTACCTCCCTTCTAAACTTATAGCAAGGCACACATCAGGTCTGGTACTCAGAATAGCATACATGATAGAACCTATGGCTGAGGCATAGGGAATGAGTTTCATTTTCTCTCTATCTTCTGCAGTGGTCGGGCATTGAGTCGGACTCAACTTCACACCTTGTAACACAGGCAAGAACCCTTTCTTTGACTGATCCATTTTGAAATTCTTCAAAACTTTATCAAGGTATGTGCTTTGTGAAAGTCCTATCAAGCGTCTTGATCTATATCTATAGATCTTGATGCCCAATATATAAGCACCTTCACCGAGGACTTTCATTGAAAAACTTTTATTCAAGTATCCTTTTATGCTATCCATAAATTCTATATCATTTCCAATCAACAATATGTCATCCACATATAATATTAGAAATGCTATAGAGCTCCCACTCACTTTCTTGTAAATACATGCTTCTCCAAAAGTCTGTATAACACCATATACTTTGATCACCTCATCAAATCGTATATTCCAACTCCGAGATGTTTACACCAGTCCATAAATGGATTGCTAGAGCTTGCACACTTTTTCATCACCTTTAGGATCGACAAAACCTTCTGGTTGCATCATATACAACTCTTCTTTAAGAAATCCATTAAGGAATGAAATTTTGACGTCCATTTGCCAGATTTCGTAATCATAAAATGCGGCAATTGCTAACATGATTCGGACAGACTTAAACATCGCTATGGGTAAGAAAGTCTCATCGTAGTCAACTCCTTGAACTTGTCAAAAACCTTTTGCAACAAGTCGAGCTTTATAGAAAGTAACATTACCATCAACGCCAGTCTTCTTCTTGAAGATCCATTTATTCCCTATGGGTCACCGATCATCGGGCAAATCCACCAAAGTCCACACTTTGTTCTCATACATGGATCCTATCTCAGATTTCATGGCCACAAGCCATTTATCGGAATCTGGGCTCATCATAGCTTCTTCATAGTTCGTAGGTTCATTAAGGTCAAGTAACATGACTTCCATAATAGGATTACCGTACCACTCTGGTGCGGATCGTGCTCTGGTTGACCTACGAGGTTCTGTAGTAACTTGATCTGATGTTTCATGATCATTATCATTAGCTTCCTCTCCAGTTGGTGTAGACATCATGGGATCGGATTTCTCGGATGAACTACTTGCCTGATTGAGAGAAGGTACAATTACCTCATCCAGTTCTACTTTCCTCCCACTAACTTATTTTGAGATAAACTCCTTCTCTAGAAAGGTTCCATTTTTGGCAACAAAGATCTTGCCTTCGGACCTGTGGTAGAAGGTGTATCCAATCACTACTGGGGAAAAGCCTAGCAGTAGCTGATACGTCTCCGTCGTATCTACTTTTCCAAACACTTTTGCCCTTGTTTTGGACTCTAAATTGTATGATTTGAATGGAACTAACCCGGACTGACGTTGTTTTCAGCAGAACTGCCATGGTGTTGTTTTTTGTTCAGAAAATAAAAATTCTCGGAATGTCCTGAAACTCCACGGAACACCTTAGGAAAAATAAAGAAAAATCCTCGCAAAAGATGAAGACCAGGGGGCCCACACCCTGCTCACGAGGGTGGGGGGTGCGCCCCCCTGGGCGCGCCCCCTACCTCCTGGGCCCCCTGGTGGCCCTCCGACGCCAACTCCAACTCCATATATTGGCTTTCGGGGAGAAAAAATCATAGAGAAGAAATCATCGCGTTTTACGATACGAAGCCGCCGCCAAGCCCTAATCTCTCTCGGGAGGGCTGATCTGGAGTCCATTCGAGGCTCTGGAGAGGGGGATTTGTCGCCGTCGTCATCATCAACCATCCTCCATCACCAATTTCATGATGCTCACTGCCGTGCGTGAGTAATTGCATCGTAGGCTTGCTGGACGGTGATGGGTTGGATGAGATTTATCATGTAATCGAGTTAGTTTTGTTAGGGTTTGATCCCTAGTATCCATTCTGTTCTAAGATTGATGTTGCTATGACTTTGCTATGCTTAATGCTTGTCACTAGGGCCCGAGTGCCATGATTTCAGATCTGAACCCATTATGTTTTCATGAATATATGTGTGTTCTAGATCCTATCTTGCAAGTCTATAGTCACCTACTATGTGTTATGATCCGGCAACCCCGAAGTGACAATAATCGGGACCACTCCCGGTGATGACCATAGTTTAAGGAGTTCATGTATTCACTATGTGCTAATGCTTTGTTCCAGTTCTCTATTAGAAGGAGGCCTTAATATCCCTTAGTTTCCAATAGGACCTCTCTGCCACGGGAGGGTAGGACAAAAGATGTCATGCAAGTTCTTTTCCATAAGCACGTATGACTATATACGGAATACATGCCTACATTACATTGATGAACTGGAGCTAGTTCTGTGTCACCCTATGTTATAACTGTTACATGACGAACCGCATCCGACATAATTATCCATCCCTAATCCAGTGCCTAGGATTTTTCCATATACTGGTTCTCGCTTATTTACTTTTCCGTTGCTACTGTTACAATCACTACAAAATACCAAAAACATTACTTTTGATGTCTTTACTTTTGTTATCGTTACCACCACTATCATATTACTTTGCTACTAAACACTTTGCTGCAGATACTAAGTTTCCAGGTGTGGTTGAATTGACAACTCAGCTGCTAATACTTGAGAATATTCTTTGGCTTCCCTTGTGTCGAATCAATAAATTTGGGTTGAATACTCTACCCTCGAAAACTGTTGCGATCCCCTATACTTGTGGGTTATCAAGACCTTTTTCTGGCGCCGTTGCCGGGAGCATAGCTCTATTCTTTGATTCACTTGGGATCTATATCTGCTGGATACTATGAAGAACTTGAAAGATGATCGAACTACTATTTTGCCCTCAACTACGAGGGGAGGTAAGGGACTGCCATCTAGCCTTGCACTAGATTCTCCTTCTATTATGAGTAAGTTTGCGACACCTAAACCTACTACTGCTATTGATTCTGATATGTCGCATGTTATTGATGATGCCACTTCTGCTATGCATGATACTTATGATGGAACTACTTCTATGCTTGATACTACTGTGCCACTTGGTGAATTTCTTGATGAGCAAATTGCTAGGTCTAGAGAAGGAGAAACTATTGAGCCTGAACACGATGAAGTTAGTGATGATGAACCTATGCCTGCTATTCCTGAGGGTTATCTTTTTGATGCTGAATCTTCATCAGCTATTTTTGCTTGCCAGGATAAACATGAACTTAAGAGGTTGCTAGTTAAATGGAGTAAAGAATCTTTTAGAGGTAGAATGAAACCCGACCCCGCTTTTGCTGCTTCACCTATCTGTGTGCCTGATCAGGATTATTATGACTTTTCTGTTGATCCAGATATAATTACTTTGGTTGAATCTGATCCTTTTTATGGATATGAATCTGAAACTGTTGTGGCACATCTTACTAAGTTAAATGATATAGCTGCCCTGTTTACTAATAATGAGGGATCGCGCTACCTTTATTTACTCAAAATATTTCCGTTCTCATTAAAGGGTGATGCTAAGATATGGTATAATTCTCTTGATCCTGGTTGTGTGCAAAGTCCCCAGGATATGATTTATTACTTCTCTGCTAAATATTTCCCTGCTCATAAGAAACAAGCTGCTTTGAGGGAAATATACAATTTTGTGCAAATTGAAGAAGAGAGTCTCCCACAAGCTTGGGGGGGGGGGGGGGGGGGCTTCTCAAGTTACTTAATGCTTTGCCTAATCATCCTCTTAAGAAACCTAAAATATTTGATATCTTTTATAATTGACTAACTGATGCTTCCAGAGATTTCCTGGATAGTTGTGCTGGTTCTCTTTTCAGGGAAAGAACACCGGATGACGCTGAAATTCTATTGAATAATATGTTGGCTAATGAAAATAATTGGGCACCTCCCGAGCTACCTCCTGAGCCAGTTCCTGAGCTAATTACTGAGCCTATTCCTAAACCAACTCCGAAGAAGAGAGGTGTTCTAATTCTCAGTCCCGAAGATATGCAAGAGGCAAAGAAGTCTATGAAAGAAAAAGGTATTAAAGCTGAAGATGTTAAGAATTTACCTCCTATTTAAGAAATACATGGTCTTAATTTACCGCCTATTGAAGAAGTATATGATCTCAATTACTTATTTAATGAAGAACCTCCTGATATCCTGACATAGGTAGTAAAGGTAAATTCTCTCTATAGATATGATAAAGCTGAAGTCCCTCCTACTAAAATTGCTAGTCAGTGCTTGGATGAGTTTGATGACTTTATGTTTAAGCAAGATGACTTTAATGCTTATTTTGGTAGACAATTAAAACAGAATACCTTTATGATTAAACGCTTGGGTGATTATATGGCTGATATTAGAGGTGAACTTAAACTTGTTAGCAAATAGGCTTCTATGGTTACCACTCAAGTAGAACAAGTACTTAAAGCTCAGAAAGAAGTGCTTGATGAAATGAATAGTAAGAAAAATGATTATGTTGTTAGAGTGGCTACTAGAACTGGTAGAATGACTCAGGAACCTTTTTATCCTGAAGGCCACCCTAGGAGAATCGAGCAAGATTCTCAGAGAAACAATATTGATATACCTAGTTCTTCTAAAAGGAAGAAAAAGAAAAATGATAGGACTTTGCAAACTTCTAGTGAACCTATCATTGAACCACCTGAGAATCCAAATGATATCTCTATTTCTGATGCTGAAACACAATCAGGTGATGAACATGAACCTGGTGATAATGTTAATGATAATGTTCATGTTGATGCTCAACCTAGTAATGATATTGATGTAGAAGTTGAACCGCTGTTGATCTTGATAACCCACAATCAAAGAATCAACGTTATGATAAAAGAGACTTTGTTGCTAGGAAACATGGTAAAGAAAGGGAACTATGAGTTCAGAAACCCATGCCTTTTCCTTCGAAACCATCGAAGAAAAAGGATGATGAGGATTTTGAGCGCTTTGCTGAAATGATTAGACCTATGTTTTTACGTATGCGATTAACTAATGTGCTCAAAACAAATCCTTATGCTAAGTATATGAAGGATATTATTACTAATAAAAGAAAGATACCTGAAGCTGAAATTTCCACCATGCTTGCTAATTATACTTTTAAGGGTGGAATACCAAAGAAACTTGGAGATCCCGGAGTACCTACTATACCTTGCTCCATTAAGAGAAATTATATTAAAACTGCTTTATGTGATCTTGGAGCAGGTGTCAGTGTTATGCCTCTCTCTTTATATCGTAGACTTGACTTGAATAAGTTGACACCTACTGAAATATCTTTGCAAATGGCTAATAAATCAACTGCTATACCTGTCGGTATTTGTGAGGATGTGCCTGTTGTGGTTGCAAACGTTACTATTTTAACGGACTTTGTTATTCTTGATATTCCCGAGGATGATAGTATCTCTATTATTCTTGGAAGACCTTTCCTTAATACTGTAGGGGTGTTATTGATTGCACCAAAGGCAATGTCACTTTTCATGTTAATGGCAATGAGCACACGGTACATTTTCCAAGAAAACAACCTCAAGTTTATAGTATCAACTCTGTTGGAAAAATTCCATCAATTATATTTGGAGGTTTTGAATTTCCTCTCCCTACTGTCAAGAAAAAGTATGATATTCTTATTATTGGGGATTTTCATATCCCCGTTGAGGTAACTTAGTGTCATTCGAAATTTCTCCGGTTCCGTGATTATTCGGAATGAGTTCGTTAACAAGACTTGATCAACCTTGTTAGTGGGTTCATTTTGATGATCACAAGATGGATGAAACTAGAAGCACAACCTTCTGTACCCTCTTTATATTTTCTGTTATTTAGTAGAAGTAAAGTAAAATAATATTTTTCTGTCTGTCTCCTGACTTATCCATGCAATATAAAAATATCCCGAAAATAAAAGTCCTCAGAATGCCATGCCAACTTAATATGATTTTTTCGGGAATATCTGAGGATTTACTGTGCAAAAATTACCACGGGGGGAGCTGCCACCTGGCCACGAGGGTGGAGGGCGCGCCCCCTGCCTCGTGGGCCCACGGTGGCCCTCCTCCACTTATTCCTGCACCCATCTTCTTCCTCTGCCTCACACAAACACGAAAAACCAACTCAAGCACGAGTTCCAGCCCTCGTTGCTGTGATTTTTTATCTCTTTGCTCAAAGCACCTCTCGCAAAACTGCTTGGGGAGATTGTTCCTTGGTATGTGACTCCTCCATTGGTCCAATTAGTTTTTGTTCTAGTGCTTTATTCATTACAAATTTGTGTTGCATAGGTGACCATGTTCTTGAGCTTGCATGTCAAATTTATATGGTTCCAAGTAGTTCCAATGCTTGATATAGGCCCTAGGCACTTGTGGGAGTTGTTACTATCAATTTTATTGAGGTTGGTTCACTTTTATTTGAAGTTACTGAAAATTTTAGATTGTTTCAGAAATAATGAAGAGACTTTTGAGGGGCTCGTCGAGCCGAAGCTCTAAGGTAAAACAAAAGTAAGAAGAGGAGAAGCCCAAATTTAATTTGCCTCGCACCGCGAAAGTCCGGCCGTGTGAATGGCCTTCCGATGACTTCTTGAGGAGAGCTGGGATTCATGAAGATTTTTATTTATTGATTGGGAACGCCAGCCTCACCGACTTCCTCCACGACCAACGTCATCAGTATCTCTTACTCACAAATACTTCTGTGCAAAACTTCTACTTTTTCCCTAAGAAATCACCTCCAACAGTAGAGTTTCATTTATATGACGTTGTTAAAGAGATGACATTAGCTGAATTCTGCGAGGTTTGCAGAATACCCTTTGAGGGCACCTTAGATGAACCCCACCGTAACGAAGTAGAAGCTTTTATTAACACTATCACGGTGGGAGAAACCAGGAAGGTTTCTGATGCAAGGATCACTAGCATACATTATCCTGTTTTACGCTACTTTACCTTATTTGCTAGTCGTTGCTTGATTGGACGCGGGAACTGTGGGAACCTTAGTATTCCTGATATTATTATTTTGCTCCATGGTTTATACCGCAATAACTCTGTTAGTATGGATGGAATTGTTGCTAGATGGTTAAGTCTGAACCGCACTAAGGGCCCCATCTTTGGAGGCATTTATGCCTCACGCCTATATGGACATTTTGAAATACCTATTAGGCACGCGGAGAAAGAAGAAACAGTGCTACCCCGTGCTTATTTAGATTACAAGAGTATGATAGCGCATGATTTTCTTGTTAAGAGTCGTGATGGGGAGCTCAAATATAAATTATACTTTGATAAACATCACCCTGAGACTATTACTTTGCCTGCTCCTTCTTTGTTTAACTTGTATGCAGAGCCTCACATTGTTCCATGCTTGGGCGACTCAGATCTCATGGCTCAGCAGGTGTCAGGCAAGTGGGATTCCAAGGATCCCCTTATGGCGGCTTATCATCGTGAAGTAGATGTTGTGGCTGGTCACTTCAACGGTTATCAAGTGGAGCACATTGATCGAAGGAAGAATGAGGCGGCTGATGCTTTAAGCCGGTTGGGATCCCAACGTAAGCCGGTGCCACCTAACACCTTTCTCGATATTTTACATAACCCTTCTGTCAAGGTGCCTACCAAGGAAGAGCTAGCAGTGCTAGACCCGGAGGCATAGTTGGTGGCGGCTCTTCACGTTATCCCGGATTGGACAGTGCCCTATTTGGCTTATATGACCCGGGGTGAGTTACCTGAGGATGAGACCTTGGCAAGACAAATCGCCAGGCGCTCCAAATCTATGACGATTGTTAACGGCGAGTTACATCGCCTAAGTGTCACTGGGGCGTTTCAACGATGTGTGTCCCCTACAGAAGGCCAAGAAATACTTCATGAGATCCATGAAGGGGATTGTGGCCATCATGCCGGGTCAAAATCTCTGGTAGCAAAAGCTTTCCGTCATGGTTTCTATTGGCTGACGGCTCATGCTGATGCGGAAGATCTGGTCAGCAAATGTGACGGTTGTCAAAAGTTCTCACGACGAGCTCATGTGCCGGCTCAAGAATTGAGGATGATCCCAATCACTTGGCCATTTGCAGTCTGGGGGCTTGACATGGTTGGGCCTTTGAAGAGGTCTAAGGATAAAAGGACACATCTCCTGGTGGCAGTGGATAAGTTTACAAAGTGGGTTGAGGCAAAGCTGGTCAGTAAGTGTGATGCAGCCACGACAGTTCAATTCATGAAAAAGGTGATCTTTCGTTTTGGTTTCCCACATAGCATCATAACTGATAATGGCACTAATCTCTCCAAGGGTGCCATGGAAGAGTTCTGTTAAAGAGAACATATCCGGCTTGATGTTTCGGCTGTTGCTCATCCTCAATCCAATGGTCAAGCAGAAAGAGCTAATCAAGAGATCTTGAAAGGTATCAAGCCTCGGCTCTTAGTCCCCTTACAGCGGACTCCAGGTTGTTGGGTGGAGGAGTTACCTTCTGTGTTATGGAGCATCAACACTACGCCTAACAGATCTACAGGCTACACGCCTTTCTTTATGGTGTATGGTGCAGAGGCGGTCCTGCCAAGTGACATCCGGCACGATTCACCCCACGTGGCGGCTTACGTTGAGGCGGACAATGAAGAAGCTCATCAAAATGCACTTGACTTATTAGATGAGGAGCGATACTTGGCAATAGCCCGCTCAGCAATTTATCAACAAGACCTGCGCTGCTATCACAGCCGCAGGGTTAGGAGCAGAACCTTTCAGGAAGGCGACTTGGTGCTACAGCTGATCCAGGATCATTGATATGCACAAGCTATCCCCGCCTTGGGAAGGGCCCTTTGTGGTCAGCAAGAATCTGCACAACGGGTCATATTACCTCATCGATGTTCGAGAGCACAAAGACTCACGTAAGTCAGAGGAGGAGACCCGCCGGCCGTGGAACATTGCTCATCTCCGGACTTATTATACTTAAGCCACCGGCTTTCAGGATGTATATATTTTTTGACAATGTATATATTATATAAAGAAATAAAGCAGGACCTCCATCCTTTTTACCGTCAAAAATCTATGTGTATTCTTTATCAGGTAGTGGAGACAACCAACAGGGAGCGGGTCACATCTGAATCCGGCTTTCCCTTTGGACTGGCTTATGATCATATCTGAATCTAGCCATGGTCACTTGGGGGCTTCCTGTTCAAACATAGGTCGTATTCGAACCAAAGAGAACATAGCTGTCGATACCCACTTGATCGGCATACTGCCAAACCCACTTGGGGGCTTCTTGATCATATTTGAATCATAGCTTAACCCCTTTGGGTCTGACGTGGATCGTATTCGAATCAGCATCATTAAACAACTCTTATGTTCACTTGGGGGCTTCCTGTTCAAACATAGGTCGTATTCGAACCAAAGAGAACATAGCTGTCGATACCCACTTGATCGGCATCGCCAAAGCCACTGGGGTCTATATGATCATATTCGAATCTTAGCTTAACCCCTTTGGAACGGTTTATTGATCGTATTTGAATCAGAGGCCTTTTAACATTGTTTATTATATATCATAAGCATAATTACTTGACTATTTTGAGACCTTTTTGAAAGCACTGTGAGATGGCTTTTGATTCTTCCGGCTTAATATTAATTACCCTGGGTTCTAAAGTGCCAGGTAAAGCATCATATGAGCCGGGAAGATTGTCAAAGGGTTTGCAGGTATGCTATTGTGATTATATTTAATAAATAATTATAAAACGGCATGTATATGATGTCTTTGGGTCATGTTCCGGGTTATCAATACTCTATATAAACCCCTGGCGTGATAAAACTGCCAAGAAAATTTTTCTTGTTTTATGTGCAGGATAAGGCAAAGCAAGTTAAACATCAAGGAAATAAGTGGTTAATGTAAGCCAGCAAAATATAGTGATGGCGGCTTACAAAAGTATTAAGCACCATAAACATGCGCGAAGGCATGAAAAACATTGAGAGGTTTTTTCTATCCTATTACAAGACTCCCCGGGTCTGAATAAGTGAAGCATTGTTTTTGCAAACTTATAAAATGCCTGGCGGTTCATTCCTTCGGCGGGCTTGAAGACTCCGGGTTATCCTTCTCCGCCTCTCCGTCGGTTGCTTTGTCCTGGAGGGTGGACGAGGCCCAGTCAATGCCACTCAAGGCTTCAAACTCAGCTTCATCATCTATTAAACCGGCCGGGTCCACTTCAGGGGCAAAGGTATGCTTACGCGTTGGAGGGATCAGGCTGACTTGGTCATATGGAATGTTTGGAATTCTCCAGTTCTCGCTATCGTAGCCCGGCAAATACTTAGTAAGATCAGTATCATTCCCAATAAGGGTCGCCAAGGGACGTACGACTTTGACACAGGCAGTGAAATCTTGATCATCAAATGCAGTACCGTCCTCCTTCAGGCTCGGATATCGAAGAGAGAGGTCAGCCAAGTCAAGTTCTGGCACCCATGCCTTTGCTCGGCTTAAAGCGGCCACGGCTCCGGCTCTTGAAGATGCCCGCCTTAAATCCTGAATTCGTTGAGGTAGCACTGCGAGATGCTTCAGCACATCTTGTAGGAGGTGGGGAGGTGGTATTTGATAAGGCCACAACGGCCAAGGCACGTTGTGACCCGGAGTATAGCGGCTCCACTAAAGTGTACACCGCCTTAAGCTTGATCAGCATGTTTTGCTTGAGGTTGGTACTCCTGGGGCCTGTATGTTCACAAGCATAACAATGAGCCGGAGATAACTATTACAATAATCATTGGAAAATTACAATGTTTGAGGTTTTGCAGAGTAACTTACCAAAGATGGCTGAGACCATTTGGGATATCTGTCGTTTTAAATCGGACAGCTCGGTTGTTGCTTCTGCAAGAGATGCTTCTGCCGCCTCGGCCCGAGTCACCAGTGAAGCCCTCTCATCAGCCCAGATTTTCTTTTCTGAACCAAAATTTTGCCTCAACTTCTCTTGTTCAGAGATGCTGAATTCAAACTTGGAGTTGGCTTTCTGAGTTTCAAGCTCTTGAGTTTTCAGCTGGCTCTTCAGGTCAGCAAGCTCCGACTCAAATTGGCTTATGGTGGCCTGTATTGATACCAGGTTATGGTAAGAATCATGGTAAGGTAACATTCAAGTCCCAAACATTTTACAAGTCAAGATATTTGGCACTTGGGGGCTAATGTATGCTTAAAGAATTTTTTAACCTACCCTACCGAGTCATACATATTAAGTCTCAAGCACTTTACAAGTAAAGATACTTGACACTTGGGGGCTAATGTGTAACACAAGTTCAAAGTATCATGCTATCACCGGGTTAAATATATTCTCTTTAAACCGGACAAACCAACAGTAAGTAGATTTCTAAGTCTACAACATATTCATTCATAAGCAATAGACTTGGGGGCTGGTATAGTAAGTAAGATTCAGGAAAATAGCATAAGTTATACCTCAGATTTGTGCTGTATTTGTTTCACCATGTCAATTTCTAGGTCACGACTACTATGCACTTGGTTCAGATAGCCCGAGACTATATCACCAATGCTTAAGTGAGTATAGTCAGTGATGTCTTGTTTGGCTTTTCGACGTTGCGCAAATTCTTCCTTGGCAGTGCATTAGGCAAGAACAGTAGGCCGGCCCGGTTCAACAAATTGACTCTTCAGATATTCAACTTCTGGGTCAGTCATCTTGGCGGGCTAGGAGCTTCCGGGTTATCAGAGTTGTGGATAACATCTTCAGCAGGCAGGTCAGAAGTTGGCACCAGAATATCAGAAGCCGGTTCAGGCGCCGGTTGATGGGTGGAGCTGTCAGGAGCAGACAAGTCAAGCGCCGGCTTAGTGACAACCAGGTCTTGGGACGGCTTATTTTTCCATGCCCTCTTGCTGGGCTTCACTTGCAGGCTGTCAATAAAGGTACAAGGATGAGTACTAAAGCATAAGTACGGTAAAACTTAAAGCAAGAAAGGTTACATTACCCGGGAGCCGTTTTGAAAGCCGGCATGTTTGATTGCATAGACTCGTCGGAAGAAGGAGAGGTATCCTGATAATTGGAGTCAGATGAATTGAGAGGTTGGTGAATGAAACCCGCCAAAGGTAAAACAGAACGTAAATCGGAGATAACTTCGGTCCGACGCTTCCTGGTTACTTCGGGTAAGCCGGAAGAAAGTTCTGCATCTTGGTTGGCCCGGGTCTGCCTCCGGTATTCAAGCTGTTGTTGCTTCAAAAGAAATTGAGGATCTTGGTAAGCTAGAGGATGTGAAAATCTTACTTTCCGGGTCACCCTTCGGATTTTTTGCTTTGGCAAAGGCTCTGAGTCGGAGGAGATTATAGTTACCTCTTAGTCAATTGCTTGACTGTTCCCTGTATCCTCCTGAAAGGATAGAATGTCAGTAAAGTAATGACAAAGGAGTTGAGAAAATCAAAGGATTAACTCTTCATCATCCGAAGAAGAGTCATCCAATTTAAACATATCGGAGGCGCTGGGTTTCTTCTTCTTTGAGGTGCCCGTCTTGGCGGCCTTCCTTTTGGTTTTCTTGGCTGCCCTGGCTTGTTTGGCAGCCTCGTGGTCATATTTGACCTTCCAGAAATTATCACCGGCCTATGGAGAAGATAAGGAATCATAAGTACAAAGAAGGTATAACATGTTCAAGAGTATTTATTAAGATTGGTAACTCACTGCAGGGGCCGGGTTCTTCTTGCAGAAGGGAAGTAAGCCGAAGGCATTGCTAGTTACAGTGCCCTCCTTCAGCAGTGACTGGGTTGTAGCATCTACCACATCATCTGGTAAGTCGTCAGGACTATGACGCATTGGATCATCCTTCTCGCCTGTGTAAGTACACATTAAGCCGGAGCGGCGGCTTAATGGTAGCATTCGCCAGGTGACCCAGACCCGGACCAAACCGATGCCGTTTAACCGGTTTCCCAACAGAGCTTTGATCTTCTTGATGGTGGGATTGAGAGGCAGGCGCTCAATAGTGGTCAACTTATCCGCCAGCTGATGGTTGGACTCAAGGCGCATGGCGCGAAAACCGGGTAGAGGCTTCTCATCAGCCGGTGAAGTGTCTTGACAGTAGAACCACGTACGGTTCCAATCTTTTGGGTGACTCGGCAGCTCAGCATAAGGAAAAAGGCAATCTCTCCGCCGCTGGATCGAGATGCCGCCAAGCTCAAGACTAGGCCCGTTGGCACGTTCATTCTGCCGGTTCAAGTAAAAAAGTTCTCTGAACAAAAGCACACTTGGCTCCTCTCCCAGGTACACCTCACAGAAGACTTGGAAATTGCAAAGGTTTGACACAAAATTGGGTCCAATTTCTTGAGGTCTAAGATCAAAGAAATTCAAAACTTCCCTGAAGAATTTTGAGCCAGGAGGGGCAAATCCCCGGTTCATGTGATCCGTGAAAACTATCACCTCCCCTTCTTTGGGTTGAGGCCTCTCTTCAGACGGGTCAGGGGCACGATAAGACATGACCTCCTTTTTTGGCAGGTGGCCAGACTTCACGAGCTCAGCAAGTTTACTCTTAGTAACTATGGATGGGACCCAATTGCAGGTTACAGGGGCCTTGGCCGCCTTAGGTGCCATGACAACAGTTGGCCTATTACAAAATAAGAAGATCTGATTCAATTTTAACCCGGGAGAAATATCCTAATTATTCAAGGTGGCAGCTTAATGAGGGGCCTAATGATATAAGGGTGACTGTGCAACAATATTTAAGCCGCTATAAGTATCAAGAGCAGTTCAAAATTCTTAAAGTCATGAGAAGCAAGCAAGGCTCACAGACCAGTGTTATTTATTTAAGCCGAACACCTGGACAGCTATGTTTAAGGGCATTTAACAGAAGAAGTTTTCCGGGTGATAAAAACAGGTTTCACAATCTTCTGCTAATATTTGAGATCAAAGGTCTATTCTGATAAGAAAATTTTCTAGACCTAAAAACTGACACGGATGTGTTCATAGGCTCGAATGAGGCCTTTATGCAGAGAAAGGGATCTGTTTTCTATCCAAAACAAGTGCGAAAATAGCTACCGCGGCCATTTTATATCATTCTCAGATCAGAAGAGGCATCTAAGAGGAAAACTAACAAGAGTTTGGCTCTAATGGTGATGAACTCCGATGAACTCGAGGAAGCTCTAATGCGGATCTGAGCAAGGAAGGGAAGGAAACTTACAGATCTGGATGGACTACGGAAGTGCGTCGCGTTTCTCTGGTCCAACCAGGTCGATGCAGCGGCCTGGGACGGTGAGGACATGAAGCTCAACAGCGGTGGCGGCGGAGCTCGAAGAGGAGGCAAGAGGAAGAAGATGACTGGAAGGAGGAGAATGGTGGCGGTGCGGGAAACGAGGAGATAAGAATTATTATCCAGCGGCCCCGACGCCTCGATTTTCGGAACAGTTAATAAAATCAGAGATCCGTTGAAAGATACGGTGGAATAGAAAAAGGATTTAAGAAAAGAATGATGTCACAGCGGCTTAACCCGGATCCAAGAGATGACGTCATGGAGGGTTAAAGGAAACCTTTTGCACGGTCAGAAGACTGAGTATATATTAAAGTATTTTAAGATTGACATGAACAGGTTCAAATCAATCTGGGGCCTAATGTTGGGGATATAACTATTTGTGTAAGCCGCCCAGGAGGGGCCGGGTTACGCAAAGAAGACTCACCAGAGAGAAACCCAAGACCAAGCATGAAGATGGTGATTCAATAAAGGGCTTAAGGCCCACAGGCGACTTAAGCCTGTTGTAGTAAACCACCATGATGGCATGACTTGTATCATAAGGTAGATTTAACTAGTCACCGAGCCGGACACTGTTTATAAGCCGGCCGGGACTCTGTAAGCCACAGGGCTTCAACCCGTGTATATAAGGGGATGACCTGCTGGCGGCTTAGTGCAAGAAACAACTCATCGAGAGCCGGGCATAGCATATCTTGCTCCCTGGTCATCGAAACGTCAATACCAAACCCAACTAGATGTAGGCCTTACCTTCACTGTAAGGGGCCGAACTAGTATAAACCCTCTCGTGTCCTTTGTCCCAATTTAACCTCTTCAAGCTTCCTAGTTGCGATGGCTCCACAACTAAGTCCTTTCACGAGGACATCTGACGTGACAATTCCATGACAGGTTGGATGAGATTTACCATGTAATCAAGTTAGTTTTGTTAGGGTTTGATCCCTAGTATCCACTATGTTCTGAGATTGATGTTGCTATGACTTTGCTATGCTTAATGCTTGTCACTAGGGCCCGAGTGCCATGATTTCAGATCTGAACCTATTATGTTTTCATGAATATATGTGTGTTCTGGATCCTATCTTGCAAGTCTATAGTCACCTATTATGTGTTATGATCCGACAACCCCGAAGTGACAATAATCGGGATACTTCTCGGTGATGACCATAGTTTGAGGAGTTCATGTATTCAATAAGTGCTAATGCTTTGTTCCGGTTCTCTATTAAAAGGAGGCCTTAATATCCCTTAGTTTCCGTTAGGACCCCGCTGCCACGGGAGGGTAGGACAAAAGATGTCATGCAAGTTCTTTTCCATAAGCACGTGTGACTATATTCGGAACATATGCCTACATTACATTGATGAACTGGAGCTAGTTTTGTGTCACCCTATGTTATAGCTATTACATGAGGGATCGCATCCGACATAATTATCCAGCACTGATCCAATGCCTACGAGCTTTTCACATCTTGTGTTTCGCTTATTTACTTTTCCGTTGCTACTGTTACAATTACTACAAAACTATTATCTTTACTTTTGCTATTGTTACCTTTATTATCATACTACTTTGCTACTAAATACTTTGCTACAGATACTAAGTTATCTAGGTGTGGTTGAATTGACAACTCAACTGCTAATACTCAATAATATTCTTTGGCTCCCCTTGTGTCGAATCAATAAATTTGGGTTGAATACTCTACCCTCGAAAGTTGTTGCAATCCCCTACACTTGTGGGTTATCAAGACTAATTTATGGCGCCGTTGCCGGGGAGCATAGCTCTATTCTTTGAGTCACTTGGGATTTATATCTGTTGATCACTATGAGGAACTTGAAAGACGAAAGAACCAAGATTTTTCCCTCGACTACGAGGGGAGGTAAGGAACTGCCATCTAGCTCTGCACTAGATTCTCCTTCTGTTTTGAGTAAGCTTGCGACACCTAAACCTGTTACTGCTATGAATTATGATATGTCGCATGTTATTGATGATGCCACTTCTGCTATGCATGATACTTATGATGAAACTACTTCTGTGCGTGATACTACTTTGCCATTAGGTGAATTTCTTGATGAACAACTTGCTAGGGTTAGAGAGAATGAAATTATTGAAGATTCTATTATTGATGATAGTGATGATGGAAGTTCTCCCCCTGATTATGAATTACATGTTGTTCCTGAGGGTTATGTTATGAATGAGGAAGCTGCTAGAGCTATCTTTGCTTGCAAAGATGGATATGATCTTAAGAAGTTATTAGCTAAACGGAAGCAGCAGTCTCTTAATGCTAGAATGAAACGTGACCCTGCTTTTGCTACTTCACCTATCTGTGTTACTGATAAGGATTATGAATTCTTTGTTGATCCTGAAATAATTACTTTAGTTGAATCTGATCCTTTTTATGGCCTTGAATCTGAAACTGTTGTGGCACATCTTACCAAGTTAAATGATATAGCCATCCTGTTTACTAATGATGAGAAGTCTCGCTATTATTATGTCCTTAAGATATTTCCGTTCTCATTAAAGGGTGATGCTAAGACTTCGTTTAATTCTCTTAATCCTGGTTGTGTGCATAGTCCCCAGGATATGATTTATTACTTCTCTGCTAAATATTTCCCTGCTCATAAGAAACAAGCTGCCTTGCGGGGAATATACAATTTTGTGCAAATCGAAGAAGAGAGTCTCCCACAAGCTTGGGGGAGGCTTCTCCAATTACTTAATGCTTTTCCTGATCATCCTCTTAAGAAAAATGAAATACTTGATATTTTTTATAATGGACTAAACGATGCTTCCAAAGACTACTTGGATAGTTGTGCTGGTTCTGTTTTCAGGGAAAGAACAGTCGACGAAGCTGAATTACTATTGAATAATATGTTGACTAATGAAAATAATTGGACTCTTCCTGAGCCAATTCCTGAGGCAATTCCTGAACCAATTGAGCCAACTCCTGAGCCTATTCCTAAACCCACTCCTAAGAAGAGAGGTGTCCTATTTCTCAGTCCTGAAGATATGCAAGAGGCAAAGAAATCAATGAACGAAAAAGGTGTTAAAGCTGAAGATGTTAAGAATTTACCACCTATTAAAGAAATACATGGTCTTAATATACCGCCTTTTGATTAACCACATTGTCTTGATAACCCAACACAGGTAGTAAAGGTAAATTCTCTCTATAGATATGATAAAGTTGAAATTCCCTCTACTAAATTTCATTGCCCATGCTTAGATGAATTTGATGACTTTATGGCTAGACAAGAAAGTTTTAATGCTTATGTTGGTAGAGAATTAAAGAATAATGCTTTTGAGATAGGATGCTTGAGTGATTATATGGCTAGAGTTAAAGGTGAACTTAAACTCATTAGCAAATATGATTCTATGGTTGCTACTCAAGCTGAGCAAGTACTTAAAGCTCAAAATGATTTGCTTGATGAATTAAATAATAAACCTGACTTTGCTGTTAGAGTGGCTACTAGAACTGGTAGAATGACTCAGGAACCTTTGTATCCTGAAGGCCACCCTAAGAGAATCGAGCAAGATTCTCAGAGAAATAATATAGAGGCACCTAGTTCTTCTAAAAAGAAGAAAAAGAAAAACGATAGGACTTTGCATGCTTCTAGTGAACCTGTTGTAGACACACCTAAGAATCCCAATGATATTTCTATTTCTGATGCTGAAACACAATTAGGTGATGAACATGAACCTGGTGATAATGTTAATGATAATGTTCATGTTGATGCTCAACCTAGCAAAAATAATGTAGAGATTGAACCTGTTGTTGATCTTGATAACCCACAATCAAAGAATCAACGTTATGATAAGAGAGATTTTGTTGCTAGAAAGCACGATAAAGAAAGAGAACCATGGGTTCATAAACCCATGCCCTTTCCTCCTAAACCATCCAAGACAAAGGATGGTGAGGGTTTTGAGTGTTTTGCTAAAATGATTAGACCTATTTTCTTACGTATGCGCTTAACTGATATGCTCAAGGTAAATCCTTATGCTAACTATATGAAGGATGTCATCACAAATAAAAGAAAGATACCGGAAGCTGAAATTTCCACCATGCTTGCTAATTATACTTTTAAGGGTGGAATACCAAAGAAACTTGGAGACCCAGGGGTACCAACTATACCATGCTCCATTAAAAGAAATTATGTTAGAACTGCTTTATGTGATCTTGGAGCCGGTGTTAGTGTTATGCCTCTCTCTTTATATCGTAGACTTGAGTTGAGTAAGTTGACACCTACTGAAATATCTTTGCAAATGGCTGATAAATCAACTGCTATACCTGTCGGTATTTGTGAGGATGTGCCTGTTGTGGTTGCAAATGTCACTATCTTAACGGACTTTGTTATTCTTGATATTCCCGAGGACGATAGTATGTCGATTATCCTTGGTAGACCCTTTTTGAATATTGCAGGGGCTGTTATTGATTGCAACAAAGGCAATATCACTTTTCATGTTAATGGTAATGAGCATACGGTACACTTTGCGAGGAAACAATCCCAAGTTCATAGCATCAATTCTATTGGAAAAGTTTCAACTATCATTATTGGAGGTTTTGAATTTCCTCTTCCTACTGTCAAGAAAAAATATGATATTCTTATTATTGGGGATGTTCATATCCCCGTTGAGGTAACTTAGTGTTATTCGAAATTTCTCCAGTTCCGTGTTATTCGGAATGAGTTTGTTAACAAGACTTGATCAACCTTGTTAGTGGATTCATTTTGATGATCATGAGATGGATGAAACTAGAAGGCACAACCTTCTGTACCCTCTTTTTACTTTCTGTTATTTAGAATAAATAAAGAAAAAATAGTATTATCTGTTTGTTCTCTGAATTATATGTGCAATAAAAAATATCCCGAAAATAAAAGTGCTCCAAATGCCCTGCAAATTTAGTACGATTTTTTATGGAATATTTGAGGATTTTAGGCACTGAAAACACTGCAGGAGGGGCAAGCACCTGGCCACGAGGGTGGAGGGCGCGCCCACACCCCCTGGGCGCGCCCCCTGTCTCGTGGGCCCATGGTGGCCCCCTCCACTTATGCCAGCACCCACCCACTCCATCTTCTTCCCAAAAAAATCCCCATCCAGCTCAAGCACGAGTTCTAGCTCATTTTGCTGCGATTTTCGATCTCCTTGCTCAAAGCTCCATTCACAAAACTGCTTTGGGAAATTGTTGCTTGGTATGTGACTCCTCCATTGGTCCAATTAGTTTTTGTTCTAGTGCTTTATTCATTGCAAATTTTTGCCGCATAGGTGACCATGTTCTTGAGCTTGCATGTCAAATTTATGAGGTCCCAAGTAATTCTAATGCATGATATAGGCTCTAGGCACTTGTAGGAGTAGTTGCTACCAATCTTGTTTAATTTTATTCACTTTTATTTTGAAGTTATTAAAATTTTAGAATGTTTTTAGAAAAAGAATTATGTCTAGGAGAATGTACCAAGGTGGTTCCTCAATAAAGAAAGGACCCAGGATTGCCATGCGTGAGCAAGACGATGAACTACCGAGGGACGCAGAAGTACGAGCTTGTGAGTGGCCATCCGACGATTTTATGGTCAAAGCAGGCTTTAAGGAGGAATTTGACGCATATGTGCGTAATGCCGATCTGGAGGACTTCTTACAAGATAAGTGTCCTCAGTACTACCAATTGACTGATTCATTCGTGCGAAGGTTTAAGTATAAATGTTCACGTAATTCTCCGAGTGTCCTGTTTGATATTTATGATACATCTTATACCATGGACTTAGAGGATTTTACAACTGCTTGCAAACTTCCACAGTGGGGCAATATTAATGATCCCCACAAATCTGAATTTAGAGACTTTCATGCTAGTATTACTGTGGGAGAATCTAGGGATATAGCACAAGCTACCATAGGGAGCATTCACTTTCCTGCTATACATTATTTTGCTCTCTTTATTGGTAGATGCATTAACAGTAAAGATGAAGCATGTCATATGTGTGTCCCTGATCTTTGTGTCCTCAAGAGTGCCGTGTTAGGTTATAAAGATTATAAATTGGGGGCAATAGTTGCACGTAGGTTGCATAATAATGGTAGGGCTGGAGATTTATTTGGAGGAATTTATGCAACCCGTGTGGCTAATTATCTTGGTATAGCCCCACGAGAAGGGGATATGGTGTTGCCTCCTGCTTATTTAGATTATGACGCTATGGTCAAACATCATTTTATTAGGAGGAATGAACAATTCCTCCAGTATCAACTAATCTTTGACAGACATAGCTCTGTCCATGTTACTCTTCCCGCACCTTTCCTTTTTGATTACCAGGCAAAAGGAAGATATGTTGTTACCAGGGAGGAAGCAGCTAAACACGAGGGGAGAGCGGAGGCGGCTCGCCAACATGCCGCAGCTCAAGAGGCATTTGCTGCTGCATCTCAGTACGACCCCTGTTACAACTACGAATATCAGCCAGGCTACCCTTGGCATTAGACCAACTTAGGCCAAAAGCCTAAGCTTGGGGGAGTATGTATTTCTCGCCGACTTTACATTCATGTTCACACACTATTCTAGTTGTCGGTGCTCATACTCTTTCATTGTATTATCCATGCTAGTTTAATTTCTTTTTCTCGCTTTCTTCTTGTGTGTTTGATAAACCTTTAGAAAAACCAAAAAAATTAGTTAGTTTAATTTCCATGCTTGTAGTAGAATTAAAATGAAAGCCGAAAAAGATTTCTCGTTCTTCTTCTTACTTGTTGGGAGCTTTCCCGTGTAAATAGTTTTATTTCTTTTCTTTCCTTTGGGGGTCGAGAGTAGAAGACCATATTGAAATTGTTTAGTGGCTCTTACATGCATGATTGTTTATTTAAACCTAAAGCCCATATTACTTTGTCTTCTCTCTTGAGTTGAATGCTTGCATAATCCAGCTTAGTCCAATGCACGTGCACTATTATTATTATACACATCGTTCGGTCATGCAAGTGAAAGGCAATAATGACGATATATGATGGACTGATTGAGATGAGAGAAGCTGGTATGAACTCGACCTCTTTTGTTTTTGTAAATATGATGAGTTCATCGTTTCTGATTCAGCTTATTATGAAGTAAACATATTTGCAATGACATTTAGAGATTACAATTGCTTGTGCCATGCTTGATTAGCTATGAGTTATAATGGTTTACCTTGCGTGCCAACATGCTATTAAAATGATTATGATGTGGTATGATGGGATGGTATCCTCCTTTGAATGAATTGAGTGACTCAACTTGGCACATGTTCACGCATGTAGTTGAAACAAATCAACATAGCCTTCACGATATTTATGTTCATGGTGGATTATATCCTACTCATGCTTGTACTTGGTGTGAATTAATTTTAGTGCATGTTCATGACTGTTGTCGCTCTCTTAGTTGGTCACTTCCCAGTCTTTTGCTAGCCTTCACCCATACTAAGCGGGAATACTGCTTGTGCATCCAAACTCCTTAAACCCCAAAGTTGTTCCATATGAGTCCACCATAACTTCCTATATGCGGTATCTACCTGCCGTTCCAAGTAAATTTGTATGTGCCAAACTCCAAACCTTCAAATGAAATTCTATTTTGTATGCTCGAGCGGCTCATGTATCAACTAGGGTTGTCTGTATCTTCCATGCTAGGTGGGTTATTCTCAAGAGGAGTGGACTCCGCTCCTCATTCACGAGAAAATGGCTGGTAACCGGGATGCCCAGTCCCATGATCAAAAGATCAAAGCAAATCAATATAATTAAACAAAACTCCCCCAGGGTTGTTGTTAGTTGGAGGCACTCGTTGTTTCGAGCAAGCCATGGATTGATGCTTGTTGGTGGTGGGGGAATATATAATTTTACCATTCTATTTTGGAACTACCTATAATGCATGTAGTATGGAAGATATAGCCATCTCATAGTTGTTGCGTTGACAGTGAAAGTATGCCGCTCAAAATGTTATTCAATCTCTATCTTAAAATCGAGCTATGGGACCTCTACAAATCCCTGCTTCCCTCTGCTAAGGGCCTATCTATTTACTTTTATGTTGAGTCATCACCTTATTATTAAAAAGCACCCGCTGGAGAGCACACTGTCATTTGCATTCATTTTTATTAGTTTATATTGGGTATGACTTGACTGGATCTCTTTTACCATGAATTACAATGTTTAGTCAGTCCTTGATCTTTAAAGGTGCTCTGCATTTATGTTTTGCGGTCTCAGAAAGGGCTAGCGAGTTACCATTTTGTTATATCATGTTATGATTGTTTTGAGAAAGTGTTGTCATCCAAGTTTTATTATTATGGCTCGCTAGCTGATCATGCCATTGATATGAGTAATTGTAGACCGAGGTGTTATTGTGAGTATGGTTAGTTCATAATACTTGCTGAAACTTGAATGCTGGCTTTACATATTTACAATAACAAGAGCAAATAGAGTTTGTAAAAGTTTTTCTTTATCACTTTCAGTTTATCAACTGAATTGCTTGAGGACAAGCAAAGGTTTAAGCTTGGGGGAGTTGATACATCTCCAACGTATCTACTTTTCCAAACACTTTTGCCCTTGTTTTGGACTCTAACTTGCATGATTTGAATGAAACTAACCCGGACTGACGCTGTTTTCAGCAGAACTGCCATGATGTTCTTTTATGTCTAGAAAACAAAAGTTCTCGGAATGACCTGAAAATCCACGGAGACAAGTTTTGGAAAATATAAAAAATATTGGCGAAAGAATCAAGACCAGGGGGGCCACACCCTGTCCACGAGGGTGGGGGAACGCCCACCCCCCTGGGTGCGCCCCCCTGTCTCATGGGCCCCCTGAGGCTCCACCGACCTCAACTCCAACTCCATATATTCCGTTTCGCGGAGAAAAAAATCAGAGAGAAAGTTTCATCGCGTTTTACGATACGGAGCCACCGCCAAGCCCTGAGCACCATCGCAGTAACCTCATCACCACACAACTCCCAGTGTCTCCGGGGAAAGCCGTCGGGCCCTGGGGCCTTGGTCGGGAACATCTGAAAAAGAGCCGTTTTCACCTCGGCATTGTTGTACGGTGCAATAAGTGATGCGTTCATAGAAGCATCTACCCGTAAGGGTATGTGTGACAAAACCTCCTCGATGCCCACTGTGTCCTGCGAGGTGTACAGACTGTTATAGAACGAAGTAGCCATCTCTGCCATCTCATATTCGTCCATGCAAGCAGAGCCATCCGGACGTTTTAGCTCAACGATCTTTTTTTTGGCCTTCCGAGCACTCGCTTTACGGTGAAAAAATTTGGTGTTGTTGTCTCCTTCCGCAAGCCATTGGATTCGGGCCCTCTGGCGCCACATAATTTCTTCCCTCAGGCACAATTCAACCATGCGTGCTTCCACTCTTTCCTCTTCTCTCGATGGCCCCGTTCGGTTAGGGAGCGAACGCAGCTCCTCAAGCTGCTTGCGCAGAAGGCGGAGTTCTGCCCTCACCGCACCGAAGGTGGTTCGGCCCCAGCTTTGTAGCTTGTCCGCCACCGATGCTAGCTTGCTCGAAAGCTTCGTTATAGTGTTGGCCCTGCCAGTTGAATTCCATGCTTCAGAAAGCATGTCACCAAACCTCGTATCCCTCTCCCACATGCATTCATAGCGGAAACGCTTTTGGTTGGCCCGCACACTTGTATCAGCTAAATCAGTCTCCAAAAGGATTGGACAATGGTCAGACTTGGCCGCTGTGAGATGTTCAAGTGAAGCAAACGGGAAAAGGCCCGACCAGCAAGGTGTAGCCAAGGCTCTGTCTAAACGAACACGGCAAAAGTGACCACCGGCGACCTTCTTCTCCCAGGTCCAGTCTAATCCTCGGTATCCCAGGTCCGCTAGACCACATATGTCCACTGCTTCTCTGAATGCATCAATTTGTGAACTGTCACGCTCATGAGGGCCATGTTGCTCTTCCGGCCGCAAGATCTCGTTGAAATCACCTATGCACAGCCACGGGAGAGTGCTCTCACCCCGCAAACGCTTCATAGTGTCCCATGTCTTGTATCGTAGGCTTCTAGTGGCCTCTCCATAAAAACAGGTTAACCTCCATTGCTCCTTCCCTGGTTCTTTGACCCATGCATCAACATGATACTCGGAATAATTCTTTATTGCAACTTCAAAGGTATTTTTCCAAAAGATACAAAGGCCACCACTACGGCCCGTGCTACCAACTCCAAAACTGAAATCATAACCTAACATAGTCCGGAGACCTTCGACACGACTTTTTTGCAATTGAGTTTCAACTAAACATAAGATAGCAGGCGAGCTAATCTCCACAAGATTGCGGAGTTCACGAACTGTCGCAGGATCGCCTATCCCACGACAGTTCCAGCATAAGAGTTTCATTGGGCCTGGCGACGCCCCAGATCGGAGCCCGCCAATAATGCCGAATTGTTTGCGTTCTGTTTCATTGGTGATGATGCCTTCTTCGCTTTCTTTGCATCTCTAGGCGATACATACTGTGGGGGTGGTGGAGGAACAACTACCATGGCCCCTGCGGCACCCTGCTCTGTCTGGTTCAAACTTGAGCTCCCTCCATTGGTTTGCTGGCTCGGCGTGCTACTTGTCACAGAGAAATTCAGGTTTCGCCGGGCTCCCGCCGCTTCCTGTTCCCTTTGCTCTGAACTGACCGGTTTCAAGGGGCTGGTCACTTTGTCATCCTCCTCTTCTGCTCCTGAATTCAGCCCTGCTTCCTGAGATGTCCGCTTACGAACTGGAGATGGTTGGCGGGGTGGTGGGGCGCCCCGGCCCGTTCTCCCTCTGCTCCGGCCTCCAAAACGGCCCCCACGGAAAGCTCGACCGCCACCAAGCTGCTCCTGAGCTACTTCCCTGCGTTCTGCCAGCATCGAGCTACCCCATTGCTTGTCTTTCGCCTCCCAGACTCCATCTCCACACTCCTCATGGTTATGACCCATGAAACCGCAGACTTGGCAAAAATAGGGGATTTTTTCATATTTAACAGGGAGGAGTCTCCTTCCCTCGCCCACTACATTCAACGGGGTCACCCTCGTGAGGGGTTTATCCACCAGCAGCCTAGCGCGGACCCGAACATAATCACCCTCATAGAAGAGCCTAGGCGATAACTGTGTCTCCTTGACCCGGCCGATCCGACGAGCAAGTTGATCAACCACCTCGATCTTGCGATAAAGTTCAGGAATATTGTGAATCTGGGCCCGGACATACAAGCCGTCGAAGACAAAAGAAGATGGTTCTTGCTTGCCATCATAATCCTCAATGAGCATCCCCATCCCTCTGAACAACCAGGGTCCTCCATGAACCACTTTCTTCCAATCTCCAAGGCAAAACATCTGAAAGATGTACATGTTCTTCCCAGCTTCTCTATATGTTGGCTCTTGTGCAAGCCCCCAGATGGACTTCATGGTTTCGAACATCGCAGATGAACTAAACTGCCGGGTTGTGTTTACCTTCCCGATCGCCAGCCAACGTGCGTCTACCTCATACTTCTTTGTATCTTCCTCTCCCACGATCACATCATCCAATTCATCATCCTTGAGATCCAGGTGCTGCAGCATCTCCTCCAGTTTCTTGCCCGACCACCCTGCGGAAGATGATCCTGCCTCGGTCGCCATCGGGGTAAAACCACGGACTGCGCGCCACCACGGGACGGGACAGAGATAGCCGATCCTCCCCTCCGCTTCCCCGCGCACGGGCGGGATCAACAGGGGGCACGCCGGCGTGAGATCCGAACGGAAAAAACTCTAGACGGCTGCGTCGGCGCTGCCAGAGGCGAGAAACCCTAAACGAGAGGGTACTTGCTGTTTACCTTTTGATTGTACATCTGATTGATTTAGGAGAACTTCTGCCCACAGGCCCAGCCAGTTCGTAGGACCCAGTTCATCATCATCTTCACACAAAGGGGGAACAGTGATGGGCCAGCAATGATTCTACCCCTACTGATTTTCTCTACCAGTTTTTGCCGTTTCCTAAAAAAAAAACCAGTTTTTACCGATTGCACCAGATTTGTTTTCTGTTTTCTTATTTTATTTATGTTCCTTTTTTAGTACTTTTTATTTTTCACTTCTTTCTTGCAGATTTGTTTTTTCTTTTCATAAATGTACGAATATTTCTGTACTCCACGAATATTTCGTAAATTCACAAAACATATCGTGAATGTTTTTTCAGTTTTACGCAAATCTTACAGCTTTGGGATATTTAATATATATTTTTCTGATGAAAGACGGTTGAAATAAAAAAAACAACTACAAACCATTTATACTGAAGCGCCCACAATGTGCTTACTGGGTTGGCCCTACGGCGCCTAAGATGAACGATATGACCTCCCCTTCCTTGTCCACACAAATTTAAGAATGGGTCGTATCCTTTTTAGACAATCTGATCATAGCACCATCCAAGTGCAACAGCTATGATCAATGACAATTTCCGTGATCACTAATAGTTGCAGTTAGACAGTATTATAAATCAGTGGCAGCTGCACTTGGATAGCGCTATGATCTGATCATAGCACCACCCAAGTGCAACTATATGACCAGTGGTGGTTGCACTTGGACATTGCTATCATATGATCATAGCACCACTCAAGTGCAGCTGCCAAATGACAATGTCTAGTGCCCAATTGTACTTACTCTCGTCTACTAAACCGACAAGGTTGTGAAGACGGAGTGTGACATCGCCATTGGAGGGGCGTAGGTCGTCGCTAACGATGAGGATGTCGAGGACACCATCTCGGCCTACCGAGGGCTCAAGAAGGTGGATGTGCCGGACAGGGTCATCATGATGAGCCAGTCGTTGGGCATTGGCCGCAGGCCTAGGATCGACCACGAGGAGGGGGCACGTGAGCCGTCAGGTTCTACATGCCCATAAAAAACGTGGAAGACATTGCCATGCTAGTCATATCGGAGGCCTTCAGGCCTGTGATGAAGCAATGGCTAGTCCTCAAGCCTCCTCACTCGTGAGGCTATCTGTTAACAAGTGGTGTGAGTTCTGAGTGCATGTCCAAAACTTTCATGAGTAGCTTGTGCTCTGGAGGGACCGCGACTACTTTTGCCACCATCACAGGATCGTCCCCGGCGACGTGCTCATCCTTGGGCTGTCCGGCCTAGGCTTCAAAGTGCAGATCGACATCGTCTTCACCTCCACTATGTGCAGGGTCAGGTGTCTGAAGCACTGTTGTTAGGGCGACATCCGGCATGCTCTCTAGCTAGTTTATCATCTTTCTTTCAGTTCAAATCGTCTGGACGGTTGGATCATCTGAACTATGTGCCTCTTTTGTTGCCAGATATGTATATTTTACCCAGAGTCCAGCACTTTTGGGTTGTGCAGGGGCATCGGATGCCCCCTGCTGTCTTAGAACTTATGTCGTAGTAGTGTGTAACATGCCATATGCACTGTTAACCCGTGTGTTAATGGTGTACGAGTAGTGTTAATTCAACTGTTGTTCATATATGATATGTCTGCTATGAAGTGTGCTGCATTTGGGTAGTAAGGACACCGCATTTGAAAGGGTAAGCAGAACAAATACGTGCACAGCCAAACAACTGTGGTTTGTATCTACTCATCCCTAAAGCACAAACGCAGATAATCAAATAGCATGCCTAATCTTTTCTGGAGGTTATGCTTTTGAAATTGGGCTTCCATGCAAATCTGGTGAGGGCACCATGAGTGAACCACCTCTTGTTCGCTGATGATAGCCTCATCTTCATCAAGGCGAGTGCGGAAAGTGTAGCAAGGCTTAATGAAATTCTTGAGATTTACGGCGAGGCTTCCGGACAGTGTTTAAATAGGAACAAAAGTGCAATATATTTCAGTCCCAATACTCCATTAAATCTCAGGCAGAATTTGAAACAACTTCTTGGTGTAGAAGTTGAGGCTTTGTCAGAAAGATACCTTGGTCTACCCACTGCTGCTGGCAAGATCAATAGCGGCACCTTCGAGCACTTGGGCGATCGAGCGCAAGGCAAGATGAATGGCTGGTCAGAGCGAATGTTTGCTTGTGTCGGAAGGGAGACACTTCTAAAGTCTATCGTGCAAGCGATTCCGACTTTCAACATGAGTTGCTTCCTCTTGACCAAAAAGGTGTGCAAAAGCTTGACTTCGAGCATGGCGAAGTACCGTGGGGGAGCTCACACGATCGCCGCTCATTACATTGGATTGCTTGGGACAAGCTGGCTACGCCCAAACCTAATGGGGGGATGGGCTTTCGCGACATGCAGATATTTAACTTGGCTCTGCTGGGAAAACATGGATGGAGATTTATGACAAATCCTAATTCACTTTGTGCCAAGGTTATGAAAGGTAGATATTTCCCAACTCAGATTTCATGCAAGCTACTGTTCCAAAATCATCTTCATCTGTTTGGAGAGCGATTGTGGCAGGCCGGAAAGCACTAAATATAGGACTTGTGAAGAGAGTTGGCGATGGTGCTTCTATTCGGGTGTGGGAGGATAAGTGGATACCCTCCACCAACACTATGACTCCCTTGCTACGGCCAGCCAACACGGCAGTTCAGACTGTCAATGATCTAATTGACACATCTAATTGGTCATGGCGTAGGGGTCTTGTTCGGGAGACTTTTATTGCTTCTAATGCTGCTGCCATCCTGAACATACCCCTGCGGCAAGGAGGAGGAGAGGATTTCCTCGCTTTGGCACATGAGAAGTCAGGCATCTACTCCGTTAAATCGATGTATCGAGCTTTGGTGAATCAGAAAGACCGGTTAGCTCTAGAAGAGGGGCAGATTACCGGTACTTCAGCGAATCAACAACAGATGTGGAAGGCTGTTTGGAAACTCAATGTAGTCCCAAAAGTAAGAGTTTTCTGGTGGCGCGTTATGAGGGGTATCTTACCAGATGCGAGCACCCTAAAATGCCGCCATATTCGAGAAATCAGCACTTGCAAGTTATGTCTCGCCATGGAAGAGGACTTGGAGCACGCACTGCTACTGACTGCTGTGTTCCCATGCACGCCGCTTCTGGGAGAAAGCCCGGTTTCTCTTCAACATCAACGTCCCACGGCTGCATCCTCACACATGGGCTCGGGGCATCCTATGTGATCAACGCTTTTCTGAGAAGGAAAGGGCAATTATTGTCACAATCATGTGGGCCATCTGGACGTCTCGCAACCGTCTGACGCATGACAGAGAGGGGGCGGACCCAGCCACAGCTCCATTTGGAGGACCAGAGAGGATCTCGCCATCCTTGATCTCCCTCGATAGCACATCCCGGTGTTGCGTGGTTATGGTTGGCAACCACCAGATGATGCAACCATCAAGATTAATATTGATGCAACTACACATCTTGATGATGGTCATGCAGGAGCAAGTGGAGTTGCCCGTTCTATCTTGGCTCTAAAGGGTGCATGGTGCAAGCCAATCCCTGGAGTTGCGGATCCTCTCATCGCTGAGGCCCTAGCTCTCAAGGAAGGAGTGATATTTGCTACATTACGCGGCTACACGCATGTGACCATAGAGACTGACTGTCTAGAGGTGGTTAACCTCTGGAACTCACGCCTCACCGATCGTTCGGTGATTGCACCTACTCTGGCAGAAGTTGGAGAGCTAGCTCTTAGTTTTATTTCTTTTGATATTCAACATGTAATGAGATCAGCAAACGGTCCTGCACACCTCTGTGCTAAGCGAGGATGTTCGCTTAATGTGACTGAAAGCTGGTTAGACTCCACCCCTAGCTTCCTGGTCAGCAGCCTCCTGGGTGACTGTTCGGCGAATGCGTCCGTTTGACTAAAGCTCTCAAATTCCCCTGGAAAAAAACAACAACAACAGCATGCCTGATCTGACCATTGATTGATGAAATGCAGGCTAGCAAGCGATATAAACAACATGATTTTTAGTGGGGTCACACATAGGGCCGAAAAACGGTGCACGTAACAAACACGCTTCCGCTCGGTTCACTCCCATCACGTGCGCTCGGGGTCGCCGCGTTGGGGTCATCAGCGCACGGGGCGTCGCAGTCTGCCTGCGTGCGGCAGAGCGGCTCCCTCGGTGCCACCCACTGCAGCTCGAGGCCGAGGCGGCCGCCCACGTCTGACGTGCCAGTGACTTGTTCGACGCACGACTCCGTCACGATCGGTCTCCGTGTTGAAACGATCTCCACCGGCTGTGCCACCCGCAACTAGGGAACAAGTCAGCGTGGCGCGGCCGCCCCAAGAACATGCAGCAGAGCGACAGCGGCGAGCAGGGCCAGCCCTTGCCGTCGGCGTAGGCGCAGAATGAGCGAGCCGGACGAGAAGTTGAGGGGCGCCTGCGCAGCAGCCGCCGTCGTGCAGTCGAGGAGCACGATGGTGTTCGAGGAGCTCACGTTGAACGGCAGCACACCGGACATTGTATGCCGGGTGATCGGGAGAGCGTGGACGTGTCGGCCGCGCATCGGACATTGTATGCCGGGTCGCCGCATCTGTCCGCCGTGCTGAGCTGCACGAACGCCTGGGTGTCGTGCTCGGCGTCCCGCGCGAGCACTATGCCTGGACGAACCTGACGCCGGGGTGGACAGCATCAGGGGAACAATGGATGATGAAGTCGTCATCGAGGCAGGCCGCGAACTTGCGGGCGAGGAGGGTGAAGACGGCGAGCGTGCGTCCACGGAAGCCTGCATTCGAGAAAACAGTTGAGCCATCGCGAGCGCCGGAGTCGGCGTGTTCCTGGGTGAGGTGGGCCGGGCTGTGCCAGTGACTTGCTCGACGCAGGACCTTGACGGGTCTGGCGCCAGCTACTTATTCGACCACGATTTTCAACAACAAAAAAACCTTATTCGAGGACGAAATAGTCCAAAAAAAAAACTTGTTCGACAAAATGACTACAAGGAGAAAAGGAGGAGGTTGAGTGGTAAGAGGAAATAGATGGTCGATTCATAAAAAGTTCTCACCGCGTTGTCGATACTAGTACTGGGCATGTTTCGATTCAAAGGAAAAAGTGGAGAAAATATATATAGGGATAAGGAATTTTCCCATGGTAAAACTATTCAAGCTTTTGGTATAAAGGAATGGAGTAAAAGGAAGTGTCCCCGGAGACGACACCGGCTAAGCCCGGGCGCCGCCAGTGATGGGGACTGCTGGGATCTGGGCTGCAGCCCTCGATCTTTGTCGTCCCGCCGGCTTCGTAGGGGGGGGGGGGGGGGGGGGGGAAGGGGACTTAGCCGAGTGGCGGTGCTTGATCCCTGGAGCAGCGGCTTCAGTCATGGCGCTGGCGGCGTCCCCTCCGCGGGGGATGATGGGCAAGGTGGTGGGTCCTCGTGGTGGCGGATCTTGGGATCCTGCTCCTGGGATGTCGTAGGACGCGCGTGGCGGCCGGAGCTTCCTCCAGTGTCAATGGCACTGGATGCGGGATCGCGGCGGTTGTTACCGTTGTATGGGCAACGGCAGCAGCTGGCGCGACGGTGGGTGCTCCCTATAGTACCCGGAATCGGGGCGGCGGCCCCTCTTCATCAACAGTGGCGGACTCCGGGATCGTGTGGGAGATGTGGAGTCTGGATCTCGGGGTGGTGATGGCCTTCCGAGGCTGGTGGTGGTATAGGATGCCCCTTCCATCAACAGATCGGGACCGATGCGGCTCGACGGATGACACATGTTCCTCTTTCGAAATTGTCGGGTGGTGCCTATCGTCGGCAGGTGAAGCCACTGGTGGATGTGCTACCGGCGGATGATACGCACGGCGTCTTCTATGGAGACGTCAAGTCATGCTTGCTACTTGCAGCTAATCACTAGTAGAAAAAGGGTCAAACGTGAAGCACATTAGTGCCGGTTTGATTTTGGCCCGGTACTAATAGTACCATTAGTGCCGGTTCGAATGGATTTGCATTAATACCGGTTCGTGTTGAACCTTTAGTACCGGTTCGTGGCACGAACCGGTACTAAAGGGGTGGTGGCAGGCTGGCGTCAGGCCGGGGCCCCATGATCACCTTTAGTACCGGTTCGTGGCACGAACCGGTACTAAAGGTTAGACCTTTAGTACTGGTTCGTGCCACAAATCGGTACTAAAGGGGTCTGACCTATAGTACCGGTTTGTGACACAAACCGGCACTATAGGGCAATTTTCAAACTCTTGCATAGGGAAAATGTAAAACGGCTATAACTTTTGCATACGATGTCGGAAGAAAACGTATAATATATCAAAAAATTCAGCACGAAAATTTGCATCCGATGGAGACAGCCTACGGCCTATTTGGAATTATTTAGAATCCTCAAATTCCAAAAGGAAAAAAAGATATGGTCAAATAATTTCAGTTTTTTTAAAAAAATTTGGTTAAATCTGGTCAAACTACTTATTCAAGAAGTATTAATGTTACTACATAATTATTCAAGAATATTAGTGTTACTAAATAATTATTTCAATTTTTTGAATTTTGGTCAAATCTGGTCAAACTATGGTCAAACTGTGGTCAAACTATGGTCAAACTTATTCAAGAAATATTAGCGTTACTAAATAATTACTGTTTTTTTAGAATAATAGTTTCAAACTCAAACGGTGAAATGTGTGACTTCATGCTCAAGCTAAACTCCTGAGGGTTAATAGGATTAACATCTTACTATTGTCAGGAAAATAACAAGTGCAGACTCGGAAACGAAGGAGAATAGAACCCGAAAGTTAAGCATGCTCGGGCTAGAGTAGTGAGAGGGATGGGTGACCGGTCGGGAAGTTAGATGATGTAGAATGAGTGATCCACACTTGAGCAATTAAGAGAGGTGATTAGAGACTAAATCATCAAATAATTCAGAAAAATTAAAAATCGAAAAAAAAATCAAAATTTTTTTCCAAAATTTTCAAAAAAAAATTCAAAAAAAACTTTAGTACCGGTTGGTAACAACCGGTACTAAAGGTCCCCCATACCGGGGTGCGAGCTCACGCCACGTGGTGGCACTTTAGCGCCGGTTCGTGCCGAACCGGTACTAAAGGGGGGGGGGGCTTTAGTGCCCACCCTTTAGTGCCGGTTATGAAACCGGCACTAAAGGCCCTTACGAACCGGCGCTAAAGCTCCGTTTTCTACTAGTGAATGCACGGTGGCTCTGATGGTGGTGTCATGTTTAGCCCGTTGCTATCGGATCAAAGGTGGTGCGACAGTAGCGGGAGGCAAGCGGTATGGGATGTCTTTGTCTTCTGTTGTCTCCTCCAGAGGTATTCGGCTACAGAGGTGTCGGTAGACAGATAAGGGCGGATTGTACAGACAGCTTCACCGACGAGTTTATGGACTCCGGTGGAAACACAAGATCTCTGATCAGACTATGTCGTCGCGCGCCTGTGTCGTGTCCTTGCTGAAGGTGGTGGATTGAAGCTTGGCTTTGAGGATGAGAATCCGGAGTTCAACCTTGTGGTGGACTCACCATCATCGGTGCACGTGCGGCGATTCCTTCTTGAGGGTGTAGCCTATGAGTTGTGTATTTTTCGTTTATGTTTTGTCTTGTATCGTACGGATTAGTGGCTATATGGAGGAGGTACTGTCACGAGGTATACTGCCTCGGGGTTTGTTTTCTGCTTTATTTTCGGGTCGATGGTATTCAGCTGCTAGATTTTGCACTATTAATAATGTATGGTTGCATGCATCGTTCTGATGCAATGCAGAGCCCGGGGGTTATCCTCCTTAAAAAAAATCCATGTAGCTTGAGTTTGATTTGACCCTGTTAATTAGCATTCATGTATTATTAGTTTTCATTCTTGTGAATCAAACACCCAAGTTTATAAAATTCCTATTTCCAGTTCTTTGTTTGACATGTGCATTCCTATCAAATACATGTTTTTATTCTCCTTTCCATCATTTTTAGAATCATGTGAATCAATGAAGGCCTAGATGTTTCGTTATGTATTTTGGAATTATAGGTTCTGTTTGGGATACACATAACAGGTAGGCCTACGAATGGACAAAATATCATAAAACATAACTGAAACAAGCGTCAATGCCAGTCTTAAGTGTAGACGCTTAGATCTGGGATGGGCTTAGATCTGGGATGAAGAAGGGAGAACTCAACCCAGGTGTCCGAGCAATCGACCGGCAAGATGAACGTGCAAGCCCGGGGATGGACTAAGAGTAAGAGGTTAGTGCATAACTGAAATCCCCTATTGATTTCCACTTGCCTGGTATACGTCATTGACATGGAAATATGTGGTGTTCATAGTTAGTCTACTAACAGTCTGCATATAAATTTAGGAGCTCTACGGGTGACTTGTGTTGAGAAAAGTAATTCTTTTTCTTACACTTGTGAACTATCTGAAAACACCACTTCAGTAAAGCTTCATATCTGGGTTTGAGTTGTGGGCAGTAATTTGGTGGATATTTCTGTATTGCTAATCTGGCATTGAATTATTGCAATCTAGTGATGTCATTGTCGAATGGTATAAATGTTTGACTTCTGTGAAGACATATTTGGGCTGAGTACGGACCGGCTCAGCGGCACCGGGCAGTACACCATGTCCAAATAGGATGACCGCTTTAGAGAAAGCAATAAGGGAATTCATGGACAATCAAACTGAGAATGTAATTGTATTTGTACCGATGATGGGGACGAGTTTACAGATCCTCTGACTTAGCTGAGACTATGGCAGAGGGATGTCTAATTCACATAACCATTCATGCGCCATCCGACGGCAGCAAGCAAAGCCCATGGACACACAGCGTTCTCGGCCTAGAAGGGTGATGCTGCCCAGTCCAACGCGTAGGCGAAGCAGGAAAAACGGCGCGAGGCAGCCGAAGTATGAATGAAGGAACCGATCGCCAGGCTGCCGAAGGATGAGCTGCTCTGCTCTTGTGCGAGATGTTAATTTTGTAGTGTTCATTTTACCATTCTGTAATGTGCACTTATGTTGCTGCTCAATTCAGTTCCCTTCTCCCACTTGCATTTCAGTCATGTTCAGTTCAGTTTGCAAAGTCTCTAAAATTCAGCTCATTCAATTATAGCATTCATTCACAACAACCACACTGAGTGATCTCAACCCCTTTTTGCCATACTCAATTCTGTTATCAATTTTACAACATCAAGTGATATGCTCACAAATTGATGATGTCAATGACATGCTCTTTTTTTTAGAAAAGGAGGATGACCCCCGGCCTCTGCATCTGGGCGATACATACGGCCACTTTATTAATTATTCTCACAAGACCTTACAAAGTAATACAACAGTAAGACTAAAACCGCCGTCTAAGCACCTCTATCCAGCTGATGAAGGGGCGCAGATAGCCTGGGCATAATACCAAATAGACATCGCAGCCAAACCTAACATCTAAAGACCTGAGAACCCATCTAGGAGGCCTGCCGGGCATGGGTCTCACCGGTCCGGCGTGCACTCAGATGCCGCCGCCGCCAACTGCCACCGCTCCATCTTCAGAACTATACTGATGCATCAACCTTGCTCGGTCCAGCAATCGTCGACGCCACCACGGCGCCAAACGGCACCTCCTCCCTGCGCGCAAACAGCTGAGCACGTCGCGGTCGCCACTGATACACCTCAGCGCCATGCTGCCAGGTATCACCAGCCGACACAGCTTGAAGTCCTTGGAAGATCTGTCGTGCGTAGCACCTGCCGACCAGGCATGACAAAGCGTAGCACCTGTCGGTCAGGCATGACTTGACATCACCCCCGAAGCTCCGTGCAAGACGAAGCCGCTCCACCTCCTGCCTCTGACATCCAGCGCTGCTCCGCAAACGATGCTCCCAAGAGAGAAACGACACTGCACTGCCGCCATCGTCCGATCTGGAACACCAGATCCTAGGGTTTCCCCCGGAGCAGCACGAGTGGGTCGACAATAGTTACACGACAATGCCTTCATCAAGGTAACGGCGAGAACGCCGCCATCGCCTGCCGTCGGCTCGGTTTTCACCGGTAACCATTTCTCCCCTACTCGCAGCCGGGACAAGATGATGGATCACGAGATCCGATCACCAAGCCTCTGGTCGGCCATCTCGGGAAGAAAATGACCACCACGTCCAGCAGTCTCACCACGCCGGGCACGCGTCGCCGCCGGCACCCCCATGGTGCCTAGAGGCCAACAAGCCCCGACGAATCCCATGCCTCGCTAGCCGCCATGGCCCAGACCCCGGCACCACCAGATCCAGATCGGATCGGGGTCCAGGGCCCCAAGCCGCAACCGCCGCGGAGGCAGCACCACTGGACAGTGCCTAGCCCTCCAGCCCGCCGCCGAATCCTCACCGGAGCTCCGCCGCGCCACGCCGCCAAGCCGCCGCCGGGAACTCGCGCCGCCGCCAGAGAAGCCATAGCCGCCGCGCGTTGGAGAGGCCTGAAGGCGCAGCTGCACCGCCGCCAGGCAGAGCCGCCGCCACCCAGCACGCCCTCCGCCGCGCCGCTAGGCCCAATTTACAACATCATTGATATGCTCAAAAAATGATAATGTCAATGATCTGCCCTCAAAGTAGTTAATAGCCTGAAACTCTCTTGTTGTTTTGTGTAAATCAGTTTACAATCTGAAACTCAACTGATGTTTGCTTGTAAATCAGTTAACAATGTGCTCTCAATTGCCAGGCTAGCTTCGCCGGCGTCTGCTCAACGGAGTGGTGCATACATGGCAGCCGCGGCCGTCCTCCTCTTGCGATGGTGCTGGGTCAGCGATATGGTGCTTGCTTAGCGCCTCCAGCAACAGCGGCGCGACCTCGTGGCGTGATACAACCATGACGTGTAGCCAAGGCAGCGGCAGACCGGCAGTCGTCCTCCCGGGGCGATCGGGAGCAATGGCGACGGTGAGCGAACAGGTTGTTTATGGGCTGCACAGCATTGTTGTTATTCTTATTTGTTTTCACCTTGCTGCTGTCGAATGACGCATGTGATTTGAATTCGACGTCCCTCTACCGTAAATGTTTCAATCAGAAGATTTTGTTCAGTTTGGCCCCGATGGTGAGTTAAGAACCATTGGGTGAAGATGTGTGTGTCACATCATCATTTACAAGGAGGGCTAAAGTTACGGTAAGTAGGCAATCAGGTGGCGGCACGTCTGCGATCTCCATTTTCTGGTACGTGTACAGACTTGTTAGTTATTGTGTCCAGGAGAAGGAACTAATCACATACTAACATGTTTAGGAAGAGCTGATGTACGTACTGAAGGAAATATGCCCTAGAGACAATAATAAAGTTATTATTTATTTCCTTATTTCATGATAAATGTTTATTATTCATGCTAAAATTGTATTAACCGGAAACATAATACATGTGTGAATACATAGACAAACATAGTGTCACTAGTATGCCTCTACTTGATTAGCTCGTTTATCAAAGATGGTTATGTTTCCTAGCCATGGACAAAAGAGTTGTCATTTGATTAACGGGATCACATCATTAGGAGAATGATGTGATTGACTTGACCCATTCCGTTAGCCTAGCACTTGATCGTTTAGTATATTGCTATTGCTATCTTCATGACTTATACATGTTCCTGTAACTATGAGATTATGCAACTCCCGTTTACCGGAGGAAAACTTTGGGTGCTACCAAACGTCACAACGTAACTGGGTGATTATAAAGGAGTACTACAGGTGTCTCCAAAGGTACATGTTGAGTTCGCGTATTTCGAGATTAGGTTTTGTCACTCCGATTGTCGGAGAGGTATCTCCGGGCCCTCTCGGTAATGCACATCACTATAAGCCTTGCAAGCAATGTAGCTAATGAGTTAGTTACGTAATGATGCATTACGTAACGAGTAAAGAGACTTGCCGGTAACGAGATTGAACTAGGTATTGGATACCGACGATCGAATCTCGGGCAAGTAACATACCGATGACAAAGGGAACAACGTATGTTGTTATTGTTGGAAATATGCCCTAGAGGCAATAATAAAAGCATTATTATTATATTTCTTTGTTCATGATAATTGTCTTTATTCATGCTATAATTGTATTATCCGGAAATCGTAATACATGTGTGAATAACAGACACCAACATGTCCCTAGTAAGCCTCTAGTTGACTAGCTCGTTGATCAATAGATAGTCATGGTTTCCTGGCTATGGACATTGGATGCCATTGATAACGGGATCACATCATTAGGATAATGATGTGATGGACAAGACCCAATCTTAAGCATAGCGTGAGATCGCGTAGTTCGTTTGCTAGAGCTTTTCTAATGTCAAGTATCTTTTCCTTTGACCATGAGATCGTGTAACTCCCGGATACCGTAGGAGTGCTTTGGGTGTATCAAACGTCACAACGTAACTGGGTGACTATAAAGGTGCATTACAGGTATCTCCGAAAGTGTCTGTTGGGTTGACACGGATCGAGACTGGGATTTGTCACTCCGTATGACGGAGAGATATCACTGGGCCCACTCGGTAATGCATCATCATAATGAGCTCAAAGTGAAGAAGTGTCTGGTCACGGGATCATGCATTACGGTACGAGTAAAGTGACTTGCCGGTAATGATATTGAACGAGGTATTGGGATACCGACGATCGAATCTCGGGCAAGTAACATATCGATTGACAAAGGGAATTGCATACGGGGTTGATTAAATCCTCGACATCGTGGTTCATCCGATGAGATCATCGTAGAGCATGTGGGAGCCAACATGGGTATCCAGATCCCGCTGTTGGTTATTGACCGGAGAGCGATCTCGGTCATGTCTACATGTCTCCCGAACCCGTAGGGTCTACACACTTAAGGTTCGGTTACGCTAGGGTTGTAAGGATATGTATATGCAGTAACCCGAATGTTGTTCGGAGTCCCGGATGAGATCCCGGACGTCACGAGGAGTTCCGGAATGGTCCGGAGGTAAAGATTTATATATGGGAAGTCCTGTTTCGGGCATCGGGACAAGATTCGGGGTTATCGGTATTGTACCGGGACCACCGGAAGGGTCCCGGTGGTCCACCGGGTGGGTCCACCTGTCCCGGGGGGCCACATGGGCTGTAGGGGGTGCGCCTTGGCCTACATGGGCCAAGGGCACCAGCCCCACATAGGCCCATGCGCCTAGGGTTTGAGGGGGGAAGAGTCCTAGGGGGGGAAGGCACCTCCTAGGTGCCTTGGGGGGGAGGGAAACCCCCCTTGGCCGCCGCCCCCCTAGGAGATTGGATCTCCTAGGGCCGGCCACCCCCCCTTGGCCCTCCTATATATAGTGGGGGAGAGGAGGGACTTCATAACCTTGGCCTTTGATTGCCTCCTTCTCCCTCTCCAACACCTCCTCCTCCTCCATAGTGCTTAGCGAAGCTCTGCCGGAGTACTGCAGCTCCATCAACACCACGCCGTCGTGCTGCTGCTGGTGCCATCTCCCTCAACCACTCCTCCCTCCCTTGCTGGATCAAGAAGGAGGAGACGTGGCTGTTCCGTACGTGTGTTGAACGCGGAGGTGCCGTCCGTTCGGTGCTAGCATCTCCGGTGATTTGGATCACGCCGTGTTCGACTACATCATCCCCGTTGTTTGAACGCTTCCGCTCGCGATCTACAAGGTACATAGATGCATCTAATGACTCGTTGCTAGATGAACTCATAGATGGATCTTGGTGAAACCGTAGGAAAATTTTTGTTTTTTGCAACGTTCCCCAACAGTGGCATCATGAGCTAGGTCTATGCGTAGTTCTCTTGCACGAGTAGAACACAATTTGTTGTGGGCGTAGATTTGTCAACTTTCTTTCCGCTACTAGTCTTATCTTGCTTCAGTAGTATTGTGGGATGAAGCGGCCCGGACCAACCTTACATGTACGCTTACGTGAGACCGGTTCCACCGACTAACATGCACAAGTTGCATAAGGTGGCTGGCGGGTGTCTATCTCTCCTACTTTAGTTGAAGCGGATTCGATGAAAAGGGTCCTTATGAAGGGTAAATAGAAATTGACAAATCACGTTGTGGCTTTCACGCAGGTAAGAAAACATTCTTGCTAGAACCCTACTTCAGCCATGTAAAACTTGCAAACAACAATTAGAGGACGTCTAACTTGTTTTTGCAGCAAGTGCTTTGTGATATGATATGGCCAAAGTTGTGATGAATGATGAATGATCTATATGTCATGTATGAGATGTTCATGCTATTGTAATAGGAATCACGACTTGCATGTCGATGAGTATGACAACCGGCAGGAGCCATAGGAGTTGTCTTTATTTTTTGTATGACCTGCGTGTCATTGAAGAACGCCATGTAAACTACTTTACTTTATTACTAAACGCGTTAGTCATAGAAGTAGAAGTAGTCGTTGGCATGACAACTTCATGAAGACACGATGATGGAGATCATGATGATGGAGATCATGGTGTCATGCCGGTGACAAGATGATCATGGAGCCCCGAAGATGAAGATCAAAGGAGCTATATGATATTGGCCATATCATGTCACTACTTTATATAATTGCATGTGATGTTTATTATGTTTTATGCATCTTGTTTACTTAGGGCGACGGTAGTAAATAAGATGATCCCTTACAAAATTTCAAGAAGTGTTCTCCCCTAACTGTGCACCGTTGCTACAGTTCGTCGTTTCGAAGCACCACGTGATGATCGGGTGTGATAGATTCTTACGTTCACATACAACGGGTGTAAGACAGTTTTACACAGCGAAAACACTTAGGGTTAACTTGACGAGCCTAGCATGTACAGACATGGCCTCGGAACACGGAGACCGAAAGGTCGAACACGAGTCGTATGGAAGATACGATCAACATGAGAATGTTCACCGACGATGACTAGTCCGTCTCACGTGATGATCGGACACGGCCTAGTCGACTCGGATCGTGTAACACAGATGACCAAAGGGATGTCAAATCTGAGTGGGAGTTCATTATAATTTGATTAGATGAACTTAATTATCATGAACTTAGTCTAAATATTTTACAATATGTCTTTTAGATCAAATGGCCAACGTAGTCCTCAACTTCAACGCGTTCCTAGAGAAAACCAAGCTGAAAGACGATGGCAGCAACTATACGGACTGGGTCCGAAACCTGAGGATCATCCTCATAGCTGCCAAGAAAGATTATGTCCTACAAGCACCGCTAGGTGATGCACCTGTTCTCCCTGCAGAACAAGACGTTATGAACGCTTGGCAGGCACGTTCCGATGACTACTCCCTCGTTCAGTGCGGCATGCTTTACAGCCTAGAGCCGGGGCTCCAAAAGCGTTTTGAGAGACATGGAGCATATGAGATGTTCGAAGAGCTGAAAATGGTTTTCCAAGCTCATGCCCGGGTCGAGAGATATGAAGTCTTCGACAAATTCTTCAGCTGTAAGATGGAGGAAAATAGTTCTGTCAGTGAGCACATACTCACTATGTCTGGGTTACATAACCGCTTGACTCAGCTGGGAGTTAATCTCTCGGATGATGCGGTCATTAACAGAATCCTCCAGTCGCTTCCACCAAGCTACAAGAGCTTTGTGATGAACTTCAATATGCAGGGGATGGAAAAGACCATTCCTGAAGTATTTGCTATGCTGAAATCAGCAGTGGTAGAAGTCAAGAAGGAACATCAAGTGTTGATGGTCAATAAAACCACTAAGTTCAAGAAGGGCAAGGGTAAAAAGAACTTCAAGAAGGACGGCAAGGTAGTTGCCACGCCCAGCAAGCAAGCTGCCGGGAAGAAGCCAAAGAATGGACCCAAGCCCGAGACTGAGTGCTTTTATTGCAAGGAAAGTGGTCACTGGAAGCGGAACTGCCCCAAATACTTAGCGGACAAGAAGGCCGGCAAAACCAAAGGTATATTTGATATACATGTAATTGATGTGTACCTTACCAGTAATCGTAGTGACTCCTGGGTATTTGATACCGGTGCCGTTGCTCATATTTGTAACACACAGCAGGAGCTGCGGAATAAACGGAGACTGGCGAAGGACGAGGTGACGATGCGCGTCGGGAATGGTTCCAAGGTCGATGTGATCGCCGTCGGCACGCTACCTCTACATTTACCTACGGGATTAGTTTTGAACCTCAATAATTGTTATTTTGTGCCAAGTTTGAGCATGAACATTGTATCAGGATCTCGTTTAATTCGAGATGGCTACTCATTTAAATCCGAGAATAATGGTTGTTCTATTTATATGAGAGATATGTTTTATGGTCATGCTCCGGTGGTGAATGGTTTATTCTTTATGAATCTCGAGCGTAATGCTACACATATTCATAGTGTAAGTACCAAAAGATGTAAGATTGATAGTGATAGTCCCACATACTTGTGGCACTGCCGCCTTGGTCACATAGGTGTCAAACGCATGAAGAAGCTCCATGCTGATGGACTTTTAGAGTCTCTTGATTACGAATCATTTGACACGTGCGAACCATGCCTCATGGGTAAAATGACCAAGACTCCATTCTCAGGAACAATGGAGCGAGCAACCAACTTATTGAAAATCATACATACTGATGTGTGCGGTCCAATGATTGTTGAGGCTCGCGATGGCTATCGTTATGTTCTCACTCTCACTGATGACTTCAGTAGATATGGGTATGTCTACTTAATGAAACACAAGTCTGAGACCTTTGAAAAGTTCAAGGAATTTTAGAGTGAAGTTGAGAATCAACGTGACAGGAAAATCAAGTTTCTACGATCAGATCGTGGAGGAGAATACTTGAGTCACGAGTTTGGTACACACTTAAGAAAATGTGGAATAGTTTCACAACTCACGCCGCCTGGAACACCTCAGCGTAATGGTGTGTCCGAACGTCGTAATCGCACTCTATTAGATATGGTGCGATCTATGATATCTCTTGCCGATTTACCACTATCTTTTTGGGGCTATGCTTTAGAGACTGCCGCATTCACTTTAAATAGGGCACCGTCGAAATCCGTTGAGACGACACTGTATGAATTGTGGTTTGGGAAGAAACCTAAGCTGTCGTTTCTAAAAGTTTGGGGATGCGATGCTTATGTCAGGAAACTTCAACCTGAAAATCTCGAACCCAAATAGGAAAAATGCTTCTTCATAGGATACCCTAAAGAAACTGTTGGGTATATCTTCTACCTCAGATCCGAAGGCAAGATCTTTGTTGCCAAAAATGGGTCCTTTCTGGAGAAAGAGTTTCTCTCGAAAGAAGTAAGTGGGAGGAAAGTAGAGCTTGATGAAGTATTACCTCTTGAACCGGAAAATGGCGCAACTCAAGAAAATATTCCTGAGGTGCCTGCACCGACTAGAGAGGAAGTTAATGATGATGATCAAGATACTTCTGATCAAGCTCCTACTGAAATTCGAAGGTCCACAAGGACACGTTCCGCACCAGAGTGGTACGGCAACCCTGTCTTGGAAATCATGTTGTTAGACAATAGTGAACCTTCGAACTATGAAGAAGCGATGGCGGGCCCGATTCCGACAAATGGCTAGAAGCCATGAAATCCGAGATAGGATCCATGTATGAAAACGAAGTATGGACTTTGACTGACTTGCCCGTAGAACGGCGAGCCATAGAAAATAAATGGATCTTTAAGAAGAAGACAAACGCGGATGGTAATGTGACCATCTATAAAGCTCGGCTTGTCGCTAAGGGTTATCGACAAGTTCAAGGGGTTGACTACGATGAGACTTTCTCACCGGTAGCGAAGCTGAAGTCCGTCCAAATCATGTTAGCAATTGCCGCATTTTATGATTATGAAATTTGGCAAATGGACGTCAAAACGGCATTCCTTAATGGTTTCCTTAAGGAAGAATTGTATATGATGCAGCCAGAAGGTTTTGTCGATCCTAAGAATGCTGACAAGGTGTGCAAGCTCCAACGCTCGATTTATGGGCTGGTGCAAGCATCTCGGAGTTGGAACATTCGTTTTGATGAGATGGTCAAAGAGTTTGGGTTCTCATAGACTTATGGAGAAGCCTATGTTTACAAGAAAGTGAGTGGGAGCTCTATAGCATTTCTCATATTATATGTAGATGACATACTTTTGATGGGAAATGATATAGAACTCTTGGACAGCATTAAGGCCTACTTGAATAAAAGTTTTTCAATGAAGGACCTTGGAGAAGCTGCTTATATATTAGGCATCAAGATCTATAGGGATAGATCGAGACGCCTCATAGGTCTTTCACAAAGCACATATCTTGATAAGATTTTGAAGAAGTTCAAAATGGATCAGTCCAAGAAAGGGTTCTTGCCTGTTTTGCAAGGTGTGAAATTGAGCTCAGCTCAATGTCCGACCACGGTAGAAGATATAGAAGAGATGAGTGTCATCCCCTATGCCTCAGCCATAGGTTCTATTATGTATGCCATGCTGTGTACCAGACCTGATGTAAACCTTGCCGTAAGTTTGGTAGGAAGGTACCAAAGTAATCCCGGCAAGGAACACTGGACAGCGGTCAAGAATATCCTGAAGTACCTGAAAAGGACTAAGGAAATGTTTCTCGTTTATGGAGGTGACAAAGAGCTCGTCGTAAAGGGTTATGTCGACGCTAGCTTCGACACAGATCTGGATGACTCTAAGTCACAAACCGGATACGTGTATATTTTGAATGGTGGGGCAGTAAGTTGGTGCAGTTGCAAGCAGAGCGTCGTGGCGGGATCTACATGTGAAGCGGAGTACATGGCAGCCTCGGAGGCAGCGCATGAAGCAATATGGGTGAAGGAGTTCATCACCGACCTAGGAGTCATACCCAATGCGTCGGGGCCAATCAAGCTCTTCTGTGACAACACTGGAGCTATTGCTCTTGCCAAGGAGCCCAGGTTTCACAAGAAGACAAGGCACATAAAGCGTCGCTTCAACTCCATTCGTGAAAATGTTCAAGATGGAGACATAGAGATTTGTAAAGTGCATACGGACCTGAATGTAGCGGATCCGTTGACTAAACCTCTCCCAAGAGCAAAACATGATCAACACCAGAATTCCATGGGTGTTCGATTCATCACAATGTAACTAGATTATTGACTCTAGTGCAAGTGGGAGACTGTTGGAAATATGCCCTAGAGGCAATAATAAAAGCATTATTATTATATTTCTTTGTTCATGATAATTGTCTTTATTCATGCTATAATTGTATTATCTGGAAATCGTAATACATGTGTGAATAACAGACACCAACATGTCCCTAGTAAGCCTCTAGTTGACTAGCTCGTTGATCAATAGATAGTCATGGTTTCCTGGCTATGGACATTGGATGTCATTGATAACGGGATCACATCATTAGGATAATGATGTGATGGAAAAAACCCAATCTTAAGCATAGCGTGAGATCGTGTAGTTCGTTTGCTAGAGCTTTTCTAATGTCAAGTATCTTTTCCTTTGACCATGAGATCGTGTAACTCCCGGATACCATAGGAGTGCTTTGGGTGTATCAAACGTCACAACGTAACTGGGTGACTATAAAGGTGCATTACAGGTATCTCCGAAAGTGTCTGTTGGGTTGACACGGATCGAGACTGGGATTTGTCACTCCGTATGACGGAGAGATATCACTGGGCCCACTCGGTAATGCATCATCATAATGAGCTCAAAGTGAACAAGTGTCTGGTCATGGGATCATGCATTACGGTACGAGTAAAGTGACTTGCCGGTAATGAGATTGAACGAGGTATTGGGATACCGACGATCGAATCTCGGGCAAGTAACATATCGATTGACAAAGGGAATTGCATACGGGGTTGATTAAATCCTCAACATCATGGTTCATCCGATGAGATCATCGTGGAGCATGTGGGAGCCAACATGGGTATACAGATCCCGCTGTTGGTTATTGACCGGAGAGCGATCTCGGTCATGTCTACATGTCTCCCGAACCCATAGGGTCTACACACTTAAGGTTCGGTTACGCTAGGGTTGTAAGGATATGTATATGCAGTAACCCGAATGTTGTTCGGAGTCCCGGATGAGATCCCGGACGTCACGAGGAGTTCCGGAATGGTCCGGAGGTAAAGATTTATATATGGGAAGTCCTGTTTCGGGCATCGGGACAAGTTTCGGGGTTATCGGTATTGTACCGGGACCACCGGAAGGGTCCCAGTGGTCCACCGGGTGGGTCCACCTGTCCCGGGGGGCCACATGGGCTGTAGGGGGTGCGCCTTGGCCTACATGGGCCAAGGGCACCAGCCCCACATAGGCCCATGCGCCTAGGGTTTGAGGGGGGAAGAGTCCTAGGAGGGGAAGGCACCTCCTAGGTGCCTTGGGGGGGGGGGGGGACCCCCCTTGGCCGCCGCCCCCCTAGGAGATTGGATCTCCTAGGGCCGGACACCCCCCCTTGGCCCTCCTATATATAGTGGGGGAGAGGAGGGACTTCATAACCTTGGCCTTTGATTGCCTCCTTCTCCCTCTCCAACACCTCCTCCTCCTCCATAGTGCTTAGCGAAGCTCTGCCGGAGTACTACAGCTCCATCAACACCACGCCGTCGTGCTGCTGCTGGTGCCATCTCCCTCAACCTCTCCTCCCTCCCTTGCTGGATCAAGAAGGAGGAGACGTGGCTGTTCCGTACGTGTGTTGAACGCGGAGGTGCCGTCCGTTCGGTGCTAGGATCTCCGGTGATTTGGATCACGTCGTGTTCGACTACATCATCCCCGTTCTTTGAACGCTTCCGCTCGCGATCTACAAGGTACGTAGATGCATCTAATGACTCGTTGCTAGATGAACTCATAGATGGATCTTGGTGAAATCGTAGGAAAATTTTTGTTTTCTGCAACGTTCCCCAACAGTTATGCGGTTTAACCGATAAAGATCTTCGTAGAATATGTAGGAGCCAATATGGGCATCCAGGTTCCGCTATTGGTTATTGACCGAGAATAGTTCTAGGTCATGTCTACGTAGTTCTCGAACTCGTAGGGTTCGCACGCTTAACGTTACGACGATAGTTTTATTATGAGTTTATAAGTTTTGATGTACCGAAGTTTGTTCGGAGTCCCGGATGTGATCACGGACATGACGAGGATTCTCGAGATGGTCGAGACATTAAGATCGATATATTGGACGGCAATATTCGGACACCGGAATTGCTCCGGGTGATTTCGGAGAAAACCGGAGTGCCGGAGGGTTACCGGAACCCCCCCGGGATAGATAATGGGCCACATGGGCCTTGGTGGAAAGAGAGAGGGGCGGCCAGCATGGGCCGCCCCCCCTCCCCCTCTGGTCCGAATTGGACTAGGAAGGGGGAGGGCGGCGCCCCCCTCTTTCCTTCCCCCTCTCCCCCTTCCTTTCCCCTCCTAGTAGGAGTAGGAAAGGGGGAGTCCTACTCCTACTAGGAGGAGGACTCCTCCTCCTGGCGCGCCCTCTAGGGCCGGCCGGCCTCCCCCCTTGCTCCTTTATATACGGGGGCAGGGGGGCACCCCAAAGACACACAAGTTGATCTACGGATCGTTCCTTAGCCGTGTGCGGTGCCCCCCTCCACCATATTCCACCTCAGTCATATCGTCGCGGAGTTTAGGCGAAGCCCTGCGCCGGTAGAACATCATCATCGTCACCACGCCGTCGTGCTGACGGAACTCATCCCCGAAGCTTTGCCGGATCGGAGCCCGGGGATCGTCATCGAGCTGAACGTGTGCTGAACTCGGAGGTGCCGTACGTTCGGTGCTTGGATCGGTCGGATCGTGAAGACGTACGACTACATCAACCGCGTTGTCATAACGCTTCCACTTACGGTCTACGAGGGTACGTGGACAACACTCTCCCCTCTCGTTGCTATGCCATCACCATGATCTTGCGTGTGCGTAGGAATTTTTTTGAAATTATTACGTTCCCCAACAGTGGCATCAGAGCCAGGTTTTATGCGTAGATGTCATATGCACAAGTAGAACACAAGTGAGTTGTGGGCGATACAAGTCATACTGCTTACCAGCATGTCATACTTTGGTTCGGCGGTATTGTGAGATGAAGCGGCCCGGACCGACATTACGCGTACGCTTACGCGAGACTGATTTCACCGTTACGAGCACTCGTGCTTAAAGGTGGCTGGCGGGTGTCTGTCTCTCTCACTTTAGCTGAATCGAGTGTGGCTACGCCCGGTCCTTGCGAAGGTTAAAACAGCACTAACTTGACAAACTATCGTTGTGGTTTTGATGCGTAGGTAAGAACGGTTCTTGCTAAGCCCGTAGCAGCCACGTAAAATTTGCAACAACAAAGTAGAGGACGTCTAACTTGTTTTTGCAGGGCATGTTGTGATGTGATATGGTCAAGACGTGATGCTATATTTTATTGTATGATATGATCATGTTTTGTAACCGAAGTTATCGGCAACTGGTAGGAGCCATATGGTTGTCGCTTTATTGTATGAAATGCAAACGCCCTGTAATTGCTTTACTTTATCACTAAGCGGTCGCGATAGTCGTAGAAGCAATAGATGGCGTAACGACAACGATGCTACGATGGAGATCAAGGTGTCGCGCCGGTGACGATGGTGATCACGATGGTGTTTTGAAGATGGAGATCACAAGCACAAGATGATGATGGCCATATCATATCACTTATATTGATTGCATGTGATGTTTATCCTTTATGCATCTTATCTTGGTTTGATTGACGGTAGCATCTTAAGATGATCTCTCACTAATTATCAAGAAGTGTTCTCCCTGAGTATGCACCGTTGCGAAAGTTCTTCGTGCTGAGACACCACGTGATGATCGGGTGTGATAGGCTCTACGTTCAAATACAACGGGTGCAAAACAGTTGCACACGCGGAATACTCAGGTTAAACTTGACGAGCCTAGCATATACAGATATGGCCTCGAAACACGGAGACCGAAAGGTCAAACGTGAATCATATAGTAGATATGATCAACATAGTGATGTTCACCATTGAAACTACTCCATCTCACATGATGATCGGACATGGTTTAGTTGATTTGGATCACGTAATCACTTAGATGACTAGAGAGATGTCTGTCTAAGTGGGAGTTCTTAAGTAATATGATTAATTGAACTTAAATTTATCATGAACTTAGTCCTGGTAGTATTTTGCAAATTATGTTGTAGATCAATAGCTTGCGTTGTTGCTTTCATATGTTTATTTTGATATGTTCCTAGAGAAAATTGTGTTGAAAGATGTTAGTAGCAATGATGCGGATTGGATCCGTGATCTGAGGTTTATCCTCATTATTGCACAGAAAAATTATGTCCTTAATGCACAGCTAGGTGACAGACCTATTGCAGGAGCAGATGCAGACGTTATGAACGTTTGGCTAGCTCAATATGATGACTACTTGATAGTTTAGTGCACCATGCTTAACGGCTTAGAATCGGGACTTCAAAGACGTTTTGAACGTCATGGACCATATGAGATGTTCCAGGAATTGAAGTTGATATTTCAAGCAAATACCCGAGTTGAGAGATATGAAGTCTCCAACAAGTTCTATAGCTAAAAGATGGAGGAGAATCGCTCAACTAGTGAGCATGTGCTCAGATTGTCTTGGTACTTCAATCGCTTGAATCAAGTGGGAGTTAATCTTCCAGATAAGATAGTGACCGACAGAATTCTCTAGTCACCATCACTGAGTTACTAGAACTTCGTGATGAACTATAGTATGCAAGGGATAACGAAAACGATTCCCGAGCTCTTCGTGTTGGGGAACGTAGTAATTTCAAAATTTTCCTACGCACACGCAAGATCATGGTGATGCATAGCAACGAGAGGGGAGAGTGTTGTCTATGTACCCTCGTAGACTGAAGCGGAAGCGTTGACACAACGTAGAGGAAGTAGTCGTACGTCTTCCCGGTCCAACTGATCCAAGCACTGTTACTCCGGCACCTCCGAGTTCTTGACACACGTACAGCTCGATGACGCACCCCGAACTCCGATCCAGCAGAGGTACGGGGAGGAGTTCCATCAGCACGACGACGTGGTGACGATCTTGATGTTCAACTGTCGCAGGGCTTCGCCTAAGCACCACTACAATATGACCGAGGTGTAATATCGTGGAGGGGGGCACCGCAAACGGCTAAGGAACGATCACGATGATCAACTTGTGTGTCTATGGGGTGCCTCTACCCCCGTATATAAAGGAGGAGAGGAGGAGGGGCCGGCCAAGAGGGGAGGCGCGCCCTAGGGGGGGCAAACCTACTCCAAGTAGTTTTGGCCCCCCTTTCCTATTAGGAGTAGGAGAGGGAAGGAAGAGAGGGGAGGGAAGAAGGAAAGGGGGGCCGGCCCCACTCCCAATTCGGATTGGGCTTGGGGGGGGGGGGCGCCCCCTCCTTTGCTCCTTCTCCTTCCCTTCCACTAAGGCCCAATAAGGCCCATATACTTACCGGGGGGTTCCGGTAACCTCCCGGAACTCCGGTATGATCCCAATATCATCCGGAACCTTTCCGGTGTCCAAATATATCCATCCAATATATCAATCTTTATGTCTCGACCATTTCGAGACTCCTCGTCATGTCCGTGATCACATCCGGGACTCCGAACAACCTTCGGTACATCAAAATACATAAACTCATAATAAAACTGTCATCGAAACCTTAAGCGTGCGGACCCTACGGTTCGAGAACAATGTAGACATGACCTAGACACGTCTCCGGTCAATAACCAATAGCGGGACCTGGATGCCCATATTGGTTCCTACATATTCTACGAAGATCTTTATCGGTCAGACCACATAACAACATACGTTGTTCCCATTGTCATCGGTATGTTACTTGTCCGAGATTCGATCGTCAGTATCCAATACCTAGTTCAATCTCGTTACCGGCAAGTCTCTTTACTCGTTCCGTAATACATCATCTCGCAACTAACTCATTAGTTGCAATGCTTGCAAGGCTTAAGTGATGTGCATTACCGAGAGGGCCCAAAGATACCTCTCCGACATTCGGAGTGACAAATCCTAATCTCGAAATACGCCAGCTCAACAAGTACCTTTGGAGACACCTGTAGAGCACCTTTATAATCACCCAGTTACGTTGTGATGTTTGGTAGCACACAAAGTGTTCCTCCGGTAAACGGGAGTTGCATAATCTCATAGTCATAGGAACATGTATAAGTCATGAAGGAAGCAATAGCAACATACTAAACGATCGGGTGCTAAGCTAACGGAATGGGTCATGTCAATCGGATCATTCAACTAATGATGTGATCTTGTTAATCAAATAACAACTCCTTGTTCATGGTTAGGAAACATAACCATCTTTGATTAACAAGCTAGTCAAGTAGAGGCATACTAGTGACACTCTTTTGTCTATATATTCACACATGTATTATGTTTCCGGTTAATACAATTCTAGCATGAATAATAAACATTTATCATGATATAAGGAAATAAATAATAACTTTATTATTGCCGCTAGGGCATATTTCCTTCAGTCTCCCACTTGCACTAGAGTCAATAATCTAGATTACATAGTAATGATTCTAACACCCATGGAGTCTTGGTGTTGATCATGTTTTGCTCGTGGAAGAGGCTTAGTCAACGGGTCTGCAACATTCAGATCCGTATGTATCTTGCAAATCTCTATGTCTCCCACCTGGACTAGATCCCGGATGGAATTGAAGCGTCTCTTGATGTGCTTGGTTCTCTTGTGAAATCTGGATTCCTTCGCTAAGGCAATCACTCCAGTATTGTCACAAAAGATTTTCATTGGACCCGATGCACTAGGTATGACACCTAGATCGGATATGAACTCCTTCATCCAGACTCCTTCATTGGCTGCTTCCGAAGCAGCTATGTATTCCGCTTCACACGTAGATCCCGCCACGACGCTTTGCTTTGAACTGCATCAACTGACAGCTCCACCTTTTAATGTAAACACGTATCCGGTTTGTGATTTAGAATCGTCCGGATCAGTGTCAAAGCTTGCATCAACGTAACCATTTACGATGAGCTCTTTGTCACCTCCATATACGAGAAACATATCCTTAGTCCTTTTCAGGTACTTCAGGATGTTCTTGACCGCTGTCCAGTGATCCACTCCTGGATTACTTTGGTACCTCCCTGCTAGACTTATAGCAAGGCACACATCAGGTCTGGTACACAGCATTGCATACATGATAGAGCCTATGGCTAAAGCATAGGGAACATTTTTCATTTTATCTCTATCTTCTGCAGTGGTCGGGCTTTGAGTCTTACTCAACTTCACACCTTGCAATACAGGCAAGAACCCTTTCTTTGCTTGATCCATTTTGAACTTCTTCAAAACTTTGTCAAGGTATGTGCTTTGTGAAAGTCCAATTAAGCGTTTTGATCTATCTCTATAGATCTTAATGCCCAATATGTAAGCAGCTTCACCGAGGTCTTTCATTGAAAAACTTTTATTCAAGTATCCCTTTATGCTATCCAGAAATTCTATATCATTTCCAATCAATAATATGTCATCCACATATAATATTAGAAATGCTACAGAGCTCCCACTCACTTTCTTGTAAATACAGGCTTCTCCAAAAGTCTGTATAAACCCAAATGCTTTAATCACACTATCAAAACGTTTATTCCAACTCCGAGAGGCTTGCACCAGTCCATAAATGGATCGCTAGATCTTGCACACTTTGTTAGCTCCCTTTGGATCGATAAAACCTTCTGGTTGCATCATATACAACTCTTCCTCCAGAAATCCATTCAGGAATGCAGTTTTTACATCCATTTGCCAATTTTCATAATCATAAAATGCGGCAATTGCTAACATGATTCGGACAGACTTAAGCATCGCTACGGGTGAGAAGGTCTCATCGTAGTCAACCCCTTGAACTTGTCGAAAACCTATTGCAACAAGTCGAGCTTTGTAGACAGTAACATTACCGTCAGCGTCAGTCTTCTTCTTGAAGATCCATTTATTCTCAATTGCTTGCCGACCATCGGGCAAGTCAACCAAAGTCCATACTTTGTTCTCATACATGGATCCCATCTCAGATTTCATGGCTTCAAGCCATTTTGCGGAATCTGGGCTCACCATCGCTTCTTCATAGTTCGTAGGTTCATCATGATCTAGTAGCATGACTTCCAGAATAGGATTACCGTACCACTCTGGTGCGGATCTTACTCTATTTGACCTACGAGGTTCTGTATTAACTTGATCTGAAGTTCTATGATCATCATCATCAACTTCCTCACTAGTTGGTTTTGACGTCACAGAAACCAGTTCCTGTGATGTATTATTTTCCAACAAGGGAGTAGGTACAGTTACCTCATCAAGTTCTACTTTCCTCCCACTCACTTCTTTCGAGAGAAACTCCTTCTCTAGAAAGGATCCATTCTTAGCAACAAATGTCTTTCCTTCGGATCTGTGATAGAAGGTGTACCCAACTGTCTCCTTTGGGTATCCTATGAAGACACATTTCTCCAATTTGGGTTCGAGCTTATCAGGTTGAAGCTTTTTCACATAAGCATCGCAGCCCCAAACTTTAAGAAACGACAACTTTGGTTTCTTGCCAAACCATAGTTCATAAGGTGTCGTCTCAACGGATTTTGATGGTGCCCTATTTAACGTGAATGTGGCTGTCTCTAAAGCATAACCCCAAAACGATAGCGGTAAATCTGTAAGAGACATCATAGATCGCACCATATCAAGTAAAGTACGATTACGACGTTCGGACACACCATTACACTGTGGTGTTCCGGGTGGCGTGAGTTGTGAAACTATTCCACATTGTTTTAAGTGTAGACCAAACTCGTAACTCAAATATTCTCCTCCACGATCAGATCGTAGAAACTTTATTTTCTTGTTACGATGATTTTCAGCTTCACTCTGAAATTCTTTGAACTTTTCAAATGTTTCAGACTTATGCTTCATTAAGTAGATATACCCATATCTGCTTAAATCATCTATGAAGGTGAGAAAATAATGATATCTGCCACGAGCCTCAACATTCATCGGACCACATACATCTGTATGTATGATTTCTAACAAATCTGTTGCTCTCTCCATAGTACTGGAGAACGGTGTTTTGGTCATCTTGCCCATGAGGCACGGTTCGCAAGTACCAAGTGATTCATAATCAAGTGGTTCCAAAAGACCATTAGTATGGAGTTTCTTCATGCGCTTTACACCGATATGACCTAAACGGCAGTGCCACAAATAAGTTGCACTATCATTATCAACTCTGCATCTTTTGCTTTCAACACTATGAATATGTGTATCACTACTATCGAGATTCATCAAAAATAGACCACTCTTCAAGGGTGCATGACCATAAAAGATATTACTCATATAAATAGAACAACCATTATTCTCTGATTTAAATGAATAACCGTCTCGCATCAAACAAGATCCAGATATAATGTTCATGCTCAACGCTGGCACCAAATAACAATTATTTAGGTCTAATACTAATCCCGAAGGTAGATGTAGAGGTAGCGTGCCGACCGCGATCACATCAACTTTGGAACCATTTCCCACGCGCATCGTCACCTCGTCCTTTGCTAGTGTTCGCTTAATCCGTAGTCCCTGTTTTGAGTTGCAAATATTAGCAACAGAACCAGTATCAAATACCCAGGTGCTACTGCGAGCTCTAGTAAGGTACACATCAATAACATGTATATCACATATACCTTTGTTCACCTTGCCATCCTTCTTATCCGCCAAATACTTGGGGCAGTTCCGCTTCCAGTGACCATTCTGCTTGCAGTAGAAGCACTCAGTTTCAGGCTTAGGTCCAGACTTGGGTTTCTTCTCTTGAGCAGCAACTTGTTTGCTGTTCTTCTTGAAGTTCCCCTTCTTCTTCCCTTTGCCCTTTTTCTTGAAACTAGTGGTCTTGTTGACCATCAACACTTGATGCTCCTTCTTGATTTCTACCTCCGCAGCCTTTAGCATTGCGAAGAGCTCGGGAATCGTCTTATCCATCCCTTGCATATTATAGTTCATCACGAAGCTCTTGTAGCTTGGTGGTAGTGATTGGAGAATTCTGTCAATGACGCTATCATCCGGAAGAGTAACTCCCAGTTGAATCAAGTGATTACAATACCCAGACATCTTGAGTATGTGCTCACTGGCAGAACTATTCTCCTCCATCTTGCAGCTATAGAACTTATTGGAGACTTCGTATCTCTCAATCCGGGCATTCTTCTGGAATATTAACTTCAACTCCTGGAACATCTCATATGCTCCATGACGTTCAAAACGTCGTTAAAGTCCCGGTTCTAAGCCGTAAAGCATGGCACATTGAACTATCGAGTAGTCATCAGCTTTGCTCTGCCAGACGTTCTTAACGTCGTCAGTTGCATCAGCAGCAGGCCTGGCACCCAGCGGTGCTTCCAGGACGTAATTTTTCTGTGCAGCAATGAGGATAATCCTCAAGTTACGGACCCAGTCCGCGTAGTTGCTACCATCATCTTTCAACTTAGCTTTCTCAAGGAACGCATTAAAATTCAACGGAACAACAGCACAGGCCATCTATCTACAATCAACATAGACAAGCAAGGTACTATCAGGTACTAAGTTCATGATAAATTTAAGTTCAATTAATCATATTACTTAAGAACTCCCACTTAGACAGACATCTCTCTAGTCATCTAAGTGATCACGTGACCCAAATCAACTAAACCATAACCGATCATCACGTGAGATGGAGTAGTTTTCAGTGGTGAACATCTTATGTTGATCATATCTACTATATGATTCACGCTTGACCTTTCGGTCTCTGTGTTCCGAGGCCATATCTGCATATGCTAGGCTTGTCAAGTTTAACCTGAGTATTCTGCGTGTGCAAAACTGGCTTGCACCCGTTGTAGATGGACGTAGAGCTTATCACACCCGATCATCACGTGGTGTCTGGGCACGGCGAACTTTGGCAACGGTGCATACTCAGGGAGAACACTTCTTGATAATTTTTAGTGAGAGATCATCTTAAAATGCTACCGTCAATCAAAGCAAGATAAGATGCATAAAGGATAAACATCACATGCAATCAATATAAGTGATATGATATGGCCATCATCATCTTGTGCTTGTGATCTCCATCTCTGAAGCACCATCATGATCAGCATCGTCACCGGCGCGACACCTTGATCTCCATTGTAGCATCGTTGTCGTTTACGCCATCTATTGCTTCTACGACTATCGCTACCGCTTAGTGATAAAGTAAATCAATTACAGGGCGTTTGCATTTCATACAATAAAGCGACAACCATATGGCTCCTGCCAGTTGCCGATAACTTCAGTTACAAAACATGATCATTTCATACAATAAAATATAGCATCACGTCTTGGCCATATCACATCACAACATGCCCTGCAAAAACAAGTTAGATGTCCTCTACTTTGTTGTTGCAAGTTTTACGAGGCTGCTACGGGCTTAAGCAAGAACCAATCTCACCTACGCATCAAAACCACAACGATAGTTTGTCAAGTTGATGCTGTTTTAACCTTCGCAAGGACCGGGCGTAGCCACACTTGGTTCAACTAAAGTTGGAGAAACTGACACCCGCTAGTCACCTGTGTGCAAAGCACGGCGGTAAAACCAGTCTCGCGTAAGCGTACGCGTAATGTCGGTCCGGGCCGCTTCATCCAACAATACCGCCGAACCAAAGTATGACATGCTGGTAAGCAGTATGACTTATATCGCCCACAACTCACTTGTGTTCTACTCGTGCATATAACATCAAACCATAAAACCTAGGCTCTGATGCCACTGTTGGGGAACGTAGTAATTTCAAAATTTTCCTACGCACACGCAAGATCGTGGTGATGCATAGCAACGAGAGGGGAGAGTGTTGTCTACGTACCCTCGTAGACCGAAGTGGAAGCGTTGACACAACGTAGAGGAAGTAGTCGTACGTCTTCCCGGTCCAACCGATCCAAGCACCGTTACTCCGGCACCTCCGAGTTCTTGACACACGTACAGCTCGATGACGCACCCCGAACTCCGATCCAGCAGAGGTACGGGGAGGAGTTCCGTCAGCATGACGGCGTGGTGACGATCTTGATGTTCAACTGTCGCAGGGCTTCGCCTAAGCACCACTACAATATGACCGAAGTGTAATATCGTGGAGGGGGGCACCGCACACAGCTAAGGAACGATCACGATGATCAACTTGTGTGTCTATAGGGTGCCTCTACCCCCGTATATAAAGGAGGAGAGGAGGAGGGGGCCGGCCAAGAGGGGAGGCGCGCCCTAAGGGGGGGCATACCTACTCCAAGTAGGTTTGGCCCCCCTTTCCTATTAGGAGTAGGAGAGGGAAGGAAGAGAGGGGAGGGAAGAAGGAAAGGGGGGGCCGGCCCCCCTCCCAATTCGGATTGGGCTTGGGGGGGAGGGGGCGCGCCCCCTCCTTTGCTCCTTCTCCTTCCCTTCCACTAAGGCCCAATAAGGCCCATATACTTATCGGGGGGTTCCGGTAACCTCCCGGAACTCCGGTATGATCCCAATCTCGTCCGGAACCTTTCCGGTGTCCAAATATATCCATCCAATATATCAATCTTTATGTGTCGACCATTTTGAGACTCCTCGTCATGTCCATGATCACATCCGGGACTTAAAACAACCTTCGGTACATCAAAATACATAAACTCATAATAAAACTGTCATCGAAACCTTAAGCGTGCGGACCCTACGGTTCAAGAACAATGTAGACATGACCTAGACACGTCTCCGGTCAATAACCAATAGCGGGACCTGGATGCCCATATTGGTTCCTACATATTCTACGAAGATCTTTATCGGTCAGACCGCATAACAACATACGTTGTTCCCTTTGTCATCGGTATGTTACTTGTCCGAGATTCGATCGTCGGTATCCAATACCTAGTTCAATCTCGTTACTGGCAAGTCTCTTTACTCTTTCCGTAATACATCATCTCGCAACTAACTCATTAGTTGCAATGCTTGCAAGGCTTAAGTGATGTGCATTACCGAGAGGGCCCAGAGATACCTCTCCGACATTCGGAGTGAAAAATCCTAATCTCGAAATACGCCAGCTCAACAAGTACCTTTGGAGACACCTGTAGAGCACCTTTATAATCACCCAGTTACGTTGTGACGTTTGGTAGCACACAAAGTGTTCCTCCGGTAAACGGGAGTTGCATAATCTCATAGTCATAGGAACATGTATAAGTCATGAAGAAAGCAATAGCAACATACTAAACGATCGGGTGCTAAGCTAACGAAATGGGTCATGTCAATCAGATCATTCAACTAATGATGTGATCTTGTTAATAAAATAACAACTCCTTGTTCATGGTTAGGAAACATAACCATCTTTGATTAACAAGCTAGTCAAGTAGAGGCATACTAGTGACACTATGTTTGTCTATATATTCACACATGTATTATGTTTCCGGTTAATACAATTCTAGCATGAATAATAAACATTTATCATGATATAAGGAAATAAATAATAACTTTATTATTGCCTCTAGGGCATATTTCCTTCACTTCGTGATGTTGAAATCGACGAAGGTAGAAATCAAGAAAGAGCATCAAGTGTTGATGGTTGACAAGACCACTAATTTCAAGAGAAGGGCAAAGGGAAAGAAAGGGAACTTCAAGTAGAATGACAAGCAAGTTGTCACTCCCGTGAAGAAGACCAAAGCTGGACCAAAGCCTAAAAGTGAGTTCTTACACTGCAAAGGGAATGGTCACTGGAAGCGGAAATGCCCTGAATATTTGGTGGATAAGAAGGATGGCAAAGTGAACAAGGGTATATTTGATATACAGGTTATTGATGTGTGCCTTACTAGTGTTTATAGTAACCCCTGAGTATTTGATACTTGTTCGGTTGCTAAGATTAGTAATGCGAAAAAGGAGTTACAAAATAAACAGAGACTAGTTGAAGGGGAAGTGACGATGAGTGTTGGAAATAGTTCCAAGATTGATATGATCATCATCACACACTCCCTATACTCTCGGGATTAGTGTTAAACCTAAATAAATGTTATTTGGTGTTTGCGTTGAGCAAGAATATGATTTGATCATGTTTATTGCAATACAGTTATTCATTTAAAGTCAGAGAATAATTGTTGTTCTATTTACATGAATAAAGCCTTCAATGATCATACACCCAATGAAAATAGTTTGTTGGATCTCGATCGTAGTGATACACATATTCATAAAATTGATGCCAAAAGATGCAAAGTTAATAATGATAGTGCAACTTATTTGTGGCACTGCCGTTTGGGTCATATCGGTGTAAAGCGCATGAAGAAACTCCATAAAGATGGATTTTCGGAATCAATTGGTTATGAATCATTTGATGCTTGCGAACCGTGCCTTTTGGGCAAGATGACTAAAACTCCGTTCTCCGGAACAATGGAACGAGCTACTGACTTATTGGAAATAATACATACCGATGTATGCAATCCAATGAGTGTTGATGCTCGTGGAAAGTATCGTTATTTTCTGACCTTCACAGATGATTTGAGCAGATATGGGTATATCTACTTGATGAAACATAAGTCTAAAATAGTTGAAAGGTTCAAAGAATTTCAGAGTGAAGTGAAAAAATCATCGTAACAAGAAAATAAAGTTTCTGCGATCTGATCGCGGAGACGAATATTTGAGTTACGAGTTTGTTCTTCAATTAAAACAATGTGGAATAGTTTCATAGCTCACGCCACCTGGAACACCACAACGTTATGGTGTGTCCGAACATTGTAACTGCACTTTATTGGATATGGTGCAATCTATGATGTCTCCTACTGATTTCCACTATTGTTTTGGGGTTATGCATTAGAGACAGCTGCATTCACGTTAAAAGGGCACCATCTAAATCCGTTGAGACAACACCATATGAACTGTGGTTTAGCAAGAAACCCAAATTGTCGTTTCTTAAAGTTTGGAGTTGCGATGCTTATATGAAAAAGGTTTTCAACCTGATAAGCTCGAACCCAAATCGAAGAAGTGTGTCTTCATAGAATACCCAAAGGAAACTGTTGGGTAATCCTTCTATCACAGATCCAAAGGCAAAACATTCGTTGCTAAGAATGGATCCTTTCTAGAGAAGGAGTTTCTCTCGAAAGAAGTGAGTGGGAGGAAAGTAGAGCTTGATAAGGTAATTTGTACCTTCTCCCGAATTGGAAAATAGTTCATCACGGAAATCAGTTCTAGTGATTCCTACAGCAATTAGTGAGGAAGCTAATGATGATGATCATGAAACTTTAGATCAAGTTACTACAAAACCTCGTAGGTCTTCCAAAGTACAGTCCGCACCAGAGTAGTACGGTAATACTGTTCTAGAAGTCATGTTACTAGACCATGATGAACCTACGAACTATGAGGAAGTGATGATGAGCCCAGATTCCGCGAAATGGCTAGAGGCCATAAAATCTGAGATAGGATCCATGTATGAGAACAAAGTGTGGACTTTGGTGGACTTGCCCAATGATCGGCAAGCCATAGAAATAAATGGATCTTCAAGAGGAAGACGGACGTTGATAGTAGTGTTACTATCTACATAGCTTGACTTGTCGCAAAAGGTTTTTGACAAGTTCAAGGTGTTGACTACAATGAGATTTTCTCAACTGTAGCGATGGTTAAGTCTGTCCGAATCATGTTAGCAATTGCCACATTTTATAAAATATGGCAAATGGATGTCAAAACTGCATTCCTTAATGGTTTTCTTAAAGAAGAGTTGTATATGATACAACCAGAAGGTTTTGTCAATCCTAAAGGTGCTAACAAAATGTGCAAGCTCCGGTCCATCTATGGACTGGTGCAAGCATCTCAGAGTTAGAATATACGTTTTGATAAGTTGATCAAAGCATATAATTTTGTACAGACTTACGGTGAAGCCTGTATTTACAAGAAAGTGAGTGGGAGCACTACAGCATTTCTGATAAGTATATGTGAATGACATATTGTTGATCGGAAATAATGGAGAATCATTCTGCAAAGCATAAAGGAGTGTTTTAAAAGAAAGACTTCAGTAAAGCTACTTACATATTGAGCATCAAGATCTATTGAGATAGATCAAGACGCTTGACAAGATTTTCAATGAGTACATACCTTGATAAATTTTTGAAATAGTTCAAAATGGAACAGTCAAAGAAGGAGTTCTTGCCTGTGATGCAAAGGTGTGAAGTTGAGTAAGACTCAAGACCCGACCATGGCAGAAAATAGAAAGAGAATGAAAATTCATTCCCTATGCCTCAGTCATAGGTTCTATAAAGTATGCTATGCTGTGAACCAGACCTATTGTGTACCTTGCTCTGAGTTTGACAAAGGAATACAATTTTGATCTAAGAGTAGATCACTGGACAGCGGTCAAGAATATCCTTAGTGAGGACTAAGGACATGTTTCTCGATTATGGAGGTGATAAAAGAGCCCGTCGTAAAAAGTTACAACAATGCAAGCTTTTACACCAATTCAGAAGACTCTAAGTCTCAATCTGGATACATATTGAAAGTGGGAGCAATTAGCTAGAGTAGCTCCGTGCAGAGCATTGTGGACATATAATATTTGCAAAATACATATGGCTCTGAATGTGACAGACCCGTTGACTAAGCTTCTCTCACGAGCAAAACATGATCACACCTTAGTACTCTTTGGGTGTTAATCACATAGCGATGTGAACTAGATTATTGACTCTAGTAAACCCTTTGGGTGTTGGTCACATGACGATGTGAACTATGGGTGTTAATCATATAGAGATATGAATATTGGTGTTAAATCACATGGCGATGTGAACTAGATTATTGACTCTAGTGCAAGTGGGAGACTGAAGGAAATATGCCCTAGAGGCAATAATAAAGTTATTATTTATTTCCTTATTTCATGATAAATGTTTATTATTCATGCTAGAATTGTATTAACCGGAAACATAATACATGTGTGAATACATAGACAAACATAGTGTCACTAGTATGCCTCTACTTGACTAGCTCGTTTATCAAAGATGGTTATGTTTCCTAGCCATGGACAAAAGAGTTGTCATTTGATTAACGGGATCAAATCATTAGGAGAATGATGTGATTGACTTGACCCATTCCGTTAGCCTAGAACTTGATCATTTAGTATATTGCTATTGCTATCTTCATGACTTATACATGTTCCTATAACTATGAGATTATGCAACTCCCGTTTACCGGAGGAACACTTTGGGTGCTACCAAACGTCACAACGTAACTGGGTGATTATAAAGGAGTACTACAGGTGTCTCCAAAGGTACATGTTGGGTTGGCGTATTTCGAGATTAGGTTTTGTCACTCCGATTGTCGGAGAGGTATCTCCGGGCCCTCTCAGTAATGCACATCACTATAAGCCTTGTAAGCAATGTAGCTAATGAGTTAGTTACGGAATGATGCATTACGTAACAAGTAAAGAGACTTGCCGGTAACGAGATTGAACTAGGTAATGGATACCGACGATCGAATCTCGGGCAAGTAACATACCGATGACAAAGGGAACAACGTATGTTGTTATGCGGTTTGACTGATAAAGATCTTCGTAGAATATGTAGGAGCCAATATGGGCATCCAGGTTCCGCTATTGGTTATTGACCGAGAATAGTTCTAGGTCATGTCTACATAGTTCTCGAACCCGTAGGGTCCGCACGCTTAACGTGACGATGACAGTTTTATTATGAGTTTATAAGTTTTGATGTACCGAAGTTTGTTTGGAGTCCCGGATGTGATCACGGACATGACTAGGAGTCTCGAAACGGTCAAGACATAAAGATCGATATATTGGACGGCTATATTCGGACACCGGAATTGTTCCGGGTGATTTCGGAGAAAACCGGAGGGTTACCGGAACCCCCCGGGAGAGATAATGGGCCACATGGGCCTTGGTGGAAAGAGAGAGGGGCGGCCAGCATGGGCCGCGCGCCCGCTCCCCTCTGGTCCGAATTGGACTAGGAAGGGGGGGGGCGGCGCCCCCCTCTTTCCTTCCCCCTCTCCCCCTTCCTTTCCCCTCCTAGTAGGAGTAGGAAAGGGGGAGTCCTACTCCTACTAGGAGGAGGACTCCTCCTCCCGGCGCGCCCTCTATGGCCGGCCGGCCTCCCCCCTTGCTCCTTTATATACGGGGGCAGGGGGGCACCCCAAAGACACACAAGTTGATCTACGGATCGTTCCTTAGCCGTGTGCGGTGCCCCCCTCCACCATATTCCACCTCGGTCATATCGTTGCAGAGTTTAGGCGAAGCCCTGCGTCGGTAGAACATCATCATCGTCACCACGCCGTCATGCTGACGGAACTCATCCCCGAAGCTTTGCTGGATCGAAGCCCGGGGATCATCATCGAGCTGAACGTGTGCTGAACTCGGAGGTGCCGTACGTTCGGTGCTTGGTCTGGTCAGATCGTGAAGACGTACGACTACATCAACCGTGTTGTCATAATGCTTCCGCTTACGGTCTACGAGGGTACATGGACAATACTCTCCCCTCTCGTTGCTATGCCATCACCATGATCTTGCGTGTGCGTAGGAAATTTTTTGAAATTACTACGTTCCCCAACACGTACATCTTTGAAATGCTGGGCTATGAATTCATGGAGAGGATTACGCACAATAGTTTTTCAGGGAGTGCTTCGGTACAACCCCCCTAAAACGTATAATGGATAGTATGGTCATTTCACATTAGGTATAGGAATACCCACCCCGATGTCTTACGCCTGCCCGCGTATGCCGCACCCGTCGCTGTACGTACGCCCGCCCGCGTACCCGCACCCGTCATCGCCGTATGCCTGCACGTCTCCCCACGTTGGCGTCGATAGTTATTGAAAAAAATTACACAGTGGCCGCCGACGCCTGCCGTCGTAACCCTAAACCCTAAACGCATCCACGCCGTCTCCATGTCGGCCCCCGTCTGCACGAAGTCGCCGTCGCCTGGGTCGCCGCCCAAACAAGCCGCCGCGCATGCCCCGGCACCATTGCCACTACCGCCGAGTTCCTTTCCCGTCGCCCAGATGGCCGCCCACCCGTGATCTTCGTCGCCGACTTCCTCTGTGCACTCCGCCTGCTACGACCGGCCATCGTCCTCACGCCATCGACACCTGCCTCGGCCGGCCAGCAACGTCACGCCGTCAGCGTGTTCGTCATCGGACAAAATGGATCCAGCTGAAATCCTCGCCGCCGTGCAAGAGGTTGGTTTGAGACGTCGTTGTGCTTGATGAACAAATTATTTTAGGGATGATGTTACACGGTGTTTGATTGATCTTAGAAATTTTTTTAAACATGTATAGTTAGAGGAGGAGGGCGATTATGATGGCGATGATTACGGTGAGGACAACGAAACCTCGTCACTGAATATGGATGAACCTGCTGAGGAGAACTACATGAGTTTGGATGAATCTTATAGTGGCAATATAAGTGTGATCAATGTTGATAAAAACAATAAATATGATAAACCGCACGAACAATTACATGTTTTTTTGCATCATGCAACGACATGGCGATGATGATGATGATGATATGGATATAGATGATTCATTTGCTGAAAGTGCACTCCGGGTATGTTTAGAAGAAATGACATAATAACCATATGAGCGCTTACATGTATTTTTTTGAAATGTGTGTCGATGGACGAGGATGGGGACTTTGTGAGGAATATTGTGGACGACGAAAGTGACAAATCGCACGTTGATGCATCTCATGATGACAGCTCCAGCAAAGTAAGTTTTGAAACTTACATACATTACATATTAAAATAATAACCGACTGACATAAATGGTTTCATGCATTAATTTACATGGAGATGTAGATGGTACAAGCGGGAAGGATGAGCATGTTGGTGATGATCTATTTAATTTTGACATCGGATTTGATGAATATTAGCAAGAATCATTGGACATGCATTGGAAGGTCATGAGGAAGACGTTCAAGTCACTAGGAGAGGCTTACAATTTCTATAACCAGTATGCTTATGAGCGTGGTTCAGCATAAGAAAGGACTCACAGAAATATTCGAAAGGTCCTGAGGGAACTAAGCGCTTGAGAAAGTATCTGTGTGCGAGAGCTGGGAAACGACAGGCAAAACTTTGTACAATGGAAGGCAGGACCCGCAGGCTGAGAGGGGAGACTCGTTGCTTCTGCGATGCGCATATAACTTTGAAACTTGATAAAGAGCATGATGTTTGGTATGTTAGCAGTTTTAGTGATGATCACGGTCATGTTCTAGCTAGACCGGATGCTGGTGCTGGAATCAGGAAACATATGATTTATGATAATCTCGTCAGTAGGTACGGGTCATATGCAAAGGCTGGTTTTGGGAGGAAGAAGCTTTATAACATGTGTTATAGAGAAAAAATGAAGTTGCTTGCACAAGGTGATGCAGACACTGCCATTGGGATCATGATGATCAGAAGAGAAAGGGATCCAGATTTCTTCTTTGAGCACACCGTCGATGATGAAGGAAGGCTGAAAAACATATTCTGGCGTGATTCTCAATCACGTCGAGACTATGTTGACTATGGTGATGTGACCGTCTTCGACAGCACATACAAGATGAATAGGTATGGCATGCCATTTATACCTTTTGTCGGTCTGAACAACCACCGTTGCACCACGGTATTCGGTTGTGCTCTTGTGTCTGACGAGATGGAAGATACATATGTCTGGCTGCTTCAGACGTTTTTGAGGGCTCACTGTAAGAAGAGGCCCAGGTCAGTAATTACTGATCGAGACGCAGCTATGATTAAGGCCATCAGAAAGGTACTTTCAGAGGTTTGGCATTGTCTTTGCTCGTGGCATATTGAGAAGAACGTGCAGAAACACATTCATCGTAAGTCTCTAAAGGAGTTCAGGTCTCTACTTTATTATGCCACTTCAAAAAAGTATTTGAGGAGAGATGGGCAGCGTTTACCGCCAAATGTCAGTCGGAGAAAACAAAGACATGGTTACATAGGATGTACAAGAAGAAAAGGCTTTGGGCTGCATCATATCTGTCTGGTGGGTTTTTCCTAGGTATGCGAAGTAACCGGCGAAGTGAGAGTCTGAATTCATGCCTTCACTTGCATCTAGACTCCGGTATGACTATTGTTGATATGATTGTGCACTATGAGAACTGCATAGTTCGTCTCCGTGAGAACGAGGCACATGACGATTACACAAACTCACAGACAGTCCTAGTACCAGTATTGGACGAGTGTAAAGATATTGAGAAATCAGCTGACCGTGAGTTCACTGCGGCAAACTTTTATATCTTACAGGAAGATATGAAGAAGGCACGAGAGCTTGAGGTCCTTGAGAGACTGAGAGGAGCAGACACTCACAGATTCATACTGACATGGAAGGAAAATAGGGATATCAGATTCACTGTGGACTACACCCCAGGTAACTCCGAAGAAACCGTGAAGTGCAGTTGCAGAAGTATGTATCGCAAAGGACTTCTGAAAGGATCGATATAGTTGACTAGAGGGGGGGGGGTGAATAGGAAACTAACAATTTTTAGCTTTTCTTTACCAAATTAAACTTTGCATCAAAGTAGGTTGTCTAGAAATGCAACTAGGTGAACAACCTATATGATGCAACAACAAAAAGCACACAAGCAAGCAAGAGATATAACACAAGTAAGCTTGCAAAAGTAAAGGCGCGAGATAACCAAGAGTGGAGCCGGTGGAGACGAGGATGTGTTACCGAAGTTCCTTCCTTTTAAGGGGAAGTACGTCTCGTTAGAGCGGTGTGGAGGCACAATGCTCCCCAAGAAGCCACTAGGGCCACCGTATTCTCCTCATGCCCTCACACAATGCGAGATGCTGTGATTCCACTATTGGTGCCCTTGAAGGCGGTGACCGAACCTTTACAAACAAGGTTGGGGCAATCTCGACAACTTAATTGGAGGCCCCCAACGACACCACGAAGCTTCACCACAATGGACTATGGCTCCGAGGTGACCTCAACCGTCTAGGGTGCTCAAACACCCAAGAGTAACAAGATCCGCTAGGGATTAGTGGGGGGAATCAAATTTCTCTTGGTGGAAGTGTAGATCGGGGCCTTCTTAACCAATCCCGAGCAAATCAACAAGTTTGATTAGCGAGGGAGAGAGATCGGGCGAAAATGGAGCTTGGAGCAACAATGGAGTTTGGGGCTGGAAGAGGTAAGTCTTCTTGGAGAAGAAGACCACCTTATATAGTGGGGGAATAATTCCAACCGTTACCCACCACTCAGCCCGCGACCTGCGGTACTACCGCATCACAGGAGCGGTACTACCGCACGGGCCACGGTACTACGGCGGTGGACCGCGGTACTACCACGGCGGACCGCGGTACTACCGTGGGCGCGGCAGAGCCTGGACCTGAACAGAAGAGCACAGACAGGGCGCGGTAGAACCGCAGGCGCGGTACTAACGCGACCCTGTGCGATACTACCACAAGGCAGCCACAGTCCAGGCACGGTAGGCACAGATGTAAAAAATTATATCCATGACTACCTCCGCTGAGATTTTATCGATGCGAAAATCCGACACGATACTACCGCGAACCAGGGGTGCGGTACTACCGTGAAGGGTGCGGATGTAAAAAATTACATCCGCCCCTACCTCCGCTCCTGCTGCTGCACTTGGTTAGGCGACACGGTACTACCGCTCCGCAGCACGGTACTACCGCGTAGGGCGCGGATGTAAAAAATTACATCCGCCCCTACTACCGCTTGAGCAGCAGCGCCAGGCTAGAACTCACGGTACTACCGTGCCGGAGCCCGGTACTACCGCTGGCTCCTGCGGTAGTACCGCTCAGAGGAGCAGTACTACTGCCAGCCTGAGAAGAGCAACTCGGAGTCCTTCATTTCACAGAGACAAGGTGAGATGGAGGAGAACTCCAAAGAGCGAAAGGAAAGGTGGTGCAAAAGGGACGTGTACGTGAGATTCCAGCCAAACCTTTCCAAAGCGGACCCCCTCTTAATAGTACGGCTTTCCTACGACTCAACTCCACCAAAAAGAACCGTAGAGAAACGCCGTCTTCAATAATCTTCGAGGGGCAACAAATTGTCTTGTGTTTAGTCATGATATATCTGAAAAGCTCAGTACACACGATTAGTCAGCAAAAGCATTGTCATCAATCACCAAAACTACTAAGGGACAAAAATGCCCTTACAATCTCCCCTTTTTGGTGGATTGATGACAATACGGGATTCACACAAAGGGAAAGAATATAGCACAAGCAAACCCCACATCTCTAGAATATAGACGAGCTCCCCCTAGATTCGTGCTAGAGAGTAAAGTGCGTTGGACTGCATGGCACGAATACTAGGATCACCACTCCCCCTATATTTTAGAGACAAAGCATATCTTGCAAAGATAAGGCTAACACTAAACAAGATAGTAAATATGAGCATAACATAAATAGCACGATATAGCATAAGCTCAATAAGGTAATAAGGTACGATAGAGTGCATATGTCTTACACCATATGATAAACTTAGTCTCACGAGCACAACCTGTTGGAAATATGCCCTAGAGGCAATAATAAAATGGTTATTATTATATTTCCTTGTTCATGATCGTAAATGGTTATTATTATATGGTTATTATTATATTAAAATAATAATTGTGTTATCCGGAAATCGTAATACATGTGTGAATACATAGACCACAACATGTCCCTAGTGACCCTCTAGTTGACTAGCTCGTTGATCAATGGATGGTTACGGTTTCCTGACCATGGACATTGGATGTCATTGATAATGGGATCACATCATTGGGAGAATGATGTGATGGACAAGACCCAATCCTAAGCATAGCACACGATCATGTAGTTCGTCTGCTAGAGCTTTTCTAATGTCAAGTATCATTTCCTTAGACCATAAGATCATGCAACTCCCGGATACCGTAGGAGTGCTTTGGGTGTACCAAACGTCACAACATAACTGGGTGGCTATAAAGGTACACTACAAGTATCTCTGAAAGTGTCTGTTGGGTTGGCACGGATCGAGACTGGCATTTGTCACTCCATATGACGGAGAGGTATCTCTGGGCCCACTCGGTAATTGATACGTCTCCAACGTATCTATAATTTTTGATTGCTCCATGCTACTTTATCTACTGTTTTAGGCAATATTGGGCTTTATTATCCACTTTTATATTATTTTTGGGACTAACCTATTAACCGGAGGCCCAGCCCAGATTTGTTGTTTTATGCCTATTTTAGTGTTTCGAGGAAAAGGAATATCAGACGAAGTCAAAACGGAACGAAATCAACTGGAGAAGTTATTTTTGGAAGGAAAGCCACCCGATGGACTTGGAGTGCACGTCAGGAGATACGGGAGGTGCTCACGAGGGTGGGGGGCGCGCCCAATACCCCGGAGCGCGCCCCCCTGCCTCGTGGGGCCCCTGTAGCTCCACCGACGTACCCCCTGCACCCATATATACCTACGTACCCTAAAACTTCCAGAACAGAAGATAGATCGGGAGTTCCGCCGCCGCAAGCCTCTGTAGCCACCAAAAACCTCTCGGGAGCCTGTTCCGGCACCCTGCCGGAGGGGGATCCCATCACCGGTGGCCATCTCCATCATCCCGGCGCTATCCATGATGAGGAGGGAGTAGTTCATACTCGGGGCTGAGGGTATGTACCAGTAGCTATGTGTTTGATCTCTCTCTCTCGTGTTCTCTCTCATTTTCCTCTATGGCACGATCTTGATGTATCCCGAGCTTTGCTATTGTAGTTGGATCTTATGATGTTTCTCCCCCTCTACTCTCTTGTGATGAATTGAGTTTCCCCTTTGAAGTTATCTTATCGGATTGAGTCTTTATGAGAATACTTGATGTATGTCTTGCCGTGATTATCTGTGGTGACAATGGGATATCATGTGCCACTTGATGTATGTTGTGGTGATCAACTTGTGGGTTTCGTGACATTGGGAACCTATGCATAGGGGTTGGCACACGTTCTTGACTCTCCGATAGAAACTTTGGGGCACTCTTTGAAGTACTTTGTGTTGGTTGGATGAATCTGAGATTGTGTGATGCATATCGTATAATCATGCCCACGGATACTTGAGGTGACAATGGAGTATCTAGGTGACATTAGGGTTTTGGTTGATTTGTGTCTTAAGGTGTTATTCTAGTACGAACTCTTTTATAGATTGATCCGAAAGAATAACTTTGAGGTGGTTTCATACCCTACCATAATCTCTACGTTTGTTCTCCGCTATTAGTGGCTTTGGAGTGACTCTGTGTTGCATGTTGAGGGCTTGTTATATGATCTTTCTATGTTATTATTGTTGAGAGAACTTGCACTAGTGAAAGTATGAACCCTAGGCCTTGTTTCCTATCATTGCAATACCGTTTACGCTCACTTTTATCTTTAGTTACCTTGCTGTTTTTATTATTTCAGATTACAAAAACCTATATCTACTATCTATTTTGCACTTGTATCACCATCTCTTCGCCGAACTAGTGCACCTATACAACTTACCATTGTATTGGGTGTGTTGGGGACACAAGAGACTTTTTGTTATTTGGTTGCAGGGTTGTTTGAGAGAGACCATCTTCATCCTACGCCTCCTACGGATTGATAAACCTTAGGTCATCCACTTGAGGGAAATTTTCTACTGTCCTACAAACCTGTGCACTTGCAGGCCCAACAACGTCTACAAGAAGAAGGTTGTGTAGTAGACATCAAGCTCTGTTCTGGGGTATATCTTTAGATCTTGCCATCGAATCTTTTTGTTTCTTGTTTTGGCACTAGTTAGTCTATAAAAGAAAATTACAAAAAAATGGAGTTAAGTTTGTCTCATACGCTTCACCTTTTTAATACCTTTCGTGAGTATGATGGAAAGGATAATTGTGCTCAAGTGCTAGAAGAAGAAATCTCTAAATTGTCTGGCACTAAATCTTTGAATGATGAGCATGATTGCAATGTTGTTAGTACGAATTCTTTGAATATCCATGATGCTAATGATGATTGCACTAGTTATGATGAAAATATCTCTTATGAGCATGTCAACTTTTTTGGAGTGCATGTTTGCATGAACACACCAAATAGCAAAGATATTTATTGCAAGAGGCATAAGCACTTAGAAACTAAATTGTTGCAAGAAAGGCTAGATGTTTGTGCTGAAAATTTAAATTTTCTTGGCCGTACTTGTGGACTTTGCAATGAAGGTGGTCATTTAGCTATCCGATGCAAATTGTTTCATGATCTAATCGTGTCCAAAAATTGTGATGAGTTGATTCCCCTTGCACATTATAATGAGCTTAGCTTGCTTATGGGTTGCAAAGAAATGAAACGTTTAACTAATTATCTTCTAGAATTTGCCCGTTACAAACTTCTTGGTTTTGATCTAGAGGAAATTTATATGTATTGTGCGGTGAATTGTATTGAAAATCCTTATATTGCCAATTACATAAAGAAAATAAAACAAATAGAATATGTAGAGAATGCTAACGAAAGGGAAGAGACTTCCCAATATCCTCCTACTATTTCTTATGATGAATCAGGTAAAGAGGAGGAGTCTTCTATCCAACCAATCTCATCAATAAGGAGCTCAAAGAGGAAGGTTGAACCCACACATAATGTGAAGAAGAAAAAGAAAAGAAGGAGCAACAAAGGTAGAAAGGTATCCCTCCCAAATGATGTTGCTCCTATTACTCATTGCGATGATGATAATTGCTATACTATTGGTGCTATCAATATTTTTAATGATGAGAGTGATTATGCTTATGATATGAAAAGGCCCAAGCTTGGGGAAGCTATGTTTGATGAGGATGACATATTTGAGAATATATTTTCTGCAATTAATGTTTGTCCCAAGCTTGGGGATGCTATGTTTAATAATTATGATATTTTTAGCCTCTCAAGTTTTGATATGCAAAGTAGTTATGATGATAGCATGCCTTCTACCTATGATGATTATATTTATGAAAGTGGGTTTGGAAGAGTGTCAACTTTAGGAAGTAGTGATCCCACAATGTTGGAGGATGTTGAATATTATAATATTTATGAAAGTGGATTTGGAAGAGTGTCAACTTTATTTAGTGATTCCACTATCTTGGGAGAGGTTTCAATCGATTATGATGAGAACGAAGTTGCTACTTATGATGATTATTGTGATGAAACTTATGCTATAAAAAGTAGTGATGATTATATTTATAAATCTTGTCATGATTATGATTAACCTTTCTCTGAACATTACTCTTTAATGTGGAAACAATTTTTAGTGTTCAAGTCTCTTATGATACTCCCACTATTCCCAGTGAGAAGAATTTTGCTTATGTGGAGAGTAGTAAATTTTCTATGCTAGTAGATCATGAAAAGAATGCTTTAGGTGCTGGTTATATTGTTGAATTCATTCATGATGCTACTGAAAATTATTATGAGGGAGGAATATATGCTTGTAGGAATTGCAATAATGTCAAGTTTCCTCTCTATGTGCTTAAAATCTTGAAGTTATGCTTGTTTTACCTTCCTATGCAAGTTGATTATTGTTCCCATAAGTTGTTTGCTCACAAAATCCCTATGCATAGGAAGTGGGTTAGACTTAAATGTGCTAGTCATATGCTTCATGATGCTCCCGTTATGTTCCAATTCTTATCTTCTATGTGAGCATCATTGAAATCATCATGCCTAGCTAGAAAGGCATTAAAGAAAAGCGCTTGTTGGGAGACAACCCAATACTTATCCTTACTGTTTTTGTGTGTTCACGTGATTATGCTACTGTACTAATCATGTTTTATAGCTTTTGTTTCAATAAAATGCCAAGTAAGACCTTTAGGATGGCTTACGGAGATAGTTGTGTTGATCCTGCTGAAAATCAGAAACTTTTGCACCCAGTAAATTAGTTTTGTTAATTCACAGAAACGTGCTTCTGACCTGATTCCTTTTTCTCTGGATTGGCAAACGAATTTATTAGGACTTCCTAATTGGGTAGGATTTTTGGAGTTCCAGAAGTATACGTTTGATACAGATTACTACAGAGTGTTCTGTTTTTGACAGATTCTGTTTTCTATGTGTTGTTTGCTTATTTTGATGAATCTATGAGTAGTATCGAAGGGTATGAACCATAGATAAGTTGGAATAGAGTATATATTACACCAATATGAATTTAGAATGAGTTCATTATGTTGGAAATATGCCCTAGAGGCAATAATAAAAGTATTATTATATTTCATTGTTCATGATAATTGTCTTTTATTCATGCTATAACTGTATTATCCGGAAATCGTAATAAACGTGTGAATACATAGACCTCAATATGTCCCTAGTGAGCCTCTACTTGACTAGCTCATTGTGATCAACAGATAGTCATGATTTCCTGGCTATGGACATTGGATGTCGTTGATAACGGGATCACATCATTAGGAGAATGATGTGATGGACAAGACCCAATCCTAAGCATAGCACAAAGGTCGTTTAGTTCGTTTGCTAGAGCTTTGCCAATGTCAAGTATCTCTTCCTTAGACCATGAGATCGTGTAACTCCCGGATACCGTAGGAGTGCCTTGGGTGTATCAAACGTCACAACATAACTGGGTGACTATAAAGGTGCATTACAGGTATCTCCGAAAGTAGCTGTTGGGTTGACACGGATCGAGACTGGGATTTGTCACTCCGTATGACGGAGAGGTATCTCTGGGCCCACTCGGTAATGCATCATCATAATGAGCTCAAGGTGACCAAAGTGTTGGCCACGGGATCATGCATTACGGTACGAGTAAAGTGACTTGCCGGTAACGAGACTGAACAAGGTATTGGGATACCGACGATCGAGTCTCGGGCAAGTAACGTACCGATTGACAAAGGGAATTGTATACAGGGTTTGATCGAATCCTCGACATCGTGGTTCATCCGATGACAACATCGAGGAGCATGTGGGAGCCAACATGGGTATCCAGATCCCGTACCCGTAGGGTCTACACACTTAAGGTTCGGTGACGCTATGGTTATTAGGAAGACTAGTATGTGACTACCGAATGTTGTTCGGAGTCCCGGATGAGATCCTGGACGTCACGAGGAGTTCCGGAATGGTCCGGAGGTAAAGATTTATATATGGGAAGTCCTATTTTGGCCACCGGAAAATGTTCGGGATTTTTCGGTATTGTACCGGGAAGGTTCTAGAAGGTTCCGGAGTGGGGCCCACCTGCATGGGGGGACCCACATGAACGTGAGTAGTGGGGGAAAGGCCCCACACCCCTGGTCAAGGCGCACCAAGATCCCCCCTTAGAAGGAATAAGATCATATCCCGAAGGGAAAAGATCAAGATCCCTAAAACGGGGGGATAACAATCGGTGGGGAAGGAAATGATGGGATTTCTTTCCTCCCACCTTGGCCAACGCCCCAATGGACTTGGAGGGCAAGAAACCAGCCCCTCCACCCCTATATATAGTGGGGGGGCGCATGGGAGATCAACACAAGCCAAGGCGCAGCCCCTCCCCTCCCCAACACCTCTCCTCCTCCATAAGTGCTTGGCGAAGCCCTGTCGGAATACTACTACTCCAACTGCACCACGCCATTGTGCTGCCATTGGAGCGTTCTTCCTCAACCTCTCCTTCCCCTTGCTGGATCGAGAAGGAGGAGACGTCTCCCGTCCCGTACGTGTGTTGAACGCGGAGGTGCTGTCCGTTCAGTACTTGGTCATCGGTGATCCGAATCACGTCGAGTACGACTCCATCATCACCATCCCCTTGCCAGCTTCCGCACGCGATCTACAAGTGGTATGTAGATGCAAACTCACCCCTTGACTCGTTGCTTAGATGAACTCATAGATGGATCTTGGTGAAACCGTAGGAAAAATTTTAATTTTCTGCAACGTTCCCCAACAGTGGTATCAGAGCCAGGTTTATGCGTAGTTCTCTTTGCACGAGTAGAACACAATTTTGTTGTGGGCGTGGATCTTGTCAACTTACTTGCCTCTACTAGTATTTTCTTGCTTCAACGGCATTGTGGGATGAAGCGGCCCGGACCAACCTTACACGTACCCTTACGTGAGACCGGTTCCACCGACTGTCATGCACTAGTTGCATAAGGTGGCTGGCGGGTGTCTGTCTCTCCCACTTTAGTTGGAGCGGATTCGATGAAAAGGGCCCTTATGAAGGGTAAATAGAAGTTGACAAAATCACGTTGTGGTTATTCATAGGTAAGAAAACGTTCTTGCTAGAACCCAATTGCAGCCACGTAAAAGATGCAACAACAATTAGAGGACGTCTAACTTGTTTTTGCAGCGATTGATCATGTGATGTGATATGGCCAGAAGTTGTGATGAATGATGAAGTGTGATGTATGAGATCATGTTCTTGTAATAGGATTCATGACTTGCATGTCGATGAGTATGACAACCGGCAGGAGCCATAGGAGTTGTCTTTATTTTTGTATGACCTGCGTGTCATTGAAGAACGCCATGTAACTTACTTTACTTTATTGCTAAACGTGTTAGCTATAGAAGTAGAAGTAGTCGTTGGCGTGACAACTTCGTGAAGACACGATGATGGAGATCATGATGATGGAGATCATGGTGTCAAGCCGGTGACAAGATGATCATGGAGCCCCGAAGATGGAGATCAATGGAGCTATATGATATTGGCCATATCATGTCACAACTATATAATTGCATGTGATGTTTATTATGTTTATGCATCTTGTTTACTTAGGACGACGGTAGTAAATAAGATGATCCCTTACAAAATATCAAGAAGTGTTCTCCCCTAACTGTGCACCGTTGCTACAGTTCGTCGCTTCTAAGCACCACGTGATGATCGGGTGTGATGGATTCGTACGTTCACATACAACGGGTGTAAGACAGTTTTACACAGCGAAAACACTTAGGGTTAACTTGACGAGCCTAGCATGTGCAGACATGGCCTCGGAACACGGAGACCGAAAGGTCGAACACGAGTCGTATGGAAGATACGATCAACATGAAGATGTTCACCGACGATGACTAGTCCGTCTCACGTGATGATCAGACACGGGCTAGTCGACTCGGATCGTGTAACACTTAGATGACCAAAGGGATGTCTAATCTGAGTGGGAGTTCATAATTTGATTAGAACTTAATTATCATAAACTTAGTTAAAACCTTTGCAAATATGTCTTGTAGATCATTTGGCCAACGCTCATGTCAACATGAACTTCAACGCGTTCCTAGAGAAAACCAAGCTGAAAGATGACGGCAACAACTATACGGACTGGGTCCGGAACCTGAGGATCATCCTCATAGCTGCCGGGAAACAATATGTCCTAGAAGGACCGCTAGGTGACGCTCCCGTCCCAGAGAACCAAGACATTATGAATGCTTGGCAAACTCGTGCTGATGATTACTCCCTCGTTCAGTGCGGCATGCTTTACAGCTTAGAACCGGGGCTCCAAAAGCGTTTTGAGCATCACGGAGCATATGAGATGTTCGAAGAGCTGAAACTAGTTTTTCAAGCTCATGCCCGGGTCGAGAGATATGATGTCTCCGAAAAGTTCTACAGTTGTAAGATGGAGGAAAATAGTTCTGTCAGTGAGCATATTCTCAAGATGTCTGGGTTGCACAACCGTATGACCCAGCTGAATATTAACCTCCCCGATGAGGCGGTCATTGACAGAATCCTCCAGTCGCTCCCACCAAGCTACAAGAGCTTTGTGATGAACTACAACATGCAGGGGATGGAAAAGACCATTCCTGAAGTGTTCTCGATGCTGAAGTCAGCAGAGGCTGAAATCAAGAAAGAACATCAAGTGTTGATGGTCAATAAGACCACTAAGTTCAAGAAGGGCAAGGGTAAGAAGAACTTCAAGAAGGACGGCAAGGAGGTTGCCGCGCCTGGTAAGCCAGTTACCGGGAAGAAGTCAAAGAATGGACCCAAGCCTGAGACTGAGTGCTTTGATTGCAAGGGGAAGGGTCACTGGAAGCGGAACTGCCCCAAATACTTAGCGGATAAGAAGGCTGGCAACACCAAAGGTATATTTGATATACATGTAATTGATGTGTACCTTACCAGTACTCGTAGTAACTCCTCGGTATTTGATACCGGTGCCGTTGCTCATATTTGTAACTCACAGCAGGAGCTACGGAATAAACGGAGACTGGCGAAGGACGAGGTGACGATGCGCGTCGGGAATGGTTCCAGAGTCGATGTGATCGCCGTCGGCACGCTACCTCTACATTTACCTACGGGATTAGTTTTAAACCTTAATAATTGTTATTTAGTACCAAGTTTGAGCATGAACATTGTATCTGGATCTCGTTTAATATGAGATGGCTACTCATTTAAGTCTGAGAATAATGGTTGTTCGATTTATATGAGAGATATGTTTTATGGTCATGCTCCGATGGTCAATGGTTTATTCTTAATGAATCTCGAGCGTATTATTACACATGTTCATAGTGTGGATACCAAAAGATGTAAAGTTGATAACGATAGTCCCACATACTTGTGGCACTGCCGCCTTGGTCACATTGGTGTCAAACGCATGAAGAAGCTCCATGCTGATGGACTTTTGGAGTCTCTTGATTATGAATCATTTGACACATGCGAACCATGCCTCATGGGAAAAATGACCAAGACTCCGTTCTCCGAAACAATGGAGCGAGCAACCAACTTGTTGGAAATCATACATACCGATGTGTGCGGTCCAATGAGCGTTGAGGCTCGCGGAGGATATCGTTATGTTCTCACTCTCACTGATGACTTGAGTAGATATGGGTATGTCTACGTAATGAAACACAAGTCTGAGACCTTTGAAAAGTTCAAAGAATTTCAGAATGAGGTAGAGAATCAACGTGACCGAAAGATAAAGTTCCTACGATCAGATCGTGGAGGAGAATACTTAAGTCACGAATTTGGTACACACTTAAAGAAATGTGGAATCGTTTCACAACTCACGCCGCCTGCAACACCTCAGCGAAACGGTGTGTCCGAACGTCGTAATCGCACTCTATTGGATATGGTGCGGTCTATGATGTCTCTTACCGATTTACCGCTATCATTTTGGGGATACGCTCTAGAGACAGCTACATTCACTTTAAATAGGGCACCGTCTAAATCCGTTGAGACGACACCGTATGAATTATGGTTTGGGAAGAAACCTAAGCTGTCGTTTCTAAAAGTTTGGGGATGCGATGCTTATGTCAAGAAACTTCAACCTGAAAAGCTCGAACCCAAGTCGAAAAAATGCATCTTCATAGGATACCCTAAGGAAACTGTCGGGTATACCTTCTACTTAAGATCCGAGGGCAAGATCTTTGTTGCCAAGAACGGATGCTTTCTGGAAAAAGAGTTTCTCTCGAAAGAAGTAAGTGGGAGGAAAGTAGAACTCGATGAAGTACTACCTCTCGAACGGGAAAGTGGTGCAGCTCAGGATAACATTCCTGTGATGCCCACACCAACTGAAGAGGAAACCAATGATGATGATCAAGGTACTTCGGATCAAGTTGCTACTGAACTTCGTAGGTCCACAAGGACACGTTCCGCACCAGAGTGGTACGGCAACCCTGTCCTGGAAATCATGTTGTTGGACAACAGTGAACCTTCGAACTATGAAGAAGCGATGGCGGGCCCAGATTCCAACAAATGGCTTGAAGCCATGAAATCCGAGATAGAATCCATGTATGAAAACAAAGTATGGACTTTGACAGACTTGCCCGATGATCGGCGAGCGATAGAAAACAAATGGATCTTTAAGAAGAAGACGGACGCGGATGGAAATGTTACCATCTATAAAGCTCGACTTGTCGCTAAGGGTTATCGACAGGTTCAAGGGATTGACTACGACGAGACATTCTCTCCCGTAGCGAAGCTAAAGTCCGTCCGAATCATGTTAGCAATTGCCGCATACTATGATTATGAGATATGGCAGATGGACGTCAAAACGGCATTCCTTAACGGGCATCTTAAGGAAGAACTGTATATGATGCAGCCGGAAGGTTTTGTCGATCCTAAGAACGCTAACAAAGTATGCAAGCTCCAGCGATCCATTTATGGGCTGGTGCAAGCATCTCGGAGTTGGAATATTCGCTTTGATGAGATGATCAAAGCGTTTGGGTTTATGCAGACTTATGGAGAAGCCTGCGTTTACAAGAAAGTGAGTGGGAGCTCTGTAGCATTTCTCATATTATATGTAGATGACATACTCTTGATGGGAAATAATATAGAATTTCTGGACAGCATTAAGGCCTACTTGAACAAATGTTTTTAAATGAAGGACCTTGGAGAAGCTGCTTATATATTAGGCATCAAGATCTATAGAGATAGATCGAGACTCCTCATAGGTCTTTCACAAAGCACATACCTTGATAAGATTTTGAAAAGGTTCAAAATGGATCAGTCCAAGAAAGGGTTCTTGCCTATGTTACAAGGTGTGAGATTGAGCTCGGCTCAGTCACCGACCACGGCAAAAGATATAGAAGAGATGAATACCATCCCCTATGCCTCGGCCATAGGATCTATTATGTATGCCATGCTGTGTACCAGACCTGATGTAAACCTTGCCGTGAGTTTGGTAGCTAGATACCAAAGTAATCCCAGCAAGGAACACTGGACAGCGGTCAAGAATATCCTGAAGTACCTGAAAAGGACAAAGGACATGTTTCTCGTTTATGGAGGAGACGAAGAGCTTGTCGTAAAGGGTTACGTCGACGCTAGCTTCGACTCAGATCCGGATGACTCTAAGTCACAAACCGGATACGTGTATATGTTGAATGGTGGAGCAGTAAGCTGGTGCAGCTGCAAGCAGAGCGTCGTGGCGGGATCTACATGTGAAGCGGAGTACATGGCAGCCTTGGAGGCAGCGCATGAAGCGATTTGGGTGAAGGAGTTCATCACCGACCTAGGAGTCATACCCAATGCGTCGGGGCCAATCAAACTCTTCTGTGACAACACTGGAGCTATTGCCCTTGCCAAGGAGCCCAGGTTTCACAAGAAGACCAGGCACATCAAGCGTCGTTTCAACTCCATCCGTGAAAATGTTCAAGATGGAGACATAGAAATTTGCAAAGTACATACGGATCTGAATGTCGCAGATCCGTTGACTAAACCTCTCTCGCGAGCTAAACATGATCAACACCAGAACTCTATGGGTGTTCGATTCATCACAATGTAACTAGATTGGTGACTCTAGTGCAAGTGGGAGACTGTTGGAAATATGCCCTAGAGGCAATAATAAAAGTATTATTATATTTCATTGTTCATGATAATTGTCTTTTATTCATGCTATAACTGTATTATCCGGAAATCGTAATACACGTGTGAATACATAGACCTCAATATGTCCCTAGTGAGCCTCTAGTTGACTAGCTCATTGTGATCAACAGATAGTCATAATTTCCTGGCTATGGACATTGGATGTCGTTGATAACGGGATCACATCATTAGGAGAATGATGTGATGGACAAGACCCAATCCTAAGCATAGCACAAAGGTCGTTTAGTTCGTTTGCTAGAGCTTTGCCAATGTCAAGTATCTCTTCCTTAGACCATGAGATCGTGTAACTCCCGGATACCGTAGGAGTGCCTTGGGTGTATCAAACGTCACAACGTAACTGGGTGACTATAAAGGTGCATTACAGGTATCTCCGAAAGTAGCTGTTGGGTTGACACGGATCGAGACTGGGATTTGTCACTCCGTATGACGGAGAGGTATCTCTGGGCCCACTCGGTAATGCATCATCATAATGAGCTCAAGGTGACCAAAGTGTTGGCCACGGGATCATTCATTACGGTACGAGTAAAGTGACTTGCCGGTAACGAGACTGAACAAGGTATTGGGATACCGACGATCGAGTCTCGGGCAAGTAACGTACCGATTGACAAAGGGAATTGTATACAGGGTTTGATCGAATCCTCGACATCGTGGTTCATCCGATGACAACATCGAGGAGCATGTGGGAGCCAACATGGGTATCCAGATCCCGCTGTTGGTTATTGACCTGAGAGCGTCTCGGTCATGTCTGCATGTCTCCCGAACCCGTAGGGTCTACACACTTAAGGTTCGGTGACGCTAGGGTTATTAGGAAGACTAGTATGTGACTACCGAATGTTGTTCGGAGTCCCGGATGAGATCCCGGACGTCACGAGGAGTTCCGGAATGGTCCGTAGGTAAAGATTTATATATGGGAAGTCCTATTTTGGCCACCGGAAGATGTTCGGGATTTTTCGGTATTGTACCGGGAAGGTTCTAGAAGGTTCCGGAGTGGGGCCCACCTGCATGGGGGGACCCACATGAACCTGAGTAGTGGGGGAAAGGCCCCACACCCCTGGTCAAGGCGCACCAAGATCCCCCCTTAGAAGGAATAAGATCATATCCCGAAGGGATAAGATCAAGATCCCTAAAAAGGGGGGATAACAATCGGTGGGGAAGGAAATGATGGGATTTCTTTCCTCCCACCTTGGCCAACGCCCCAATGGACTTGGAGGGCAAGAAACCAGCCCCTCCACCCCTATATATAGTGGGGGGGCGCATGGGAGATCAACACAAGCCAAGGCGCAGCCCCTCCCCTCCCCAACACCTCTCCTCCTCCATAAGTGCTTGGCGAAGCCCTGTCGGAATACTACTACTCCAACTGCACCACGCCGTCGTGCTGCCATTGGAGCGTTCTTCCTCAACCTCTCCTTCCCCTTGCTGGATCAAGAAGGAGGATATGTCTCCCGTCCCGTACGTGTGTTGAACGCGGAGGTGCTGTCCGTTCAGTACTTGGTCATCGGTGATCCGAATCACGTCGAGTACGACTCCATCATCACCATCCCCTTGCCAGCTTCCGCACGCGATCTACAAGTGGTATGTAGATGCAAACTCACCCCTTGACTCGTTGCTTAGATGAACTCATAGATGGATCTTGGTGAAACCGTAGGAAAAATTTTAATTTTCTGCAACGTTCCCCAACACATTATAGTACCTAAGTGGTGGTTTTATTTTCTTATACTAACGGAGCTTACGAGTTTTCTGTTGAGTTTTGTGTTGTGGAGTTTTCAAGTTTTGGGTAAAGATTCGATGGACTATGGAATAAGGAGTGGCAATAGCCTCAGCTTGGGGATTCCCAAGGCACCCCAAGGTAATATTAAAAGGACAACCAAGAGCCTAAGCTTGGGGATGCCCCGGAAGGCATCCCCTCTTTCGTCTTCGTTCATCGGTAACTTTACTTGGAGCTATATTTTTATTCACCACATGATATGTGTTTTTCTTGGAGCGTCATTTCCTTTTGTTAGTATTAGCTTGCTGTTATTTAGATTAATGTTTTGAATCTTTAGTTTAAATAAAAAAAGTCAAGGATAGCCTTTGCCATGCTTATTTTGCTAGTATACATGTTGCTGTTTGAAAAACAGAAAGTTTACCGCTGTTGCAAAAATTCCCTATAAAAGTCAGAGAGCGGTATAATGTTGAATCTTTTTGTATATTGAGCTCTGATAAATTTATTACAGTGGTAATTTTAGTTCATAATTTTTGTAGTTAGGGAAGTATGGATACTCTTGCATTCTTTACAGACTGTACTGTTTTGGCAGATTGCTGTTATGCTTGCATTGTTTGCATATGTTTGCTTGTTTAATGGTTCTATTTGAGGATAGGAGTATTAAATATGCAGAGGCATTTATTATGCAATGTTGAATAATAAATTTAGTGATTTGTTACAGTATAAAATGATAAGGTTTTGCATTGGTTTATACTAACCTATCTCACGAGTTCTTGTTGAGTTTGTTGTGAATGAAGCTTTTTGAGAAATAGAGAAGCCATGATGTGAGAGGAATTAAGGAGACACGAAAGTTCAAGCTTGGGGATACCCAAGGCACCCCAAGATAATATTTCAAGAAGCCTCAAGCATCTAAGCTTGGGGATGCCCTGGCAGGCATCCCACCTTTCTTCTTCAACAACTATCGGTTAGTATCAGTTGAGCCTAAGTTTTTGCTTCTTCACATGAGTTGTGCTATGTAGTTTTCTTTAGCTTTGCTTGCTGTTTGAATAAAGTATCAAGATCTCAAATTATTAAATCAGAGAGAGCCATACATGAATTGGAATTTTCTAGAATATTCTATGTGCTTCACTTATATCTTTCGGAGTAGTTTGTCATTTGCTCTAGTACTTCACTTATATCTTTTAGAGCACGGTGGTGGATTTATTTTGTAGAAATTAATGAACTCTCATGCTTCACTTATATTATTTTGAGAGTCTTAAAGAGAATGGTAATTTTCTAATATACTTGGTATTCAAGATATGTGAAACTTTCTTTTGAGTGCGTTGAATACTAAGAAAAGTTTGATGTTTGATAATTGTTTTGAGATATGGTGGTGATAATATCAAAGTCGTGCTAGTTGAGTAATTGTGAATTTGAGAAATGCTTGTGTTGAAGTTTGCAAGTCCCGTAGCATGCACGTATGGTTAAAGTTGTGTAACAAATTTGAAACATGAAGTCTACCTGGCTTGTGCATCATTATGAGTGGCGGTCGGGGACGAGCGATGGTCTTTTCCTACCAATCTATCCCCCTAGGAGCATGCACGTAGTACTTGATTTTTGATGACTTCTAAATTTTTGCAATAAGTATATGGGTTCTTTTGACTAATGTTGAGTCCATGGATTATACACACTTTTACCTTTCCGCCATTGCTAGCATCTTCGGTACCGTGCATTGCCCTTTCTCACCTTGAGAGTTGGTGCAAACTTCGCCGGTGCATCCAAACCCCGTGATACGATATGCTCTATCACACATAAACCTCCTTATATCTTCCTCAAAACAGCCACCATACCTACCTATCATGGCATTTCCATAGCCATTCCGAGATATATTGCCATGCAACTTCCATCATCATATTCATGACATACATTACTTTTGTCATATTGCCATTGCATGATCATGTAGTTGACATCGTATTTGTGGCAAAGCCACCATGCATTATTTTTCATACATGTCACTCTTGATTCATTGCACCATCCCGGTACACCGTCGGAGGCATTCATATAGAGTCATATCTTGTTCTAAGTTTCGAGTTGTAATCCTTATGTTGTAATCAATAGAAGTATGATGATCATCATTATTAGAGCATTGCCCAAACAAAAAAAGAGAGAAAGGCCAAAAAAAAGAAAGGCCCAAAAAAATAAAAAATAAAAAAGGGCAATGCTACTATCTCTTTTTCCACACTTGTGCTTCAAAGTAGCACCTTGTTCTTCATGTAGTGAGTCTCATATATTGTTCTTCAAAGTAGCACCTTGTTCTTCATGTAGTGAGTCTCATAAGTTGTCTTTTTATACTAGTGGGAATTTTTCATTATATAACATGGCTTGTATATTCCTACGATGGGCTTCCTCAAATGCCCTAGGTCTTCATGAGCAAGCAAGTTGGATGCACACCCACTAGTTTTCTTTTGTTGAGCATTCATAGCTCTAGTGCATCCGTTGCATGGCAATCCCTACTCCTCATGTTGACATAAATTGATGGGCATCTCCATAGCCCATTGATTATCCTTGTCAATGTGAGATTTTCTCCTTTTTTGTCTTCTCCACACAATCCCCGTCATCATATTCTATTACACCCATAGTGCTATATCCATGGCTCATGCTCATGTATTGCGTGAAGGTTGAAAAAGTTTGAGATTATTTAAGTATGAAACAATTGCTTGGCTTGTCATCGAGGGTATAGAATTTGGGAACATCTTTGTGTGACGAAAATGAAGCATAGCCTAACTATATGATTTTGTAGGGATGAACTTTCTTTTGCCATGCTATTTTGAGAAGACATGATTGCTTTGATTAGTATGCTTGAAGTATTATTATTTTTGTGTCAATATGAACTTTTGTCTTGAATCTTTCGAATCTGAATATTCATATCACAATTAAGAAGATTTACATTGAAATTATGCCAAAGTATCACTCCGCATCAAAAATTCCTTTTTATCATTTACCTACTCGAGGACGAGCAGGAATTAAGCTTGGGGATGCTTGATACGTCTCCAACGTATCTATAATTTTTGATTGCTCCATGCTACTTTATCTACTGTTTTAGGCAATATTGGGCTTTATTATCCACTTTTATATTATTTTTGGGACTAACCTATTAACCGGAGGCCCAACCCAGATTTGCTGTTTTATGCCTATTTCAGTGTTTCGAGGAAAAGGAATATCATACGAAGTCAAAACGGAACGAAATCAACTGGAGAAGTTATTTTTTGAAGGAAAGCCACCCGATGGACTTGGAGTGCACGTCAGGAGATACGGGAGGTGCTCACGAGGGTGGGGGGCGCGCCCACCCCCCGGGCGCGCCCCTGCCTCGTGGGGCCCCCGTAGCTCGACCGACGTACCCCCTGCACCCATATATACCTACATACCCTAAAACTTCCAAAACAGAAGATAGATCGGGAGTTCCACCGCCGCAAGCCTCTGTAGCCACGGAAAACCTCTCGGGAGCCCGTTCTGGCACCCTGCCGGAGGGGGATCCCATCACCGGTGGCCATCTTCATCATCCCGGCGCTATCCATGACGAGGAGGGAGTAGTTCACCCTCGGGGCTGAGGGTATGTACCAGTAGCTATGTGTTTGATCTCTCTCTTTCTCTCTCGTGTTCTCTCTCGTGTTCCTCTATGGCACGATCTTGATGTATCTCGACCTTTGCTATTGTAGTTGGATCTTATGATGTTTCTCCCCCTCTACTCTCTTGTGATGAATTGAGTTTCCCCTTTGAAGTTATCTTATCGGATTGAGTCTTTATGAGAACACTTGATGTATGTCTTACCGTGATTATCTGTGGTGACAATGGGATATAATGTGCCACTTGATGTATGTTTTGGTGATCAACTTGCGGGTTTCGTGACATTGGGAACCTATGCATAGGGGTTGGCACACGTTCTTGACTCTCCGATAGAAACTTTGGGGCACTCTTTGAAGTACTTTGTGTTGGTTGGATGAATCTGAGATTGTGTGATGCATATCGTATAATCATGCCCACGGATACTTGAGGTGACAATGGAGTATCTAGGTGACATTAGGGTTTTGGTTGATTTGTGTCTTAAGGTGTTATTCTAGTACGAACTCTTTTATAGATTGATCCGAAAGAATAACTTTGAGGTGGTTTCGTACACTACCATAATCTCTACGTTTGTTCCCCGCTATTAGTGGCTTTGGAGTGACTCTTTGTTGCATGTTGAGGGCTTGTTATATGATCTTTCTATGTTATTATTGTTGAGAGAACTTGCACTAGTGAAAGTATGAACCCTAGGCCTTGTTTCCTATCATTGCAATACCGTTTACGCTCACTTTTATCTTTAGTTACCTTGCTGTTTTTATTATTTCAGATTACAAAAACCTATATCTACTATCTATTTTGCACTTGTATCACCATCTCTTCGCCGAACTAGTGCACCTATACAATTTACCATTGTATTGGGTGTGTTGGGGACACAAGAGACTTTTTGTTATTTGGTTGCAAGGTTGTTTGAGAGAGACCATATTCATCCCATGCCTCCTATGGATTGATAAACCTTAGGTCATCCACTTGAGGGAAATTTGTTACTGTCCTACAAACCTGTGCACTTGCAGGCCCAACAACGTCTACAAGAAGAAGGTTGTGTAGTAGACATCAGTAATGCATCATCATAATGAGCTCAATGTGACCAAGTGGTTGGTCACGGGATAATGCATTATGGAACGAGTAAAGTGACTTGCCGGCAACGAGATTGAACGAGGCATTGGGATACCGATGATCGAATCTCGGGCAAGTAGCGTACCGATTGACAAAGGGAATTGTATACGGGATTACTTGAATCCTTGACATCGTGGTTCATCCGATGAGATCATCATGGAACATGTGGGAGCCAACATGGGTGTCCAGATCCTGCTGGTGGTTATTGGCCGGAGAGCTGTCTCGGTCATGTCTGTGTGATTCCCGAACCCATAGGGTCTACACACTTAAGGTTCGATGCCGTTGGGGTTATAAGGAAGATCTGTATGTGATTACCGAATATTGTTTGGAGTCCTGGATGAGATCCCGGACGTCACGAGGAGTTCCGAAATGGACCAGAGGTGAAGATTTATATATGGGAAGTTGTCATACGGTCACCGGAATTATTTGGGGGCATACCGGTATTGTACCGGGGCCACCGGAGGGGTTCCGGGGGTCCACCGGGAGGGGCCACCTGTCCCGTACGGCCTTATGGGCTGTAGGTGGAAGGGAACCAGCCCCAAGTGGGCTAGGGCGCCACCCCCAGGGCCCATGCGCCTAGGGTTGGGGGGGGACCCTAGAGGGGGCGCCCCCTTGGCTTGGGGGCAAGCCCCCTCCCCCTTGGCCGCTGCCCCCCCTCTAGATTCCATCAAGAGGGGTCGGCCCCCTTCCCCCTTCTCCCTATAAACAGAGGGGTGGAGGGAGGGGTGCAGCACCACATTGAAGGCGCAGCCCCTTCCCTCCCCAACACCTCTCCTCCTCCGCAAGAGCTTGGCGAAGCCTTGGCGGAGAACTGTCATGCTGCTGCTGGAGCCCTCTTCCTCAACCTCTCCCTCCTCCTTGCTGGATCATGGCGTGGGAGACGTCACCGGGCTGCACGTGTGTTGAACGCGGAGGTGCTGTTGTTCGGCGCTTAGATCGGAGTCCACCGTGATCTGAATCGCTTTCGAGTACGACTCCTTCATCCACGTTCTTGCAACGCTTCCGTCTCGCGATCTTCAAGGGTATGAAGATGCACTCTCCTCTCTCTCGTTGCTAGTTGCTCCATAGATTGATCTTGGTGATGCGTAGAATTTTTTTAATTTCTGCAACGATCCCCAACAGTGGCATCATGTGCTAGGTCTATGAGTAGTTTCTATGCACGAGTAGAACACAAGTTTGTTGTGGGCGTCGATTTTGCCAATTTACTTGCCACTACTAGTCTTATCTTGTTTCGGCGGCATTGTGGGATGAAGCGGCCCAGACTGACCTTACACGTACACTTACGTGAGACAGGTTCCACCGACTGACATGCACTAGTTGCATAATGTGGCTAGCGGGTGTCTGTCTTCCCCACTTTAGTCGGATCGGATTCGATGAAAAGGGTCCTTATGAAGGGTAAATAGCAATTGGCATATCACGTTGTGGTTTTGGCGTAGGTAAGAAACATTCTTGATAGAAACCTATAGCAGCCACGTAAAAACATGCAACAACAATTAGAGGACGTCTAACTTGTTTTTGCAGCACATGCCGTGTGATGTGATATGGCCAAAAGGATGTGATGAATGATATATATGTGATGTATGAGATTGATCATGTTCTTGTAATAGGAATCACAACTTGCATGTCGATGAGTATGACAACCGGCAAGAGCCATAGGAGTTGTCTTAATCATTGTATGACCTGCGTGTCATTGAATAATGCCATGTAATTACTTTACTTTATTGCTAAACTGTTAGCCATAGTAGTAGAAGTAATCATTGGCATGACAACTTCATGAAGACATGATGATGGAGATCATGATGATGGAGATCATGGTGTCATGCCGGTGACGATAATGATCATGGCGCCCCGAAGATGGAGATCAAAAGGAGCAAAATGATATTGGCCATATCATGTCACTATTTGATTGCATGTGATGTTTATCATGTTTTACATCTTATTTGCTTAGAACGACGGTAGCATAAATAAGATGATCCCTCATAAAATTTCAAGAAAGTGTAACCCCTAACTATGCACCGTTGCGAAGGTTCGTTGTTTCGAAGCACCAAGTGATGATCGGGTGTGATAGATTCTAACGTTCGAATACAATGGGTGTAAGCCAGATTTACACATGCAAAACACTTAGGTTGACTTGACAAGCCTAGCATGTACAGACATGGCCTCGGAACACAAGAGACCGAAAGGTCGAACATGAGTCGTATAGAAGATACGATCAACATGAAGATGTTCACCGATGATGACTAATCCATCTCACGTGATGATCGGACACGGCCTAGTTGACTCGAATCATGTATCACTTAGATGACTAGAGGGATGTCTATCTGAGTGGGAGTTCATTATATAATTTGATTAGATGAACTTAATGATCATGAACTTAGTCTAAAATCCTTACAATATGTCTTGTAGATCAAATGGCCCACGCTAATGTTGCCCTCAACTTCAACGCATTCCTAGAGAAAACCAAGCTGAAAGACGATGGCAGCAACTATACGGACTGGGTCCAGAACTTGAGGATCATCCTCATAGCTGCCAAGAAAGCATATGTCCTAGATGCACCGCTAGGTGAAGCACCCGTTTTCCCAGCAACTCAAGACGTTATGAACGCCTGGCAGTCGCGTAGTGATGATTACTCCTTGGTTTAGTGCGGCATGCTTTACAGCTTAGAACCGGGGCTCCAAAAGCGTTTTGAGCAGCACGGAGCATATGAGATGTTCCAAGAGCTAGAAATGGTTTTCCAAGCTCATGCCCGTGTCGAGAGATATGAAGTCTCCAACAAGTTCTACAGTTGTAAGATGGAGGAGAATGGTTCTGTCAGCGAGCACATACTCAAAATGTCTGGGTTGCACAACCGCTTATCTCAGCTGGGAGTTAATCTCCCGGATGACGCGGTCATTGACAGAATCCTCCAGTCACTCCCACCTAGCTACAAGAGCTTTGTGATGAACTACAATATGCAGGGGATGGTGAAAACCATTCCTGAGGTATTTTCAATGCTGAAATCAGCGGAGGTGGAGATCAAAAAGGAACATCAAGTGTTGATGGTCAATAAAACCACTAGTTTCAAGAGAGGCAAGGGTAAGAAGAACTTCAAGAAGGACGGCAAGGGAGTTGCCGCGCCCGGTAAGCCAGTTGCAGGGAAGAAGCCAAAGCATGGACCCAAGCCTGAGACTAAGTGCTTTTATTGCAAGGGAAGCGCACACTGGAAGCGGAACTGTCCCAAGTACTTAGCGGACAAGAAGGCCGGCAACACCAAAGGTATATGTGATATACATGTAATTGATGTGTACCTTACCATTACTCATATTAGCTACTGGGTATTTGATACCGGTGCGGTTGCTCATATTTGTAACTCAAAACAGGAGATGCAAAATAAACGGAGACTGGTGAAGGACGAGGTGATGATGCGCGTCGGGAATGGTTCCAAGGTCGATGTGATCACCGTCGGCACGCTGCCTCCACATTTACCTATGGGATTAGTTTTAAACCTCAATAATTGTTATTTAGTGCCAGCTTTGAGCATGAACATTGTACCTGGAGCTCGTTTAATACAGGATGGCTACTCATTTAAATCCGAGAATAATGGTTGTTCCATTTATATGAGAGATATGTTTTATGGTCATGCCCCGCTGGTCAATGGTTTATTCTTAATGAATCTCGAACGTGATGTTACACATATTCATAGTGTGAATACCAAAAGATGTAAGGTTGATAACGATAGTCCCACATACTTGTGGAACTGCCGCCTTGGTCACATTGGTGTCAAGCGCATGAAGAAGCTCCATGCAGATGGACTTTTGTAGTCTCTTGATTACGAATCATTTGACACATGCAAACCATGCCTCATGGGCAAAATGAACAAGACTCCGTTCTCCGGAACAATGGAGCGAGCAACCAACTTATTGGAAATCATACGTACTGATGTGTGCGGTCCAATGAGCGTTGAGGCTCACGGAGGCTATCGTTATGTTCTCACCCTCACTGATGACTTAAGTAGATATGGGTATGTCTACTTGATGAAACACAAGTCTGAGACCTTTGAAAAATTCAAGGAATTTCAGAATGAGGTAGAGAATCAACGTGACAGAAAAATAAAGTTCTTACAATCAGATCGTGGGGGAGAATATTTGAGTCATGAATTTGGTACGCACTTAAGGAAATGTGGAATTGTTTCACAACTCATGCCGCCTGGAACACCTCAGCGTAACAGTGTTTTCGAACGTCGTAATCGCACTCTATTGGATATGGTGCGATCTATGATGTCTCTTACCGATTTACCGCTATCATTTTGGGGATACACTCTAGAGACAGCTACATTCACTTTAAATAGGGCACCGTCTAAATAAGTTGAGACGACACCGTATGAATTATGGTTTGGGAAGAAACCTAAGCTGTCGTTTCTAAAAGTTTGGGGATGCAATGCTTATGTCAAGAAACTTCAACCTGAAAAGCTCGAACCCAAGTCGGAAAAATGTGTCTTCATAGGATACCATAAGGAAACCATTGGGTATACCTTCTACCTTAGATTCGAAGGCAAGATCTTTGTTGCCAAGAACGGGTCCTTTCTGGAGAAAGAGTTTCTCTCAAAAGAAGTAAGTGGGAGGAAAGTAGAACTCGATGAAGTACTGCCTCTTGAACCGGAAAGTAGCGCAGCTCAGGAAGATGTTCCTGTGGTGCCTGCACCGACTAGAGAGGAAGTTAATGATGATGATCAAGGTACTTCGGAGCAAGTTGCTACTGAACTTCATAGGTCCACAAGGACACGTTCCACACCAGAATGGTATGGCAACCCTGTCCTGGAAATCATGTTGTTAGACAACGGTGAACCTTCGAACTATGAAGAAGCGATGGTGGGCCCAGATTCCAACAAATGGCTTGAAGCCATGCAATCTGAGATAGGATCCATGTATGAAAACAAAATATGGACTTTGACAGACTTGCCCAATGATCGGCGAGCGATAGAAAACAAATGGATCTTTAAGAAGAGGACGGACGCGGATGGTAATGTTACCATCTATAAGGCTCGACTTGTCGCTAAGGATTATCAACAAGTTCAAGGGGTTGCCTACGATGAGACCTTCTCACCCGTAGAGAAGCTGAAGTCCGTCCGAATCATGTTAGGAATTGCCGCATTCTACGATTATGAGATATGGCAAATGGACGTCAAAACAGCAATCCTTAACGGCTTCCTTAAGGAAGAATTGTATATGATGCAGCCAGAAGGTTTTGTCGATCCTAAGAATGCTAACAAGGTATGCAAGCTCCAGCGCTCCATCTATGGGCTGGTGCAAGCATCTCGGAGTTGAAACATTCGCTTTGATGAAATGATCATAGGTCTTTCACAAAGCACATACCTTGACACGATATTGAAGAAGTTCAATATGGAGCAGTCCAAGAAGGGGTTCTTGCCTGTGCCGCAAGGTGTGAAATTGAGCTCGGCTCAATCCCCGACCACGGCAGAAGATAAAGAAAAGATGAGTGTCATCCCCTATGCCTCGTCCATAGGGTCTATTATGTATGCCATGCTGTGTACCAGACCTGATGTAAACCTTGCCGTAAGTTTGGTACGAAGGTACCAAAGTAATCCTGGCATGGAACACAGGACAGCAGTCAAGAATATCCTGAAGTACCTGAAAAGGACTAAGGATATGTTTCTCGTTTATGGAGTTGACGAAGAGCTCGTCGTAAAGGGTTACGTCGATGCTAGCTTTGACACAGATCTGGATGACTCCAATTCACAAACCGGATACGTGTATATTTTGAATGGTGGGGCACTAAGCTGATGCAGTTGCAAGCAAAGCGTCGTGATGGGATCTACATGTGAAGCGGAGTACATGGCAGCCTCGGAGGCAGCACATGAAGCAATCTGGATGAAGGAGTTCATTACCGACCTAGGAGTTATTCCCAATGCGTCGGGCCCGATGACTCTCTTCTATGACAACACTGGAGCTATTGCCCTTGCCAAGGAGCCCAGGTTTCACAAGAAGACCAGACACATCAAGCGTCGCTTCAACTCCATTCGTGAAAATGTTCAAGATGGAGACATAGATATTTGTAAAGTGCACACGGATCTGAATGTCGCAGATTCGTTGACTAAACCTCTTCCGCGAGCAAAACATGATCAACACCAGAACTCTATGGGTGTTCGATTCATCACAATGTAACTAGATTATTGTCTCTAGTGCAAGTGGGAGACTGTTGGAAATATGCCCTAGAGGCAATAATAAAATGGTTATTATTATATTTCCTTGTTCATGATAATTGTCTATTGTTCATGCTATAATTGTGTTATCCGGAAATCATAATACATGTGTGAATACATAGACCACAACATGTCCCTAGTGACCCTCTAGTTGACTAGCTCGTTGATCAACGGATGGTTACGGTTTCCTGACCATGGACATTGGATGTCATTGATAACGGGATCACATCATTGGGAGAATGATGTGATGGACAAGACCCAATCCTAAGCATAGCACAAGATCGTGTAGTTCGTCTGCTAGAGCTTTTCTAATGTCAAGTATCATTTCCTTAGACCATGAGATCATGCAACTCCCGGATACCGTAGGAGTGCTTTGGGTGTACCAAATGTCACAACGTAACTGGGTGGCTATAAAGGTACACTACAGGTATCTCTGAAAGTGTCTGTTGGGTTGGCACGAATCGAGACTGGGATTTGTCACTCCGTATGACGGAGAGGTATCTCTAGGCCCACTCGGTAATGCATCATCATAATGAGCTCAATGTGACCAAGTGGTTGGTCACGGGATCATGCATTATGGAACGAGTAAAGTGACTTGCCGGTAACGAGATTGAACGAGGTATTGGGATACCGTTGATCGAATCTCGGGCAAGTAACGTATCGATTGAGAAAGGGAATTGTATACGGGATTGCTTGAATCCTTGACATCGTGGTTCATCCGATGAGATCATCGTGGAACATGTGGGAGCCAACATGGGTATCCAGATCCCGCTGTTGGTTATTGGCCGGAGAGCTGTCTCGATCATGTCTGCGTGATTCCCGAACCCGTAGGGTCTACACACTTAAGGTTCGATGACGCTAGGGTTAAAAGGAAGATTTGTATGTTATTACCGAATGTTGTTCGGAGTCCCGGATGAGATCCCGGACGTCACGAGGAGTTCCGGAATGGTCCGGAGTTGAAGATTTATATATGGGAAGTTGTCATACGGTCAACGGAAATATTCGGGGGCATACCGGTATTGTACCGGGGCCACCGGAGGGGTTCCAGGGGTCCACCAGGAGGGGCCACCTGTCCCGAAGGGCCTTATGGGCTGTAGGTGGAAAGGAACCAGCCCAAAGTGGGCTGGGGCGCCACCCCCAAGGGCCCATGCGCCTAGAGTTGGGTGGGGAACCCTAGAGGGGGCGTCCCCTTGGCTTAGGGGGCAAGCCCCCTCCCCCTTGGGCGCCGCCCCCCTCTAGATTCCATCTAGAGGGGACGGCCCCCTTCCCCCTTCTCCCTATAAATAGAGGGGTTGAGGGAGGGGTGCAGCACCACATTGAAGGCACAACCCCTCCCCTCCCCAACACCTCTCCTCCTCCGCAAGAGCTTGGCGAAGCCCTGCCGGAGAACTGCCACGCCGTCGTGCTGCTGCTGGAGCCCTCTTCCTCAACCTCTCCCTCCTCCTTGCTAGATCAAGGCGTGGGAGATGTCACCGGGCTGCACGTGTGTTGAACATGGAGGTGCTGTTGTTCGGTGCTTACATCGGAGTCCACCACGATCTGAATCGCTTTCGAGTACGACTCCTTCATCCACGTTCTTGCAACGCTTCCGTCTCGCGATCTTCAAGGGTATGAAGATGCACTCCTCTCACTCTCTTTGCTAATTGATCCATAGATTGGTCCTGGTGATGCGTAGAAATTTTTTAATTTCTGCAACGATCCCCAACACAACCAAACCAAAGCAAACAAGTTCAACAGACGAAAAGCAAAGCAAACGGCGAAGCACACAACACACGACACGCAAATCCTACACTCTCTCCCCCTTTGGCATCGAGACACCAAAAAGGCAGAGAGGGCACCTACAACAAAGGTGGTAGCTCAGGCGGAAAACGACTCCTCGTCGCCAGACTCCGCAGCAGGAATGTACTCCTCCTCAGAAACGATCCACTTGTAGCCCTGCTTAGCCATCCAGGCAGCCTCGGGGGTGATGCGGCTCTCAGAGCCGCTGGCCAGGTCCTCGCCGCACGCTCGCAAAATCCTGTTGTCGCGACGACAACCCTCCTTCTGAGCAACATGGGCCTTGTACTGACTCTGGACCTGCATGCAGAAAAGCCTCTTCATCTTGATCTTCAGCTTCTTCGCCCAAGAGGGCTCAGCAGAGGGAGTAGTGAAAGCAGAACGATCATCAGCAGCTTCTTCCTCCTCAATCTCATCCTCATCCACAGCCATCTTGGCAGACTTAGCAGAAGTGGTGGTGTTAGCCCATTGGGGCTTGATGCGGAGCCTGATGGGCTCATGACGAATCCACCCTGGAGCTTCAAATTCATCATTGGGAAAGTGCTTCTCCCAAGTCTTGGAGATCAGGTGAAACAGGTAAGGCCCATAGATGGGGACCTTACGGTTGAACACGGCGAACTGAAGCTCACACCACATGATATGTGAGGCATCAAGTGGCTGAGTCTGAGCCTGACGGGCCTCCTCACAAATGAGCATGATGTCAACGAGGTAAGCATGCACCTGACCCATGTCACCAATGTGTGGGAAGAGGGTGTTCCGGAAGAGCCGATGCATGATGTCAAGGAAGGGGTTAAGCACCCACACCTTGTTGCTGGGAAGAGTCTTCTGAACAACGAATGGCATGAGCTTGTTCTTGTTGGAAGACTCAGAGTTGGCATGAGGGCGAACTCCAACTGGCGTGTCGAGCCCTTCATCTGGAACGTTAAGCAACTCCATGAACTCCTTCCATGTAGCAGACATCTGGCGACCATTGGTCATCCAAGTCATGGTCCTTGCATCATCGACGCCGAAGTAGACCGAAGCAAAGAACTGTGCTATGATCTCTGGATCAAAAATCCTTGTGGAAGGTGAGCATGTGCTCAATGCCGAACTGCTCCACTAGATCCAAGGCCTCTCCAAAGTACCCACGGTGCTTGTCCTGCGTCATATGGTGCATGTCAATATAGTGAACTTCCATGTAGAGGTTCTGCTTGGCCTTGATCACATCCAGATAGATCAGATTCTGCTGCTTGGTACAGAAGAGATCATTGCCTCGCAAGTTAGCCCGAGGATTCACATAGGGATTGAGCTTCCTTTGAATGACAAACTCGGCCTGGGGCATCTCATCCATGCCCATGACGAGCTCCTTCTGCTTGTTGGCGGTGTGCTTGGTCCTCCGTTGGGAAGCAGATGACCCCTCTGGAGCTTCATCTTGGTTGCCCAGCCACTTTGACCCTGTGTCACGGCTGGGATTCGAGCGACAAGCAAGAGAACCGGAGCCACCACCTAGACACAAAATACAAGAACACGCACGGGAAACAAGACAGATCAATGCAAAAGACAAAGACCAAAGCTGAAGGAAAAAATAAGCACGAGATCTGGACAGAAAAAGAGTGCTGGATGAATCTACGGTAGTACCGGGCCGGTGTACGGATGTAAAAAAATTACATCCACTCCAGCCGCAGTAGTACCATGCCGGGGTGGCACGATAGTACCGCACCTGGGGCGGAAGTAAGTTTTTACTTCCGGGCGCCAAGCGGTAGTATGGCACCAAGGTACGGAAGTACCGCATGGCTCCAGATACAGGCAAGGCCGCGGTAGTACCGCTCCAGGAGGAGCAGTAGTACCGCGCGGATCAAAAACCGCGACAGAGAGTTACGGATCTGGATCTAGAACCTCCGCACTACAACATCGGTACTATCGTTGATCAACCGAAACTATTTTGACTATCCAAAGAGCATGCTTACTACAATACCATGCTTCTATGAATCCCTCTTGCACAGATTTAGCCAAAAATCTCAAGAACACCACATGCATCTCCCCAAGACCTAAAAGCACATGGAAGAACGAAAAGGATAGGAACTTGGGGAAAAACCTTGGTACATGGCAAGAGGGAGAGGTGGGGAACGATCCCACCGGATGGAATCCGAGGAGAGCGGCCGGAGGTGAAGATCCGGCGAAGGCCTCCGGTGCCGTTCTTGGGCAGGAGAGAGAGAGAGAGAGTCAGGGTGGGGAATAGAGATGAATGGGTATGGGGGAGTTAGAACTCCCCCTGTCCCGCTCTTAACCCCCACCTGCTCGCGTGGGCGCGGAAGTACCGCGGGTCATTGCGGTAGTACCGCCCGGGCGGAAGTACTGTGCGCCGGGCGGTAGTACCGCTCTTCCAGCGGCAGTAAAAAATTACTGCTGCGATTGTAGCGGTAGTACCGTGCCCCTGGGAGGCAACTGAGCAAACGCAAAGCTACCAACTCCTGCGGTAGTACCGTGGCCTGCCACGGTAGTACCATAACCCAAGAAAGTGCAAGTTTCACACAAGAGCAAAAGCAAAACAACCTTCGGGAACACCGAACAACAAAGAGGCGAAAACAAATGACGACACAAACTCGCACAGGGAAGAGGAAAGCACAAGACAACGAAGACCAACCACGAGACACAACCTCTCCAAGGAGAGTGCGGTGGCTGGAGCCACGTATGTTTGAGTCAATTGGTATGGCACTGTGAAGAATTATCCTTGGGCCCATGACCAAAACTCGTCTTTGAAGCACAAGTACCATCAAAGATGGCTAATGTGAAAGATTTGGTCAATTTATGCATAATGGGGGGAGGGAGAGTTCATTGAGAGAACAACACTCCCCCTATGTCCATGCCTACACCTAAATTAGACAACAAGTTGAGTGTGGTGGGAGGTGCAAGCGTTCAAGTCACATTGCTCGAATCAATAATATTTAGCTCATGCCTTAACTTCCGAAATCTTGCTTCATCCAAGGGCTTCGTGAAAATATCTGCAAGGTTATCATGAGTGTTGACATACTTGAGCTTGATCTCCCCTCGCCTAATATGATCCCGGATGAAGTGATACCGAATCTTAGTATGCTTCCTATTGAAGTGTTGCACCGGGTTGAGAGAAATCTTGATGGCACTTTCATTGTCACACCAAAGAGGCACTTTGTCACAAATGACACCGTAATCCTTTAAAGTTTGCCTCATCCATAGGAGTTGTGCACAAAAACTACCGGCCGCCACATATTCTGCTTCGATGGACGAGAGAGACACACAACTTTGCTTCTTGGAAGACCAACTTACCAAAGAGCAACCCAGAAATTGGCACCCTCCGAAAGTGGACTTCCTATCCACTTTGTCTCCCGCCCAATCGGAATCCAAAAATCCCTCAAGCTTGAAGTTTGCTCCTCTTGGGTACCATAAGCTGAAGTTTGGGGTATGAGCCAAATATCGAAAGATTCACTTGACCGCCACGTAGTGACTTTCCTTAGGTTCGGCTTGAAACCGTGCACATATTCCCACACTCAACATGATATCCGGTCTAGATGCACAAAGGTAAAGCAAGGAGCCAATCATGGAGAGATATACCTTTTGATCCATCGCTTTACCATTGGGATCAGTGTCAAGTTGGCACTTGGTAGGCATTGGAGTAGAAGCCGGCTTGACATCACTTAGCTTGAATCTTTTGAGCATGTCTCGAGTGTATTTGGCTTGGTTGATGAAGGTACCTTCTATTCTTTGCTTGATATCGAAGCCAAGGAAAAACTTCAACTCTCCCATCGAAGACATCTTGAACTTAGAGGTCATGAGAGCGGCAAATTCCTCATTGAAAACTTTGTTAGGGGAACCAAAGATAATATCATCAACATATAGTTGGCATACAAACAACTCCCCTTTGACCTTCTTAGTAAAAAGAGTGGGATCGATTTACCCAACCTCAAATCCACGATCTTGTAACAACTCGGTAAGGTGGTCATACCACACACGTGGGGCTTGCTTAAGGCCATAGAGTGCCTTATCGAGTTGATACACATGATCCGAGAAGTAGGGATCCTCGAACCTGGGGGGTTGCTTGACATAAACCAACTCATTAATAGGACCATTAAGAAAAGCACTCTTCATATCCATTTGTTGTAACTTAAAGTTGTGATGGGAAGCATAAGCAATCAACAAACGAATGGATTCAAGGCGAGCAACGGGAGCAAAGGTTTCACCGTAGTCGATACCCTCGACTTGGGAGTAGCCTTGTGCGAACAATCTTGCCTTGTTGCGAATGATGTTCCCATGAGCATCTTGCTTGTTCTTGAATATCCACTTGGTTCCAATGACGTTGTGGTTCCCTGGCGGCCTTGGCACCAATCTCCACACCTTGTTGTACTCGAAGTTGTTGAGTTCTTCATGCATGGCATTGAGCCAATCCGGATCTTCGAGCGCCTCATAGACCTTTTGGGGTTCAACACAAGAGACAAACGCGTGATGTTCACAATAGTTTGCTAATTGTCTATGAGTGCTTACCCCCTTTCTTAGGCTTCCCACCGCATTCTACATGAGATGACCTTTGGTGGTGAGCTTGGAAGCAATCTTCGCGGCATGACGCTCCAATTCCTCCTCGGATGTGGAAGGAGGAGGGCTAACTTGATTATCTTAAGCGCCGTCTTGAGCTTGTTCTAGATCTTGAGCTTACTCTTGATCTTGAACTTGCTCGAGGGGGAGAACTTGACCTTGGGCATCATTTGGTGGTTCACCACCATCTTGAGGTTGATCTTGCCCTTGGTCTTGTTCACGAGGTTGAGGGCCTTCACTTTGTTCTTCGGAAGCGTGTGGGTCTTGGGAAGGTGATGGCTCCACTTGAGTGGAGCATTGTCCTTCTCCTTCGGCCACAAGGGGTTCCTCAATGGGTAGAATATGACCAATACCCATTCTTCTTATGGCTTTGGGAGGAATTTCATCACCTACATCACAAGTACCACTTTGCTCCACTTGGGAGCCGTTGTTTTCGTCAAACTCCACGTTACACGTCTCCTCAATGAGTCCGGTGGACTTGTTGAGGACACGGTAAGCATGAGAGTTTGTAGCATAACCAACAAATATGCCCTCATATGCTCTAGCCTCAAATTTAGACAAACGAACACCTTTCTTGAGAATGAAACACTTAAACCCAAACACCCGGAAGTACTTGAGGTTGGGCTTGTTACTGGTGAGTATTTCATAAGGAGTCTTGTTCAAACCTTTGCGGAGATAGGGGCGATTGGATGCATGACATGATGTGTTGATGGCTTCAGCCAAAAAGTTGTATGGAGACTTGAACTCCGCCATCATGGTCCTTGCCGCATCCATCAACGTCCGGTTCTTCCTCTCCACGACACCATTTTGTTGAGGGGTATATGGTGCAGCATATTGATGGTTGATCCCCTCATCACTAAGAAACTCATCCAAGGTGTAGTTCTTGAACTCGGTGACGTTGTCACTTCTTATTGTCAAGATCTTTGCATCATGTTGATGTTGAGCTTAATTTGCAAAGTCGATGACGGTTTGTTGAGTCTCACTCTTCCTCTTGAAGAAAAATACCCAAGTGTACCTTGAATAATCATCCACAATCACCAAGCAATACTTTCTACCTCCAAGACTATCAAAGGATGGAGGCCCAAAGAGATCCATGTGAAGGAGCTCCAAGGGTCTCTTTGAGTAGATGATAGTCGTGGGAGGGTGAGCCTTTTCATGAAGCTTTCCTTCGATCAAGCACTGCAAGCACGATCTTTGGCAAAACTAACATTTGTTAGTCCATGGACATGGTCCCCCTTGAGAAGACTTTGCAAAGATCTCATATTAACGTGGGCTAAATGGCGATGCCAAAGCCATCCCACATCAACTTTAGCCATTAGGCATGTCGGGTCTTAGTGGGTTGCTCCGAAAAGTTAATCACATAAAGACCATTCTCGACATGCCCAACAAAGGCTACTTTAAGAGTCTTGCTCCACAAGAGGGTCACGGTATCAATATCAAAGAAAGTGGCAGAGCCCATGAGTGCAAGTTGACAAACGGAAAGAAGATTGAATGCAAGGGACTCAACAAGCATGACTTTCTCGATCGTTAGATCATGAGAAATGACAACCTTGCCAAGACCCAATACCTTAGAAGACGAGGCATCACCCCACTTGACATTGGTGGGCATAGAGGGAATCTTGTGCACGTCCACCACCAAGTCCTTGCTTCCGGTCATATGATTCATTGCTCCACTATCGAGCAACCATGATCCCCCACCGGAAGCAAACACCTACACGAGATCAATCCTTGGTTTTAGGTACCCATTTTGTAATAGGTCCTTTGATGTTAGTAACAAGGGTCTTGGGAACCCAAATAGACCATTCAACATGCCCATCACTAGCATAAACAAATTTAGCTCATAAGGAGAACCAACAAATTTAGCATAAACATGCCCATCACTAGCACGGCACAACACATAAGAAGGGTTAAAGTCGCCAGCTTTGTTGGAGGAGGTGGTTTTGCCCTTTTTGACATCAACACCCTTCACATTTTTCTTCTTCTCCTTAGGAGCACCCTCTCCCTATTTCACAAAAGTTTGCTTGAGAGGAGGAGGTCGTTTGGTCTTATCGTTCTTCTTCTTGTTCTTGGACTTGGGTGCGAACGCAATTCCCTCCTTGGCCACAACTTCCTTTTGATTGCTCAAAAGGTCGTTGAGGTTCTTCTCACCTTGAATGCATGTCACAAGGCCTTTCTCAAGTTGATCCTTCAACTTGGAATTCTCCTCCACAAGATTCTCATGCTCACAACACGGGTTAGTGGCATATGCATTATCAATTAATACCATATGAGGAAAGGTGGCCTTTTCCTTGGTTAGCTTAACTTGGAGTTGAGCATGAGACTCCTTGAGGTTAGCATGAGCACCCTTCAAGACCTTGTGGGCCTTGTCAAGTACATCAAACTCCTCCTTGAGTCTAGCATGATCAACCCCAAGTTTAGCCTTCTCGGAAGTTAGCACACAAGACACAACAAGTGCATGATCAAGATCTTTCTTTAACTTAGCATGGTCATCATTGTGTGACTCCTCAAGAGCCAAACGATGCCCACGCTCTTCCTCAAGAGCATTAGAGATATACGATATCTCATCGGCATAGTTACGACTATGACCTTCCATCTTAGAGATGGTTTCTTCATGAGCCTCGATCATGTCATTGGCTTCACCAAGTTGTTCCAAGAGAGCAACAAAGTGCTTCTTGGATTTGCCCTTGAGCTTACTCATAAAGGACTCAAATTCATTCACATCCTCATTAGACCCCTCATGTTCATCAATGCAACCCGTCAAAGAGGGATTAGTAATGATGGTGGTTTTGATGTTGGGGGTTACCTTGTTAGAGGCTTTGGCCATGAGGTACTTGGCGGTGATGTTCTCGTTGGGTGAATCGAAGAGAGACATCCGGGGAGTTGTGGCAATGGCAACGGATGCCATGGCCATTGCTTCACTATCTTCATCATCATCGTCATCCTCACGGTATTCTTCTTGAACCACCAACCCTTGAGTAGGAGTCTTTTTGGTGAAGTTGTTCTTGTTGGGGAAAGACTTGGCTTTGTCTTTTCGGATGAGCTTGCCACCATTGTCTTCCTGCTTCTCATAAGGACAATCCGCAACGAAATGGCTCACATTGCCACAGTTGTAACAAGTTCTTACTCGTTGCTTGCCCTTGAAGCCACTTGAGTTGGTCTTGTTGAAATTGGGCCTTGAGTTCTTCTTGCTCCAAAATTGCCTTGAAGCAAGAGCCATGTGCTCATGATAATCATATTTTGTATCTTCGGGGTTGCTCTCCTCATCTTCCTCTTCTTCCATAATAACATTGGCCTTCAAGGCAAGGTTGGGCTTCTTTGCCCTTTGAGAGCGGAGCACCGCGTTGTCGGCGGTCTTGTCCAAGATGCTCATTGCAACGAACTCATCCAACACTTCACTTGAGGTCATGGAGTGGAAGTCCGGTCTTTGACGAATGACGGAGGACATGGACTTCTTGTAGGGCATCATGGCCTTGAGGAACTTGCGCTTGATCCAATTGTCATCCATGTCCTTGCTCCCATGATCTCGGAGTGAGACCGCGAGTTTGGTCACTCTCCGAAAGAGCTCACAAGGTTCTTCATCTTCTTTCATTGCAAACTCATCGGCTTCATCTTGCACCACTTCATAGTTGGAGTGTTGAATGCTTGCACTTCCCCGATAGAGAGACACAATGCATTGCCATGCGTCTTTGGCCATGGCATGGGGTCGGAGATGAGGGAGATCTTCGGGAAGGATCGCATCTTGGATGATGAAGAGAGCATTCTCATTGAATTGATTATCCACTGCTTCTCTAGGGGTGAAGTTGCTTCAGTCATGTGGATAGAAACCTTCTTCAATGATTCTCCAAAGATTAGTATTCACATGATTTAAATGACACTTGAAGCGATACACCCAAGAATCAAAATCCTCATTTTTCACAATCTTAGGAGGAGGGCCGGCATGATTTAAATGAGTAGAGGGAATCGGTCCTCCATAAGTTGGAGGTTCCACATGGGCAAAGATGTCGGTGCCATTTCTACCACTAGTAGAAGGACCCTTCTCACTATTAGCTTCCCCCTTGTTAGAGTTAGCATCCGTCACCTTGTTAGTGGGATCACCCACTTTCAACGGTGAGGTAGATAGTTTAAGTCCTTCTAAGAATTTATTAAACATGCTTTCAACCTTGGTAGTCATGGAGGTTTTGAATGTGTCCAAGGCCACATTGAATTCCTCACGGGACACCGAGGTTTCCCCATCACCCGTAGACGAGATTGGATTCACACCGGAGTGCTCCTCCTCCCCACCGTCTACAGTGTCAACCATACTCTTCGGACGGCAAAGTCCTTAATAAAGAGACGAGGCCCTGATACCAATTGAAAGGATCAATATAGTTGACTAGAGGGGGTGAATAGGCAACTAACAATTTTTAGCTTTTCTTTACCAAATTAAACTTTGCATCAAAGTAGGTTGTCTAGAAATGCAACTAGATGAACAACCTATATGATGCAACAACAACAATAAGCACACAAGCAAGCAAGAGATATAACACAAGTAAGCTTGCAAAAGTAAAGGCGCGAGATAACCAAGAGTGGAGCCGGTGGAGACGAGGATGTGTTACCGAAGTTCCTTCCTTTTGAGGGGAAGTACGTCTCCATTAGAGCGGTGTGGAGGCACAATGCTCCCCAAGAAGCCACTAGGGCCACCGTATTCTCCTCATGCCCTCACACAATGCGAGATGCCGTGATTCCACTATTGGTGCCCTTGAAGGTGGTGACCGAACCTTTACAAACAAGGTTGGGTCAATCTCCACAACTTAATTGGAGGCTCCCAACGACACCATGAAGCTTCACCACAATGGACTATGGCTCCGAGGTGACCTCAACCGTCTAGTGTGCTCAAACACCCAGGAGTAACAATATCCGCTAGGGATTAGTGGGGGGAATCAAATTTCTCTTGGTGGAAGTGTAGCTCGGGGCCTTCTCAACCAATCCCGAGCAAATCAATAAGTTTGATTGGCTAGGGAGAGAGATCGGGCGAAAATGGAGCTTGGAGCAACAATGGAGTTTGGGGAGGGAAGGGGTAAGTCTTCTTGGAGAAGAAGACCCCCTTATATAGTGGGGGAACAATTCCAACCGTTACCCACCACTCAGCCCGTGACCCGCGGTACTACCGCATCACAGGAGCGGTACTACCACACGGTCCTGCGGTACTACTGCACGGGCCTGCGGTACTACCGTGGCGGACCGCGGTACTACCGTGGGCGCGGCAGAGCCTGGACCCGAACAGAAGAGCACAGACAGGGTGTGGTAGAACCGCAGGTGCGGTACTACCGCGACCCTGTGCGGTACTACCGCAGGGCAGCCACAGTTCAGGCATGGTAGGCACAGATGTAAAAAATTACATCCGTGACTACCTCTGCTGAGATTTTATCGATGCGAAAATCCGACACGGTACTACCGCGAACCAGGGGTGCGGTACTACCGTGAAGGGTGCGGATGTAAAAAATTACATCTACCCTACCTCCGCTCCTGCTGTTGCACCTGGCCAGGCGACACGATACTACCGCGCCGTAGCACGGTACTACCGCATAGGGCGCGGATGTAAAAAATTAGATCCGCCCCTACTACCGCTTGAGCAGCGGCGCCAGGTCAGAACTCATGGTACTACCTCTTAGGAGGAGTGGTACTACCGTGGAAGCCCACGGTACTACCATGCCGGAGCCCGGTACTACCGCTGGCTCCTGCGGTAGTACCGCTCGGAGGAGCAGTACTACCGCCAGCCTGAGAAGAGCAACTCGGAGTACTTCATTTCGTAGAGACAAGGTGAGACGGAGGAGAACTCCAAAGAGCCAAAGGAAAGGTGTCGGTGTACTAAAGTAGGGGGGTACCTTAGTACCCCGAACTCATGCACGGGCAGTCGCAACGACCCGCGGCAGGGCTTGCCGGGCGTCCGCCAAGATCCTCTGCGGCTACTTTGATGCCATTCAAGAACAGAGTACTCAAGCTAAAGCCCCGGCAAGAGGAGCTTGCCGGGAAGGCCAACCAAGGCCCCGGCAAGAAGAGCTTACCGGGGAGAAAACAAAGGCCCCGGCAAGAGGAGCTTGCCTGGAAGGCCAACCAAGGCACCTCCAGAGAACTTGCCGCGGCGCCCCGCGCGTCCCGGCAAGGCCCGACGACCGGCAAGCTTGCCGGCACGACAAGAGAAGGACCGTGGCAAGGCACTTGCCGCGGCAAGATCGCCAACCAAACTCCAGCACATCCGGCGACGTGTCATCACAAGGCCATCCCAAAGGCACGTGGCGAGGCACTGCGTAGCCATGCGGGGCGAGGTGGCAAGCGGAGCTGACAGAGACGCCATCGTGGCAACCGGAGGCTCACTTGACGGTCGCTTCTTTGCACTGTTGGGGCGACCGGACGGGCATTAAATGCCCTTGTCCCCTGCCGGCAGAGTTAGGTAGGGGACACTGTTGGACACTGTTCCACCAACCTGCGTTTTTACCTTTCAACCCCCTCTTCTTACGCTACCACCTGTTGATGCCCCCTTTAGACTATAAAAGGGAGGCCCATGCGCACGTAGAAGAGGTTCGGTTCATCTGGGACACAGGATTAGGGTTCATTCGGATAGGGTTCGGTTCAACACACACACACACACCACACCACCGTGCGCTCGCATTCGAGCAAGATCAAATAAAAACACAAAGCAGCAGTAGGAGTTTTATCTCTCCGGAGAGCTCCGAAGCTGGGTAAAAAATCGCCCGTCTCCCCAGCGCGCGCGCCCGACCTCGATCCGCTCTGCGCGCGGCCTCCGCCCCCTCGCCGGACTAGAAGGGGCCCCCCCATGCCCCATAGGTGCTCGCGGCCACGGAAGCAGACCGTGCGCCCCGACATGTTTGGCGCGCCAGGTAGGGGGCGCGTCGAGGTCGTGAGCATCCGATCCGGTCTCCGCGCGCGCTGCATCAACGCCTTCATCAACATGCCACCGAAGAAGAAGCCTTCGGAGGTAGCCGCTCCGTCTACATCGATTCTGCCGCCACCGCCGGAGCGGACGGGCGGTGGAGTGGACGCCGGTGGAGGAGCGGGTGCCGACGGTGGGACTCACGTCGTCACCAGATCCAAAAACAAGGCCCCGCAAGCGTCGGCGACCATGCAGACACCGCACCCTTCCCAGGAAGTGCAAGGTCGACAACGCCCCGGTGCTCCTAGCACCGTGCTCGCGTTGGAACAAGGCCAAGCTGGCGGGTCGCGAGATGCTCGAGGTCAGCATGCTCGCCCGCATGCTGGCGAGAGCGAGGTACGGTCGCCAGGGCGGGGTGTTGCACCTCCCAATCCAGTTGGGAGTTCGAGCACATCCCGCTCCTCGCGCCGCTCGTCGCTGCCACCACCCAAGACAGCAGAGGAAGCGCTGGCTCAAGCCCAGCTGCTCCTAGACTACCCTCCAGTGCCGCACAAGATCGACGACTGGAGGATGACCATATACAGTCTCATCGCCTTCGCCAACGGCGACAAGCCCCGGCAACCGAGCGCATCGAGGCCCCGACAAGGCATCCAAGCGCAAGCCGACGCCGACAAGACCGCTGGGGGGGCCACCTCTGTGCACTCCCAGCCCCGAAGGCCAAGATCGCCGGCTCGTCGGGCCAACCCCGACGGCGACTCCACCGCGTCGTCGGACCCGCGAACCCAACGCGATCAGCGCCACGTTCTCCAAGAACGGCAGCACGAAGACGCCCGCACTCGCATCGAGCGCAGGAGGGAAACGCGACGTCAATCTGACCAGCGTGCCGGGCCCACCGTCGACATGCATGCACTAGGGGAGCCAGGCGACTTGCCGTACGCAGCAGGTTGCCCTGCGTTCACCCGCGAACTGCGGCAAGTCCAGTGGCCCAAAACCAAGAACTTCAAGCCAGACGTGCCCGAGAAGTACGATGGCAGGATACATCCATCGGAGTTCCTCAGCATCTACACCATCGCGGTGCAGGCTACTGGAGGGCGCGATGAGAAGATCCTCGCCAACTACTTCCCGCTGGTACTCAAGCCCAATGTCAGATCTTGGCTCATGCACTTGCCGGACGGTTCCATCTCTTCATGGGCGGACCTGTGTCATCAGTTTGTCGGCGCCTTCACGGGTGGCCACAAGCCTCACGGCCAGGAGAGTGACCTCCACTTGCTCGTCCAGAAGGAGGGGGAGCCCCTGCGCAAGTACATACAGAGATTCAGCCAGGATGAGGGAGGAGATGGCGATGTGCAAGATCAGAGACGTCAGCGAGCTCTATGCTCTGGCCGACAACTGTGCACGAGCTGAGGAGGGGAGGAAGATCCCCGGAGAGGTTGCAGGAGCAGAAGGATCTGAAAGTGAGGATACCGCCCCGGCAAGGAAGAACCGGAGACGGAACAACAGGAAGAGAAAGACTAAGGATGTGCTAGCTGTTGAGCATTCTGGCAACGGAGGCGGCTCCGACAAGGCCAAGGCCGATGACTCTGGCGAGGCTGTAGTGGCCGCCGACAAGCAGGATGGTTCCGGCAAGCGGTATTGCAAGATCCACCGCACCAAGGGCCACGATCTCCAAACCTGCAAGAAAGTCGAAGAGATGGCGGAGCTGCAGAAAGCCGAGTACAAGCGCCGCGATAAGGAGAGAGCCCAGGGAGGTGGCGGAGGATCCGGCAAGAAGCTTCCCGCCCGGGGAGGACACCGCGGCAAGGCCAAGCCGCGGCAAGGAGATAGGCCTCCCCGCGGCCGCGACAAGGACGAAGATGAGGATGAGATGGAGGAAGATGAGACCGATGACCAAGAGTTTCAGAAGGCGACAGAGGTGCTGTGCGTCGACGGTGGCGCCTCTCTGCACGCCTCGCACCGCCAACTCAAGCAGTGGGTGCGAGAGGTGAACGCAGCGGAGCCGTCCGTCGAGGCGCTCAAGCCTCTGAAATGGTCCGGCACGCCCATCATTTTCGATGTTGAGGACCACCCTGATCGCATCACTGCGGTCGGGTGTTTGCCGATGTTGGTCTCACCAACAATCCGCAACCTCAAGGTCACGAAGATGTTGGTTGACGGCGGGGCCGGCCTGAACCTGATTTCCTCCATAGTACTCAAGAAGCTCCAAATCCCCGACGTCGAGCTCGAAGAAACTGGTACCTTTCAAGGGATAAATCCGGGAAGGAGCAAGCCCAAGGGGAAGATCATGCTGCCAGTAACGTTTGGCAGCGAGCTGAATTTCAGGACAGAGAGGGTCACCTTCGATGTTGCTGATATCCCATTACCCTACAATGGGATACTCGGCCGACCAGCGCTTGCCAAGTTCATGGCAGCCTCTCACTATGCATACAACGTGCTCAAGATGCCTGGCCCGATGAGTGTCATTTCTGTCCAAGGTGACAAGAGGTATGCACTCATCTGCGCCGACAAGATCTACCGGGAAGCAGCAGCCGCAGTAGAGCGCGAGCCACTTGCCGCTGAAGCTCCCCGGGGGAAGGAGAAACTCAAGTCCGGCAAGTGCAGCCCTGATGCCCACTCTGGCAAGCGCACCTCCCCGGAGTGCTGCGCTGCCGTCGAGAGCGCACCATCGAGCTCCACCGGCAAGTGCAAGAAAGCAAAGGCAGATCCGCCAAAGACCAAGCCCGGCAAGAACAGCTCTGGTACCTGCTCCGGCAAGCGCACCTCCCCGGAGTGCTGCGCTGCCGTCGAGAGCGCACCATCGAGCTCCACCGGCAAAGTGCAAGAAGGCGAAGGTAGCCCCGCCAGAGACCTAGAAGGTGGCCGCCAAGAAGGACGGCACCGGTGGTACCTTCACCATCAGTGCCACGCTTGATCCTAAATAGGAAAGCGCGCTCGTTGCTTTCCTGCGGGCGAATGTCGATGTGTTTGCGTGGCAACCATCTAACATCCCCGGTGTTCCCAGGGAAGTAATCAAGCACCGCCTTGCCGTGTGCCCTCACGCGCGGCCCGTCAAGCAAAGAGTCAGGAAGCAGCGGGATTGGTCCGAGGAGTACTCCATCCAACGTGGCTAGCCAATCCGGTAGTCGTGCGCAAGGCGAACGGGAAGTGGAGGCTCTGCATTGACTTCACTGATGTCAACAAAGCCTGTCCCAAGGATCCATTCCCCTTGCCGCGCATCGATCAGATTGTTGATTCCACCGCAGGATGTGATCTGCTTTCGTTCCTTGATGCATACTCAGGATATCACCAGATCTTCATGGCAGAAGAGGATGAAGAGAAAACCACATTCATTACTCCATGTGGCACGTATTGCTTTGTACGGATGCCTTTCGGACTAAAGAATGCTGGTTCGACGTTTGCAAGAGTAGTCAGTCATGCTTTCGAGCCACAGCTGCACAGAAATGTAGAAGCTTACATGGATGACATAGTGGTCAAGAGCAGAGACAGGGCAACTCTGATCCAAGATTTGGACGAGACCTTCACAAATCTGCGCAAGATCAATCTCAAGTTGAATCCCGAGAAGTGTGTGTTTGGAGTCCCTTCCGGCAAGCTTCTCGGATTCTTTGTGTCACAGAGGGGGATTGAAGCTAACCCCGACAAGATCGAGGCCATCGAGCAAATCGAAGCACCGAAGCGAGTCAAGGACGTACGAAGGCTTGCCGGCTGCGTTGCTGCTCTCAGCAGGTTCATTTCCAAGTCTGCTGAACGCACCCTGCCGTTTTTCAAAATCTTGAAAAAGGCAGGTCCAATGAAATGGACTCCGGAAGCGGAGGCTGCGCTGCAAGATTTGAAGAAATATTTGTCCTCCACTCCAACACTTGTCGCACCTAGGCCACAAGAGAAGTTGCTGCTATATCTGGCGGCAACCAATCAAGTGGTTAGTGCTGCGTTAGTAGCAGAGAGGGAGGCAGATGATGAGCCAGCGGCCACGGCAAGCGAATCCAGCGACAAGCAGGGGGCTTCCCCGACAAGCTCTGGCCCGACAAGCCCTGATCCGACAAGTTCTGGCTCCGGCAAGGATGGATCTGTACAGTTGCCAGAGGAGAAACAGAAGAAGATGGTGCAGCGCCCAGTTTACTTTGTCAGTTCCCTTCTACAGGGGGCTAGATCAAGGTACTCTGGTGTGCAGAAGTTGCTTTTCGGCCTCCTCATGGCCTCGAGGAAGCTGTGCCATTACTTTCAAGCACATGAGATCACAGTTGTCACTCGCTTTCCGCTGAAGAGGATATTGCAAAATCCAGAAGCAACAGGCAGGATTGTCGAGTGGGCACTGGAATTGTCAAGCTTTAGCCTCAAGTTTGGAAGTACTTCAACTATTCAGAGCCGAGCCTTTGCAGAATTCATAGTGGAGTGGACACCAACGCCTGATGAAGAGACTCCGGAGAGGAGCATCCCCGTCAAGGAAGCGAGCAGAGAGTGGATCATGTACTTTGACGGGGCCTTTTCGCTGCAAGGCGCCGGTGCGGGCGTACTACTTGTCGCCCCCACCGGAGAGCACCTCAAGTACTGGTCCAAATGCACTTCCCCAAGGAGCAAGCAACAAACAATACTGCAGAGTATGAAGGCTTGCTTGCCGGACTCAGAATAGCAGCAGAACTTGGGATCAAAAAGCTCATTGTCAGGGGTGACTCACAGCTTGTCGTCCGCCAAGTTAACAAAGATTATCAGAGTCCGTTGATGGAAGCATACATCGATGGAGTGAGGAAGCTAGAAGAACATTTTGACGGTTTGCAGATGGAACATGTTCCAAGAGCTCAGAATGACATTGCAGATGGCCTGTCAAAATGTGCCGCACTCAAGTTACCCGTGGAACCAGGAATTTTTGTGCTCAAGCTGACTCAACCATCTGTCACACTATCAACTAGACAGAGCAGAAAGAGAAAGTTGGTCACTGGCGACTACTTTCCGGTAGAGCTTCCCGAAGCCGCCGCCAAGAAGGTCCCCAGGCTCGACACAGAGAGCGCTGAGGAGCAGTCTACTCCGACAAGCCCTAGGGTTTGTTTCGTTGAAGCAGACGCTCCCGACAAGCTGTGTCCCGACACGCTTGCCGGGGAGCATCACGCTCCAGCAGGATCCCAGACTCATGCCGTGGAAGCGGATGTTCCCGCAGCTGCATTTGCGCCTTTAGTCCTTGTCGTCGAGCCACAGGCTCCGGCATGGGCACAGCAGATCGTCCATTTCCTTCAAACAGGAGAACCCCCCGAGGAGCAACAAGCAGCGGAAAGAGTAGCCTGACAATCAAGTATGTACTAGTTTGTTGATGACATACTGTACAGAAGAAGATTCAACGGAGTGAAATTGAAGTGCATTTCCCGGGAAGATGGACGAGAGCTGTTGGCAGAGATACATGGAGGCATATGTGGTCACCACATTGGCGCAAGAGCACTCGCCGGCAAGGCTTTCCGGCAAGGCTTCTTCTGGCCGACAGCCCTCCAGGATGCAACTGCACAAGTAACCAAGTGTGAAGCGTGCCAGTTCCATTCCAAACAGATTCATCAACCAGCTCAAGCTCTCCAAACAATCCCTTTGTCCTGGTCATTTTCGGTCTGGGGGCTCGACATCCTCGGCCCCTTCCCCCGAGCTGTCGGGGGCTTTGAGTACTTGTACGTTGCAATCAACCAAGTTCACAAAGTGGCCTGAAGTGGAGCCAGTGAGGAAGGTGACAGCACAATCAGCAGTCAAGTTCTTTAGGTCGATTGTTTGCCGTTTCGGGATCCCTAACAGGATCATCACCGACAATGGCACACAGTTTACGAGCCACGCCTTCATGCAATACGTCCAAGATCTTGGCACCAAGATCTGCTTCGCTTCTGTTGCTCACCCAAGAAGCAATGGTCAAGCGGAGAGGGCAAACGCTGAAGTGTTGCGCGGGCTCAAGACTAGAACTTTCGACAGGCTACACAAGTGCGGCAAGAATTGGATCGAGCAGTTGCCGGCAGCTCTTTGGTCAATCAAGACGACGCCAAATCGAGCCACCGGCCAGACGCCTTTCGCTCTTGTCTATGGAGCGGAAGCAGTTCTCCCCACGGAACTCGTATACGGATCGCCACGAGTGCTCGCTTACGATGAGCTTGAGCAAGAGCAGCTGCGCCAAGATGACGCGCTGCTCCTCGAGGAGGATCGTCTTCAGGCTGCTGTGCGAGCCGCTCGCTACCAGCAAGCTTTGCGCCGCTATCATAGCCGCAAAGTTAACGCCAGAAGCTTCGAGGAAGGCGACCTTGTTCTTCGGCGCGTTCAATCCGCCAAGAATCCAAACAAGTTGACGCCGAAGTGGGAAGGCCCTTATCGGGTGAAAAGAGTCACCAGGCCTGGCGCTGTCCGCCTAGAGACCGAAGATGGCATTCCGATGAGCAACTCCTGGAACATAGAACATCTTCGCAAGTTTTATCCATAAGGCGCGGTTGCCGGACCCGTTCCGACAACCACCTTTTGTACAAGCCTTGCCGCTGTTGCATGTAACACTTTGTACAAAGCCGGGCGCAGCTCCCGTGCGTAAATAAAAGTCTATGTGCCCCGCACATCTTGTCAAATTCAGTGCATTTCTATTTTCCTTGCATATATATCTGACACCTTGTGCAGCACTAGCCCCCGGTAAGCAATGAAGGACCTCAGGGTCCCATGTCATTATTTTCTCTTCTTTCTCATCAAAAAGAGCGTTCCTCCACCCACAAGTTCACCCGGGGGGAAGGAGGAGAGAAGATAAAAGTCTGGGCTGCGCATCGCGTTCAAAGGAAACTGGCCTTGCCGGGGGGAAGAAGACAAAAAAAGATAAGTAGCCAAAGTTTGAGCCTAGTCATTTTTTCTTAAGTTATACCCCTTGAACGGTCATGCCTTGTATGGAAAACCTGTGCGCGGAGGAATCGACTCGCGGTTCAGTTGCGCCCTGGATTCGTTTTCGAGTCCGCTCAATGGTCCAGGCGCGCCGCAACTGGCCCGACAAGATCTCTTGCCGGAAGCAGCACCTCCAGCGGGCCGCTGATGTCCCGCACTCAGCGAGCGTGCTGGCGCCGGCAAGGTCCCTTGAAGCGTAGGGTAAAAAAAAAGAAAGAAACATACAAGGAACGCAACAAAGTAAAGGGAATAACATAGCGAGCAGTATCCAGAGTAGAGTTATATTACAAGAATGACTTATTGTGGCACTGATTAAGTTGTTCTCGTGACCAAAACAACAACAGCAAGAAAACAGGAGAAGAAGGGCGGCCTAATCCGCGCGCCCGCCATCGACCCTCCTGACCTCGTTCACCTTGTCCACGATGGGTGCGACGATGGCCTTGAGTTCTTCCAGATCAGCGCCCTCCGGCAGCTTCTTGGTGACGCGGGAGAGGTCGATGCCCGGGTTGCGGAAGAGGACCTTCACCAACACCTTCTCCAAGACCCCGGCGCAGATCGCGCGTGACTGGTCGGCCAGCTGCTTCGGGATCCTTTCTCGGAGCTGCCGGAGAGCCGTCACCACATCCTTGAAGAAGAGCGTGAGCTTGGCGCTGGGCTGGAGATTCTCCTCGGAGGAGTACCCGAAGCCCGCCAAGTTCAGCTCCGCCAATTCCTCGTCGATGAGCGCGGCGATGCTGACGAGGCCTTCCGTCTAGAGCTCCACCATGGTCTTGAAGGTGTTCTGGGTCTCGGCAGCCCTCGCCAGCAGCTCCTCGTTGCCCTTGAGGTCTTTCCTCAGGGTATCTTCTCGCTTCTTGGCGGCGTCCAGCATCTCTGTCAAGGCGGCCAATTTCAGCTCCAGATCTGCGCTCAAGTCCTTAGCGGCGTTCAGCTCCTTGATCTTCTCGGAGAGCTGGACTTGCAGATCGCCGTGAGCGCGCGCATCCTTCTCGCGATCGCGCTGGAGTGCGGCAAGCTCTTCGTTCTTCCTTGTCGCATCCGCCTCCAGCTGCGTCACCTTCTCCTCCAACTCCTTCTTGGCGGCTTCGGCGGCCGCGGCGGCGTCCTTCGCCTCCTTGAGTGCCCCGCCAGGTGATTGTTCCCGGACGGCAAGCTCTTCGTCATGGCTGTCCAAGTGCGCCTTCCTCTGTATCAGCTCGCCGTCTCGCTTGGATAGCTCCTCGGCGGTGAGCCTCTGCTGCTCCTCGGCTTCAGCCTTCTCCAGAATGAACGCCTTCTTCGCCTCGTCAAGCTGCACCCTCTCCTCGGCAATGGACTGGAGGGCCTCCTGGTTGCGGCTCTTGAGTTCTTGCGCATGTTTTTCTATGTCAACTCCCGCCTGCACGACAAGCACTTCCCGGGACTCAAGCTTCGCTTGCCGGACGCGGTAGAGTGACACCAGCTTTCGGAGCAGCTGCTCCTCCTCGGACTCGTCGCTGCTGCTGCTTGGCCTGTCGACCATCGCCAGCCCAGCGGAGGCAAGTACCTCCCCGTCAAACTCCTCTCCTTCAACCGGTGCCCTGGAGTTCGATGCCCAGGGGAGCTTGATATATACGCCTTCGCCGGCTTTCAAGTAGGCGCCGGGCTGGGGCTCCTCGGAGCCTGGCGCCGTATCAGTAGCGGAGGGGTCGGCAGTCGGAACAGCGCCTTGCGCTCCCGCGTCCTCCGGGTCATCGGCACGGTCGCCGGACCCCTCGCCAGCCCCTGTGCCAGCGGCCTCGGCGGCCTCTTCGCCGACGGGCTCCTCCGCGCCGGCCCCTTCCTCAGCGGCGGCGGCATCCCCAGTTTTGCCGCGCCCGTCCTCCTCGCCGGCGGCCTCAGCCTCCATTGGGTCCCCAAGGGGAGGATCTGAAGGCAGAGAAAGGAAGGGACAATCAAGCAAATATCCAAAAGAAGGAAAAGGGAGATCAGCAGGGCCCGAAGGAGAGTCCCCGACAAGGAGGGTCACCTATGCTGAGCTCTGTGATCGTGGGCTCCACCCCCGAGGGCTCACTGGTCCCACCCCTTGCCGGAGACCCCATTCTTGCCGGAGATGGCTCCCATATCGGGGAATCAGCCCTTGGTGGCGTAGTCGAGGCCGACGACACCTCCGGGTCGGCCTCCGACTGCTCCTGGTGAGCCTGTTCTTCTCCTGTATAAAAAAGAGCCAATAATCAAGATATTGGCAGAAGAAGTAGCGATCATGCGCGCCCCACGACAGGGAGTGGATTGAGGCACTTACGCTGGGGGCTGTGCTGGGAGCTGCTACGAGGGAAAGGGACCGGGTCCGTCAAGGTCGTCTCAGACGTATCTTCCGCTGCCACAGTAGGATCGTCCTCAACTACAGGGACCTTGGCCCTCTTCGCCGCTCTCTCCGCCAAAGTCCTGAGACCGAATAGGAGTTTGAGAGGAAAAACAGATTAGGTACAAGACAAACAACAACAAGGATCAAGCGAAAGGCGAGTGCAGTACGGAGGAAGCCTTACTCCTCTTCATCCTCCTCCTCCTCGTCGTCATCAGAGCTCAGCGCGGAAAGGTCAAACTCCGGTGCCCATCCTGCGCGGTGTGGCGGAGGAGTTGGCTCCCTCTGGTGCTTGCCAAGGGCTGCGGCAGGGTCAGGCATGGCGGCCCGGGAAGACCCCGCCTCAGTTTTCGGCGCGGCTTGGGACCCTCCCGCGGTGACGAAACTTGCCGCGGCAGAGCGCGTCCCGCGGCGCCGCGGCTGCTGCGGCTGCTGATCGGCCTGCGCCTCTGCCAGCTCTCCAACTCGACGGAGACACCTTCTCGGTCGGAACTGGGGCTGTGCGGAGGGCTCCATCGGCGGCAAGTTGCTCGAATACGGCCGACCACTCGCGCCCTCGGCGGGTTGGCTCACTTCGGCCGCGGCCTCCCCTTCGTTATCGCCCTCCCCGGCAAGATCTTTCCAGGCGGCAAGGCTTGCCGCCTCAGCTGCTTCCGCCTCCGCCAGCGTGAAGCCAAACTCGCCCGCGGCAGCGGCTGCCGCCACCTCCTCGGCCCTGCTAGCGATGTACGCCAGCTCATCGGCAGTGGTGGTGCGGGTGAGGAGCTTCTGCTCGTCAGAATTGACTGCCGTCTCCGACAAGTCATCGAAGAATTGCTGCACGACCTCGGCGGCGGGCTCTATCCAGTTGGCACTTACCCCGTGCGAATCACACTCTGGCATCACTGCGCAGATGCGATCGCGCTGGGAGTTGTTGCACAAGGGGATGACCCCCTGCGGCAGCCGGAACCACTCTGGATGATTGGCGTCGTGCTTGAACGTCTCCCTCAGCATCGCGTCAAGCTCCAGAACCGTGAAGTTGAAGTTGAGGCCTGGGCGCAGCCTCATGAAATCCGCCAGGCCGCCGAACAGCCAGGCGGGACTCCCCCTTGCCTGCAAAGGGGCGATACGACGGCGAAGGAAATCTGCGCCGACCGCCCCTGTTGTGAGTCCGGCATGCCGGAGCCGGAGGATTCGGGTGGTGGTGATCGTCAGTTTGGCGTCGTCTGGCGACAGAGCGCTCCAGTCGCCGCCGCGCACCACCCGAGTCTTGCGCAGCTTGGTGAACGACGGCGGATCGGCGTCACAGATCCAACACCACTCCGCCCTCCACTCGTTCCACTTGCTGCGGAGCTCGCCCGTCAAGTACGCCTCCTTCATGCCCATCCGGGAGGTCCAGGCGATTCCGCCAGCCAGTGGCTCCCCTTTCTCAGCCCGAGGGGAAAAATAATGGCGAAAAAGAGCGACATTGGGGAGGATACCAACGAAGTTCTCACAAAGGTGCGCGAAAACCGCCATTGTCAGAACGGCATTGGGGGTAAAATCAAGCAGATGGAACCCATAGGTATTCATGATGTCGCAAAAGAAATCGGAAAAAGGCGGGCAGAGCCCGCAATAGAAGAACACAGGGAAGAAGTAGTACCCTCTGGGGCACTTCTTCGATTTGGAGGCTTCCGCGGAAAGCACCGGCATGCGCGGGTGCGCCCGCGTTTCCGTCGACCAAAAGAGGTAGAACCCCGACCGCAATGCCTCCGGGGTGAGCTCAGGGGAGAAGAGCACCTGCTTCTTACGCAGCTCCTCGAGCTCCAGTGCCTCGGCCAACTTCGCGGCCTTCGCGGCCTTCGCAGCCTTCGTAGCCTTCCCGGCCTTCGGAGCCATGGCGGGGGCAGCGGGGGAAGGCGAAAGCGACGGCGACGGCGGCGGCGACGGGCGGCGGGACGCTGTTTCGTTCTCGATTCAGGAGACGGAGGAGAGCGTCGGAGCTTTCGGAGGAAGGAACCGCAAGTGGCGAAAGTGGGGGAACGACCCCGTTCCCTCCGCTTATAAATAGGGGATGCGGACGTTACGCATTTCCTGGAATTAAATATTAACCACGTCTCCCACGACGCCGCAATCGACGCGTGCCGTTGCGGAGGACGCGGTGGACACGGAGTTCGATTCTGTGTGGACCCAGGCCACGCGTGCCCGTGCACTGTTTTGGGCCTAGCCTAACAATGCTCGGCACCGTGTATGGCCCAGGCCCGGGGGCTTCTGTCGGTGTACTAAAGTAGGGGGGTACCTTAGTACCCCGAACTCGTGCACGGGCAGTCGCAACGACCTGCGGTAGGGCTTGCCGGGCGTCCGCCAAGATCCTCCGCGGCTACTTTGATGCCATTCAAGAACAGAGTACTCAAGCTAAAGCCCCGGCAAGAGGAGCTTGCCGGGAAGGCCAACCAAGGCCCCGGCAAGAAGAGCTTACCGGGGAGAAAACAAAGGCCCCAGCAAGAGGAGCTTGCCGGGAAGGCCGACCAAGGCACCTCCAGAGAACTTGCCGCGGTGCCCCGCGCGTCCCGGCAAGGCCCGACGACCGGCAAGCTTGCCGGCACGACAAGAGGAGGACCGCGGCAAGGCACTTGCCGCGACAAGATCGCCAACCAAACTCCAGCACATCCGGCGATGTGTCATCACAAGGCCATCCCAAAGGCACGTGGCGAGGCACTGCGCAGCCATGCGGGGCGAGGTGGCAAGAGGAGCTGACAGAGACGCCATCGTGGCAACCGGAGGCTCACTTGACGGTCGCTTCTCTGCACTGTTGGGGCGACCGGACGGGCATTAAATGCCCTTGTCCCCTGCCGGCAGAGTTAGGTAGGGGACATTGTTGGTCACTGTTCCACCAACCTGCATTTTTACCTTTCTACCCCCTCTTCTTACGCTGCCACCTGTTGATGCCCCCTTTAGACTATAAAAGGGAGGCCCATGCGCACGTAGAAGAGGTTCGGTTCATCTGGGACACAGGATTAGGGTTCATTCGGATAGGGTTCGGTTCAACACACACACACACCACACCACCGTGCGCTCGCATTCGAGCAAGATCAAATAAAAACACAAAGCAGCAGTAGGAGTTTTATCTCTCCGGAGAGCTCCGAAGCTGGGTAAAAAATCGCCCGTCTCCCCAGCGCGCGCGCCCGACCTCGATCCGCTCTGCGCGCGGCCTCCGCCCCCTCGCCGGACTAGAAGGGGCCCCCCGTGCCCCATAGGTGCTCGCGGCCACGGAAGCAGACCGTGCGCCCCGACAAAAGGCGGTGCAAAAGGAACGTGTACGTGAGATTCCACCCAAACCTTTCCAAATCGGACCCCCTCTTAATAGTACGGCTTTCCTACGACTCGACTCCACCAAAAAGAACCATAGAGAAATGCCGTCTTCAATAATCTTCGAGGGGCAACAAATCATCTTGTGATTAGTCATGATATATCTGAAAAGCTCAGTACACACGATTAGTCCTCAAAAGCATTGTCATCAATCACCAAAACTACTAAGGGACAAGAATGCCCTTACAACTTCCTTGCAAACATATTCTTCATGTTCTGATTCAGCTATGCTTACGTGAGATACCTAAGTGTTTAGTACTGCGGAGGTTGAGCCAAGTTGCAAGGGGTGGACTTCCCGTGAAGCGCACTAGCGATCTGTTTTCATGGGGATGGGCAGGTGCAGGGGACAGAGCTAGGTACAGCGAGTTGACTATCTTATCTGTCGAAGCAACTCATAAAGCATGCCATAAACCATTTTTATTCGACAAGTTCAAGGCGGCTCTAAGGGACATAATAGATAATGATTACACTGAGGAGGATGAGCCTGGTGCGGAGGAAAAGTTTGTGAATGATGATGCATTTGAGCCTAATCAAGATCATGGTCTTGTTCATGATCCCGGAAAAGTTAACACCAAAGGCGCACCAAAACAGAATGTTAAAGGCCGTAGTAAGGATGGTCCTGATGTCACTAAAAATGGGCGACCTAAAGCTTTTGATGAGAAAAGAAAACGTCAATGTGGACAGTGCGGTCTTATGGGTCATTATAAGTCCACGTGCCCTCAAAATCCTAAGTATGATTTTTGTATGTTCTTGTAAATCTTATTGTTCAAGCTAAATTTATTTGTTTATTGTGAATTAACACATATCTTACTGTTTTGGTATGTAGGAACTTTGCTTGAATTCTGGAGTATGGAAGATTGCTTCGCCCTTTGATTGAAGGCAGTTTTTTGATGGATTGCTTCTATCTATGAGATCTTTTTTACTTGTTAAATTATGCTATATGAGACTTATTTTACTTTGTTGATGCTAGACTTTGTTCATGTCAGACTATTTGCTAAGATACCCACATATGTATTTGTTTGATGACAGAATATGTAATGCAAGAAGTATTTTTACTCTATTTTTTTGATGTGCTCATTATGCACTGTAGTGCCGTCGCTGTTTACTGTTGGTTTTCTGCACTGTCGCCGTCGTTGTTTACTGTTGGTTTTCTGCACTGTCGCCGTCTCTTACAACCCCGTCGTTTTTAGCTATTTTTTAAAAAAAAGCCCGACAGGTGCGCCGGCCAGTCTGACATTACACAGACTGGACCGACGGCACTGTCCTACAGGGCAGCGTCGGACGGCGACAACATAGCGAGTTAATCACAGGAGATTGACTGCCTTTGTGCCGCCGGGTATATAAGCAGGTCGTCGCGCGCTCCGTCGGGCGAGGTGGGACTAAGCATTTCCCGTTGCCCCGCGTGGTACTTGGGCCGTCGTCTGCCCGACTGTAAAGTGTTATTGGGCCGGCCACGCGGTCACGCGCGTCGCTGCCTAAATGGTGCGCAAGTGCTCAACTCATCACCACCGAATCTTTCATTCAGAAGGGATTTGATTGGCACCCGACTTACGTCATGGCATAATCTCTTATCTCGTTTGGATTCGATTAACTTGACACAAGGCCGGGACATGTTTCGCTGGAACCTTACAACATCTGGGTCTTTTACAATAGACTCTATGTACCGTGCGCTCACGTATTCCGAGGTACCGGTGAGTAATAACAAAAAATTTGGAAGGCGAAGATTCCACTTAAAGTTAAAATCTTCACGTGGTATCTTTGTAGGGGAGTTGTGCTAACCAAAGACAACCTCGCACGACGCAACTGGCAAGGAAGTAAGAAGTGTTATTTTTTGTACTCATGACGAGACAATCAAACATCTTTTTTTCTAACGTAAGTTTGCGCGTTCTACATGGTCAATCATCCAAATAGTGTTAAATTTGTATCCGCCCACGAGTGTTGCCAATATTTTTGGTCATTGGCTGGACGGTATTTCAAATAGGTTGAAAACGCTAATAAGGGTGGGAGCGTATGCCTTATTATGGTCGCTTTGGCTACATAGAAATGATTTGCTTTTTAATAACAAAAATGTCTCTACGTTGCAGGTTATTTTCCGTTATACGTACTTGCTTTGTACGTGGTCTACACTACAACAAGCGAAGTACCAACCATTTTTCAAGGTGGTCTATACGCGGTTGGAGCAGGTGGCCATGGAGGTTTTTGCCCAACATGGGTGGCAGCGTAATCTCCGGATCGGTCCACCATCCATTTCGACATAGGCATAGTCTCAGTCTATAGGACTACTGTTGCCGAATTGTCGGCTTTTTTACGTTCTTTGGTCAGACTATTGGTTTTGGTTGTGTGCATCCTAGTTATGCAGAGGCTGGGTGATACTCTTAATGCTCTGTATCTCTCGATGCTACATTTGGAGTTAATAAAAGCGCCCTTTATCGGAAAAAAAATCTAGTACCAATGCTTGCTTTCTACATTGAGTTGCATCGGTTTTTGAAAAAACTTCACATTTTCTAAATTAGTTTAGTCATTGGTTTTGCTTCTTCGGTTCTATTATTTTTGTCAGGGGAGTTGGAGGTTGGGTTGTTGACGTCATGGAAGACTCCTTTCCAGGGTCTAGCCTTGGTTTGTCCCCACCGAGAAGTAATACACTAGGAGAAACGGGTAATAGTTTTCTTGATTGCTCTCGTGTCCTCTGGAATCTGTTATTCCTTTTCCATCATCAGGATGACAACAAGTCTTCTTCCCCTTCAGTTTTACCAATACTTAGTTCAATGGAAACATGTCTATTATTATATCTTAAATTAAAGGGTATTGTCCTTTTAACAGGGAAGAAGAACACACGAAACAAACCTTATGTGCCATGGTTGAAATCAGCTGCTTATGCAATAATGATCACACTCTACAGGTATGATTTTTTTAGGGTGGGGGTGAGGGGGGCTATCTTGCCTAAATTTTTGTTGTTCATGCTGCAAAATTAGTGCAACCTTAGTACAAAGAGCAACATTTAATCAGAGCAAAATGGAAAAGCCACTTGAATATGCAACAACAGATATTGACAGTTGTTTCCCCCCTAGGGAAATGGAAAGAGGGAAGGAATTTATGATGAGGCAAGAGCTTATTGATGCTGCTGAAGCCAGTGGTCTGTCACAACATGCAATAGGGTACAGTTTCAGTGACTCATCAGTATATGCCATAGCTGCTGAGTTCATCTGATATTTTAGTGCATCACTAACTGTCTATGTTGTATTATGAGCAGCCCAAACAACATTCGGTTCAAAAAAAGTAGCCCAAACAACAGTAGGAATTCTCGGAATGACGGATACAGTTTCACTGGATGGAATAGCATGAAGACGTTAACAAATAGGATCTGGTTGAGAAAAAGAGTAATCCTGCAAAGTAATGTACCAGGCTCATCCTCATGCTAATGTTATGTTTTTCCGTCATTTATTAGAAAAAGAATTGGATCTTTTAGGGGAGTAAACCCAATACGTTTTATACTCACGTATTAGAGCACAAGTTTTATTACCTTCACATCACTGGCTATTGCTGTATAATGTACTATTGTGGCTCTGCTAGCTATTGGTTGTGAACTTTTTTACTTTGCCTGGTCTTTCTTAAATGATAAAATGATATTTTAATGGACTCAAACTGAAGGAGATACCAGAGCTATAAAATATGTCACTTGTATGCATGAACTTGACTCTCATTAGAGGGTTCATAGGGTTTTCACGTATTTAAGTATGATTGTGTCTGCACTAGTTTATCCGATTCATGCTCTTGTGACACTCACCGGATAGAAAAGCCTCTCACATGTTTTGGTCTGAGTGTGGATCGGCTGGATCCAAAAATGTGGCTAACCTCTGGTGTGCTTTTGCTGTTTGGTAAACTAGATGACCCGTTGCGCCGATGGCGCAAGGGGCGGGAGTAAGGCAAGTATGGAAAGAGTGAACCTAAATATATATATATATATATATATATATATATATATATATATATATAGGGGCAGATTGGTACACGGCTGGGGTTGAATGTTTTTATTGTTCATAACAGAAATCCCTTCAACATCATCATCCAGGCTCCATTAGTACTTGTGCAGATTGTTCAGTGTTGTTGTTAAATAACTAGTGATTGAAGCAGAGGAAAGCAGCAAAGATAGAAAATCATACATAAGATCAATAGATGGATGTGCTGCCCATGAGTAATAACATCTGGGGTTACATAGGTTATAATATCGCCGGCAGTTGTACAAAAGCAATGTATGGCATCATCGGCAACCACAGGTAAGGTTCATCCATCTATTTGGGCCATCAATGCCACAGGGCCCATGCATCATGAACTAAGCGACAAGGGCATATCCCAAAGGATCATGTACAGGATCAGGGTTTTTAGCCGAAATATAGGAATCTATAAGAGCCGGCGTGACAACTCTCTCATCATCCTTCTTTTGCCAAACAAGGATGTATGGGTATGGCAATCCCCTCTTCTGAAACTCAATACTGTGCAAGATTGAAAATAGGAGAGAAAGGCGACATAAAAACCGTAAGAAAGACGTTGAAAGAGAAAGAGCAAAATGAAAGAGGCTTGCAAGGGGCAGTTCCAGGAACAATAAGACCAAAGGCATTCCCATTTTTGATCCGATGAAGATATTGCATAAGCTTTACGTGGTACACCCTAACAGCTTCCGAGAAAATGTGTTCCGACTTGTAGTTAATTATGAACATGAATCATATAGGACAAGACCATAAAGAGAGCTATCCTTGGGCTAATGAAAATAATCGTGAATACTGAATCTGCTGCGCAGTATAAAAGAATTCGGTTATTACCTTGGCTGACTTAGGAAGCAAATGCACGAGCCATCATCAACATCAATTTATATATTCATCTTGACAGGGGTTGAAGAAAGATAATTAGGAAACTAAAGGCTGACATGGAAAGTTCAGTAATTAGAACACCAACACCTACAGCTTCCAAGAAAAAGCTTAACAACCCGCAAACATCATCTGAAACATTTCAAGCATTAAGGATGAAAATTAAAAGTCAGAGATACTACTTGCGGTGTCCATCGTTATCCTCATTTTTGGGTAGCTGCAACTGTTAAAATAAATTTCCTTGGTTATTAGTTTCCATCTAATTGGAAGATACATGACACGAATATGAAATGTTGGTCATCCAGTATGTCTAAATGGAAGATACATGGAAAAAAAATTGAATGGAACATCAAGCCATTAAAATGCATTTGAGATCAAAATATATCATGCACAAAAAAATGAGCTACGCTGTCGTTATTCTATTTTAAAGAAAAAAGAGAAGAAAAACACGGAAAGATTAAAGATGCAGGATCCATTAGAAAGAAAGGAATAAGCATTGGTGGAATGTGTACAGGATCCATTGGGAAATCTTAGTATGATCTTGTAAGTGCCGGAGATATGATCACAGGGAATGTTTGATGGAAACATTTATGTGAAAGCATGCATAAAAGGAAAGGTTGTTTCTTGAGTCATATTGTTCTAGAAACAACAGTGGAAGAGGAGTCCTTCACACATATACAATAAGCGATGGTAAACCGCTTTTGACCATAGAGACAACAATAAAATCTAAATATCGTAGACTACTTTTCACCATACAGGCAGCAAGGGAGGACTAAAGTCTATACATATCTTGCTGAGAGTAGTCCAAAATGGGAAAGATGCTGGTCTGATAGATATGAAACAAAAGGTGGTTGTTGCAGTAACCGCCGAAGCACGCTGTCCAGGAAACATTGAGCAAAGTTTACCAGAAACTGTTTCTGTTTGCTTCGAGGCGCTGTTCAAACTTCATAGCAATGTAGCATAGCCTCTACATCAGTCCTTCGATGCTTGAAAGAGCTGTTTTCATAACTCCCTTGGTGTTATCCTTTCCTTTCAGATGGCAAGCAGCTGTGTGTTTTCTATTTGGGCAGAATACGAGCTCATATACCTGACAGCGTAGTAGCATGTTTTGCGCAGCTTCTTGATTGTCTCATTCGATGCAGTCAACCATTTGACCAGATGCCTCACTTGATTTTCTAGCCTCTTGACATGGGTGTAGTGGTAGCCCCTCATTTCTTTGCCATATGCATTTTCCATGTATCTAATAGCCTCCATAGCAGCACTATCTTCTGCATCTTCATAGCTATCTAAGATTGCACCTGGTATAGAACTCGGGACAAGTGAACCATCTAGCAATTCCAAAGTAGAAATGAAAGTAACTGTTACACGATTCTTTCCGCCTGGGTACATTTTGTGATGGTAAGTTGCAGGGGGTAGCTTTAGATCTTTCAGCATGAGGTCAAATATGTGGGCATAAGGAATCACTATCAGGTAGTCATTATCCTGTAGGGACAAAGGAAGGGTAAATTTTTTGTCTCATAAAATAATAGCTGAACCAATAGATGAGGATTTCAACTGGACATGACAATTCGATCGAGGCTATCTCTAGGATGAATGAACTATAACAGGTGTTTAGAATATTACATTTGGCACAGGCGTTTCTGTCCTTGACTCCATGGATCCTGGGGAACCCTCGTTACAGATGATACCAATGTCCATGGCCTCCATGCGTGAGCTTCTGGATCTGAGATTGAAGAGGGATACTACAGTGAGGAGGAAGGAAATAGAGAAGGAGATCGGAAAGCAAGTGATGAATCACAAGGAAATAGAGAAAGAGATTGGAAAGCAAGTGATGAATCACCTCTTTCTGTAGCAGGGGCTGATGGATCGCTGGTGGAGCCACGCCGGTCAGCAGAGAGAACAGAGCTAGGAGCCTGTTGATTGGGGATTTAGGTCAAAAGTGTTCTCGAGCAGTGGTTATATACGATGCACAGGCTCAGATAAATGTGGTTGGGCTGGACCTGTATGGGCTTTTACAACTGCTTATGATGGGATTGTTTCTGCGTTTATCAATTCTGAGTTTCATTTGGCTTGGATATTTACATATGTATATATTGAATGGAGTAAGAAAAAAAGCTAATTATAGGTCTTGCAGGTAGCAAGTCAAGCTTCCGTGGATAGATACATGACTTTTTATTCTCAGAAGCAAAGTACGCAAAAGCGTTGAGCAAAGAATATTAGAAAGTCATTTAAAATGTTAGGAAGTCATTGTAAAAATGGTCAAATGGGCGAACGTGGAATTCGAATAGGAGTACTGTCAGAATATGAAATAATTCTCCATGGAATATAGCTAACTACACAACACTAAGAAATGAAGCAAGAACTGAAAAATTAGTAAAAGATAATTTTAGCAGGTAGGAAGTGCTGGGTGCACCTACATATAGCATATTTGTACAACCACTGGAACATTTCAAGGATCAATACAAAAACTCTGCAAACATTTAAAAGTTCACATAGAGTAGGACTACTTTAGAGAAGAGTTTCCAATACATGATATGCTATTAATAGAAACAGATAACATCATTTGAAACTTAAATAATAAACTGCATGAGTAGCCCATAATTATACAGGTCCAGTGTCGTTTAATTCTTGTACAGAAAAACATTTGCTGAGCAACCAAAACAAATAAGACATGGTAGCGATAATATGGAGAGGCATCATTGACACTTGAGTCATAGACAGAGGGCAAAACTCCTTCAACACGGGCACATATGCTTGCATTTGAGCAACATCAGTCCTGTCTACGCACCCTAGATGTTGGGGATGATAAAGTAGTTAGACGTTTACATTCGAAGGCACATCAACAGGCGATATCGAAGTATGCAATATCAGATAAAAAAAGGTCACTCAAAGACATTGGTTATATATGTACGGAACAGTAGATAAGGAAACCAACGCCAAATTAGTACGCTATATTTTGTTTTTTTTTTTTGCCGATGCTTTACGTTGTGAAAGAAATGCTCTAATAATTGTCTAGACGACGTATGGGTGGATGAGGATGATCACTACTGGAAAGTAAGAAACAGATAATCTTGTGTAAAGAGAGATGTAGATGTTGTAACGAGAGTGCTAATGACAAGCACGGTATGCTCAATTCTAAAAGAAGGTGCATATATTAATAGTGCAGGACCGGGATTTGTGCACCAACTTATAAGGATAAGCACAGAACCGTATGTAAGGCGAGCAAGGTCTAGGCAGTGCATTTGAAAATGCTACACAGGAAATGATTCTAGAAGCTGTCTTACATGTGATCCGTGCTTTTAGTCTTTAAAGAGTAAAGCTCCGCGGGCAACAGGCTGAGATTTTGTTTCTTTGCTGGAGCTGTGATCTGTTTCACTGGGAAAGCAATAGACATGAGTAATGTATATAATTGCATGAGTCTAAAGAGCAGGAGGGAAGGCATGTTACCTGGTTGATGTTTGTTTGTTTAGCGGCAGCGAACTGGGAGTGTCGTTGAGGCCATCCTACAAGTCAATGAGCAATTGTATGTAAAATGGTATGTGGTATTGGAGGAACGCAAGTGGAGAGCAAAGCAAAGCAATGTTTACCTCTAATGCATTCACACATTTAGCTGTTGGAGTGCTATTATCATTACTCTCTGAACGAGGCCTCTTCTTTGTCGTAGTCAAGGAGCTGAGCTGTTTTTGAAATGACTCCACACGATCATGTAGCTCTGATGACCAGAACTGCTCAGCTTTGAGTTGTCTCTGGCAATTATTGAGATCCGCTGAGTTGTAATCATCTATCGTAATTATGCCCATTGTCAACAGATAGGACAAAGCAGCAGAACATGTTGATTCAATAGCGTCGCTGGCAAATTGAGTTGATTCCCCAAAGAACACCTGTTGGGTTGGCAAGATGCTTTTGCAGTGGGGCTGTAGATCGATTTTCACTGATGCCATTACTGTGCCGTCGTCATCATTAGTAAGCTCAAATTCATGAGTTGTAGCGCGGATCCACTTGATAGCCTGTTCAAGCATATACTTTCTGCTAATGGTAACAGAGATGGCAGAGAGCTGCATTCAATAGGAAGACAAAAGAGCTTATCAAGTCAATTGGATACGGTAACACGAAGAATGTTGAAGCATATGCATGGCCTAGCCGTAACCTGTGGAAGCCCCTTGACTATGAAATCATCATCATCCATTGAGCTGGCAATGTTCGCAGGACGGAGCTAAATAAAACTTGAGTGACATGGGAATAAAGCACAGGTTAAAACTATTTAAAGGCAATCATAGGGACCTATGTAAGGAAAGTAACAGAAGTATGATAGTAAAGGCAGAATGCTCAGGTAAATTTGAAAGCATAGAAACGCAATTCAACACATGATTCAAATACAACAGCGTGCAGCAAAACAAACAGACAAAGCACGAAGCTTTGGTAGCATATGCTGCATAACCGAGAGTAGCATGGTTCGATAGGATATGGTTCGATACGGTAGATTACATTATCAGGTGCACACTTACATACAGACCATCACAACCAAATAGATAGATTCGGACGCACTGGTTGTACCATGGTTCGATAGGACACACACGACATAGGGCTATAGATAATTATATTAGTAGGAAACAACGACTGGCTCTAACGATGATTATGGCGATCTGATAGTCCTTATGATTTTAGAAGCGATCTTCAGGCCGGGCACGGAAGTCATCAGAGCAGCACCCTTTGTTGTCAAAGATCTCCTCATCATGAAATGAGGTCCTTAATTCTGGGTGTGATGGTGGATTTCCATCGCTTTGGGCTGACAGACCTCCATCTTCATCTGTTGGTTGTTCCTGACCATATGGATAAACGCCAGTCTCTTGAAGGTTAACCATTGCCTCATCGGTGTACTGCTGAAGATATTCACCGTTGGCCTCTACATTGAGAAGGACATTGTTGAGCTCTAGGTCACATGGAGCAGATCCTGGACTCATCCTGCTGCTAACCAAATGCTTAAGATTGTTGACGACGCTCTGTTCTGTGTCCACGGATCCATCCCATCCTTTGCTCAAGAGTTTGTTTTTGCCAATGCTCTCTTTTAGCTTCTGTCTCAGACATGCGTTGTCCCTCTTCATTGCCTTGAGCTGCTCATACAACAGTGCATTTGTTTTTTCCACAGCCTTCAGTTGATCATAACTGTAGTCTTTTGGAACCACGCCCTCATAAGCATCCATGTACTTAATTGCTGCAACAGCTACATAATCCTGAGCTTCCTCAAGATCTTGGTGCTCCGAGGTAGAAAGGGAAACCTTGTCAGGTGAACCCTTGAGCCTGATCTTGATTGGATAGAAGGTAACGGTGACTTGCAGACGGCTATCATCTTTTGGGCTTGCTGAGTAGGTGGCCTCTGGCAGGCCAACCTTCTCTAACATTGCATCAAGCAGGATCTTAGACGAAATTGGAACACAAGCCATTGTCCGGACCTGCCGCAAGCGAGAGTGAATGTCACTATCACAAAGAGCTGGCTTGAAGTATAGTATCAGCCTCAAGTCTGTATGGGTTGGAAGGGGAAGAAAACATGATAGGTGACAAGTGGGTGCTACAGTTTGGATTTTGTGATGAGAAGACTAATTGCAGGTGGATCAGGATGCTTACTATCATTTTCTTGTAATACATAATTCACAGCTTATAGGAGGGTTGTGGAATTGAAGTAAATTATTAGGTAGATCGATCGCTCTCATCTATTTTGTTTACCATGGACAAAAAGGATATTAAGGCTGACCACACTCAGACACCACCACGTCTCAGCTAGTCAGACACAATACTAAGGATAAAAAAAAATCAAAAGCACTGGCATAAGGGGTTTCAGCCACGTTATGTACTACTGCCTCAAAGCCAGCTTAACAGTAAATTAGACCAGAATGGAATAGATATAGACCTGAGTAAGACGATTGTGACCGGTGGTAGAAGAACTGCTAGGCGGGTCGGCAGAAAAAAGCATGGATCTAAAAGAAGCATGAGAAATCGGATTAGAGCATCCAATTTGCTGTAAGAGAAGGGAAAATACAATGGCGGCGAAAGGAATACTGTCGGTGTCAAAACCGGCGGATCTCGGGTAGGGGGTCCCGAACTGTGCGTCTAGGCGGATGGTAACAGGAGACAAGGGACACGATGTTTTTACCCAGGTCGGGCCCTCACGGTGGAGGTAAAACTCTACTCCCGCTTGATTAATATTGATGATATGGGTAGTACAAGAGTAGATCTACCACAAGATCAAGGAGGCTAAACCCTAGAAGCTAGCCTATAGTATGATTGTTGTTCGTCCTACTTACTAAAACCCTCCGGTTTATATAGACACCGGAGAGGGATAGGGTTACACAGAGTCGGTTACAATGGTAGGAGATCTACATATCCGTATCGCCAAGCTTGCCTTCCACGCCAAGGAAAGTCCCATCCGGACACGGGACGGAGTCTTCAATCTTGTATCTTCATAGTCTTGGAGTCCGGCCAACGGTGATAGTTCGGCTATCCGGACACCCCCTAGTCCAGGACTCCCTCAGTAGCCCCTGAACCAGGCTTCAATGACGACGAGTCTGGCGTGCATATTGTCTTAGGCATTACAAGGCGGGTTCGTCCTCCGAACAATTCATAGAAGATTGTGAACACCAGGATAGTGTCCGGCTCTGCAAAATAAGTTCCACATACCACCGTAGGGAGAATAACATTTACACAAGTTTAATCTGCTGACGTATCTCGCGGTGTGACGTTACGCCACGGCCAAGCCTTTATTCGTTTTTATTGTTCCACCTCAGCGCGTTTAGCGAAGCGGTTTCCTTGGCACGTCCCATCAAAGCAGAGATCGTGTCCCCTTATTCTGGGATTATCATCAATACGGGCGTGGGTAACCCAACCGCGCCCGTTGGCACGCCCCCTCCATTGAAGGCGAGTCGCAAACGGCCACGGGGACGGCTCTTGGTATTCAACCCCTTTATAAGGAGACCAAGGCATGTTCCTTTTCTTCAATCTCAATCGAATCCACCCCTTGCCTCGAGTTCCAACACCCAAGGCTCCAGATTCACGCGCTCCGGACCTTCGATAATGTCCGGCTCTGACCTACAAGGCCGGTGGATGCCTTCTTCCGTCACGAAAGAAGATGTGTTAAAGCTGAGAGATGCCAGGTACCTAACCGGCGAAATCTCGCATAGGCTGCCCGCCCAAGGGCAACTCATTCCTACTCCCGAGCTTGGTGAGAGCGTGGTGTTCGTGTCTCACTTCCGTCGAGGTTTAGGCTTCCCGATGGACCCCTTCATGAGGGGGCTCATGTTTTACTATGGGTTGGAATTCCATGACTTGGATCCGGAGTCCATCCTCCACATCTCATCGTTCATTGTTGTATGGGAAGCCTTCCTCCGCACTACCCCTCACTTAGGATTGTGGCTCAAGACCTTCAACGTGGAGCCGAAGATGATCGAGGGGCGGCAGGCAGAGTGCGGAGGGGCAGTTATAAGCAAGAGGGCTGACGCTCCATGGCCCGAGGGTTCTTTCCAAAAGGAGCTTGGTTTGTGGCAACGGGAGTGGTTCTATATCACCGCTCCCAGGGGCACCAGATGGGTGGCGCCGCCTACCTTTCTCTCGGGCCCTCCACAACGGCTGGCGTCATGGGTCAACAGAGGGCTTGACTGGGGGCCGTCCAAGGACGTACCACTGTTGCAGGGCCGTATTCGAGACCTCCAAGAGAGGGAGATCAATCTGGTTGTAGCGGCACAGGTCATGCTGATTCGGCGCCTTCTTCCCTACCAACGTCGCCCCCTCCGCCTGTGGGAATTCGATCCGGAGGGACCGTGAGCTCTCCAACACTTCATGGGTGCGACGCCCGTGGAGATGTACAAACTGTTCTTCGGATCACAAGAGATGTGTCCGGACTTGACCGAGGACGCAGGTCTGAGCTGCAATCGCCCGGATACTCAAGTAAGTAGTCCTGTGCCCGGACATGCTATCCGTACATTTATTGTAAACTTGCCCTTTAAAGAGTTGTCCCTTGAACAGGAATGGATAGCAAAAGCAAAACTGATAAGGTGTCCGGCCCCCCTCCCTGAGACCACACCGGATCCCGTGTTAACCAGGATGCTGGAGGTAGCACCTTTGGAAGAGGGCGAAGGGGGGAACAGGAAAGTTACCGCCTCCGCTAAGGAGGCTTTTGAGGAAGGGGGATCGAGAATCCCCCCCCCCCCCCTCCAAGGGGAGAACAGGACCGCTTCTGAAGATCCGGAGGCCAAGGCCTCAAAGCGGGGGAAGAAATCTTCACCAGAGGGTCCTGCGCCAGGAGAAGCCCCAGCCGCACTATTTCCTCAAGGGAATCAGCCCTCCAGCGAGCCGTAAGTAGAAAGCGGAATTTTATAATAAGGGACATCCATGTTTTTATTTCTGAAGATAACCAAAGTTTTACCTTGTAGTTCAGATCTCAGCCCTTCTCAGCAGAGCTCATCTTCGGGGGATCTTCATTCAGAGATGATGGAGAGCGAAACGCCTCCATCTGCCGCACCGTCAGGCGGGGCGGACGACCCTGAGGTGTCGTCGTGGAGGGTTTCCCTGAGTCCGGCAGGGCCAGGAGGTCCGGCGCCAACTGGTGTACGGTCGGAGGAGCTGAAGGATCTGCTCGGGCGAGCATCTATCTCAGAAGATCACCGTGCGTTAATGGGTACGGTGATTGAAAGGATTTCATCTGCTGAGAGCGGATTGCATGAGGCCGTTAGAAGTTTACTGACGGGGTTTGAGGTACGCGAAAATGATATACCTTCTGATAGTTTTGCATATAGAATGCGCCCTGTATAGATAGTAGCCCCTGAGACTCGGTACGTTGTCAAAAGTGACGGCGTGCCGAGGATCATAATCTCAGTTATAAGATGTCGCCCTTCCTATTCAGGGGGCGGAGCGTTCGGTGGCCAGCCGGACTAATAGAGTTGCCGAACTGAAGCGGCAACTTGACCTTGCGGATGCGGACATCGCGCTGGTCAATAAGCGACTTGACGAGTCACAAGGTATGTGGCTTCTCCGCGGACACCTGGTAAGGGAGCTTGACGCCCGTTGTCGGTGTCAAAACCGGCGGATCTCGGGTAGGGGTCTCGAACTGTGCGTCTAGGCGGATGGTAATAGGAGACAAGGCACACGATGTTTTTACCCAAGTTCGGGCCCTCTCGATGGAGGTAAAAGCCTACTCCTGCTTGATTGATATTGATGATATGGGTAGTACAAGAGTGGATCTACCATGAGATCAAGGAGGCTAAACCCTAGAAGCTAGCCTATGGTATGATTGTTGTTGTGTCCTATGGACCAAAACCCTCCGGTTTATATAGACACGGAGAGGGCTAGGGTTACACAGAGTCGGTTACAATGGTAGGAGATCTACATATCCGTATCGCCAAGCTTGCCTTCCACGCCAAGGAAAGTCCCATCCGGACATGGGACGAAGTCTTCAATCTTGTATCTTCATAGTCCTGGAGTCCGGCCGACGATGATAGTTCAGCTATCCGGACACCCCCTAGTCCAGGACTCCCTCAGTAGCCCCTGAACCAAGCTTCAATGACGACAAGTCCGGCGCGCATATTGTCTTCGGCATTGCAAGGCAGGTTCCTCCTCCGAATAATTCATAGAAGATTGTGAACACCAGGATAGTGTCCGGCTCTGTAAAATAAATTCCACATACCACTGTAGAGAGAATAATATTTACACAGGTTCAATCTGCTGACGTATTTTGTGGCGTGATGTCACACCACAACCAAGCCTTTACTCGTTTTTATTATACCACCTCAGCGCGTTTAGCGAAGCGGTTTCCTTGGCACGTCTTGTCGAAGCAGAGATCGTGTTCCCCTTATTCCGGGATTCCCATCAATACGGACGTGCGTAACCCAACCGCGCCCGTTGCCACGCCCCCTCCATCGAAGGTGAATTCCAAACGGTCACGGGGACGGCTCTTGGCATTCTACCCCTTTACAATGAGACCAAGGCCTATTCCTTTTCTTCGATCCTCAATCGAATCCGCCCCTTGCCCCGAGTTCCAACACCCCAGGCCCTTAGATTCGGGCACTTCGGACCTTCGACAATGTCCGGCTCCGGCCTTCAGGGCCGGTGGATGCCCTCTTCCGTCACGGAAGGGGACGTGCTAAAGCTGAGAGAAGCCAGGTACCTAACCTACAAGATTTCGCATAGGTTGCCCGCCCAAGGGCAAGTCATTCCCACTCCCGAGCCTGGTGAGAGCGTTGTGTTCGTATCTCACCTCCGTCGGGGTTTAGGCTTCCTGATGGATCCCTTCGTGAGGGGGCTCATGTTTTACTATGGGCTGGAATTCCATGACTTGGCTCCGGAGTCCATCCTCCACATCTCATCATTTATTGTCGTCTGCGAAGCCTTCCTCCGCACTACTCCTCACTTCGGTTTGTGGCTCAAAACCTTCTACGTGGAGCCGAAGATGATTGAGGGGCGTCAGGCAGAGTGCGAAGGGGCCGTTATAAGCAAGAGGGCCGATGCTCCATGGCCCGAGGGCTCTTTTCAGGAGGAGCTCGGCTTGTGGCAACAGGAGTGGTTCTACATCACCGCTCCCAGGGGCAGCAGGTAGAGGCCACCGCCCGCCTTTCGCTCGGGCCCTCCACAACGGCTGACGTCATGGGTTAACAAAGGGCTTGACTGGGGGCCATCCAAGAACGTACCCCTATTGCAGGGCCGGATTCGAGACCTCCAAGAGAGGGAGATTAATCTGGTCGTAGTGATGCAGGTTATGCTGATTCGGCGTCTTCTGCCCTGCAAACGTTGCCCCCTCCGCCTATGGGAATTCAATCCGGAGGGACCACGAGCTCTCCAACACTTCATGGGTACGACACCCGTGGAGATGTACAAACTATTCTTCGGATCACAAGAGATGTGTCCGGACTTGACCGAGGACGCCGGCCTAAGCTGCAATCGCCCGGATACTCAAGTAAGTAGTCCTGTGTCTGGACATACCGTCCGTTTATTTATCATGGATTTGTCTTTTTAACCAGCTATCCCCTGAACAGGAGTGGATAGCGCAAGCAAAACTGATACGGTGTCCGGCCCCCCTCCCTGAGACCACGCCGGATCCGGTGTTAGTCAAGATGCTGGAGGTTGCGCCTTCAGATGAGGGCTAAGGGGAAAACAGGAAAATGAGTGCCTCTGCTAAGGAAGCTCTCGAAGAAGGGGGGATCGAGAACCCCTCCCTCCATGGGGAGAAGAGGACCGCTTCCGAAGATCCGGAGGCCAAGGCCTCAAAGTGGGGAAGAAATCTTCATCGGAGGGTCCTGCGCCAGGAGAAGCCCCGGCCGCACTATTTCCCCAAGGGAATCAGCCCTCCAGCGAGCCTTAAGTAGAAAAGGGAGCTTTGTAGTAAGGGACATCCCTATTTTTATTTCTAAGGATAACCGAAGTTTTTACCTTGTAGTTTGGATCTCAGCCCTTCTCAGCAGAGCTCATCTTCGGGGGATCTTCGTCCGGATATGATGGAGAGCGAAACGCCTCCATCTGCCGCACCGTCAGGCGGGGCGGATGACCTTGAGGTGTCGTCGCGGAGGGTCTCCCCCAATCCGGCGGGGCCGGAGAGTTCGGCACCAACTGGTGTACGGCCAGGGGAGCTGAAGGATCTGCTCGAGAGGGCGTCTGTCTCAGAAGATCACCGTACTTTAATGAGTACGGTGATTGAAAGGATTTCATCCGCTGAGAGCGGGTTGCATGAGGCCGTCAGAAGTTTACTGGCGGGGTTTGAGGTACGTAAAAATGACATACCTTTTGAAAGTTTTGCACATAGAGTGCGCCCTGTATAGATAGTAGCCCGTGAGACTCGGTACGTTGTCGGAAGCGACGGCGTGCCGAGGATCATAATCTTAGTGTTAAGATGTCGCCATTCCTATTCAGGGGGCGGAGCATTCGGTAGCCAGCCGGACTGATAGAGTTGCTGAACTGAAGCGGCAACTGGACGTTGCGGATGCGGACATCGCGCTAGTTCATAAGCGACTTGACGAGTCACAAGGTGGGTGGTTTCTCCGCGGTCACCTGGTAAGGGAGCTGATGCTTAGGCCTTACAACATGTATGCTTGATGCAGATGGCGCCGCTACTATGGAGAGCCTTCGGGCAGAGCTTGCTCGAGCCAAGGAGCAAGCCAGAAGGAGTGATGTAGCTGCCTCGAGGGCAGCCGAAGAGCTAAAAGCCGAAAAGGCTGCTCACTGCCGAAGCAGGGAGGAGATGGCCGGAATGGCCGTGAAGCTGAAGGATGCTACCGACCGCTATGATGTTCTTGAAAGAGAATGCCGAGCGGGGCAAGAGGACCTAAAGAAGGCCACCGCCAAAGCCAAGGATGCCCGTTCTGCGATGAGGGCTGTAAAGGAGGAGCTGCGTCAGGCCGGAGACATTGCGGCTGGAAATCCCTTTCTGCTGCGCAGGAAGTTCACGGATCAGAAGTATGCTTAGTTGGGCCAGCTGTGGGGTGCGGAGGATCCTTATCTGGATTTGGCGGCGAGTGCGGCGGACGCAGTCGTGCACTTCCGAAGCCAAAAGGATCACGAGATGGAAGAGCTTTTTTGGTCTAAATTCCATAGTCCGGATCGTCCCCTTCCGTTAACCGATCGGTTGGCTGAGTGGGCTGAGCTGAATAGGCTGTCCGGACTTGCCATGAAGGACGTCATGGCTTTTCTGTGGCCGGAAAGGCCCAAGCCAAAGAGTTATTTTGGTTTAGTGCAGCAATTCCTTGATGCGGTGCCGCATATCAAGGCGATGAAGCGGTCAATATGCATAGAGGGTGCACGGATGGCCCTCGCCCATGTCAAAACATACTGGGCAGAGATGGATGCCACCGACGTTGCATCCCGGGATTCGGATAGAAGCCGATTACCCACCGAGCACTATTTTGAGGAAGTCCTGCGGGGCGCTCGTTTAGTAGAGTCGCAGTGCTCAAAAAATGTTATGTTCAAATGACATGTATGATTTGTGAGACCATATTTATAATGCAATGGCTTTTTATACTTGTGCGTTCAAGTATTGAAATATCTCCTGTGCGGCCGTTAATGTATATGTATGTATAACCTCAAAGATGCCAGTCTTTGGCTTCAGCCCCCACGCACATGGTGCGGGGGTGTTTGCAAAAAAAACGCATTTTCACACTTAATCCAACGTCTTGGTCCTTTGAAGGAGGTGATAGCATAGCAAACTAGGCAACCGGACTATAATACTTTATCACTTTCACTTAGCCATAGGAGGTCGATGGTGGGGCTACTATATAGCCCCTAGAGGCACCGCGCTCTCCGGACTCGGGGCGCGTGTGTGCCTGACCGGGAAGCGGTCCTTCGTCAAAGCGGAGGAATTCTAAACATTCCAGTGGTCGATCGAGTGGTTGACCAGTCTCTCGCTATATCATGACAGTCAGTTTTTGGCTTTCTCTACTGAGGTGCTTGCCCGGCCGAACCGGGGCACAATCGTAGTAGTTCTCCTGGTGCCGCATTAGCCGATGATACGGAACGTAAGGCAGCAAAACACAGGAGCCGGGAAAACCCAACATTTGACCAAAGACATGATTCGGAGCTGATGCATATAAGGCCTAACTCGAGACGCCGAACACTCCCTAAGGTGTTCGGTCTTTATGAAAAACGGGCAGAACGATGCCCTAAGCCCCTGGTGTCCAGGTACGCGCGAAATCTTCTGACGCGGCCGATGCCAAAACGTCAGCCTCCTCCTTGTTTATGGTAAGAAACGGGGGGATGTGTATCAACAAGAGACAGTAAAAAAGGTTTACGCGGGGTCTTAATCTGAAAAGAATCCTTGTAACGGGTCCCTGCTGCACGTCTGCGCCTGTGTCTCCGTTGTGCTGTATCCTAGATGGGTGTAGCACGTTGTTCATCTGTAAAAGAGAAGAACTTAGTTTGAAAAAAGATCGTGCGAAAAATGCATGTAAAAAAGAGTATGATTTTAAAAAAATGAATAAAATTGAGCTTTATTGGCTCTCATTCTTCGTTTGTGCAGCCCCTTGTAAAGGGGTATGCGGCTGGGAAGCCCCTTGTTTGTTTATGCCGGACTCGCCTAGCCGTGTCCGGGGTCTAAATGACCTGTTTTAGGGGCTTCGATCAGCCAGGCCGGATTAGTTTGTGGCTGTCAAGGCAGTCTCATGTTTTTCCGTGGTCGAGGAACACTATAAGTTACCCTTTAATGAGATGATGCCGCGTGGACCGGGCATTTTAAGTGTAAGAGACGCGTAATGCGGTATTGCGTTAAAGCGGGCGAAAGCTTCACGTCCCAATAGTGCTTGATGGCTGCTTTTGAATGGGGCGATATGGAAAATTAGCTTTTCGCGACGGAAGTTGTCGGATGAACCGAACACAACCTCTAGTAGTACAAAGCATGTACAATTGGCATAAAGGCCTGGCATCACTCCTTTCAAGGAAGTGCGGCTATGGCGAATTTTGGTAGGGTCTATCCCCATTCTGCGGATGGTGTCCTGGTATAGAAGGTTTATATCACTGCCGCCGTCCATTAGGACTTGTGTAAATTGTAGTCCGTCGATTATGGGATTCAATATCAAAGCAGTCCATCCTGCGTTTCGAATACTTCTGGAGTAATCCTGATGGTCGAAAGTAATTGGTTTTGACATCCAATCTCGGGACTTCGCTGGGGTAGACCGTGCGCCGCGTGCTTTAGCAGGTGCCGCACTATTTTTCCTTGTTATCACATGAAGTGAGTTCACTGTTTTGACTTCTAGTGGGAAAGTCTTCTGCTTTCCGGCGTGCTGCTTGTGGGGTTCGTCGTCTTCGCTTGGTGTGTCGAGCCCCTTGTGTTCGGCGTTAAGCCGGCCGGACTGCTTGAAGACCCAACAATCTCTGTGGGTATGGTTTGCAGGCTTCCCGGGGGTATTGTGTATTTGACATATCCTATCCAAGATTTTGTTTAGGTTGGATAGCTCGTCACTGTTGTCCTTAAGAGACAATGTTTTGTTATTCGGCCGAGAGCTTTTGAACCCGGCGTTGACCGCCGTGCTATTTGGGCCATTTTCCTTATTCCGGCGCTAATCTTTTCTGCGTCGTGATTTCCCATTTCCATCCCTGACTTCGGATGTACTCGGGTCGCTGGTGCTGGATCTTGCCAGCCAGCTATCTTCCCCCGCGCAAAAGCGGGTCATGAGGCTTGTTAGCGCGGCCATTGTTCTTGGTTTTTCCTGGCCGAGGTGTCTGGCGAGCCATTCATCTCGTACGTTATGTTTAAAGGCTGCTAAGGCTTCGGCGTCCGGACAGTCGACTATTTGGTTCTTTTTGGTGAGGAACCTGTTCCAGAATTTGCGTGCTGACTCTCCGGGCTGTTGAGTTATGTGACTTAAATCGTCTGCATCCGGAGGGCGTACATAAGTCCCCTGAAAATTTACTCGAAACGCATCCTCGAGCTCTTCCCAACTTCCAATGGTATTTTCTAGGAGGCTTTTGAGCCAATGCCGAGCTGGCCCTTTGAGCTTGAGGGGTAGGTATTTTATGGCATGGAGATCGTCTCCTCTAGCCATATGTATGTGCAGGATATAATCCTCAATCCAGACTCCGGGGTCCATTGTTCTGTCATATGCCTCTATGTTTACGGGTTTGAATCCCGCTGGAAATTCATGATCCAGTACCTCATCGGTGAAACATAGTGGGTGTGCGGCGCCCCTGTATTTGGGTGTGCCGTTATCTTCGAACACTCTGCGTGTTGTGTTGCTTCCCGGAGCCTTCTTTTTGGCCCATAGATGGACCTGACCCGGCCATCCTTTTTTCGAGGATCCTTATGGATCGTGTGCCGGCTTGTGTGCGGCGCCGCTTGCCGCTCTTAGCCTGTCATCTGGTCGTCTATTCGGCCAGGCGGCCTCTTTGTTTTTTGACTGTGGGGGCTCTACGGCCTCCTCGTCAAATTCGGGCAACAGCTTGCGCTTTGGGTAGCTCTTTGCTTGGTGACTATCGCCGTATTTATCTGCGGTCTTGAGTACTTTGCTCCATCTCATTCTGAGTACGTCTTCCGCTATTTTGAGCTTCCGCTTCTGCTTCTTCAAACTTCTTGCAGTGGCAACGAGCCTTTTGTGAAGGTTCTTATGCTCCGGTGATGTGTCCGGCGTGAGATCTTCTGGACTGTTGTTTTCGCCGGGGACGGGTTGCTCATTCAATTCGTCCTGTTCGGATGGTTGCTTGGTGGCATGTTCGTCGTCCACTGGTTCGCCCTGCTCTACGGCTGGGTCAGTATGGGTGCTGTTTTTATCGAGGCGGGACTTCGGGCGGCGCTTGTGTTGCCGTTTTAGCTGTTTTTCGAGGGAATTATCCTTCGCCGCGTCCCGTTGTTCCTCATTATCGTTTCCTTTTGGTGTATCCACCATGTATACGTCGTATGACGAGGTGGCTTTCCAGTGCCCAATAGGCGCTGGTTCTTGGTCGTCTCCAGCATCGTCGTCCATACCGTCGATATCTTCGGAGTCGAAGTCTAGCATGTCGGTTAGGTCGTCGACAGTGGCTACTAAGTGGGTGGTGGGTGGGCTTTTAATTTCTTCGTCGTCCGCATCCCAACCATCCTGACCGCAGTCCGACCAGGGCTCTCCTGATAACGGGAGATACTTTAGCGAATTCAAGATGTCGCCGAAAGGAGAGTGTTGAAGGATGTCCGCAGCGGTGAACTCCGTGATCGGCGCCCGATCGGATTCGATTGGAAGGGGCGCGGGAGGTTTGGAGTCCGGCAAGGAGTCCGGCACCTCGGAGTCACGAGCTTCGCGAGGTACAAGGTCAGCATTCGGCTCCATCGCCGTAGAGGTTGCAGCCCCCGAGGCGGTGCCTAGCCACCCGTCCTCGATCTGCGCAGCCGGCTCCGAATTAAGGGTCGGAGCGGACTCGTGTGCGGCCTCCAGGGCACTGTCCGGCAGCAGAGCTAAATCATGCCCATCGTGACAGTGCGGCGCGCTCGGCTGTGGCTCGAATCCATCGAATATCAAGTCTCCACGGATGTCCGCCGTGAAGTTCAGACTTCCAAATCTGACCTAACGGCCAGGGGCGTAGCTTTCGGTCTGCTCCAGATGGCCAAGCGAATTGGCCCGCAGTGCAAAGCCGCCGAATACGAAGATCTGTCCGGGGAGAAAAGTCTCACCCTGGACTGCACCGTTGTTGTTGATGATTGAAGGAGCCATCGAGCCTATCGAGGACGACACAGAGGAACTCTCAATGAAAGCACCAATGTCGGTGTCAAAACCGGCGGATCTCGGGTAGGGGGTCCCGAACTGTGCATCTAGGCGGATGGTAACAGGAGACAAGGGACACGATGTTTTTACCCAGATTCGGGCCCTCTCGATGGAGGTAAAACCTACTCCTGCTTGATTGATATTGATGATATGGGTAGTACAAGAGTGGATCTACCACGAGATCAAGGAGGCTAAACCCTAGAAGCTAGCCTATGGTATGATTGTTGTTGTGTCCTATGGACCAAAACCCTCCGGTTTATATAGACATCGGAGAGGGCTAGGGTTACACAGAGTCGGTTACAATGGTAGGAGATCTACATATCCGTATCGCCAAGCTTGCCTTCCACGCCAAGGAAAGTCCCATCCGGACACGGGATGAAGTCTTCAATCTTGTATCTTCATAGTCTTGGAGTCCAGCCGATGATGATAGTTCGGCTATCCAGACACCCCCTAGTCCAGGACTCCCTCACCCGTGCCTTACTATATGTATGCTTAATGCAGATGGTGCCGCTGCTATGGAGGATCTTCGGGAAGAGCTTGCCCGAGCCAAGGAGCAAGCCCGAAAAAGTGATGCGGCTGCCGTGAAGGCGGCCGAAGAGCTAAAAGCCGAACAGGCTGCTCACTGCCGAAGCAGGGAGGAAATGCCCAGGATGGCCGTGGAGCTGAAGGATGCTACCGACCGCTGCGAGTTTCTTAAAAGGGAACGCCGAGCGGAGCAAGAGGACCTGAAGAAGGCCACCGCCAAAGCCAAGGATGCTCGCTCTGCGATGAGAGCTATAAAGGAGGAGCTACGTCAGGCCGAGGATATTGCGACTGGAAAGCCCTTTCTGCTGCGTAGGAAGTTCATGGATCCGAAGTATGCTCAGTTGGGCCAGTTGTGGGGTGCGGAGGATGCTTATCTGAATTTGACGGCCAGTGCCGCAGACGCAGTCGCACACTTCCGAGGCCAAAAGGATCATGGAATGGAAGAGCTTTTTTGGTCGCAGTTCCATAGTCCGGAGCGTCCACTTCCATTGACCGATCGGTTAGCCTAATGGGCTGAGCTGAATAGGTTGTCCAGACTTGCCATGAAGGATGTCGTGGCTCATTTGTGGCCGAAAAGGCCCGAGCCGAAGAGTTATTTTGGCTTGGTGCAGCAATTCCTTGATGCGGTGCCGCATATCTAGGCGATGAAGCGGTCGGCATGCATAGAGGGTGCACGGATGGCACTCGCCCGTGTCAAAACATACTGGGCAGAGATGGAGGCCACCGACGTTGCGTCCCAAGATTCGGACAGAAACCGATTACCAGCCGAACACTATTTTTGAGGAAGTCCTGCAGGGCGCTCGTTTAATAGAGACGCAGTGCTCGAAAGATGTTATGTTCAAATGACATGTATGATTTGTGAAACCATGTTTCAAATATAATATAAGGGCTTTTTATACTTGTGCATTCAAGTGTTAAAATTCCTCCTGTGCAGCCGTTAACGTATATGTGTATATAACCTGAAAGATGGCAGTCTTCGGCTTCAGCCCCCACGCACATAGTGCGGGGGTGTTTGCAAAAAGGAGCACATTTTCACACTTAATCCAACGTCTTGGTCCTGTGAAGGAGGTGATAGCGTAGCAAACTAGGCAACCGGACTATAATGCTTTATCACTTTCACTTAGCCATAGGAGTTCAATGGTGGGGCTACTATATAGCCCCTAGGGGCACTGCGCTTTCCGAATTTCGGGGCGCGTATGTGCCTGACCGGGAAACGGTCCTTCGTTAAAGCGGAGGAATTCTAAACATTCCGGTGGTCGATCGAGTGGTTGACCAGTCTCTCGCTATATCATGACAGTCAGTTTTCGGCTTTCTCTACTGAGGTGCTCACCTGGACGAACCGGGGCACAATCGCAGTAGTTCTCCTGGTGCCGCGTTAGCCGATAGAGCGGAACGTAAGGCAGCAAAACACAGGAGCCGGGCAAACCCAACATTTGACCAAAGACATGATTCGGAGCTGATGCATATAAGGCCTAACTCGAGATGCCGAACACTCCCTAAGGTATTCGGTCTTTAAGAAAACGGGCAGAACAATGCCCTAAGCCCCTAGTGTCTAGGTACGCGCAAAGATTTCTGATGCGGCCGATGCCAAAACGCCAGCCTCCTCCTCGGTTATAGTGAGGAACCGGGGGATGTGTATCAACAAGAGACAATAAGAAAGGTTTACGCAGGGTCTTAATCTGAAAATAATCCTTGTAACGGGTCCCTACTGCACGTCTGCGCCTGTGTCTCCGTTGTGCCGTATCCTGGACGGGCGTAGCACGGTGTTCATCTGTAAAAGAGAAGAACTTAGTTTGAAAAAAGGGTCGTGCGAAAAATGTATAAACAGAGTATAATTCAAAAAAAATTGAGCTTTATTGTCTCTTATTGTACATGCGTGCAGCCCCTTGTAAGGGGGGGCGCGGCTAGTAAGCCCCTTGTTTATTTGTGCTGGACTCGCCTAACCGTGTCCGGGGTCTGAATGACCTGTTTGTGTGCTTTGATCGGCAAAGCCGGGTTAATGTGTGGCTGTCAAGGCAGTCTCACTTTCTTCCGTATTCAAGGAACACTCGAGGTTTCCCTTTAATGAGATTATGCCGCGTGGACCGGGCATTTTAAGTGTAAGAGATGCATAATGCGTTATTGCGTTAAAGCGGGCGAAAGCTTCGCGTCCCAATAGTGCTTGATAGCTACTTTAAATGGGGCGATGTGGAAGACTAGCTTTTCGCGATGAGAGTTGTCGGATGAGCCGAACACAACTTCTAGTGGTAGAGAGCCCGTACAATGGGCATATGGGCCTGGCATCACTCCTTTAAAGGAAGTGTTGCTATGGCGTATTTTGGTTGGGTCTATCCCCATTCTGCGGATTGTGTCCTGATATAGTAGGTTTAGATCACTGTCGCCGTCCATTAGGACTTGTGTAAATTGCAGTCCGTCGATTGTAGGATCTAATATCAGGGCGGTACATCCTGCATTCCGGATACTTCCGGAATAATCCTGATGGTCGAAAGTGATTGGTTTTGACATCCAGTGTCTGGACTCTGCTGGGGCGGACCGTGCGGCGCGCTTTTTAATGGGCGCCACTCTATTTTTGCCTGTTGTCACATGAAGTGAGTTTACTGTTTTGACCTCTTGTTTGCCGTTTGTTTGCCGGTGCTCTGCTTGTGGAGTTCGTCATCGTCCTCACTTGGTGTTTCGAGCCCCTTGTGTTCGGTGTTAAGTCGACCGGACTGTTTGAAGACCCAACAATCTCTGTGGGTATGGTTTGCAGGCTTCCCGGAGGTGCTGTGGATTTGGCATATTTTGTCCAAGATTTTGTTTAGGTTGGATAGCTCGTCGCTGTTGTCCTTGAGAGGCAGTGTTTTGTTGTTCTGTCGAGAGCTTTTGAATCCGGCGTTAACTGCCGTGCTCTTTGGGCCATTTCCCTTAGTCCGGCGCTGGTCGTTTCTGCGTCGTGGTTACCCATTTCCATCCCTGACCTCGGATGTACTTGGGTCGCTGGTACTGCATCTTGCCAGCCAGCTATCCTCTCCCGCGCAAAAGCGGGTCATGAGGCTTGTTAGTGCGGCCATTGTCCTTGGCTTTTCCTGGCCGAGGTGTCTGGCGAGCCATTCGTCCCGGACGTTACGTTTGAAGGCTGCTAAGGCTTCGGCGTCCGGACAGTCGACTATCTGGTTCTTTTTGGTGAGCAACCTGTTCCAGAACTTGCGGGTTGACTCCTCGGACTGTTGCGTTATGTGACTTAAATCGTCTGCATCTGGAGGGCGGACGTAAGTCCCCTGAAAAGTTGCCCGAAACGCGTCCTCGAGCTCTTCCCAACTTCCAATGGTATTTTCTGGGAGGCTTTTGAGCCAATGCCGAGTTGGCCCTTTGAGTTTGAGGGGTAAGTATTTTATGGCATGAAGGTCATCTCCTCTAGCCATATGTATGTGCAGGATGTAATCCTCAATCCAGACTCCAGGGTCTATTGTTCCGCCGTATGCCTCTATGTTTACGGGTTTGAATCCCGCTGGAAATTCATGATCCAGCACCTCATCGGTGAAACATAAGGGGTGTGCGGCGCCCCTGTATTTGGGTGTGCCGTGATGTTCGAATACTCAACGTGTTGTATTGCTTTCTGGGGCTTGCTTTCTTGGCCCGTAGATGGACCTGACCGGGACATCCTTTTTGTGAGGATCCTTATGTGGATCGCATGACGGCTTATGTGCGGCGCCGCTTGCCGCTTTTTGTTTGTCATGTGGTCGTCTATCCGACCGGGCGGCCTCTTTGTTCTTTGATTGTGGGGGCTCTACGGCCTCCTCATCAAATTCGGGCAGTAGTTTGCACTTCGGGTAGCTTTTTGTTTGGCGACTATCGCCATATTTATCTGCGGCCTTGAGTACTTTGCTCCATCTCATCTTGAGTACGTCTTTCGCTGTTTTGAGCTTCCACTTCTGCTTCTTCAGACTTCGTGCAGTGGCGACGAGCCTTTTTTGGAGGTTCTTCTGTTCCAACGATGTGTCCGGCGTGAGATCATCCGGACTGTTGTTTTCACCGGGGATGGATTGTTTATCCAATTTATCCTGTTCGGATGGTTGCTCGGGGGCATGTTCGTCGTCCACCGGTTCGTCCTGCTCTATGGCTGGGTCCGTATGGGTGCTGTCGTTGTCGAGGCGGGACTTTGGGCGGCGCTTGCGTCGCCGTTTCGGCTGTTTTTCGAGGGAGTTATCCTTTGCAGCGTCCCGTTGTCCCTCGTTATCGCTTCCTTTAGGTGTGCCCACCATATAAACATCGTGAGTTGAGGTGGCCTTCCAGTGCCCTATAGGCGCTGGTTCTTGGTCGTCTCCGGTATCGTCGTCCATACCGTTGATATCTTCGGAGTCGAAGTCTAGCATGTCGGTTAAGTCATCGACAGTAGCTACGAAGTGGGTGGTGGGTGGGCTTTGAATTTCTTCTCGTCCGCATCCCAACCGTTCTGACCATAATCCGGCCAGGGCTCTCCTGATAATGAGAGACACTTTAGCGAATTCAGAATGTCGCCAAAAGGCGAGTGCTGAAAGATGTCCGCAGCGGTGAACTCCATGATCGGCGCCCAATCGGATTTGATTAGCGGGGGCGCGGAAGGTTCGGGGTCTGGAGAGGAGTCCGGCACCTTGGAATCACGAGCTTCACGAGGGATTGGGTCGGTATTCGGCTCCATCGCCGTAAAGGTAGCAACCCCCGAGGCGGTGTCCAGCCACCCATCCTCGATCGGTGCAGTCGGTTTTGAGCTAAGGGTCGGAGCGGAATCTTGTGCGGCCTCCAGGGCACTGTCCGGCAGCAGAGCTAAATCATGCCCATCGTGACAGTGCGGCGCGCTCGGCTGTGGCTCGAATCCGTCGAAGATCAAGTCTCCACGGATATCGGCCGTATAGTTCAAACTTCCAAATCTGACCTGATGGCCAGGGGCGTAGCTTTCGATCTGCTCCAGATGGCCAAGTGAATTGGCCCGCAGTACAAAGCCGCTGAATACGAAGATCTGTCCGGGGAGAAAAGTCTCGCCCTGGACCGCGTTGTTGTTGATGATCGAAGGAGCCATCGGGCCTATAGGTGACGACACAGAGGAACTCTCAATGAAAGCACCAATGTCGGTGTCAAAACCGGCGGATCTCGGGTAGGGGGTCCCGAACTGTGCGTCTAGGCGGATGGTAACAGGAGACAAGGGACACGATGTTTTTACCCAGGTTCGGGCCCTCACGGTGAAGGTAAAACCCTACTCCTGCTTGATTAATATTGATGTTGTGGATAGTACAATAGTAGATCTACCACGAGATCAAGGAGGCTAAACCCTAGAAGCTAGCCTATGGTATGATTGTTGTTCGTCCTACGGACTAAAACCCTCCGGTTTATATAGACACCGGAGAGGGCTAGGGTTACACAGAGTCGGTTACAATGGTAGGAGATCTACATATCCGTATCGCCAAGGTTACCTTCCATGCCAAGGAAAGTCACATCCGGACACGGGACGAAGTCTTCAATCTTGTATTTTCATAGTCTTAGAGTTCGGCCAACGGTGATAGTTCGGCTATCCGGACACCCCCTAGTCCAAGACTCCCTCAAATACCGTGCGGAAGAGTTAGTCAGCGGCGGTCTTCGTAGCTTACATGGCAAGCTTCTGACGGCTGTCGCTGAGGGTTAGATCTGAGAGTGCTATGAGAGAGAATGGGGAGGAGAGGAATGGATAAGACGCAGAGAAGGAGGGGATAAGCGTGCCTCGCCCGCTGTGGGCCTCGGCAGTGAGATTCACCGCATGCACCATCGCACAGAGGTTTCAACGAGTAGCCACAGGACAGGTGCGTGTCCTGTTGCGTGAAAGATTTACCGGAGGGGATAATTGTTCCTAGTGTCACCTCCACTCTCCGCGACTGGGCTATAGGCAGGCTGTATTTGGGCCGCACATAGCTACATGTTCATTAGGCCTGAATAGAACATAATACTTGTTTCATGTTCATTAGGCCTGAATAGAACATAATACTTGTTTTGTCGACTCAGGAACAGCAGAATTCCTAGCTGAAGCTCTGCATTATTCCTATCCCACCAGGCCTGATGCAATTTGATGGTGCAATGGCAATGTGAATACTTTGGACCTAGTCACACCGGCAGATTGGATTAATTTTTCTTTTGTGGATCTTTTCTTGTAAGATGTGAACAATTTCTTTTAGAAAGCACGATTGCTTTTGATACAGAAGACACGAGTCATACAACATCAGGAGAAAGTCAAAGAATGAATGATATTGAAACATTAAGTTTAACTAGTGATTCGTAATCCTGATTAGGATCCAAGTTCTTATCGATATTCAAACATACACAAAGAACATATATCAGGCAGTGGTACCACTAATAGTGCCACTCTATATTTGGAGAAAGGAAGCAGGTTAACTACTTGGTTTAAGAGTACGGTGCTACACGTAGCAGCACCATCTAAAAAGGACATACATATTAGGGCATCTCCAGCCGCGCCCCCAACAGGCCCTCTTCAGGCGATTTTGCCGCGCCGGCGCCGAAAAAAGGCCCCAGTCGCGCCTCCAGAAGTCCGTTTTTCGCCGGCTCGGACCAAAACTGGTGCCGGCGGACCCAGTCCGAACCCGGCGCCCTGGGGCGCTTGGAGAGCCGGCGCAAGCGAAAAAGGCGCGTGGGCCCGCACTGGAGGCGACCCGAGGGCCTTTTCCCGCCGTTTCTTGACGCTTTTCTCGCTTCTCTCCCGCTCGCTCGGCTTCCTCCTGCCATTCTCTCCCTTTCTCCCGCCAAACCCCCTCCCGCTCGCCTTCCGCCGCCATGCCACCGAAGAAGTACTCCATGCCGCGCGCGGCGGCAACCGCGACTGGCGCCGTGACCCAGCCGAAGCAGAGGAAGCCGAGGGCGCCGCCATCGAAGCCACCGGGCCTGTCGAACGCCGAGTGGAGGGTGAAAGTTCAGCGGCGCGAAGCAGTCACCGCCGACAGGCGGAACAGGGCCATAGCCAAGAAGGCCCGCGACAACGCGGCGGCGTCTTCCTCATCAGTCCCGCATCCTGGGGCCGGCGCGTGGGGGCGTGGCTAGGAGCTAGCTCGCCCCAGAGGCCGAACTAGCGCTGGCACGCCCCCATGCTGCTCTATTTAGGCGCCCTGGGGGGCCGAACGGCTGGAGATGCCCTTATTGGACCGATGGAACGAACTTGCAGCTACAAGGTGGGCATCAGAATATTGGAGATTAGAGCATCTCCAACGGCCGCGCGAAACGACGCGCGCGCGCGGTAAACGCAGCCTTTAGCGCGCGCGAGGCGTTTTGCCGCGCTCCAGCGGCGGCGGGAAAATCACGCGCACGGGAACCGCTTGCGCACGCGCGCGAAAAAACGCCAGCTCGCGCGCCATTTTTTGTGCACCGCTTCCGGCGCGCCTATAAAATGCGGCGCGCGCCACGCGCCTCTCTCGCACCTCCTCTTCTCATCTTCCTCTTTCTGCCACGCGCCCCGCCACCAACGCGCCTCCGCCGCTCCAGCGCCCCGCCACCGACGCCCCTCCGCCGCTCCAGCGCCCCGCCACCGACGCGCCGCCATGCCTCCGCGCCGCCGAGGAGCGTCCGGCTACCGCGGCGTTCGCCTGCGCCCCACCGGCGTCTACACCGCGGAGATACGCTCCGGCGAACTCCGGCTCGGCCTCGGCACGTACGAGACGGCGTGCCAGGCCGCCCGCGCGTACGACGCGGCGGCGTGGCGCCTAGGCCGGCCGCGCGGCCAGATGAATATTCAAGATGTGTACACGCTCCAGCAAGCTCTCGACCTCGCCTCTCTGCCTCGTCTGCACACACAACGGAAGACCGTGCGGAGCACGCCGAGCGGCAACGCCGCCTCCTCGTCGCTCAGGAGGACGAGAGGGTCATGGCGGAGTGGCGCCAGCGCCACCCGGAGGACATCGCCTACGAGCAGGCCTACTTGGCAAGGCGCCGCGCGGAGGACACGCAAAGGCGCCACGAGAAGCGGTTGGAAAGGCGTCAGCGGAAGGCGTTGGCGAATGCGCAGTCCGACATCGTTGCAGCAGGTGGGCAGTCGTTCTTCACGCCGGACGATGATAGGTGGCTGGACATCTGGCTAGACACCTCGGACGACACCGCCGAGGATGATAGCGATGATAGCGACGTAGAGTAGTTTCTATCTAGTTGCGCCGTAGTTTATCTATGCTTTCGAACTATCTATCTAGTTGTACCGATGTAAAATACCTTTGTATCGTTTTTTATTTATGCAATCTATCTAGTTTTTATTTTATCTATGCGTTCGAAAATTAAAAAAAAATGTTTTATGCTCGCTGCATTTTTGCGCGCTGCTGGAGCGGCGCTATAGCGCGGCATTTTAGCGCGGCTGCTGGAGCGGGCGCAGCGCGCGCGCTAACAGGTTTTTTGCGCGCAGCGCTATAGCGCGGCTGTTGGAGATGCTTTTAGGCACGCATCAGGCTGTTGTTAGCACACACACATGGTCGCTGATCACTGCCGTTTTCCGCAGTTTTCCAGTAAGCCTGAGTAAAACATCTGGGGTTACATAGGTTATAATATCTATCGCTGGTAGTTGTACATGTTAGGATTTAATTAATTCTATTAATCCCTGCTTTTCCTAATTGAGGCGGTTGTCTTGTGTCCCTTCGATGGTACCCCTTCGGAGGCTATATATATATATATATATATATATATGTAATCCCATCATCAATGAGAACAACTATTCTACTACTTGTCATTTGCCTCTTGCAATTACTTCGAACACGTTATCAGCACTTTGCTCTCCGACGAGAGAAATAGGCCATCCCAGGCAGCGGTTATGTACGCCTGAAACGCCTGCCCGCAGAACCCGGTGCCTCCCCGACTACGGCCCTCGAACAACAACGGCAAGCGGCCTTGGCTTGCCCCGGCGGCGTGGCTTCCGAGCAGCCGGCGTCACTACACGATGTGACGAGTCAACCGGCAACCGCCGTTCTGCATAGAGAGGGGAATTTGTCAATAGATTGTTTATTTGATCTTCTCTGCTTGTGATTACTCAAAGATTATATTGATTGCTTTTCCAAACGTCCTTGCACTTACGAGAATTGCTTCATCCGAGCATGTGGGCATGGAATCAGGACAATGTTCGCAACCTTCCATCGGAAAGACATCAACGAAGGAAAAGACGAACGGAAAAGGCACCCTTGATCAATGGATTGAAAATCCAAACAAGAACTGTAAGCGTGCAGGTAGTCTTCTACAATTCGGGATGTTCTTACCTCTTAATGGATCGACGCTGTCGATTTTGAACGGCACGAGCGGCCTACGGCCGGCAAGAAGCACGTCGGCCCTCTCCGTCCGCGCTACGGCTGCAGACTGCGTGAGCGCGACTGGCCGTGACGGCGCGGCCGCTTCTCAGCGGATGACGAGGCCCCCGGCCGTTCCTCCACAGCAACGCCCACCTGCATCTGACGCAGCGCCTGCGACCAAGGCCTCACTTGCAGAAGGCATGATGGCGGCCTCTGGCCGGCGCTGGCTGAAGCGCGCGCGCCGCGGTCGCTCCTCCCTTCGGCCATGGCGCAGCCTTCCAGGCCGTCGTTGAGGGTCCCCTTCCCCCGCGCGGCGCTCGCGCCCGTTGTACCCAACGGAAGCAGAGGCACCTCCGGCCGGCGAGCCTGTCTCGAATGGCTGCTGTGGCATAGAAAAATTCCCCATTGGGATTTCATATCCGCACATGAAAACAAGAGGATAAGGAACCTTATCCCTTCGACATTGTGCATCAAGGTCCTTGCAGTTGCATGAATTTGCAAAACAGGTCGAACAGTGGTCCAGACCGATTGTGCACCGTATCCTATTTCTGGGATTTTGCACATTGGATTCTGTTAACAGTACTATTTACTACTAGTATTTACCTGTTTTAGACCTGTTAATTACTGCACTGTTGAGTTTCAACATTCCAGAAAATATGTGGTTATTATATGTGGCATGTTCAGTGTGTTTGCTTTTTAGCAATCCCTATAACATGTCCTATTATTACATTTTGCGACTGAGACTAAGTTTTCTCGCACAACAATATTGATTTGCGATTGAGAATATTTTTCTCTCGCAAAATAATCTAATAGCGATTGAGATTAATTTTCTCTCGCAAAATATTAATTCACCCTGCTGAATTATCTTGCAACTTGATACAATATCATCTCATTTAATTTGAGGCCTATATAATTCAAGTTTTTCACTTGAACATCAAGATTGCAACATCACTACTATTCATTATGATAGTGGTGTATTTCTGTTGAGTTGATGTATTCCGGAATGTATGTATCTTCATGTCCGCTACATGTTAAGATTAATACGTCTATTTGCAATTGAGATTTTTAATTTCTTGCAAATAAGAATGCAAAATTCATAGTGATTTCTTCAAATTGATGTATTGGGATCACACGGTAGTCATTTAGATCTACCGCCTTCACAGATTATCAATGACTACTGTTAAAGCCTATATTTTATCATTTTGACATTATAATTGCTTTACAAAGTGCTTTCCCACGCATTTTACTAAGTCATGACATATGGCATTACGAGTGAGTATCTACTGATTCCATCAGATTATACTCTCTAGTGCTGCGAGATCTACTCCATTTTGGAGATTATTTTCAAGGTGTCATATTTAGCAATTTGAGATTCACACTAATGGTTTCAAGATAACTTCTTGAAATACCCATTGATTTTGCTAAGTTCATTATAGAGATAAATACATTCGCGATCACTGAAGTTAAGGTCAAAGCACACTACGGTCACTGTACTTCAAAATACGCTCAATATAGTCATTGAATACGAGTCGCGGTGATTATACGGTCACTACTTCACCGTAGAGCACCGTATTTTGCTTAGTTGACCAGTCAAATAGTCTAGAGCAGCGCTGACTTTATGGGAAGTTGCGACCCAGGCGAAATAAAAATCGCGCGTTAACAACCAGGGACGTCATCATTACAGTGCTAATAGCCGTCGGCTGAGTATATGTACTTCATGCATTTTTTTTTTTTTGCTATGCGCTCTTTTTTCATTTGTGCTGTGCGAGTGTGTGGTAATTTTTTATTTAGAATTTTACTATGAGTGTGTATGGTGTGTGCATGCGTGCGGCCTATACGTGATGTCTATGGAGACAAGAACCAGTGCCATGCTCGACAAGCTGGACAACGCCGGCGTCTCGACGTCGTGACGCGCCTCGCCACGGCCAACGCCTTCGTTCTCGAGACACTCATGTTTTTCTTGTGCTCGCTGCCTGCTGCGGTCGACGTGTTCCTACTCGACATGCTTTGCATCAAATGTGCTACTGCATGGAGTCGTGCTCGCGCGTGAGCCGCTCTTGATCACCTACTGAATCAGCTCCTCGAAGAACCTCATCGCCTTGCCACCATGGCCCTAGCACTCGCCCTACCTCTTGTGCCTCGTGTCGTCGGCTGTCTCGTCTCCCCACCATGCGAGTCTGAGAAGCTCTCGTCGCCCACCATCGTCATGCATTCAGCCGCCTACATAGACACCTCACACGGTAGGAGTAGAGGCAGCTCGTGGGTACTCGTACGTGCTTGTGTGCTCGTGTATGGTCCCCTGGTGCTCTAAGGCTGTGGTCGTGATCGTTTCGTCTCCGGCCCGTTGTTGAGCAACGACGACAAAGAGATGCTCCAAGAGATGGCGCAGGGCGCAATTGTGGGTAAGCTCTTCGCGGGACGTCCCCACAGATGGCGCACACCTCCATGTACTCTGAGCGTGTGCATGCATGTGCGTTGTTGTGCGTGGCCGCATAGGTGGTGTGCCCGTGTGTGCGTGTTGTGCATGTGGGTGCATGGTGTGTGCGCGCGTGCTGTGCATGCGTGTGCATGTTGTGCTGTGCATGCGCGTGTGTGCATGCGTGTGCATGTTGTGCTGTGCGTGCGTGCTGGGCGTGCGCGTGTGTGCATGCATCGGTGCATGCTTGTATTTTTATTTAAAAGCAAAAAGATCACAGTGGTTATCCTCTGTAGATTGCAGCCAGTTCGAATTCCCACCGCTGCGCGCAGGTTTTTTATTTGTTTGTTTATTTCGGTATCAGATAGGTGGGACCCACATACAGACTATTTGACCAGTCCACAAAGTGCCATCCCGATAGAATATGGTGCTCTACGGTGAAGCAGTGACCGTATAATCACCCCAAATCGTATTCAATGACCGTATTGAGCGTATTCTGAAGTACAGTGACCGTAGTGTGCTTTGACCTCAACTTCAGTGACCATCAGTGTATTTATCTCTTCATTATAACATATGGCTATAGAATTTGAGGCATTCGCCCTCAATGGCCACCATTGCCCTATCTGGGCCATGGACATCATGATCTCTCTTGTGTCTCATGGGATAATGTGTGCAATCCAGGATTCACTTCTGGTCAGGATCACACCGCTAACAGAAAAATGTTGTCTTATACATTATAAGGCATTAGATTCAGATCTCAGCATCTGGTTATTCTGTATCAGCAATTCCTGGGATACAATGAACCTCAAGGGCAAAGGTTTGAATCTTACTTCAACCTTCAATCCGACAACACCAACTGTGACGGGACCCTATGAGCACGGAGAACGTGATGGTTGAATATGCCTCAACCGACATGTTTTGGAGACTTCTTCTAGTCTCTCAATCTCCTGAGTGGTCAACATAATTTATGTCAATTTACGATGTTCTAATAAGAACATAAGTATTGTTGTCATCATATATTGTATATCATAATATATTGTATCAGCACTTTGATACACATACATTTGTATGCATTCTATATATCTGACAGTGGTTTTCATATTGAGAATCTTCATGTCTATATATAGATTTCTACGGGAGTCAATCCGATGAAAATGATATGTGCCTTGTGGACATATGCACTACACACACTCTATACTCAGGGAAGTCCAATGTTTCCACTCTCATTGAGAGAAAGGAGATATTTTAAAATCGCTAGACGTGATGAGGTATTTGTGGGCTCAACTCGAGTCATATTTACTATCCCTGTGGGTACTCGAGTATCGTCAAGATGCTTTATTGCTTCCGGGTTTAGCTCGTACCCTACTAAACTATAGAGGTATCCGTCAAAATAGTTTCCATATCGAAACTTATGATGACAACAAAGAGGAATATCTTCTCTTTACCATATGCAACGGATATGGCAAGCACATTCTCTATGTATCATTGGCATTGCACTACACATACTACAAAACCCGTAGCACATGTTACGTATGAGATAGTTTTCCAGAGTGTCTTGTACATGACAAACTTGGCATACTCGCCTTGGTCATCGAGACATTGGGTTGAAACAGAAACTATTCAGCAATTCCAATAGTTTATGATTATTATGATGCTAAATTCTAACATCATTTGCATTTTATGTGCACTACAAGTGACACAGGAAAGCTAATTTTAAGGCTCGCACACCTTAAAGTCTATGCTGAACCACTCAGACTCCTTGAATTCATCAAGTTGAGGTAAGTGGCTCTTCCCATCCATTGACTAGACTATTCAGGTATTCCATGGTTCTAAAAGACATATGTACATGATGATCTTAAATGTGTGCTTTATTCACACGAAACCATTGGCTCATTATCCTGACATCGATTTCAAGCAAATCGAATGGATAACATTGCAGAATTCTCCTTGAGTGCCTTCTCTATGGCCCTTGGATTGAGTTTAGCAATTTGTCCTAAGGTCTAGACTCAAAATGGTTTGGTAGAATCCTATACAAAGAGTTAAGCTCATTGCATTATCTTTACTTTGGAATTGCAACTTGCCAACTTTACGTTGGAGTCATGCAGTTTTACACGCTCATGACAGAACTGCATAATATTATTCCCCTCTATCTTTGATATGTGGATATCTACCAAGTATTTCCTATCTGCGGTAATTCGGTTGCATACCGATATCACCATCCGGCATACATCATTGGCCCCTCAACATATAGTTGGGATCTATGTGAGGAATAACTGTACTTCCGTCAATACCTCAAGCCCCTCGCATGAGGAGTTATTCAAGGCCAGTATGCCAATTCAATGAGGAACATTTCCTGGCATTAGGGGGAGATTTTAGGTACCATAAAGAATGCCAAGAAATTAGTGAAATGCTCAACACATTTCTGCCTCAAATCCACGTACTCAAATATCTGAACCATGCGTTCAGAAGATTTGCAACACATTGCAAATAACCTGCCAGATTCATTTACTGACTATAAAGGTGTCACACAATCCTACAATCCTGCAAAAGTACGATTGGAAGAGTGGAGATACCAACAAAATCCACTCCACTACCCCTTCAAAGCAACAGGGGGAGATATATGGCAGAAGTACATCAGGATTCAGCTTCTCGCAAGCAAGGATATCAAGGCCTGTGAATCAGTAAATGCAAGTCAACTTCACGTTGGCAGACACCTAATGGGTAGTATACACCCAGTGGACGGGAAACCTCCACCAACCTAGGTCATATTGCACGCAATGACCGGGACATCGGAATACCCGACTCAATCGCATTGGGAAATCGCGAGCAGTCACCATGGGTAATGATATTTCCATCAACTATATATTGATATATAGATTCTGGAGAATCATATAACCGGAAGTCTACAACTGTCAACATACATTTCTCAATTAAATTGCAAAACCTTTCAAATGATTCAGATCTAAAGACCATGGCCATGGCAAAGTGTGAACAACACTCGGACTGAACTCAAGCAAAGGGTATAATCTAGGTAGAAATGATCTTGCTCAATAATGGGAAGGTATTCATAAGCAATATCTATACCAGTTTTCTTCTGGAAACAGAATTGAGAACAACGAGGTGGTGAAAGAAAGAGCAAGTATTGTAGCACAAGGGTTCACGCAGATACCCAACTATTCTCCAGAGATGGAATCTCTTTCCGATAACTTATATCATTGGGAGTACAAAATCATCTATCTCTGCAGTTGATAGATGTAGTGATTACATATCCATGTGGATCACTAGATTCAGACATATATGATTGATTTCTGATGGAATCTCAATTCTGAATCGAAATTCAAAATGCAACATATATTGTGTAAAAATCAGTAAGTCACCATATGACTTATTGTTGTCGGTACATATGGTACAACCGACGTAGTGAGTTCCTTATACACAAGGATTACTCCTACAATGATGATTATCCATGTTTGTGTGTCTGTAATGATGACACATGTAATCATCTAAATGACGGAGTTGAAAATGAAGGATTTGGGTAAACCAAAATACCGCTTGTTACTACAACTTGAGCACCTTCATTCATACATTATGGTACACCATGTTGTCTATATCCAAAATATATTGGAGAAATTCATTGTGGACAAATATTATCCATCCATAATTCTCATGGTAGTTCATTCTCTAGACGTAGAGAAAGATCTATTTAAACCAAGAGATGATGGAAATGTGATATTGGGACTCAACGTTCCATAATGCCATTGGATCCACCAAACACAATTGGTTGGTACTCAAGAATGTCTTTCGATATCTCTGAGGCATCAAACATCTTGTCCTGGTTTTTAGTTTCACAGGAATGTGAACACCGATATCATTGGATACATCGATCAAATCCCCACTATGTCAGATCGTAGACAAGCTTAGTGTCCCTACTAGGTGTGGTAGCCCTCTCATGAAGAGTCTTCGAAACAGACCTCATGGCTACATCCACCAACCATTATCTCAACGATAATGTTTCTTGTGTTGCGCGGATGCAAACAGGTTACGTAATAAGCAATGTCGATATATTGCATATCTTGCAAGTCAAATCATGTGACTGATTTGTTCACGAAGTCTCTACCAACATCTACATTCCATAAATATGTTCATGGAGTTGGTATGTGACGGCTTCGGAATATGCAAGAATCAGGGGGAGTATCTTCCTGAATTGTTCCTGTTCAATGCATCATATTATACTCTTTTTTCCTTCATGAGTTTACTTTACAGGTTCTCATAAAGGTTTTTAATGAGGTAATATCAACATGAGATCATATGGCATACTTTCTGTTTTCCCCACCAGGGTTTTTGGGAAAGTATATACAACATATTTATTGTCCTCTGAACTCTATGGGTTTTCTCGTATTGAGTTAAAAGAGACAATAACCATTATATGTTGTATCATTTTCTCCTTATTTTTCCCACTGGGTTTGAAGGAGTTTTAGCAACATATCAAACACCTATCTCCTCATATTTTTCCCATAGGGTTTTTGGAGGAGCTTCTCAAGATGATGATACTTACACTAACAAGCATGGATTAGGGGGAGTGTTAGGATTTAATTAATCCTATTAATCCCTGCTTTTCCTAATTGAGGCGGTTGTCTCGTGTCCCTTCGGACGTACCCCTTCGGGGGCTATATATATGTGTAATCCCATCATCAATGAGAACAACTATTCTACTACTTGTCATTTGCCTCTTGCAATTACTTCGAACAGTACAAAAGCAATGTCGGGCATCGTCGGAAACCACAGGCAAGGTTTATCTAAACATAGGGGCTAAATAGATGTTCTTAATACGACAGGTTACGCATGTAGAAGACACGCATTGCTGCAGATGCCCCATCTAGAGGACATGGACGACAAGAGCCAGGCGGTGCTCTGCGGTAATCTTGAAACGAAATGCGCAGATATGTCCTTCATGGATGTTTACACAGCGGCGAAACTCTGACCAGTTTGTGGTTATCGTGGCTCTTTTGTCTGTTCCCAGCATGATACGGCAATTGCTGTGCAGAGTGCTGTTTGCGAGCTTGACCTTGAGTGTGTCATCATCTGGATTGATGTGCTCTTGTAGCTTTTCTTTGATGTAGTAGACCTGGAAATACTGGTATACGAGAGGAATTAACTGAGTAGATTGCAGAGTGTCGTTAAATATAAACAGTGAGAACAGTTATCAGTAAATATTGGCATGAAGCAAAAGAAGAGTGCAGAGTATGGTGCATTCCTTCCTATGTGGAGTATAAGATATAAATTGCTTGTTTCTGTATGCATGTCATTTTAAAGATATATCATACTATATGAATATACAACAAGTTGATGAGAATTGTTATGCTGGTGAGCTTTTGTACTAATTCCTTTGTTGTATCTTTGTTTTGTTATGTGTCAGTGCTGATGTTAGACATCCTGAGTTCTTGTTGCATGCTAGAGAACAACTACAATCTTGTGGTGATTCTCTTGATATTTGGTTCTACAAATGTGGCATATGGACCAATGGAAGCAAAGATATTTTGGATGTAATAATTATATGGGTTGCTCCAAATGGTTTAACAGTGGAAGCACCACGCCTTAAGTACCTGTGGAAGTGTAATATGTAATCATTATCCGACAATGATAACTTGTCTATACATTCACATCCTCTGAATGCCACAATCGGATTAATAAGATACATAAATAAGCCATGAGGCTACCTCCATATAAATGATAAAGTCAATTTGGTGAATCAAAAGTGTACTGCAGGTTGTGCCTCTGACGATTAGGCAGGTAAGTAGTTTGGTTGTCAGACAGAAGCAAAGATAATCCTATTTTTCAATGAAGTGTAAGGAAGGAGTGTACCATCCGTTGGCCTGGGCTTGCGAATGTCTTGTTGATAGTGCAGACATAGTATTTGATATCTGGTTTTTTGTGGCGGAACATTGCATACAGCTTATTCACATGCTGTCGATAGAGCTTCACTTCGTTGCCCCAGTGACAGTACTTTTCAAGCTCTCCAAAGTATTGGATAGCAGGGGGTGGACCTGGATTTTAGGAACAAAATGAAGCAGCACATGTAATAAGGGTGAATACTATTTATTGTCGTGAGACTAAGGTCTGAACAAGAAAAAAGTAGAATTAAGTTTGAAATTCACAGTAGGGAGAACATAGTAATTAAGTTAGCTATATTGAGCGTTATTGAGAGGGCTGATATATGTTTTGCCGGTTGTAAGGCAGAATGTTGGTATTGTAGAAGTATAGCAGCGCATAAAAACTATTTGGACGTTTTATTTTAAATGAAAAATATCAGAGCAGGATAATAAGCATTGTTGCCTCGCATTGGCTCACCGCGAATGATATACTCCGGAGCCTCATATTCTTCACCCAGTATTAAGGATTGGGAGAATTGTTAGAGTGAGAGATAAAAAACTGTTTGTTGGAAAAAGGAGCTGTTGGCGTACAGTCAGATTGTGCACTTTAAAAGACCATTAAAATGGATTTAACTTGTGAAGTCCGGTTCTTTAATAAACAAATCAGCACGAAATCATTTGAGTCTATGCGAAGGAACTGTTTTGGGCTATTTCATTCTGTCTTTGGGGGTCAATATGTGTATGAGCACTGTAAATTTGGGTCTGACCAGTGCGTGAGCTGTTGCATTATAAATATCGTGTGATGCATAGCAGGCATAACAATTAATTCAGTAAATACTCACAGAGGTTATATGTAACTGTGGCAGAAAAAAACTGAAAATTCGTGTAAATCTAAAGTGTTTTCCAAAGGATGGAGAGGCAGGTCACAGGCGAAGTGGTGGATTCATGGTTAGATTAAGACTGAACGATTTTAAAACCTAGCGTCAGCCGTACCTGCTGGTATTCGGAATCGGTAGTCGTTCTTGTGGCAGAAGAAGAAGGCGCTTGTCGATGGGGACCGGTCCGTGACTGAAGTTCGGCTGAACTATCCATTGACGCAGAAGAAGACGATGCCTAGTAACGGCGACTCTCTGGCGCGTGACAGCGGCTTCGATCTGCGTATCCGTGGTGCTTGACAAGGTGCCTCCAGTACTGGCGGCAGATCCTGCACTTCACCATTGTATTGGGGGAAAACCCTAGAGGGAGACGGCGAGAGAGATGGGGAAAACTGCGTTGGTGGGCAGTGGGGAGATATTTACGACTGGAAGCAGAGGCGTCTGCTCCTATCTATGTTACCTGTGTTGGGCCGGCGGGCTAGTCTAGTGGGAGATTACATGGGCCTGGGGGTGACTCGCTGTGGTAAGGACAGGTAGGATCCATGCTTTTACGCGAATCCATATTTTTTAATTCAAGTATATAAATATTTCTCAAATTGCAAAGTTTTTTGTTTTTTTTACAACTTTTCCTTAAATCAGACAAATGTTTTCTGGAAGTTAATGGCCAATAGAGGTCAGGGGACAAAGGTCCCTGGGCAATTGGCGAAGAGATTATTATTTTTTCAACTTTCTTAAAGTACGTGGTAATCAGAAAAATTGTCATTTATAGAAATTCTATAATAATTCTATAATAGAGGAGGGAGGAGGGAAAATTGAGCGGAAAAGTTATACTGGAAAAACATAGTGCAGTATGGGTGAAAGTATTCATGGTTTGGATTTTTTTATTTTTTTTCATTCATTCCTGATCATGGTTAATATCTATAGACAGTGGTAGAAAGGAAGTGATCTTGCAAATTTCAAAGCGAAATACTAGATGATTTTGTCTTACACAATGATATTTTACCATGTTTTAAAAAGATATATAAAACATCCTTAATATGTCAAAGCTGAATACATTTACACACAAAAGGTGTCGATAGATTAGCTAAATGAGAATTATAGCATATATTACAGGAGGTTTTCTTGTTTAGAGCATGCATGGTAGTTTTTTTTGGGTCTGCTTTCTATACACAGTTTCGTTATCGATTTGATGTCTGTAAGGAGGGGCATAGGTAACTAAATTTAATGATAAAAGTGTGTGTGCTTGCCACGCTTTGCTTGTAGACTATCAGTAGTATGAGGTCTATGAGTGCTTAAATCGTAAGTTCACAAGGCTTACTATACAAGTCATTACACTGGTGACCAAACATACGTTAGATAGGTTGGCTTAATAAATATTTGTAGTAGGTTCAAATAGTCATGAGGGACAGAGGGTACATTAACAAAGGGCTAAGAACGATATCCATAGAACATGGAAATAGGCTGGTTCAGATCTTAAACAAGGGAACACATGAACAGGGGTTGCCAAACATGCGGTTTACAAATATGCGACGAACGTAGTAATAGGCCATTCTGGATACTTGGACAATTGTGCGAAAACAGTAACTGCAAAGCAGACTTCACTTGTCCTTGTGGGCAGCGCTTTAGTTGCTAGATCCAAAGTAACCAAAGAGAAAGAACCAAGGACCAAAAGAACTTGATGAAAAATAGAAGCAATTTCATAAGGCGAGAGACCGACGTGACATCATTAGTGAAATTATTATTGTAGCAAAGCTTATGATGCAGTTAGTCTATTAGTTACTGATACAAGGCATAGGCATGAATGAATGTATCAGTCAATTTGGGAAACAGGAGGCAAAGATAAATTAGTGATGGTGCTATGGATGTGGAAATAGGAATACCTTTCATGCATGTTCATCCGAAAGTGTATATCACTTAGCAACGAAACATTTTTGACGAAATGTTCTGTGCAGCAGCAGCAACATCTCTGAAATTAGCAAATTCCGAGGAAAGGGATTGTATGAGTTCCGCATATGCGTACTGTATAAAAAAATAGGAATCCAACAAGAGAAAACAAAGAAACTGAAGCAGCAAAAGCCAAAAGCTTAATTGCAAGGGGTTTCATAGTGGGAAGCTTGTTATGATTCATGCAGCCAACTCTAGCTTGTATAAGTAATCAATAATGTTGTATGTTTTGTTGTATATAGAGGGGGCACTTCATAAGCTTTGATGTCTGCGGAAGTGCAGTCTCCATGGTGTTAGCAGCTGCAATCGCAGGAGCATCGGCATCAACATCAGTGGACGCAGATCCCTATGACATGGTCAAGCTAATTATTAGGAATTTTGGAAAAAGGAACTCTGGAAAACAAAGACGAATCTAGATTTGGTAGAAACACTAATAGCAGATGAAACAAAGGATTTAGCAAGGTCGGTGTTATGACCTGGCCATTATCTTTTTTCTGCCAAACAAGGATATGTGCATGGGGCAGACTCCTCTTCTGGAACTCCACGGAGTGGAGGACTGAAAAACAAGAGGGCAAGTGAAAAATAGGAAAAGTAAGATGCATGGACAAGAAAAAGGAAAGAAAAGGAAGGGAAGACACTGGCTACATTACCTGCAACTACAGGCCCAAACACTTTACCGGTCTTTATTTCTTGCAGTTACCCAAGTAACTTCATCTGATACACTTGAGCAGCAAAATTAGCTTCATCGATTGCCTGTTATCCATGCTCAAGACCCCCAACTATCTCAGGCCAGTTTGGATCGTAAGTGAAGGTTGTGAATGTATCAGGTGAGCCATGGACACGTGAAACAGCTATAGAATCGTGGAAATTTTCAGTCATCGAGCGAAGTTTGCCCGCATAAGATGATGGCATTATATTTTTCTTGTTGACCTCAGACCCGGCAACTTTATCAAATCCAGTAGCATCAACAACGTACTGATGCTTTTGAGTGCCCATGTCGTCCTGAATTTTTTTTACGGGATCTTAGTTCAGCAGTTGGAAGATCATAAAGTAGCGTTTCATCAGAGTCAGGAAAATATACGAGGTAAATAGCAAGTACAGCCAACAGGATAGCAAGCAATCTGGGTTTTCCTACTTTTCTGCGTCTACGGCTTTCATAGCAGGGAAGAATAGGGCCCTATCATGTTTCGAAGCTAGCAACGAGGGACTGTATTATTATGAGAGCAGGGTAGGTACTGCAGTTATAATTAACTAAAGATTGTGTCGCTGATATTAACCGAGAAACAGGTATTAAGCAGGCGTTCCGAGGCATATTTAGGTGGACCAATGAATTAGTAAGACATTGAGCATGACGCATGGCAACATTGAGGGGATTATCTATAAAAAAAATCATAACGTGTGGAAAGCATCTTAAGTTCTCCGTTTTGCATGTTAGCATCTGCCTTGGTTATGCAATTGATAGAAATATTTTATTGTGACAAATCAGTTACAGAAGAGACTCAGGTTGTTACCTTTGGCTCAGTGGTTCTTGTTCTTGATGATGCCGAGCCTGGAGATCCCTCATCACAAACAGCTCCAATGTACATGTAGTTCATGCGCTGTGTGTCAGATTCGAGCCAGAGTGAGGTTAGGGCGAGGAGAAAGCACAGAACAATTCGCAGAACAAAGGATAGAGGAGTCTAGGTGTTGAATCACCTTTGTTACCACAAGCGCTGAGGATTCGGTGTGGTAGCCGCTGGTGTGGGGGGGCGTACAGCAGAGAGAGGAGCCAGGGTTTCGGATTGGGGATTTAGGTCAAAGCATAACATCTTGCTCTTTATATACTGTGCGGAGCCTGAGCAATATGTGTATGGGCCCTGGTGGCATGGGCTTCTAAAATCGCTTTGTCATGGGCCTGTTTTTGTGGTTGGTTCTGAGGATGGAAAATGTCTGTTAATATTGTTACTTTGCTTGTTTATCCTTCTTCTAAAACAAACCTTATATGGGCTTACTGATATACAGTGCTATATTTTTATAGGTAATTAGTATCATGTATCTACGTGGTAGTTTATTTTTAATAAAAATCAAATCTAATAATAAAATAATTTATGTTACCTTATTTGTTTTTTTGGAATTATAGCCAGGTGGTCTAATTTGTAAAGCCATGTAGCTGTGGGACAGGGCTTTTGTGGCGAGGCTAAACTAAGAGAACTAAAAAGGAAGCAATCAACATTTTGTTTCATCTTTACCTAGCTTTTTCTGGATCAGGAATTTTATGGAGGCATCAAGAATCTAAATAAAGTTTGTGGAAAATAAAAGGCTTTCTTAGTAATCAACCGGCAGGTGCATCCTCATTTTGTAATTCCTAATGCAATTAAGATGGAGATAGAAGAAACAACCTAGGTCCAATTAACCTGGCTGTGCAGAATACATTGCAGTAGGCATATATTAGGGCAGAAATAATTATATTGGAAGGGGGTGAAACGAATGTAAGTAAAATCCAGTAGCATGTGTGTGAACTTTAAACAGCACAACATTTGTTTTAAAAAATGGGCTGATTAGTTAATAAGGAAGACTCATAATGGAGAGTTATCCGTAGGAGGACACCTCTTAAGACGGCATAATCAAAATACAAGAACAAAAAGATACGCGAGGGAGAAGTAATAGGTAGCAAGCGGGAGACTGTAGGGTGCATAAGTGTAGATATAGTAAAAGGGCAACCTGGTGCATGTAGCTCCCGCTTGCGCAGGGTCCAGGGAAGGGTCCGACCACTTTGGGTCTATAGTACGCAACCTTTCCCTACATTTCTGTAAGAGGCTGTTTCCAGGACTTGAACCCACTTAAATAGTAGATATAGTAGTTTGACTTAAACTTATTTACAGAAACACTTAAATAGTGAAAGCTGCCCAACTAATGTAGATATGTCAGCACTGTGATCCCAACTCTTGAAATATGGTGTTATGAGCTGGTAATTCTTTCATTGTACAACTCCAGAGGCACCTGAAGATCTTTAACAGTTGATTGTTCCACTGTTAATCCATTTGGAGCAGCCCAAATAGATATGTCCTCTGGAATAATTTTGTTTTCATTTGTCCATATGGCACAGTCATAGAACCAAACATCAGGAGACTCACCAACCTGATGGCTGTTGTTTTCTAACATGCAGTGGGGGCTCAGGATGTCTTCAATTATAGACAGGCTGTAAAATTCAGTTGGTAGTCCTGTAATCCTTATCTGTTCTTTTCGAGAGAGGGTAGAAGATACACCTCCAACAGACGTCGACCATTTCTGAACTAAGAACTTACCAAGAGGTAGCTGGGTTCCAGCAGCATCAGCAGACAACGTGTGAAACAAAGTTGTGGTTACTGGCCCTTGGAAATATATAAGGTATTTGGACCTGCCAACTTGCTTGACTATGACCTTTCCAGGACATTCAATCTGCATTTGCTGCAAACAGCGTGTTAGCTTGTCCTCTGTGATAATTCTTCCCTCGTCGCAAGCCGTCAGGAGGAATGATGATTCCAATATCCGCATTTGGTCAGCTGGTATGTCAATATCATTTAAATATGAATGGGAAACCATTCCTCTCTTTAGTGCCTGCAAGAAAGAAGGAATCCTCCTGTGTGTTCTTTGAAGAGACTTGTTATGATGAGCTCCAATATTAACTCTGTCAACACCAATACAAAATGTCTCTGTGTTCCTGTGACCACTGCTTTGGTTTCTTCCTTTGTCATACTTGCTGGAGACATGAATAAGTATATACCATGGGAATGGCACAGCAGTTCTAACAGCCCATGCCGTGCAACTTACTGATCGAAGCTTGCGAAAGCTGAGATTGGCTTGACTAACATTCTCAACAAGGCAATGTGGTTGCAGGGCACGTTCAATTGCTCTTCTAGTCCAAAGATGTAATGGCAAACCATAGATCTGTACCTTTAGATGTTTAGTCGCTGTCTCCATCATTTCTTCAATCTGAAAATCGTACAGTATTGCTTCCATTGGCACACCTACATTTTTCACAGGGTAACATAGAACTTCAGTCCCATCTACTGCCATGGTCACTCCACTGGACAGAACCGCACATGCATAAGCTGTGGTTGGCTCATTCATTAAATCTAGCACCAATCGGGATTCATTATCATATGGAGCATACAGATATGGTTGATATGGCAGATGAAGATGTTCTGAAATGAGTGGCGTGACGTGGTGCTCATCCATAGGCAATCCATCCCGCCGTGCTAGTATGTAGTGGGAACACAGCTGCGCAACCTCTCTGGTCTTGTGTTCTACTGCGCTTATAAAACCTTGTGAAGAAGAAATATCATCAATCATGTATTTCTCTGTTAACATCCACTCGCTCAATTGATCAGCTGTGGTAGTAATAAGTGTGTTAGGAAGTCAGAAAGATAAAAAGATATGTATGCCTGCTCAAATGGCACTTGGTGTAGCATTAGTAAATTCATACACCTGTGGGTAGGTCGAAAGGCCAGGATTTGTTCTTCTCCATGAGATGCTCTCTGGTAATACCGAATCGATGGGTGAAGAGGGTTGTTTTTGATCTGTTGATGAACAAGGAGAATTGTGTAAAAAGGGCAAATATTTGTCTATATATTACGCTAGCAAATGTTCATTGATTTGATCTTAGAAGATTTAAAAAATTGAATGTATATTCATAGCGAAGATATTGAAAGGAAGAATCACAGTGGATGAAACCAAAGGCGTAGCACAGATAATAACATTGTCTTAACACATAACATTGTCTTAACACGTGGACATAGACTTTATACTTATACATGACCAGAGCAAAGTTCAGAAATGATAAAGATTTCTAGGCTGAAGCTATGAGTAGACAGCTTCGCATCTTATTTAAGCAACCTAGGAGACTAAACACAACAAACACAGAGCCGCTTCCTAGGGGTGAAGCCATACATATACAGCTTCACATGGCAACGAGACAGTTCAGCAGGCTCGATATGGCGCTCATGGGCATGGGGCATAGTCGTCATCCATGTGTTGATGAATATCATCGGCTGAATCTTCATCCAAGTGGCCAGTGTAGCTTTCTTCGGGCACTTCATCATCTGAGTACATGCCTTTTTCCTCTAGGAACTTAGATGTCGTAGTTGTAGAGCTTTAAAGCGCGACAATTGAACTGTGAATCTCCATAATAGCTTGCTTCATATTAGAAACACACATCAAGGTAGCAGGGTCCAAGAAAACGGCAGCAAGGTCTTGGATTCTGTTTGATGTATTGCGCACTTGTTCCACATAGTTACATGCTTCTTTAGTTATCTGCTTGATGGTTTTGCTATGCTGGTTGATTTCGTCTGACTGTTCTAGCAGCCTGGCTGATACTCTTGTATGTGCCATTTTCATTTGCTCTAGCTGATAATAGTTGTAGTCCACAAGCACCTTACTCTCTTTGTTCTGCATGTATTCGATGGCCTTATCGGCTGCATGATTTATTGATGCTACCCCATTCTGACATATACGGCTTGATAGTTTAGTCCGCCGCACTGAAGCATGGTACCGTTCTTTTGTACGGTAAAATTGAATCTATGTTCTAAATCGATCTTGTGAAAGATGATGCACAAAGTATACTGGTTTAGGGAGACCGAGTTTCTCGAACATTGCTTCAGCCAGTGATGTGCTGGATAGCTCAACCAACTCCATGAGAATAGACCCACAAGATAAACCCAGAGGTCTGGCAGAAGGTATGAACACAGCGTCCATTAGGAACAATAAGACTGAGCTTTATGTTGTGTACATGCACTAACAATTAAAGAACATTCTAGTGAACCTAAGATAAAACAAAACTTTAATATCATGAAGACATCGGGAGAGCAAAGGGGGTGAATTAGTGTAGGAAGATAACAGCAAGCATGAATATAGAGGAACGGAGCAGCTGGCCAAAGATTAAGCTGATAATATCTATAAATAGATTTAAGGTATTGAATTATCCAGGAAACGGAAGCTATCAGACCATCCCTCCAACCGAGTTTATGTAGATAGCAAAATCATAAGAAAGCATCTACCTAGACAGTGCATTCTAAAGCAGGACTATAAGTGGATCTCAAATAAAAGGATATACCTTGGTAATCAGGGCTGTCCTTGATGGATGATCTTGTTGCTCTTGCTGAACATCACAACAGATCTAAGAAGCAAGAAATCAAAACGTAGTGAGAGAGAGGGAGAGAGAAAGATAGGGGGAGGGTGGGGGTGATCTCTCTATCCACCAGCACCCGGGAGGAGTGAGAAGGATGGAGCGAGAGGTTTCCATGAGGAGGATCACCTGGATGCTGCCAGGCTGTGTGCTCCTCTGCTTGCGGGAGATCCAGGCAACCGCAAGCACACAGTGAAGGAAGAGAGCGGAGGAGGGTGGGTGGTGGGAGGAGGAGATATGAGCGGAGCAGCAGATAGAAGATTTTTTTTGTTAGGTCGACAGGATAGGTTGAACGGATGTAGCAGGGTAGAAGAAGGGCCGTGGCAAATATAGAAATGCCACTGGCCCAAAGTGAAAAACAATCTACTTATTCTTTTAGGTGGAAAAAAAACTGCGGAGGTGAACATGTATTTTATGCCCGTGTTGTGAGCTAATTAATATTGTCCTTATTAAAGGGGCAAAGTTTATTTTCTATATTATCTTTGATTACTTACAAATTAGCGCCACATCTTGTTGTGACCTTACATAAACCTACACCATCTGACGCAACACAAAGCAAAACCTGGTCATTCGAGAAAGGTCCGGATATAGATGAGGAGACACTATAGGAGTTTCTATTTCTTTGGAACAGGATGGCAGTGATCATACTCGCTACGGACATGGTAGACCATATTAGGTGAGCTTGGGAGGACAACGGGCAACCCTCGGCGCGCTTGTCCTATGACTCCAACGCGGATATGGCATATTAGTCTAAAGTTCCATTGTGGTGTAGTTTTTCCACCTGGTTTGGCGGGCGAAATTGATGTTCGAGCTCAGATCGATTAGTACGACGTGGCTTTCGACATCAACCAGCATGCCCTTTTTGTGACCAGGACTTGGAGACGACCGACCGCATTCTACTGTCCTGTGGATTTGCTAGGCCAGTGTAGTATATGGTTCTTGAAGCCCTAGGCAAGCCACAGTGGACGCTGACGTTAGAGGCGAAGCTGAGGCATTGGTCCAATTCTTGCAAAGCGACGGATATCAAAATCAAGGACAGCCGCAACATTCTCTCTCTTGGACCATGGGGAATATGAAAGCATAGAAATGCCAGCGTCTTTGACGGAGCAGTTCCATCTGTTATGCCCGTGATTGGCAACATGGAAAAGGAATGTAAAGCATGGAGTATAGCCAACCTGCTCAAAGGTGACCTCACGCCACCTTCCTCGAAGGTCTAAGGGTGACCCTAAGGGTGTGAGTTCTCACCTTTGTTCCAAAATAGATGACCCATTTCTATTTACTGTGTTGAATATTAAGAATGTTATGCGGCTGGGGCTCTTTCCTCCGTTCTTTCTTTAATATATGATGATACATATGCTCATGCGGACTCTAGGCAAAAAATAAAGGTACGAGGAAATCAAATTTTGTTAAGGCCTGGGGATATGACAGGTAGGAAGCAAATGGATGTATTCAGAATGTAAATAAAAAGGATGAACTGCATAAATAATGGAAAAAACATTTGGTAGCAGGTAGTCAGTCAAGGATACAAGGAAAATGAAAGGAAGATGATATGATTCGTGCTGTATATTAAGATTTCTTAGCTCTTAATCCTGATGCTTCTATTAACATTGAAAGAAGAAGAAAACAAGATTTGAATGATGCAGCGTAGCAGACAATCATTTGGGAAAATTATTATGTACGCCAATGTGAGATAAACCAGCAAAGGCTCACGATTTTTAGATCATCAAGCCCAGCAGTAAATGAAAAGCTGAAGCAAACACACATAATAATATAGTAATAATGGTAAGATCTAGATAAAGCAGGATATCCCAGCGGTATTTACAGAGAGGATGAAGGTGATATTTACAATGCATAGTAGCTGGTCTTTTTAACGGCTTAGATAGAGGAATTGTTACGGCAGTGGCTTGACATATGTCTGTAGGTGTCAAAGCCTTGCCTTACAAAGACGCACAAAATATATTAAGTGCATGTCCAAAAGTGTGCTGAGTTGACGACCTTCAAATCTGCTGCCTAGATCGTTCTTGCGGTGCAGCAAACTCGAAATCTCCCGTTAGCGACACAACCATCCAGCGGTAAACGTAGCTTGATAAGCAGATAGAACGTAGAAGTAGCCCTGAGGAGAACAGAAAGCACAAGCATTGTATGATTACATATCATCTAGCATGGTAACATGAAAAAGCGAAAGGAAAGCATGCTAGTTATACCGTATGTACATATCTAGTGCAGTTCATGGAAGAACTACTATCTTGCCTTCTTTGGAGCGCCAGTCCCCTTTGCAGGAGGGTTTGCCCTGAGTTTTGTCCATTGGCAAAGTGAAGAGGCGTGTTAGCAAGTCCAATTGCATTGAAAAGGACCCAAAGGCATAGAATGCAATAAAAAGAACAAGTTCACAAAGATTAGGCAGATGAAATGGACGATGCCATAAACAAGCAGTAAGGAAATCAAACGCTAACACACAGCTAATTCCACTGTATGGTTAATCAACTCGAGTTCATGAATCGAGTTATCATGGATGGGACAAGGAAAATGGCATGTGCATGTAATAATGTAAAGTAAGGAGAATGAAGTCACATTCTATGCTAAAGGCACTGAATATAACAATTATGTATTTTAACCTTTTGTTTATAGGCTGGACAACAGGAACGCCCTTTGAATCCTCAGTAGCTGCAGCTCCGGTTTCCTTGCCAATCTGTTTAGTTTAGCAGCATTAAATTCTATTGAAATGAAGCTTTGTCTACACAGAAGCAGAAACATATTTGCATAGTAAAAATGTGCACGAACATTTGTCACGGATGTAGGCTAAACAGCTTTTCCAGCAGAAGCAACGCCTTCAGCCTGGGGACCTACATTCGTAGTTGAGGCAGATAGGGTGGCGTCCTGAGACTGCGATGTTCCAGCAAGGAGCTTGCGGCGAGCGTTCTTAGGACACGGTGATTTGTTGTACAAAAATAGTTATTTGCAGGAGAACACACTGAATTTTCAAGATACATGACATGGCAAAGATAATGACAATACCTAGGTGTTTTAGGCTTTATACCATGTCCTTTTCCTTTGAACGCAGATATAGGAGTGTTCATCTGCCAAACAAACAGTGCAGGAGTCAAACGATTGAAAGGAAATTTGAGAAAGAGAATCAATAGCAAATATACCTCATTGGGAGGCAACATGACAAGCGTAGACGATCTTGTAGGGTAAGAAGTGAGGATAGGCACGGTCGTGCCTGAGCTATCAGCAGAAGATGATGCACCAGATGCGTGTGATGCACCAGCAATTCCCTAGATCAGGTTTAAAGGCCTCAGCAATCCTGCTAACTTGAAAGGACAGCTGGGTGCTTGAAGGCTGGAAGCTCTTCGTGGAGATAGTGACGACAAGGGTAAACTTCCGGGTAACAAGACGGGAAATTTCAACAGGTAAGCCTACATCAGCACCTCCTATCTAGGCAAGATCAAGTGCACTTGTAAAACCTGGGTACTTGCGATAGATCAAAGTCATGAGTGGCTTGCCAACAGCACTCTTTGTAGCCCTATCAAAGAACATAAATTCCGCCTCAGTTGCACCATCGCTTCCGAAGGTGCATAGACAGTACCTAGACATTGCAAGGTAAAAGGATTGAGAAACAATTTACCAGATAAACCGGAATAGAAGCTCTCGTGGGAAAAGCACTCACGAAGGATCTGCTGCGATAGAAGAGCACGTGTTGTCTGAGCATCGATATTGGCTTCCACAGGTATATGCTATTCTATGGCATTCCCTGCATGAGAGAAACCACCAGCGATTGTCGGTGCCCAGACCTGTAATATTAACCTTGACCACGAACTGTTTTTTCTGCGTTGATGAGAAACACAAGCGCAGTGAGAAGCAAGTAAAAAACACAGCAGGAACATCACAGGGAAACTGAAGAGAAGGAGAGAATACCATATTATCAAATGGGTCAAGAGAAAGCAGCTCCCGAACGCTCATCTCAACAGGAGGTTCACGAACAGGCGTGGCAACCACTGCCTGTTCTCCTAGAATGTGAGCACTGACAACAGCAAGACCTTCTGGGAGGCTGAATGAAGAACAGTCAATTGAATCAGGAATGGAACATCTGTAAAGATCTTCACGAATGGTAATGTCATACAAGGAGAAAATACCTAGCACGAAAGGCATTAATCTCTGGCAAGTCCTCATTAATATACCAGCGGCATGCAGAGCTACCACTCAGTCCCTTCAGGCCTATTGAGATAGGTAAGTACAAATCTGTATTAAGGTGACAGAGGAAGCAATACGCCAAGCAAGCTGTGAGCGAAAGAATTACCTCGGTATATTTTTGGCAGTGTCCCTACGAAGATAGCGACAGCAGCTCCTGTTTCACTTGCAACACGAACTTCTTCTGCTTCGAACGCACGAGCTCGAGAACCCTAGAGAACAAGCCTGATTTCATTTCCTCTATAAATCAACACGAGCATGTCAGGAAAGGGAAAGGGCAGAAGACAAGAGTAACAAAGAAGAAGTAAGGTAGCAACTCACGACTTATTTTGAAGAACTATAGTCCTAGTATCCGAAGGTTCGGGCTGGTACTGAGAATGGACAACAACAATGTCTGTGACCACAGTAATTCTACCAATGATATCTGCAAGCAACAAAACAACATTAGTATGACATTATGAAAGACCAGTAGTAAAGAGAGCATACATAAAGGAAGCATAGAATTACGAACCAATAAAGCGAGGAGTGTGTGGGCCTGGCACAGGTATATCTGAAAAGGGCAGGAGGTTGTAAGTGTAGTATGGATAGTCTTCTTCATCACCAGGCTGAGGGATCACAGTAGTAAAGCGAGTGAACTGCATCATATATGGACTTTCAACAGCCTTGTAAGTCTGCTTGGATTGTTTACACATGAATCTGTTTATCAAATAGACCTCGCCTTCCTTTAAGACATCTCTCAAAAGTTCTGAAAGCTCTGGAGGGATCTGACCATACATGTGGGTGCCCTACATATCCACATCAATAATTAGGGCCAGAGGTCAACAACAGCGGTGTAAGCAAAGATGACACAAGTCAAAACAAACCTCTTGGTCAAGCACCACAATGCCAGTGTGCACGAGTGGGCCATCATCAGTTGCACCTCGGTACTCCCACAGGCGAGACACCAGAACCTTCGCATTCCAGTACAGTTCCTTGGTATGGACCTGTGAGAGAAGGCTAAACTTTCCGCTTGACATCTGCAGTGCGGATGCAAAAGTCAAAGTGATGAACAGATGAAGGGAAAGAAAGTTTAAATCTGAGGACACCATTCATACATACTTACTTGATGAGGCACGAACTCAAGAGAAAGCAAAATGAGGGGATCATGTGACAAAGAAGCATAACATGCAATCGCAAAAGTGATTTGGGGCACGAAGTTGCATAAGCCAGGATGGAAGCCAAAATAAGTTAAGAACATGTAAAAACTGCAACTCTATCATAGGAAGATTATAGGAGAAACAAAACATAGATCAGCAAAATCTTATGATATGTACTATAGAGTATTATCAATAGCACCTAACGAATGGACCGAAAAATCTCAGGGAACACGATGTTCCTTGTCTGAGAAGTAGTCTTATCATCCTCTCCTTTGATTAAGATCTTTAGCGATTTTTTTGAAGTGACACGCGATACAGCCACATAGAGCTGCTCGTGTGTGAACACAGGTGTATCCAGATATAAACCAACATTTGAAAGAGTCTGCCCTTGACTTTTGTTACTGGTCATCGCATATGACACCCTAACAGGAAATTGACGACGATGTAAAGTGAAAGGCCATTTAGGATCCTTTGAAGTCAGGCCTATCCTTGGTATGAAAACAACATCACCTATGTTTGAACCAGTGATGACAGCTGCCTCAATAATCTTATCAGCAAGCTTTGTGACTATGAGCCTTGTGCCATTGCATAATCCTGTTGATTGGTTCAGATTCCTCAAAAGCATGATGGGAACGCCCACCTTGAGCACCAACTTATGGTATGAAAAGTTATTGACCTTAATCCCATTCAAGTACTCGACAGGATAGAAAGCATCTTGATTGCGAACTGCGTCAGCAGAATTCCCTATAGTATCACAGCTAAGGTACTCCCTTTCATCGGTAGGCACTAAAGACAAGACATGCTCGTTTATTTTCTCGGCGACCTCATTTGTCGGTGTTAGTATTGCCCTTTCTTTTAGATAACTAACATCAGAATATCTTACAGGGATATCTTTACATATGGCTTGAACAATGGCATCAATTTTGTCACCGTCGGTGTGTATTAAGAGCTCATTAGGGATAGTTATCCAAGAGGGTTCAGACTCCCCCTCACGAGCCATAGCAGGTGTTGTGCCATCACCTAAACTGAGGACCCACTCAGCAAAGGCAGCAACCTCAGACTGGAGGATTGGATCATTTGTGTGAGCAGTCAACCGCATGTTAATGTTTAGGTGCAAAACATCGACAATATTCCACGGAGGGGAGTTAGTGATAGCAGCAGCAAGAATCTGCGCTCGAGACCCGCCCTCAATGACAGGCAATATTTGTCTAAGGTTGCCACCCAACACAACAACCTTACCGCCAAATGGAACTTTAGCTAAAGAAGGATCATTGGCAGAGAAGATATCACAAAATGATCTGTCCAGGGCCTCAAAGCATTTCCGATGGGACATCAATGCTTAGTCCCATATAATAAGATCAGCTGAATCTATTAGGGTGGAGAGCATGGTAGATCGTTTAATTTCACAGGTGCCATGATCAGGTAAGTCAACAGGAATTTTAAACCTAGAATGCACTATTCTACCAGCTGGTAAAAGCAAGGCCGCAACCCCCGAGGAAGCAACTGACAGCACCACCCTCTCGTTACCTCTAAGATAAGCATCGAGCGCATTCCAGAGAAACGTTTTTCCAGTACCACCATAACCAGAGACAAAGAAAAAACCAGGCTTCCCGGATCTAATGCGGTCAACTATAGCAGAGTAAGCATAGAGCTGGTCTTTGTTTAATTTGTCATACAGCAATTTCGCCTTTTTAAGAAGACTAACAACATCAACATCTAGCGCATCCGAAAGCATATCAGTTTGCACTGCAGCATCATGGCATGCAGATTTCAAAGGCAATCGATGATCTAGGATGCATGCACTGTTCTTAGAAAATACAACAGCTAATTCATCAAGGAGCATGTCCCTTAATGCTACAAGAGGCACGACATGCGTAAAAATCATTTCTAGACTGCTGAATTCTATGTTCAATATCATTGCCTAGGTAAACTTCATACTTCTCAAAGAAAGCAGCTTCATCATTAACAGCACAGTGAAGTATCATAGTAACAAACAGCTGGCGCAACTGATTCCCCATGTCCCATTTGACAGCTTCATCAAAAGCATTGTACCATTCTATATCATCACCAAGCAAACCCCTTGCCCCACATGCCTCTCTAAAGGTTGAGTATACGATGCCATTGTAGGTCCTAACATCCTCATAGCATTTTGCACCATTGACAATCATAAGCAACATTCTAAAATAAAAAAGTTCTCCACTTGCTGGATGGACAGAGTATATTCTGCCAATTCTATCACTTCGTGTCCTACGTTTCCACTTTTTGTCCTCAGCTATCCACGACCATCTAGTAGGGAAATCAAAATAAGTTATGATTCTAGCAACAGGGTATAGTCTGTTCGCTACAAACCATTCTGTCAACATTGTTTTCTGCATCCAGGCATTATTAACAACTGAGTTCAGGGTGGCTTTAGTGTGAAACCGCACAACATGCATGTTTAGGAGATGAACAGGCAATCTCTCAACAGAGGGTGTTTTACTATGTATGTCAAACCCATAGACCCTCCAAAAAGAATCATAGTCAACAATATAACGGCACTCCCTATACTCTTTGATCTCATCAACATCCTGGCTGTTACCATTCCTAACATTCTCAAATAGGGTTTTAGACTTGTCTGGTCCTTTGGTGACGTACTTGTATAGGTATTTGACAACATAAGTTTTGTTACACCCTTCAACATTAATATGTGCCTGCCACTTTTTCAATATTAGCATGTTATAAGGAACCACATGTCTATTATCAAGCCTGACATTATTCTTCATCACAAAATGACCATTGTCAGGGCGCTTATATAAGGGAAACCCACTCTCATCAATGGAAGTTTCATTCTGAAACAATTTTGGAAATCTTTTTGAGCAAACACACTTTTTCATGCAAGGACACTTTGGGCCATCAATGCCACAGGGCCCATGCATCATGAACTCAGCGACAAGCGCATATCCTAAAGGATCCTATACAGGATCAGGTATTTCAGCCGAAATATAAGAATCTATCAAAGCCGGTGTGACAACTCTATCATCATCCTTCTTTTGCCAAACAAGGATGTGTGCGTGTGGCAATCCCCTCTTCTGAAATTCAATAGTGCGCAAAACTGAAAATAGGAGAGAAAGGCGACATAAAAGACGTAAGAACAACGTAGAAAGAGAAAGAACAAAATGAAAGAGGCTTGCAAGGGATAGTACCAGCAACAATAGGACCAAAGGCATTCCCTTTTTTGATCCGATGAAGGTACTACATAAGTTTCATGTGGTACACCCTAACGGCAATGTCAGCCCTATCTGTTGCTATTTGCCCAGGTTCAACAGAATCAAGGATTTCCTCCCACTTTGGGTTACATGTGAAAGTTGTAAAAACGTCCGGCGACCCATGAACCCGGGAGACAGCAACAACATCTTGGAAATTTTCATACATATATCGACGACCGCCAGTGTAGGTTGATGGAGGAATATTTTTCTTCCCAACCTCTGACCCACCAATCATACCCTGGTCTACTGCGTCAACAACCCCCTGAAGATTTTCAGCCCACATTTCATCGTTACACTTAAGAATAAAATTGAGGTGGCACTCATCAATGCAAGCACGAAAGTCAACAGCAGCCTGTGATGACAACAGGCCACAACAAAGGTATGGATTGTGCTGCTTTGGTTTATAATGTGAACAAAAGCAATAATAATCTTGCATGGTCATTTTCACTCTCTTGTTCGGGTCATCAACATAAGCACCAATGTAATGCACACCTAGCTGAAAACCCGCTCACCATATGGAAATAGCAAAGGGTATTGCAAGGACATATAGGTGGTATCCAAAGAAGAAATACGGTGCAGCCTGTCACCTTTAGTCCGTATGATCAGATCTCGACATGGTGCCTCTAACGTGAACTCACCATAAACCAAAGCTTCCAGCTCATCTGTCGCCGGTAAACTAAACTGAGGGCTATCATTATCGCCAGGAGCTATAAGCCTTATTGAAATCACCTCATGTTTATTTTTGTCTAATATCTCCGCAGCCATACGAAACTTTTTGACTAAAGAATTATTTGTATCAAGCATTTGCATAAGACCCCTCACAATGTCCTTATCAAACCCGGTGTCTGTTTCATCATGGTGATTTAAAGCTTGAATTCTGTTCTTAACCTCATTTTCTCTGTCATGTATATATAACCCTGCATACTTGGGTGTATCACCTTCATTGGGAAGCAACGAGCCTATACGATGACAAACATGACCATTTATTTTAAAAATTTTGGGACCTCCGCCATCATTAACAGACCGGTCAATTTTTGCCCCCATGGATGTAAACGCAAACAGAAAATTGTACTGGCGTATTTGCTTAATAAATCTTAGGCTCCGGGGGGTCCTATATAATCAAGCAGGGTTGCTAAAACGGGGGGGGGGGGGGGGGGGGGTCAAAGGGTCTAATGAAGACCTTCCCAGATTTACAACAGTTGTTGTAGACCACTCGCCTTTTGGTAATAGCAGACTTTGACTTCACCCTCTCGCGCCACCAAAAGCTAGCGTGGCAGCGGTTGCATTGGTAGTCTGGGGCTCCGTAGTATGATCTTTTTGGATAAAAGACTGCAGAACGATCTCGCGTGTAAGGGCACACGACATTGTGCTAGTAGAAAGAAGCACGGTCAACGAGAGTACACAGTCATACCTTTAAGTATGTCTACCTCATCAGGAGAAAAACCAACCCAATCAGGATGTAGAGGCGACGCAAGGACATGCTCTGCAAGAGCCATAAGGAAAAGGTACTAACATGACACATTGAGGAAAGGAAGAAACCCAATAACAACGAAGGGAACACAGACTAACCACCCTTGTTGTGAGCGTGCAGCCTTAGCAACAGGAACTTGCACCTTTTACGATTGCGTGCAGTCTCAGCAGAACTAAGGACTCCTAAGGAAGTAGAAAAAGAAAAAACACGCTGAAGCAACATGACCTGACTAAGAGTAAGCATCCAATAGGATCCAATCATAACAAGAGGAACAGAACATACGCTTCCTCTTTCGAACAAGGGGAGTGGCATGCACGACCGGAATAACAGGCAAAGCAGGTGCAACACGGGATGCTCGGCGTGGAGGACGGGCAGGGACCGCCGAAGCAGAAGCACACCCCAAAGGGACAGCAGGCCGTGTTGGAACAGGGCGGCGCGGAGGCATACCGCGAGCAGAGGAACTAAAAGCAGGAAAAAGCGTACACCATAGTGCTGCAAACAGAGAAGAAACAAAGACCAACAGAACATTGAAATTGCTCTGGTGGAAGATAAATAAGGGGAGCACGGCCTATGAGCATAGAAGACAGCACCATGGGCGCATGGATCATGGAAAGCAGTAAGACTTTACAGCAGAAACCAATTGTTTACACTGGATCAAAAAGCATCTGATAAAATCAATATTTATTATTATTACTAATGAATACAATAATACAATAACAACACCCCATGATAATTAAATGGAACACACAGACGCTAGAAGCCTCGAGTACAGCAAAGCTAAGTTAGGAGGGGAATGCGCCTGGGCACGAGAGACACTAACAGAGGAGCCCGTGCCTAATGAGTGCCGGTAGGAAAGAACTCTTTCTAAATAAGCTGCATAGCGAATAGCTGATGCAGCAACAGCAACCGCAGCATTCCCACAATTCCTATAGACAACAACGCACTCATAATTGTAATCTCTAACTACAAAGCCATAGAGCCCCTGCAAAAACTTGATTGCCTGAAGGGCAGCCTATTCGTACGCATCTGCAGAACCAAGGCACGCAGAGCTCCAAATTTTTTTCTCTGTGGCATCATGGCAAGACCATCCCCAAGGATCTCAACCTCTACCCCAGCAAGGACATCCCCATCCCCATCAACCTCACATAGATAGACATGAGGAGGAAGCTCATAGTGGGCTGCCACAGTTTCCAGGATTGGCACAACAAATGGCACTAGAGGACGCATTCTGAGCAGGTGAATAATAAGACCGTAAGCAGGAAACAGAGTGTATGAGCAATCGAGAATAAAAGACAGAAGAAATAGTCAATAGCAATAACAGTAAACAAAGACACGTAAGAACCCAACGCACATAAGACACATGATTAGAACCAAGTTAGAGACTGAATTTTAAAGGAGTATAAGAACAGAAATGGCAGGGAAGGAAAGCATGAAACCTTAGCTAGATGAAAGACATCGCACGAGCTGTGAGGTGGACCGGAGCGTGGTAGAACCTTCGTCAAACGTGAGCAAGGAGACCAGCTGACCCGACAGTCCAATGTCACCAAAGGAGACCTACACATGTATAACAAAGCCAAATTAGATACTTAAACATCTTTGTTCCACAGAAACAGAATATAAAAGCGAACAAGCAATAAGTAACTTAACTAAAGCAAAGGAAAGGCCAGAGCAAGCAAAGAGGAAGAAGGAAGACATCAAAAGATGAGATGCAGAAGACACACATGGCGGGAAGAAATTAAGTGAGCAAGAACAAAATCAAGTCAAACAAGCAGGAGCATCAAACCAGATGCAGAGGAGCATTAAAGAACATTAAAGAACAAGTAGGCCAAAAACAAGTCCTGGAGAGAACGCAGGTGCGACAGGCCCCATCGGCATGCAACTGTACGTATAGCAACCATCACTCTTGACCAAGGCAAGAATGCAATCAATGCAGTCCTAAACCCTAAACCAACCAAGATAATCCCTGGAGCGAACACACTGGGTAGGAACCGCAACAACCAAAGTGGGTAAACATCTGAAAATCGATAGGGCCTGTCAGGAAGAGGACCGGGTAAAAGAGCAGTGTCAAGAAGAGGCTAACTAAATCAACCCGTAGGAGCACCATACAACAGAACTAAGCATGGCAGACACACCCATTTGTGTCTCGCACGACATATGAGATTCTTAAGCTGACAGAAATCCAATCCCGCATTTCATCAAACGCGTAGCAAGCAAGGGGGGCAGGCAAAACTTCACCTTGCATAGAAGGAACAACCAGCCGCACAGCCACAGCGCAGCAAATCAGTCGAAGCAGGCCTACAAGAGATAAAGAAGAAAAAGGAAGAAGGAAGAACAAGTCAGACAGGAACAGGCAAGAATCAAGCACAAACCAACCGAAAGAAGCAAGGAGCTCAGGCCACAGCAGCAGCACGAGGAGACATGACGAAACAAGGCGACGATGGTGCAAGCGACCGGTGAAGAAGCCGACGGGGATCGATTCCCACCGACGGCGAGCGGCGAGGACGACCAGATGAGAACGAGGAGATGCGGGCGGAGGAAGAACGAAGAGGCGCAGGCGGGGGAGTGAACTGGGAGCCGAGGCACCAGAGTAAATGAGGGCAGCACGCCCCCTCGTAGGCGCTGTAACTCCTAGATCAACCGACGGAGGAACACAACCCACACTGACGAGGGGGACCAAGAGCATGAGTGGGCCACGTGCAGCGGCACGGAGAGAAGAGACCCCGTGTAGGAACACGAAACAGGCGAAGCGCCTCGTTACCCAGCGGACCAAAGCGGGCCAGCCACGCCCCGTCCATCGTGGGATTGTTGGTTTTTTTACCTCTCGCGCTTGCACCCAGCTGCGTCCGTTCTGATTCAGCTGTGGTGGGCCTAGTTGTTGGTCTCTTGGGTGCGCGGGGGTTATGTTCGTGCTTGCTGGCGTCCAGTGCTGCAAACCCACGTTCGACGGCCGTTTTGACCGCGATGGCTCTTGGACACAAACACGCACACACGGCTGCACTGCGAGATGGACCCAAGCGCAACCCTGGCCCAACCTTCAGCGACTCTAGCGCGAGGACGACGAGTACAGGAAAACAAACGGCCCGATTTCTACCAGCGCGATGGAAAGGACGCTCGCGCTGGACAGCGAGATAAATCGTGCGGAGGAGGTCAATTTCCAACCGCGATGGCTCTCATTAGGCGGGTAGCTTAGCTAGAATTATATGTTCAATGTGTTCTCTAGTAATTTAACTTGTATCAAGAGACATTCCTACTTCAGGTTTTTCTCTTGGTCGGAGAAGTTTGATATAGTGCAGCAGTGAAGTCATATATATGCTAGCAGAGTATCAACATCTGATAGTTTGCTAGTTGATGCTTGTGGGCACCTTAGGTAATATAATGCTCTCTAATTTTTTGAGCTAATTAAGAAAATATATCTTTTAAACATACAGCTCTGCGGTGGTATATCATCAATTTTCTATCGATGGAATAGAAGCAGGCATGTCCAATTCCATAGCTCCTTTGTACTTATCTAGTCCATGGTATGATTTATAAAATCTTGCACATGTGGCCATTTGGGAATGTTCCAGATATATGCCATCTTGCTACATGAACCATTTCTTGCTAATTATTTTGGTCCTACATTCATCTACCTTCTTTATTTCCACCCTGAATACAAATAGAAGCTCACCCTGTTCAGTTTGCATCTCCTTTTCTCTCTCTGGGGCTTTATTTGCCAAGCACACACATTCTGTTGACATACCAAGCATAGAATTGGAACTTACCGTATGAGTTTGTTGTAGGTATATTACCTAACAGAAAAGGCAAAGAGACAGCTCGCGATTGTCTCGCACGATCTGGATTGGACGGTCCTGCGGGACCTTTATTGGCGTCCGGTCATCCTGCAGTTGTGCTCAGCGATTCAGATTCTAACGAATATGACGGCAGCAGTCCCCTGATAGGTATTAATAAAGTTTTTTGCTCATGCAGTATGAATTTCCAGATAACCGATTATTGTACCCCGGCAACACTATAATAAATTCCTTTTACTCAATTGCACGTTCTGAAAGAAGTGGACTTCCAAACTCAAAAGCAGGCAGTTCCAGTTACTTTGGTATTAGCATGTTTTCTTTGCATATAATATGATGATATATTCCATAAACAAAATATTACTTCCCACTGATCTTTGTTGTTAATGCCATTTTTTTCAGACAACGGCCGTGCTACTAACTCTCCTCTTTCATCTCGAGGAATGTTTCGACATCAATCTTCTTTGTTTAACCCTGCTTGCCCTTTCCTTTCTTCTTGTATCTAATTCATCAGTACTCCTCTGGGTGTTATCCTTGTTCATTTCTTCAGACAACCAAGATACACGGCTAAAAGTCATTATATGCATCAACATGGCTCTAAATTAAGTGCCATGTACTGCTGGATTAATTATCTGATATGTTTGGTCGCTGCCCCACTGTGTTGAGTGCTGACTGCACTTTTTCTTGCTTGTGTGCAAGGAGACAACATAATAATATTAACAAAGTTGCTTTGCATAGATTGAACTATTCATATAATGTGCCAAAGAAAATTGTGTTGATCCTTCTGTTCGAACCATGTCATCCAGATTAAACACTTGCATGTTGGAGATGTTCTTTGGATTGCTCGCCATAAAGAACTTGACACGGATTATGTTCTTGATTTCATTGTTGAAAGGAAAAATGTGGATGATTTACTTGGCTCAATTAAAGACAACAGATACAAGATCAAAAACTAAGACTGAAGGTACCATCTAAAAATAGCTTAGATTTTTGTCAATAATATTATAAACCTTCCATCTTAACTTTCCCAGTTCTTCATGCTTTCAATTTCTCACTGATAGTAAAAAAAGGGCAGCCCAGTGCACATAGCTCCCGCTTGCGCAGGGTCCGGGGAAAGGTCCGACCGCTTTGGCTCTATAGCACGCAGCCATTCCCTACATTTCTGCAAGAGGCAACAACTTTACCACTACGCTAAGGCCCCCCTTCTAATTTCTCACTGATAGTGATAAAAAAATTGTATCGTAGATTACCATTTGTTTCTTGTGACAATCCTGATCAGCAGTTGTGGCAACACAACACATTGTTTTGGTCATGTTGCAAATAAGTTGATGGGCATAGTCATTAGCCTGTTTGGCGGCACAGGTATGGAGGCATCTCTAATAAACAATTAGATAAAGAAGATTTTATTTTGACGAAGAGCAGCAGCACCTCGGATCTGTGCTTCTTTTTTAGGTGAAGAACTTTGTGATATCATGTTTATTTTAGATTTCAATTGGGTTCCAGACATGCTGAATACGAAAGGAATGTTTCCCTGCAACGTGTTGAGTGTCTTTTGACCAGCCATGTTTTATGCCCGCATGCTATCCCTTGTGATTTGATGTTGCTTGAGTCTAATCTTAGCCGAGGAGATTTTTTCCCTTATTCTTTGTTATCATTAATTGAAAAGCATAGCCCACATTTGGGTATGAGATGATGAAGGACGATGTTATTAGCAGACATAAGCTTGAGCCTGTAGGTTGTGCATCTCTTCCCAAAGAAACTGTATTTCTTGTCCATATATATGGGTTTGTTGTGGTTATTTTAGCAACAATACGACGTGATACCTCCATTTTGTATCCTTTGCAGAAATGTGGGCTAAAGAAGCTAATATATCTAGTTGAAGGGGATGTAAACACTGTAGATGGATCAGAGAGCGTTAAAACAACATATGTATTCTTCTCATGAAGCCTGGACGATCATGTTAACCCCTAAATGGCAGTGCTTTTTTCTCGTTGTTTAACATTATTAAGTATCATTCCTTCCGTTCAGGATGTCTATTGTATGCCCTATTAACTGCTCCATATGCCTTCTATTTCAGCTGCTTTCACTACTGAGGTTCTTGAAGGATTTGATGTGCAAAGAACCACTAGGTATGCTGACACTGAAAAGAAATACGGCCACCTCACGGGCTCTATAATTGATTACTACAGCAGAAACTTCTCTGCTGGTGCTGATACCTCTCGACTTTGCCTGACCTACGACGAGTTTGTGAATAGGTGTTCAGACCTTGAGAAGGTCACTATGAGTGATATATTCGCCCTTCAGCTTATGCAGGTAACTGGGCGAATACGGCCACCTCCACCAAAGTTTGCCAGGTGGTCCATTTCATGCAGTAGTTTTCTCATTTATTGCGCATGTAAATCAGGTGCCACAAGTGATAGAAGAAGCTGCTTTTGCTGACACGAGTCTCTACCCCACTCTTCTCTCGCTTGCTAAGGCGTACACCATGCTTGTGAGTCCTCTTTTCCTTTCAAGTCATACAATGTTCTTTACTCATTGGAACGGTTGTGACCAGTGTATGTACACACATCCTTAGCTGCTAGTCATGCTATTGATGCACAAAACAATTCAACATGCCTGTAGAACTAAAAGTTTATCCTTGTAACTTTGAAGGATGGCGATAGGCGTGCCCAGGAGGAGATGCTGAAGAACAAGAGTGGCATGGTCAACGCGGGGGCTAGCAAGAACATTTTCAAAGTTATCTGGGCAGAAGGATGAACACCCCGTACTTATCCGGTCTTTTGGTCACCGTCGTGGTGATTTCGGACCGCCTACACAAGTTCCAAAGGCGAAGACACGCGGGGCCGTTTTTTTGCTGTGCTTGGTGCCTTGGAGAAGCAAAAGTCACTGAACTGTACCACCACCTAAAAGAACGCCTTGGCATAGCCTCACTCACCGTTTAAATTACCACTCGTGTCTCGCATGCCGCAAATTATGGACTCGTCATGTTAATGTAGTGCATTACGGCTTCGTGTGTGTGTGTGTGTGTCTATATATATATATATATATATATATATATATATATATATATATATATATATATATATATATATATATATATATATACTAATATTAGCTCTTGACTTAGTTGCTTGGATCATGTGTTGTCTCTGTTATCTCGACCTTGCTTGCATGGAAGCAGACAAGGCAGGTATTAGAATTTAGCCCACTGGCAAAGTGACGTAGACTCGCTAGACCCCATGGTTTGCCTTTTTGATCCATGTGCTTGATGGTCGACGACATGTCCATGTTCTGCAAGGTCGAATGTTGAGCAGATTGTTTTGTGAAGATTGTGGTGTTGAGGAGACAATTGAACGTCGTTGCTTCCTTGTGGTCAGGATTCCTTCTCTTCATCCGGATTCATAGGATGTAGATATTGTTGATGGCCAACAAGTTTCAGAACCGCATGCTGCTATCATTTTGTGTGGGTGCTGGACGATTTGGACTGAAAGAAACAATAGAAGACATGGAGAACTTCAAATGGGCCATTGATACCATCCACGATCTAGCTGCACTAGTGGGCTCGAAGACGGCACGAGAGGCGAGGGAGAAATCGGTCTGGATACCCCTCGAGATCACTTACATCAAGGTCAATGTTGACGCGAGCTATTACAAGCAAGATGGCTATGGCAGTACGGGAGTTGTTCTTTAGGACCATATCAAAGCACTGGTTTGGGCACAAGCAATTTGGTATCAGTTTGCACAAAATGCAAGCACTATGGAAGCCTTGGCGCTTCGTGATGGCATTTGTCTTACTCTTGGACATCTCAAGGTGATAATTGAAAGTGATGCTTGATGTTGTGCAAATGCTAAATGAGGCAAAATTTTCAAGAGCAGACCTGGCTACATTGTCCATATCAACCGAAAAAGCAAAGGCAGACCCAAGCTCCAGTTTTCAATCTTGCACCATTGTCCATATCAACCGAGAAGCAAATGAAGCGGCACACAGGTGTGCCAAACAAGCCAATGAGGTCGTTGAAGATGTATCTGGGTGAATTACACCCCTTCTTTTCTTCTAGGATGTATCCACACACACTGTAATCGTCCTGAGTAATTCAAAATAGCTTGTTGTTGCAAAAAAAAAATTTTGTTCGACCTACTTAGAGCAGCCCTTTGTTGTCATTCAGATGGTGATCTTACGGAGAGGTGCCCTTGAAGTGTAGAGCACGAGACATGAAAGAATCATAAAGAAAGAAGAAAGCAAAGAATCGCAGGCCATATCGCTTTGGCGCATGGCGCCTAGCGGGACAGACCGCCGCCCCTTGGGTCCAGTGAGAGCTCCTATAGGGCGCCTTGCTGAGCTTCTCGGTGCCGGCCCAAGAAGAAAATAGCTTTTGATTGGCTTTCTAGTTCCCTTGATCGCGTTAGACAGGTCACGGTCGACTAGTTGACTTTTAAAAAAAATATTACTGAAAAGTGTTCATGGTTTTCAAAAAAAGTTCACAAATTTTAAAAAAAGTTTATCAAATTTGAAAAAAAATCACATATTTAAAAAAAGTTAATTGATTTTGAAAGAAGCTAATCGAATTTGAAAAAAGTTCATCATTTTTGGGCAAAAAATAAAAAAGTTCATTGATTTCGAAAATAAGTTTATTGAATTTGAAAAAAGGATCATCAAATTTGAACAACACTTCATTAAATCTAAAAAAATCATCGAATTTGAAAGAAAGTTCATCGAGCACCCCGAGGACGCACCTTCGGAATTTGCACAGCCGCCGCAGCCCTGCCATCGCCCACGCCACCAGCGCGCCCGTCTAACTCGCTACCTCCGTGCCCCCGACACGATGCCCCATTCCGCGTTGCACACGCCATCAAGAGGGGAGAGACGCCCCGCCGCCTACACCGATCGGGCTTTGCCCGGCGGCGGGAGGGAAGTGACGGAAGCTAGAGCGGGTGAGACGAGTTTTCGATCAACTCGGATACGTATTAGCTGGGAAAAAGAAACGGAAATGTTAACGCCCACACGTGTGAGCGTTTGCACATCGCCCACACGCCTCCATCACCACTCATTTTGCCACGTATGAATAGATGGCATCAGCAGAATTTTTTTTGATTTTCGTCTTAAAAATGTTGTATCTCCTAAATAAAAAAGCGAACTAAAAATCCGTTTTCACCATTAAATCCGTCTCGACGAGATCTTCAAAACTAGACCCCATGTTGATATGTTTCGACGAATATTTTTTTTGCCAGAAGTTGCCACGATGTTTACACTGTAGTTGCCATAGGGCTTAAACTAAAGTTGCCATGTGGCAATTTTAGTTTGTAGATCATGGCAATTTTAGTATTTTGATGATGGCAACTCCAGTACTTTGACCATGAAAATTATTTTTTGTATGAACCATGGCAATTTTACGTGCATGTATCATGGCAATTTTAGTTTATGGTTCATGGCAAGTCTAGTTTCTTAATTCCCCGTTTTATAAATGTCAAAATTTACTTTTAAATGTAGAAGAAAATAGCTGAAACATATCATGGCAACTTCAGTGTAAACATCATGGAAATTCATATGCAATAGACATGGCAACTTTTAATCCAATTTTTTTTCATCAAAACATATCAACATGGGATCTAATTTCGAAGATCTCATCGCGAGGGATTTAATGGTGAAAACGGATTTTCAATCGGATTTTTCGTTTAAGAGATAAAACATTTTAAAAATTAAAAATCCAAGAAGATTCCTGCATGCATGCATGCGATGACGTGGCAATCTGTTTACATTAGAGACGTGTGGTGCGTCTTCCTTCCTGCCACACGTGTGACAATTAGCGCGACCCAAAAGAAATTACACTTGATAAGTTGGTGCTAGCGAAATGAGTAGTACATCCAATGTTTTACTCCCTCCGTTCCTAAATATAAGTCTTTTTAGATATTTTAAATGGACTACAAATACAGATGTATGTAGACATATTTTAGAGTGTAGATTCGCTCAATTTACTTAGTATGTAGTCATTTGTTGGAATCTCTAGAAAGATTTATATTTGGAAATGGAGGGAGTAGTTCCCTGTGCAAATAAGTCTTTTTTTGGAAAGAGACACGGCAACGGCACGCACGGGCATCAGCTGCTTGGAAAACTCGTGCCTCTCCTCCTCTCGCGTCTTTCTGGTGAGGCGACTCATCCTTGATTCTTGCCTCTCCTCGTCTCGCGTCTGGTGAGGCAGTTCGTCCCCGATTCCTGCCTCTGGTTCCATGTTGCTCGTCCTCGCTCGATTCGTCCGTCGTTTAGAGTAGAAGAATCGCGTCAGATTTGTTTCAATCTGCTCGTCCTCGATTCCTCTGTTCTGAAGCGCGTCTAATTTGGTTGATTATGCTCGCCCTCGATTCATCCGTTTAGATAGAAATGCGCGTCCAGTTTGACTTGCTCGTCCTCGCCGTCGTCGTCAGTTCAGAGTCGTGTGTGGTTTGATTCTTGCTCGTCTTCGCCATCTCCCTGATGTTCTCGCATGTTCTTGGGGCCGTCTCGTCGGGATCTGCGACTCTGGGAGGAAGCGAGCGAGCGGTCGGTCGGTAGGTCAGTTTGGGTCACCGTCTGGTTTGCGAACTAACAAGTCCATTCGAGACACTTCTGTTCCTGCGTTCCATGTTCACGGCGGAGCGATGGTTCCTGCGTTTACTTGTGCGTGCGCCTCTGTTATCTGACGATCCTGCGTTTCGTGTTCGCGTCGGGGCAACGGTGAGCGGTTCCTGTTTCGAAATTGGAGCAGTGTCAAATCTGTTCCTCTGTTCCATCACCTGCGTTGTTCGTCCTCTGTGGATTCTTTGTTCTACCGGCAGCCGTGTGTGCTCCCATCCTAGATGCAGCGAATCTTGCTCTTGTCTAATGCTGTTCTTTTCAACTTGTTTCTTGCTATCATGCTTTGCTTATGTTCCGATATATGATGATGTGTGTTCAACTTGTTTCTTGTTATCATGCTTCTTTGCTTATGTTCCAATGTATGATGATGTGTGTTCAGGGGTGCAAACCATGTAGGATGATAGGCTGAGCAGAAAAGCTTGACTCTTGGAACAATCACTTGCTTGGTTTCCACTTCTTTGTGTGGCCGATTTGGCATCCAATGCATCATAATCACGTTTTCCCTGTTTGTTTTCATATCCAATGCATCCACTCATCAGAGCACCCTTTTCCCTGTTTGTTTTCCCTTCTTTTCCTAATCAATAGTCATGTTTTCCATGGTGTTCGATAGTACTGCATTTCTACTGTTCTTTGTTCCCTTTTGAAGTTCACTGATTCAAATCTGATGTGGAAGGTAGGAATATTGATGTCACTTCTGTGTTGGTATACTAGACATGGTGTGTTTTATTCAAGTTATTAACCATATCTCTTACAAATCTGCCTTGAGATGCTACATTTTTATATGGCACGATTGATTGCTGTTTGTGTATGGTTATTAAGATTGATTGATTGCTGTTTGTTGATTGGTTGATTGATTGATTGTTGTTTGTTCTTTGTTGATTGATTGATTGATTGATTGTTGTTTGTTGATTGGTACTCCTGATCATAGGTAATAGACCTTGCACTATTCTTTTTCTAAACATTTTTGTGATTATAGGTAACAAACCTAGACAATGCATTTCCACTGTTTCTTGTTCCCTTTTGAAGTTCACTTATTCAAATATGATGTGGAAGGTATGAATATTGATATCACTTCTGTGTTAGTATACTAGCTATGGTGTGTTTTATTCAAGTTATTAACCATCTCTTACAAATTTTCCTTGAGATGGTACATTTTTATATGGCACGATTGATTGTTGTTTGTTGAATGTGAACTCGTATCTTGATGAATAATCATTTAGGCTAACTTGGTCTTGGTAGTTCCTGATCATAGGTAACACCCTATTACTTGTTTAGTGTAGACTGATTATTCTTTTTTTTGAACTTTATTGTGATTATGTCTTCACATTGCACTACTTCCAGATCCATATCGACATGCCCATGTTGTCTTATAAGGATAAAGATGTAAGGAACTTCTCCCAAGAATCTCTCTTCCTCCTTGTATTAACTTGGCGACTGGACTTTACATGTTAATTTTTTTTTTGTGAAACTGGAGCTCCTTGTTGTAACCCATTTTATTACTTTGTGAGCATGCACCACTTTCAGGTTATGAAAAATGGGCTGCTCCAAACAAGATTGACTTCCTCTCTCTTTCTTATACAAGGCATGCAGAAGATGTGCGGCAAGTAAGTAACTCATTACTTCACAGTGCCATCTTTCCCAACAGACTGAATTTTTTATATTGATATTTTGTTGAATAGCATCACATGTTTGTTTGCACTTCATACTTTGGAAAGATGTTCCTAATGTTGATAGTATTTTTCCTGCAATAGGCACGGGAGTTCCTCTCAAAGTTAGTTATCTTAGCCAAAACTCTGATTTTTGCCAAAATTGCGAATGTGGAGGTAATTAACATGTATTTTTCTATTGAGTACTACTTTGTTTGTTCTTAGGTGTTCTTATTTCAGAAGTGCAACATGGCTGGAAAGCCTGCTGTTGTTACTTGTGTTGTGGACAGTATGATGGACAACCTAAGGCCCACTCGTCTGGAGGCAACTGATGTGGCAAACGCGGTGCTGGATGGTTAGTTTTTGCCTCTTGTAGATATCTTATACTTTGGTGATCCTGTACAGCTGCTCATTACTGCATCCAAACAAACTATAATTACACAAGCTGTAACATGAATAACAATTGTTTTGTTCAGGTAGTGATGCCATTCTCCTTGGTGCTGGGACTCTCCATGGGTTGTATACAGTTGAGACTATTTCAATATTATGCAGAATTGGTGCTGAGGTGAACTTTCTTTTGGAGGTCTATGTTCTCTTGATAAACACGGGCCTGTTTGGGAGGGCATTTATTGATAGGTTCCCTTTTGTAGCTCAAATCATACTTTAATACTAAAATGTTACAAATAAATACTATTCTTCCGAACAACCCCTAAATGTGTTCTCAACAAGTATATCTTTGGCACTCTAATGTAATTTTATGGAAATCCACTCCTTCCTGCCTTTTCTCTCTTCATATTTGGTGATATATTTGCATGAATTGTTTCACAGGCTGAGAAGGTCTTCAACCAGGATTTGTACTTCAAGCAAACCATGTACGTGGGAGAACCCATGACCCACTTGGAGTCTATTGCTTCCTCTGCAGTGCATATTTTGGAACCTTGGATTTTCCAACCTTTTGTTAGTGTTTACAGGGGAACAATTTATGTCTTCCATTGATTGAATATCAGTCTATGACACTTGGGTTTAGAAGTCTGAAATAGTTCACTACCTATTTGCTAGGTGCGGGCTGCTATCAAAGTTAAGGCTTCGGTCATCATTTGCTTCACCTCATCTGGACAGGAGAAAAAGAGTATTTCTTCTTATAGGCGCTTCACCTCATCTTGTAGTTTAATGGAAATTGATTCATATATTATGTCGTATCGAGTATCTGTAGACTAATTGCCAAGTACAGGTCCACCATGTCGTTCCTCGTCTAAAAACAAATCAATTGAAGTGGAGCTTCACAAGCGCATTTGAAGTATGTGAACAGCCTCTTTCCTTGTAACCTTTTTAGTACCTCCTTCTGTGTGTGCTATATCTAGGTAATAATGATTTAGAACTAGCATGCTGATCTTCAAACTTTGAAAGATAACTTCAGGCTATATAGTTTGTGTTAATGACAAATCTAACATTGAACCTTGCACAATCGTGCAACTCAATACAGAGGAATAATATATAAGTATTTTCCATGTAATGCTAGAAAATTCATTTAGCATTTAACCTTCATGGTTTTGCCTTGATGATATGTATTTAACATCCTTCTTTTCTCTTAGCAAAATAATTGCTCCTTTATTTTTACTTGGTGCATAATTCTTGCTACCTCCGTTTCAGTTTATAAGGGATGCCTGTATTTCACCAATGAAATATGTATTATATGCTGAAGTATACCACTAAAATTCGTATTCGAAATAGGTTTTTCATGGTGTACCTTTTGTAGCATAGCTCATATTTCATTGGCCAAATTGTTGATCTGGAAATACGCACGTGCATAACAAACCGAAAGATTGGGAGTATGTTGTTCAACTGGACTCGCTAATATACTATAGAATTTACCCTGATGAGAAACAGTGTGGTGTTCAACTAGATTCACTAATTAATATGTATTACCACATGTCTAATACATCAGTCTCTAGACAAATCTAAGACAAGTAATTCGGGACGGAGGGAGTACTATAGAATTTTGCCTGATAAGAAACAATAGTGCTTATGTTGGACCAAGACTTGTATCTGGTGTTTGGCAGTGTGCCACTGTTATAACTCATACTTGTTGCATTATCTTCCTGCAGGCAAGACAATCACTCATAATTAGAGGCCTCTTTCCCATGCTTGCTGATCCACGTCACCTGGTGAGTTAACCTGCCTTTCATCTGTTGGCTACATTAACCATTCTTTGGTGGTTCTTTTCAATTTTAGAATACATGACCCAGTATGTATAATAATAAAAATAGGAACTACCTATATAAATATCAACGTCCTTGTTCTGAACATAAAGGAAATAATGGCAGTTGGCGTTAGTGCATTATGCCCAATATGTGAAAAGTGGATGCTTTTACATATATCAGGCTAGTGAATTAATTCTTCTTTTAGGGTTTTTGCTTGCATCATGTTCTACTTACAAATGGAATAAACACTAGACAACAGTTCACTTTCGAACTATTGGCAAGTCATCATAAGCTTGGTTAATCAGTACTCCCTCCGTCTGAAAATACTTGTCATCAAAATGGATAAAAAGAGATGTATCTAGAACTAAAATACATCTAGATACATCCCTTTTATCCATTTTGATGGCAAGTACATTATTTCGAACTTGACTGGTAGTAGCCTGGTTTGTTTATTCTGTATAATATAAACGCAATATGTGAGCTTATATGCTGGTGTGCACCAGTGAGGCTAATGTTTGGAGGTTTCATCTTGCATCCACCTTGAATTATTTGGTAGGTAGAATTCCTTGATTTGGACCCAACAAGTAAGAAGCTTTGGTTTGCCTGGTGATTTGTACTGACATTGTTTCTCTGCCCTGCAGGCTGAATCTACTAGCACTAGAAATGAATCAGTGTTGAAGGTTACTCTTGACCACCGCAAAGCATCCAGTGTGATCAAGTCGCATGGCTTACCTTAGCCAGAATTTCTATAAGAATGTTGCTCATGTTACATGCCTTGCTTTCTCTAGTAAGTAGAACAAGAATACATTAACATTTCTTTTATGTCCGTATGCGTACACATAATATTTGAATTACAAACCAAATTCTAAATAAATAAGCATGTCTCTATGCCTACAAATTTGTGGGTATTGATGAAGATAATCACTTAATCAACCTCTAACTAGCTTCCTATTTTCAGGAACGAAGATCTGGATCACCCTCGCCCCTCTAGAGAAATCAGTTTCTCATTCAAGTTCTGGAAATTCTTTATAGTTTTTTTAGTTTACTTCGGTCTTGCATGTATTAGCTTTCTGTTTGTGCCCCTATCTATGTATGTTTCTTGTGTGCAAGTGCTCCATTCTGTGTGTGTGACTATGTGTGGCTTGACTCTCTGTGTGTGGCTTGACTTTGTGTGTGTGTGTGTGGCCTGACTGTGTGTGTGACTATGTGTGGCTTGACTGTGTGTGTGACTGTGTGTGCTTGACTCTCTGTTTGTGTGGCTTGACTGTGTGTGTGCTTGACTCTCTGTTTGTGTGACTGTGTGTGCTTGACTCTGTGTGTGTGTGAATGTTGCATTTGCTTGATGGTGTGGCCTGTATGCTTGAATGATGATTTGTGTGGTTTAACACTGCCTTTGCCGGTCCCAAGCCCGGATATGAAAATGTGGAGGGAGCTGCATTTACCTCCTTTGTATTTTATATATATTCACCTTCTGAATTTTGTGGCTGATGGCATTCTAGTTTACCTAGATGGTTAGCTTGTTAATTAGTTTTGTGCATGCAAGACTTGAAATCTAGCTGATGTAGTGTTTAGTTTCTGTGCATGATAAATGGTTTTGTTGTGCACCTTTTTAAAGATGTGGCCCGTTTCCCCTCTATTTTTCTCTTTTGGATGTTAACTAGGATTTGCTATGTTTCTGAATTGATTATCTGTTGTAAGATATGGTTAGCATATATAGTTCAGAGATAAATGTCTTTGTTTGCAGCAGTACATTTTATTCATTCCAATGGTGATTTTACTACTGGTTTTTGTGTGTTGGAACTCTTGCGGAAGTTCTCTGTACCCCGGTACCAATGTATTATGTATTTCAGTGTCCTTTTGTACTAGAACGTCACTGAAGCCAGTGTTTTATTTTAGATGAGTGATGTGATTACATTGTACCAGCCATGCGACTGCAGCAACTCAGTGTATAAGTATGTGCCCTGCAACAGCAATTATCTAGTTACTTTAACAGGACTAGCTACTTTTGAACAATCAGGTAGTTCACAGTATGCAGTTCTACTTATATTGAGCTTCTTCATTTCCTAGATGTAGCAGGTTGTCCATGTTGTGTGTTTCAATTCTTTGATTCACCTGTATTTTCATTTCAGCTGGTTGTCCATGTTGTGTGTTCCATATGGATTAGATGTCGTCGACTACTTTGTCTTCAATGTCGCGGCTCCTCGTTGGGTCTTTAGTACTTCTGCTATGTGTTCAGTTTTTAATCCCCATTACGTGTGATGCTCTTTGTTTCCGTGTAGTTTGAACCTCTGTTGTGCTCTTGTGAGCGGTGTCTCTACTCGTGTGGACACACATGATTGGAACCACGATTTTGAGATGTGATTCTGCTAGTGAGGCAAGCATGATTTCAGCGGTGTTTCCATGCGATTTTAAACCATGTCTGTGTTATGATATTGTGAAAACATTGCATGAATATGTATTGCCAATCGTTTGTTGTGCCAATGTTGCCTTTGGTTGATTGTGTGGCTTGTTGCTTAGCTGAATGATTGGTTGTAGTGTTTGCTAAACTTATTGTGTTTATTAGTTTTGTAGTTTAACACTGCCTTCGCCGGTCCCAAGCCCGGATTAGAAAATGTGGAGGGGACTGCAGTTAGCTCCTCTGTTTAGAACTTTCACGGTCTCCAAATTTTTCAATGAGTAGTAGTGAATGAAGTGAGTAGAAGTTGGTGAGACTGTCCTAGTCGAATACATTTTACTCCATTCCAAAACAGATGACCTAACTTTGTACTAAAGTTAGTATAAAGTTGAGTCATCTATTTTGAAACGGAGGGAGTACTTGCGTTCCCAAAGGTAAGTGAGTGTATAGGAAGCCTTGCATGAAAGGCCTCCTGTACCGCAATTCCCTAGAAAATGTTGTGGTATTGCTGGACAAGAGATACGCAGTACGGCAGTAGGGTATTCACAGAGTTCCCTGATAATCATAGGAGTGATTCATGATTCTGTGCTATTCTTAGTCTTCATTCCCTTGTGTTTATGTGCTATTTTTTGTATTACTCATTGGTTACCTTTTTCTTAAAAAAAGCATGGTTGTGTTGTCATGGTCCCTTGCGTACCAGAGGTCCTCTCCTCTGTGTAGTTTCCTTCTCACAGCCTGTTTACACACAAAAGATAAAGATATCAGTGTTGATATCGCAGTACATATTTCGATGTGATCAAAGAACGCACAGGGGGGCCGCTTTAGGTTCGGAACATGTTATTGTCATCGAGTTGTGCACGCTCTTCGGGTGCAAAAGCGTACATATGCATTGCCATGTCAAGAACAATCAAATGAAAAACAGAGTCTTACTCGAGTTTTTTTATCTTGACAAGTTGTTGTCAATGCAAGAAAATTAAACACTCAGGCCAGATTTGTTTTTTCACTCTTGTGATTGATTCAGACTGCAAAAAGGGTATAAGAAGAAGATATGGGTCTTACCTAACAAAATTGACCACACCAACCAGACAACAGTGAAAACAAAACAAGAGTGTCTCACCTCTAGACATTAAAGAACTCCTGAATTTGTACATGTTGGCTGGAACATATGAGATGGTACAATGAAGTAAAAGATTTGAATGCCATTATAGTGAACTTCAGCGTCATAGTAAAAACTTTTCATTCAAATGAATTTAAGGCTTTTATCAGCATGGAAACAACAGAAACAAATGAAAATAGAAAATACTATAAATTCATAAAGAATGTAGATAGTGAGCATGCCGCAAAATAAGAAATATAAAATTCCAAAGGCAAGGAAGTTCAGATATCCTTACTTTTTCGCCTACACATCCAGAGTTGGTGATCCTGTGGCTGTCTTGATCGAATATGTGTCTCCTGTTTCCATTACAAAATTAGCACCACTTATTTTGCAAAAGTTGCAAAACACGGATAAAACACCATGTTACGCAATGCACAGTCATATGAGTGGCTTTAAAAGAGCATGGTGTTTTATCCGTGTTCATACATGCAAGATCGGAATGCATAAGGTAGATTTAGGGATAGGGGAATAGGGGGAAAGGGGGTACACAACGGACACCGGCTGACCGTGGCGGCCGTCACCGACGTGCGGAGCGGCTGGTCGAGCCGCTGGCCTTCATCTTCTTCTTCATCGCCGTGCGGGCCGGCGGGTCGTCCTCTTCATCCTCGGTGGTGTCGAGGTCGATCTTCCAGGTAGGACGGACTAGCTCCGGCGCCCTAGCTGGCATGTGCACCGCCTCTTCTTCCTCCTCCTTAGGCTCCCCGCCGATGACCGCCGGTGGCGCGATACCCGTCTCCCAGTACACTGCAGCACGACGGTCATTAGGAGCCCAGTAGGTCTTGTACTTGCACCACTTCTTCCTCTGTTTAGGGTCGTCGAAGACGGCCTGATTCGTGGCCTAGCGAATGATGTCAACTGCCATCACGCCCTTCGCTGGGTCAGGAATCAGCATCTTCAGCTCTTCTTTCTTCATGAGCACGGCATTAGATTCGTTCTGCATGTCCGGCATGGATCCGAAGTTCAAGCACACCTCCATGGTGTTATCGAACTTGGTCCGGTCACCAGTCGTCCACCCGAGGAAGAAGGCCCTCCAGCCAGTACCCCAAGGGAAGGGGTTGTCGTTGGAGCTGGAGCTAGAGCTCATGACGATGGGGAGGAGGAAGGTTGACAGTGAGAGAAGAGAGGGGGTGGGTAAATAGTGGTGGGCAGGGTGAGTAAATATAGGGGAGATGGAGAGGAGGAGAAGAGTGACAGTCATGCCGTTTTAACTACAAGCTCTTCAATTAGCCATGAACTCTATGTAGTGCCTGACTCCATGACTTGTGTGCAGATCGAGGATAGCAATGAGATGGGCACGGAGGTGCTCCCGGCCGTTGACAGCAAGGGCAAGCAACCCCTTCACCCAATGCCCGAAGAGGTTGAGCTGCCGCCCACCACCGAGGAAGACCCGAAGACGCCTGAGGGTGGCGACGGCGAGGGCATGGAGGAGCCCCCCAGCAACAAGCGCCGCAACTACGACCACTACCATCAGGAGGATGGCCCAACTCACTTCTGCAAGGTCATCCTTGCACCAAAACTTGAGTGCATCCCCATGCCCCTGGACTTCACCAAGCACTTCGTCGCGGTGCCGACGGAGTTCAAGCTCAGGAACAACACCGGCTGCTCCTGGAAGGTGACGGTCAAGCTGATGAACGGCAGGGTGACCCTGGATCAGGGTTGGGCCACCTACGCAGCCGTTCATCAGATCAAGATCGGCTACATGGTGACGTTCAAGCTCCTCACTCCCGACACCCTCAAGGTCATCATCTTCGACGACGATGGCATTGAGGTCGTCAACAAGTGCGGGAAGCACAACGAAGCCTTCGCCGCCAAGGAGTAGGGCCGGGGCCTCCCTAAGTACTATCGAGTCTGCTATGGTTTATGCGTAGAACTGTTATGAACTGTGGTACTGCTTATATCTGAATTATGCTAGTTGATGCTCTGTTTATACTCTGTTGTGCTTATGATGTGTGCTGCTGAAGTGTGGTGGTAACCTCACCAACTAGCCAAAGAGGTTACCACACATCAGGCCTTACATACAACCAAACACCATGCCTTGAGTTTATGCACTAACATACAGGCAACCAAACACCAGGCAGTGTGGTTCAACCCATGCAGGTAAGAGGGCATGCAGGCAACCAAACCAACATGCATATGGTGCATTTGAGGCTGCATTTGTATAGCCAGGTTGGGTGGAGAAGTGTATGCAATGCGGGTACTGTAGCGCACGACAACCAAACACGCCCTAAACGGATACATACTGAATCATTTCTACCCTTACTTTAATGAAATACTCAGGTTTTGTAACGAGAAGAGAACAAAGGCGTTTTTTTGGGCAAGTGACCTGGTTTTGCCTCCTGAGTTCTCGAAATAAAAAATTTAATATAATAAAGTATTAAGATCAATAGAGTGAAGGAAACAGACATCCAAGGGATTATAGTTGCAATCTAATGAATACATGAACATTTTTTAAACTCGTGAATAAATTTTAAAACACGAGGACTTTTGGAAAACTGAGAACTATTTTGAAATAGACGATTTTTTTCAAGAAAATGAAACAAAAAACTAAAGGAAAAAAAGAAACAAAAAAAGGAGAAAAATAACCAGGAAAAAGAAAAAAGAAAATAAATAGAAACAGCAAAAAAAAAAACGGTTCAGAAACCTCCTACAAGGTTCCAAAAACCGGAAAACCAGCTAAGAACCTCCTAGAAGGGCGAACCATTTACGGAGGTCGCTGGCGAGACCTCCTCTTCAGCGCCTTAGGCGCCCGTTCGCTTAGCGGGCGCTCGCGTAGCTGCATCGCGTTGGCCGGCCCAGCTAGCACGCTTGCTTCTTCCCTTCGATCGTTCGCTCCTTCCCTTCGTGCATGTTTCATTCGTTAGTTGTTTTCTTTGGTGTTCGTCCCTTCACTCAAAAAACCGAAAAAACACATGGATTTTAAAACTACGAATTTGAAAACAGTTCATCAATTCAAAAAAAAGTTCATCAATTTTGAACACTACATTTGAAAAAAAGTTAATCGGATTAGAAAATAAGTTCATCCGATTTGAAAAAAGTTCATCGGATTTGAAAAAAAGTTCACCGGATTTGAAAAGGGTTCACCGAAATTTGAAAAAAAGTTCATCAAGTCTGGAAAAAAAATCTTCAAATTTGGAAAAAGTTTAACGATTTGCGGAAAAAATCATGAAGAAGAAAAAGTTTGTCAAATTTGAAAAAGAAAGATGAAAACGGAAAAAACGTGTAAGTAATCACAACAAACCGAAGTGGTCGGATGGTTGACGCGTTCTACTCTCTAGTCGCTCGACGTGGGATTGAAACCGGGCTCTCGCACACTTTGGAAACAGAAAAAGAAAAAATGGGCCGCCCAAATCGCGACAAGGGGTGTGCGCCCGTCAGTGAAATGAGTAGTATCCGGCGCCTTTGACTTAGTGCGTACCCCCCCTCGATGGCGGGAGTTTCTCTGGGCCAGCCCATTAACGGGGATCACCCCCAACCGGTTTTGGGAAGGTTCCAGAACCTTCCTTGAACCGGTTTTCCTCTGTTTTTATTTCGTTTTTCTTTCTTTGTAATTTTTCTTTTTTTCCCTTTTTCTGTTTCCTTTCTATTTTTCATTTCTTTTTCTATTTTTCTTTTTTCATTTCTATTCTGTTTTTTTAATTTGCAAAAATCTTTTAAATTTGTGATTTTTTTATTTTCTGTTTTATTTTCCTTTTTCGTTAAATTTGCAAATATCCTATTCAAATTCATGAACAATTTTTGAAAATGTGAACAGATTTTTTGAAATCATGAACAGTTTTCCATTTACATGACCACTTTTTTTAAATCACGTACCTTTTTCTTGCTGTTTTGCGGATTTCCTTTAAATTCGCGAAAACTTTTTTGTTCATTGAATTCAAAATTGTTCATCTAATTCACTTTTTGTTGATCGTATTTAAAAAATGTTCATTGAATTTAAAAAATGTTCAGCATATTACAATTTTGTTCATAGATTTCAGAAGATGTTCATCAAATTCATAATTTGGCATTGAAATCAAAAAAAGTTCATCCAATTTTTTCAACAAAATATTTTTGAAAATAAACTGTGTTCATAAATTTCAAAAAATGTCCATTCAAAATTTATTCATGAAATATAAAAAATGTTGATCATTATCAAAAATTGTTCATTAAAATTCAAAAAATGTTCATTCTTTTGAATCGCAAACGTTGTTGAACTAAAGAACGTTTTTGGACAATTCACAATTTCAAATGTTTTTAAATTTTAGGACCAATCCAGTATTATTTTAATATAATAAAACAAAACAGAAATTAAAAAAGGAAAAGTAAAAAATGAAAACGAAAAAAGGGGCGCCCAGCCCCGCGCATGGGCCGGCCAACAGGGCACGTAGGGGGCGCGAGGGTACGCACAAACACCATTTGCGATTATTGCATCGCACATAGTTTCGTCGAAGAGTCTCTGATCTAGTGTCGCATTAGCAACATGTTGCAGTAGTGAAAGGTCCTTATCACAAGCGTCAATATAAAGTGACGTTCTTTTGTATTAAGATTTTGTGCATCCAATTGTAAAAGCACATGACAACCTCTGCTTCCCTTTATGAATGACCTATCTTTTATTTTTTACCTCCTACCCTCATAGAAGAGTCATGGTGATCTTTACATTTACTTTTTACACTTTATCCTTTGGGAAGCACCGTATGCTGTGCTGCCAGGCGAGGGGCGCGGTGGATGTTTAGTCCCACCTCGCTAGTTAAGAGGAGCCAACACATGTTTATAAGCCCCGGCGCAGCCATTGCATCGAGCGCCTCTCTAATACAGGCCTTCTGGGCCTACCTCACCTGCGCTGCCCTGTTGGGCCTACTGAGCCTTGCGAGCCTGCATCCTGGCCGAACTACAGGTTGGGTTTTTAGTTGTATCGAGGCCATTGTGGCCTAGTAGGTGTTTTTTTAATTTATCTATTTTTCATTTATTTTTTGTTTTTTGCTTTATTTATTTTCTTTTGTTTCTGAGTTGTTTTTCCTTTATTTAGAGTTTCTTTGTGAATCTTTTTGCTTTAGGTAAAAAAAATTATAAACTTTCTGTTTGTGCCAGTAGTTTTCAAATTTGAATAGTTTAAATTTGAATTATTTGAAATTTGTGTGAATCACTAGTTTGTGAATAACTTTACTTTAAAAAGAGATTTTTCAGTGATTCTTTTTTCTGCTATTTAATTTTAGTGTGTTTTATCATTATATTCAATTTGGTAATTCTTAGGTTATTTAAAAAATGAAATGCCCTTGTAACAGATGAGTTTTCATTAGAAACTCCGATACTTCGAAATAGATTGTCTATTTTGCACACGAAGTGCATCCAGGTTTTGCCGTAACCCTCTCAACTTTTTAGCACATGCTATGTGGATGAAATGATGATACCATGCCAACTTTCAACCTTTTCGGAGTTTATTTGTAGTATTTTCCAATTTCAGGGTCATTTAGCTCAAAAAAAAATCAGTAAATGCATGAAAAATAACAAATGAAGTCAGAAAGGGTTGAAAAATGATGACGTGGCTTCGAATGGTGCATACTGAACGCAGAAAAAGTCTGGCGTTGAAATAAGTTTAAAAATAAAATAAAATGCCTTTGTAACAGACGAGTTTTTGTCCGACACCCTGATAGTTCAAAAGAGATTGTCCATTTTGTACACGAAGTGCATCCAATTTTTGCCGTAACCCTCTCAACTTTTTAGCACATGCTATGTGAAAATGATGATACCATGCCAACTTTCAACCTTTTCAGAGTTCATTTGTAGTTATTTTCAGTTTCAGGGTCATTTAGCTCAAAAAATCAGTAAATGCATGAAAAATAGCAATAAAGTCAGAAAGGGTTGAAAATAGATGACGTGGCTTCGAATGGTGCATACTGAACGCACAAAAAGTCTGGAGTTGAAATAAATTTAAAAAAAATGAAATGCCTTTGTAACAGACGAGTTTTCGTCCGAAACTCTAATACTTCAAAAGAGATTGCCATTTTGTACATGAAGTATATCCAGTTTTTGCCGTAACCTTCTCAACTTGTTAGCACATGCTAGGTGGTTGAATTGATGATACCATGCCATCTTTCAACCTTTTCAGAGTTCATTTGTAGTTCTTTTCAATTTTAGAGTCATTTAGCTCAAAAAATTTAGTAAATGCAGGAAAAATAGCAAATGAAGTCAGAAAGGGTTGAAATTTTGTTTGTACATAACACTTCTTCGTGTTTCAAATGCCAAAACACATAAGTACCTTAACTATTACAAAGATTCCTTCCAGTTCGTCCGAAGTGGCACTTTCCATATATATAAGTCCGGGAACTCACTAGAGAAGAAAGTGATGACAGTGAAGTCGGTCACATCCTAGAGTGGGATCTTTGGGTATAAAAGTTTTTCTTCACGTGTGTCCCTTTGCGCCGTAACCATGGACAATCTTCATCATTTAACTAGATGCTCGGGTCAATATTCACTATGAAGGGAGCAACTTCATGAAACTTTTCATAATCTTCTGACATGTCTGTCTTGTCATCCACTCTCATGATGTTTCTTTTTCCTGAAAGAACTATGTGGTGCTTTGGATCATTGTATGATGTATTCGCTTCCTTATCTTTTCTTTTTCTCGGCTTGGTAGACATGTCCTTCACATAGAAAACATGTGCCACATCATTGGCTAGGACGAATGGTTCGTCTGTGTACGCAAGATTGTTGAGATCCACTGTTGTCATTCCGTACTGCGGGTCTTCCGTTACCCCGCCTCCTATCAGATTGACCCATTTGCACCGAAACAAAGGGACCTTCAAATCACGTCCATAGTCAAGTTCCCATATCTCCTCTATGTAACCATAATATGTGTCCTTTTGCCTATTGGTATTTGCTGCATCAAAGCGGACACCACTATTTTGGTTGGTGCTCTTTTTATCTTAGGCGATCGTGTAAAATGTATTCCCATTTATCTCGTACCCTTTGAAAGTCAATATATTCAAAGATGGTAACTTGGACAACAAGTACAACTCATCTTCAATAGCGTCGTCATGCATGAGATGTGTCTCCAACCAACCAACGAAAGTCCCCATTTGTTCACGTGTAATCCAGTCACCAGACTGCTCCGGGTGTTTGGAGCGTAGAATATTCTTGTGTTCCTCGATATACGGAGTCACCAAGGAGGAATTTTGTAGAACTGTGTAGTGTGCTAGAGCGAGAGAATGCCCATCCATACATATTATAGCTTTCAGTCCTAGCCTTTTCCATCTAGTCTGCCCTCATGCCGCGATTCAGGAACACAAATCGGCTTAAGGTCAGGAATAAAGTCAACACAAAACTCAATGACCTCCTCATTTTCATTGCCCTTGGAGATGCTTCCTTCTGGCCTAGCACGTTTATGAGCATATTTCTTTAAGACTCCCTTGAACCTCTCAAAGGGGAACATATTGTGTAGAAATACAGGACCCAGAATGGCATTCTCTTCGACTAGGTGAACTAGGACGTGCATCATGATATTAAAGAAGGATGGTGGGAACACCAACTCAGAACTGACAAGACATTGCACCAAATCTTTCTCTAACCTTTGTATGATTTCTAGATCGATTACCTTCTGAGAGATTGCATTGAGGAATGCACATAGCTTCACAATGGCTAGTCGAACGTTTTCCGGTAGAAGCCCCCTCAATGCAACCGGAAGCAATTGCGTCATAATCACGTGGCAGTCATGAGACTTTAGGTTCTGAAAGTTTTTCTCTGCCATATTTATTATTCCCTTTATATTCGACGAGAATCCAGACGAGACCTTCATACTAAGCAGGCATTCAAGAAGATTTCCTTCCCTTCTTTGGTAAGAGCGTAGCTGGCACGACCCTGATGTATGCCGTCTTTTCCGTGCATATGTTGCTGGTCCTCCCGTGCCTCCGGTGTATCTTTTGTCTTTCCATACATGCCCAAGAAGCCTAGCAGGCTCATGCAAAGATTCTTCATCGCGTGCATCATGTCGATTGCAGAGTGGACCTCTAGGTCTTTCCAATAGGGTAGGTCCCAAAGTATAGATTTCTTCTTCCACATTGGTGTGCGTCCGTCAGCGTCATTCAGAACAGATTGTCTGCCAGGACCCTTTCCAGAGATTACTTTTAAATCCTTGACCATATCAAGTATATCATGACCAGTACGGTGGCAAGGCTTCTTCCGGTGATCTTCTGCACCTTTGAAATGCTTGCCTTTCTTTCTTACGGGATGCTTCATCGGAAGAAATCGACGATGTACCAGGTACACATTCTTCTTACAATTATCCAAATATATACTGTCGGTATCATCTAAACAGTGCGTACATGCATGGTATTCCTTGTTTGTCTGTCCTGAAAGGTTATTGAGAGCAGGCCAATCATTGATGGTCACAAACAACAACTCATGTAGGTCAAATTCCTCCTGATTGTGCTCATCCCACACACGTACACCTTTTTCATTCCACAACTGTAAGATTTCTTCAACTAATAGCCTTAGGTACTGTCACACCCAAGATGCAACCCTATCCTAAAGGAACTCGAAGGTCCCACTAAGGATAGAAGCGCATCTTGAAGACGCTTTTGCAAGGTGGATATCATTACATCAAAATTACATAATACATAGGGATACATACATAAGGCATACAATGCCACACGAATACAACATCATCGTACATAAGAACACCATCCGACTACGGATGAATCACAAACAGAAACTCAAATGACATCCACCCTGCTAGCCCAGGCTGCCGACCTGGAACCTATCCCCTGATCGAAGAAGCAGAAGAAGAACTCAACGCACGCAAGCATCGCTCTCGCGTCATGATCATCGCATAACCTGTACCTGCAACTGTTGTTGTAGTAATCTGTGAGCCACGAGGACTCAGCAATCCCATTACCATGGGTATCAAGACTAGCAAAGCTTAATGGGAAAGGAAGGGGCAAAGTGGTGAGGTTGCAGCAGCGACTAAGCATGATATGGTGGCTAACATACGCAAATGAGAGCGAGAAGAGAAAGAAGTGGAACGGTCGTGAAGCTAGTAATGATCAAGAGGTGATCCTGAACACCTACTTACGTCAAACATAACACAGAAAACCGTGTTCACTTCCCGGACTCCGCCGAGAAGAGACCATCACGGCTACACACACGGTTGATGCATTTTAATTCGGATCTGGTGTCAAGTTATCTACAACCGGATATTAACAAATTCCCATCTGCCACATAACGACGGGCACGGCTCTCGAAAGTTTAAATCCTGCAGGGGTGTCCCAACTTAGCCCATGACAAGCTCTCGCGATCAACGAAGGAATAGACCTTCTCCCAGGAAGACCCGATCAGTCTCGAAATCCCGGTTTACAAGACATTTCGACAATGGTAAAACAAGACCAGCAAGACTGCCCGATGCGCCGACAATCCCGATAGGAGCTGCACATATCTCGTTCTCAGGGCAACACCGGATGAGACAGGCTACGAGTAAAACCAGACTTCGAGTTTCCCCGAGGTGGCCCCGCAAGCGGCTCGGTTCGGACCAACACTTAGACAAGCACTGGCCCGGGGGGGGGGGGGGGGGGGCTAAAATAAAGATAACCCTTGGGTTGGCCGACCCAAGGGAAGGGTATAGGTGGTGGTGAGGCAAATGGTAAAACCAAGGTTGGGCCTTGCTGGGCAAGTTTTATTCAAAGCGAACTGTCAGGGGGGTCCCATAAATCACCCGACCGCGTTAGGAACGCAAAATCCGGGAACATAACACAGGTATGACGGAAACTAGGGCGGCAAGAGTGGAACAAAACACCAGGCATAAGGCCGAGCCTTCCACCCTTTACCAAATATATAGATGCATTAAATATATAAGAGATATTGTGATATCCCAACATAACCCTGTCCACCATGGAGCAATCTTCAACTTCACCTGCAACTAGCAACGCTATAAGAGGGGCTGAGCAAAGCAGTAATATAGCCAAACAATGGTTTGCTAGGAATGGTGTCAAAGGTTAGAGGCTGACATGGCAATTTGGGAGGCTTGAAGAGCAAAAGATAGGTAACGCAGCATAGCGATAGAACGAAGCAACTAGCATAGCAATGATAGTAGTGAGATCCAGGGTAGCGGTCATCTTGCCTGAAATCCCGCAAGGAAGAAGAACGAGTCCATGAAGAAGATGAACGGATGAAGCCGAACCAACCGTAGACGAACGAATCCTCACGATCGTAACGAAACAGGAACTAACAAGAAGAAGCACACAACATAGGTAAACACACCACACATGAACAAGGCATGATGCACAACAAGCATGATGCATGACCAAGCTACATGAAGCTACTCATGGCAAGAGATGATGCAAACAAGAACAACACATCAAGGCAAGTTTAAATGAGGCCGGAAACAACATATAACAATTCCGGTAAGTCCTCATATGAAAATTTCGAAATTGGTCCAGATCTGAATAAACCTTATGTTCAAGTTGTTAAACAGCAAGTTAAGATGCACCAAGATGATCTACACGAGATTCTAGTCAAGTTACATATAAAGTTCATTAGATTCGGAGCTACGGCCTAGAAGATATGATCAAAACAAGTTAAACATGGCATAGATGCAAAATGCATACAAACATCAAGCAAACACACCAAAACAAGGATGCAATATGATAATATGAAGCTACATGCAAAATCAAGCAAGTTTCATATAGAGCACACTCAAAACGGAGCAACGGTTCAACACACACACTCTATACAAGTCATAACAACAATCTGTCCATAACAGCAACTAGACATCTTGCAAGCATCAAAACAACATGCTACAGCACCCCAACATAATAACAAAAGGCATGGGCATGAAGTACTGGTAAAGCATAACAAAACATGAACACTGAGCTATCTCCAGAAATCACTAGAACATGCTCAAAAGGACATGGGAAGATTGCAAATAATAACAGTTTCAGACTTTAGCAGAAATAATATCAGGTTGCAATGTTTAGAGCTATCAAACAACATGTTACAGGAACTTATCATGGCAAACAAAGGCATGGCATGAATCTACTAATTGCATAGATCAAAAGACCCTTACTGACCATGAGCCAAAAAGGCATAGAAAATATGATGGCACCCATGTAAACATGGCAAGTTATATTACAGATTCATACATGGCAGGAACAACAATAAGTAGGCATGTTGGTGAGCTTGAACCACTCACCACAGAGCAATACATGACATGGCAAGGCAACCAACAGTAAGAAGACATGTTTATGAAGCTAATCATGGCAAGAGCAAGTTCATAGGATGCATGAAACACTAGCAAAACACATGGGAACAAGTGAACTTAATGTTAACAGGCTGATAGCAACATTATCAAGCAACTTTGGAGGAAGATATGAACAATCTACAGCAAGCTATAAATGCAACCAGGGGCATGGATGGATAGGGCATAACATGTAGATCAAAACATGTTTATAGAACATCTCCAGATTATGCATAGAATGATTAGTAGCAACATATTTATATAGCATCACGAAATAACAGATTCAGCCTAGCAAAACAGCAACAACAAGTACACTACTTAACAAGCTCGATTCGCGGTCACGCCCAAGATGCGACCCTATCTTAAAGGAACTCGAAGGTCCCACTAAGGATAGAAGCGCATCTTGAAGACGCTTTTGCAAGGTGGATATCATTACATCAACATTACATAATACATAGGGATACATACATAAGGCATACAATGCCACACGAATACAACATCATCGTACATAAGAACACCATCCGACTACGGATGAATCACAAACAGAAACTCAAACGACATCCACCCTGCTAGCCCAGGCTGCCGACCTGGAACCTATCCCCTGATCGAAGAAGCAGAAGAAGAACTCAACGCACGCAAGCATCGCTCTCGCGTCATGATCATCGCATAACCTGTACCTGCAACTGTTGTTGTAGTAATCTGTGAGCCACAAGGACTCAGCAATCCCATTACCATGGGTATCAAGACTAGCAAAGCTTAATGGGAAAGGAAGGGGCAAAGTGGTGAGGTTGCAGCAGCGACTAAGCATGATATGGTGGCTAACATACGCAAATGAGAGCGAGAAGAGAAACAAGCGGAACGGTCGTGAAGCTAGTAATGATCAAGAGGTGATCCTGAACACCTACTTACGTCAAACATAACACAGAAAACCGTGTTCACTTCCCGGACTCCACCGAGAAGAGACCATCACGGCTACACACACGGTTGATGCATTTTAATTCGAATCTGGTGTCGAGTTATCTACAACCGGACATTAACAAATTCCCATCTGCCACATAACCGCGTGCACGGCTCTCGAAAGTTTAAACCCTGCAGGGGTGTCCCAACTTAGCCCATGACAAGCTCTCGCGATCAACGAAGGAATAGACCTTCTCCCAGGAAGACCCGATCAGTCTCGGAATCCCGGTTTACAAGACATTTCGACAATGGTAAAACAAGACCAGCAAGACCGCCCGATGCGCCGAAAATCCTGATAGGAGCTGCACATATCTCGTTCTCAGGGCAACACCGGATGAGACAGGCTACGAGTAAAACCAGACTTCGAGTTTCCCCGAGGTGGCCCCGCAAGCGGCTCGGTTCGGACCAACACTTAGACAAGCACTGGCCCGGGGGGGGGGGCTAAAATAAAGATGACCCTTGGGTTGGCCGACCCAAGGGAAGGGTATAGGTGGTGGTGAGGCAAATGGTAAAACCAAGGTTGGGCCTTGCTGGGCAAGTTTTATTCAAAGCGAACTGTCAGGGGGGTCCCATAAATCACCCGACCGCGTTAGGAACGCAAAATCCGGGAACATAACACAGGTATGACGGAAACTAGGGCGGCAAGAGTGGAACAAAACACCAGGCATAAGGCCGAGCCTTCCACCCTTTACCAAATATATAGATGCATTAAATATATTAGAGATATTGTGATATCCCAACATAACCCTGTCCACCACGGAGCAATCTTCAACTTCACCTGCAACTAGCAACGCTATAAGAGGGGCTGAGCAAAGCAGTAACATAGCCAAACAATGGTTTGCTAGGAATGGTGTCAAAGGTTAGAGGCTGACATGGCAATTTGGGAGGCTTGAAGAGCAAAAGATAGGTAACGCAACATAGCGATAGAACGAAGCAACTAGCATAGCAATGATAGTAGTGAGATCCAGGGTAGCGGTCATCTTGCCTGAAATCCCGCAAGGAAGAAGAACGAGTCCATGAAGAAGATGAACGGATGAAGCCGAACCAACCGTAGACGAACGAATCCTCACGATCGCAACGAAACAGGAACTAACAAGAAGAAGCACACAACATAGGTAAACACACCACACATGAACAAGGCATGATGCACAACAAGCATGATGCATGACCAAGCTACATGAAGCTACTCATGGCAAGAGATGATGCAAACAAGAACAACACATCAAGGCAAGTTTAAATGAGGCCGGGAACAACATATAACAATTCCGGTAAGTCCTCATATGCAAATTTCGAAATTGGTCCAGATCTGAATAAACCTTATGTTCAAGTTGTTAAACAGCAACTTAAGATGCACCAAGATGATCTACACGAGATTCTAGTCAAGTTACATATAAAGTTCATTAGATTCGGAGCTACGGCCTAGAAGATATGAGCAAAACAGGTTAAACATGGCATAGATGCAAAATGCATACAAACATCAAGCAAACACACCAAAACAAGGATGCAACATGATAATATGAAGCTACATGCAAAATCAAGCAAGTTTCATATAGAGCACACTCAAAACGGAGCAACGGTTCAACACACACACTCTATACAAGTCATAACAACAATCTGTCCATAACAGCAACTAGGCATCTTGCAAGCATCAAAACAACATGCTACAGCACCCCAACATAAAAACAAAAGGCATGGGCATGAAGTACTGGTAAAGCATAACAAAACATGAACACTGAGCTATCTCCAGAAATCACTAGAACATGCTCAAAAGGACATGGGAAGATTGCAAATAATAACAGTTTCAGACTTTAGCAGAAATAATATCAGGTTGCAATGTTTAGAGCTATCAAACAACATGTTACAGGAACTTATCATGGCAAACAAAGGCATGGCATGAATCTACTAATTGCATAGATCAAAAGACCCTTACTGACCATGAGCCAAAAAGGCATAGAAAATATGATGGCACCCATGTAAACATGGCAAGTTATATTACAGATTCATACATGGCAGGAACAACAATAAGTAGGCATGTTGGTGAGCTTGAACCACTCACCACAGAGCAATACATGACATGGCAAGGCAACCAACAGTAAGAAGACATGTTTATGAAGCTAATCATGGCAAGAGCAAGTTCATAGGATGCATGAAACACTAGCAAAACACATGGGAACAAGTGAACTTAATGTTAACAGGCTGATAGCAACATTATCAAGCAACTTTGGAGGAAGATATGAACAATCTACAGCAAGCTATAAATGCAACCAGGGGCATGGATGGATAGGGCATAACATGTAGATCAAAACATGTTTATAGAACATCTCCAGATTATGCATAGAATGATTAGTAGCAACATGTTTATATAGCATCACGAAATAACAGATTCAGCCTAGCAAAACAACAACAACAAGTACACTACTTAACAAGCTCGATTCGCGGTCACGCCCAAGATGCGACCCTATCCTAAAGGAACTCGAAGGTCCCACTAAGGATAGAAGCGCATCTTGAAGACGCTTTTGCAAGGTGGATATCATTACATCAACATTACATAATACATAGGGATACATACATAAGGCATACACTGCCACACGAATACAACATCATCGTACATAAGAACACCATCCGACTACGGATGAATCACAAACAGAAACTCAAACGACATCCACCCTGCTAGCCCAGGCTGCCGACCTGGAACCTATCCCCTGATCGAAGAAGCAGAAGAAGAACTCAACGCACGCAAGCATCGCTCTCGCGTCATGATCATCGCATAACCTGTACCTGCAACTGTTGTTGTAGTAATCTGTGAGCCACGAGGACTCAGCAATCCCATTACCATGGGTATCAAGACTAGCAAAGCTTAATGGGAAAGGAAGGGGCAAAGTGGTGAGGTTGCAGCAGCGACTAAGCATGATATGGTGGCTAACATACGCAAATGAGAGCGAGAAGAGAAACAAGCAGAACGGTCGTGAAGCTAGTAATGATCAAGAGGTGATCCTGAACACCTACTTACGTCAAACATAACACAGAAAACCGTGTTCACTTCCCGGACTCCGCCGAGAAGAGACCATCACGGCTACACACACGGTTGATGCATTTTAATTCGGATCTGGTGTCGAGTTATCTACAACCGGACATTAACAAATTCCCATCTGCCACATAACCGCGGGCACGGCTCTCGAAAGTTTAAACCCTGCAGGGGTGTCCCAACTTAGCCTATGACAAGCTCTCGCGATCAACGAAGGAATAGACCTTCTCCCAGGAAGACCCGATCAGTCTCGGAATCCCGGTTTACAAGACATTTCGACAATGGTAAAACAAGACCAGCAAGACCGCCCGATGCGCCGACAATCCTGATAGGAGCTGCACATATCTCGTTCTCAGGGCAACACCGGATGAGACAGGCTACGAGTAAAACCAGACTTCGAGTTTCCCCGAGGTGGCCCCGCAAGCGGCTCGGTTCGGACCAACACTTAGACAAGCACTGGCCCGGGGGGGGGGGGGCTAAAATAAAGATGACCCTTGGGTTGGCCGACCCAAGGGAAGGGTATAGGTGGTGGTGAGGCAAATGGTAAAACCAAGGTTGGGCCTTGCTGGGCAAGTTTTATTCAAAGCGAACTGTCAGGGGGTCCCATAAATCACCCGACCGCGTTAGGAACGCAAAATCCGGGAACATAACACTGGTATGACGGAAACTAGGGCGGCAAGAGTGGAACAAAACACCAGGCATAAGGCCGAGCCTTCCACCCTTTACCAAATATATAGATGCATTAAATATATAAGAGATATTATGATATCCCAACATAACCCTGTCCACCATGGAGCAATCTTCAACTTCACCTGCAACTAGCAACGCTATAAGAGGGGTTGAGCAAAGCGGTAACATAGCCAAGCAATGGTTTGCTAGGAATGGTGTCAAAGGTTAGAGGCTGACATGGCAATTTGGGAGGCTTGAAGAGCAAAAGATAGGTAACGCAGCATAGCGATAGAACAAAGCAACTAGCATAGCAATGATAGTAGTGAGATCCAGGGTAGCGGTCATCTTGCCTGAAATCCCGCAAGGAAGAAAAACGAGTCCATGAAGAAGATGAACGGATGAAGCCGAACCAACCGTAGACGAACGAATCCTCACGATCGCAACGAAACAAGAACTAACAAGAAGAAGCACACAACATAGGTAAACACACCACACATGAACAAGGCATGATGCAAAACAAGCATGATGCATGACCAAGCTACATGAAGCTACCCATGGCAAGAGATGATGCAAACAAGAACAACACATCAAGGCAAGTTTAAATGAGGCCGGGAACAACATATAACAATTCCGGTAAGTCCTCATATGCAAATTTCGAAATTGGTCCAGATCTGAATAAACCTTATGTTCAAGTTGTTAAACAGCAAGTTAAGATGCACCAAGATGATCTACACGAGATTCTAGTCAAGTTACATATAAAGTTCATTAGATTCGGAGCTACGACCTAGAACATATGAGCAAAACGAGTTAAACATGGCATAGATGCAAAATGCATACAAACATCAAGCAAACATACCAAAACAAGGATGCAACATGATAATATGAAGCTACATGCAAAATCAAGCAAGTTTCATATAGAGCACACTCAAAACGGAGCAACGGTTCAACACACACACTCTATACAAGTCATAACAACAATCTGTTCATAACAGCAACTAGGCATCTTGCAAGCATCAAAACAACATGCTACAGCACCCCAACATAATAACAAAAGGCATGGGCATGAAGTACTGGTAAAGCATAACAAAACATGAACACTGAGCTATCTCCAGAAATCACTAGAACATGCTCAAAAGGACATGGGAAGATTGCAAATAATAACAGTTTCAGACTTTAGCAGAAATAATATCAGGTTGCAATGTTTAGAGCTATCAAACAACATGTTACAGGAACTTATCATGGCAAACAAAGGCATGGCATGAATCTACTAATTGCATAGATCAAAAGACCCTTACTGACCATGAGCCAAAAAGGCATAGAAAATATGATGGCACCCATGTAAACATGGCAAGTTATATTACAGATTCATACATGGCAGGAACAACAATAAGTAGGCATGTTGGTGAGCTTGAACCACTCACCACAGAGCAATACATGACATGGCAAGGCAACCAACAGTAAGAAGACATGTTTATGAAGCTAATCATGGCAAGAGCAAGTTCATAGGATGCATGAAACACTAGCAAAACACATGGGAACAAGTGAACTTAATGTTAACAGGCTGATAGCAACATTATCAAGCAACTTTGGAGGAAGATATGAACAATCTACAGCAAGCTATAAATGCAACCAGGGGCATGGATGGATAGGGCATAACATGTAGATCAAAACATGTTTATAGAACATCTCCAGATTATGCATAGAATGATTAGTAGCAACATGTTTATATAGCATCACGAAATAACAGATTCAGCCTAGCAAAACAGCAACAACAAGTACACTACTTAACAAGCTCGATTCGCGGTCACGCCCAAGATGCGACCCTATCCTAAAGGAACTCGAAGGTCCCACTAAGGATAGAAGCGCATCTTGAAGACGCTTTTGCAAGGTGGATATCATTACATCAACATTACATAATACATAGGGATACATACATAAGGCATACAATGCCACACGAATACAACATCATCGTACATAAGAACACCATCCGACTACGGATGAATCACAAACAGAAACTCAAACGACATCCACCCTGCTAGCCCAGGCTGCCGACCTGGAACCTATCCCCTGATCGAAGAAGCAGAAGAAGAACTCAACGCACGCAAGCATCGCTCTCGCGTCATGATCATCGCATAACCTGTACCTGCAACTGTTGTTGTAGTAATCTGTGAGCCACGAGGACTCAGCAATCCCATTACCATGGGTATCAAGACTAGCAAAGCTTAATGGGAAAGGAAGGGGCAAAGTGGTGAGGTTGCAGCAGCGACTAAGCATGATATGGTGGCTAACATACGCAAATGAGAGCGAGAAGAGAAACAAGCGGAACGGTCGTGAAGCTAGTAATGATCAAGAGGTGATCCTGAACACCTACTTACGTCAAACATAACACAGAAAACCGTGTTCACTTCCCGGACTCCGCCGAGAAGAGACCATCACGGCTACACACACGGTTGATGCATTTTAATTCGGATCTGGTGTCGAGTTATCTACAACCGGACATTAACAAATTCCCATCTGCCACATAACCGCGGGCACGGCTCTCGAAAGTTTAAACCCTGCAGGGGTGTCCCAACTTAGCCCATGACAAGCTCTCGCGATCAACGAAGGAATAGACCTTCTCCCAGGAAGACCCGATCAGTCTCGGAATCCCGGTTTACAAGACATTTCGACAATGGTAAAACAAGACCAGCAAGACCGCCCGATGCGCCGACAATCCTGATAGGAGCTGCACATATCTCGTTCTCAGGGCAACACCGGATGAGACAGGCTACGAGTAAAACCAGACTTCGAGTTTCCCCGAGGTGGCCCCGCAAGCGGCTCGGTTCGGACCAACACTTAGACAAGCACTGGCCCGGGGGGGGGGCTAAAATAAAGATGACCCTTGGGTTGGCCGACCCAAGGGAAGGGTATAGGTGGTGGTGAGGCAAATGGTAAAACCAAGGTTGGGCCTTGCTGGGCAAGTTTTATTCAAAGCGAACTGTCAGGGGGGTCCCATAAATCACCCGACCGCGTTAGGAACGCAAAATCCGGGAACATAACACCGGTATGACGGAAACTAGGGCGGCAAGAGTGGAACAAAACACCAGGCATAAGGCCGAGCCTTCCACCCTTTACCAAATATATAGATGCATTAAATATATAAGAGATATTGTGATATCCCAACATAACCCTGTCCACCATGGAGCAATCTTCAACTTCACCTGCAACTAGCAACGCTATAAGAGGGGTTGAGCAAAGCGGTAACATAGCCAAGCAATGGTTTGCTAGGAATGGTGTCAAAGGTTAGAGGCTGACATGGCAATTTGGGAGGCTTGAAGAGCAAAAGATAGGTAACGCAGCATAGCGATAGAACAAAGCAACTAGCATAGCAATGATAGTAGTGAGATCCAGGGTAGCGGTCATCTTGCCTGAAATCCCGCAAGGAAGAAAAACGAGTCCATGAAGAAGATGAACGGATGAAGCCGAACCAACCGTAGACGAACGAATCCTCACGATCGCAACGAAACAAGAACTAACAAGAAGAAGCACACAACATAGGTAAACACACCACACATGAACAAGGCATGATGCAAAACAAGCATGATGCATGACCAAGCTACATGAAGCTACTCATGGCAAGAGATGATGCAAACAAGAACAACACATCAAGGCAAGTTTAAATGAGGCCGGGAACAACATATAACAATTCCGGTAAGTCCTCATATGCAAATTTCGAAATTGGTCCAGATCTGAATAAACCTTATGTTCAAGTTGTTAAACAGCAAGTTAAGATGCACCAAGATGATCTACACGAGATTCTAGTCAAGTTACATATAAAGTTCATTAGATTCGGAGCTACGGCCTAGAAGATATGAGCAAAACGAGTTAAACATGGCATAGATGCAAAATGCATACAAACATCAAGCAAACACACCAAAACAAGGATGCAACATGATAATATGAAGCTACATGCAAAATCAAGCAAGTTTCATATAGAGCACACTCAAAACGGAGCAACGGTTCAACACACACACTCTATACAAGTCATAACAACAATCTGTCCATAACAGCAACTAGGCATCTTGCAAGCATCAAAACAACATGCTACATCACCCCAACATAATAACAAAAGGCATGGGCATGAAGTACTGGTAAAGCATAACAAAACATGAACACTGAGCTATCTCCAGAAATCACTAGAACATGCTCAAAAGGACATGGGAAGATTGCAAATAATAACAGTTTCAGACTTTAGCAGAAATAATATCAGGTTGCAATGTTTAGAGCTATCAACCAACATGTTACAGGAACTTATCATGGCAAACAAAGGCATGGCATGAATCTACTAATTGCATATATCAAAAGACCCTTACTGACCATGAGCCAAAAAGGCATAGAAAATATGATGGCACCCATGTAAACATGGCAAGTTATATTACAGATTCATACATGGCAGGAACAACAATAAGTAGGCATGTTGGTGAGCTTGAACCACTCACCACAGAGCAATACATGACATGGCAAGGCAACCAACAGTAAGAAGACATGTTTATGAAGCTAATCATGGCAAGAGCAAGTTCATAGGATGCATGAAACACTAGCAAAACACATGGGAACAAGTGAACTTAATGTTAACAGGCTGATAGCAACATTATCAAGCAACTTTGGAGGAAGATATGAACAATCTACAGCAAGCTATAAATGCAACCAGGGGCATGGATGGATAGGGCATAACATGTAGATCAAAACATGTTTATAGAACATCTCCAGATTATGCATAGAATGATTAGTAGTAACATGTTTATATAGCATCACGAAATAACAGATTCAGCCTAGCAAAACAACAACAACAAGTACACTACTTAACAAGCTCGATTCGCGGTCACGCCCAAGATGCGACCCTATCCTAAAGGAACTCGAAGGTCCCACTAAGGATAGAAGCGCATCTTGAAGACGCTTTTGCAAGGTGGATATCATTACATCAACATTACATAATACATAGGGATACATACATAAGGCATACAATGCCACACGAATACAACATCATCATACATAAGAACACCATCCGACTACGGATGAATCACAAACAGAAACTCAAACGACATCCACCCTGCTAGCCCAGGCTGCCGACCTGGAACCTATCCCCTGATCGAAGAAGCAGAAGAAGAACTCAACGCACGCAAGCATCGCTCTCGCGTCATGATCATCGCATAACCTGTACCTGCAACTGTTGTTGTAGTAATCTGTGAGCCACGAGGACTCAGCAATCCCATTACCATGGGTATCAAGACTAGCAAAGCTTAATGGGAAAGGAAGGGGCAAAGTGGTGAGGTTGCAGCAGCGACTAAGCATGATATGGTGGCTAACATACGCAAATGAGAGCGAGAAGAGAAACAAGCGAAACGGTCGTGAAGCTAGTAATGATCAAGAGGTGATCCTGAACACCTACTTACGTCAAACATAACACAGAAAACCGTGTTCACTTCCCGGACTCCGCCGAGAAGAGACCATCACGGCTACACACACGGTTGATGCATTTTAATTCGGATCTGGTGTCGAGTTATCTACAACCGGACATTAACAAATTCCCATCTGCCACATAACCGCGGGAAGATTGCAAATAATAACAGTTTCAGACTTTAGCAGAAATAATATCAGGTTGCAATGTTTAGAGCTATCAAACAACATGTTACAGGAACTTATCATGGCAAACAAAGGCATGGCATGAATCTACTAATTGCATAGATCAAAAGACCCTTACTGACCATGAGCCAAAAAGGCATAGAAAATATGATGGCACCCATGTAAACATGGCAAGTTATATTACAGATTCATACATGGCAGGAACAACAATAAGTAGGCATGTTGGTGAGCTTGAACCACTCACCACAGAGCAATACATGACATGGCAAGGCAACCAACAGTAAGAAGACATGTTTATGAAGCTAATCATGGCAAGAGCAAGTTCATAGGATGCATGGAACACTAGCAAAACACATGGGAACAAGTGAACTTAATGTTAACAGGCTGATAGCAACATTATCAAGCAACTTTGGATGAAGATATGAACAACCTACAACAAGCTATAAATGCAACCAGGGCATGGATGGATAGGGCATAACATGTATATCAAAACATGTTTATAGAATATCTCTAGATTATGCATAGAATGATTAGTAGCAACATGTTTATATAGCATCACGAAATAACAGATTCAGCCTAGCAAAACAGCAACAGCAATTACACTACTTGACAAGCTCGATTCACTCACCACAAGTCATTGCATGACAAGATAAGCATAGCATCATCAAGAAGACATGTTTGTGAAACAAACCAAGGCAAGAACAAGTCCATAGCATGCAAGGATCAACTATAGCAACCTTGGCTAAATTGAATAACAAGTAAACAATCTGCCAGGAAACATTTTGAAGCAAAAGTAGAGCACTCAAATGACATGCTAGACTACTCCACAATTGCAAATAAGGGCATTAATGGATAGACAATAATCACATGTTCAAAACACCCTTACTGAAGTATCTCAAAATATGCATGGATCTCTCGGTAGCATCAAGTTTACATGGCATCAAAATAACAGCAGAACAGGGACTAAAATCAGCAATATCATGAAGCCTAGTTTGCATGCTTGTGCTAGTCACCACATTGATCACAAAAATATATGGCATACACCCCTGGAAAGATGGCATGGCATAGATCAAAACACATGTAGACATCAACCTCATAGGATGCACACATCAATCATGGCAAAAATGACAAATGAGCAAGTTATAACAGTTTCAGCAGATTAACATCAACATGCACTCTTCAAACAGCATTTCGGACATCAAGATGAGCTCAAATGAAAATGATGCAATGGAATGAAATGAAGTACTCGTCGAGACGAACAATTTGTCATATTACATGTGCAAAACGGAGCTACAGATGCAGAGATACAGCATGATGAACATGGCATGAAAATGTAAAAATCTAGGGACTTGGTGAAAAAAAAATACAGAGCCGAGCGCAATATAACTAAAACGCGCACCGGGCGGGGATAGGCTGGCTCACCTAGCAGGCCGAAGCCCAGGACGGGGAAGCAGGACTGGGCCAGCGGCTGCTGGGCTTCGTACTGGGCCGGACGGGGTTCGTGGCCCACGCGGGCTGAGGCCGTCCTCCTCCCGTGCCCGCACGGACAGGGAGACAGGGGCGGCGGTGGTGGATCACACCGGCGACGGCTAGGCTCGAGGGCGGCGGCGGGGCGGATCCGGCAAGGGCGGGACCGGCAGAGGCTGGATCTGGCAGCAGCAGGTCCATTCCCGGCGACGAACGGCGACGGGGATGAGTCTTTCGGGCGGAGGCCGACCCGGAGCTTGGGCGCGGCCATGGAAGAGCTCCTGCGGGAGAGAGGCCGGGGCGGCGAGGAGTGGGGCGACGACGGGACGGGGAGGCGCGGGGCGGCGAGCTCCCGGCGAGGCCGGCGGCGGAGCACGGCGGCGGCGCGCCGGCGATGGTTGGCGACGGGCGGTCGCGGACGGCAGGCGCGGAGCGGGCCCGCGCGGGCCTCGGATGGGCTCCGCGGGCCGCGGCGGCGGAGATTTCGTCCGGCGAGGCCGGACGTGTCTGGTGGCGGCGGGAGCGATTTGATCTAGGGTTAGGGATGAAATCATCCGCGAATTTGGAGAGGGTTGCACATATTTATATAGGTAGAGGGAGCTAGGAGAGTCCAAATGAGGAGCGGTTTTCACCCACACGATCGTGATCGAACGACCGAGAGCATGGAGGAGAGTTGGATGGGTTTTGGGCCACTTTGGAAGGGGTGTTGGGCTGCAACTCAAAGAGGGCTTTGCGGTTACCCGGTTAACCGTTGGAGTACCAAACGAACTCCAAATGGCACGAAACTTGACAGGCGGTCTACCGGTGCTATACCAAGGCCGCTTGGCAAACCTCGGGCCATTCCGAGAAAGTTTAACACCCACACACAAAAGAGAGGCAAAAGGGGACGCCGGGGAACATAGGAGCGCCGGATTGCAAAACGGACAACGGGGAAAAAGCTCGGATGCATGAGACGAACACGTATGCAAAATGAAATGCACATGATGACATGATATGAAATGCAGATGATGACATGGCAAAGTGCAACACGCAAGCAAATGACATGGCAACGACGGCGAATAACTGGCAGACACCTGGCGCATCGAATCCGGGGCGTTACAGGTACACATCAATGTTGTTGCCGGGTTGCTTAGGGCCTTGGAAGAGCACTGACATCATAATGAACTTCCACTTCATGCACAACCAAGGAGGAAGGTTATACATACATAGAGTTACAGGTCAGGTGCTATGATTGCTGCTCCACTCCCCAAAAGGATTAATGCCATCTGCGCTTAGACCGAACCATACGTTCCTTGCGTCATCTGCAAAGTCCCCCCACTTTCTCTCGATTTTTCTCCAGTGCGACCCATCAGCGGGTACTCTCAACTTTCCGTCTTTCTTACGGTATTCTTTGTGCCATCTCATCAACTTGGCATGCTCTTTGTTTTGGAACAAACGTTTCAACCGTGGTATTATAAGAGCATACCACATCACCTTGGTAGGAATCTTCTTCCTTGGGCGCTCACCCTCAACATCACCAGGGTCATCGCGGCTGATCTTATAGCACATTGCACCGCATACTGGGCATGCATTCAAATCTTCGTACTCACCGCGGTAGAGGATGTAGTCATTAGGGCATATGCATGTATCTTTTGCACCTCTAATCCTAGAGGGCAGACAGTCTGCTTTGCTTCGTACGTATTGTCGGGCAATTCCTTGTCCTTTGGAAGCATCTTCGTTAACATTAGCATCAACTTTTCAAATCCCTTGTCAGATACACCATTCTCTTCCTTCTATTGTAGCAATTCCAGTGTGGTCCCTAGCTTTTTCTTGTCAGCTTCGTAATTTGGGTACAACAATTTCTTGTGATCTCTAACATGCGCTGCAACTTCATCCTCTCCTTTTCACTTGCGCAGTTTCTCTTTGCATCGGCAATGGCCCGACCAAGATCATCAGTGGGATCATCTGATGCCTCTTCTTCAGCTTCTTCCCGCATTGTCGGCTCAGCTTCTTCCCCTATTGTTGTTGTACCATCGTATTCAGGGAACCCATGGCCAGGATAGCTGTCATCATCCTCTTTTTCATTCTCTTCCATTAGGACCCCTCCTTCTTCGTGCTTGGTCCAACAGTTATAGCTAAACATGAAACCAGACCAAATAGGTGGATGTGAATGATTCTTGAGTTAGAGTAATTTCAATCATTCTTACAGTCAGCACATGGACAACACATAAAACCATCCGCCCACTTGTTTGCCTCAGCCGCAATCAGAAAAGTATGCACGCCATTAATGAATTGGGGAGAGCATCGGTCATCGTACATCCATTGCCGGCTCATCTTCATTACACAACATCGAAAATACCAAATTAATACAAGTTCATACATAAAGTTCATACACACTTATTCTCATAAAAAACATACAAACTCTCTAGCTAAAGCATTTAAATGCAACAAAAAATGCGATCAAGATCGCAACTAATGTAACAATTGATCCAACAGATAACGATACCAAGCCTCACTATCAATGGCATATTTTCTAATCCTTCTAATCTTCAAGCGCATTGCATCCATGTTGATCTTGTGATCCTCGACGACATCGTCAACATGCAACTCCAATTCCATCTTCTCCTCCTCAATTCTTTTCAATTTTTTCTTCAAATACTCGTTTTCTTGTTCAACTAAATTTAACCTCTTGACAAGAGGGTCAGTTGGAATTTCCGGTTCACATACCTCCTAGATAAAAACATCTATGTCACGTTGGTCGGCATAATTGTCATAAACACGAAATGCAACAAATAGTTATAAAAGAGAATATATATATGTACCACATCCGAATCATAAACCGGACGAGGGCCGACGGGGACGGATATCAAAACCATGCCACTATGTATAACAAACAACGTACGGGTAAGAAAATTATACAAGTAACTATCTAAATCACACAAACATGATTTTTTTAATGAAAGGATAAGAACAAGAGGCTCACCAAGGTGGTGCCAGCGACAGGACGGTGCGGGCGATCAACGGTGGTTAGGATGGGGATGGGAAGACACTAAGTAAACGACACCTACACATGCAAACTAAGAAGTTAATTTGAGCTCAAATTACATATAAATCAAATAAACTACCACATATAAATACTCCCAAACTAAAACCCACAAATCACTATACTTATAGAGCATTGCAAGAGCTAATCTAGCAATGAGAGATGAAAGGAAAAAGTTGCTAACCTTTATGAACACTTGGATGGATGGGGTGCCTTCAAACCTTGACAATTTTTTGCAAAAATGGAGGATGAGCCCGAGCAAGAGGGGAAGAACAGGGAGGAGAGGAAAGGGGAAGAACAGAGAGATCAGGCTCGACGAAGGGTTTATATATGAGCATCTTTAGTCCCGGTTCGTGACACAAACCGGGACTAAAGATTAGCCTCTAGTCCCGCTTTGTGTCACGAACCAGGACTAAAGGTGCTAGTGGGCCCCAGCCTGACACCAGCCTGCAACCACCCCTTTAGTCCCGGTTCGTGTCACGAACCGGTACTAGAGGTTCAACACGAACACGGACTAATGATTCCCGCCCCCTAGTCATTGGAACCGACACTAATGGTCACATTAGTGCGTTTCGTTTGCAAACCGGAACTAATGTTGCTCACGTAAAGTAGTTTATCTACTAGTGTTTGGACCAGAAAAGACTGATGCCCCCACTAAGCTCATCACTGTCCACTGCGAAACAACCAGCAAACCCTAGGGTCTGCTTTAAATTCTCAACACGTGTCCCTCTGATCTTCGCCTCCATGACAAAAACCAGCACGGGACCTTTTTGCTTCACAACATTGCGAAGCTCACGAACTGCCTCGGGGTTCCCAAGCCCCCGGCAGTTCCAGCTTAAGCAAGTCATTGGGATGGGTAGGGCTGTCTAGCAGCCTTTGCCGAGGTTTCAGATTGTTAGGTGTGGGTTTCTTCTTTTTCGGTTCGGTCACCACATCCTCCTCCTCCTTGCCATCTCCTTCCTGAGACATATATGACCGTCTCCGTGAACTCCTTCCCATTGCCATCATTTGTAGCATGGTTCGTAAAGAGAGGGAGCTCCACTCTGCGATATACCTGAGTGGGAGCCCCCCCTTTTGTTTTGGCGCAAGGGTGCGCTTCATGGGGGAGGTTACCTCCGCTGCACCATGTACTGCCGTGCTAGATTCTTGGTGCCATTCTTGCTTGATCTTGTCTGTTGGGACTTTGAAGAACTCTTAGAAGATGCAGCTCCTTTTTTCTCTTCCGGTGGCCTTAGACCTTTACCAAATGGCAGATCCCTGTTCTCATCTCTGGTGCCGGGCGTCGGAAAGAACAAATCAGAGTGGCCTAGATGACCACAAGAGAAGCAAAAGTGGGGTATATTTCCATATTGGATATCATATGGATCTGTGGTTCCCCTTCTTGCAGAATCAATCAAAATCCACCTCCTGAGCGGTTTGGCTACATACAGAGTGACTCGGGCACGCAAGTAGCCGCTCCATGATCGAAGTGGATCGAAGTGGCCTCCTTGTCAGTCTGCTTTGCAATAGCCTTGCACCATGAATCGTTTTGCACATTGAACGGGAGGTTAACAACTCAAGCCCAAACCTTTAGTTTGTCAAACTTGAGCTCTGACGGGCACATGCACTCGTCGAAATCTGATAGTACAACTGCATTTTTGCTGATGTGCCATGGGGATCCATCCCACACACGATCTCGGTCACGTCGCGTTGCAAACTCCGGGACGAACAAGCTGTCCCCTACTATGCGGAAGATCAGGCCCTTAGGGTTACCCCATGCAGGCCGGAGAGCATTGGAGATAGTATGGATGTGGAGTTTCTTGCGGTGAAGGATCTTTCCAGCCACCATCCACTTCTTCAGTGTCTCCTCAACGCGATCATCTAGAACCAATGGCGTCGCCTCCTTCTCTGAGATGTCGAGTTTCCACAGTTGTTCCTCCAGGCGCGCTCTGGTTGACTTGGGCGACAAGCCTCGCTGTCGCGCCGCCGCTGCCGAAAGGTGTCGCCATCTCCTGCCGGCGGAAGTTCGGTGCGCCCCGCCGATCTGATCTGCGGGCACCGTCAGGTCCGCAAAACCCTAGTCGCCAGGGGCTCTCACGGTTTCCGGGAAAAACTAATGGACTACTTACGTCATCGCTTTTCCTGTCTTCGGGAGGAAGATAGGAAACCGATATGTATATCAAATCGTATCTTTCCATAAAGGGTCTCTTTCTCTCTGTGTGGCTCATGTGCAACCGTTAAGATAGACGCCACCCTTGTTTAGCAAGCATAGCATTGTAACCCAAACCTCCTTTGTCCTCTGGACATAGCTTTGAAGAAATCTGACTGATACTTGAATCGGGGGAGCTAGCATATCGTGTACAATTTTATTTCGTATACCAAATCCTCCATAATAGCATGTTCACACTACTAGGAAAAAGGCTATAGATGAAATTGACACTAATGGTGCACCAGACATGTGGTGCGTCATTACTATATACTAATGGCGCACCATGTGTTGGTACGCCATTAGTGTCCAAATACTAATGGCGCACCACATCCACGGTGCGCCATTAGTAAAAATATTTTTTTTAAATTTTTTTTCAAAACTACTGAGTGGTGCGCCATTACTAGTTCCATTACTAGTTGAACTAGTAATGGCGCACCATGCCACGGTGCGCCATTAGTAACTTGGCCACCACTTCCACCGAATGCACCCCCCTGTGGATCGCCTTTTCAGTTTTAAAAAAAATAAAAGAAAATGATGAAAATGTCAAAAAAGTAAAAGAAAATAAGTTTCCCATGTGATATGTGGTCTAGTTGTTGGGAAAATTTGCAAATATGAATTTCGACTTCATTTGCAAAATCTCGCGAGAATTTGTAAAAATGGGCATAACTTTTGCATACTAACTCGGATGAAAAAGTTTTTTATGTGAAAAATCATCTACTCAAAAAGTTACATCCAAATTTAATGGGGGGAACTCAGTTAAACATTTTCAAAATCCCCAAAAACCTAACAGAAAAAAAGATACGGGGCTTTTAAGATCTGGAGAGGCAAAAAAATTCAAAAAAATTCAAACTTACTAATGGCGCACCTACCCATGGTGCGCCATTACTATCTTCCCGCCTTCAAAATTCAAAATAAGTCAAAAAAAATAAAAAAAAGTTACTAATGGCGCACCTGGCCATGGTGCGCCATTAGTATCTTCCCTCCTTCAAAATTCAAAATAAGTCAAATTTTTTTTTACTAATGGCGCACCTGCCCATGGCGTGCCATTAGTATCTTCCCGCCTTCAAAATTCAAAATAAATCAAAAAAAAATTTACTAATGGCGCACCTGCCCGCGGTGCGCCATTAGTATGCCGTATATATGGCTGGCTGTGGTCCTCTCCTCCTTATCTCTTCATTCCACCTCTCCTACACTCCATCTCCTCCTCTCCCCCACTCCATCTTCCTTCTCTCCTCCACCATACTACCCTCCTCCTCTCCGGCGACCTCCTCCTCCTCTCCGGCGACCACCTCCTCCCTCCTCTCCTCCCCTCCCCTCCCCTCCCCTCACGGTTTCTTCTCCCTCCTCTCCGGTGAGCTCCTCCTCCCTCCTCTCCGGTGAGCTCCTCCTCCCTTCTCTCCGGTGAGCTCCTCCTCCCTCCTCTCCGGTGAGCTCCTCCTCCCTTCTCTCCGGTGAGCTCCTCCTCCCTCCTCTCCTCCCATCCCCTCATGGTTTCTCCTTCCTCCTCTCCGATGCTCCGGTGAACTCCTCTCCAGCGACCTCCTCCTCCTCCTCTCCGGCGATGTAGGCGAGCGCCTCTCCAGTGACCTCCTCCTCCTCCTCTCCGGCGAACTCCTCTCCAGCGAACTCCTCTCCGGCAAAAGAACACGGCAAAAGAACGTACAAGATCCAAAAACAGGAACAAAATTTGAAATAATGTCGTGCCAAAAAACGAGCAAAAAAAAACGAGCAAAAAATGGGCAAAAAATCACGATCCAGATCCAGATCCAGATTCAAAATTCAAAAAATTCAAAAATACTAATGGCGCACCGGTGGCCTATACTAATGGCGCACCGTGGCCTATACTAATGGCGCATTGCCTGGTGCACCATTAGTATACCAGATACTAATGGTGCACCTTAGGTGCGCCATTAGTAATAAATTCTAATGGCGTGGTACTAATGGCGCATCGGTGGTGCGCCATTAGTAGGCAAAATCGGTGCGCCATTAGTAGGCCTTTTTCTAGTAGTGTCAGAAAAATCCAGTGGTTCACCCTTCTAATTATACGTTGACACGCCACATCAATGCCTTTCAAAATACTTCTCCACGTATATGACATACCTTCATTGGACTGTGCACTAATTACATCCCCATTTGGATAATACTCCCTCTGTCCCAGCATATTGGATGTAATAATGCCTTATATTATGGGACGAAGGGGTATTTTGCTTGCAAAACCGGTGTGCAAAGAGTCGTATGGTGTGACAAACTGACAATAGACGCCACCCTTGTTTAGCAAGCATAGCATTGTAACCCAAACCTCCTTTGTCCTTTGGCAAAGTTAACTTCTCCCAGCTGACCCAACGTATTCTCGTTTTCCTCTTGTGTGCCCAAAAGTACTTCCCAATCATCTTGCTAATCTTTGACAGGAGCTTAATTAAATTGTTGGAAGTCGAGCCTTGTTTGAAAAAAGAAAAGGATTTGAGTTACCAGGATCTCACGCCGGTTACACTTGAGCCCCAAACGGAGAGGGCCCGCTGGATCAGGAAGGAAGCATGACAAACCCAGCCAGGTTCGAAAACCCGATCTCGCCAGCCGCCAGCCATGGAGGGATCCTTCACGGCCGCCTTCTTCCAGCCCCCCGACGTCGATCTCGCCGGCGCCAACCCCTCCGGCTACCCCTCCTGGGTCCTCCTCGACAGCATAGCCTACTTCGCCGACCGCGACGATGCCACCACCGTGAAGGCCACGACGAGCGCGGGCCACGACGTCAAGGTCACCTTCTGCCTCGACGACCCGCCCGCCGTCTCCTACTTCTGCGTTGACTACCCCGGAATCAGCATACAAGAGGTTTGCACCACGGAGCCCCGCGTCGTCTCCTCCGCCAATGATCTCGTCCTCCTCTGCTTCGCCTTCAAAACCAACCCACCTAGCACAGACAAAAACTCCCATTACCTCGAGTACTTCGTCTATAAGGCTGCCCCCGGCGGCAAGCACACCATCAGACCCGTCCCTCGTTCTCCTCCAGCCTACAGGCACTCATGGCACGCTGCCATCGTGCCCCGCGAGGGCGACAATTTCCTGGTCGCTGATCTTTCCCTGAATGGACAAGACCTTGGGCACTACAACTTGCACATCTTCTCGTCGGAGACGGGGGAGTGGAGCACCAAACACGTGCAGCTGAAGGAGTCTGCCAATGTCGTTCCACGGGACCTGCCAAGCCAAACCGACAAGGTGATCTCTCTTGGGGTAAGCACTGTTGGATGGGTCGACCTCTGGCGCGGCATCCTTGTCTGTGATCTGCTTCAGAAGGATCCTGTCCTCTGCTTCCTCCCGCTGCCCAAGGCCAGTTATAAAGTGCACCGTGAAACCAAAGTATGGCCAGTGCGGGACGTCACAGGCTCGCCCGATGGTTTGATCAACTTCATTGAGATCGAACATTGTTCCAAATGGGCTATGTTTATCCACCTGAGGAGTTTCAAGACTACCGCATTTCTTGACTTCCTAGATACCATCTGTGATCGCGATATCGTCCAGCATCATGAAATGGACTCTCTCGAGAATGAATTGAAGTCTGTACCTGATGGCTGGAAGATCCGAACATTCTCTAGGAGCATTTCTTGGAACTATTGGAGAAAGGGGCACACTGTCCATGTTGATGACATATCAGCCGAACCACAGCATGCTTTGCTACTACCTCACCTGTGGGATAGTAGAGCTCAGAAATGCATATTGAGGAACCTAAAGACTACACCAGGCTTCCCGGCCTTCAGCATGGATGGTGGTGATATTGTCTACCTCATGTCTAAAGTGGATGATAAGGACGCATGGATGCTTTCTGTAGATCTTGGAAAGAAGTCGCTGGAAGTCCTCAAACCATATTGTGCCTCAAGAGCCACTTACTTAGATGAGATCTTCAGGAATACCTTCATTTCCTGTGCATTCTCCAAATATCTGAATACCACTTCAAGTCCAAGGCATGGTTTTTGTTTTGCTCTGTTTTCTATTCTGTTTAACTTCTATGCAAACTGAAAATATTTGCCAAACTAATTGTATTTTTACCAGTTCTCAACTTATTTTACTCCATGCACCTGACATTCTGCCTCTTATTTTGCTTAAGGCCATGTGATGCGCAAGTTGCAGCAGAGTCTGCTCAGAGTGGTGCACTGAATGATCATCTTTCATTGGGCGATACTGCTCTGGTAGGCTCGCTGTAATCATCTTGCTACTATTATAGATTTGTTCATTTTGCCATCTCCTTCAATAAGATGTGTAATCCCTTCTACAGAAAACCCAGCAAAACACGGTGAATGGAGATATGATGGCGTACACCCAGGATACTATGGCAAGTATCAGCAGCAAACCCCATTCCAGCCACCCAGTTTGAAACGAACTGGCCAGCCCATGTCGTCTTCAACTTCAACTCAATTAGGTAAAAACATTGTGAATGCTTATAACATGGTGCTGTTCTTTTATCCTAGTTCTTCTTGACTCGGGATATTTAATTCTAAATTGTTACAAATTATTGAACATTAATATTTGATATCATGAGTCCATATAAAATGTGTTCTATAAATTGTTATATATAGGGAAACAAATGTCCGTTTAAATAACTGTTCTATATTTAACGCAACTGAATTGGATAATTAATTAATCATTATTTGTATTTCAGAGACCATATTAAAGTTGCTACCCTGTTAACAACTTGCAACATTATCAAGAGGGATATTATTTTCAAACTGCATCCTGTACTGAGGCCCAGTTTTTTTGGCGGCTTATGGCATAAGCCGCCCCCTTCCCAGCTAATTTAGAAACCCCACCCCATATTCGTTGTGGCATCTTGAATTGGAGAATACAACCTCGCAATTGCAAGTTAGCCAGTGCAGTAAAGTTGATTGCAGAAACCCAGCTGTGTTAATTGAGCAGGCTTACTAGCTGATGTTTTTTAAAATTCGACTTGTGAAGATATTATATGGTGTGTAATGATGGGGATCTTGGTTTTGTGATATATCGAACTTTCGAGTATTCCCTTGTTTGTGGTGAAAGTTTTTCCCCACTGTATTTTGTAATAACAGGTGACTTTTGGGAGCAGAACTTGTTTACTTTAACTAGTTGACGTGACACTAAGTTGTTGGGTGCTTGAGTTTCAGAATTCATATGCACTATTGCGACAAATTTGCTGTTGGATGATCGGATCGGAACAAAAATATTAAAGTAGAAATGTTTCCAACAAATTTTCTAGCATGTGAATTCGTTTCCATTTGTTCAACTTTCTTCTCTTGATGAAAGCACTCCATGCATTAAATAACATTATTTTGTTTTATTTATATGTTAATATAACTTACTCATGATGCTTATGTATTCCTCGGTGCCATCAAGTGAAATGTGTAAGCCCCCCACTGATGCCTCCAATGTCCAACCCTTGGCTCCAAGGCGATTCTTCATTAATGACTTTGACGGCTGTGCTCAACCAAGTCCACCATCATCACAGGAAGGCATTTTCGTGCAGGTGGAATATCATGGTTGATGTCCTGGAATGTCAACAAAGTGCATCTTGATGCTGTGTAAGCCGTGTTCACATATCCGCCACCACTGTCTGTTATCTCATCATGGATGATGCTGTAAAACATTTGAATACTTTGTAATCTGCCTATGGAGTTATAACCTTCGCTGATGTTCGGCTGCTCCCACATCGTGATGTCTGTTTTGTTGCTGATTTCTGATTTAACGTCGTCAGACCAGTGAAATCAGCCTTTGAGCGACTGTCCACCTAGATCCGTTCTTTACATTTGTTCAGTTAGCACGTCGTCGATGCCCGGCTGATTATTTGCTTGGTGTGTTGGAAATGGCTATGCGGCGAGCTGCATGATCGCGGCGGCGCTACATGAACCGTAGGGATGCTGGAACCACGCTGGTCTCCTGCGCGGATGACGCCGTGGTGGTGGGCAGCAGCAGCCCGACCCTCTAGTTCGTGGACTCGCCAATGCCGCACCGGCGCCTGTGCGCGGCCAGGTCCAGCTCCATCTTGGATGCGCCGGAGACCCTCGCGGAAAGCCCCGGCGCGATGCACCGGGACAAGCGCTTGCGGTGATGGTCAATCCGATGTGGGTGAGCACTGTGTTCATGAACGGCGGCGAGGTGGTCTGGTACTCGTTCATGACCTAGCCGCCGTTACGAAGGAAGGAAGGATGTGTGACGTGCACGCGTTAATCTTTCTGGGGATGACGGGTTCGCCACGTCTCTCTGGCAACTCGCTGAGCGTGCCTGCTCCGCGGCGATGGCCGGCCTGGTTCGCCGTCAATTTCCGGACGCCGACGACCCTCAGGCCGTGTCATGGGGAGGTGGTGCTCGGCTCGCGTTTGGACTCGGTGGATCTCATAGACGAGCGGGGGTGCACGGTCGATAGACGATCCAGGGGAGGGCTCGTGTTGGCCCCTAGCGTCACAATCGTATTCCCCTATCACGTCACGTGCATCGAGGATGAAGACCTGGACGGGAGCGGCGCCTCGGGAGCCGGCGAGGGAGAAATTGCGGGCGGTGGGGGATTAAATTCGGGCACTACTAATGCCTGGGCTCCGCTCCCTCTCGACCCTTCACTTCCTCCCCCAACCATCTCATTCCCCTCTCTCCAGATCGGCGACCGCGGCGGCGATGGTGGAGATCGGCGAAGAGAAGCTGAGGAGGTTTGCAGGCAGGGACGCGTGGCTGCGCGCTCGCCCGAGGGAGATTGGCTCGTGGTATAGCAGCAAAAATGAGATGTACGGTGAGGCGGAGGTGATTTTCGAAGGAATGACGGCGGCAGAGGAGCGGTCGCTGTTCAGGAGGGGTGGGCACAAGCACCCACTCCAGGTGCTGGTGTGGGCGATGGATCAGGCGGACTCGCCGGTGCCAGCCGTGGCGAGGAAGTGGGTAGCATCCACCTCCTTCGAGACGGCGAATCTCGCCTCGGCCATGCGAGAGTCGGCGCTCAAATCTCGTGAGGGGGTGCTGGCTCTCCCAGCTCCAGGGTCGGCTATGGCGCTGATCGAGATCCTCGAAGACCCAGTGGTGCAGCCACCGCGGGAGGAGGCGCTGCAGATGGAGGTGCAGATCCCACGACGTTCAGCTCGGCTCGCCCCACCTCCAACTCCACCGACCCCTCGCCGCTCGGCTCGCCTCGCCGGAATCGATGCCTGAAGCCCTCGCTAGCCCGCAACCGCTTTTGGATGTTGGCTAGCGATGATTCAGGTTTCGATTCTGATGAGGTTGATGATGCAGGTAAATATCACGTTCCTTCTTGTTCTTATATTTCTCCTGTCAGTAGATACAGTGTGGATTCTGAGATTGTTGATACACAGAGCCGAATCAGGCTTGTGAATAAGAAAATGGAAAAAAATGCATAGATATGTTCAGAGTTTGCTTTTACAAAATGAGGGGGATGCTATTGATAAGAAACGTGATAGAATGCAGATTGAATCCAGTAGTGATATGATACATATAAATTCTCCTAGTTGGGGGATATATCATTGCAATAACATTGATATGGCACTCATAAAAATGAAGCCTAGAAATCCAAAAATCTGGGATTATGTCAGATTTCCTGAATTCTTAAGTGACATTGAACCTGATGATAATAACCCTCCCCAAAAAAACAATAATGGGATTGGGGGGAGTGGAGATAAGATTGATAAGGAAGATATTAGGTTAGATATTCCTGAAAATTACACGTTGGAGGAAGTGGCTGATGAAGTTCAGAGAAGGGAGGAGGTTTAGAGTTTTGGGAGAAAAGCCAGAGAGGATGGCGGGAGAAAAAAATGGTCGCAGTATGGTTCTGGTGAGTTGGGCCTCAAGGGCCTATGGCCCAGTAAGGAGGAAAGTTTTGGGGGCCCAGATGGGGTAGTGGGGGGGGATGGATGTATATAACAGAGGCATTCTGCCTGCGGTCCCTGAACCTGATTTCTTCCACTCTCCAAACCCTAAAAATCCCAAGGCGGCGGCGAGTAGGGAAGCTGAGTCTGAGGAAGAAGATTTCACCGGAGGAGGAGAAGAGATCATGGCCAACAGACAAGAGAGCTGGCGTCCCAGGCCAGGAAGAGGTGCTGGTTTTGGAGGAAGAGGTAACTTCTTCAACAAACCCAACAATTCCGAGAGAGGCTTTAGTAGGCCTGATGGGAGAGATCAGGAGAGCTTTTTGTGGAGAAATAGAGATGGTAACTACAGAGGGGGATCTGGGACAAACAACAGTGGATCTGGAGGTGTAGGGACATCTATGGGTAGTGGCAGAGATCTGGATAACAGGGCTGGAAATTTTGGCCCCAGCAGAGGGGGAGGGCAGCAAGAAAGAGTTCTTGGGGGGACTGGAGAAATGGGATCTGGTAGTGGATTTGCAACAGCCAGTCCTAATGCCCCACAGATGGGTATGCAAGGGGGGCAAATGCAGTTGGCAGGTCGTTTTCCTGTGATGAACAACCCTAGTTTCCCCTAGCTAGTGCCAGTGGGAATGGGGTTGGGTCAATTTGGTTTCATGCCCTAGGAGCAAATGGCACAGCAATACCAATACCTGCTATCCAACATGGCAAAACAGGAGACCTTGAAGCTGCAGGGTCATCAAAAGGATTAAGGGGGAAAAGGAACATCAAAGAAGAAAGATGCAGGGAGCAATGGCAAGGAACTGTTCTATGTAAAGTGCAAGGAGCAGGGACACCTGAAGATTGATTGCAAGAATAAGCTTTTTTGTGTGGTGTGCCAGAGAGCATCACATAACACCGAAGATTGCACAATCTTGAAAGAAACTAAACCAGTGGCCAAATATGTTGGGTATGGAGCTAGGGGCCTGGGGTGTCTTCTGGTGCAACACACTAATGATATGGTGGCTGCTGAACACACAAATCCTATGGCATTGGTGACTGTTCACTCTGGACAGTTGAATGAGAGACTACAGTTGTTTTTGGATTCTCCAAGATGTTTGAGTGGGGGTGGACCTGGAGAGCGAAGTTTCAGAGTCCTGCAACATTTCTGATGAGATTTCCCAATAAGGCCAAATTGGTGGAGTTAAAGAACTTTGGAAGATTTACTCTGTTGGGGACATGAGTAATGGTGGAGGTTGACTTCTGGAGCCCAGATGATAAAGCCAAAGGGAAGTTGCACTCAGTGTGGATAAAAATGTGGGGTGTACCTGATACATGGATGCATTATCTGGGAATTTGTGAGATTGGTTCTGCTTTGGGGCCAGTGGTGGAGGTGGACATTGAGCACATCCATTCCAGGAAGGAGATCAAGGTGAAAGTTGGAGTGAGGGACATACACAAGATACCAACATGGACTGAGATAACCACCAAGGATTTGCTCCTGTATGATATTTTCTTTGAATTTGATTTAGTAGCTGAACAGGGATGGTACAAGTTCGAGGAGGGGAATAAAAGGAAAATGTTTGAATATTTGGAGCTAGAACACTTTGAGGCACAGAGAGAGAATGACATGCAGAAGAAACGCAAGCAAACAGACACTGGGAAACAAAATGTGAGTTTGGGAAGCTTGGGGCTAAAACAGTATGAACAGGTGGTTCTGAAGTCTAGAGACAGTTGTCAAAATACTGACACTGCTAAAGAAAGTGAGAAAGTATGGATTAGTGCAGAGAGGCAGGGGAGAGAAGATGATCTGTTATCTAGATTGCAAAAAGCAGAAGAATTGGCTGCTAGACAGACTGCACAGTTGACGTTGGAAGAAAAAAAGAGAAAGGTGATGGAGATCATTAGGAAAACCCTTAAGAAGGAGGTGAAGAGACAACATGAGTTACTTCAAATTAATCTGAAAGGGAATGAAGATGTGAAAGGGTCTCAATCTGGAGAGAAAAATACTGCTGAGGGAGAGGAAATGGAAAACTTGGATGAAGATATGTAGATTGAGGACAAACAAGAGGGGGAAGGAGAGATGACAGATCATGAGCTGATGGAACAAGCCATTGGACTAGGGTATATTGAGCCAGTGGATTACACAGCTAGTCAAGAAACTGATTCTTTTGAGACCAAGATTATGAAGGCTGAGAAAGGTCATGCTGATTTAAAGGAAGAAGAGGAAGAACAGAGGAGATGTCTTAGGCTGAAAGGAAAAGAAGATCGAAATATCACTGAGCTGGCAAAAGAAAGGGCTGCAAAAAAGGACAATTATGGTAAGCTAAATGGTAGTGAGAGTTTTCCAAATGCTGATAGCTTCTTTCAGAAAGTTGCTGAAGGGGTTGGGGTGAAACTTGGGAATAATCCTGATATGATTAAACATAATGTTAAATTGATAAAAAAAAAGTGGAACAAGCTAGGATTGATTTGTGGTTGTCTGACTTCAATAGAGAACAAAAACAAGCTGTGATGCCTGAAGAGGCTGAGATCATTCATACTGGGGATTATACTCTGAAAGATCTCTTAGATCAGGGGGAAGATGGGGAGGATGATAGAGAGGATGATGATTGGGAGATAGTCAGAGAGCTTTTTTCATCTAGAAAAAGAGATGGGAGGAAAAATAATAATAAAACCACCAGGGGTTCTGGGTTTAAAACTGCCTGTGCTGTTAAAATGTTGGAATCTTCGATTAAGAAAAAGAAAAAAAAAGAAATGAGAGGTATTTTATGGAATATGAGAGGTTTTGGGGGGATAATAAAAAAAGATTCTTGAGAGAGATGATCATGGATATGAAAGTGGACTTCCTAGGACTACAAGAGACCATGAGGCAAGAGATTTCTAGAAATGAATTACAACAAATATGTGCTGGTAGAGATTTTCACTGGCATTTCACCCAAGCTAGGAGGAAATCTAGTGGATTATTGTTAGGGGTTAATTATACTACACTTGATGTTATATCTCAAGATGAAGGAGATTATCACATTAAAATGACAGTCCAGGATCAAAAAACTAGATTCATCTGGGATTTAGTGGTGGTTTATGGGGATGCTCAACCAGAGAGGAAAGCTAGGTTCCTAGCTGAGCTCTCTAGAATTTTCCAAAACAGTGTAAACCCCATTCTAATTGGTGGGGATTTTAACATTATTAGAAAAGCCAGTGAAAAAAATAAACTTGGTACTCCAGGTCATTGGAGTTTTTTGTTTAATGCTATTCTAGAACAAGCTGGAGTTAGGGAGCTTGAAATGAATGGCATGAACTTTACATGGGGGAACAATTTACCTGTTCCTACCTTTGAAAAACTAGACAGGATTTTGTGTAGTAATGAATGGGAAGAGGTATACCCCTTGACTCATGTTACAGCTTTGACTAGGGAAAAATCTGACCATACTCCACTCTTCCTAGATTCTGGTGATATTCAAAAATCTGACCCCCTTTTCAAATTTGAAAATGCTTGGTTTCTTAAGGAGGGGATTGATAAGATTGTGCATGAAGTTTGGAAGGATAGTAACATCACTGGGGATAGTGTAGATAGACTTCTGGGGAAATTTAGACTTCTTAGACCCAAATTAAAAGGGTGGAACAGAAACATGAATGCCTGGTATATTGAGTTGAAGAAAGACATTCTACTCAAATTAGATAATATTGATAAACATTGTGAACTTAATGGGCTTACTGCTGCAGACAGATTAGAGCAAAAAGAACTTAGAGCCCAGCTGGATAGACTCCTGCAACAAGAGGAAGCTAAATGGAAGCAGAGAGCTAAGGTGGACGAATTGCTGGAAGGTGATAGTAATACAAAATTCTTTCATGCCAAGGCCAATGGGAGGTTAAGGAGAAACATGATTAATAAACTTGAACAGGATGAGGGGGTTGTTGAGGGTGAGAAAGATATAGTGGAATATATCACTAATTTCTACAAAACCCTATTTGGGCATCCTGATAATTCCACTATATCTCTAAATATAGATAATCCACAAATGATCCAAGATCAGTACAAGGCTATGCTGACAGAGGAGTTCTCAATGGAAGAAATTAAAAATGTGGTCATTAAAATGGCTCATAATAAATCTCCTGGCCCTGATGGCTTTACAGCTGAATTTTATCAGTATTATTGGGAGTTGGTTAAAAATGATCTCAAAGACTTGTTGGATGATTTTTCCAATAGAAAAATTGATGTTAGTAGGTTGAATTATGGTATTATCACGTTGGTACCAAAAAGCAAAAATGCTAATAGGATACAAAACTTTAGACCCATCTGCTTGTTGAATGTATGCTTCAAAATCATTACAAAAGTCTTAATGAATAGGCTAAATATAGTGGCAGCTAATGTTATCTCTCCTGTTCAGATTGCTTTCATAAAAGGAAGATACATTATGGAGGGGGTTTTGATCTTGCATGAAGCATTGGATAGTATTAAAAGGAAAAAACAAGGTGCTTTATTGTTAAAAATAGATTTTGAGAAAGCTTATGATAAGATTAAATGGTGCTTTCTTTTTCAAATGCTCAAGATCAAAGGATTCCCAGATAAATGGATAGATTGGGTGATGGACACCATCAGGGGTGGAAAGGTGTGTGTAAAAGTTAATGAAAACCTGGGGAAATATTTTCCTACTCATAAGGGGCTGAGATAGGGGGACTCTCTGTCACCTCTTAGTTTTGACCTGGCAGCTGATGCCTTGGCTATAATGCTGGATAATGCTAGGAAAAATGGGTTAGTTAAGGGGGTTTTAGAAGAATATGTTGAAGATGGGATCAACATGTGAAGGAAATATGCCCTAGAGGCAATAATAAAGTTATTATTTATTTCCTCATATCATGATAAATGTTTATTATTCATGCTAGAATTGTATTAACCGGAAACATGATACATGTGTGAATACATAGACAAAACTATAGTCACTAGTATGCCTCTACTTGACTAGCTCATTAATCAAAGATGGTTATGTTTCCTAACCATAGACATGTGTTGTCATTTGATTAGTGGGATCACATCATTAGGAGAATGATGTGATTGACATGACCCATTCCGTTAGCCTAGCACTTGATCGTTTAGTATACTGCTATTGCTTTCTTCATGACTTATACAAAGTTCCTGCAACTATGAGATTGCGCAACTCCCGTTTACCGGAAGAACACTTTGTGTGCTACCAAACATCACAACGTAACTGGGTGATTATAAAGGTGCTCTACAGGTGTTTCCGAAGGTACATGTTGGGTTGGCATAATTCGAGATTAGGTTTTGTCACTCCGATTGTCGGAGAGGTATCTCTGGGCCCTCTCGGTAATACTCATCACCTAAGCCTTGCAAGCATTGTAACTAATGAGTTAGTTATAAGATGATGTATTACAGAACGAGTAAAGAGACTTGCCGGTAATGAGATTGAACTAGGTATTGGGTACCGACGATCAAATCTCGGGCAAGTAACATACCGATGACAAAGGGAACAACGTATGTTGTTATGCGGTTTGACCGATAAAGATCTTCGTAGAATATGTAGGAACCAATATGGGCATCTAGGTCCCGCTATTGGTTATTGACCGAGAATGGTTCTAGGTCATGTCTACATAGTTCTCGAACCCGTAGGGTCCGCACGCTTAACGTTACGATGACAGTTTTATTACGAGTTTATAAGTTTTGATGTACCAAAGTTTGTTCGGAGTCCCGGATGTGATCACGGACATGACGAGGAGTCTCGAAATGGTCGAGACATAAAGATTGATATATTGGACGACTATATTCGGACACCTGAAGTGTTCCGGGTGATTTCGGAGAAAACCGGAGTGCCGGGGGGGGGGGGGGGGGGTTACCGGAACCCCCCGGGAGAGTTAATGGGCCACATGGGCCTAGGTGGGAAGAGGGAGGGGCGGCCAGGGTGGGCCGCGCGCCCCCTCTCCCTCTGGTACGAATTGGACTAGGAGGGGGGGGGGCGCCCCCCTTTCCTTCCCCCCTCTCCCCCTTCCTCCCCCCTCCTAGTAGGAGTAGGAAAGGAGGAATCCTACTCCTACTAGGAGGAGGATTCCTCCTCCCTTGGCGCGCCCAAGGGGCCGGCCGGCCTCCCCCCTTGCTCCTTTATATACGGGGGCGGGGGGGGGGGGGGGGGCACCCCATAGACACACAAGTTGATCTACGGATCGTTCCTTAGCCGTGTGCGGTGCCCCCCTCCACCATATTCCACCTCGGTCATATCGTCGCGGAGTTTAGGCGAAGCCCTGCGCCGGTAGAACATCATCATCGTCACCACGCCGTCGTGCTGACGGAACTCATCCCCGACGCTTTGCTAGATCGGAGCCCGGGGAACGTCATCGAGCTGAACGTGTGCTGAACACCGACATGCCGTACGTTCGGTGCTTGGATCGGTCGGATCGTGAAGACGTACGACTACATCAACCGCGTTGTCATAACGCTTCCGCTTACGGTCTACGAGGGTACGTAGACAATACTCTCCCCTCTCGTTGCTATGCCATCACCATGATCTTGCGTGTGCGTAGGAAATTTTTTGAAATTACTACGTTCCCCAACAACATGCTCCAATATGCAGATGATACCATCTTCCTTATACAAGATGATATAGATAGTGCTCAAAACCTTAAATATATACTTTGCCTCTTTGAGCAAATGTCTGGGTTGAAAATTAACTTTCATAAAAGTGAACTTTTCCTTTTTGGAGAAGCTGATAGCAGGAAAGATGAGTATGCTAAAATATTCACTTTTCCTGTTGGCACTTTGCCTATGAAATACTTAGGTTTACCAGTTGATAAGGGGAGAATCAGGAACAAACATTGGAAACCTACAGAAAATAAGATGGAAAAGAAATGTGAGACCTGGCAAGGAAGGCTTCTTGCTAGTGCTGGGAGGGTCACTTTGTTCCAGTCTTCCTTGACAGGCATCCCTTTATGATGTCTGAGGGAGTCCTGGACTAGGGGGTGTCCGGACAGCCGGACTATCATCGTCCGCCGGACTCTAAGACTACGAAGATACAAGATTGAAGACTCCGTCCCGTGTCCGGATGGGACTTTCCTTGGCGTGGAGGGCAAGCTTGGCGATACGGATATGTAGATCTCCTACCATTGTAACCGACTCTGTGTAACCCTAGCCTCCTCCGGTGTCTATATAAACCGGAGGGCTTTAGTCCATAGGACAACATACATTACAACAATCATACCATAGGCTAGCTTCTAGGGTTTAGCCTCCTTGATCTCGTGGTAGATCCACTCTTGTACTAGCCATATCATCAATATTAATCAAGCAGGACGTAGGGTTTTACCTCCATCAAGAGGGCCCGAACCTGGGTAAAAACATCGTGTCCCTTGTCTCCTGTTACCATCCGCCTAGACGCACAGTTCGGGACCCCCTACCCGAGATCCGCCGGTTTTGACACCGACATTGGTGCTTTCATTGAGAGTTCCTCTGTGTCATCACCGATAGGCTTGATGGCATCTTCAACCAACAACGCTGTCCAGGGTGAGACTTTTCTCCCCAGACAGATCTTTGTATTCGGCGGCTTCGCAATGCGGGCTAACTCGCTTGGCCATCTGGAGCAGATCGAAAGCTACGCCCCTGGCCGTCAGGTCAGATTCGGAAGCCTAAACTTCACGGCCGATGTCCGCGGAGACTTGATCTTCGACGGACTCGAGCCACAGCCTAGCGCGCCGCACTGTGACGACGGGCATGATCTAGCTCTGCCACCAAACAGTGCCTTGGTAGCCGCACACGAATCCGCTTCGGCCTTTAGTCCGGAGCCGATCGCCCAGATAGAGGATCGGTGGATAGACACCGCCTCGGGGGCTTCAACATCCACGACGATGGAGCCGAACACTAATCCCGTCCCCTGCGAAACTCGTGATTCCGAGGCGCCGGACTCCTTGCCGGACTCCGAACCTCCCGCGCCCCTACCAATCGATTCGGATTGGGCGCCGGTTATGGAATTCACCGCCACGGACATCTTCCAATACTCGCCTTTTGGCGATATCCTGAATTCACTAAAGCATCTCTCGTTATCTGGAGAGTCCTGGCCGGACTATGGCCAGGAGGGTTGGGGTACGGACGACGAAGAAATTCAGAACCCACCCACCACCCACTTTGTAGCCACTGTCGACGATCTAACCGACATGCTAGACTACGACTCCGACGACGTCGACACTATGGACGACGATGCCGGAGACGAACAGGAACCAGCACCTACAGGGCACTGGAAGACCACCTCGTCATATGACATATACATGGTGGACACCCCAAAAGACGGGGACGGCGAAGAAGCAGCGGAGGCAGACTCTTTAAAGAAGCAGCCCAAACGCCGGCGTCAGCGGCGCCGCTCTAAATCCCGCCACAGCAAGAATGGAGATTCCGGCACAGGAGATAATAATACTCCAGAGAGTGCCGAAGACAATCCCCTCCAGCAAGACTCAGCGCAGGAGGATACAGAAGCAAGCCCTCACGAGAGGGCGGCAGACGAAGAGGTTGAGGATCATAACTATATGCCTCCCTCCGAAGACGAAGCAAGCCTCAACGATGACGAATTCGTCGTACCTGAGGATCCCGTCGAACAAGAACGCTTCAAGCACAGGCTTATCGCCACAACAAACAGCCTAAAGAAAAAGCAGCAACAGCTTCAAGCTGATCAGGACCTGCTGGCCGATCGATGGACTGAGGTCCTCGCGGCCGAAGAGTATAAACTCGAACGCCCCTCCAAAAGTTACCCAAGACGCAAGCTGCTCCCCCGATTAGAGGAGGAAGCATACATACCTCCATCACCAGTGCACGAGATGGCTGACCGACCACCCCGTGGTCGTGACAGAGAGGCATCCAGGGCCCTAGCCAAGACCGTACCTCGGCATCGCTCCAAAAGTACGAAGCTAAGAGGGAACGCGCCGGACTTGCGAGACATATTGGAGGACAAAGCAAGACAATCCAGATCCATCTACGGATCACGTGGGCGCCCCACGACCCACGACGAATACCGTCGCGCCGGATACAATAACCCCGGCCGGGCTGAGCACAGCAGACAGCGCTCTCTCGAGCTGCGTCGCAATATTGCTCAATACAGAGGCGCCGCACACCCGCTATGCTTCACTGACGAAGTAATGGATCATCAAATCCCTGAAGGGTTTAAACCCGTAAACATTGAATCCTATGATGGCACAACAGACCCCGCGGTTTGGATAGAAGATTATCTTCTCCACATCCATATGGCCCGCGGCAATGATCTCCACGCCATCAAGTATCTCCCACTCAAGCTTAAAGGACCAGCTCGGCATTGGCTTAACAGCTTGCCCGCAGAGTCAATTGGGTGTTGGGAAGACCTGGAGGCCGCATTCCTTGATAACTTCCAAGGCACGTATGTGCGACCACCAGACGCCGATGACCTAAGCCACATCATTCAGCAGCCAGACGAATCGGCCAGACAATTCTGGACACGGCTCTTGACGAAGAAAAATCAAATCGTCGATTGTCCGGATGCAGAGGCCCTTGCAACCTTCAAACAAAACATCCGGGACGAATGGCTAGCCCGGCACCTAGGGCAGGAAAAGCCGAAATCCATGGCAGCCCTCACATCGTTAATGACCCGCTTTTGCGCGGGAGAGGACAGCTGGCTAGCTCGCAGCAACAATCTCCGTAAAAATTCAGTCTGGACCCGGTCAGCGGAAGAAGCCATTCAAAAGAACCACTCCGGGTCCGTCCAATCTGGACCGAATACTCGACCGCTTATGCCAGATACATGGCACCTCTGAAAAGCCAGCTAACCACACCAATAGAGATTGCTGGGTGTTCAAGCAGGCCGGCAAGTTAATTGCCGAAAACAATGACAAGGGGCTAAACAGCGACGACGAGGAAGAGACCCGACCGCCGAACAATAGAGGACAGAAGGGTTTTCCCCCACAAGTGCGGACGGTGAACATGATATACGCGACCCATATACCCAAGAGGGAGAGGAAACGCGCACTAAGGGACGTCTACGCGATGGAGCCAGTCGCCCCGAAGTTCAATCCATGGTCCTCTTGTCCGATCACTTTCGATCGAAGAGACCATCCGACCAGCATACGCCATGGCGGATTCGCCGCATTGGTTTTAGACCCAATCGTCGATGGATTTCACCTCACGAGAGTCCTGATGGACGGCGGCAGTAGCCTGAACCTGCTTTATCAGGATATAGTGCACAAAATGGGCATAGACCCCTCAAGGATTAAACCTACAAAGACAACCTTTAAAGGTGTCATACCAGGAGTGGAAGCCAACTGTACAGGCTCAGTCACACTGGAAGTGGTCTTCGGATCCCCGGATAACTTCCGGAGCGAAGAGTTAATCTTCGACATAGTCCCGTTTCGCAGCGGCTATCACGCTCTGCTCAGACGAACCGCGTTTGCAAAATTCAATGCGGTGCCGCATTATGCATACCTAAAGCTCAAGATGCCAGGCCCTCGCGGAGTCATCACGGTCAATGGGAATACGGAACGCTCCCTCCGAACGGAGGAACATACAGCGGCTCTCGCGGCAGAAGTACAGAGTAGCCTCTTAAGGCAATTCTCCAGTCCGGCCGTTAAACAGCCGGATACAGCAAAACGCGCCCGAAGCAATACCAACCAAGACCACCTAGCGCGATCAGAGCAGGTGTAGCAATGCGGCCCCAACCCTCGCCCGCGCATGATCGCAATAATAACACTCCGCGTACATCATTATGCTTTGGAGATACCATGGGCACAGGGGAGGGGGCACGATCGCAACAGACCTAGAGTGCGGTTCGACCACACCGGGGGCTCGCAAGTGTGCCCCCCTCTTTTTATATATTTTATTTTTCTTCTTTTATGTACACAGGACTCTGTTAACCAGAAGCCCTGTCCGGCGGCGAACCTGCCGAACTCACGATGCAACAGTTAGGGACTAAAGAAGGCTGCGACGAACACTCAGGTGGTCTCAATTACGAGCATTAAATTCGATTATATACACCAAGTCCGCAGCTCACCCCTGGAGGGGGACACGTTTACTTAGTCCAAATCCCTCGCTTACCACACTATTTGTATCAGTCCGCTCTACTAGCAGACCTTCTTTCATTAGTAATGCAGCACCTTTTTGATTGCAATCGCATTACCTTTCATATATATATGTTCATTATATGACATCTTGCGCCCGTATATTTTGGTACGGCCTAATACGCCAGGGGCTTATGTTCCCCACTCTATGGTGTGATAAGTCCGAACACTTTCACAAGTGCGGACCCCGAACTTATAGCATTATATGAATCGGCTCCGAATCATGTCTTGGGTCAATAGTTGGGTTTGCCCGGCTCCCACGTTTTGGTGCCTTACGTTCCGTTCTGTCGGCTAAGGTGGCACTGGGAGAACCACTGCGATTGCGCCCCGGTTGAGCCGGGCGAGCGCCTCAGTGGAGAAAGCTAAAACTGACTGGCATGATAAGGCGAGAGACCGGTCGCTGTTCGAGAGGTTTTTTCGGGTCCTTAAAGACTCACGCCGCTTCGAGCGAAGTTCCGGACAATGTCCGACGAAGGCGTGGATAGCGCCCCGGATTCGGTCTTCCGAATACCAGGGGCTTCGCCGAAATTTAAAATTATAGAATTCTATGGCTAAGTGAGAGTGTTCAAGCATTATAAGTCCGGTTGCCTTGTTCGTTGTGTTGAGCGCCTCCCTCGATGGACCCAACAATGGGAACAAGAGTGCTCAAGTTTATCCCGAACACACCAGCACTCGCGGCCTGGGGGCTGAAGCCAACGACTTGCCATCTCTCAGATTTTATAAACGGCCGCACAGAAGGTAATATTTTAAATTAAAAAAGTGTTGCTCAAAGCGCACATGAACAAAGTTTCAGCGCACAGGATAATACATAGCAAATTCACTCAAAGATTACATTTCTGGGGCACTCATCCGCAATATTGCGGTTTCCCTTCAGGACAGATTTATAATACATCTCGGGCGTGCGATACTCCTTGCCCGGTGGCGGTGGGTCCGTGAGAAGCTTCTCCGCATCCAACTTGCCCCATTGCACCATTGTGCGGGCGAGGGCCCGGCGAGCGCCTTCAATACAGGCGGAGCGCTTGATGACATCCACCCAGGGGCATGCATCCACCAGCCGCCGCACGAGGCCAAAGTAGCTCCCAGGCATGGCCTGTCGGCCGGACTATAAGGCCCTTCATGGCCTCTTCAGCTACCTTGTGGAGTTCGACCAGCTGCTTCAGCTGGTCGCTTGGGGGCACCGGGTGTCCGGTCTCAACATACTGAGACCAAAAGACTTTTTCCGTCGAGCTCCCCTCCTCGCCACGATAGAATGCGGCGGCATCAGATGCACTACGCGGCAGATCTGCAAACGCCCCTGGAGAGCTCCGAATGCGGGTAAGTGTCAGGTATTTTACATTAACATGCTTGCTTTGCATGAAAAATGCCTTACCCGCCGCTATTTTCTTTACATATTCCACCTCCTGAAGGGCCTTATGGGCTTCGGCCTTGGCGGACTTGGCACTTTCGAGAGCCGAGGCAAGCTCGGACTCTCAAGTCTTGGAGTCACGCTCCAAACTCTCATGTTTCTCCATGAGAGCCTGGAGCTCTTGCCGCACTTCCGCCACCCGCGCCTCCTGCTTTTCTCTCTCTGCCCGTTCCGCGGCCGCACTGTGTTCGGCAGCGGACACAGCCTCCTTCAGGGCTGCCACCTCGTTAGTGGCCCCTGCAATACACATATTATCCTTGTTAATTTTATTGCAACCAAAATCCTTTTCTGTAAGGTAACCATTCAAAGCGGTGTGACTCACCTTCTTTGTCCTCGAGCTGCTTCTTGGCATGGCCGAGCTCTTGCTCGGACCGCTCGAGATCCTTTTTCAGCACATCGACCTCCGCTGTTAGTGCGGCAGAGGTCAGCAGCGCAGCCTGCAAACCCATATTGACATATTTTAAGCAACCCTGCGTATATCTTGTTAGATCCTCAGTCTGGTTTTTTCTTTCCGAACACCGAACTAAGCATCAGGGGCTACTGTCTATGCGGTATTACATTACATAATTTTAACTTCTTACCTCAAAGCCTATTAGAAGGCTGCTGCAGGCTTCGGTCAGCCCACTTCTGGCGAGCTGAACCTTTTGAATCACCGCACTCATGATAGTGCGGTGTTCTTCCTCGATGGAAGCGCCTTTAAGCGCCTCCAACAAGTTATCCGGCGCCTCCGGTTGGACGGAGGCCGCCGGTGTCATGGTCTTGCCCTTCTTTCGAAGGGGCCGCTTGCCGGACTCTGGAACCACTGCGGGTTCCGATGTAGAGTCCGGCGCAAAGTCCGGGAGGCTGCCTGACGGCGCCTCCGGAGCCTCCTCCTGATGGGTCCCTCTCCGGGATCCCACCTCGGCGTCCTCGTCGGCGCGTGGGGTAGAGGCAGTCAGAAGTGAATTCACATCCGACGAGGCCAACGACCCGCTCGATGAGTCGGGGAGATCGTCATCGGCCGGACTACGGACAGAATGCGGCGTTAGAAGGACACTACGTGACATAAAAGATATTGCATATAAAGGATCCGGATACTTACGATCTCGCCGGACGCCTGGCCCTTGGAGGCCACTCATCCTCGCCAACGCTGGTGTTGGCGAAACTGTCCGGGGGGATAGTTCTCCCCCTCTTGGACCCTTCGGCCTCCCCTATTGGGGAAGCCTTCCTCTTCTTCTCTCCCTCTTCGGGGAGAGAAACCTCCTCGTCTTTGGGGGAGGAGTCCGCCTCGTCGTCGGACACCTGATTGCGGGAGCTCTTTCGAGTCCCCGCGGCCACCTTCTTGGCCTTCTTCTCCGGCACCACGTGCGGTGCCGGAACCAGCAGCCCTGCTAAACGGGCGTCCACTGGGTCTTCTGGCATGGGAGCCGGGCTGATAAGCTGCCTGGCCTTCTCCATCCATTCCTGTCAAAGGAAAGAAAAGAATGAAACCCTCTTATAATTAATTCGATTACTACAAAGTGTCTTGTAATGGGGTTGAATCACTTACCTCGTCAGTTGGATACTGCGAGCTGAATCCGCGATCCGTCGCGGATGCGGGGGCTTTGGCGCCCTTAAACAGCACCCTCCAGGCGCCTTCGTATGTTGTATCGAAGAGCCCGCTCAGCGCCTGGTGCTGTTCCGGATTGAACTCCCACAGATTGAATGCCCGTTCTTGGCATGGGAGAATCCGGCGGATGAGCATGACTTGGACCACATCGACGAGCCTAAGCTTATTGCTCACCAGCTTCTGGATGCAGGTTCGGAGTCCAGTCACCTCCTTCGAATCGCCCCACAGCAAGCCCTTCTCTTTCCAGGAGGTGAGCTGCGTGGGGACGCCAAATCTAAACTCGGGGGCCACCGCCCATGTGGGCTTGCGCGGCTCGGTGATGTAGAACCACCCCGATTGCCACCCCTTGACGGAGTCCACAAAGGCCCCTTCGAGCCAAAGGACGTTGGGTAATTTACCCAACATGGCGCCTCCGCATTCCGCTTGCGTACCCAGCACAACCTTCGGCTTGACATTGAAGGTCTTGAGCCACAGGCCGAAGTGGGGCCGGATGCAGATGAAGGCCTCGCCCACGATGATAAACGTCGAGATGTTGAGGATGAAGTTCGGTGCCAGATCATGGAAATCCAGGCCATAATAGAACATGAGCCCCCGGACGAATGGATGGAGCGGAAAGCCCAGTCCGCGGAGGAAGTGGGGAAGGAAGACGACCCTCTCGTGAGGCCCGGGGGTAGGGACGAGCTGCCCCTCGTCGGGCAGCCGATGCGCGATATTGCCGGAAAGATATCCGGCGCTGCGCAGTCTGGTGATGTGCTCCTCCTTAACGGTGGAGGCCAACCATTTTCCTCCCGCTCCGAACATATTCGGAGAAGGTCGAGGCGAGATGCGCGAGCTTGGGCGTTGGAGCTTGAGTGCGCGGAGGTGGATAGGCAAAGGAGGAAGAAGGCGTAGGTGAGAAGGTAAATCCTTATCCCTTATATATAGGCAGACGAAAATGCGTCCCGCTGGCCTGATAAAACTCGCTTATCTCCCAAGCGCCACCATCAATGGTGCGGTTGGGTTACCCACGTCCGTATTGATGAGAATCCCGGAATAAGGGGAACACGATATCTGCTTCGACAAGACGTGCCAAGGAAACCGCTTCGCTAAACGTGCTGAGGTGGTATAGTAAAAAACGATTCAAACAAAGGCTTGGTAGCGGTGTGATGTCACGCCGTGTAATATGTTGGCAGATTGGACTGGTGTACATTTTATTCTCTCTACGGTGGAATGTGGAATTTATTTTGCAGAGCCGGACAATATCCTGGTGTTCATGATCTTCTCTGGATTATTCAAGGGAGGAACCCGCCTTGCAATGCCGAACATTATGCGCGCCGGACTTATCGTCATTGAAGCCTGGTTCAGGGGCTACTGAGGGAGTCCTGGACTAGGGGGTGTCCGGACAGCCGGACTATCATCGTCCGCCGGACTCCAAGACTACGAAGATACAAGATTTAAGACTCCGTCCCGTGTCCGGATGGGACTTTCCTTGGCGTGGAGGGCAAGCTTGGCGATACGGATATGTAGATCTCCTACCATTGTAACCGACTCTGTGTAACCCTAGCCTCCTCCGATGTCTATATAAACCGGAGGGCTTTAGTCCGTAGGACAACATACATTACAACAATCATACCATAGGCTAGCTTCTAGGGTTTAGCCTCCTTGATCTCGTGGTAGATCCACTCTTGTACTAGCCATATCATCAATATTAATCAAGCAGGACGTAGGGTTTTACCTCCATCAAGAGGGCCCTAACCTGGGTAAAAACATCGTGTCCCTCGTCTCCTGTTACCATCCGCCTAGACGCATAGTTCGGGACCCCCTACCCGAGATCCGCCGGTTTTGACACCGACAATGTCCTTTTATGGACTGCCTGTGGGGGTTGAAAAACGTATGGACTTCTTTAGAGCTAGGATTTTATGGCAAGAGGATGATAAAAAGAAAAAAAATATCATTTGGTCAAATGGGCTGATGTCTGCAGGCCCAAGGACATGGGTGGTTTGGGGATTCACAATTTAGCATGTATGAACAAAGCTTTATTGAGCAAATGGTGGTGGAAAATTTACAATACAGAAGGCTTGTGGCAAGACATAATTCTGAAAAAAAATATCGAGGGTGTAAAGCAATTGGAAATATAGTGTCTAAACAGGGAGATTCCCAATTTTGGAAGGAATTATTAAAACACAGAGATCATTTTACCTCCCTGTGTTAATTTGTTGTAGGAGATGGGGGGAACACCAGATTTTGGGAAGACTGGTGGATTGAATCGGCACCTTTATACAAAAACTTCCCTAGATTATATAATATATGTTTTGATAAAAAAAGGCAGTTAAAGTGGTCCTTGAGGGGTGGATTGACAGTATTCAGCTCAGGAGAACTTTAACAGGTGATTCTAGAGAGCTGTGGGAGCATATAAAAGAGGCATGTAATTCGGTGGTGTTGAGGAATGTAAAGGATAAGATCAAATGGAACCTTACAAAAAAGGGACATATACAGTAAAGTCCCATTATAGGCATTTAATAGAAAATGGGATCAAATATCCACATCTATATATGTGGAAGATCAAGATACCACCTAGGGTTAAAGTCTTCATGTGGCTAGCTCTTAGGAATAGCATTCTCACCAAAGATAACCTACTACACAGGGGATGGAAAGGGGATGATAAATGCCCATTTTGTGCGAGAATAGAAACTATCAATCACTTGTTCTTGACTTGCTCGGTAGCTAGATTGTTGTGGACTATTTTGAAATGTGCTTTTAATCTAAAAGACATACCAGATAATCTAGATTTGATAATGAGGGATTGGGCAAAAAGTTTTGATAAGGATGAAAGGGGTTTAGTCTGGATAGGGATTTTAGCTGTTTGTTAGACTATTTTGGAAATTGAGAAATAGCGTTGTTTCTGATAATAACAGGGTGAATGGTCCTTGTGTGCCTGTTAACTTGTTGCTCAAAAACTTACATGATTGGAATATTTTGCAGAAAAACCCCATAAGAAGTAGAATGATGGAGGCTGGAACAAAGCAGATTGGTGAAGTGGCTAAAGAAGTGTTCCGAGCAGCACATGGGTGGCGCCTGGAGACCAGGAGGATTTTGGGGTGAACCTCAAACCTGTGACGCCGTGATGAATTCTGCTTCTTCAAGCCTTTTGCTGGTTTACTTGTTGTTCCTACCTTTCCCGATGAAGACTTATTTGTGAAACTGCTTGTAATAGCCTATCGTAGTTCTCTGTTCTATACTGCTAAAACTCTGTAATGCTGGTGCTGGGACCGTTTTGAGCCCAGGCCTTAGATCTCCCCTTTGGTAAAGGTCTGCTTGTTTCGGAGGATTATGGGTGGAGGGAGGGATGGCTCCTTACACCCCTTCCAGAAGCAAAAGCTGACAAAAACCAGGGGGAGATAGCCTCGTTTCTCTCATTTTGTCTTTTCTGTTTTTAGTTTGTAAGATGTGGTGATTTTTATTAATGGAAATTGGAGAGGAAGCTCTCTTTTATCAAAAAAAAGATGACCTAGCCGCTGGGGTCCTTGTTTACCGGTGACGACAGCACCCACGACGCATCGCGGTTCCCCAACTCGTCTCCCTCCTCCCGTTCTCTTTTCTCCTCGGCTTCTTCTCCCTCCATTCCCCCCTTCTCATTTGTGCTCACAACCAGGCATGGCCGCCCCTGAAGGCCACCTCGCCTCTACGGTTGACGCGATGTGCATCTTTTTTTATAGACCTTATCTTGAATCGAAGTATCATTGTATAGATCAGAAGGGACGAAAAAAGAGATTAGAGAAGAGTTTTAGAGTAACTTCAACGCGCCGACCTAAATGGACGACACTTTTGTCCGCTTTTTGTCCGTTTGGGTCGGCCGCCCGCTCGGCGTCCGCCCCGTTTGAGATTTGGGTCGGTAGTCCGCCCAACGCGCCGACCCATTTCATGTCCGCACGCAAATTTTGAAAAAGGCCCGCGGCCGTAATTCATGTCAGCGGCCATGTCGTCGCCCGAAGTTCATGCCGACACCATGCCACCACAGGCATACCATGTCAGCTTCAGAAAACACCACATAGTTTGGCTGGCGCATTTGCCAGTGGTCTGCACACATGCCAGCACACGAAAAGGGGCAGGAGTTCGACCATGCTATCACGGCCGTGATCATGCCAGCATACTTGTCGGCATACAAAAAAGGATGGCGCTCGCCACCGTAGGTCACTCGTCGTCGAACTTGAGCATGCCGGTCTGCATCTTCTCAAACCACGGCCTCTTCCTTGGCGACACGATATTGAGGTCCACCTTCATGATCTCCACTCCCGTCATCATGCTCGCGAGAGCCACTTCTTTCGCCTTGGTCTTGGCGTTGGGGGCCTCGATCTCTAGCATCTTGGCTTGCTTCTCCGCCTCCATCTCAAGCACCATGGATTGCTTCTCCGCATCCATCTGAAGCCTCCTCCTTTGAATCTCTATGAAGGCGTTCATCTGTTCTTCTTTGTATCGCTGGTGCTCCTCCTCCCTTGAGTCCTTCTTGATCATCATTCCCTCCACGCTTGCAATCAAGGCGTTTGAGGCCGCATCCCTCTTGTCCTCCTTCTTGGAGTTGGTCTTCCCGCGCAGCCGTGGCTTCTTGCCGTCTTCCTCATCCACGGCCCTCTTCCCCCCACGCGACTTGAGGGCGGCATATTGCACCTTGAAATTCTCCTCGTCTTTGATGACCCTCCAACAATGGGAGAGGTTGAAGCACAAGCCATCGCATTGGACCTTGAATGCCTACAAATGTATTGCATGCAAGCATATTGGCAAATGGATATGGAAATGGACATGCAAGCATAAACGGAATGACACAAAAGAGGGTCGCTTGCTAGCATACCATGTCTTGCATGCCGATGCCGCTCACGGGGCGTGCCTTGATGCTCTCAAGAGTGGCACAAAACTTGTTGCATTCTCATAGGATCACCCTCCATCGCTTCGAAATGGACACCCACCCGCGCGTGCTTTGCGTTTGGTACGACGGAAACTTCTTGCGCTCATGGAACTCACGATGGACACGAATCCAAAAGGTTGAACCCTTTCGTTCGGAGCCGGTCTTGGGGTCTTGCCCAATGTCCCTCCAACACTCACAAAGGAGCTTGTCCTCGGCCATCGTGTATGCCTTCGTCCGCTTGCTCCAGCGCTTGGGCTTCGCCCCGGCGGCTTGGTTGGTGATCTCGTCCTCGAACAAAGGCTCCGCTTTGATGTCCAAGTCATCCTCTTCCTCTTGTCCGTAGTCCTCCAAAAACTTGTGGTCGAGCGGGAAGCCGTCTAGGTTGAGGCCGACCTGATCATGCATGAAGGCGACCTGATCTTGATCATAGGTGGACGGTGTGAACGCACCTCGTCCGTCTTGGCTTTGTGTCTCTTTGGGACCGCAGCCGGCCCCGGAAGCACCGCCAGCGGCTGCCGCACCACTCTCGAAGATGATGTTCTGCATGTAGTCGTTGTCGCCGGAGGCTGGCATTCCGTCGAACAGGTTGCGTGCGTCCAACAGCACGTCGGCTGGCATGTGCCACACGCGTCTCCTCGGCCCTCCGGATGACGAGCCACCGGCCACCGGTGTGGCGTTGAGGTCGATGGGCGCGGGCATGGAAGTCACCACCATGCTCACCTCGGGCGAGCATTCCCTGGAGAGTCAAGAGGCCTGCGGGTAGGCCTGCGGGTAGACGTAGAAGCCGGGGTATCGGCTGCGTCACCGACGCGCGGGGCAAGTTGGGCAGCACCATCTGAGGGAACGCAGATGAGCTGGTGCTGGCCGCGGCCACGGCGGCGTTGACGAGGCCGAGCTAGCCAGGATTTAACCCTAGCAGAATCAGCGCCTTCCTCGTTGCCGTCACGACGTGGGCATTGGTGGCCTCCTACTGCGCGGCAGTGGCTGCGATGGCTTCCTCCCTTGCATCCGTCGTGTGCCTCCAGCCCTTTCTCTTTGCCGATTCCCTTGCCCGCTCTTCGGCCGTCAGCTTCTTCTTCGGCTTGGGCGTGACGGCGGTCTTGCGGGGGGCGCGAGGCTTGCCTTTGCCGGAGGGGGCGGACATGATGCCGGACGAGGCGAGGGAGGCGAGGCCGGCGGAGGCATCGAGGTCGGCGTCCATGGCGAGCGGCGGGAGTGCGCGCGGGTTTTGGGGGAAAATGGAGGGAAATGGTGGAGGCTGCCACCAACCAGCAGGCCAGGGGGAGGAGAAGGCGGGCGCGCGCGCGTCTGTCTTATGTCCGCGTCGATGCAAATCCGGCTAAAAACAGGCCATGAATGGGTCAGCAGGTGGACGAAAAGCGGACGCACGTCCGTTTGGGTCGGTGCGTTGGGCCGACTTTTCTGTCTGCGCCGACCCAAGCGGACGCGCGCGGGCGAAATGGGTCGCCGCGTTGGATTTGCTCTTAGTGGAGGTAGGAGAAAAAACCACATAAAGAGCTAGTATCCCTCCTGTATTCGCTCATGCAAGGGGACACATCATGTGCGCTCAAGGTGGCTCGAACCAACCTAGCTTGCTGGAAACTGCCAATTCGGCCGTTCCTAGCAGGTCTAGCTGGAGAGTGCTTTAAGTTTCATGCGGGCAAACATTTATATGCGACCCAGCAACCAAACACCCCAAAACATCTGGCGTGTGCCTGGCTGGACATAATGCAGATAACCAAATGCATCTTAACTGTTGGATTGCATGTATCAAACGGCCTGCACAGCACTGACCGAAACTAGCCCGGATCAGCTGGCGCCTAGCAGTTGCCTATTTTTGAACCTACTAGTTTTTATGTAGGACCTGGCTACGGAGCACCCGTGCGCCCATCTGCGTCAACGACCAGACCTACCCAAATAGGAAATTGTAAATTTTTCTGTATCATTTATCTCACCTAGCCGTCCTCATTCAGAAAAACATGGTTCTCTTTCCCCGTGACGCTGGTCTAACAAATCAGCTAAGATTCATGTCTCACGTGCATTTAATTGAGGTTCCAATTTTTTTTGAAAAGTTATAACTTTTGATTCGAAGGTCGGAATTTAGATCCGATTTGACTGTTAGGTTCATCGTGACTAGTTCTTCAAAACTAGATCCCATTAGAGTATCTTTTGACAAACTTTTTTCATGGGAAACTTCGGATGCAATGGAGGCAACTTTAGTTCTATAGAGAAGCAACTTCTTATTTTTGGCCTAGGATGACTTTCTATTAGGTTGATTTGTGTCAAAACAATAAAATCACACCAAACATGAGGTGCCTTGATACGTCTCCAACGTATCTATAATTTTTGATTGCTCCATGCTACTTTATCTACTGTTTTAGGAAATATTGGGCTTTATTATCCACTTTTATATTATTTTTGGGACTAACCTATTAACCAGAGGCCCAGCCCAGATTTGCTGTTTTATGCCTATTTCAGTGTTTCTAGGAAAAGGAATATTAGACGGAGTCAAAACGGAACGAAATCAACTGGAGAAGTTATTTTTGGAAGGAAACCCACCTGATGGACTTGGACCCCACGTCAGAAGATACGGGAGGTGCTCATGAGGGTGGGGGGCACGCCCTCCCCCCCTGGGCACGCCCCTTGCCTCGTGGGGCCCCCGTAGCTCCACCGACGTTCTCCCTGCACCCATATATACCTACGTACCCTAAAACTTCCAAAAACAGAAAATAGATCGGGATTTCCGCCGCCGCAATCTGTAGCCACCAAAAACCAATCGGGACCCTGTTCCGGCACCCTGCTGGAGGGGGATCCCATCACCGGTGGCCTTCTTCATCATCCCGGTGCTATCCATGATGAGGAGGGAGTAGTTCACCCTCGGGGCTGAGGGTATGTACCAGTAGCTATGTGTTTGATCTCTCTCTCTCTCTCTCTCTCTCTCTCTCTCTCGTGTTCTCTCTTGTGTTCCATCTATGGCACGATCTTGATGTATCCCGAGCTTTGCTATTGTAGTTGGATCTTATGATGTTTCTCCCCCTCTACTCTCTTGTGATGAATTGAGTTTCCCCTTTTGAAGTTATCTTATTGGATTGAGTCTTTTATGAACACTTGCTGTATGTCTTGCGTGGGATAACCGTGGTGACAATGGGTTATTCTATTGATCCACTTGATGTATGTTTTGGTGATCAACTTGTGGGTTTCGTGACACTTGGGAACCTATGCATAGGGGTTGGCACACGTTCTTGACTCTCCGGTAGAAACTTTGGGGCACTCTTTGAAGTACTTTTATGTTGGTTGGATGAATCTGAGATTGTGTGATGCATATCGTATAATCACGCCCACGGATACTTGAGGTGACAATGGAGTATCTAGGTGACATTAGGGTTTTGGTTGATTTGTATCTTAAGGTGTTATTCTAGTACGAACTCTTTTATAGATTGATCCGAAAGAATAGCTTTGTGGTGGTTCCGTACCCGACCATAATCTCTACGTTTATTCTCCGCTATTAGTGGCTTCGGAGTGACTCTTTGTCGCATGTTGAGGGCTTGTCATATTATCTATCTATGTTATTATTGTTGAGAGAAGTTACACTAGTGAAAGTATGAACCGTAGGCCTTGTTTCCTATATTGCAATACCGTTTACGCTCACTTTTACCACTTGTTACCTTGCTATTTTTATATTTTCAGATTACAAAAACCTTTATCTACTATCTGTTTTGCACTTGTATCACCATCTCTTCACCGAACTAGTGCACCTATACAATTTACCATTTGTATTGGGTGTGTTGGGGACACAAGAGACTTTTGGTTATTTGGTTGCAGGATTGTTTGAGAGAGACCATCTTAATCCTACGCCTCCTACGGATTGATAAACCTTAGGTCATCCACTTGAGGGAAATTTGCTACTGTCCTACAAACCTGTGCACTTGCAGGCCCAACAACGTCTACAAGAAGAAGGTTGTGTAGTAGACATCATGCCTTTAGTGTGCTACATACAAAGCAACTTCACTGCACTATGTGTTGTGAATCTTGCTAACTTTATACCAACTTGCCTACCATGGCTGCTCAGTTGCTTATCATTGATTATCAGTTGCCTACGATTGATGCTTAGTTGTCTACAAATACTACGAAGTTGCCTAACATTTATACCCAGTTGCCTATCTGTGATGCTCAGTTGCCTACAGTTGATGCTCAGTTGCCTACAAATACTATGAAATTGCCTAACATTGATGCATAGTTGCCTATCATTGATGATTAGTTTCCTATGGTTGATGCCCAGTTGCCTACAGTTACTATGAAATTGCCTAACAGTGGTGCACAGTTTCCTATCATTAGTGACCAGTTTGCCTACGGTTGATGCTTAGTTGCCTACAAATACTATGAAATTGCCAAACATTGATGTTAGTTTCCTAACTTTACAAATTAGTTTCCTACTTGTGATGCTCTGTTGCCTACCATTTCTATTTCAGTTGCCTATAATACATTTAAAAGGTGGTCCATCAATGTTAGTAAGTTGCCTTTCTATGAAACTAAGTTGTTTACCATACCAAAATGTATTACATGCAACTAAGAATGATGTTAAGCTACTCGCTTGTCATGGCAAGCAGCTTAGGATAATGTTAGCTTACCTGAGAAACTAAGTTGCCTACAATACTATCAAATTGGAGGCGAAGGTAATTATGGTAGAAAAACTTAGAAGTGAAGCTAGTTAACTAGATAGTCATGATAGCCAACTTCAAAGAGATTTTCAATCATAGAAAGTCATACTAAACAAACTAACAAGAAGTTGCTTTTCTATAACACTAAAGTTGCCTTCATAGCACCCAAAGTTGCTCATGGAAAAAGTTAATCGAAACATACTCATATGGAATTTAGTTTTGAAGATCTCGTCGCAATTAACCTAAGGGTGAAAACAGATCTTAATTTTGATGCTTGGTCTAAAAGTTATAGCTTTTCAAAATTCTGAAAATGCTAATTAAATGCATGCAGATCTACGTTCCAACTGAATCCCCACCTCATGCATTGTCCCAACATGGGACGCACCCTTGAGCTTTTCGTCACATGGGTTATTATTGTTCTGGTCGGAATGATTCCGCGCGTGTCGGCGGCGATCGGCCGCATCAGACGGCTCTTGCGCATGCGCTCGCGGCGTCCTTATGGCGCAACTGCATGATTGAGTATTTTGGTTTTATTTATTATACGAAAGCTGCAACGGGAGACAGATTGAACACGCCTTGTTCGTTTATGGAGGCGTTGCGGAGAAGGAGAAGTGTGGGGGAGTATTTGCTCGATCTGATTTCGATCGCGCGCGAGAAAGAGGATTTGTGGGAGAAGGGAAAAGCTCTTTTCAGGTTCGCGGGGAAAGAGGAAATCTTAGAGCACAAAATCGATCTATACGCCCACGATATGCGACGCACTCGTAGATATAGTTGTTATTTCTATATAGATAGACCCGGTCAATTTCCCCTTTCTCTCAACCCTCACGTCATTTATTTTCCTATGGTACTTCCTCCAAAAAAAAATATAAGATCGTTCAGATTACCGTGCCTTACACCGTCGTAAGATTACATTGAGATTTACTTTTATGGAAAATATTTGTGTCCGGCTGACTGGTGGATGCGGCTTGCCTGCGGCCATTGGGTGCGACCATCCCTACGATGCAGTCATCACACGGCTCCCTTATTTCATACACTCCTATCCACATCTTTCCGCTTCCGTCTACACTCAAGCTCGAGCTGAAGTTCCTGCTCCTCCAACTTTCAGGTCCTTCCGGCCACCCGGATCTTGTTCTACATACATCTGGCATGCACCTAGACGGTTCATGGTTTCGTTCTCCTCTGGCCGCCCGTTCCCACCAAGCCTACAACCTATCATATCTCATCCCGCCCCGGCTCGCCTAGCCGCCGCCCGCGTGCGTGCGCGCTTGCCGGACCTGGCCGTGCAACAGCTTGTCCGGAACCGGAGCCCCCATCGGGGTTGGTCGGACCTGCGTCGCTCGGCTGGCCGCGGCCCACGTGCACTTGCCGCACCTGTCCGCGCCGCAGGTTGGCCAGAACCGGCGCCTAAACACTAGTGCAGAACCGGGCTATAGCACCTGTCCACCACGTGGTACCAGCCCGCGCGGGGGGCTGGGAGACCTTTAGTACCGGTTGGTAACACCAACCGGTACTAAAAGGTTTAGGGGGTTTTGGCTTTATGATTTCTTTTTCCTTTAATTTTGTGTTTTACATTTAATTCTTTTTCATACTGATATTTTAGAATACTACATATTGTACACGTTATGAATGTCTCGCACCACCATTCACACATACACATGTATATATACAATTTGTCCTACATTGAGGCATTACTGTGGTAGCGGATAATGGAATTCTCCTTTAGGATCTATGACTTGGTCGAGCAAAAATCCCGCTATTTCTTCTTGAATTGCTCATACGCGATCCGTTGGTAGGAGCTTATCCCGCATCTCCTAGAACTTTAAAGAAGAAGATCAATATGCATGTATTAGCTATGTGTATATATATTAGATATCAATAATGATATAAAAATTGTGAATAGTGTTCTGGCAAATGTATCCATACCTGTCTATCAGATCTGCTCCTTTCGGACGCCATCATGTGAATGTTCTTGCAAATGTAGTATGCACATAAATCAGCCCCCCGCACATGCTTCAGGCCCTTTACGAGAATAGAATTCAATCAGATAATAATCAAACATGATAATTAATGGTATTGAAACTAGAATTAAAGAGATGGTAGCTAGCTAGTACTACTTAATTATTTACCTTGGGTCGACACCAAAACAACTTTTGTTTTCATTGGCCTGGAACCATTTTGATGAACTTTTCCCAAGCCCTGCCCGTCGATAAAGAAAATGAACAAAGAAGTTATTAATTAGTTGATATCAGGAAATGACGAACTAAAGAGGCCGACATATAGTTCGATAATGATTGAAATTACCCGTCGAATATTGTCGGTGTCAAAACCGGCAGATCTCGGGTAGGGGGTCCCGAACTGTGCGTCTAGGCGGATGGTAACAGGAGACAAGGGACACGATGTTTTTACCCAGATTCGGGCCCTCTCGATGGAGGTAAAACCCTACTCCTGCTTGATTGATATTGATGATATGGGTAGTACAAGAGTAGATCTACCACGAGATCAGAGAGGCTAAACCCTATAAGCTAGCCTATGGTATGATTGTTGTTCGTCCTGCGGACTAATATCCTCCGGTTTATATAGGCACCGAAGAGGGTTAGGGTTACACAGAGTCGGTTACAATGGTAGGAGATCTACATATCCGTATCGCCAAGCTTGCCTTCCACGCCAAGGAAAGTCCCATCCGGACACGGGACGAAGTCTTCAATCTTGTATCTTCATAGTCCAGGAGTCCGGCCGAAGATGATAGTTCGGCTATCTAGACACCCCCTAGTCCGGGACTCCCTCAGTAGCCCCCGAACCAGGCTTCAATGGCGATGAGTCCGACGCGTAGTTTGTCTTCAGCATTGCAAGGCGGGTTCTTCTCCAAATCCTGTGTACATGTTGAATAGTGTCCGGCTTCCTGTGAATACTGCGCTCCTCGGCTTCCACGCCCAATAATGGCCGTCTTCCACGTGTTGAACGAATGTGAAAAGTCAGGTATTTTTACATTTACCCCCTGGCTGCGGAAATGAGCTGTCTATAAAAGAGACGAGGATCTAGATTCGAATCACACCATCCTCCCTTCGCGAACATTCATCAGAGCGCATCTGATAGAAATCCATTCCATCATGGACAGTTGACGCGGCTCCTCCTCTCGCCCTCCCAGCCCTCATCCTGGAGATTGGGAGAGATGCTCCGTCCCGCACAGTGAGCTAGCGGTGCTCCAAACCAAGGGATTTCTTTCCCCAGCCTTCATGGTTCCGGTTCGAGCCGGACTCGCCACCTATAAGGGTGGAAAGCAAGCGGAGAACGTCCCCAGCCCCTCCAATGGAGAGCAGGTATGCATTGTCTCTTATTGGATAAGAGGGCTCGGATTTCCAATTCATCCGTTTCTCCGGGGGCTCCTGGAGTTCTATGGACTCCAGTTGCACAACCTTACGCCTGCCTCCATTTTGCATATCGCGGGCTTCGTGGCCCTTCGCGAGCTGTTTCTGGGCATCGAGCCTCATTTTGCGTTGTAGAAGAAGCTGTTCTGTCTTGTGCCCCGTTCTCAAGAGGGGTCGATATATGAAGTGGGCGGAGTCGAACTATGGCGCATCGCCGGGACCGGATATCTACCCGGAACCCCGAAGAAAGCGTCCGAAGACTGGCCTTCGGCATGGTTTTACATAGAAGATGCCCCCCTGCCGGACCCTGTCCGGGTCGGCCTCCCAGAGTTTAATAACGCTCCTTTGAAGAAACGCCTAAGCTGGCGTCCACGGAGCCCTCAGAGGGAAAACAACAGGGACATTATTTACCTGATGAGCCAGATAAGGTTGTTAGCTCATTCCAGACTGACCATGATGGGAGTCATGGCCATATGCATTAAGCGGGGGGTGCAGCCGCTCTAGTATAGAGGCCACCCCATGTGGGATTTCAACGGGGAGGATGATGCCACCCGTTGCGGTCGTAAGGGGCCGAGATCGGTCGCTGATCTGACGAAGATCTTGTCCGCATTGTACAAGGGAGAAGAGGAGGAATTCCTCCGCATCAATCCGCAGGGCGGATTTTCTATGAACAATCCTCCAAGCTGGGTAAGCGGACATTCATTTTTGCCTATCCGATCCGTACTCCCAAAGTCAAGTATCTCATTTTGTGATTTTGGCGCAGGAACTGCGCCGGGCCATAAAGGATATAAACAGCCCGCCTCCGCAACCCGAGGATCCGGAACGGTTCCTCGATCCGACCTCCCAAGAGGATCCGAACATATCGGTGGAGCTGATCGACGGGGTTTTCCATCAACTGAGCATCGATAATGCCTTGGTCGCCATTACGGCCGATTACCCCGGAATACTTCCCGCCTCGCAGGTAACTGAGACCGAAGTCCCGATACTTTGAAAATGACCCGTCCATGCGTGTTTTCGATCACCGTATACTGATGGTGTTTTGCAGGGGGCGCCCTTGAGGCGGAAGGCCGAGCCCGCGGCGGCTGGCCAACAAGGGGCAGCACGGCCCAGCAGGCCAAAAAGAAGTGCGGTCCGGATCGAAACTCCGGCGCAACGGTATAGCGCGTCACCTTACTCCCCGACTTTTCTTCCTGGGAGGCACACTAACGCTTGTGCCTTTTCAGGAAGAAGAGCGCTCGCCGGACTGTATCCGGAGAGGTTGCCAATCAGTCCTCCGCTCGCCAGGCTCCAAAGCCAGGTCCAGAAGCGGAGGCGAATACGGGGCGTGCGTCGGATGTTCCTCCGACAGAGGATGCCGACAGGTTATCTTCCACCAATTCCGAGGTGGAGAGTGCCATGAATCACAGGCGCCACCGGACAACTCTTCGTGGCGCGTGTTTCTCCCCAGAGGCATTGGATGCCTTTAATTCGGGAGATGCACACCTCCGTGCCGCTTAAAATGGTCTAGCCAGAGCCACAGAGCAGTACGTAAAAGACATATGGCTGAGAAGATTTGACAGTTATATATGCCAGTAGCCCCTGAGACTTGAAATAGTTAGAATAACTGATTTAAGGATCATTTGTTGTGCAGGATCTTACCGAAAAGAATACCCAACTGTCCCAGGAGCTGGAGGAGTGCAAAGCCCAACTTGAGGCCGCACTAGCCGCGGCGGGGGAAGCCAAAGAGGCCCCCTCTGGTAATATATGCTTCAAAAGATAAGTAATTGTGAAGTGCGGCGTGTGTATAAGTCTGACAATAATATGACCGATGGCGCCGGGATAGATCCGGACAAGCAACAGCTCTTGCGCCGGTTAAAGGCCGGCGAGAGTGTGCTTACAAGAGTGAGGCATGAGAAAAATAATCTCCAAGATGCCAACACCCAGCTGGGTGAGGAACTAAAGGATGTTCGTGCCCAACTATCTGACTCCGTTAAGGAGAATCAGCGGCTTCGATGCAACATTTTTAGTAAGTGCTTGAACGAACTTTGAAAAAGAGTTCGGCGAGGAAGTCGACTAACAGAGTTGTGTCTGTAGGTATGCTTACAGGTCGTCCAGCAGAGGAAATGCCCGGTTCTATGGGTGACCTTCTTCCCGAGCTCTTGCGACTACACGGACGAGTTCGACAGGTGATGAAAGGCGTCGCCCAGGCCTTGTGGCCATCTGTCTCCCTGCCCGAAGGCCTTGGAGAGCTTGTAGAGAGGCTTCCGGGAGCACGGCAGCGCTTCCGCTTATGGAAGATATCGGCTTGCCGTCAGGGCGCCAGGGAGGCCTGGGCCATGGTGAAGACGCGGTACACGAAGGCTGACCCAAACCACATGGCCGAGGTCGGACCTACGGGGCCCGATGGGAAGGAGATCCCTGTGAGCTTAGTGTACGGCCAAGTAGAATTAGCCGCAAAGTATTCCCAACAGGACTGTAAACTAGACAGCCTGCTGGATGGCATTGAAGAGGAATATGCCCAGTCAACTTGACTATGTAATTTAAGATGACATGTAAAATGCCTTGTAGCCGGATTGTATATCGTTTGTCATAGCGGACCTTTTTGCTTTGACCTCGGGACCCAATAGTCTGGAGTGTATCCGAATACCCTCGCGGTTATATAAAAACCGGGGCATGCGTGGAGACCAGGCGTAGGGGTCATTAGTGCTGTATCAGACAAGTGCCCAACTAGTTATGTTATATTACATGGTTAGTAAGAAACATCTTCCAGGGAGAATAGTTCCGTTAGGGGTTCCTTTCCCTGGGAGGCATGCCCTAAAGTGCATGTCTAGACTGCAAAAAAAGCAGAAAAACATCTGGGGGCAGATGAATAAAGAGGTAAGAAATCGTCTTTTAGTTCACCGACCGAATATTCCCTTAAGAACGCTAGCTTTCGGCTTCACCCAGTCTGAGGTACACATCCGGCTGACCCGGCAGTAACAATCGCAGAGGTGCTCCCTTTACCACCTAGCCGAACAATAGGGAACGTAGGGGTAAGCACAGGAGCCAGGCAACCCAGCTTGGCCAAAACTTAAGTCATATCGATGCATATAATGGTGAATAAAAGGTACATGCGGAAGTGTGACACATGTGTTGGGCATGAAGCCCGTATAAATAAGCTTCTGTTAAAGAAGCCCCCAGGCATAATGAGCGCGGATAGTGCGTCAAGTGTGTGCGAACAATGCGCGAACAAGCTTTCAAAGGCTGTAATAGGAAAGAGGGAAGAAGGAGAGAAACAAAAGACAGCTAATATGTAAAATATAGACGGAGGAAGGAGACGAACTCAGAATCCGGCGCTAGGCATAGAATCTTCGGAGACGGGCTGCGTTCCATGGGTTCGGCTCGAGTCAGTTATCCGATGCATCTCGCAGATGGTACGCTCCACCGGTCAGGACTTGGTCAATGATAAAGGGACCTTCCCATTTGGGCTTGAGTTTGTCCTTTTTCTTCTCCGGCAAGCGTAGAACTAACTCGCTAACATTGTAAGTTTTGGCCCATGCTTCTCTGCTTTGATATCTTCGAGCTTGCTGTTGATAGAATGCGGAACGGGCTTTTGCCATGTCACGCTCCTCCTCCAATGCGTCCAAACTGTCCTGCCGATCGAGCTCAGCTTCTCTTTCTTCATACATGCCCACGCGAGGTGAGTCATGAATTATGTCACAGGGCAGAACTACCTCTCCGCCGTATACCATAAAGAATGGTGTAAATCCGGTCATGCGATTTGGAGTTGTCCGCAGCCTCCAGAGTACGGAGTCGAGCTCCTCTACCCAATGCGTGTTAGATTCCTTAAAGGACCACACTAATCGGGGTTTGATGCCACTCATGATTAGACCATTTTCTCGCTCGACTTGACCGTTAGTTTGAGGGTGATAGACTGAAGCATAGTGGAGTTTGATGCCCATGTTTTTGCACCAGAGTTTAAGCTCGTCGGCCGTAAAGTTCGTGCCATTGTTAGTGATGATGCTATGGGGGACGCCGTAACGGTGTACGACCCCTGATATGAAGTCTATATCCGGTCCGGATTCGGCCGTCTTGACAGGCTTGGCCTCTATCCATTTGGTGAACTTATCCACCATGACCAGTAGGTATCTTTGCTTGTGGGTTCCTCCTTTAAGGGGTCCAACCATGTCAAGCCCCCAGACCACAAAGGGCCAGGTTATGGGTATAGTTTTGAGGGCGGTGGGTGGCATGTGGCTTTGATTAGCAAAGAGCTGGCAACCGAAGCATCGTTGGACTAAGTCCTGAGCATCTGCTCGGGCCGTCGGCCAATAAAATCCTGTACGGAAGGCCTTGCCTACAAGGGCCCGGGCTGCGGCGTGGTGCCTGCCAAGTCCAGCATGAATTTCAGCCAGAAGGTTCCGCCCTTCCTCTTCGGAGATACACCTTTGAAGGACTCCGGTTGTGCTTTTCTTGTAAAGCTCTCCCTCATGGACCTTATAGGCTTTAGATCGCCGCACTATGCAGCGGGCCTTGTTTTGGTCCTCGGGAAGTTCCTGCCTGGTTAGGTAGTCTAGGAATGGTTCCGTCCATGGGCAATGACTGCCATTATTACGTGGGCTGAGAATGTTACTTCGTTGGCAGAACGGCCGATTGTGTCAGAATGTTCGGTGTCGGGCAGTGCGGTTGGGTCCGGATTATTATTTCCGGATTCCCCCTCCCATAGTACGGATGGCTTGAACAGCCTCTCTAGGAAGATGTTGGGGGAGACGGCATCGCGCTTTGCGCCAATGCGTGCCAATACGTCTGCTGCCTGGTTGTTATCCCGGGCTGTATGGTGAAATTCGAGCCCCTCAAACCGAGCTGACATTTTTAGGACGGCGTTGCAATAGGCTGCCATTTTCAGATCCTTGGCATCGAAGTCTCCATTTATTTGGGATATCACGAGGTTCGAATCCCCGTGCACTTCTAGGCGTTGAATGCCCATGGAGACTGCCATCCGGAGGCCATGTTGAAGGGCCTCTTATTCGGCTGCGTTGTTGGAGTCCGTATACATTATCTGGAGTATGTATTGAACCGTGTCTCCGGTTAGGGACGTCAGGACGACGCCAGCCCCCAGACCAGCCAACATTTTAGAGCCGTCGAAGTGCATGATCCAGTTGGAATATGCGCCGTACTCTTTAGGGAGTTCGGCTTCAGTCCATTCGGCGATGAAGTCGGCCAAAACTTGTGACTTGATAGCTCGCCATGGCTTATAGGTTATGTCGAATGGGAGGAGCTCAATGGCCCATTTGGCAATCCGGCCCGTCGCATCGCGGTTGTTTATAATGTCATTAAGAGGTACTTCGGAGGCTACTATTATCGAACACTCTTGAAAGTAGTGTCGCAGCTTCCGGGATGCCATGAACACCGCATACGCTATCTTCTGATAATGCGGGTACCGTGACTTGCATGGAGTCGGGACAGTGGACACGTAGTAAACTGGTTTTTGAAGGGGGAACTTGTGTCCGTCCGTTTCTCGTTCGACAACGAGCACGACGCTCACCACTTGATGAGTTGCCGCGATATATAATAGCATTGGTTCGCCTATGTTGGGCGCGGCCAGGACCGGGTTTGTTGCCAATATGGCTTTTATTTCTTCGAGTCCGGCCATGGCGACATCCGTCCACTCGAAGTGTTCGGTGCGTCGGAGGAGGCTATAAAGGGGTAATGCCTTTTCTCCTAAATGGGAGATAAAGCGGCTTAAAGCCGCCATGCATCCTGTCAATTTTTGTATTTGTTTGAGGTCCTTTGGGATATCTAATTGTGATAGAGCTCGGATCTTGGCTGGGTTTGCTTCAATTCCTCTACCGGATACAATGAAGCCCATGAGTTTTCCGACTGGTACGCCGAAAACGCATTTTTCCGGGTTAAGCTTGATGTCATATGTTCGGAGATTGTCGAATGTGAGCCTCAAGTCGTCTACTAGCGTTTCGACGTGCTTTGTTTTGACGACCACATCGTCTACGTATGCCTCCACTGTTTTGCCGATCTGGTTTGCCAGACATGTCTGAATCATGCGCTGATATGTTGCGCCTGTATTTTTGAGCCCAAAGGGCATTGTGTTGAAGCAGAATGGGCCGTATGGGGTGATGAATGCCATTGCGGCCTGGTCGGGCTCTGCCATCTTAATTTGGTGGTAGCCGGAGTATGCGTCGAGAAAACACAATGAATCGTGTCCTGCGGTAGCATCGATAATTTGATCGATGCGGGGGAGGGGTAAGGGATCCTTTGGGCAAGCCTTGTTGAGGTCTTTAAAATCGACACATAGGCGCCAGGATTTGTCCTTCTTTGGTACCATCACCAGGTTTGCTAGCCAGTCTGGATGTTTTATATCTCCAATAATTTGGCTAGTTCCTCTCCCATGTCCTGTCTCTTGGGTTCGGAGAAACGCCAAAGAGCCTATTTGACTCGCTTGAATCCTTTTATGATGTTTAGGCTGTGCTCGGCTGTGGCACTCCAATTTTTTTTTCATTTTGTCTTCAACAAAAACTTTGCTGGATTTGAAGAAGGTCATTTAAATCCTTCCAAAAACCTCTCTCAAAACTTTTTCCCCTTTGGCAAGGATTTTATTTTTTGGTATCTTCTTCAACCCTAGTGTTTGGTTATTAAAAACCTTTCTTCTATTTGACACCTTCTCAGATTTATTATTGGGATTTATTTTCTTTTAAAAGAAAATCCTAGGAGTTTTGGGACTTCTCTTTTGTTGATCCCTTCCTGTTTTTACCATGCCTCTTATGGAAAAATTCTCCCAAAACCCCTCCTTCCACTTTGGGGCAATCCATATTTTCTGTCCCAACAAGTCCAACTCATTTTTGGATTTTATTTCATTTATTTCTTTCCCCAAAACAATTATGTCCTTTATTTTGAGCCTAGGTAATTTGCAAAGCAAGTACCTTAATGCCTTTGAACTTTGGTCTCAAACCAACTCCTCTGGATAGTCCTTAGCACCCACAACCTAGAACCATCAAGATCCACTCTTCTTCCTTTCAAAATTTTCAAATTTCAGCCTCTGCAAGTTTGGACCAGATTTGACAAATTTGGTGAAATTCATATCTCCTCTTCTCCAAAAATTCCACCAAAATTCAGGCAACCCCCAGTTGCAATGAGAGACCACTCCACCAAAAACCAGCTCAAGGAAAAATCCCCACATGCCAAAATCATTCTGTCGAACACCTGGCCTGCACTGTTACTGTGCATCTTCAGAAATTCAGTAAGTTCAGAGTTGCAGTGTCGTTTTCGTCAGAGTGTTGGCAATGGTCGCCCGTGCACCCTGGCGCTTTGCGCACGGCCTCTTCCCCCTGGCCAGAGCACCACACGCCTGCTTGGACGGACGCAGGCGTCGGTGGCGGCGAGAATCTTCAACGCCGGCAGCCTCTGCGGTGGCAGGGCCACCTGTGGCGGCCGAACGGAGCCTGCTCTGGCCGTTACGCCGTTCTGCGCCGCCCTTTGCTCCCTAGCCCTCCGTGTGGCTCATGCATGCCAGCGCACCCCCGCAGTACGTCGTCGTGGCCCGGCAAGTACAGGGCGCGCCCTCTGCCGCCGACGGGCCCACGCCGCCCCGTTCTGCCGAAACCAGCCAACACGCCCGATCCAACCAAGGTTCGATGCGAAACGGAGCCCGTGGACCTCCACGTCGATGATCAACCGCCTAAACCTCCCCGACAAATTGCTACGCCGCCGTAACCATCGCCGGAGAACTCCGTTCACGGCCACCGCCTCGGATCGCCTATAAAAAGGAGCCCCGAGCTCGCTCTCGTGCACGCACCACCACCGCACCTCACCAACACTCCACCAAGCCACTAGGAGGACCTCGAGGAGGTCTCCTCCCCCAACTCCGGCCGCCCCGATCCACCTCGGCCACTAGCTCGATTAACTCCAGTGAGCTCCTCCCCGACGCCCAAACCTCGTCAGCAACCCCCTCAAGCTACCAGAGGTCTAACCCCCTCCTCAATTTGTCCTCTGCAGCACTCTCCGACGAGGCCCACGACCACCCGAACCACCGTCCACCGAAGCAAGGGTCGCCTTCGACGTGGTGCTCGCCGGCGACCTCTACCACCACCCACCAACACGGAAGGACGTACTGAACAGGGAGGTACCCCCCGATCCCCTTGCCTCGCCGTGGATCGCCGCCGGCGACCACCGCGGCTCTCGGGCACCGTCGAGCTCTGCCGCCTCTTTTGAATATTCAAACCTGACGGGTGGGACCCGCCCGTCAGCCTCTCTGTTGTTTTTTTGAACCGTTTTCTCAAAGCGTATTTTGGCAAATACGCTTTCCAAACTGAATCGTTTCCTGGACTTTTCTGCTTAGGCCCCTGAGAGTTTTCTGTTTCATTACAGATGGGTCCTTGGACCAAAACTCCTATAACTTTTAAACAGAAAAGGATTTTTGTTTGATTCTTTTGCTGTTCTCTTTAAAATTTTATCTAGTTTTTTATCAGATTTATTTGAAAATTATTTGGATTACTTTTTGTGCACCTCGCGGTATTTACGATAGTGCGTGTATTTCTGTATACCATAGATACCGAATGAGGTGACGGAGCCGCGAACTTCACCCAGTTAGACTCCGACTACTCCGAACTAGGCAAGTATGTTTGAACTCTTGATATGATGAGTGTTTGTTGCATGTTTGCATTTAGGAGTTTCATGGCATGTTTAATGTACATTTCTTTGAATGTTATATTTCATGCACAAATGTGGAAAGTAAGTTTCGGAAAGCCATATGTTGTTGGATACATATTTGCATGGCCATGTGCTGGCATGAGGATGGGTAAGATGGCAGTGTTGTGGCATGCCAGTCTTACGCCATTCTATTTGACTTTAGTGTCATCGTGAATCAAAGCACCTTCCCATTCATTTCCATTCATGTACTGCCACATGTTTTCTGCAAGGAATATGGCCTAGTAAGTTGCAAACCGTTTTCCTGGTACACACCAAATAGAGAGGCCGGGATGAGGGTTCCATGGCCCTGGATTAAAGCCCGTCTTCTGGTCAGGGGGCATGGGTGTTTCCGGTTGGGACCGAGAGGGGGGCACCCCTTAGAGCGCGCGTATAGAAATTTGATCCCATGCTATTCGAGGTTGTGACCTCCCCGTCTCAAAGTTTTTCTTGGACGTTGTCTAGGGTGATTCCTGGCATCGTGAGGTGGAATGGGTGTGTACTGGTTAAATGGGTTTCTACTGAAATACCACAAACGGAATTAGTCCTTCATGACTACGGAAATCCGTTGGCTGTGGTCAGTTAGTACAAACTCTGCAGAGTCACCAATCCTTTAAATCATCTTGTATATGTCCAAGTACTGTGTTCATCTTATCTTGTCAGATATCAGTCTCAGTGACAAAACCCGGTGGACTACATGAGTTTTAAATCCGGTTAAAAGTTTATTCATGTGGATGGACTAACCCGTTATTTACTTTTGATATAAGCCCTTTCTGTGATGTCGCTCAGACGTCCGACTGTGGCATGCTTGTTATTTACATTTGATATAAGCCCTTTCTGTGATGTCGCTTAGACGTCCGACTATGGCAGACTTGTTATTTACATTTGATATAAGCCCTTTCTGTGATGTCGCTCAGACGTCCGACTGTGGCATGCTTGTTATTTACATTTGATATAAGCCCTTTCTGTGATGTCGCTCAGACGTCCGACAGTGGCATTTCTTTTACAAGCCCTTCCTGTGATGTCGCTCAGACGTCTGACTGTGGCATTTCTTTTACAAGCCCTTTCTGCGATGTCGCTCAGACGTCCGACTGTGGCATTTCTTTTATAAGCCCTTTATGTGGTGTCGCTTAGACGCCCGACTGCGGCATGAGCTTTATTTATTTACCTTTCGAGGCGTCGCTCCAGACACCCGATCGGTTTTCAGTTATTTGTTTTACTTATCGAGTCGTGCAAAAATAATATTATTATTGGAATGAGCATCATTATTTTTGCTAATGACACATTCATGCATATATTTGTTATATCTTTTGTCTGAACTGTCTTGCGAGTACTTTCAAAGTACTCACTTGGCTTGTTGATTTGGCCAGATGTTGATGAAGGCGATCTCATGGATGAAGAGTTCGATAGCGAGTCTGACGCCTAGAGGAGTCCCAGTCAGTCCCGTGCGATCCTGTATTTGGTCACTGTATCATAGCCGCTTCGGCCACCCCAGAAATAAATCCATCGAGCCTCACCTCGACCAAGTCATTGCGCCCACTCTAGTCCGCTCTGCACCACCCACTGCGCCCACTCCTGTTCGTGTTACTCCGCCTATGGCGCCCGTTCCATCTGCTCAGCGCAGCACTTCACGTCTGGAGCCTATTAGCGAGGAGGAGGTTGAGTCCCCAGCATCACTGCGTCTCACCCTCGGCAGGCCAAGGGAGATCCTCACCATCTTCTACTAAGTACGTTTAGACGCCTTGCGATGTACCGACTCGTGTGAGAGGTTTATATGTACATAGGTTGTGAGAAGTAGCCTGTTTGCGCATCATGTAGGATCTGGAGAAGTGCACTAGTCTCAATAACATGTCAGGATTATGTACGCATATCCTGAGTGATGTAATGTATAATTATGCTTGCGTGTAAGATATGTAATAGTCCTTCTTCGAGCGCAAACGTGTATTTTCAAAAAAAAATCCTGGAGTTTTATGTGTGATTTTATTGACTTTTGTGACTCTCTTTCTTGTCTTATGAGTTCCACAAAATATATCCCCAGAGTGAAAGATGTCTCGTCCGTGGACGCGCTCCATGCCAAATCAGCCCGAAGAAAATTATGGCACACCACCAAACAACAATTTCACTCAGGGACAGACAAGTCAACAGGGCAGTGAAACAGCTTTTACCCAAGTGTGTCGTCTGTATGAACAGAGTCAGCAACAACACCAGGAAATGATGAACCAATTCATCAATATGGGAAATCACCGTGGTCAGTATCAGCAGCAATCCAAGTTATCTGAGTTACAGAAGACGCGTCCTCCAACATTTTCTCATACTGACAAGCCTCTTGAGGCCGACGACTGGCTTCGAGACATGGAGAGAAAATTAATTATTGCAAAGTGTTCAGACCGTGAAGAAGTATTGTATGCACCTCATTATCTCACTGGAGCAGCTGCATCGTGGTGGGAAAACTTCCTGCACATGCACCCCAACGAAAATGAAATAACCTGGGAGGATTTCAAAGAAGGTTTTCGTGGGGCACACATTCCTAAGAGTGTTATGAAAATCAAGAAGAGAGAATTTGAGGACCTCAAGCAAATGACTATGAGAGTGTGAGAATACAACACCCAATTCACTCTACTGTCTCGCTACGCCAATGAAGAGCGCATGACCGAGAGCAAGAAGATGGAAAAATTCTTGGAAGGCCTGGCACCCGCACTTAAATGCCAGCTGGTTGTGCATACCTTCCCAGATTTTAAAACACTGGTAGATAAGGCCATTACTCTAGAAAATGAGCGACGTAGCTTGGAAGATTTCCGCAAACGCAAAAGGGACCAGTCTACTTTTGCTCGCAACCACAGAAGCAAGACGGAAATTCAGAAGGGTGGTACACACAAAACCCCGACGAATAATTCACGCCCAATCAAGAATTTCCATGCAAGAGACAAGGAGTTCACATATCGCCCAGGCGTTACTTGTTACACTTGTGGAGAAGAAGGGCACTATGCCAAGCAGTGCCCCAAGGCAAGGAACTCAACCCCGAAGCCTAACAATGGTGGAAATAATTCAGCGCCAAAGCGAAACAATTTCAACCCCAATAACAACCACCAGAAGGGTCACCTGAACCACGTGACCAAAGAGGAAGCACAGAACGCCCCAGATATCGTACTCGGTATGTACCCCGTCAACACAATACCTGCCATGGTTTTGTTTGATTCTGGAGCTTCTCACTCATCCATTTCGAAGAGTTTTGCTTTGCAAAATAAATTTTCGATGCTTCCTTTGGAAAAATCAATGATCATCAAGTCCCCTGGGATTAAGCAAGTGACCCAGAGTAATTGTGAAGGTGTAGTTATTGAATTTGAAGGATTTAAGTTTTACGCCAACCTTATTGTATTGGAAAGCAAAGGACTGGATGTCATCCTAGGGATGGATTGGTTAACCACCAACAAAGGTTTTATTGACTGCTTCAACCGGACCGTGATTCTCACACACCATTAGGGGAAGACAATAAAAGTTTCAGCCAAAGAGAGACAAATACCTCGGCAACCGAGATTAAACAAGGTGGACGTTTCTGAGCTGAACAAGGTTCCAGTAGTGTGTGAATTTCCATACGTATTTCCAGAAGAACTACCAGGCATGCCACCAGATCGAGAGATAGAATTCAGCATTGAGCTAGCACCCGGAACCACCCCCATATACAAGAAACCATACAGAATGGCACCATCCGAATTGGTAGAATTGAAGAAGCAAATAAAAGAATTATTGGAGAAAGGATACATACGAGCCAGTTCCTCACCTTGGGGTTCTCCAATTTTATTTGCCAAGAAAAAGGATGGAACATTGAGATTGTGTATTGACTATCGAGCTCTTAACATGGTCACAATCAAGAACAAATACCCAATGCCCCGAATAAATGATTTATTTGATCAGCTCGCACAGGCCAAAGTCTTCTCAAAAATTGACTTGAGATCAGGATACCACCAATTAAAAGTACGAACAAAAGATATTCCCAAGACAGCCTTCACTTCTAGATATGGACTGTATGAGTTCACAGTAGTGCCATTTGGGCTAACCAACGCCCCCGCATATTTTGTTCACCTCATGAACAAAATATTTATGAAGTATATGGACAAGTTTGTTGTGGTATTCATCGATGATATTCTGATATACTCCAAAACACCAGAAGAGCACGTCGAGCATCTTAGGATTGTACTAGGAGAACTCAGGAAACATCAACTGTACGCCAAATTCAGCAAATGTGAATTTTGGCTAAGACAGGTGGGTTTCTGGGCCACTTACTCACCCAAGAAGGCATTGCAGCAGACCCGGAAAAGGTCAAGGCCGTACTTGGCTGGAAACCACCAGCTAGCGTAACGGACGTACGGAGTTTCTTGGGACTGGCTGGCTATTATCGGAGATTTATTGAAGGATTCTCCACCATAGCAAAGCCAATGACGCAGTTGCTCAAGAAATGCAAGAAGTTTGAATGGACGGAAACCTGTGAGAAAAGTTTCCAAGAACTAAAAAGGAAATTAACGACATCACCAGTATTAATTGTGCCAGACATACACAAGAATTTTGAGGTATATTGTGACGCATCCCGGAAAGGCCTCGGATGCGTATTGATGCAAGAAGGCACGGTAGTTGCGTATGTCTCTAGACAACTTCGCAAGCATGAGGAGAATTATCCCACTCATGTCTTAGAATTGGCAGAGGTCATCCATGCACTCAAGGAATGGAGACACTTTCTACTTGGAAATCGTTGTGAAATATACACAGACCATAAGAGTCTTAAGTATATTTCCACACGGCCGGAACTTAATTTACGGCAACGACGCTGGTTGGAGTTGGTGAAGGATTATGATGTTGGAATCCACTACCATCCCGGAAAAGCAAATGTTGTGGCAGATGCCCTTAGTCGGAATTCCAGCACGGACAACGACAGTATGCCAAACTTGAGGCCAGAATTTCAATAGGAATTTGCCAAACTCAATTTAATAATGGTCACCGAAGGTAGTGTGTCGAATTTGGAAATACAGCCTGCCCTGATGGAAAAGATTAAGGAGGCTCAGCATGGACACCCCAGCATTGATGGTATAAAAAGGAAAGTGAGTTTGGGAAAGGCCTCAGAATTCAACGTAGATGAGCAAGGAGTATTGTGGTACGGAGAGAGACTTTGCGTACCAAATATCAAGGACCTCACACAACAGATTCTGGCTGAAAGCCACACCGCTCCGTATTCAATCCATCCTGGAGGAACAAAAATGTACAAAGACCTTCAGGAAAATTTTTGGTGGCACGGTATGAAGAGAGATATAGCCACGTTCATTGCATGCTGTGACTCTTGTCAAAGTATCAAGGCCGAGCACCAGAAACCAGCCGGGCTGTTACAGCCAAACAAGATACCCGAGTGGAAATGATACCCGAGTGGAAATGGGATGAGATTGGAATGGATTTTATTGTTGGGCTACCTCGGTCACGACACGGACATGATGCCATATGGGTCATCACTGATAGACTGACTAAAGTAGCACACTTTATCCCAGTGAAGACAACTCACACCACTCAGAGACTGGCCATCTTGCCCGTATCGTCTGCCTGCATGGAGTCCCAAAGACTATCATATCCGACAGAGGCACACAGTTCGTCTCTAGATTTTGGGATCACCTACAACAGGCACTGGGAACCCAACTAGCATTCAGTACCGCATACCACCCCCAGACTGACGGACAAACTGAACGCATAAACCAAATTCTAGAAGACATGCTGAGAGCATGTGTCCTCACTTATGGAACCAGTTGGGAGGAAAGTTTGCCATACGCAGAGTTCGCATACAACAACAGTTACCAGGCCAGCCTGCAAATGGCACCATTTGAAGCCTTGTACGGACGGAGATGTCGTACCCTGCTAAATTTGTCAGAGACCGGAGACAGCCATATATTCGGCTCAGACATGCTAAATGAAGTCGAGGAAAAGGTCAAGCTAATCAGGGACCGACGCAAGACAGCTCAAAGCCGACATAAGAGTTATTACGATCAGAAACATTGTGGAATCAGTTTCGAACCCGGTGAGTTTGTGTACCTACGAGTATCTCCTATGAGGGGCCTGCAACGATTCAATATTAAGGGGAAGCTAGCACCAACATTCATCGGACCATTCTGTATAGTGGCACGAAGAGGCATGGTAGCCTACCAGCTAGACTTACCCGGAGAATTATCCGATATCCACAACATGTTCCACGTCTCGCAGTTGAGGAAGTGCGTAAGCAACCCAGAGAAGAAAGTAGCCCATGAAAACATTGACGTGCAACCAGACCTCACCTATCGGGAACATCCAGTAAAAATATTGGAGGAGTCTGAAAGAAGGACCCGACAGAAAACCATCAAGTTTTTCAGAGTTCAGTGGAGCAATCACACTGAGAGTGAAGCCACATGGGAAAGAGAGGATTTTCTTCGGAAAGAGCATCCACACTTGTTTGAGGATCAGCTGAAATTTCGGGGACAAGATTTTTCCTAAGGGGGTAGGTGCTGTGGCACTCCAATTTTTTTTCATTTTGTCTTCAACAAAAACTTTGCTGGATTTGAAGAAGGTCATTTAAATCCTTCCAAAAACCTCTCTCTCAAAACTTTTTCCCCTTTGGCAAGGACTTTATTTTTTGATATCTTCTTCAACCCTGGTGTTTGGTTATTAAAAACCTTCCTTCTGTTTGACACCTTCTCAAATTTATTATTGGGATTTATTTTCTTTTAAAAGAAAATCCTAGGAGTTTTGGGACTTCTCTTTTGTTGATCCCTTCCTGTTTTTACCATGCCTCTTATGGTAAAATTCTCCCAAAACCCCTCCTTCCACTTTGGGGCAATCCATATTTTCTGTCCCAACAAGTCCAACTCATTTTTGGATTTTATTTCATTTATTTCTTTCCCCAAAACAAATCTGTCCTTTATTTTGAGCCTAGGTAATTTGCAAAGCAAGTACCTTAATGCCTTTGAACTTTGGTCTCAAACCAACTCCTCTGGATAGTCCTTAGCACCCACAACCTAGAACCATCAAGATCCACTCTTCTTCCTTTCAAAATTTTCAAATTTTAGCCTCTGCAAGTTTGGACCAGATTTGTCAAATTTGGTGAAATTCATATCTCCTCTTCCCCAAAAATTCCACCAAAATTCAGGCAACCCCCAGTTGCAATGAGAAACCACTCCACCAAAAACCAGCTCAAGGAAAAATCCCCACATGCCAAAATCATTCTGTCGAACACCTGGCCTGCACTGTTACTGTGCATCTTCAGAAACTCAGTAAGTTCAGAGTTGCAGTGTCGTTTTCGTCAGAGTGTTGGCACTAGTCGCCCGTGCACCCTGGCGCTTTGTGCACGGCCTCTTCCCCCTGGCCAGAGCACCGCACGCCCGCTTGGACGGACGCAGGCATCGGTGGCGGCGAGCATCTTCAACGCCGGCAGCCTCTGCGGTGGCAGGGCCACCCGTGGCGGCCGAACGGAGCCTGCTCCGGCCGTTACGCAGTTCTGCGCCGCCCTTTGCTCCCTAGCCCTCCGCGTGGCTCATGCATGCCAGCGCACCCCCGCAGCACCGTCGTGGTGGCCCGGCAAGCACAGGGCGCGCCCTCTGCCGCCGGCGAGCCCATGCCGACCCGTTCTGCCGAAACCAGCCTGCACGCCCGATCCAACCAAGGTTAGATGCTAAACAGAGCCTGTGGACCCCCACGTCAATGATCAACCGCCTAAACCTCCTCGACAAATCGCTACGCCACCGTAACCATCGCCGGAGAACTCCATACATGGCCACCGCCTCGGATCGCCTATAAAAAGGAGCCCCGAGCTCGCTCTCGTGCACGCACCACCACCGCACCTCACCAACACTCCACCAAGCCACTAGGAGGACCTCGAGGAGGTCTTCTCCCCCAACTCCGGCCGCCCCGATCCACCTCGGCCACCAACTCAATTAACTCCAGTGAGCTCCTCCCCGACGCCCAAACCTCGTTAGCAACCCCCTCAAGCTACCAGAGGTCTAACCCCCTCCTCAATTTGTCCTCCGCAGCACTCTCCGACGAGGCCCACGACCACCCGAACCACCGTCCGCCGGAGCAAGGGCCGCCGTCGACGTGGTGCTCGTCGGCGACCTCTACGACCACCCACCAACGCGGAAGGACGTACTGAACACGGAGGTACCCCCCGATCCCCCTGCCTCGTCGTGGGTCGCCGCCGGCGACCACCGCGGCTCTCGGGCACCGTCGAGCTCTGCCGCCTCTTTTGAATATTAAACCTGACGGGTGGGACCCGCCCGTCAGCCTCTCTGTTGTTTTTTTTGAACCGTTTTCTGAAAGCGTATTCTGGCAAATACGCTTTCCAAATTGAATCATTTCCGGGACTTTTTTGCTTAGGCCCCTGAGAGTTTTCTGTTTCATTACAGATGGGTCCTTGGACCAAAACTCCTATAACTTTTAAACAACAAAGGATTTTTGTTTGATTCTTTTTCTGTTCTCTTTAAAATTTTATCTGGTTTTTTATCAGATTTATTTGAAAATTATTTGGATTACTTTTTGTGCACCTCGCGGTATTTACGATAGTGCGTGTATTCCTGTATACCGTAGATATCGAAGGAGGTGACGGAGCCGCGAACTTCACCCAGTTAGACTCCGACTACTCCGAACCAGGCAAGCATGTTTGAACTCTTGATATGATGAGTGTTTGTTGCATGTTTGCATTTAGGAGTTTCATGGCATGTTTAATGAACATTTCTTTGAATGTTATATTTCATGCACAAATGTGGAAAGTAAGTTTTGGAAAGCCATATGTTGTTGGATACATATTTGCATGGCCATGTGATGGCATGAGGATGGGTGAGATGGCAGTGTTGTGGCATGCTAGTCTTACGCCAGTCTATTTGACTTCAGTGTCATCGTGAATCAAAGCACCTTCCCATTCATTTTCATTCCTGTACTACCACATGTTTTCCGCAAGGAATATGGCCTAGTAAGTTGCAAACCGTTTTCCTGGTACACACCAAATAGAGAGGCCGGGATGAGGGTTCCATGGCCCTGGATTAAAGCCCGTCATCCGGTCAGGGGGCATGGGTGTTTCCGGTTGGGACCGAGAGGGGGGCACCCCTTAGAGCGCGCGTATAGAAATTTGATCCCATGCTATTCGAGGTTGTGACCTCCCCGTCTCAAAGTTTTTCTTGGACATTGTCTAGGGTGATTCCTGGCATCGTGAGGTGGAATGGGTGTGTACTGGTTAAATGGGTTTCTACTGAAATACCATAAACGGAATTAGTCCTTCGTGACTACGGAAATCCGTTGGCTGTGGTCAGTTAGTGCAAACTCTACAGAGTCACCAATCCTTTAAATCATCTTGTACAAGTCCAAGTACTGTGTTCATCTTATCTTGTCAGATATCAATCTCAGTGACAAAACCCGGTGGACTACATGAGTTTTAAATCCGGTTAAAAGTTTATTCATGTGGATAGACTAACCCGTTATTTACTTTTGATATAAGCCCTTTCTGTGATGTCGCTCAGACGTCCGACTGTGGCATGCTTGTTATTTACATTTGATATAAGCCCTTTCTGTGATGTCGCTCAGACATCCGACTGTGGCAGACTTGTTATTTACATTTGATATAAGCCCTTTCTGTGATGTCGCTCAGACGTCCGACTGTGGCATGCTTGTTATTTACATTTGATATAAGCCCTTTCTGTGATGTCTCTCAGACGTCCGACAGTGGCATTTCTTTTACAAGCCCTTTCTGTGATGTCGCTCAGACGTCCAACTGTGGCATTTCTTTTACAAGCCCTTTCTGCGATGTCGCTCAGACGTCCGACTATGGCATTTCTTTTATAAGCCCTTTATGTGGTGTCGCTTAGACGCCCGACTGCGGCATGAGCTTTATTTCTTTACCTTTCGAGGCGCCGCTCCAGAAACCCGATCGGTTTTCAGTTATTTGTTTTACTTATCGAGTCGTGCAAAAATAATATTATTATTGGAATGAGCATCATTATTTTTGCTAATGACGCATTCATGCATACATTTGTTATATCTTTTGTCTGAACTGTCTTGCGAGTACTTTCAAAGTACTCACCTGGCTTGTTGATTTGGCTAGATGTTGATGAAGGCGATCTCATGGATGAAGAGTTCGATAGCGAGTCCGATGCCTAGAGGAGTCCCAGTTAGTCCCGTGCGATCCTTTATTTGGTCACTGTATCATAGCCGCATCCGCCACCCCAGAAATAAATCCATCGAGCCTCACCTCGACGCTCGATGAGCTGCCAGTTAGGAGTCAAGTTATCCACCACCACTTTTATTCTCGAGCTAGTAGCATGTCACCACACCCCTGTGTCATAACCGCCCTTATGTAAGATATTGGCGAGTTTGTAATAAATTGTTGAGCAGCCTCAGCTCAACCCTGTAATATATTTAATGCTACTGGTCCTCTGATTATCAATTATTTCTCTTCCAGTGAGGATAACTTTTCCTATACTGGGATCAAAAGATCGATTTTCTCAATAAGCTTTTTATTGAAAAACCGGTCGTGACATCGGCCAGCCTTCGTGAGATTCCTGGCATGTCTGAAGGGTGCCAGGCAAAGATGTCCCAATTTTCGCATAGGAATTCTCGTAGTGTGGCGTCTACATCATGGTTTAATTGTGCCCCAATGGAGGCCGTTTTTGTAGGGTCCGTTGGATGGACTTGGAATTTGACTATTTCGTCCGCTGGTTTAAAGGAGGTGGACTTGGACCTCTTATCGAGTATCACATCGTCCCTATTTACCATGGAGCTCAGCGTAGTGAGTTCCTCGGCTGCTAGGGCTTCGGATAGTGCCTCCAGGGCCAGTGCGGCTGTCTTGTTTTCGACGCGGATTGCTATGTCCGGGTCACTAGCAAGAGTGATGATTATGTTGGGCCCGGACATTTTGAGCTTCATGTACCCGTAAAGGGGTATAGCTTGAAAAATTGTGAATGCCTCTCGCCCCAATAGAGCGTGATATCCGCTGCTGAACGGGGCCACTTGGAACGTGACCTCCTCGGACCTGTAATTATCCGGCGTGCCGAACACCACATCCAGTGTGATTTTTCCTGTACAGCATGCTTCTCGACTGGGGATTATTCCTCTAAAGGTTGTGCTGCTTCGCTCAATGCGGCTCCAGTCTATTTCCATTTTTCGGAGGGTTTCCTTGTAAATGAGGTTCAGTCCGCTGCCACCGTCCATGAGTACCTTGGTAAGGCGAAAGCCGTCCACTATTGGACTGAGGACCAATGCGGCTGGTGCTCAGGCTGTTCGGAATTTAGGTTCGTCACTGGCATTAAAGGTAATAGCCGTGTCACTCCATGGGTTTATTGTTGCTACTTGGTAGACTTCGGCAAGGCTGCGGAGTGTTCGCTTCCGCATATTATTTGATGCGAAAGTCTCGAAGACTGTTAATACCGTACTGGTATCCTTGGACTGGTATTCTGGAGTTAGAAGCTCTTCACCACTTTTGGCCACCTGTCGTAGTATCCAACATGCTCTAAGGCTGTGAGTTGGAGTGGCACCCTCTGTACTATGAATTTTGCAGGGTCCATTGAGCCATCCTTCCAGTGCGGTTCCATGCCCTATAGAGGGTTTTTGCTTTTTGGTGTTTAACCTAGGTGCCTGGCGATAATGCACCCTTTTATTTCGGACCGGGGTTGTATTCAGGGCCGGATTGTCCCAAAAATTGATTTTGGTTTTCCAGGCGCTTTCCATCGCACAGTACTTTCGTACTATGGACGCTAAGTCAGCGAAGCGTGTAATTTCACGACGAGGAATTCAACCAAGTCATTGCGCCCACTCTAGTCCGCTCTGCACCACCCACTGCGCCCACTCCTGTTCGTGTTACTCCGCCTATGGCGCCCGTTCCATCTGCTCAGCGCAGCACTTCACGTCTGGAGCCTATTAGCGAGGAGGAGGTTGAGTCCCCAGCATCACTGCGTCTCACCCTCGGCAGGCCAAGGGAGATCCTCACCATCTTCTACTAAGTACGTTTAGACGCCTTGCGATGTACCGACTCGTGTGAGAGGTTTATATGTACATAGGTTGTGAGAAGTAGCCTGTTTGCGCATCATGTAGGATCTGGAGAAGTGCACTAGTCTCAATAACATGTCAGGATTATGTACGCATATCCTGAGTGATGTAATGTATAATTATGCTTGCGTGTAAGATATGTAATAGTCCTTCTTCGAGCGCAAACGTGTATTTTCAAAAAAAAATCCTGGAGTTTTATGTGTGATTTTATTGACTTTTGTGACTCTCTTTCTTGTCTTATGAGTTCCACAAAATATATCCCCAGAGTGAAAGATGTCTCGTCCGTGGACGCGCTCCATGCCAAATCAGCCCGAAGAAAATTATGGCACACCACCAAACAACAATTTCACTCAGGGACAGACAAGTCAACAGGGCAGTGAAACAGCTTTTACCCAAGTGTGTCGTCTGTATGAACAGAGTCAGCAACAACACCAGGAAATGATGAACCAATTCATCAATATGGGAAATCACCGTGGTCAGTATCAGCAGCAATCCAAGTTATCTGAGTTACAGAAGACGCGTCCTCCAACATTTTCTCATACTGACAAGCCTCTTGAGGCCGACGACTGGCTTCGAGACATGGAGAGAAAATTAATTATTGCAAAGTGTTCAGACCGTGAAGAAGTATTGTATGCACCTCATTATCTCACTGGAGCAGCTGCATCGTGGTGGGAAAACTTCCTGCACATGCACCCCAACGAAAATGAAATAACCTGGGAGGATTTCAAAGAAGGTTTTCATGGGGCACACATTCCTAAGAGTGTTATGAAAATCAAGAAGAGAGAATTTGAGGACCTCAAGCAAATGACTATGAGAGTGTGAGAATACAACACCCAATTCACTCTACTGTCTCGCTACGCCAATGAAGAGCGCATGACCGAGAGCAAGAAGATGGAAAAATTCTTGGAAGGCCTGGCACCCGCACTTAAATGCCAGCTGGTTGTGCATACCTTCCCAGATTTTAAAACACTGGTAGATAAGGCCATTACTCTAGAAAATGAGCGACGTAGCTTGGAAGATTTCCGCAAACGCAAAAGGGACCAGTCTACTTTTGCTCGCAACCACAGAAGCAAGACGGAAATTCAGAAGGGTGGTACACACAAAACCCCGACGAATAATTCACGCCCAATCAAGAATTTCCATGCAAGAGACAAGGAGTTCACATATCGCCCAGGCGTTACTTGTTACACTTGTGGAGAAGAAGGGCACTATGCCAAGCAGTGCCCCAAGGCAAGGAACTCAACCCCGAAGCCTAACAATGGTGGAAATAATTCAGCGCCAAAGCGAAACAATTTCAACCCCAATAACAACCACCAGAAGGGTCACCTGAACCACGTGACCAAAGAGGAAGCACAGAACGCCCCAGATATCGTACTCGGTATGTACCCCGTCAACACAATACCTGCCATGGTTTTGTTTGATTCTGGAGCTTCTCACTCATCCATTTCGAAGAGTTTTGCTTTGCAAAATAAATTTTCGATGCTTCCTTTGGAAAAATCAATGATCATCAAGTCCCCTGGGATTAAGCAAGTGACCCAGAGTAATTGTGAAGGTGTAGTTATTGAATTTGAAGGATTTAAGTTTTACGCCAACCTTATTGTATTGGAAAGCAAAGGACTGGATGTCATCCTAGGGATGGATTGGTTAACCACCAACAAAGGTTTTATTGACTGCTTCAACCGGACCGTGATTCTCACACACCATTAGGGGAAGACAATAAAAGTTTCAGCCAAAGAGAGAAAAATACCTCGGCAACCGAGATTAAACAAGGTGGACGTTTCTGAGCTGAACAAGGTTCCAGTAGTGTGTGAATTTCCATACGTATTTCCAGAAGAACTACCAGGCATGCCACCAGATCGAGAGATAGAATTCAGCATTGAGCTAGCACCCGGAACCACCCCCATATACAAGAAACCATACAGAATGGCACCATCCGAATTGGTAGAATTGAAGAAGCAAATAAAAGAATTATTGGAGAAAGGATACATACGAGCCAGTTCCTCACCTTGGGGTTCTCCAATTTTATTTGCCAAGAAAAAGGATGGAACATTGAGATTGTGTATTGACTATCGAGCTCTTAACATGGTCACAATCAAGAACAAATACCCAATGCCCCGAATAAATGATTTATTTGATCAGCTCGCACAGGCCAAAGTCTTCTCAAAAATTGACTTGAGATCAGGATACCACCAATTAAAAGTATGAACAAAAGATATTCCCAAGACAGCCTTCACTTCTAGATATGGACTGTATGAGTTCACAGTAATGCCATTTGGGCTAACCAACGCCCCCGCATATTTTGTTCACCTCATGAACAAAATATTTATGAAGTATATGGACAAGTTTGTTGTGGTATTCATCGATGATATTCTGATATACTCCAAAACACCAGAAGAGCACGTCGAGCATCTTAGGATTGTACTAGGAGAACTCAGGAAACATCAACTGTACGCCAAATTCAGCAAATGTGAATTTTGGCTAAGACAGGTGGGTTTCTGGGCCACTTACTCACCCAAGAAGGCATTGCAGCAGACCCGGAAAAGGTCAAGGCCGTACTTGGCTGGAAACCACCAGCTAGCGTAACGGACGTACGGAGTTTCTTGGGACTGGCTGGCTATTATCGGAGATTTATTGAAGGATTCTCCACCATAGCAAAGCCAATGACGCAGTTGCTCAAGAAATGCAAGAAGTTTGAATGGACGGAAACCTGTGAGAAAAGTTTCCAAGAACTAAAAAGGAAATTAACGACATCACCAGTATTAATTGTGCCAGACATACACAAGAATTTTGAGGTATATTGTGACGCATCCCGGAAAGGCATCGGATGCGTATTGATGCAAGAAGGCACGGTAGTTGCGTATGTCTCTAGACAACTTCGCAAGCATGAGGAGAATTATCCCACTCATGTCTTAGAATTGGCAGAGGTCATCCATGCACTCAAGGAATGGAGACACTTTCTACTTGGAAATCGTTGTGAAATATACACAGACCATAAGAGTCTTAAGTATATTTCCACACAGCCGGAACTTAATTTACGGCAACGACGCTGGTTGGAGTTGGTGAAGGATTATGATGTTGGAATCCACTACCATCCCGGAAAAGCAAATGTTGTGGCAGATGCCCTTAGTCGGAATTCCAGCACGGACAACGACAGTATGCCAAACTTGAGGCCAGAATTTCAATAGGAATTTGCCAAACTCAATTTAATAATGGTCACCGAAGGTAGTGTGTCGAATTTGGAAATACAGCCTGCCCTGATGGAAAAGATTAAGGAGGCTCAGCATGGACACCCCAGCATTGATGGTATAAAAAGGAAAGTGAGTTTGGGAAAGGCCTCAGAATTCAACGTAGATGAGCAAGGAGTATTGTGGTACAGAGAGAGACTTTGCGTACCAAATATCAAGGACCTCACACAACAGATTCTGGCTGAAAGCCACACCGCTCCGTATTCAATCCATCCTGGAGGAACAAAAATGTACAAAGACCTTCAGGAAAATTTTTGGTGGCACGGTATGAAGAGAGATATAGCCACGTTCATTGCATGCTGTGACTCTTGTCAACGTATCAAGGCCGAGCACCAGAAACCAGCCGGGCTGTTACAGCCAAACAAGATACCCGAGTGGAAATGATACCCGAGTGGAAATGGGACGAGATTGGAATGGATTTTATTGTTGGGCTACCTCGGTCACGACACGGACATGATGCCATATGGGTCATCACTGATAGACTGACTAAAGTAGCACACTTTATCCCAGTGAAGACAACTCACACCACTCAGAGACTGGCCATCTTGCCCGTATCGTCTGCCTGCATGGAGTCCCAAAGACTATCATATCCGACAGAGGCACACAGTTCGTCTCTAGATTTTGGGATCACCTACAACAGGCACTGGGAACCCAACTAGCATTCAGTACCGCATACCACCCCCAGACTGACGGACAAACTGAACGCATAAACCAAATTCTAGAAGACATGCTGAGAGCATGTGTCCTCACTTATGGAACCAGTTGGGAGGAAAGTTTGCCATACGCAGAGTTCGCATACAACAACAGTTACCAGGCCAGCCTGCAAATGGCACCATTTGAAGCCTTGTACGGACGGAGATGTCGTACCCTGCTAAATTTGTCAGAGACCGGAGACAGCCATATATTCGGCTCAGACATGCTAAATGAAGTCGAGGAAAAGGTCAAGCTAATCAGGGACCGACGCAAGACAGCTCAAAGCCGACATAAGAGTTATTACGATCAGAAACATTGTGGAATCAGTTTCGAACCCGGTGAGTTTGTGTACCTACGAGTATCTCCTATGAGGGGCCTGCAACGATTCAATATTAAGGGGAAGCTAGCACCAACATTCATCGGACCATTCTGTATAGTGGCACGAAGAGGCATGGTAGCCTACCAGCTAGACTTACCTGGAGAATTATCCGATATCCACAACATGTTCCACGTCTCGCAGTTGAGGAAGTGCGTAAGCAACCCAGAGAAGAAAGTAGCCCATGAAAACATTGACGTGCAACCAGACCTCACCTATCGGGAACATCCAGTAAAAATATTGGAGGAGTCTGAAAGAAGGACCCGACAGAAAACCATCAAGTTTTTCAGAGTTCAGTGGAGCAATCACACTGAGAGTGAAGCCACATGGGAAAGAGAGGATTTTCTTCGGAAAGAGCATCCACACTTGTTTGAGGATCAGCTGAAATTTCGGGGACAAGATTTTTCCTAAGGGGGTAGGTGCTGTGGCACTCCAATTTTTTTTCATTTTGTCTTCAACAAAAACTTTGCTGGATTTGAAGAAGGTCATTTAAATCCTTCCAAAAACCTATCTCTCAAAACTTTTTCCCCTTTGGCAAGGACTTTATTTTTTGATATCTTCTTCAACCCTGGTGTTTGGTTATTAAAAACCTTCCTTCTGTTTGACACCTTCTCAAATTTATTATTGGGATTTATTTTCTTTTAAAAGAAAATCCTAGGAGTTTTGGGACTTCTCTTTTGTTGATCCCTTCCTGTTTTTACCATGCCTCTTATGGTAAAATTCTCCCAAAACCCCTCCTTCCACTTTGGGGCAATCCATATTTTCTGTCCCAACAAGTCCAACTCATTTTTGGATTTTATTTCATTTATTTCTTTCCCCAAAACAAATCTGTCCTTTATTTTGAGCCTAGGTAATTTGCAAAGCAAGTACCTTAATGCCTTTGAACTTTGGTCTCAAACCAACTCCTCTGGATAGTCCTTAGCACCCACAACCTAGAACCATCAAGATCCACTCTTCTTCCTTTCAAAATTTTCAAATTTTAGCCTCTGCAAGTTTGGACCAGATTTGTCAAATTTGGTGAAATTCATATCTCCTCTTCCCCAAAAATTCCACCAAAATTCAGGCAACCCCCAGTTGCAATGAGAAACCACTCCACCAAAAACCAGCTCAAGGAAAAATCCCCACATGCCAAAATCATTCTGTCGAACACCTGGCCTGCACTGTTACTGTGCATCTTCAGAAATTCAGTAAGTTCAGAGTTGCAGTGTCGTTTTCGTCAGAGTGTTGGCACTAGTCGCCCGTGCACCCTGGCGCTTTGTGCACGGCCTCTTCCCCCTGGCCAGAGCACCGCACGCCCGCTTGGACGGACGCAGGCATCGGTGGCGGCGAGCATCTTCAACGCCGGCAGCCTCTGCGGTGGCAGGGCCACCCGTGGCGGCCGAACGGAGCCTGCTCCGGCCGTTACGCAGTTCTGCGCCGCCCTTTGCTCCCTAGCCCTCCGCGTGGCTCATGCATGCCAGCGCACCCCCGCAGCACCGTCGTGGTGGCCCGGCAAGCACAGGGCGCGCCCTCTGCCGCCGGCGAGCCCATGCCGACCCGTTCTGCCGAAACCAGCCTGCACGCCCGATCCAACCAAGGTTAGATGCTAAACAGAGCCTGTGGACCCCCACGTCAATGATCAACCGCCTAAACCTCCTCGACAAATCGCTACGCCACCGTAACCATCGCCGGAGAACTCCATACATGGCCACCGCCTCGGATCGCCTATAAAAAGGAGCCCCGAGCTCGCTCTCGTGCACGCACCACCACCGCACCTCACCAACACTCCACCAAGCCACTAGGAGGACCTCGAGGAGGTCTTCTCCCCCAACTCCGGCCGCCCCGATCCACCTCGGCCACCAACTCAATTAACTCCAGTGAGCTCCTCCCCGACGCCCAAACCTCGTTAGCAACCCCCTCAAGCTACCAGAGGTCTAACCCCCTCCTCAATTTGTCCTCCGCAGCACTCTCCGACGAGGCCCACGACCACCCGAACCACCGTCCGCCGGAGCAAGGGCCGCCGTCGACGTGGTGCTCGTCGGCGACCTCTACGACCACCCACCAACGCGGAAGGACGTACTGAACACGGAGGTACCCCCCGATCCCCCTGCCTCGTCGTGGGTCGCCGCCGGCGACCACCGCGGCTCTCGGGCACCGTCGAGCTCTGCCGCCTCTTTTGAATATTAAACCTGACGGGTGGGACCCGCCCGTCAGCCTCTCTGTTGTTTTTTTTGAACCGTTTTCTGAAAGCGTATTCTGGCAAATACGCTTTCCAAATTGAATCATTTCCGGGACTTTTCTGCTTAGGCCCCTGAGAGTTTTCTGTTTCATTACAGATGGGTCCTTGGACCAAAACTCCTATAACTTTTAAACAACAAAGGATTTTTGTTTGATTCTTTTTCTGTTCTCTTTAAAATTTTATCTGGTTTTTTATCAGATTTATTTGAAAATTATTTGGATTACTTTTTGTGCACCTCGCGGTATTTACGATAGTGCGTGTATTCCTGTATACCGTAGATATCGAAGGAGGTGACGGAGCCGCGAACTTCACCCAGTTAGACTCCGACTACTCCGAACCAGGCAAGCATGTTTGAACTCTTGATATGATGAGTGTTTGTTGCATGTTTGCATTTAGGAGTTTCATGGCATGTTTAATGAACATTTCTTTGAATGTTATATTTCATGCACAAATGTGGAAAGTAAGTTTTGGAAAGCCATATGTTGTTGGATACATATTTGCATGGCCATGTGATGGCATGAGGATGGGTGAGATGGCAGTGTTGTGGCATGCTAGTCTTACGCCAGTCTATTTGACTTCAGTGTCATCGTGAATCAAAGCACCTTCCCATTCATTTTCATTCCTGTACTACCACATGTTTTCCGCAAGGAATATGGCCTAGTAAGTTGCAAACCGTTTTCCTGGTACACACCAAATAGAGAGGCCGGGATGAGGGTTCCATGGCCCTGGATTAAAGCCCGTCATCCGGTCAGGGGGCATGGGTGTTTCCGGTTGGGACCGAGAGGGGGGCACCCCTTAGAGCGCGCGTATAGAAATTTGATCCCATGCTATTCGAGGTTGTGACCTCCCCGTCTCAAAGTTTTTCTTGGACATTGTCTAGGGTGATTCCTGGCATCGTGAGGTGGAATGGGTGTGTACTGGTTAAATGGGTTTCTACTGAAATACCATAAACGGAATTAGTCCTTCGTGACTACGGAAATCCGTTGGCTGTGGTCAGTTAGTGCAAACTCTACAGAGTCACCAATCCTTTAAATCATCTTGTACAAGTCCAAGTACTGTGTTCATCTTATCTTGTCAGATATCAATCTCAGTGACAAAACCCGGTGGACTACATGAGTTTTAAATCCGGTTAAAAGTTTATTCATGTGGATGGACTAACCCGTTATTTACTTTTGATATAAGCCCTTTCTGTGATGTCGCTCAGACGTCCGACTGTGGCATGCTTGTTATTTACATTTGATATAAGCCCTTTCTGTGATGTCGCTCAGACATCCGACTGTGGCAGACTTGTTATTTACATTTGATATAAGCCCTTTCTGTGATGTCGCTCAGACGTCCGACTGTGGCATGCTTGTTATTTACATTTGATATAAGCCCTTTCTGTGATGTCTCTCAGACGTCCGACAGTGGCATTTCTTTTACAAGCCCTTTCCGTGATGTCGCTCAGACGTCCAACTGTGGCATTTCTTTTACAAGCCCTTTCTGCGATGTCGCTCAGACGTCCGACTGTGGCATTTCTTTTATAAGCCCTTTATGTGGTGTCGCTTAGACGCCCGACTGCGGCATGAGCTTTATTTCTTTACCTTTCGAGGCGCCGCTCCAGAAACCCGATCGGTTTTCAGTTATTTGTTTTACTTATCGAGTCGTGCAAAAATAATATTATTATTGGAATGAGCATCATTATTTTTGCTAATGACGCATTCATGCATACATTTGTTATATCTTTTGTCTGAACTGTCTTGCGAGTACTTTCAAAGTACTCACCTGGCTTGTTGATTTGGCTAGATGTTGATGAAGGCGATCTCATGGATGAAGAGTTCGATAGCGAGTCCGATGCCTAGAGGAGTCCCAGTCAGTCCCGTGTGATCCTTTATTTGGTCACTGTATCATAGCCGCATCCGCCACCCCAGAAATAAATCCATCGAGCCTCACCTCGACGCTCGATGAGCTGCCAGTTAGGAGTCAAGTTATCCACCACCACTTTTATTCTCGAGCTAGTAGCATGTCACCACACCCCTGTGTCATAACCGCCCTTATGTAAGATATTGGCGAGTTTGTAATAAATTGTTGAGCAGCCTTAGCTCAACCCTGTAATATATTTAATGCTACTGGTCCTCTGATTATCAATTATTTCTCTTCCAGTGAGGATAACTTTTCCTATACTGGGATCAAAAGATCGATTTTCTCAATAAGCTTTTTATTGAAAAACCGGTCGTGACATCGGCCAGCCTTCGTGAGATTCCTGGCATGTCTGAAGGGTGCCAGGCAAAGATGTCCCAATTTTCGCATAGGAATTCTCGTAGTGTGGCGTCTACATCATGGTTTAATTGTGCCCCAATGGAGGCCGTTTTTGTAGGGTCCGTTGGATGGACTTGGAATTTGACTATTTCGTCCGCTGGTTTAAAGGAGGTGGACTTGGACCTCTTATCGAGTATCACATCGTCCCTATTTACCATGGAGCTCAGCGTAGTGAGTTCCTCGGCCGCTAGGGCTTCGGATAGTGCCTCCAGGGCCAGTGCGGCTGTCTTGTTTTCGACGCGGATTGCTATGTCCGGGTCACTAGCAAGAGTGATGATTATGTTGGGCCCGGACATTTTGAGCTTCATGTACCCGTAAAGGGGTATAGCTTGAAAAATTGTGAATGCCTCTCGCCCCAATAGAGCGTGATATCCGCTGCTGAACGGGGCCACTTGGAACGTGACCTCCTCGGACCTGTAATTATCCGGCGTGCCGAACACCACATCCAGTGTGATTTTTCCTGTACAGCATGCTTCTCGACTGGGGATTATTCCTCTAAAGGTTGTGCTGCTTCGCTCAATGCGGCTCCAGTCTATTTCCATTTTTCGGAGGGTTTCCTTGTAAATGAGGTTCAGTCCGCTGCCACCGTCCATGAGTACCTTGGTAAGGCGAAAGCCGTCCACTATTGGACTGAGGACCAATGCGGCTGGTGCTCAGGCTGTTCGGAATTTAGGTTCGTCACTGGCATTAAAGGTAATAGCCGTGTCACTCCATGGGTTTATTGTTGCTACTTGGTAGACTTCGGCAAGGCTGCGGAGTGTTCGCTTCCGCATATTATTTGATGCGAAAGTCTCGAAGACTGTTAATACCGTACTGGTATCCTTGGACTGGTATTCTGGAGTTAGAAGCTCTTCGCCACTTTTGGCCACCTGTCGTAGTATCCAACATGCTCTAAGGCTGTGAGTTGGAGTGGCACCCTCTGTACTATGAATTTTGCAGGGTCCATTGAGCCATCCTTCCAGTGCGGTTCCATGCCCTATAGAGGGTTTTTGCTTTTTGGTGTTTAACCTAGGTGCCTGGCGATAATGCACCCTTTTATTTCGGACCGGGGTTGTATTCAGGGCCGGATTGTCCCAAAAATTGATTTTGGTTTTCCAGGCGCTTTCCATCGCACAGTACTTTCGTACTATGGACGCTAAGTCAGCGAAGCGTGTAATTTCACGACGACTTACGGCGTTAAGGATTCCCTTGTCCGTGCAATTATTGCAGAAGAATAAAATTGCGTCCTCCTCGCGGCAGTCCTTTATCATGTTCATAACCAGGAGAAATCTGGCCCAGTAATGGTGTACTGTTTCTGCGGGCTCTTGCCGGATTTGGGATAGATCGCTTATGTTTGGGTGGGCGGGTGGAATTAAATTCGGAACCCTGTCCACTTTAAAACTCAGGGGCCAAGTAGTTTCTGAACTCGTAAGCTTGGGTTCTTGGATGTTGTCCAATGAGTCTAGCCCACTGCCTGACTTTAGGTTCAGGGCTTGAGTAACATCCTCCGCTCCGCGGGAATCCGACATGGAGGGATCGGGAATCTGGACATAACTAGTCCTTAAGATAGAAGAAGGGTCGCCGTATTGTTCCTCTACCACAGCAACGTGGTGGGTAACCTGGGGAGAGTTAATCTCTCTCAGATCGGGTTTAGGCCCAATCTGATCGTAATCTGTAGCGACTCCCAGGGCGGAGATGTGATCCAAGAGCTCGTTTAAGGAAGAGAGCTCCATCGGATCCAACTGCTTGGCGAGTTCCAAGCTAACATGAAGATTGCTTTCGATGACCCGAGAAGTCATCGTCGGCGTGGCGGCCGGACAGACGATCATAAGGAAACCGCCTAGCCGGAGAGTTTGGTCGATAGCCAAAGCTCCTTTAGCAACATTGCCATCTTTAAAGACGGGATGAGGCATCCTTCCTGATAGCGACGGCACAGAGGAACTCTCAATGAAAGCACCAATGTCGGTGTCAAAACCGGCGGATATCGGGTAGGGGGTCCCGAACTGTGCGTCTAGGCGGATGGTAACAGGAGACAAGGGACATGATGTTTTTACCCAGGTTCGGGCCCTCTCGATGGAGGTAAAACCCTACTCCTTCTTGATTGATATTGATGATATGGGTAGTACAAGAGTAGATCTACCACGAGATCAGAAAGGCTAAACCCTAGAAGCTAGCCTATGGTATGATTGTTGTTCGTCCTATGGACTAAAACCCTCCGGTTTATATAGGCACCGAAGAGGGTTAGGGTTACACAAAGTCGGTTAGAATGGTAGGAGATCTACATATCCGTATTGCCAAGCTTGCCTTCCACGCCAAGGAAAGTCCCATCCGGACACGGGACGAAGTCTTCAATCTTGTATCTTCATAGTCTAGGAGTCTGGCCGAAGATGATAGTTCAGCTATCCGGACACCCCCTAGTCCGGGACTCCCTCAACTATCCCCTTCACGATTTCGTACCGAGTAACTGGTTTAAGTAGTGAGTCCAGTACTTCAACTTTTCCATCTTCAACTTGAATGATTAACAAGATCCAGTGGAAACTGCATGCGCACATGTTTGCATGTATAAATTAAGTGGGCATGTGCATAACACTCAGCAACTACCCTAAACCCTATACACTTATTAATTAACATCTAGCTAGTAAGCAAAAAACAGAATTTGTAGTACAAGACAGTGTGACTCACCCAAAGTTGTAAGGAAGTAGTATATCTCGATTGGTATTTAGGCGCTTCAAGAACTCTAGCAAGCTTTTATCTGTTTCTTTTCGATGGAATTCCCGTGACCATCTCTCTTGATTAATGGTATTTGGGTCAATGAACCCAATGCCATAGCGTCCAGCTTTTTTCATTTCATAGATCTCCATTCTGCATAATACCATAGAAAAGAATATAGTGAGGATAATTACAGGTAATGATCAACGAGCACTACAACTAGCTTGAGACTTAAATTACAGAAAGAAATCACTTACAGACAATAGCAACTGACGATAGATTTGTCGAGTGTGTCTTTATTGAATAACTGAAACAGTTCTGTAAACTCAACATATAGAGCATTCTCATGGAAGTAATGCTCTGGCTTGACTTTCACCATGAGGGACTCTCGATTGGTAGTCTTGGCAATTTTCATGTACCATTCATGCAATTCATACATTCTCTTTGAGAGCTTCTTGACCTCCTCAGGCTTGACCATATGTTCGCCGCGGGCATATTTCCGTTTTAGTTCATGCTCTGTAAAAGTTTCCATGGGCTCGATCTCTAGGAGTTGTTCTACAGTGCATCCGATCTCTGCAGCCTGCCTTCTATGATCGTCAGTTTTTACCAAATGATCGGCCGCGCCGGTACTCTTGTGTATTGGTACAATGAGCGGGGGGATCGATTGCACCGCCTGCTCTCCCAGCTGGGGAATAGTTTTCCCGCTTTTTTTGGTAGCTGCTTGGCTCGAGCTCGAGCTCGACTCCTTTTTGTTCTTGATATGCCTTCCTGATTTGGCGCTCATAGTCTGAGTCAATAGGCTTGGGATCTGGTGCTTGAGCCATATGAATAAAGTGGTCAATGACATGCTTAGGCACTTTCTCCTTTGGCGGCGGTGACAGTTTCGGTCCAAAATGGGTGTCCAATTGGTCCCTGCATTTGGCTTCGTTTTCCTCTTCGGTCATGTCGTAAGGCCTCTTCGGAAAATGCCTGAGGCTTGGACCAAATTCTCATCTCTTGCCTCGTGTACTTGTACCTCTAGCCGCCATAGCTGCGGGGCTCTCTTCCACTGTTGCTTAGGTGGCGGAGCCCACTGAGGCGACGGAGACGGCTGATGTGGTGCCTGACTTGGAGAAGGAGGACTGGGCTGATGCGTTGCTGGACTTGGAGGAGGAGGAGTGGGCTGACGCAGTGCCGAACTTGGAGCAGGAGTGGCCTGACATGTTGGCGGACTTGAAGGAGCAGGACTCTGCTGAGGGGGTGGCTGATGACTTGGAGGAGCGGGAGTCTGCTGACGCGGTGGCGGACTTCTAGGAGGAGTCGGCTAACACGGTGTCGGTGGCCTTGGAAAGACGATGCAATCCTTTATCCATAGATTGATACGATGTATGGCCTCTCCCAGTGTGCGCTCGTTGTCACCTCCAGGAATGTCAAGCTGTAGCCCCCAATATTCTGCCACCACTTCATCAACCGCGACATGAGCATGGGCAGCTGGAATCGGATTGTAATGGAAGGTTGCTTCAGGGGGATTTGTATAAGCAACGCCGTCCGCCACCTTGATGGATATGTTCTTCATTTTGAAGTGTAGCTCACAATTAGTGTTATCCTGAAGGAAATATGCCCTAGAGGCAATAATAAAGTTGTTATTTATATTTCCTTATATCATGATAAATGTTTATTGTTCATGCTAGAATTGTATTAACCGGAAACTTAGTACATGTGTGAATACATAGACAAAACCTAGTGTCCCTAGTATGCCTCTACTTGACTAGCTCGTTAATCAAAGATGGTTATGTTTCCTGACCATAAACATGTGTTGTCATTTGATGAATGGCATCACATCATTAGGAGAATGATGTGATGGACATGACCCATCCATTAGCTTAGCATCATGATCATTATAGTTTCATCGCTACTGCTTTCTTCATGACTTATACATGTTCCTCATACTATGAGATTATGCAACTCCTGAAAAATGGAGGAACACCTTGTGTGCTACCAAACGTCACAACATAATTGGGTGATTATAAATATGCTCTACAGGTGTCTCCGAAGGTGTTTATTGGGTTGGCATAGATTGAGATTAGGATTTGTCACTCCGTGTTTCGGAGGGGTATCTCTGGGTCCTCTCGACAATACTCATCACTATAAGCCTTGCAAGCATTGTGACTAATGAGTTAGTTACAGGATGAAGTATCACAGAATGAGTAAAGAGACTTGCCGGTAATGAGATTGACCTAGGTATGATGATATCGACGATCGAATCTCGGACAAATAACATATCGATGACAAAGGGAACAACGTATGTTGTTATGCGGTTTGACCAATAAAGATGTTCATAGAATATGTAGAAGCCAATATGAGCATCCAGGTTCCGCTATTGGTTATTGACCAGAGATGTTGAAAGCACAAGTACGTCCTAGGTGGTTTTGGTAATTAATGTCAACATATCTCTTGTTGGACTAACACTTTTATCTAGTATGTTTCAGATAAGTTCAACAATGGAGTGGCATGGACTAAAGGATGTGGGAACTCCTTCAAGATGTTAAGGACAAAGGATTGGCTCAAGATTCAAGCTCAAGACTCTTCATTTTACATTTTAGTGATCCAAGATCACATTGAGTCTATAGGAAAATCCAATACTATCAAGAAGGGATGAAGCGTTGCTTAATGAGTTTCTTGCTCCACGGTGCTTAGTGATATGCTCCAAAACACTCAACTATTTTCCCACTTCCACATATATGACCTAAACCTAAAGTCAAACTCGGCCCCACCGATTCTTTCTATTCGGCGCCACAGAGTTCAGATGTCATAGCCACATCCACAAACCCTAGACAAATCGGTCTCACCGATAGGGATCTCGGTCTCACCGAGATGGGATTGTAATCTCTCTGCGTATGTCCATTACCAAAATCGGTCTCACCGAGTTTGAGCAATCGGTACTACCGAGATTACAATGCAAACTCTCTGGATAACTTATTACCAAAATCGGTCCCACCGAGTTTGAGTAATCGGTCCCACCGAGTTTGCCTGACCAACTCTCTGGTTAGCTAATTACCAAAATTGGTCTCACCGAGTTTGTGTACTCGGTCTCACCGAGATACGTTATGCCCTAACCTTAACCATATCGGTCCTACTGACTTGCATGTCGGTCCCACCAAAATTCCTAACGGTCACTAGATTTGCTAAATCGGTTTGACCGAGTTTGTTGATTTGGTCCCACCGATTTTGGTAAATTGTGTGTAACGGTTAGATTTTGTGTGGAGGCTATATATACCCCTCCACCTCCTCTTCATTCGTGGAGAGAGCCATCAGAACAAACCTACACTTCCAACTTACCAGTTCTGAGAGAGAACTACCTACTCATGTGTTGAGGCCAAGATATTCCATTCCTACCATATGAATCTTGATCTCTAGCCTTCCCCAAGTTGCTTTCCACTCAAATCTTCTTTCCACCAGATCCAAATCCTATGAGAGAGAGTTGAGTGTTGGGGAGACTATCGATTTGAAGCACAAGAGCATGGAGTTCATCATTAATGCACCATTTGTTACTTCTTGGAGAGTGGTGTCTCCTAGATTGGCTAGGTGTCACTTGGGAGCCTCCGACAAGATTGTGGAGTTGAACCAAGGAGTTTGTAAGGGCCAGGAGATCGACTACTTCGTGATGATCTACTGCTAGTGAGGCAAGTCCTTCATGGGCGACGACCATGGTGGGATAGACAAGGTTCCTTCTTCGTGGACCCTTCGTGGGTGGAGCCCTCCGTGGACTTGCGCAACCGTTACCCTTCGTGGGTTGAAGTCTCCATCAACGTGGATGTACGATAGCACCACCTATCAGAACCACGACAAAAACATCCGTGTCTCCAATTGTGTTTGAATCCTCCAAAACCCTTCCCTTTATATTCTTTCAAGTTGCATGATTTACTTTCCGCTGCTCATATACACTTTGCTTGCTTGCTTGTTATGTATTGTGAATGATAAACTTGTGCCTAAACTCCACTTAAACTTAAAGAAGTTAAAAACTGCAACTTTGATACTTAGTGTCTAATCACCCCCCCTCTAGACACCTCTTCTCAAGGTCCTACAAGTGGTATCAGAGCTTTGGTCTCCATTGCCTTGGTTTAATCACCATTGGAGGAAGATGGAGGACTCTACTTTGGGGAGTCTTAGACATAGAGTGCCTATACTTGATGGAGAGTATTTTCATGAGTGGAAAAATGAGATGCTTGTAATTTTCAATCAATATCATTTGAACAAGTACATTGCTAGCCCTTGTGAACCTCATGTTGATCCTATGCATCCTACTCTTATGAGTTAATTGACATGATTAGGAATCTTAGAACTGTTAATCTTATCACTAGAGGCTTGCCTAGAAACTTAATTAGAAACTTGCCTACTCTTGAGTGTGCCTACACTATATGGAAATTTCTTGAGGAACGCTTTCCAAATTATTCCTTGAAAAATCTAGATGAAATTCTCCATAAGTCTATTGCCTTGAGTAAGATGAATACTAGTGATCCTATGTTTGGTGATCGTCTATTTGAACTTACAAATCTTATGCGTGACAAAGGAGATGTTGGAATTATTGGTGATATTATTTCCGAAGCTATAAGAATTCATAAGCAAGATCGTTGTCAAACTCACTCTAACGAATTACCCTCTCTAGGACTTGATCCACCACATGACGATGTTGAACATGGATACTATGATGAGGATGATGATAGTGACTTCGTTATTGACGATGCAATGAGACATTTTGGTCTTATGGCAAATCTTCGGGGATATATGTCAGGAGGAAAGGAATGGGTTCTTGATAGTGGATGTACCGATCACATGACCGGAGATAAAGACATGTTTCGTGAGCTTGCTGAAAATGATTGTCCTCAAAAGTATGTCACTTTCGGTGACAACTCAAAGGGTAAGGTGGTTGGCCTCGGTAAGGTGGCCATCTCACATGATAGCTCCATTCAAAATGTTATGCTCGTTGAATCCCTTGGCTACAACTTACTTTCAGTATCTAGACTTGCTAATTTCGGTTTCAATGTCCTATTTACTGAAGTAGATTGCCAAGTGTTTCGTCGAGACAATCATAAAATGGTCTTTACCGGTATACGTAGAGGAGATCTTTACATTGTTGATTTCTCTAAAAAGGCTCAACCTAAAACTTGCTTCATTGCTAAATCCTCAAAAGGTTGGTTATGGCATAGACGACTAGGTCACGTTGGCATGAGAAACCTTGACAAGCTTATTAAAGTGAATCATATCCTTGGTGTTAACGATGTCATATTTGATAAGGATAGACTTTGCAGTGCTTGCCAAGCAGGTAAACAGGTTGGAGGAAGGCATCCCGTGAAAAACATCATGACCACAAGGAGGCCACTTGAGCTACTTCACATGGATCTTTTCGGTCCCAACGCTTACAAGAGTCTCGGTGGAAATTCTTTTGGTCTAGTTATAGTTGATGATTTTTCAAGATTTACGTGGGTGTTCTTTCTCGATGATAAATCGCAGGTCCAAAAGATCTTCAAAAACTTCGCTAGGAAGGCCCAAAATCAATTTGAAGTGAAGATCAAGAAGGTTCGCAGCGACAACGGAACGGAGTTCAAGAACGCAAATGTGGACACCTTTCTTGACCAAGAAGGGATTTCACACGAGTTCTCGGCTAAGTACACACCTCAACAAAATGGAGTTATTGAGAGGAAGAACCAGACGCTCATCGAAATGGCAAGAACGATGCTTGATGAGTACAAGACGCCGAAGCACTTTTGGGCAGAAGCGGTTGAGACAGCTTGTCATGCAACAAATCGCTTGTATCTTCACAAGCTACTCGGCAAGACGGCATACGAGCTCCTCACCGGTAACAAACCCCAAGTTGGATACTTTCGAGTATTCGGCTCAAAGTGCTACATTCTTGATAAGCATCGTCGTTCTAAATTTGCTCCTAAGTCTCATGAAGGTTTCCTACTAGGTTATGGCTCAAACTCTCACACTTACCGTGTCTACAACAATTTCACCCGAAAGGTTGAAGAGATGGTAGATGTGAAGTTTGATGAATCTAACGGCTCACAAGTAGAGCAATTGCCAATTGATGTAGGAGACAAAGATCCTTCGGAAGCAATCCAAGACTTGTCTATTGGCAAGGTCCGTCCGACGGAGCTGAAGGAGAGTACCTCGTCTGTCCAAGTGGAAGCTTCTACTTCACGACAAGGTGAACCAAGATTTGATACGGAAGCATCCACAAGTGGGACACACCAAGATGAAGAAAACGAGGAAGTGCATCAAGATGAACGTCAACAATGTCCTTATCCACCACAACAAGAGAACGACAACGCCAACAATGAAGAAGGCCAAGAAGAAGAACAAGATGAAGAAGAAGTTCAACCAAGAACCAAGCAAAAGCTTTCACGAGTTCGAGCAAGAATTGCTAAAGACCACCCCGTCGAGCAAATCTACAATGATATTCAAACCGGGAGAATCACTCGCTCTAAAACTCGTTTAGCTAACTTTTGTGAAAACTATTCTTTCATCTCTAGCATTGAACCTATGAAGGTTGAAGAAGCATTGGAAGATCCGAATTGGATAAATGCTATGCATGAAGAGCTACAAAACTTTGAGAGGAACCAAGTTTGGACATTGGTTGAGAAACCCGACAACACCCACAACATCATCGGTACCAAATGGGTGTTTCGCAACAAGCAAGATGAAGATGGACAAGTAGTTCACAACAAAGCACGTCTCGTCGCCCAAGGCTACACACAAGTCGAAGGTGTGGACTATGGTGAGACTTACGCTCCCGTTGCTAGACTTGAGCCCATTCGCATCTTACTTGCCTATGCTAATCACCATGATATCACCTTGTACCAAATGGACATTAAAAGTGCTTTTCTAAATGGTGAAATAGAGGAGGAAGTTTATGTTAAGCAACCTCCCGGCTTTGTCAATCCTAACAAACCCAATCATCTTTACAAACTTCACAAAGCTCTTTATGGTCTTAAACAAGATCCTAGAGCGTGGTATAAATGCTTCACCAAGTTCCTCATTGAAAAATGCTTTGAAATTGGGAAAATTGATTGCACACTTTTTACTAAAAGGGTTAATGGAGAACTATTTGTGTGCCAAATCTATGTTGATGATATTATATTTGGTTCAACTAACCCTCATTTTAGTGAAAAGTTTGGGAAGCTAATGTCGGAGAAATTAGAGATGTCTATAATGAGTGAACTCAAATTCTTTCTTGGTTTGCAAATCAAGCAAACTAAGGAAGGTACCTTTGTCTCTCAAACGAAGTACACCAAGGACCTATTCAAGAAGTTCAATATGCAAGAATGCAAAGGTATGACTACACCCATGCCTACTAGTGGACATCTTGACTTGACCAAAGATAGTGAACCGGTTGATCAAAAGGTTTATCGCCCTATGATTGGTTCATTGTTATATCTATGTGCTTCACATCCCGATATCATGCTAAGTGTGTGCATGTGTGCACGCTATCAAGCTGCTCCTAAAGAATGCCATCTTAAGGCCGTGAAAAGGATAGTGAGATACTTAATCCGTACACCAAATCTTGGCATTCGGTATCCTAAGAGGGCCTCTTTCGATCTTGTTGGTTACTCCGACTCAGACAATGCCGGAGACAAGGTTGATAGAAAGTACACTTCGGGTACTTGTCAATTTCTTGGTAGATCTCTTGTGTCTTGGTCCTCCAAAAAAAAAAACTCGGTATCCTTATCCACCGCCGAAGCGGAATACATTGCCGCTGGTTCATGTTGTGCTCAATTACTTTGGATGACCCAAACTCTTAAAGATTATGGGATATATGTGAAACATGTTCCATTGCTTTGTGACAATGAAAGTGCTATCAAAATTGGTCATAATCCCATACAACATTCTCGAACTAAGCATATTGAAGTTCGTCATAATTTCATTCGAGATCATGTTGCTAAGGGAGACATTAATCTTAAGTATGTTCGCACCGAAAAGCAATTAGCGGATATATTCACTAAACCTCTTGATGAGAAAGTATTTTGCAGGTTGATAGGAGAATTGAACATCATAGATGCTTCAAACTTGGAGTAGAAACTCCATTGGATACATGCAAGACATGAGCTTATGACTAATTCTTGATATTTCTCTTATGATGGAAATCTTATGTCTTGGATATATTTGCATCTTGCATGTTATATAACCCATGTAGGTACTTGGTTGAATCAAATTCCATGAGATTGTAATCTACTCACATCTTGAGCAATCCCTACATCACCAAGTTTCTACACTATGGTGGTTGAAGACAAGGAAGCACGAAACCATTCAAGCATATCCTTTGACAAATTCTATTTTGAGCTTCATTATTGTCATTTTTGGATACACAAGTGCTGTTCCTTGCAAGAACTAACCCATGTAGGTAGATGGACTCAAATTCCAAGTGGTGCTCCCAACTCTTGATGAGCTACATCAACCGTGAGCAACCCACACAAGTTCAACTACATGTTCAACACCACCAACCAAGGTATGTTATTCCATCTTAGAGAAGCTTTATTCCAAGTCATGAGCTAAAGCAACTCAACAAGATGATAATACATCAAGATGCTTAAACAAAAAATGGCAACCCCATTTTGAGCTTAAATGATGAGTATGACCTATGATCAAGTGATCTCACCTGACTCCTAAGTCAATATACTCTACCATAGGTGACTTTGTCACCGACCATCTCTAGATGAAATTTTCTTGTGTTCTTTTTTTGTGTTTTTGCATTTGTCTCATGCATATTTGTTTCCCCTTTCAAAAAAAATCTAGATTTCTTTTTGTTTGCCCTGCATTTTTCTGCATCCAATTCATTGCATATCATTCAGTAAATTCCTTGCAAATCTTTGTGAGATCTTACTAGTCTAGTGAGCTGAGTGACAAGTGTTCATTTTCTCTACGATGAACTCGGTTTCACCGATTTGTTGTTTTCGGTCCAACCGAATCCTTTCGGTACAACCGAAACTTACCACTCAGTGCCACCGATTTCACAACAGGAAAAACAGTTTGCCACTTATTCTGTGTTTCTTCTGATCCAGCTCCACTCAATGAATCTTGTCCTCTACAAGCATCACATTTATATAAATGCTTTGTGCTGTGACTCAAGGATCAAACCCTTCTTGGAAATTGATGTGGAAGGGGGAGAGAGAGATCACATCAAAGCTTATCACTTAGAGAGATCACATCAGAGAGAGAGTATCACCTCCTCAGGGGGAGAAAGAGATCTCCAGGGGAGAGAATACTCAAGTAGAAAGTATTTCTCAAGGATCCCATATGCTTGGTGATCAAGAGGAAAGATGCCACATGTCTTCTTGAGGGGAAAGACATGTTCATATGTGCTTATTTGCATTAGCTCTGTTCATTTATATCTTTCAGCTCTGATTTTCTGTTCCCTATCTTCTCCCAGTATCCCATGCTAGATTCAGGGGGAGCAAGACACCTAAGGGAAAGAAATCATTTAAACTCATTGCATATCTTTACTCTTGGGGACATGTCTAATCCAATGTGGTACTTAGTACTCACTCTCTACATGTCATCCCAGTCTTGGTATTCTTGTGGTTTCTTCTGTTTCCTCTGGCTAGTAGATGTACCTGTGTTATCTAACCTTGTTTACGCAGGTTCATTCCATCCTAAGCCAACTCAAGACTACAAGGTAAGTATATGCATCACAATCATGTGTATGAGGAATTCTTGCTGATGTACATACTGTTTGCAAGAAGGACTCATGGGCATGAAGGTATTTCCTTTAATATTCTTTGCTCTGATGCATATTGCCAAGATACATGTAACACATGGCCTGCTCTATCATGGTTATGCTCTCACATGCTTCTATATTCCATATTCACATGATTGCATACATGTAGGGGGAGCCTACGTTTGTTACATGTCTTTCCAAAGCTTTACTTGCTATTCTTTATATTCTTATCTAAAAGCTTTGATGTATGTTGTCACCAATTACCAAAAAGGGGGAGATTGAAAGCACAGGTGCTCCCTAGGTGGTTTTGGTAATTAATGTCAACATATCTCTTGTTGGACTAACACTTTTATCTAGTATGTTTCAGATAAGTTCAACAATAGAGTGGCATGGACTAAAGGATGTGGGAACTCCTTCAAGATGTTAAGGATAAAGGATTGGCTCAAGATTCAAGCTCAAGACTCTTCATTTTACATTTTAGTGATCCAAGATCACATTGAGTCTATAGGAAAATCCAATACTATCAAGAAGGGATGAAGTGTTGCTCAATGAGTTTCTTGCTCCACGGTGCTTAGTGATATGCTCCAAAACCCTCAACTATTTTCCCACTTCCACACATATGACCTAAACCTAAAGTAAAACTCGGCCCCACCGATTCTTTCTATCTGGAGCCACCGAGTTCAGATGTCATAGCCACTGCTACAAATCCTGGACAAATCGGTCTCACCGATGGGGATCTCGGTCTCACCGAGATGGGATTGTAATCTCTCTGTGTATGTCCATTACCAAAATCGGTCTCACCAAGTTTGAGCAATCGGTACTACCGAGATTACAATGCAAACTCTCTGGATAACTTATTACCAAAATCGGTCCCACCGAGTTTGAGTAATCGGTCCCATCGAGTTTGCCTGACCAACTCTCTGGTTAGCTAATTACCAAAATCGGTCTCACCGAGTTTGCGTAATCGATCTCACCGAGATTCCTTATGCCCTAACCCTAACCATATCGGTCCTACCGAGTTGCATGTCAGTCCCACCGAAATTCCTAACGGTCACTAGATTTGCTAAATCGCTCCGACCGAGTTTGTTGATTCGGTCCCACCGAGTTTGGTAAATTGTGTGTAATGGTTAGATTTTGTGTGGAGGCTATATATACCACTCCACCTCCTGTTCATTCGTGGAGAAAGCCATCAGAACAAACCTACACTTCCAACTTACCAGTTTTGAGAGAGAACTACCTACTCATGTGTTGAGGCCAAGATATTCCATTCCTACCATATGAATCTTGATCTCTAGCCTTCCCCAAGTTGCTTTCCACTCAAATCTTCTTTCCGCCAGATCCAAATCCTATGAGAGAGAGAGTTGAGTGTTGGGGAGACTATCATTTGAAGCACAAGAGCAAGGAGTTCATCATCAACGCACCATTTTTTACTTCTTGGAGAGTGGTGTCTCCTAGACTGGCTAGGTGTCACTTGGGAGCCTCCGACAAGATTGTGGAGTTGAACCAAGGAGTTTGTAAGGGCAAGGAGATCGCCTACTTCGTGAAGACCTACCACTAGTGAGGCAAGTCCTTCGTGGGCGACGGCCATGGTGGGATAGACAAGGTTGCTTCTTCGTGGACCCTTTGTGGGTGGAGCCCTCCATGGACTCACGCAACTGTTACCCTTCGTGGGTTGAAGTCTCCATCAACGTGGATGTACGATAGCACCACCTATCGGAACCACGACAAAAACATTTGTGTCTCCAATTGCGTTTGAATCCTCCAAACCCCTTCCCTTTACATTCTTGCAATTTGCATGCTTTACTTTCCGCTGCTCATATACTCTTTGCATGCTTGCTTGTTATGTATTGTGAAAGATAAACTTGTGCCTAAACTCCACTTAAACTTAAAGAAGTTAAAAACTGCAACTTTGATACTTAGTGTCTAATCACCCCTCCCTCTATACACCTCTTCTCAAGGTCCTACAGATGTGTCTCGGTCATGTCTACATAGTTCTCGAACCCGTAGGGTCCGCACGCTTAATGTTTGATGACGATTTGTATTATGAGTTATGTGATTTGATGACCGAAGTTTGTTTGGAGTCCCGGACGAGATCACGGACATGACGAGGAGTCTCGAAATGGTCGAGGCATAAAGATTGATATATTGGAAGGCTATATTCGGACATCAGAAAGGTTTCAAGTGATTCGGGTATTTTTCGGAGTACTGGAGAGTTACGGGAATTCGCCGGGGGAAGTAATGGGCCTTAATGGGCTATACGGGAAAGGAGAGGAGGGCCTCAAGGGGTGCCCCCCCCCCATGAGCTGGTCCGAATTTGACTAGGATGAGGCGGCGCCCCCTCCTTCCTTCTCCCCTCTTCCTCCTTCCCTCCTTCTCCTACTAGGAATAGGAAAGAGGAGGGGAATCCTACTTGGACTGGGGAGTCCTAGTAGGATTCCCACACCTGGCGCGCGCCCCTTGGGCCGGCCACCTCTTCCCTCCCATCCTTTATATACGTGGCCAGGGGGCACCCCATAGACACACAAGTTGATCTTTTATCCATGTGTGTGCCCCTCCACAGATATACACCTCGGTCATATCGTCATAGTGCTTAGGCGAAGCCCTGCGCCGGTAAATTCATCATCACCATCACCATGCCATCGTGCTGACGGAACTTTCCCTTGGCCTCAGCTGGATCTAGAGTTCGAGGGACGTCACCAAACTGAACGTGTGCAGATGGCGGAGGTGTCATGCGTTCGGTACTTGATGGGTTGGATCGCGAAGACGTTGGACTACATCAACCGCGTTGCTTAACGCTTCCGCTTTCAGTCTACGAGGGTATGTGGACACACTCCCCCCCCCCCTCGTTGCTATACATCACCTAGATAGATCTTGCGTGATCATAGGAAATTTTTTGAAATTACTGCGTTCCCCAACATATCCATGATGTCATCTACAGGGTATCTATCCAGCAGTAGTGATTAATCGCCCGGTGCGGAACCCATGCTGCTTCTCGGCTAAGATGGGATGGTGCTATCCAATGCTGGATTGGCTAGCTACTGCCGCTACAGAGACCCCCTTTCCTGGCTAAGTGAGTCGATCTGCTCCTGCTGCCGCCGGAATTGGAGTGCCAACTCCATGTGCGCTGATTCTAGGCCTTTAAGGCATTCTGCTTCCTGCTTCCTCTACTCCTCCTCCATCTTCCTATTCTTCTCCTCCCCCGTCTTCTTTCTCGCACGACTTCTGTAGTCGGTGTTCCAGTCCTCAAACCCCTCATACCACAGAACAACGCCTTTGCCTCGTCTTCTTCCCGGGTGTTCAGGATTTCCCAGGACGCGCGTAAGCTCGTCGTTCTCTCTGTTGGGCGTGAACACCCCCGTTCGAGCCTCTTCTATTGCAACAAGTATTTTGAGGTCGGCTCCTTTAATACTTTCCTTCTGCAAAACATGTCCTGTCTTTATTTGGGTCCAACGCCCCCATGCACATAGAACCAAGTCATGCACCTGGGCGGCCAGCTCAATGTAACTAGACTGACCCCTGCATCCACCATCTCTTGCTCAGCCTTATCCCACTTAGGCCGGGCCACCGCGCAGCCACCTGGGCCCAGCTTATGGTAATGCTCCTCTTTCGTGGCATTGATCGTGTTTATTCTCGACCGTTCCTTAGCTAATTCCGATTCCTTGAATTTCATGAAAGCTGGCCAGTGATCTCTTTGCTTCTCCAGTGTTCCCGTAAATTCTGGAGTCTTCTTTCCTCCTTCGAAGTAATTGGCCCATATAGTTTTCTTGTGGTTGTTGAATGCAACCGCCATCTTCCTAAGAGCAGCGTCCTTGACTTTCTGCACATCTGCATCTATGAAATGATCTAGTAGGGTGAAATCTTACATGAGAGATTCCCAAAGCATTTTTTGCTCTTTCGTCAACAAAAGTAAGATTTGGACATTGCTTTGCTGGCTTTTTCCATTCTTGAATGGAGATCGGGATTTGGTCCTTCACAAGAAGTCCGCACTGACAAACGAACTTGCCCGGATTCTTTTTAGGCTCGCTTGGTTCACCATTAGGTTTGATGGCATCGATGTTGTACTTTACGCCCTCCTTCAACTTTTTGGCCGGGACTCTCACTGTCCTGCTGGCTGCAGATGATTTGTTCGATCCGGAGGGATGAAAGAAGAAAGTTCGATTTGTTAATATATATATATATATATATATATATATATATATATATATATTGACACACACACACACACACACAATCATTTAGAACACGTGAATGATCACTAGATGCCTGCTTCTATAAATATACCTCGCCGGTATTTGCTATTTCAAGATCATCATCATAGTTCTGGACTTCATCAATTCGGTCGTCTTGATCGAATATCATATCACCCTCCCCGACATTGTTCAGATATTGGGAGCCGTCATCTTCTTCATTCTGATCATTTGGCCGGCGAGGGCAGCGTATGATCTCGAACAGGGCCTCTTCTCCTTCTCTGCCGGTATTGTCCGCCATAGCTTTTATTTAACTAATCCAGAAAAATATAAAACAATTTAGTACACATCTCAAATAATAATATATAATTGATATGCATCTCGAAAGATAAAACTAAATCATAGTAGATAATATGCATCATCGAATATAATCTCGAATACATCGTATCGAATTTTATCGAATAATATATTTAATCTCGAATACATCGTCTCGAATATTATCAAATACATCACTAGCTAGCTAATATAGATCGAATACTATCGAATTATCTAGTTCACTCGCGGTTCCTGAGCCGCAAGCGATGGACACCCAAAGAGAAGGAACCATCATAGGATCATAGCTCGGGTGAGATCCCCCAAGAACCTGCTAGGTATTGGAGAACCTGACGTCCATAGCAGCCATGTAGCGACGGACGTGGTCGTCCTCCTCCCTGACATGGTGACGTACCACCTCCGGCAGGGCCGGCTCCCTCCGCGCCGAAAGTGGCCCACGCGAACGCCACCAAAGGAGCTCCAGGTCGACGACGGGACCCGGGGCCGGGTTCCTCACCAAGCGGCGTGCCCCTGAAGGTAGCACCTCCCAGTGCCAGCCCTACGGAGCCCAGTCCCGGACATGGCTCCTCTAAAGCAGGACGTCGTCGCGAACGGGCCGACGGCGAGGATGCGGGTTGGGCATCGTTGACGTCGAGAACAAATACTATATGCAAATGTAACATTTTTTAAATGATTGGATTGTGATTTTTTATATACAAATTTAAAAAATTATATCATTGCATATGCAAAATTCTATATGCAAACTTCGACATATGTCGACGATCAAATATCGTTGCATTAATATATCTAGCTAGCTAATTCATCTAACATTTTGACAAAAGTATAAAAAACTAATTCATCTAACATTAATTAATATATCTAATTTATCTAACATTTGACATTAATCCAATTAATTAATTCATCTAAAACCTTTGACATTTGACATTAATCTAACTAATTAATTAATTCATCTAAAACCTTTGTATAAAAAAATAAAAAATAGAAAAACAGAAAAAACTAAAAACTGAAAATATAACATCTAAGTGTGTGTGTGTGTGTGTGTACATGTACATGTGTGTGTGTGTGTGTGTGTGAGGCTTGGGAGAGCGGCCGGCCATGGCGGGGGTCTCACAGCAATGGTGCGGCGATGGGGGCGGCGCGCGTGCGAGTCGACGGGGACGGGCCGCCGACAGGAGCAGCGCGCGAGTCGATGGGGATGGTACGACGGGGAAGGGCCGAGGCGTCGACGGTGACAGGGGCTGCGACGGCGACGGCGCGCGACGGGCGGCGTCGATGGGGGGCGGCGACGGGGGATCGAAGAAGCAGAGGAGAAGAAACTGAAATTTTTGTATGATCATATATATATAGGAGGGACCTTTATTACGCGTTGGAGCCACCAACCGGCACTAAAGGTCAAATTTGGAAAGTCCAAGCGGCAGGAAGTGACTCCCTTTAGTACCGGGTCGTGGCTGCAACCGGTACTAAAGACCCCACCTTTAGTACTGGTTGGAGCCACGACCTGATAGTAAAGGGGGTGCGCTAGCCCAGGTGCGGTGCGCAAGTTTAGGCCCACCTTGCTAGCTGAGGCCCTTGTGGCCTAATGAATACGTGCTGCCCTGTTGGGCCTACTGGGCTAGCGGGCCTGCATCCTGGCCCACTATAGGTTGGGTTTCCAGTCGTATGCAGGCCGTTGTGGCCCAGTAGGCGGGCTTTTTTTCTTTATTTTTTTCTTTTTTTGTGCTTTATTTATTTTCTTTTATTTATTTGTGAGTTGTTTTTTGCTGTATTTAGAATTTCTTTGTGAATATTTTTGCTTTAGGTACAAAAAATTACAAACTTTTTGTTAGTACCAGTAGTTTTCAAATTTGAATAGTTTAAATTTGAATTATTTGAAATTGTTGTGAATCACTAGTTTGGGAATAACTTTACTTTAAAATAGTTTTTTCAGTGATTCTTTTTTGTTATGTTTAATATAAGTGTGTTTTATCATTATATTCAATTTGGTAATACTTAGGTTATTTTAAAAAATGAAATGCCTTTGTAATAGATGAGTTTTCGTCCAAAACCCTCATACTTCAAAAGAGATTGTCCATTTTGTACACGAAGTGGATCCAGTTTTTATCGTAACCCTATCTACTTTTTTGCACATGCTATGTGGGTGAAATGATGATACCATGCAACTTTCAACATTTTCAGAGTTCATTTGTAGTGCTCTTCAATTTCAGGGTCATTTAGCTCAAAAAAATTAGTAAATGCATGAAAAATAGCAAATAATGTCAGAAAGGGTTGAAAGTTGATGATGTGGCTTTGAATGGTGCATACTGAACGCGTAAAAGTCTGGAGTTGTAATAAGTTAAAAAATGAATTGCCTTTGTAATAGATGAATTTGTAACAGATGAATTTTCATTCAAAATCCGGATACTTCGAAATCCTGATTCAAAAAATGAATTGCCTTTGCACACATAAGCACCCTAACTATTACAAAGATTCCTTACTGTCTTTGGGTGTGAAACTTTTTCTTCCCATGTGTCGCTTTGCGCCATAACCATGGACAATCTTCATCATTTAACTGGATGCTCGGGTCAATATTCACTGTGAAGGAAGGAATTTCATGAAACTTTTCATAATCTTCTGACATGTCTATCTTGTCATCCTCTCCCATGATGTTTCTTTTCCCTTAAAGAACTATGTGGCGCTTTGGCTCATCGTATGATGTATTCGCTTCCTTATCTTTTCTTTTTCTCGGCTTGGTAGACATGTCGTTCACATAAAAAACCTGTGCCACATCATTGGCTAGGACGAATGGTTCGTCTGCGTACGCAAGATTATTGAGATCCACTGTTGTCATTCTGTACTGCGGGTCTTCCTTTACGCCGCCTCCTGTCATATTGACCCATTTGCACCGAAACAAAGGGACCTTCAAATCACTTCCATAGTCAAGTTCCCATATCTCCTCTATGTAACCATAATATGTGTCCTTTCCCCTACTGGTTGCTGCACCAAAGCGGACACCACTGTTTTGGTTGGTGCTCTTTTTATCTTGGGCGATTGTGTAAAATGTATTCCCATTTATCTCGTACCCTTTGAAAGTCATTATATTCGAAGATGGTAACTAGGACACCATGTATAGGTCATCTTCAACTTCTTCCTGCATTGTCGGCTCATCTGATGCCTCTTCTTCAGCTTCTTCCCGCATTGCTGGCTCAGCTTCTCCCCCCATTGTTGTACCATCGCATTCAGGGAACCCATGGCCAGGGTAGCTATCGTCGTCCTATTCTTCTTCATTGTCTTCCACCATAAGCCCTCTTTCTCCGTGCTTGGTCCAAACATTATAGTGGGGCATGAAACCGGACTCAAACAGGTGGACATGAATGGTTATTGACTTAGAGTAATTCTAATCATTCTTACATCCAGCACATGGACAAGGCATAAAACCATCCGCCCGCTTGTTTGCCTCTGCCGCAAGCAGAAAAGTATGCATGCCATTAATGAACTGGGGAGAGCATCGGTCATCATACATCCATTGCCGGCTCATCTTCATTACACAACACCGAAAAGACCAAATTAATACAAGTTCATACAACACTTATTCTTATAAAACAACATACAAATAACTCTCTAGCTAAAGCATTTAAATGCAACAACATAATGATACCAAGCCTCACTACCGATGGCATATTTTCTAATCTTTCTAATCTTCAAGTGCATTTTCTCCATCTTGATCTTGTGATCATCGACGACATCGGTGTTGGGGAATGTAGTAATTTCAAAATTTTCCTACGATCACACAAGATCTATCTAGGAGATGCATAGCAACGAGAGGGGTGAGTGTGTCCACGTAGCCTCGTAGACCGAAAGTAGAAGCGTTTTAGTAACAGGGTTGATGTAGTCGAACGTCTTCGCGATCGAACCGATCCAAGTACCGAAAGTACGGCACCTCCACGTTCAGCACATGTTCAGCTCGATGACGTCCCTCGTGCTCTTGATCCAATTGAGGACAAGGGTGAGTTCCATCAGCATGATGGCATGGCGATGATGATGATGATGTTACCGGCGCAGGGCTTCGCCTAAACACTACGGCGATATGATCGATGTGTGTTATTGTGGAGAGGGGCACCGCACACGGCTAAGGCAAAACTTGGTGTATCCTAGGGTGCCCCCTTCCCCCGTATATAAAGGAGGGAGGAGGAGGAGGCCGGCCCTAGAGGGGGTGCACCAAGGGGGGAGTCCTACTTGGACTCCCGGTCCAAGTATGATTCGCCCTCTGTAAGGGCATATTTATTCCCCAGTGGTTTTGGTGATTGATGACAATGCTTTTGCGGACTAATCGTGTGCGTTAAGTTCTTTCAGAGAATCATCCATTGGCACGAGACGATTTCCTTCCCTCGGTGTTTTATTCAAGACGGTGTAGCTCCTGCGTTTCGTTGTTGGTGGACTAGCTTCGTAGGAGTCACCGTACTATTAAGAGGGGATCCGCTTTGGTAAGACTAGGGTGGAATCAACACGTACACATCCTTATCACACCCGTCGTCTTCCTTTCGCATCTTTGGAGCTGCAATTCTCTTCCGTAACCTGCTTTGCCATGTGCCAGCAGTTGTACCGCGATCTACAGCGGTAGTACCGCCGAAGCCCCCTAGCGGTAGTACCGCTCCACCAAGCGGTAGTACCGCTCTCAGCGGTAGTACCGCTCCGCAGAGCGGTAGTACCGCTCGCGGGTTTCGGCCGTAGTACCGCAGTAGTACCGCGCCTACTACCGCCTCGATTCGAGACGGTGTTTTCTCGTGTCGGGTTTTGCGGCACTACCAGCGGTAGTAGAAGCGGTAGTACCGCTCCGAGCGGTAGTACCGCTCCTACTCCCGCGGTAGTACCGCTCTGGGGCCAGTGGCCTGGCTTTCCCTTCCGCGCGGTAGTACCGCTGGGCAGGGAGCGGTAGTACCGCCCTGCCCCAGCGGTAGTACCGCCCTGTGCGGGGCTGCTCAGTGGGGTAACGGTTGGATGTGTTCCCCCACTATATAAAGGGGTCTTCTTCCTCCTAGTTGACCTACCTCTTTCCCCCAAAGCTCCATTGTTGCTCAAAGCTCCATTCTCGCCCGATCTCTCTCCCTAGCCAATCAAACTTGTTGATTTGCTCGGGATTGGTTGAGAAGGCCCAGATCTACACTTCCACCAAGAGAAATTTGATTCCCCCCACTTATCCCTAGTGGATCTTGTTACTCTTGGGTGTTGAGCACCCTAGACGGTTGAGGTCACCTCGAAGCCATACTCCATTGTGGTGAAGCTTCGTGGTGTTGTTGTTGTTGTTGTTTGGAGCCTCCGATTGTTGTGGAGATTGCCCCAACCTTTCTTGTAAAGGTTCGGTCGCCGCCTTCAAGGGCACCAATAGTGGAATCACGGCATCTCGCATTGTGTGAGGGCGTGAGGAGAATACGGTGGCCCTAGTGGCTTCTTGGTGAGCATTGTGCCTTCACACCACTCTAACGGAGACGTACTTCCCCTTAAAAGGAAGGAACTCCGGTAACACATCCTCGTCTCCACCGGCTCCACTCTTGGTTATTTCGTGCCTTTACTCTTGCAAGCTTACTTGTTGTTACATCTCTTGCTTGCTTGTGTACTAGTTGTTATTGCATCATATAGGTTGCTCACCTAGTTGCACATCTAGACAACCTATTTTGTTGCAAAGTTTAATTTGGTAAAGAAAAGGTTAAAAATTGTTAGTTGCCTATTCACCCCCCCTCTAGTCAACCATATCGATCCTTTCAATTGGTATCAGAGCCTCGTCTCTTTATTAAGGACTTCGCCGTCCGAAGAGTATGGTTGACACCAACGATGGTGCGGAGGAACACTCCGGTGTGAATCCCATCTCGTCTTCGGCCGAAGGGGGAACCTCGGTCTCTCGTGAGGAATTCAATGTGGCTTTAGACACATTGAAAACCTCCATGATGGCCGAGGTTAAAAGCATGTTTAATGAATTTCTAGAGGAACTTAAACTATCTACCGCACCAATGAAAGTAGGTGACCCTACTAACAAGGTGACGGATGCTATCTCCGACAAGGGGGAAGCTAACAATGAAAAGAGTCCCTCCACTAGTGGTAGAAATGGCACCGGCATCTTTGCCCATGTGGAACCCCCGGTTTATGGAGGGCCAATCCCCTCCACTCACTTGAATCATGCCGGTCCACCTCCTAAATATGAGAAACATGAAGATTTTGATAATTGGGTCTATCGCTTTAAGAGTCATTTGAAACATGTGAACACTAACCTTTGGAGAATCATTGAAGAAGGTTTTTATCCTCATGACCCAAGCAACTTCACCCCTCGAGAAGATGTGGACAATCAATTCAATGAGAGTGCTCTCTTCATCATCCAAGATGCAATCCTTCCCGAAGATCTCCCTCACCTTCGACCCCATGTCATGGCCAAAGAAGCATGGAAATGTGTCGAGGGTCTCTATCATGGAAGTGCTAGCATTCAACGCTCCAACTATGAAGTGGTGCAAGATGAAGCCGATGAGTTTGCAATGAAAGAAGATGAAGAACCTCGTGAGCTCTTTCGAAGAGTGACCAAACTCGCGGTGGCACTTCGAGATCATGGAAGCAAGGACACGGATGACAATTGGATCAAGCGGAAGTTCCTCAAGGCCATGATGCCCTACAACAAGGCCATGTCCTCCGTCATTCGTCAACGACCGGACTTCCACTCCATGACCTCAAGTGAAGTGTTGGATGAGTTCGTTGCAATGAGCATCTTGGACAAGACCGCCGACAATGCGGTGCTCCGTTCTCACAGAGCCAAGAAGCCTAACCTTGCTTTGAAGGCCAAGGTTACTATGGAACAAGAGGAAGAAGTGGAAGATGAGGAAAGCAACCCCGAAGACACCAAGTTTGACTACCATGAGCACATGGCCCTTGCTTCAAGACAATTTTGGAGCAAGAAGAGCTCAAGACCCAACTTCAACAAGAACAACTCAAGTGGTGTCAAGGGCAAGCAACGAGTTAGAACTTGCTTCAACTGTGGCAATGTGAGCCATTTCGTTGCGGATTGTCCTTACGAGAAGCGAGAAGACAATGGTGGCAAGTTCATTCGGAAAGACAAAGCCAAGTCCTTCCCCAACAAGAACAACTTCGCCAAGAAGACTCCCACTCGTGGGTTGGTGGTTCAAGAAGAATACCAAGAGGATGATGATGATGATGATGAAAATGAAGAAGCAACGGCCATGGCGTCCATTGCCATTGCTACTCCCCGGGTGTCTCTCTTCGAATCACCCAACGAAAACATCACCGCTAGATGCCTCATGGCTAAAGCTTCAAACAAGGTAACCCCCAACATCACAACCACCATCATTACTAATCCCTCCTTGGAGGATTGCATTGATGGACATGTTGAGCCTAATGAGGAAGTGAATGAATTTGAGTCTTTTATGAGTAAGCTCAAGGGAAAGTCCAAGAAGCACTTTGTTGCTCTCTTGGAACAACTTGGTGAGGCAAATGACATGATCGAGGCTCACGAAGAAACCATCTCCAAGATAGAAGGTCATAGTCGTGACTATGCCGATGAGATATCGGATCTCTCTAATGCTCTTGATTAAGAGCGTGTGCACCGTTTGACTCTTGAGGAGTCACACAATGATGACCATGCTAAGTTAAAGAAAGATCTTGATCATGCTCTTGTCATGTCTCATGTGCTAACCTCCGAGAAGGCTAAACTTGGGGTTGATCATGCTAGACTCAAAGAGGAGTTTGAGATACTTAACAAGGCTCACAAGGTCTTGAAGGGTACTCATGCTAGCCTCAAAGAGTCTCATGCTCAACTCCAAGTTAAGATAATCAAGGAAAAGGCCACCTTTCCTCATATGGTATTAATTGATAATGCATGTGCTACTAACCCTTGTTTTGAGCATGTGCATCTTGTGGAGGAAAATGCCAAGTTGAAGGATCAACTGGAGAAAGGCCTTGTGTCCTGCATTCAAGGTGAGAAAAACCTCAATGACCTTTTGAGCAATCAAAAGGAAGTTGTGGCCAAAGAAGGAATTGGGTTTGCACCCAAGTCCAAGAGCAAGAAGAAGAAGAACAACAAGACCAATCGTCCTCCTCCTCTCAAACAAACGTTCGTGAAAGAGGGAGAGGGTGCTCCTAAGAAGAAGAAGGAGAAAGTGAAGGAAGTTGATGTCCAAAAGGGCAAAAGCATTTCCTCAAACAAAGCCGGCGACTTTAACCCGTCATATGTGTTGTGCCGTGCTAGTGATGGACATGTTTATGCTAGATTTGTTGGTTCTTCTTATGAGTACATTGAATGGTCTATTTGGGTTCCCAAGACCCTTGTTACTAACATCAAAGGACCCATTACTAAATGGGTACCTAAAACCAAGCATTGATCTCGTGTAGGTGTTTGCTTCCGGTGGGGGATCATGGTTGCTCGATAGTGGAGCAACAAATCATATGACCGGGAGCAAGGACTTGGTGGTGGATGTGCAAGAGATTCCATCTATGCCCACCAATGTCGAGTGGGGTGATGCATCACATTCTAAGGTATTGGGTCTCGGCAAGGTTGTCATTTCTCATGAACTAACGATCAAGAAAGTCATGCTTGTTGAGTCCCTTGCATTCAATTTACTTTCCGTTCGTCAACTTGCACTCATGGGCTTTGCTACATTCTTTGATATTGATACCGTGGCCCTCTTGTGGAGCAAGACTCTTAAAGTAGCCTTTGTTGGGCATGTCGAGAATGGTCTCTATGTGATTAACTTTTCGGAGCGACCCACTAAGACCGCGACATGCCTAATGGCTAAAGTTGACGTGGGATGGCTTTGGCATCGCCGTTTAGCCCACGTCAATATGAGATCTTTTCAAAGTTTTCTCAAGGGGGACCATGTTCGTGGACTAAAAAATGTTAGTTTTGCCAAAGATCGTGCTTGCAGTGCATGTATCGAAGGAAAGCTTCATGAAAAGGCTCACCCTCCTTTAACCATCATCTACTCGAAGAGACCCTTGGAGCTCCTTCACATGGATCTCTTCGGGCCTCCATCTTTTGATAGTCTTGGAGGAAGAAAGTATTGCTTGGTGATTGTGGATGATTATTCAAGGTACACTTGGGTATACTTCTTCAAGAGGAAGAGTGAGACTCAACAAACCGTCATCGACTTTGCAAATGAAGCTCAACGTCAACATGATGCAAAGATCTTGACAATAAGAAGTGACAACGGCACCGAGTTCAAGAACTACACCTTGGATGAGTTTCTTAGTGATGAGGGGATCAAGCACCAATATGCGGCACCTTATACCCCTCAACAAAATGGTGTTGCGGAGAGGAAGAACCGGACGTTGATGGATGCGGCAAGGACCATGATGGCGGAGTTCAAGTCTCCATACAACTTTTGGGCCGAAGCCATCAACACCGAATGTCATGCATCCAATCGGCTCTAACTTTGCAAAGGCTTGAACAAGACTCCTTATGAGATTATCACCGGCAAGAAGCCCAACCTCAAGTACTTCCGGGTGTTCGGTTGTAAGTGTTTCATTCTCAAGAAAGGTGTTCGTTTGTCTAAATTTGAGGCTAGAGCTCATGAGGGCATATTTGTTGGTTATGCTACAAACTCTCATGCTTACCGTGTCCTCAACAAGTCCACCGGACTCATTGAGGAGATGTGTAACGTGGAGTTTGATGAAAATAACGGCTCCCAAGTGGAGCAAAGTGGTACTTGTGATGTAGGTGATGAAATTCCTCCCCAAGCCATAAGAAGAATGGGTATTGGTCAAATCCTACCCATTGAGGAACCCCTTGTGGCCGAAGGAGAAGGACAATGCTCTACTCAAGTAGAGCCATCACCTCATCAAGACCCACACGCTTCCGAAGAACAAAGTGAAGGCCCTCAACCTTGTGAACAAGCCCAAGGGCAAGATCAACCTGAAGATGGTGGTGAACCTCTAAATGATGCCCAAGGTCAAGTTCTCCACCTCGAGCAAGTTCAAGATCAAGAACAAGCTCAAGATCAAGAGCAAGCTCAAGACGGCGCTCAAGATGATCAAGTCAACCCTCCTCCCTCCACATCCGAGGAGGAATTAGAGCGTCGCGCCGCGAAGATTGCTTCCAAGCTCACCACTCAAGGCCATCTCATGGAAAATGTAGTTGGAAGCCTAAGAAAGGGGGTAAGCACTCGTAGACAAATAGCAAACTATTGTGAACATCACGCGTTTGTCTCTTGTGTTGAACCCCAAAAGGTCTATGAGGCGCTCGAACACTCGGATTGGCTCAATGACATGCATGAAGAACTCAACAACTTCGAGTACAACAAAGTATGGAGATTGGTGCCAAGGCCATCGGGGAACCACAATGTCATTGGAACCAAGTGGATCTTTAAGAACAAGCAAGATGCTCATGGGAACATCATTCGCAACAAGGCAAGATTGGTAGCACAAGGCTACTCCCAAGTCGAGGGTATCTACTACGGTGAAACCTTTGCTCCCGTTGCTCGTCTTGAATCCATACGTTTGTTGATTGCCTATGCTTCTCATCACAACTTTAATTTGCAACAAATGTATGTGAAAAGTGCTTTTCTTAATGGTCCTATTAATGAGTTGGTTTATGTCAAGCAACCCCCCGGGTTCGAGGACCCCTACTTCCCAGATCATGTGTATCAACTTGATAAGGCACTCTATGGCCTTAAACAAGCCCCATGTGCGTGGTATGACCACCTTACCGAGTTGCTACAAGATCGTGGATTTGAAGTAGGACTAATCGATCCCACTCTTTTTACTAAGAAGGTCAACGGGGAGTTGTTTGTATGCCAACTATATGTTGATGATATTATCTTTGGTTCTCCTAACAAAGCTTTCAATGAGGAATTTGCCGCTCTCATGACCTCCAAGTTTAAGTTGTCTTCGATGGGAGAGTTGAAGTTCTTCCTTGGTTTTGACATCAAACAAAGAAGAGAAGGAACCTTCATCAACCAAGCCAAATACACTCAAGACATGCTTAAAAGATTCAAGCTAAGTGATGTCAAGCCGGCTTCTACACCAATGCCTACCAAGTGCCAACTTGACATCGATCCCAATGGTAAAGCGGTGGATCAAAAGGTATATCGCTCCATGATTGGCTCCTTGCTTTACCTTTGTGCATCTAGACCGGATATCATGTTGAGTGTGGGGATGTGTGCATGTTTTCAAGCCGCACCAAAGGAAAGTCACTTTGTGGCGGTCAAGCGAATCTTTCGATATTTGGCTCATAATCCAAACTTTGGCTTATGGTACCCAAGAGGAGCAAACTTCAAGCTTGAAGGTTTCACGGATTCCGATTGGGCGGGAGACAAAGTGGATAGGAAGTCCACTTCCGGAGGGTGCCAATTTCTTGGTTGCTCTTTGGTAAGTTGGTCTTCCAAGAAGCAAAGTTGTGTGTCTCTCTCGTCCACCGAAGCGGAGTATGTGGCGGCCGGTAGTTGTTGTGCTCAATTCCTATGGATGAGGCAAACTTTAAAGGAGTACGGTGTCATTTGTGACAAAGTGCCTCTTTGGTGTGATAATGAAAGTGCCATCAAGATTTCTCTCAACCCGGTGCAACACTTCAAGACGAAGCACATTGAGATTCGGTATCACTTCATCCGGGATCACATTAGGCGTGGGGAGATCAAGCTCAAGTATGTCAACACTCATGATAACCTTGCAGATATTTTCACGAAGCCCTTGGATGAAGCAAGATTTCGCGAGTTAAGGCATGAGCTAAATATCATTGATTTGAGCAATGTGACTTGAACCCGTGCACCCCCCACCACACTCAACTTGTTGTCAAGTTTAGGTGTAGGCATGGACATAGGGGGAGTGTTGTTCTCTCAATGAACTCTCCCTCCCCCCATTATGCATAAAACGATCAACTCTTTCACATTAGCCATTTGTGATGGTACTTGTGCTTCAAAGACGAGTTTTGGTCATGGGCCCAAGGATAATTCTTCGCGGTGCCATACCAATTGACTCAAACATAGGTGGCTCCGGCCACCGCCCTCTCTTGAGAGAGGCCAGAGCCCGCTCCTCTTTTGCTTGGTTGCCTTGAAGGAGTGGGTTCCGGTTCGTTGCACATGTTTATGGTGTCTTGTTGGTCCTTGTTTTTAGTCTCTTTGCCTTCCCGTTCTTTTTGTGCGTTTTTTTGTGAGTCTAGAAGCAGTTTTTGGTTGCTAGCGGTACTACCGCCGCTGGCGAACGGTACTACCCCTCCAAGCGGTACTACCGCCCCCCAGCGTGGTACTACCGCTGAGAGGCGCGGGCGAGGGTTATATCGGGGGCAGGGGGAGTTTCTTCTCCCCCATACCCATTCGCTCACCCCCACGCCTCTTCCTCTCTCTCTCTAGCAACCGGCGCTGCGGGAGGGCTCCGACGGATCTCCCTCTCCGGGCCATCCCTCTCCATTCCCTTCGGTGGAGATGATCCCCACCTTGTCCTCTTGCCATGGATGCCGGTATTGCCCCCGTTCTCTTGTTCTTTTTGTCTAGGTTTCCAATCTAGCATCTTAGGGGCAGTAGCAGTTGCATCTCTAGATTTTTGGTCAAATCTAGGCTTGAGTTGGATGGAGAATGCTTCTAGGCAGTGTGGATTGATGTTTGGTTGTAGTATTTTTGAATTTGGTAGGACGGTAGTGCCGGATCTAACCACGGTAGTAGGAAACTGTTGTTTCCCCGCCCCGAGCGGTACTACCGCCCTCTCCAGGGCGGTACTACCACTTGGAGCGGTACTACCGCTCCCTGTGGAGCGGTACTACCGCTCATGGCGGTACTACCGCTAGCAGGTCGCGGTACTACCGCTCTCTACCAAATTCCACTCTACTTCTACCTTTCAGTGATCTTTTTGCTCGTGTTTTGTGGCTTATGCTTGTGCTTTCTGGTTGTTTGCGTGTTCTTGTGTGTGGTTCCAGGTGATGAGGCCCCTGAGCATCAGGCTCGTCGTGTCAATCCCGGACGTGCCACCGAGCCTGCCGGAGGATCCTCAAGTGTTGCACCTCCACCTCCACCTCCACCTCAACTCCAGAAGAAGTCAGGGGTCAAGCCCAAGCCCGGCAAGACTGTGCCAGAAATGACGCAAAAGGAGTTCTGGGCAAGGCGCCGCCGCAACCCGTATGAAGCTGCCCAAGAACCCACTTTGGTCAACCGTCTGTTCTGGAGCAAGTTCCAGTTTGCCATCTTCTTCGATGTTCTCAAAGCCAAGAAGAATTTCTTTGTCAACGTGCACTCCATCGACACTGACCATATGGAGCAAGATCTTGACTACTTTGGTGAAGCTCTTCAGATGTGCACTCAACTGAACATTCTTGGAGTCACAAAATTCAACAAGGACTTTGATGCTGATATTGTGGCCCAATTCTATGCCACGGTTCACCTTGGGACTGATGAGGACAGGACTCTCACCTGGATGACCAATGGCAAGTTGCTTTCCGTCAAGTGGAGAGCGTTTATGCAGTTGATTGGGGTGCAAGATCTTGGACTTGAGTCTCCTGTTGGCTTTCGCCCTCACGCCCGCGCCCATTGCACCCACAAGCAAGCTCTCTGGCCCTACTGCACTCTGAAGGTCAACCAGGAGACAAAGAAGGAAACCTATGAGCTGCCTGCCTTTCTGGATATCCTTCACCGCATCTTCAGAGAGACTCTTTTCCCTCGCATTGGGAATCTGGACCAGGTTCACTCTTATCTTGTGGACATGCTTCTTTTCTGCCAGCGTGAGAAGGAAAATCCCACCGGAGAGTCTTTGGATATTTCTCATGTGATGTGGTCTGAGCTGTTTTCTGCTATCTCTGAGCGCAAGTGCCCGATCTATGGTCCCTTCATCATGCTGCTCATTGAGAAAGCCTGGGATCATATATATCCTAATGTGCCACTGGAGTGTGGAGAGTTGATCTCCCATGATGTCAAGCATCTGAGGAAGAAGGATAACTGGGGCACTCAGGCCCCTAAGACTGGAGTCCCTTCGTCTGCTGCTGCCATGGAGACAGAGGAGGAGCCTGTAGCTGATGATGATGAGGATGATGACTACATGCCTTCTGAGGCAGAGCCCTCTTGGGCTAAGAAGCTCAAGTCTAAGATGAAGAAGCTGTTATGCATGGAGGCTCACGGTCAGTACATGACTCATGTGGCTGAGATGAAGGCTCGAGGTCGTCACAAGGAGCTCATGCGCCAGTTGGGTGCTACTGTCCAGAGTGGATCTGAGGACCAGCTTACTGAGGAGGAGGAGTGGATTCAGCAGCACTGCCCGTGGACCGATTCTGAGGCCGAGCACTTCCAGACTGACGACGGTGGTGCCGATGATTCCGCCGGGCTCTGATGCGTGTGTCCCTCATTTGCTCTCACCTGGAGCGGTAGCAACACTCCCTCTCCTTTTTGGTGTCTCGATGCCAAAGGGGGAGAGAGTTTAGGGATTTGCAAGTGTGTCTTTCGTCTCTTATTCGTGTCGTGTTCGTGTTTTCCTCGCATTTGCTTTGGTTAGTTTGTCTGTGAGACCTAAGTTCGAGTGAGACTTAAGTTCGAGTCATATGGTGTAAGACATATGCTACCTTCATCTTCCGTATCATTATCTATGTCTATCTAGCTTATGAGTTCCGTGCTTATCTTGTTATATCATCTATGCTGCTCTCATACACCATGCTTAGATTATTGGTCTCTAAAATGTAGGGGGAGCTTTGATCCTAGTATGTGTGATGTGCAGTCCAAAGCACTTATCTAAATAGCACACATCTAGGGGGAGCCCATCTACATGTTAGGACCGTGGGGTTTGTATGCTTACTATATATCATGTTTATGCAAATCCCGTATTGTCATCAATCCACCAAAAAGGGGGAGATTGTAAGGGCATATTTATTCCCCAGTGGTTTTGGTGATTGATGACAATGCTTTTGCGGACTAATCGTGTGCGTTAAGTTCTTTTAGAGAATCATCCATTGGCACGAAACGATTTCCTTCCCTCGGTGTTTTATTCAAGTCGGTGTAGCTCCTGCGTTTCGTTGTTGGTAGACTAGCTTCGTAGGAGTCACCGTACTATTAAGAGGGGATCTGCTTTGGTAAGACTAGGGTGGAATCAACACGTACACATCCTTATCACACCCGTCGTCTTCCCTTCGCATCTTTGGAGCTGCACTTCTCTTCTGTAACCTGCTTCGCACTGTGCCAGTGGTAGTACCGCGATCTACAGCGGTAGTACCGCCAAAGCCCCCTAGCGGTAGTACCGCTCCACCGAGCGGTAGTACCGCTCTCAGCGGTAGTACCGCTCGCGGGTTTCGGCCGTAGTACCGCAGTAGTACCGCGCCTACTACCGCCTCGATTCGAGACGGTGTTTTCTCGTGTCGGGTTTTGCGGCACTACAAGCGGTAGTAGAAGCGGTAGTACCGCTCCGAGCGGTAGTACCGCTCCTACTCCCGCGGTAGTACCGCTCTGGGGCCAGTGGCCTGGCTTTCCCTTCCGCGCGGTAGTACCGCTGGGCAGGGAGCGGTAGTACCACTCTCAGCGGTAGTACCGCCCTGCCCCAGCGGTAGTACCGCCCTGTGCGGGGCTGCTCAGTGGGGTAACGGTTGGATGTGTTCCCCCACTATATAAAGGGGTCTTCTTCCTCCTAGTTGACCTACCTCTTTCCCCCAAAGCTCCATTGTTGCTCAAAGCTCCATTTTCGCCCGATCTCTCTCCCTAGCCAATCAAACTTGTTGATTTGCTCGGGATTGGTTGAGAAGGCCCAGATCTACACTTCCACCAAGAGAAATTTGATTCCCCCCACTTATCCCTAGCGGATCTTGTTACTCTTGGGTGTTGAGCACCCTAGACGGTTGAGGTCACCTCGAAGCCATACTCCATTGTGGTGAAGCTTCGTGTTGTTGTTGTTGTTGTTGTTGTTGGGAGCCTCCGATTGTTGTGGAGATTGCCCCAACCTTGCTTGTAAAGGTTCGGTCGCCGCCTTCAAGGGCACCAATAGTGGAATCACGGCATCTCGCATTGTGTGAGGGCGTGAGGAGAATACGGTGTCCCTAGTGGCTTCTTGGGGAGCATTGTGCCTCCACACCGCTCTAACGGAGACGTACTTCCCCTTAAAGGAAGGAACTCCGGTAACACATCCTCGTCTCCACCGGCTCCACTCTTGGTTATTTCGTTCCTTTACTCTTGCAAGCTTACTTGTTGTTACATCTCTTGCTTGCTTGTGTACTAGTTGTTATTGCATCATATAGGTTGCTCACCTAGTTGCACATCTAGACAACCTATTTTGTTGCAAAGTTTAATTTGGTAAAGAAAAGGTTAAAAATTGTTAGTTGCCTATTCACCCCCCCCTCTAGTCAACCATATCGATCCTTTCACCCTCCCCCTTTCCTATTCCAACTAGGAGAAGGAGGGAAGGGGGAAGAGGGGAGAAGGAAGGTGGGAGGCTCCGCCCCCTCCTAGTCCAATTCGGACCAGCCCATGGGGGGGCACCCCTTGAGGCCCTTCTCTCCTTTACCCTAAAGCCCATTAAAGCCCAACAACTCCCCGAGGAGTTCCGGTAACCTCCAGGTACTCCGGAAAATTCCCGAACTTCTTCGGAACTATTTTGATATCCGAATATAGCCTTCCAATATATCAATCTTTATGTCTCAACCATTTCGAGACTCCTCGTCACGTCCGTGATCTCATCCGGGACTCTGAACAAACTTCGGTCATAAAAAACACATAACTCATAATACAAATCATCATCGAATGTTAAGCGTGCGGACCCTATGGGTTCAAGAACTATGTAGACATGATTGTGACACATCTCCGATCAATAACCAATAGCGGAACCTGGATGATCATATTGGCTCCTACATATTCTACAAAGATCTTTGTCGGTCAAACTGCATAACAACATACGTTGTTCCCCTTGTCTTAGGTGTGTTACTTGCTCGAGATTCGATCGTCGGTATCATCATACCTAGTTCAATCTCATTACCGGCAAGTCTCTTTACTCATTCTGCAATACTTCATCCCGCAACTAACTCATTAGTCACATTGCTTGCAAGGCTTATAGTGATGAGCATTACCGAGAGGGCCAAAGGTACCTCTCCGATACACGGAGTGACAAATTCTAATCTCGATCTATGCCAACCCAACAAACACCTATAGAGACACCTGTAGAGCATATTTATAATCACCCAGTTACGTTGTGACGTTTGATAGCACACAAGGTGTTCCTCCGGTATTCGGGAGTTGCATAATCTCATAGTCTGAGGAACATGTATAAGTCATGAAGAAAGCAGTAGCAATGAAACTGTAACAATCAAAATGCTAAGCTAACAGATGGGTCTTGTCCATCACATCATTCTCCTAATGATGTGATCCCGTTCATCAAATGACAACACATGTCTATGGTTAGGAAACATAACCATATTTGATTAATGAGCTAGTCAAGTAGAGGCATACTAGGGACACAATGTTTTGTCTGTGTATTCACACATGTACTAAGTTTCCGGTTAATACAATTCTAGCATGAATAATAAACATTTATAATGATATAAGGAAATAAATGATAACTTTATTATTGCCTCTAGGGCATATTTCCTTCAGTCTCCCACTTGACTAGAGTCAATTATCTAGATTACAAAGTAATTATTCTAACACCCATGGAGTCTTGGTGCTGATCATGTTTTGCTCGTGGAAGAGGATTATTCAACGGGTCTGCAACATTCATATCCGTATGTATCTTGCAAATCTCTATATCTCCCTCCGACACTTGATGACAGATGGAATTGAAGCGTCTCTTGATGTGCTTGGTTCTCTTGTGAAATCTGGATTCCTTCGCCAAGGAAATTGCACTAGTATTGTCACAAAAGATTTTCATTGGACCCGATGCACTAGGTATGACACCTATATCGGATATGAACTCCTTCATTTGCTGCTTCCGAAGTAGTTATGTACTCCGCTTCACACGTAGATCCCGCCACGACGCTTTGCTTGGAACTGCACCAACTGATAGCTCCACCATTCAATAAAAATACGTATCCGGATTGCGACTTAGAGTCATCCGGATCAGTGTCAAAGCTTGCATCGACGTAACCATTTACGACGAGCTCTTTGTCACCTCCATAAACGAGAAACATATCCTTAGTCCTTTTCAGGTATTTCGGGATGTTCTTGACCGCTGTCCAGTGCTCCACTCCGGGATTACTTTGGTACCCCCCTGCTATACTTATAGCAAGGCACACATCAGGTCTGGTACACAACATTGCATACATGATAGAACCTATGGCTGAAGCATAGGGAATGACTTCCATTTTCTCTCTATCTTCTGCAGTGGTCGGGCATTGAGTCCGACTCAACTTCACACCTTGTAACAGAGGCAAGAACCCTTTCTTTGACTGATCCATTTTGAACTTCTTCAAAACTTTATCAAGGTATGTGCTTTGTGAAAGTCCAATTAAGCGTCTTGATCTATCTCTATAGATCTTGATGCCCAATCTGTAAGCAGCTTCACCAAGGTCTTTCATTGAAAAACTCTTATTCAAGTATTCCTTTATGCTATACAGAAATTCTATATCATTTCCAATCAACAATATGTCATCCACATATAATATTAGAAATGCTATAGAGCTCTCACTCACTTTCTTGTAAATACAGTCTTCTCCAAAAATCTGTATAAAACCATATGCTTTGATCATACTATCAAAACGTTTATTCCAACTCTGAGAGGCTTGCACCAGTCCATAAATGGATCGCTGGACCTTGCACACTTTTTTAGCACCCTTTGGATCAACAAAACCTTCTGGTTGCATCATATACAACTCTTCTTCCAGAAATCCATTCAGGAATGCAGTTTTGACATCCATCTGCCAAATTTCATAATCATAAAATGCGACAATTGCTAACATGACTCGGACAAACTTAAGAATCGCTATGGGTGAGAAAGTCTCATCGTAGTCAACTCCTTGAACTTGTCGAAAACATTTCACAACAAGTCGAGCTTTATAGACAGTAACATAACCGTCAGTGTTAGTCTTCTTCTTGAAGATACATTTATTTTCTTTGGCTTGCCGATCATCAGGCAAATCCATCAAAGTCCACACTTTGTTCTCATACATGGATCCCATCTTAGATTTCATGGCCTCAAGCCATTTCGCGGAATCTGGGCTCATCATCGCTTCCTCATAGTTCGTAGGTTCATCATGGTCTAGTAACATGACTTCCAGAATAGGATTATCGTACCACCCTGGTGCGGACCGTACTCTGGAAGACCTACGAGGTTCTGTAGTAACTTGATCTGAAGTTTCATGATCATCATCATTAACTTCCTCACTAATTTGTGTAGGAATCATTGGAACTGATTTCTCTGAAAAACTAATTTCCAATTCAGGAGAAGGTACAATTACCTCATCAAGCTCTACTTTTCTCCCACTCACTTCTTTCGAGAGAAACTCCTTCTCTAGAAAGGATCCATCTTTAGCAACAAATATTTTGCCTTTGGATCTGTGATAGAAGGTGTACCCAATAGTTTCCTTTGGGTTCGAGCTTATCAGGTTGAAGCTTTTTCACATAAGCATCGCAACCCCAAACTTTAAGAAATGACAACTTTAGTTTCTTGCAACACCATAGTTCATAAGGCGTCGTCTCAACGAATTTCAATGGTGCCCTATTTAAAGTGAATGCAGCTGTCTCTAAAGCATAACCGCAAAACGATAGCGGCAAATCGGTAAGAGACATCATAGATCGCACCATATCCAATAAAGTTCGGTTACAATGTTCGAACACATCATTTCACTGTGGTGTTCTAGGTGGCGTAAGTTGTGAAACTATTCCACATTGTTTCAAATCAAGACCAAACTCGTAACTCAAATATTCTCCTCCACGATCAGATTGTAGAAACCTTATTTTCTTGTTACGATGATTTTCACCTGACTCTGAAATTCTTTGAACTTTTCAAATGTTTCAGACATATGCTCCATTAAGTAGATATACCCATATCTTCTCAAATCATCTGTGAAGGTAAGAATATAACAATACTCACCACGAGCCTCAACACTCATTGGACCGCATACATCGGTATGTATTATTTCCAATAAGTCAGTAACTCCTTCCGTTGTTCCGGAGAACGGAGTTTTAGTCATCTTGCCCATGAGGCACAGTTCTTAGGCACCAAGTGATTCATAATCAAGTGATTCCAAAAGCCATCAGCATGGAGTTTCTTCATGCGCTTTACACCGATATCACCTAAATGGCAGTGCCACAAATAAGTTGCACTATCATTATCAACTTTGCATCTTTTGGCTTCAATATTATGAACATGTGTATCTCCACGATTGAGATTCAATGAAAATAGACCACTCAGCAAGGGTGCATGACCATAAAAGATATTACTCATATAAATAGAACAACCATTATTCTCTAATTTAAATGAATAACTGTCTTGCATCAAACAAGATCTAGATATAATGTTCATGCTCAACACGGGCACCAAATAACAATTATTTAGGTCTAAAACTAATCCCGAAGGTAGATGTAGAGGTAGCATGCCGACGGTGATCACATCGACCTTGGAACCATTTCACGTGCATCGTCACCTCGTTCTTAGCCAATCTTCGTTTAATCCGTAGCCCTTGTTTCAAGTTGCAAATATGAGCAATAGAACCAATATCAAATACCCAGGCGCTACTACGAGCATTAGTAAGGTACACATCAATAACATGTATATCAAATATACCTTTCACTTTGCCATCCTTCTTATCTGCCAAATACTTAGGGCAGTTCTGCTTCCAGTGAACAGTCCCTTTGAAGTAGAAGCACTCAGTTTCAAGCTTAGGTCCAGACTTGGGTTTCTTCTCCTGAGCAGCAACTTTCTTGCCATTCTTCTTGAAGTTCCCTTTCTTCCCTTTGCCCTTTTTCTTGAAACTAGTGGTCTTGTTGACCATCAACACTTGATGCTCCTTTTTGATTTCTACCTCTGCAGCCTTTAGCATTGTGAAGAGCTCGGGAATTGTCTTGTTCATCCCTTGCATATTATAGTTCGTCACGAAGCATTTATAGCTTGGTGGCAGTGAAGAACTCTATCAATGACACTATCATTGGGAAGATTAACTCCCAGCTGAGTCAAGTGGTTATGATACCCAGACATTCTGAGTATATGTTCATTGACAGAACTATTATCCTCCATCTTGCAGCTATAGAACTTGTTGGAGACTTCATATCTCTCAACTCAAGCATTTGCTTGAAATATTAACTTCAACTCTTGAACATCTCATATGCTCCATGACGTTTAAAACGTCTTTGAAGTCCCGATTCTAAGCCGTAAAGCATGGCACACTGAGCTATCGAGTAGTCATCAACACGCGTCTGCCAGGCATTCACAATGTCTGCAGTTGTTGGCGCGGGTGGTACACCTAGCGGTGCATCCAGGACGTAATTCTTCTGTGCAGCAATGAGGATAATCCTCAAGTTATGGACCCAGTCCATGTAATTGCTACCATCATCTTTCAACTTAGCTTTCTCTAGGAATGCATTAAAATTCAAAGGAATGGTAGCACGGGCCATTGATCTACAATAACATAGACATGCAAAATAACTATCATGACTAAGTTCATGATAAATTAAAGTTCAATTAATCATATTACTTAAGAACTCCCACTTATATAGACATCCCTCTAGTCATCTAAATTATCACGTGATCCAAATCAACTAAATCATGTCCGATCATCACATGAGATGGAGTAGTTTTCAATGGTGAACATCACTATGTTGATCATATCTACTATATGATTCACATTCGACCTTTCGGTCTCAGTGTTCCGAGGCCATATCTGCATATGCTAGGCTTGTCAAGTTTAACCCGAGTATTCTACGTGTGCAAAACTGGCTTGCACCATTGTATGTGAACGTAGAGCTTATCACACCCGATCATCACGTGGTGTCTCAGCACGATGAACTGTAGCGATGGTGCATACTGATACGTCCATTTTGCATCATGCTTTTATATCGATATTTATTGAATTATGGGATGTTATTACATGTTATGTCACAATACTTATGCCTATTCTCTCTTATTTTACAAGGTTTGCATGAAGAGGGAGAATGCCGGCAGCTGGAATTCTGGGCTGGAAAAGGAGCAAATATTAGAGACCTATTGTGCACAACTCCAAAAGTCCTGAAACTCCACAGAAGTAATTTTTGGAATTAATAAAAAAATACTAACGAAGAAAGTACCAGAGGGGGCCCACACCCTTGCCACAAGGGTGGGGGCATGCCCTACCCCCCTAGGCGCGCCCCTGCCTCGTGGGTCCCCTGGCAGGCCTCCGATGCCCATCTTCTGCTATATGAAGTCTTTTACCCTGGAAAAAATCATAAGCAAGCTTTCAGGATGAGACACCGCCGCCATGAGGCGGAACCTTGGCGGACCCAATCTAGGGCTCCCGCAGAGCTGTTCTGCCGGGGAAACATCCATTCGGGAGGGGGTCAATCTCCATCAACATCTTCACCAGCACCATCTCCTCTCAAGCCCTAGTTCATCTCTTGTATCCAATCTTTGTCCCAAAACCTCAGATTGGTACCTGTGGGTTGCTAGTAGTGTTGATTACTCCTTGTAGTTGATGCTAGTTGGTTTATTCGGTGGAAGATCATATGTTCAGATCCTTTATGCATATTAATACCCTCTGATTATGAACATGAATATGATTTGTGAGTAGTTACGTTTGTTCTTGAGGACATGGGAGAAGTCTTGCTATAAGTAGTCATGTGAATTTGGTATTCGTTCGATATTTGGATGAGATGTATGTTGTCTTTCCTCTAGTTGTGTTATGTGAATGTTGACTACATGACACTTCACCATTGTTTGGGCCTAGAGGAAGGCATTGGGAAGTAATAAGTAGATGATGGGTTGCTAGAGTGACAGAAGCTTAAACCCTAGTTTATGAGTTGCTTCGTAAGGGGCTGATTTGGATCCGTATGTTTCATGCTATGGTTAGGTTTACCTAATACTTCTTTTGTAGTTGCGGATGCTTGCAATAGGGGTTAATCATAAGTGAGACTCTTGTCCAAGAAAGGGCAGTACCCAAGCACCAGTCCACCCACATATCAAATTATCAAAGTAACGAACGCGAATCATATGAGCGTGATGAAAACTAGCTTGACGATAATTCCCATGTGTCCTCGGGAGTGTTTTCCTTCATATAAGAATTTGCCCAGGCTTGTCCTTTGCTATAAAAAGTATTGAGCCACCTTGCTGCACTTTATTTACTTTCATTACTTGTTACCCGTTACAAATTACCTTATCACAAAACTATCTGTTATCGATAATTTCAGTACTTGCAGAGAATACCTTACTGAAAACCGCTTGTCATTTCCTTCTGCTCCTCGTTGGGTTTGACACTGTTACTTATCGAAAGGACTACGATAGATCCCCTACACTTGTGGGACATCACATACTCAGGGAGAACACTTATACCTTGAAATTTAGTAAGGGATCATCTTATAATGCTACCGCCGTACTAAGCAAAATAAGATGCATAAAAGATAAACATCACATGCAATCAAAATATGTGACATGATATGGCCATCATCATCTTGTGCTTATGATCTCCATCACCGAGGCATCATCACCAGCGTGACACCTTGATCTCCAGCGTAGCATCGTTGTCGTCTCTCCAACTATTGCTTCTACGACTATCGCTGCCGCTTAGTGATAAAGTAAATCAATTACATGGTGATTGCATTGCATACAATAAAGCGACAACCATATGGCTCCTACCAGTTGCCGATAACTCTGTTACAAAACATGATCATCTCATACAACAATTTATATCACATCATGTCTTGACCATATCACATCACAGCAAGCCCTGCAAAACAAGTTAGACGTCCTCTACTTTGTTGTTCAAAATTTTGTGTGGCTGCTACGGGCTTCTAGCAAGAACCATTCTTACCTGCGCATCAAAACCACAACCTTTTTCGTCAAGTGTGTTGTTTTAACCTTCAACAAGGATCGGTCATAGTGTAACTCGATTCAACTAAAGTTGGATAAACAGACACCCGCCAGCCACCTATGTGCAAAAGCACGTTGGTAGAACCAGTCTCATGAACGTGGTCATGTAATGTCGGTCCGGGCCACTTCATCCAACAATACCGCTGAATCAAAGTGAGACGTTGGTGGTAAGCAGTATGACTATTATCGCCCACAACTCTTTGTGTTCTACTCGTGCATAAAACATCTAATTCATAGACCTGGCTCGGATGCCACTGTTGGGGAACGTAGTAATTTCAAAATTTTCCTGCAATCACACAAGATCTATCTAGGAGATGCATAAAAACGAGAGGGGTGAGTGTGTGCACATACCCTCGTAGACCGAAAGCTGAAGCATTTTAGTAACACGGTTGATGTACTCGAACGTCTTTGCGATCCAACCGATCCAAGTACCAAAAGTACGGCACCTCCTGTTGGGGAACGTTGCATAAAATAAAAAAATCCTACGTTCACCAGATCAATCTATGGAGTCATTTAGCAACGAGAGAGAGGAGTGCATCTACATACCCTTGCAGATCGCATGCGGAGGCGTTCAAGAGAACGGGGTTGAGGGAGTCGTACTCGACGTGGTCCAAATCACCGGAGATCCTAGCGCCGAACGGACGGCACCTCCGCATTCAACACACGTACGGCTGGGAAGACGTCTCCTCCTTCTTGATCCAGCAAGGGGGAAGGAGAGGTTGATGAAGATCCAGCAGCACGACGACGTGGTGGTGGATGCAGCAGTGATCATGGCACGGCTTCGCCAAGCTTCTGCGAGAGGCAGAGGTGGTGCGTGGGGAGAGGGAGGCGCTAGGGACTTGGGTGCGGCTTCCCTCCCTCCCCCCTCTTTATATTTGCCCCCTGGGGGGCGCCGGCCCTAGGAGATGAGATCTCCAAGGGGGGGCGGCCAAGGGGGTGGCTTGCCCCCCAAGGCAAGTGGAGGCGCCCCCCACCCCTAGGGTTTCCAACCCTAGGGGCAGGGGGCCCAAGGGGGCGCACCAGCCCACCAGGGGCTGGTTCCCCTCCCACTTCAGCCCACGAGGCCCTCCGGGATAGGTGGCCCCACCCGGTGGACCCCCGGGACCCTTCCGGTGGTCCCGGTACAATACCGGTGACCCCCAAAACTTTCCCGATGGCCGAAACTACACTTCCTATATATAATTCTTCACCTCCGGACCATTCTGGAATTCCTCGTGACGTCCGGGATCTCATCCTGGACTCCGAACAACTTTCGGTTACTGCATACTCATATCTCTACAACCCTAGCGTCACCGAACCTTAAGTGTGTAGACCCTACGGGTTCGGGAGACATGCAGACATGACCGAGACGCCTCTCCGGTCAATAACCAACAGCGGGATCTGGATACCCATGTTGGCTCCCACATGCTCCTCGATGATCTCATCGGATGAACAACGATGTTGAGGATTCAATCAATCCCGTATACAATTCCCTTTGTCAATCGGTACGTTACTTGCCCGAGACTCGATCGGTGGTATCCCAATACCTTGTTGCAAGTCACTTTACTTGTACCGTAATGCATGATCCCGTGACCAGACATTTGGTCACCTTGAGCTCATTATGATGATGCATTACCGAGTGGGCCCAGAGATACCTCTCCGTCATACGGAGTGACAAATCCCAGTTTCGATTCGTGCCAACCCAACAGACACTTTCAGAGATACCCGTAGTGCACCTTTATAGTCACCCAGTTACGTTGTGACGTTTGGCACACCTGTCGTGGATTTGTCACGGCAGATGTCCTAGGGTAAGGACTTAGTGGCGAGGCCAACGCATCTATGTGGTAGCTTGAGAGGGGTTGAGCGGAATCGAGAGACGCAACACAAGACAGGGATTTAGACAGCTTCGGGCCCCGGGAAACATCATCCGGTAAAACCCTACATGCTGTTTGAGGCTAGATCTCATTATCATCACGAGGGAGTCACCGTAAACCGGCTCTCCTCTTTGTGTCTAGTCCTAGAGATTATTGCTTCTTGCTTGTCGCTTGTCACTCATAACTCGTCCCCCTTTGGAGAGCCCTGCCCCTCCTTATATATGTTGAAGGGGCGAGTTACATGTGGAGTCCTATTAGGATTAGGACTAGTCTATCTCTAATACAAACCGGATACAAGTCCTAGTCTTAACTCTTTGTAAGGTAAACATTCCTTTCCTCTTAAACCGGCCCACAATAGTTGAACCGGCCTTCTGGGCCTTGGGCCTTGTCATCCGTCTGATCCGCCCACCGGGTTACCAATGAGTCATAATGACCAAGCGGGTTGCTTGTAAACCGCCAAGGTCAGGGCGGGTCTTCAGACAAACCGCCAAGTCCGGCCGGGTTAACTTCCGGCCAGTTTACGCCGCGGGGTATATCCCCGACATTAGCCCCCAAGTTTAGCTTGGATTTATCCATGGTAAACTTATGCTGCAAATTAAACACAAGAACAAATTTGACAGGTTGCGCTCCGGGTTAAGAATTCTTGAAAACCGGCACCTGATCATCCTTAAGTCCTTATCATTCCTCCTCTTAGAAAATCCAGGTCAATAACCAGCTTCATACTCAAACTACTGTTGTTGGTTTCTCATAGAAAAACATTGTGAAGAATAATCCACTTGAATCGGCTTCCAAAGCGGCGGTTTAAGAAATATTGGTCTTGAAATACTCATCTGATATTCAGCCGGCTTGAAGATGCAGAACTTGCCGGTTTATCATTGCCAAGAATTGTCGGGTTATAAAAACTTATAATTCCAGGTCATGATTGTTGCAGACACCGGTTCATGATTGTTGCCAACACCGGTTTATGATTACTGTAGCCCCCAAGTCTTGAGTAGAACAAAGTGATGGCTTAAGACTTGCTTCAACATAAATACTGTCACTATCTAAGAAATCCATGTTGTTCATCCCAGTCACTTAATAAAATTGAATACTCCATATTATGTAGCCCCCAAGTGTCGGGTTGTTATGCTTGCAGCAACCTGGGACTTGTAATTTCCTGATGCTCATAAAAACTTCAACCAGTGTAGCCCCCAGGGGCCAGGTCATTATGCAATAATGAGCAGGGACTTTGATATATACTTCAATGAAAATAACATCATATAATGTAACCCCCATCATGGGGCTTGAATTCACGTCCACAAGGTTAAGAGCCTTGTGCTTTACCAACTGAGCAGTGGACCCTTCAATATAATGAATAAAAAGCTTTGTACCTTGAATTGTTTAACAGGAGCAATTGGTAGCCCCCAAGGGCCGGCTCATTATAATGTGATGAGTCGGGTATTCAATAAGATGAACAAAGAATAACTTTGCATTAGCCCCCAAGTGTCATGGTGCATGCTTGCAGCGACATGAGACTTGCATATTTGATGTAATCTCAACTTCCATAATGTAGCCCCCAAGTGCCGGGTTGTAAGCCTGCAGCAACTCGGGACTATTCCTTCCATTGCAGAATAAATCATATTCATCGATAAAATAATATCCATTGCGCTAAAGCGACTTTGAAAACCTCAATCATAATATTAATAACCATAATAGAAATCCAGCCATGTTGGCTATTCAAGATAATATAATCCGGTATGAAAACCTTATTCATCCAATATCATAATGAAAATTCAGCCAAGTTTGGCTATTTGAATAATATAACCCAATCATTTATAAGCGCATGATTCCAATGGCGCAATCCAAATATATACTGGCGACGTATAGTCCAAAGCCAGGCCGGTTTAATAAACACCGGACAATTTCTCATCATAGACTGGCGATTTATCGTCTTAAAGCCAGGCCGGTTTAATAACACCGGATAATTTATCATCATGCTTTATTCAACCTGTCTCTGCATACAACAAGTTTAAAGTGTCCTGGCGGTTTACCGCCGGACTGGTCATAATGCCCAACATATAACCTAGGTTTTAACCAAGGCTGCACTTAAGAATAATCAAATATGAAATATATCATACCTGTGACATTGAATCACATCATTGGTTTACCAACTTTTTGTAGTAAGGGTGATAACCCCAATCTTGAGTAATGATAACTCCTTTCATACTGTGACGGTTTGTGATAAAACCGTACCGGGTTGTGATAAACACCGGTTTAACCATATATAATGCTGGCGACTTATAGTCGAAACCAGACCGGGCTGATAGTCTCCGGATTATGATTTGATCATGTACTGACAACTTGTAATTGAAAGCCAAGCCGGGTTAATGGACACCGGTTTACTCCATGATAAGATGGTAACATAAAATCAAAACATCAAACCGGGCAAATAGTCTCCGGATTAAAGATTGACCGTGTTCCGTCAATTGACAGTCGAACCGGTCTGCGAATTTTGTCGGTTTAAGAACGCAATAAAGAAGGAATATTTATTAAAGAAAATTTCAAGCAAAGGCAATGATAAAACCGTTTGCAAAAAAACATGCTATACTGAGCTGATCAGATGGTGTTACCATGGTCGGACAGGACCAAGCCCCCAATAGGAGTGACAATGATTCAAGTCAGCCAGGTCCCCAAATGATTCGTGGCATATATGCCAGATCAAGAGGCATGGCAATGGTTCGGGTTCGACCATGCCCCCAAGTGATTTTGTGGCCTTAGGCCGACCAAGAGGCGTGACTGGTTCAGACTTGACCATGTCCCCAAATGATCTGGTGGCTGTCGCCTATCAAAGGGTGTCGCGTTGGTTCGGACACGACCAAGGCCCCCAGTGATATATAAAAAGCAAATGTCAAGGGGTAAACCGGAGGCCGCTTTAAAAACAGAACCTCCGTGTAACCACGCATGATGTAAAAAGAACAGAGACCCTGCTTTATGAAGCAGAAGCCCCCATGTGATCAATATGTTAAGCCAATAAGGCAGGATATCCATGTTTAACCGCGCATCATGGCAGTAGGTCCTCTTCAGTAATTTTTAATTTTTTTTTTGCAAGAGATAAATTCTTCTTGAACCGGGATCTTGATCGGATATGGAGAGCTCCAAAGCTTTGTGGGAGACATCTTTCCCTTGAACCGGATTTTAAACCGGAATCTTCATTTTCAGCCGGAAATTTTCTGACGGCCTTTAAACTCGAACTTGCGAGAAGTTAATTCCTTTTGAACCGGAAATTCTTGAACCGGATTTGAGAGCTTCAGTGAGACTGGCTTCCCTTGAGCCGGATTTGAAACCGGAATATTTTCTGATGACCCGGAACTTCTTCATTGAGCCGGAATTTTGTAATTGTCATATACTTTCCAAGCCGGAAATTTTCTGACGGCCTTCAAATAACAGTAGCCTCCGGGACCGGGTTATCTTTCCCTCCATTGTCCTGGGGTTTTTTAATTTGCTGAAACTGGCAAGACTTGTTGCGTCATATCATCGTAGCCCCCGAGTCTCAAGGTGACTCGAAGAGTTGGCTTGAGATTCTCCATATTTGACTGTCATATAAACCGGCATAACTTGTATATCATTGGTGTTGATAGCACGATGTTAATCCACAGAAGGTTGAGGTGACTGCGGTGGGTTATAAATGATCCCGTATGAGCCGTGTCAGCAACTCGGCCAATGGTTCCTTCCAACTGGCGATTTGAGGTTAACCAAACTGTAGTGGCGACGACTTGTGCGCATGTCCATTGATCCATCCAGTGCAGACGGCGATTGAATGATAATTTGCCTCCGATGTATTGGAAGAAAAAACCGGGCTACCCAAGCTGTGACTTGCTCATACTCAATAAACAGCTCATGCAGACAGGTGCGGCCCGGTGTGTTGATGTAGACCAGGCCACGAGAGGCGGACGAAAAAGATGACCGCGGCATCAGAGGTGGCTCAAACAGATGAACCGGCCGCGGTACTGTAAACCGACACAGGCGAGTCAACCACATCGTTTTGATGTAGTGAACAATTGTCCTGCATCAACAATATTGCAGACCAAGGCAAAGATAAACTGCTCTTTGACAAAAATAATATGTGCCCATGAAATATATTTATAATAGATATCACCTGATGTGTCAGGCCAGAAATAATCCGCCATGAAGTTGATGATCAATAGGTTAAGTTGAAATCACTCACGGGTGAGTCGGCCGCGGGAGCAGACAGATAAATCAACCGCACCGTTTGTAAACCGGTGCGGACGGGCGAGTCGTCCTCCTTGTTGTAAGCCGGCACGTGAACCGGCCGCGGGGGCGGACGGGCGTGTCGTCTGTGGCGTTTGTAAGGTGGTGCGGATGGGAGAGTTGGCCGCGGCATTGCAAACCGGCACGGATGAAAGAGTTGGCCATGGCGTTGCAAACGGCACAAACATGGGCGAGTCGGCCGCGGCGCGGACAACGAGCCAGTCACGTGTGTTGATGTAGCGGGGGCGGTGATTGGCTCACATATCCGTCCAGCTGCATGACACGGACGAGCGCTGGTGCAAAATGTTGCTTGTGTGCACTCCGTACCCGCGGCATAAATCACCTTTGTAGTGAATAATTATCCTTGTATTTTTATCAGATGAATGCAGGAACTGATGCTGGATAATACTGGAAGTAGAAGCCAACACAAACCATCCTGACTAGAGGAATTTTCATGCCTCCACTTTCAATCATCCATCCGTTCACTTGATTCCTCATAATCGATTGGAGACTTCTGTTTCTGCCACTGTTTACTTCTACTAGCAACACCAATTGTGCTACTAGGGTCCAGTGGGCTCGTACGTATTTTTTCCTTTGGATCCCATGTGACAGTCTTTGATGTTTGACAGTTCCTCAATATATGCAGAATTGATAACTCTTTTATATTGTCTCCACTGCAGTATCAAATCCAAATGTCTTGTTTATCAGTAGCATGTTATTATCCACCGTGTTTTGAGAGACCAATAATCGGCACTTTCAATTTTCTCCTTTGTCATTTGGCATGTATCACATCAGCCCCATCATGAGCCCCACTTCATCAAGTGTCAAGAGCATGTCAAAAACTCCTGCCTGGATGCCGTTGATACTATCTGAAAATCTTTGCGCTGTTATGAGAAACTCCTAGGACGCTGCCACCAACAAGGTTGATATCTCGGACATGCCTATTAAGCAGGTGCTTTACGCTAAACGATCTTCAAAAAATCCTTCCATCCTTCTCTTATTGATGTTTAACACGGCTTCGTGTTCAAAAAAATACTGGTATACGTGAGCTTGCCCGGTACACCAATTGTTCCACCCAGCTGCAGAGCTGCTGTCTTCAAGGAATTTTCACACCCGGTGCTACTGAATAATTATTGACCATCGATCAGTAGCAGAATAACCATTTAGTGTGCTCAGCTTGCATCTACCACTAACCGAACCATGCACTTGTCAAATCTCTTGAGAATTGTACGAATAGCGATAATATCCATAGTCACCTAATTGACCAGTAGTTTTGCTTTCTTGAACCACGATCCGCCGATGTCATAATCACTATTTGCAACTAATGTGCAAGGACTGCAGTCGTAGGCATCTGAAGATTTATTACTCCGTACTTGTTGTACACGACAGAGCACAAGGCGCACTGAAGCAGTACCGCGGCGTCCACGGCCTCGACGACGGCGACCAGTGGCTTGGCGCGAAACCGATTGCGCACGGCTGAACCGGAGCCGGTGTAAACCAAGGCCATGTGGGCGAGGCAAGGGCGACGCGGAGGCGAAACGGCAAAGCGGCGGCAATTCAACGGCAGCCGGCTGTGTGGTGAACCGGCAGCAGGCACGCGGCGTCTCGAAGGCGGATTAACACAGAGAACGGCGGAGGCGCTTCGGGTCAAGGCCACAGCTGGCAATCGGGCGGGTCAACCGAGGCGTCCGAGTCCGTGGGTAAATCGCTTTTATGGGAGTCCTTTGGAATTGATTTGGCCTCCACGCTCAAAGTAGTAGGATCAACCATTGACCTTTCGGGAGTTGTAGCTTAGGATTTCTCTACGTGGAGTAAAAATAACCTGGCCGGTTGGACCATTGACTGAATACATCGTAGCAATCCGGTATGGCGACCGATCCCGTAATGGAAAACTGCCGACAGCGTTGATTGACTGCCGCAACAGTTTGGCTTCAGCGGAAACATCCCTGCGATCTCGGCGAGTTACAATGCTTGAACTTATGCAGCCCTGATCTCCACTTGATCTTTGAATATTGAATAGGCCGCTTTGACTGTTCGTCAACGACATGAACTTCTGTGCCGGTTCCTCTTCATCCGATGAAATACTAAGCTTCTCGAAATAATAAGCTTCTCAAACCCTAGAAAAATCCCTCCAAGAACTCATCACCACCGTGCGCAAGCCCCACGGTGGGCGCCAACTGTCGTGGATTTGTCACGGCAGATGTCCTAGGGTAAGGACTTAGTCGCGAGGCCAACGCATCTATGTGGTAGCTTGAGAGGGGTTGAGCGGAATTGAGAGACGCAACACAAGACAGGGATTTAAACAGCTTCGGGCCCCGGGAAACATCATTCGGTAAAACCCTACATGCTGTTTGAGGCTAGGTCTCATTATCATCACGAGGGAGTCACTGTAAACCGGCTCTCCTCTTTGTGTCTAGTCCTAGAGATTATTGCTTCTTGCTTGTCTCTTGTCACTCATAACTCGTCCCCCTTTGGAGAGCCCTTCCCCTCCTTATATATGTTGAAGGGGCGGGTTACATGTGGAGTCCTATTAGGATTAGGACTAGTCTATCTCTAATACAAACCGGATAGAAGTCCTGGTCTTAACTCTTTGTAAGGTAAACATTCCTTTCCTCTTAAACCGGCCCACAATAGTTGAACCGGCCTTCTGGGCCTTGGGCCTTGTCATCCGTCTGATCCGCCCGCCGGGTTACCAGTGAGTCATAACGACCAAGCGGGTTGCTTGTAAACCGCCAAGGTCAGGGCGGGTCTTCAGACAAACCGCCAAGTCCGGCCGGGTTAACTTCCGGCCGGTTTACGCCGCGGGGTATATCCCCGACAACACCCAAAGCACTCCTACGGTATCCGGGAGTTGCACAATCTCATGGTCTAAGGAAATGATACTTGACATTTGGAAAAGCTCTAGTGAAACGAACTACACGATCTTTGTGCTATGCTTAGGATTGGATCTTGTCCATCACATCATTCTCCTAATGATGTGATCCCGTTATCAATGACATCCAATGTCCATAGTCAGGAAACTATGATTATCTGTTGATCAACGAGCTAGTCAACTAGAGGCTCACTAGGGACTTGTTGTGGTCTATGTATTCACACATGTATTACGATTTCTGGATAATACAATTATAGCATGAACAATAGACAATTATCATGAACAAAGAAATATATTAATAACCATTTTATTATTGCCTCTAGGGCATATTTCCAACAGTCTCCCACTTGCACTAGAGTCAATAATCTAGTTACATTGTGATGTATCGAACACCCATTGCGTTCTGGTGTTGATCATGTTTTGCTCTAGGGAGAGGTTTAGTCAACGGATCTGCTGCATTCAGATCCATATGTACTTTACAAATGTCTAGGTCTCCATCTTGAACATTTTCACGGATGGAGTTGAAGCGACGCTTGATGTGCCTGGTCTTCTTGTGAAACCTGGGCTCCTTGGCAAGTGCAATAGCTCCAGTGTAGTCACAGAAGAGTGTGATCGGCCCCGACGCATTGGGTATGACTCCTAGGTCGGCGATGAACTCCTTCACCCAGATAGCTTCATGCGCTGCCTCCGAGGCTGCCATGTACTCCGCTTCACATGTAGATCCCGTAGCGACGCTCTGCTTGCAACTGCACCAGCTTACTGCCCCACCATTCAAAATATACACGTATCCGGTTTGTGACTTAGAGTCATCCAGATCTGTGTCGAAGCTAGCGTCGATGTAATCCTTTACGACGAGCTCTTTGTCACCTCCATATACGAGAAACATATCCTTAGTCCTTTTCAGGTACTTAAGGATCTTCTTGACCGCTGTCCAGTGTGCCATGCCGGGATTACTTTGGTACCTTCCTACCAAACTTATGACAAGGTTTATATCAGGTCTGGTACAGGTCATGGCATACATGATAGACCCTATGGCTGAGGCATAGGGGACGACACTCATCTTTTCTCTATCTTCTGCCGTGGTCGGACATTGAGCCGAGCTCAATTTCACTCCTTGTAACACAGGCAAGAACCCCTTCTTTGACTGATCCATATTGAACTTCTTCAATATCTTATCAAGGTATGTGCTTTGTGAAAGACCTATGAGGCCTCTTGATCTATCTCTATAGATCTTGATGCCTAATATGTAAGCAGCTTCTCCAAGGTCGTTCATTGAAAAACACTTATTCAAGTAGGCCTTAATGCTATCCAAAAGTTCTATATCATTTCCCATCAAAAGTATGTCATCCACATATAATATGAGAAATGCTACAAAGCTCCCACTCAATTTCTTGTAAACGCAGGCTTCTCCATAAGTCTGCATAAACCCAAACGCTTTGATCATCTCATTAAAGCGAATGTTCCAACTCCGAGATGCTTGCACCAGCCCATAGATGGAGCGCTGGAGCTTGCATACCTTGTTAGAATTCTTAGGGTCGACAAAACCTTCCGGTTGCATCATATACAGTTCTTCCTTAAGGTGACCGTTAAGGAATGCCGTTTTGACATCCATTTGCCATATCTCATAATCATAGTATGCGGCAATTTCTAACATGATTCAGATGGACTTCAGCTTCGCTACGGGAGAGAATGTCTCATCGTAGTCAATCCCTTGAACTTGTCGATAACCCTTAGAGACAAGTCGAGCTTTATATATGGTAACATTACCATCTGCGTCCGTCTTCTTCTTAAAGATCCATTTGTTTTCTATTGCTCGCCGATCATCGGGCAAGTCTGTCAAAGTCCATACTTCGTTTTCATACATGGATCCTATCTCAGATTGCATGGCTTCAAGCCATTTGTTGGAATCTAGGCCCGCCATCGCTTCTTCATAGTTCGAAGGTTCACCGTTGTCTAACAACATGATTTCAAAGACAGGGTTGCCGTACCACTCTGGTGCGGAACGTGTCCTTGTGGACCTTCAAAGTTCAGTAGGAGCTTGATCCGAAGTATCTTGATCATCATCATTAACCTCCTCTCTTGTCGGTGCAGGCACCACAGGAACATCTTCCTGAGTTGCACTACTTACCGTTTCAAGAGGTAGTACTTCATCAAGCTCTACTTTCCTCCCACTCAATTCTTTCGAGAGAAACTCTTTCTCCAGAAAGGACCCATTCTTGGCAACAATGATCTTGCCCTCGGATCTTAAGTAGAAGGTATACCCAATGATCTTGCATTTTTCCGACTTGGGTTCGAGCTTCTCAGGTTGAAGTTTCTTGACATAAGCATCGCATCCCCAAACTTTTAGAAACGACAGCTTAGGTTTCTTCCCAAACCATAATTCATATGGTGTCGTCTCAACGGATTTAGACGGTGCCCTATTTAAAGTGAATGTAGCTGTCTTTAGAGCGTATCCCCAAAATGATAGCGGTAAATCGGTAAGTGACATCATAGATCGCACCATATCCAATAGAGTGCGATTACGATGTTCGGACACACCGTTACGCTGAGGTGTTCCAGGCGGCGTGAGTTGTGAAATGATTCCACATTTCCTTAAGTCCGTACCAAATTCGTGACTTAAATATTCTCCCCCACGATCTGATCGTAAGAACTTTATCTTTCGGTCACGTTGATTCTCTACCTCATTCTGAAATTCCTTGAACTTTTCAAAGGTCTCAGACTTGTGTTTCATCAAGTAGACATACCCATATCTACTCAAGTCATCATTGAGAGTGAGAACATAACGATATCCTCCGCGAGCCTCAACGCTCATTGGACCGCACACATCAGTATGTATGATTTCCAATAAGTTGGTTGCTCGCTCCATTGTTCCAGAGAACGGAGTCTTGGTCATTTTTCCCATGAGTCATGGTTCGCATGTGTCAAACGATTCATAATCTAGAGACTCTAAAAGTCCATCAGCATGGAGCTTCTTCATGCGCTTGACACCAATGTGACCAAGGCAGCAGTGCCACAAGTATGTGGGACTATCGTTATCAACTTTACATCTTTTGGTATTCACACTATGAATATGTGTAACATTATGCTCGGGATTCAATAAGAATAAACCATTCACCAGCGGGGCATGACCATAAAACATATCTCTCATATAAATAGAACAACCATTATTCTCGGATTTAAATGAGTAGCCATCTCGAATTAAATGAGATCCTGATACAATGTTCATGCTCAAAGCTGGTACTAAATAACAATTATTGAGGTTTAAAACTAATCCCGTAGGTAAATGTAGAGGTAGCGTGCCGACGGCGATCACATCGACCTTGGAACCATTCCCGACGCGCATCGTCACCTCGTCCTTCGCCAGTCTCCGCTTATTCCGTAGCTCCTGCTTTGAGTTACAAATATGAGCAACTGCACCGGTATCAAATACCCAGGAGCTACTACGAGCACTGGTAAGGTACACATCAATTACATGTATATCACATATACCTTTGGTTTTGCTGGCCTTCTTGTCCGCTAAGTACTTGGGGCAGTTCCGCTTCCAGTGACCACTTCCCTTGCAATAAAAGCACTCAGTCTCAGGCTTGGGTCCATTGTTTGACTTCTTACCAGCAACTGGCTTACCGGGCGCGGCAACTCCCTTGCCGTCCTTCTTGAAGTTCTTCTTACCCTTGCCTTTCTTGAATTAGTGGTTTTATTCACCATCAACACTTGATGTTCCTTTTTGATCTCTACCTCCGCTGATTTCAGCATTGAATATACCTTAGGAACGGTCTTTTCCATCCCCTGCATATTGAAGTTCATCACAAAGCTCTTGTAGCTCGGTGGAAGCGACTGACAGATTCTATCAATGACCGCGTCATCCGGGAGATTAACTCCCAGCTGAGTCAAGCGGTTGTGCAACCCAGACATTTTGAGTATGTGCTCATTGACAGAACTATTTTCCTCCATCTTACAGCTGAAGAACTTGTCGGAGACTTCATATCTCTCGACCCGGGCATGAGCTTGGAAAACCATTTTCAGCTCTTCGAACATCTCATATGCTCCGTGTTGCTCAAAACGCTTTTGGAGCCCCGGTTCTAAGCTGTAAAGCATGCCGCACTGAATGAGGGAGTAATCATCAGCACGAGACTGCCAAGCGTTCATAACGTCTTGGTTCTCTGGGATTAGTGCTTCACCTAGCGGAGCTTCTATGACATAATCTTTCTTGGCTGCTATGAGGATGATCCTCAAGTTCCGGACCCAGTCCGTATAGTTGCTACCATCATCTTTCAGCTTGGTTTTCTCTAGGAACGCGTTGAAGTTGAGGTGGACATGAGCGTTGGCCATTTGATCTACAAGACATTTTGCAAAGGTTTTTAGACTAAGTTCATGACAATTAGGTTCATCTAATCAAATTATTTAATGAACTCCCACTTAGACAGACATCCCTCTAGTCATCTAAGTGAAACATGATCCGAGTCAACTAGGCCGTGTCTGATCATCACGTGAGACGGACTAGTCATCATCGGTGAACATCTTCATGTTGATCGTATCTTCTATACGACTCATGCTCGACCTTTCGGTCTTCCGTTTTCCGAGGCCATGTCTGTACATGCTAGTCTTGTCAAGTCAACCTAAGTGTATTGCGTGTGTAAATATGGCTTACACCCGTTGTATTCGAACGTTAGGATCTATCACACCCGATCATCACGTGGTGCTTCGAAACAATGAACCTTCGCAATGGTGCACAGTTAGGGGAACACTTTTCTTGAAATTATTTCGAGGGATCATCTTATTTAAGCAGCCGTCGTTGTAAGCAAATAAGATGCAAAACATGATAAACATCACATGCAATCAAACAGTGACATGATATGGCCAATATCATATTGCTCCTTTGATCTCCATCTTCGGGGCGCCATGATCATCTCCGTCACCGGCATGACACCATGATCTCCATCATCATGATCTCCATCATCGTGTCTTCATGAAGTTGTCACGCCAACGACTACTTCTACTTCTATGGCTAACGCGTTTAACAATAAAGTAAAGTAATTTACATGGCGTTCTTCAATGACACACAGGTCATACAAAAAATAAAGACAACTCCTATGGCTCCTGCCGGTTGTCATACTCATCGACATGCAAGTCGTGATTCCTATTACAAGAACATGATCATCTCATACATCACATATATCATTCATCACATCCTTTGGCCATATCACATCACAAAGCACTTGCTGCAAAAACAAGTTAGACGTCCTCTAATTGTTGTTGCAACTTTTTATGTGGCTTCTATAGGTGTTCTAGCAAGAACGTTTTTTACCTACGTAAAACTACAATGTGATATGCCAATTTCTATTTACCCTTCATAAGGACCCTTTTCATCGAATCTGCTCCAACTAAAGTGGGAGAGACAGACACCCGCTAGCCACCTTATGCAACTAGTGCATGTCAGTCGGTGGAACCTGTCTCACGTAAGCGTACGTGTAAGGTCGGTCCGGGCCGCTTCATCCCATGATGCCGCCGAAGCAAAATAAGACTAGTAGTGGAAAGAAAATTGACAACATCTACGCCCACAACTGCTTTGTGTTCTACTCGTGCATAGTAACTACGCATAGACCTAGCTCATGATGCCACTGTTGGGGAACGTTGCATAAAATAAAAAATTTCCTACGTTCACCAAGATCAATCTATGGAGTCATCTAGCAACGAGAAAGAGGAGTGCATCTACATACCCTTGTAGATCGCGTGCGGAAGCGTTCAAGAGAACGGGGTTGAGGGAGTCGTACTCGACGTGTCCAAATCACCGGAGATCCTAGCGCCGAACGGACGGCACCTCCGCGTTCAACACACGTACGGTTGGGAAGACGTCTCGTCCTTCTTGATCCAGCAAAGGGGAAGGAGAGGTTGATGAAGATCCAGCAGCACGACGGCGTGGTGGTGGATGCAGCAGTGATCACAGCAGGGCTTCGCCAAGCTTCTGCGAGAGGGAGAGGTGGTGCGTGGGGAGATGGAGGCGCCAGGGACTTGGGTGCGGCTGCCCTCCCTCCCCCTCTTTATATAGGCCCCCTGGGGGGCGCCGGCCCTAGGAGATGAGATCTCCAAGGGGGGCGGCGGCCAAGGGGGTGGCTTGCCCCCAAGGCAAGTGGAGGCACCCCCCATCCCTAGGGTTTCCAACCCTAGGCGTAGGGGGGCCCAAGGGGGGGCGCACCAGCCCACCAGGGGCTGGTTCCCCTCGCACTTCAGCCCACGGGGCCCTCCGGGATAGGTGGTCCCACCCGGTGGACCCCCGGGATCCTTCCCGTGGTCCCGGTACAATACCGTGACCCCCGAAACTTTCCCGATGGCTGAAACTACACTTCCTATATATAATTCTTCACCTCCGGACCATTCCGGAACTCCTCGTGACGTCCGCGATCTCATCCGGCACTTCGAACAACTTTCGGGTTACTGCATACTCATATCTCTACAACCCTAGCGTCACCGAACCTTAAGTGTGTAGACCCTACGGGTTCGGGAGACATGCAGACATGACCGAGACGCCTCTTCGGTCAATAACCAACAGCGGGATATGGATACCCATGTTGGCTCCCACATGCTCCTCGACGATCTCATCGGATGAACCACGATGTCGAGGATTCAATCAATCCCGTATACAATTCCCTTTGTCAATCGGTACGTTACTTGCCCGAGACTCGATCGTCTGTATCCCAATACCTCGTTCAATCTTGTTACCGACAATTCACTTTACTCGTACCATAATGCATGATCCCGTGACCAGACACTTGGTAACCTTGAGCTTATTATGATGATGCATTACCGAGTGGGCCCAGAGATACCTCTCCGTCATACGGAGTGACAAATCCTAGTCTCGATTCTTGCCAACCCAACAGACACTTTCGGAGATACCTGTAGTGCACCTTTATAGTCACCCAGTTAGGTTGTCACGTTTGGCACACCCAAAGCACTCCTACGGTATCCGGGAGTTGAACAATCTCATGGTCTAAGGAAATGATACTTGACATTTGGAAAAGCTCTAGCGAAACGAACTACACGATCTTTGTGCTATGCTTAGGATTGGGTCTTGTCCATCACATCATTCTCCTAATGATGTGATCCCGTTATCAATGACATCCAATGCCCATAGTCAGGAAACCATGACTATCTGTTGATCAACGAGCTAGTCAACTAGAGGCTCACTAGGGACTTGTTGTGGTCTATGTATTCACACATGTATTACAATTTCCGGATAATACAGTTATAGCATAAACAATAGACAATTATCATGAACAAAGAAATATAATAATAACCATTTTATTATTGCCTCTAGGGCATATTTCCAACACCTCCGCATTTAGCACATGTTCATCTCAATGACGTCCCTCGTGCTCTTGATCTAGTTGAGGAGGAGGGTGAGTTCTGTCAGCACGACGGCATGGCAACGGTGATGATATTATTACCGGCGCAGGGCTTCGCCTAAGCACTACAGCGATATGATCGAGGTGTGTTACTGTGGAGGGGGGCACCGCACACGGCTAAGGCAAAACTTGGTGTATCCTAGGGTGCCCCCGTGCCCCCGTATATAAAAGGAGGGAGGAGGAGGAGGCCAGCCCTAGAGGGGGCGCACCAAGGGGGGAGTCCTACTTGGACTCCCGGTCCAAGTAGGATTCACCGCCCCTTTCCTATTCCAACTAGGAGAAGGAGGGAAGGGGGAAAAAGGGAGAAGGAAGGAGGGGGGCACCGCCCCCTCCTAGTCCAATTGGGATCAGCCCATTGGGGGAACGACCACCCCTTGAGGCCCTTCTATCCTTTACCGTAAAGCCCATTAAGGCCCAACAACTCCCCGGGGGGTTCCGGTAACCTCCCGGTACTCCGAAAAATACCCAAACTTCTCCGAAACTATTCTGATGTCCGAATATAGCCTTCCAATATATCAATCTTTATGTCTCGGCCATTTCGAGACTCCTCGTCACGTCCATGATCTCATTCGGGACGCTGAACAAACTTCATTCATCAAAAATACATAACTCATAATACAAATTGTCATCGAATGTTAAGCATGCGGACCGTATGGGTTCGAGAACTATGTAGACATCATCGAGACGCATCTTCGATCAATAACCAATAGCGGAACCTGGATGCTCATATTGGCTCCTACATATTCTATGAAAATCTTTATCGGTCAAACTGCATAACAACATACGTTGTTCCCTTTGTCATCGATATGTTACTTGCCCTAGATTGGATCGTGGGTATCATCATACCTATTTCAATCTCGTTACCGGCAAGTCTATTTACTCGTTCTGTAATACTTCATCCCGCAACTAACTCATTAGTCACATTGCTTGCAAGGCTTATAGTGATGAGCATTGCCGAGAGGGCCCAAAGATACCTCTCCGATACACAGAGTGACAAATTCTAATCTCGATCTATGCCAATCCAACAAACACCTTCGGAGACACCTGTAGAGCATATTTATAATCACCCAGTTATGTTGTGACGTTTGATAACACAAGGTGTTCCTCTGGTATTCGGGAGTTGCATAATCTCATAGTATGAGGAACATGTATAAGTCATGAAAAAAGTAGTAGCAATGAAACTATAATGATCATAATACTAAGCTAACGGATGGGTCTTGTCCATCACATCATTCTCCTAATGATGTGATCTCGTTCATCAAATGACAACACTTGTCTATGGTTAGGAAACATAACCATCTTTGATTAACGAGCTAGTAAAGTAGAGGCATACTAGGGACACTTTGTTTTGTCTATGTATTCACACATGTACTAAGTTTCTTTTTAATAAAATTCTAGCATGAATAATAAACATTTATCATGATATAAGGAAATAAATAATAACTTTATTATTGCCTCTAGGGCATATTTACTTCAATCGGCAACATGCAACTCCAACTCCATCTTCTACCCCTCAATTCTTTTCAATTTTTCTTTCAAATACTTCTTTTCTTTTTCAACTAAATTTAACCGCTCGACAATGGGGTCGGTTGGAATTTCCAGTTCACATACCTCCTAGATAGAAATATCTATGTCAACTAGATGGGCATAATTTGTCATAAACGTGAAATGCAACAAATAGTTATAAAAGAGAATATACCACATCCAAATCATAACCCGGACGAGGGCCAACAGGGACGGATATCAAAACCATGGCACTATGTATAACAAACAACATATAGGTAAGATAATTATACAAGTAACTATATATCTAAATCACACAAACATGATTGTTTTTATATTAAAAAGGTAAGAACAAGAGGCTCACCACAAGGTGGAGTTGGCGACGGGATGGTGCGGGCGATCGATGGTGGTTAGGACGGAGACGGGAAGGCACTAAGTAAACCACACCTACATATGCAAACTAAGAGTTAGTTTGACCTCATATTGCATATAAATCAAATACTACCACATATAATTCCTCCCAAAATAAAACCCACAAATCACTATATTTATAGAGCATTGCAAGAGCTAATCTAGCAATGAGAGATGAATGGACAAAATTTCTAACCTTTGTGATCACTTGGATGGATGGGGTGCCTCCAAATCTTCATAAATTTTGGCAAAAATGGAATGTGAGCTCGAGAGGAAGAGGAAGAGAACAAAGGAGAGGAAAGGGGAAGAACAGAGCGCTCGGGCTGGATGAAGGAGTTTATATAGGAAGACCTTTAGTACCGGTTTGTTAGATGAACTGGGACTAAAGGTGCATCTCTAATCTAGGTTCGTGGCATAAACCGGTACTAGAGGTGTTGGTGGAGCCCCAGCCTGAAAAAAGCCTGTCACCACCTCTTTAGTACCGGTTAGTGGCACGAACCGGAACTAAAGATTCGTCATGAACTGATACTAATGCGAGCCGCCTGCCTAACCGTTGGAACCGACACTAATGACCACATTAGTGCCGGTTCAAATACAAATCGGGACTAATGAGCTTCACATTAGGCCCTTTTTCTACTAGTGAAATCGGGTCGGCCGGACCAGAGGCGCGGAGGCTGGCGAGCACCTGCGGGACGGCCACACAAGAGGGCGGCGCCTCAGGCTTGTGGAGGAGGGGTCGAGGGAGCAAGATGAAGGACGTTGAGGACCGCAGTGTGAGCGCCATGGATTTGATACGCCCTTGGAGCGGAAGAAGGGGCGACAGAGATGCTTGGAGGGGGAGGATGGACTGCAATCTTCAGCTCTAGCTCAGGTCATCACTTCCGTCCTCAAGAAAGTCGGCGGCCTGCAGATCGTGGACTCAGCATCACCTACACAGGACACAGGTAAATTTCCTTTCCTTCTTGTGTTGCTCCCATCCGATGCAAATTAAGTTGGGAGAAAGCTGAGAGCAAATCCATTCTGTTTAACTAAAATTATTTTCATGCTATTGTCAATCTTGTGCTCACAGTGCGAAGTACGTACTCCCTCCATCCCAAAATAAATGTCTTAACTTTATACTGACTTTAGTACAAAATTGTACTAAGAACAATACACTTATGAGTACTAAACTTGGAGTGTCGGACCAATTGATCTGTTGTCTGCTCACTCTCTAGCTTTGACATTTGGATGGTTATTTCTGCACTTTTGTCATAGAATTAAAATTGATTTTTGGGATTCCTATCATCATACTTAAATTGAAGGATAGCTGAGAGGTCATACGAGAATGATGCTTGCGGACATTGTGCATAGATAATTCTATGAACATTTAATTGGGGAGATGGAGTAGCATTCAGTCAACGGTATATACAAGTTCAAATAAAAATCACTTGCAACTTGGAAGTCTAACACACATGACATAAAACTCGCGAGAACAAAATAGATTACGTTGGCTTCAGTATATTGGGAAAGAATTGATTTTGTCCTGTCATCAAACTAGAGTCAGAGGTTCCAATGCTCTCTTGCAGTGTGGGATTCAGCGCAGAAAGTTGACGTTGTAAATATATATATACATGTGATTTGTTGGATCACCCTGTGTAGAAAATTAGAAAAGTTTATGTTGAGTATATTGATTATTAAGAAAGACGAGATAGACTAGGATTTGTTCTGGCCTGTCTTGTACTTCAAGTAGATCATTGTACTCCTATATATATACCCACAAGGCTCAAGCAATACAACAAACTATTCCACCAATCCTCTCTCCCTTCTAACATGTTATCAGTTTCCGGGTTCTAAACCCTTGCTACCGCCGCTTCCACACCCGCTCGCCGCCCTCGGGGCGGTCGGCCTCCATGACCGCCGCCTGGGGCCGCGCCGCCCGTACCTAGGGTTCGTCCGCTGGTCGTGTTGACCAGCTGCCCTAGAGAGTCTTTTTCCCGAGCCCTTGCTCTGGGTTTTCCTCTCTCCTGCTGGTCACCTTGATCGACGCGTTTTCTTTTTTGTTTTCCGATCTATTCTTGATTGGTTCGTGTCGCCATCCGCCATCGTCGACACCCCGCGCCTCTACTCCGACACCGGCGCGACCGGCCGGCTGCTTCACCGGCCCGGCGGCCTCGCGCGACAGGCGGTCCCTCAAGGCCATCGTCCGCATGCTGGCCCGCCCGTCGCCCTGCGCCGGCCGTCACCGCTCTGCTCCGACCGGGACACCTACATCGCCTACACCCGGCGGCCTCATGCCATGCGGCGGCCAATCATAGCCGCCGCTCGCGTGTCGGCCCGCCAATCGATCCATGCCACCCGCCTCCGTCGCGTCTGCATGTTGGCTCTGCGGTTTGCCTTGCCAGCCTCATCCCCAGCTGCGTCGGGCCGGCTGAGTCAGGCCCGTCGGCTGCCTTGAGCTCGGGCGCCGCTGCTCCGTTGGTCGCTCGGGCCTCACTGCCCAGGCGTCGGTGCTGCTTTGGTGGCCTGCGTGACGGTGCTGGCGCGCTTGTCTGCATGTCGTCCCACGGCGTCGTCCATCATCGCCCGCTTCATCTCGAACTCCGCCGCCACCCTGCCTCAACCGAGCGGCGTCCCCGACCTCGCGCGCGATCGAATTGATCACCTGCCCGCCATCGCGATTCGCCTCAACTACGTCGTGCGACCGACCTGGCCCGTCGATTGCGCGCGCCTTCGCAGGCCCCGTGAAGACTGTCCCGAGTTCAGCGTGCCCCTCTACCGATCGAGCAATGGGCTGCCACCGCGTCGCCCCATCAGGCCGCAGCATCGCCGCCCCGTGGTTCTTCTCCCGGCTGCACCGACCAGCGTCATCGCAGCGTCGCCCCTTCGGGTCGTAGTGTCGCAGCCCTCGGTCCCCTGCCGCCCCGAGGCCGTCCGCTCTAGGCCGTCCCGTGGCTGCACCGACCCTCGCGCCGCCGCTCCATTGCCCCGTCGGGCCATAGTGAGCGTGGCACGCGGTCCACGCTGCCGTCCCGAGACCGTTCCAACGGTTGCAACGACCCGAGTTTCGCTGCTGCGCCGCCCCTTCAGGCCATAGCCCGCGGCCCGTGGTCCTTGCAGCCGCCCCGAGGTCTTCCCGCCGTCGCCCCGACCTGCCCGCCGCCGCTGCGTCGACCCTTCGGGCCATAGCGCCGCAGCCCGTGGTCCACTGCCGTCGACTTCTCGTGGCATGTGCCGCGCCGCCTCTTTGGCACAGGAATGTCACTGACCGCGCCGGTCTTCGTCACGCTATTAGGGTTCTTTGCCTACTTCGAGCACCGCCACCGCGCTCCTAACCTAGCCACCATCGTGCCGCTCTACTTTGGCCGCTGCCGCTGCTACCCCCGTAGCCGCCGCTGTCGCCCGTCCACCTTCTTCGTCTTTGTCTAGCACCAGCCCGTCGCCAGCGTCGCCGTCATCTCCCCCGACCACTTTGTCTACTCCGACAACCGCGTGCGACTTTGACCCCATGCTTATTGGCGCCGCAACCGTCGTCGAGTTCTTCTCTGCTGACCCCTCCGACTTCTTTCACATGGCGTACAGCTCATGCAGGTCTACGCATGCCCAGTGCTGGCAACACCGATGCATGCCTTCATCCACGACGTGTCCCCGGGCCTGGCAAGCCTGGTGGGGCACTTCATCAACTGCATCTTCGTCCATCTACGCATGCCCGATGCTGGCAACACTGGTGCGTGCCTTCGTCCATAACGTGTCCCTGGGCTTGGCAAACCCGCCGCGACGCCTCATCAACACCATCTTCTCTCTGGCGCACCCCTACATTGACATCACTGCGCCCATGCTAACTCGGCACCTCCTTGTGCCCGCGGCTCCACGGCGACTTCCTCGACACCGGCTACCCCGACTCGACATCGACCACGGCATTCTTCGCACGGCTACCTCGACCACGGCTCCACCACCCACGCTCTCGGCTACCTCGACAACGACACAAAGGGCTACCGCCTTGCTTGAGCAACCTCGTTGGTTTCCACTCCATCCACGACTTCCGTGATGCGTCGACCGTTACGACTGTGGGGGGTGTCCGTCGGCTTGCCTTCGTATTCTTTTCCAGTCTCACCGTCTGTGTCGCTACCGTTGTGACTGCGGGGGGATGTTGAGTATATTGATTATTAGGAAAGACGAGATAGACTAGGATTTGTTCTGGCTTGTATTGTACTCCAAGTAGATCATTGTACTCTTATATATATATATGCCCACGAGGCTCAAGCAATACAACAAATTATTCCACCAATCCTCTCTCCCTTCTAACAGTTTAGTTTCATTGAAGTTCTGAAACTATACTTGAAATGAAAGTGTGGACTGCTTGTAGCACCGGAGTATTGCGTGGTTCTTAGATCTGCGGTGGCATATTGGGATGGTATGCCCACTTGATTGTAACATTGAAGCATTTAGGATATATATTCCTTTCGGTTGATGGAGGAAGTCTTGATTTTCTCTTGTCATCGAACCAGAGTTAGAGGCCCAATGGCCCCTTGCAGCAAGGTGTACATGTTATTTCTCGGATGACCCAGTGGAGAAAGCAAAGTTCAGTTGCACTGAGGTTTAAAAAATAGGAAAACTTGAAAGTGTCGACTGCTTCTGCCATTGTTGTATTGTATGGTTGGAATCCAGCCAACAGTTATTGGGTGTGTGGTTGCATAGGGATGACATTACCAATTGATGGCTGCATTGAAGCACTTAGCATATGTACTGTAAATGTGTAATTGATATGCAGCCATTTGATTCGTGAAAAATTCCATAGGACCCTATAGAAAATTATAGAGAAAGGTCGGTACAGATGTGGTTTTATAAGAAACAAGTGACAGAGTATTATAGCTGTTGACGGGTCATGAGGTTGTAATTGTATAATATCATTTGTGTTCTTTTTCTTCTTTAAAATTGCTTTCTTCAAAGGTCCCTGTCGAAAATGATAGTGAAAGTCCAGCACGTTGAATGTTCTATAGGAATAAAGTGACAAAATATTACACCATTGAGGGTCCATGAGGCTCTAGTTGCACAGTATCATCTGTGTTCTTTTTCTTCTTTGAAGTTGCTTTCTCAAAATCCACCAACGGGTCTTTTTGATCCTTTCACACTCTTCTCCTTGACCTTCACACCTTTTGGTTTTGCAAGCCCCTCACGGTCTTTTGAAATTCTACTAGAGGGGATGTTTACTCCTGCCACTATAATGCTAAATATCAGTCTTTGTTCAACAATAGTCTAGGCAATTATTGTTAGTATAGTTTGTACCCTCTTTAGTACAGGAGTTACCCAAATATGGATCAGCACTAGACAAATCTTGATCAGTGCTAACCAAATCTTGATCAGTGCCAACCAAATCTGGATCAGCTCTAATCTTCAAGCATTTCACCACATCGTGTGCTAATTGCTCTGCACATTTAGCAGCCTTATAGTATGATTCTTCTGACTCAGCGGCATGAGCAGCTATTTTCACCAATATTCTGCACAGTTCATTGTAGCGATTAGACATTCTTGCTTTTAGGTTATCATGCGGGTTGCATTTGCTTGTTATATCTAGAACTTTGGCATCAATTTTCCGTCTTTTCAAGATATATTCTCCCCAGGGATATGCTTGATATTATCAATATCAAGTACAGAGCAAAGAATTCCGGCAAACTCAAACCTTTTGCAACTGCAGCTAACCTTTTTTTCTGTTGGAATGAATCTAACGACATGTTCGCGTTGTGTGCGATGAAATTTCACTACATAAATCTTCAGCTCTGTATCACTTTCATCACAAATCAACGTGTCGTAGTTCATAGTCCGAAGCACTTGATCTTCAACCATCTTGAATATTGCTGGAGTATATGTAGCTGCAGCTTGTTTTAACGTATAGCTAGATTTAGCCTTCAACTTGGGAGTAGTCTGTGTTGCTTTAAAGTCATACTTCTCCTCTTCACACCCTTTATCCGAAACTAGCCGTTCAAAATGCTCAAAGAAAGTAAGCATGTCATATTTAATACTAATGTATCTCTTTAGTTCATTGTTCATGCTTTCACTTCTTTGGGTAGCGCTCATGTGGCCAGAGAACATATTTTTACCATACACTAGTGCCCAGTGTTCCCTTTTCTCAAACAGCCTTTGCAGCCGTTCATTGTCACGCGGACCATACTTATCAATCATTTTATCCCATGCACCTACAAATTCATCCTCCTCTTCTATATCATATATACAGTGCTGAAAATCAACGTTGAATTTCTTATATTCGTCAACAACTCCGGCGAGGTGGTTGCAAGCATTTTGATTTATATGCCACACACAAAGTCTATGGTGAGAGTGAGGGAAGACTTCACGAATTGCATTTGCCATTGCCGCATGTTCATCGGTGATAATTGTACGTGGATGTTTTCCTGACATAACTTTTAGGAAAGTTCTGAAAAGCCAACCAAAACTAGCAGCGGTTTCATGATCGAGAAGTGTAACACCAAAGACAATAGTAATCTGATGATTGTTCAACCTGACAATCAAACCAAATGGACGCCCATCATCTAGTTTTCTGTATGTGGTATCAAAGCGACAAAGCATATAACATCACCGGATATTACATAGTCATAAACCATGTTGGAGTCGGCCCAAAAAATATTACTTATCAACTCATCATCATCCACTTGAATTGAATAGAAAAAGTTTACATCTTCCGAGATCTTTTTCTCCATGTATTCTAATACTCCCCATGTGTCACCTACCTTCGCTTTTATTGTTTTCTTTGACTACAAACAATTTTTCATATCTTGAGGTGTAAAGCCAAGGTTTTCACTTCCACCTGCTTCTTTGGCCATCAAATTGATTGTTGATTATTTGAAATGCGAACTGGCTTTGCGACCTCTGCATTTGCTATCTGTGCTTCTATCACTTTTCTTTGTGATCTCAAGTATTGGGCCTACTGTAACTGAATGTGTCCTCTCTTTTTTCTTCTTGCAGATAGCTGATACGTCACCAACGTATATATAATTTTTTATTGTTCCATGCTATTATATTACCCCTTTTGGATGTTTCTGGGCTTTATTTTACACATTTATATCATTTTTGGGACTAACCTACTAACTGGAGGCCTAGCCCGTATTGCTGTTTTTTTGCCTATTTCAGTATTTCGAAGAAAAGGAATATCAAACGGAGTCCAAACGGAATGAAACCTTCGGGAGCGTGGTTTTTGGAACGAACGTGATCTAGAGGACTTGGAGTGCAAGCCAAGAAGCAGCCGAGGCGGCCACGAGATAGGAGGGTGTGCCCACCCCCTCTGGGTGCGCCCACTGTCTCGTCGGCCCCTCGGGCGGCCACCAACATACTTCTTCATCCTATATATACCCACGTACCCCGAAAACATCCAGGGAGCCAACGAAAACCAATTTTCACCGCCGTAACCTTCTATATCCGCGAGATCCCATCTTGGAGCCTTCACCGGTGCTCCACTGGAGGGGGAATCGATCATGGAGGGCTTCTACATCAACACCATAGCCCCTCCGATGAGTTGTGAGTAGTTTACCACAGACCTTCGGGTCCATAGTTATTAGCTAGATGGCTTCTTCTCTCTTTTTGGATCTCAATACAATGTTCTCCCCCTCTCTTGTGCAGATCTATTCGATGTAACTCTTTTTGCGGTGTGTTTGTCGAGATCCGATGAATTGTGGGTTTATGATCAAGTTTATCTATGAGAAATATTTGAGTCTCCTCTAAATTCTTTTATGTATGATTGAGTTATCTTTGCAAGTCTCTTCGAATTATCAGTTTGGTTTGCCCTACTAGATTGATCTTTCTTGCCATGGGAGAAGTGCTTAGCTTTGGGTTCAATCTTGCGGTGTCCTTACCCAGTGACAGAAAGGGTTGCAAGGCACGTATTGTATTGTTGCCATCGAGGATAAAAAGATGGGGTTTATATCATATTGCTTGAGTTTATCCCTCTACATCATGTCATCTTTCTTAATGCGTTACTCTGTTCTTATGAACTTAATACTCTAGATGCATGCTGGATAGCGGTTGATGTGTGGAGTAATAGTAGTAGATGCAGGCAGGAGTCAGTCTACTTGTCACGGATGTGATGCCTATATACATGATCATGCCTAGATAATCTCATAATTATTCTCTTTTCTATCAATTGCTCGGCAGTAATTTGTTCACCCACCGTAATACTTATGCTATCTTGAGAGAAGCCACTAGTGAAACCTATGGCCCCCGGGTCTATCTTTTATCATATAAGCTTTCTATCTACTTTTATTTGCATCTTTACTTTTCACATCTATATTATAAAATAACAAAAATATATTTATCTTATCATACTATCTCTATCAGATCTCACTTTCGCAAGTGGCCGTGAAGGGATTGACAACCCCTTTATTCCGTTGGTTGCGAGTTCTTTGTTTGTTTGTGTAGGTGCGTGGGACTTTTGAGGAGCCTCCTACTGGATTGATACCTTGGTTCTCAAAAACTGAGGGAAATACTTACGCTACTTTGCTGCATCACCCTTTCCTCTTCAAGGAAAACCAACACAATCTCAAGACGTAGCAAGAAGGATTTCTGGCGCCGTTGTCAGGGAGGTCTTCGATCAATTCAAGACATACCAAGTACCCATCAAAAACTCATCTCCCTCGCATTTACATTATTTGCCATTTGCCTCTCGTTTTCCTCTCCCACACTTCACCCTTGCCGTTTTATTTGCCCTCTCTTTCCCAATCTCCTCCTCTCTTTTTCACTTGCTTTCTTCTTCCTCGCTTTTGTTTGGCGTCATGTCTGAAATTGGGGAAATTATCGTCGATATGGACAATAATGATAACATGGAAAATTCTGAGGCCCCGACTGAAGAACCCCCTATCTTGCATACTAAAAAGTTTCGAATCGGTAGTGGTAACACTATTGGAAAGGGTGTTATTCAAGATTTCTTTACTTGTGTCGGTGCTTTACCTTCCATGGGTGGTTCTATTCTTCATAGAACTAGTAGTCTTGCGGATGCTATCGCTATGCTTGTAGTCAAACTTGAAAGATAATTTATGCATATGCATCCTTGCATATAAAGAATTTTCCTACAATTTTCCAATATTGAGCATTCTTCCATTGAGCGCATTGTTACTATCTTTTTGGCTCATGAGTTTAGATTTATAATAAGAGAGGCCAAAGAAATCTTTGTGCACTATAGGGTGGACGCCGGTCGTCCTCCCATAGAGGCGGTCCTCTTCGATCAAGAGGAAATTAGGCGTTTTCAATCTTCGGACTATGTTGCTTTCAATGAAAATCCTAGTTGATAGAATTTCTGAACTTAATAATGATTTTGCTCTTCGAAATAATGAGCTAGGATACTCTCTTGAGTATAGGCTCATGAAATTTTGCCAAAAGAATGCTTATAGTGATGAATTAGTTGTGCATTATGAAGGGCCAAAAGAAGAACCCGTTCCTCCTGTGATTGATCTTGGGGACTTTTGTCCCGCTAAATTTAGCCCGTTTGATTACTTTTGCTTGCCTCAAAGAAAACTTGCTGCTGAACGTAGAGAATATGAGATGAGTTTTGAAGATCTATCTTATTATTATGGCACTACTTAGATCTATCTTCGCTTTTATGCCTAGCTAGGGGCGTTAAACGATAGCGCTAGTTGGGAGGCAACCCAATTTTATTTGTGTTTTTTGTTTTTGTTTCTGTTTAGCAATAAATTTTGCATCTACCTTCTGCTAGATGTATTTTTATGTTTTAATTGGTGTTTGTGCCAAGTAGAACCTATGGTGATATTTAATTTGATTCTGCTGAAAAACAGAAACTTTGCGTGCACGAAATTAGTTTTGTTAAATCACAAAAACGTGATTTGGCGTTGATTATTTTTTCTTCTGATCAATAGATAAATTTCCCAGGACTTCCTATTTTTTTAGGATTTTTAAAGTTCCAGAAGTTTGCGTTAGTTACAGATTGCTACAGACTGTTCTGTTTTTGACAGATTCTGTTTTTCGTGTGTTGTTTGCTTATTTTGATGCATCTATGGCTAGTATTAAGTGGTATGAACCATAGAGAACTTGGAATACAGTAGGTTTAAAACCAAAATAAATAAAGAATGAGTTTATTACAGTACCTTATGTGGTGGTTTGTTTTCTTTCACTAACGGAGCTTATGAGATTTCCTGTTGAGTTTTGTGTTGTGAAGTTTTGAAGTTTTGGGTAAAGATTTGATGGACTATGGAATAAGGAGTGGCAAAAGCCTAAGCTTGGGGATGCCCATGGCAACCTAAGATATCCAAAAATAGCCAAAAGCCTAAGCTTGGGGATGCCCCGGGAAGGCATCCCCTCTTTCGTCTTTGTTTATTGGTAACTTTACTTGGAGCTATATTTTTATTCGCCACATGATATGTGTTTTTCTTGGAGCGTCGTGTATTATATTAGTATTTGCTTTTTAGTTTACCACAATCATGCTTGCTGTACACACCTTTTGGGAGAAGCCTACTTGATTGAAATTTATTAGAATATGCTATGTACTTCACTTATATCTTTTGAGCTAGATAGTTTTTGCCCTAGTGCTTCACTTATATCTTTTAGAGCACGGCGGTGACTTAATTTTGTAGAAATTGCTAGTCTCTCATGCTTCACTTATATTATTTTGAGAGTCTTTTAGAACAGCATGGTATTTGCTTTGGTTATAAAATTGGTCTTAGAATGGTAGGCATCCAAGTTGGGTATAATAAAAACTATCATAGGAAGTGAATTGGATGCTATGAGCAATTTGATACTTGATAATTGTTTTGAGATATAGAGGTAGTGATATTAAAGTCATGCTAGTGGGGTAATTATGAATTTAAAGAATGCTTGTGTTGAAGTTAGCAAGTCCCGTAGCATGCACGTATGGTTAAAGTTGTGTAACAAATTTGAAACATGAAGTGTACTTGGATTGTGCATCCTTATGTGTGGCGGTCGGGGACGAGCGGTGGTCTTTTCCTACCAATCTATCCCTCTAGGAGCATGCGTGTAGTGCTTGGTTTTTGATGACTTCTAAATTTTTTCAATAAGTATATGAGTTCTTTTGACTAATGTTGAGTCCATGGATTATACGCACTTTTACCTTTCCACTATTGCTAGCCTCTTCGGTACCGTGCATTGCCCTTTCTCACCTTGAGAGTTGGTGCAAACTTCGTCGGTGCATCCAAACCCCGTGATACGATACGCTCTATCACACATAAACCTCCTTATATCTTACTCAAAACAGCCACCATACCTACCTATTATGGCATTTCCATAGCCATTCCGAGGTATATTGCCATGCAACTTTCCACCGTTCCGTTCATCATCATGACATACATTACTTTTGTCATATTGCCATTGCATGATCATGTAGTTGACATCGTATTTGTGGCAAAGCCACCATGCATAATTTTTCATACATGTCACTCTTGATTCATTGCACCATCCCGGTACACCGCCGGAGGCATTCATATAGAGTCATATCTTGTTCTAGTTTCGAGTTGTAATTCATGTGTTGTAATCAATAAAAGTGTGATGATCATCATTATTAGAGCATTGTCCCAAAGAAGAAAAAAAGAAAAAAAAGAAAGGCCAAAAGAAAAAAAAGAAAGGCCCAGAAAAAAGAAAAAAAAAGAAAGGCCCAGAAAAAAGAAAAAAAAGAAAAAGAAAAAAAAAGTAAATAAAAAGGGGCAATGTTACTATCTCTTTTTCCACACTTGTGCTTCAAAGTAGCACCATGTCCTTCATATAGCGCTTCTCATATATTGTGCTTCAAAGTAGCACCATGTTCTTCATATAGCGAGTCTCATATGTTGTCACTTTGATATACTAGTGGGAATTTTTCATTATAGAACTTGGCTTGTATATTCCTACGATGGGCTTCCTCAAATGCCCTAGGTCTTCGTGAGCAAGCAAGTTGGATGCACACCCACTAGTTTTCTTTTGTTGAGCTTTCATTCATTCATAGCTCTAGTGCATCCATTGCATGGCAATCCCTACTCCTCATGTTGACATCAATTGATGGGCATTTCCGTATCCCGTTGATTATCCTCGTCAATATGAGACTTTCTCCTTTTTTTTGTCTTCTCCACACAATCCACATCATCATATTCTATTCCACCCATAGTGCTATATCCATGGCTCACGCTCATGTATTGCGTGAAGGTTGAAAAAGTTTGAGATTATTTAAGTACGAAACAATTGCTTGGCTTGTCATCGAAGGTGTAGAATTTGGGAACATTTTTGTGTGATAAAAATGAAGCATAGCCTAACTATATGATTTTATAGGGATGAACTTTCTTTAGCCATGTTATTTTGAGAAGACATGATTGCTTTGATTAGTATGCTTGAAGTATTACTATTTATTTTGTCAATATGAACTTTTATTTTGAATCATTTGGATCTAAACATTCATGCCACAATAAAAAAATTACATTGATAATTATGCTAGGTAGCATTCCACATCAAAAATTCTGTTTTTATCATTTACCTACTCGAGGACGAGTAGGAATTAAGCATGGGGATGCTTGATACATCTCCAACGTATCTATAATTTTTGATTGTTCCATGCTATTATATTACCCCTTTTGGATGTTTTTGGGCTTTATTTTACACATTTATATCATTTTTGGGACTAACCTACTAACCGGAGGCCCAGCCCGTATTGTTGTTTTTTTTGCTTATTTCAGTATTTTGAAGAAAAGGAATATCAAACGAAGTCCAAACGGAATGAAACCTTCGGGAGCGTGATTTTTGGAACGAACGTGATCCAGAGGACTTGGAGTGCAAGCCAAGAAGCAGCCGAGGCAGCCACGAGATAGGAGGGCGCGCCCAGATGGACCCTCGGGCGGCCACCGATGTACTTCTTCCTCCTATATATACCCACGTACCCCGAAAACATCCAGGGAGCCAACAAAAAACAATTTCCACCGCCGTAACCTTTTGTATCCGCGAGATCCCATCTTGAAGCCTTCGCCGGCGCTTCGCCGGAGGGGGAATCGACCACGGAGGGCTTCTACATCAACACCACAGCCCCCTCCGATGAGTTGTGAGTAGTTTACCACAGATATTCGGGTCCATAGTTATTAGCTAGATGGCTTCTTCTCTCTTTTTGGATCTCAATACAATATGCTCCCCCTCTCTTGTGGAGATCTATTCGATGTAACTCTTTTTGTGGTGTGTTTGTCGAGGTCCGGTGAATTGTGGGTTTATGATCAAGTTTATCTATGAGAAATATTTGAATCTCCTCTGAATTCTTTTATGTATGATTGAGTTATCTTTGCAAGTCTCTTCGAATTATCAGTTTGGTTTGGCCTACTAGATTGATCTTTCTTGCCATGGGAGAAGTGCTTAGCTTTGGGTTCAATCTTGCGGTGTCCTTACCCAGTGATAGAAAGGGTTGCAAGGCACGTATTGTATTGTTGCCATCAAGGATAAAAAGATGGGGTTTATATCATATTGCTTGAGTTTATCCCTCTACATCATGTTATCTTTCTTAATGCGTTACTCTATTCTTATGAACTTAATACTCTAGATGCATGCTAGATAGCGGTCGATGTGTGGATTAATAGTAGTATATGCAGGCAGGAGTCGGTCTACTTTTCACGGACGTGATGCTTATATACATGATCATGCCTAGATAATCTCATAATTATTCGCTTTTCTATCAATTGCTCGACAGTAATTTGTTCACCCACCGTAATACTTATGCTATCTTGAGAGAAGCCACTAGTGAAACCTATGGCCCCCGGGTCTATATTTTATCATATAAGCTTTCAATCTACTTTTATTTGCATCTTTACTTTTCGCATCTATATTATAAAATACCAAAAATATATTTATCTTATCATACTATCTCTATCAGATGTCACTTTCGCAAGTGGCCGTGAAGGGATTGACTACCCCTTTATTGTGTTGGTTGCGAGTTCTTTGTTTGTTTGTGTAGGTGCGTGTGAATTTTGAGGAGCCTCCTACTGGATTGATACATTGGTTCTTAAAAACTGAGGGAAATACTTACGCTACTTTGCTGCATCACCCTTTCCTCTTCAAGGAAAACCAGTGCAAGCTCAAGACGTAGCAATGGCCTATAAGTTGCAGTAATTGTCTTATAGCATAAATAAGTGATCAGAACTAAAACAAATTAAAAATAATCTATACTTTGACGAGAGCATGTAAATGTCCGTTGCTGCATTGTAGAAGAGGACCAGGTTTTCCTGGTACTCACGCATTTATTGAGGACTAGGCTCGGTGAGTAACCGAGATTAAAAATCCTAGTACTCACACTTAAAAGGCCATATGCATCCTTAGTTGGTGCAGAGGCCGGAGAAGTGAAATTCTCCCCCCAGTTTTAAGAAAAACCCATAAAAGACCCCTCATACCCCCTTGTATCGCCCCCGCGCGCAACCAGGGGGAAACCCAAGCCGCCGGCGTCCGTACTCCCCTGCCTCTCCTTCACCCTCGCCGCCGCCAGCAGTGCCATCGGGCGAAGCCTGGTCGGCAGGGGCGGCGGCGGGGCTACCTTCCCCTTCGCGCGAATAGGCTAGCGTGGGATGACATTTCGAGAGGAGGCGCTGGACTTGCGCGGGGTGTGGTGGCGCTGCATATGGATCCTGGCCGCGGCGTGCACAGCGCATCGGTTGCTAGGGTTCGTCTTCGCGGCATGGTGCGGCTGTTGGATTTGGTGGTCGTGTGCGTCGTCGGTTTCGGGTCAGATCCTTTGGGATCCGGTGCCCGAATGCCATCGGCTAGTGTAGGATGGTGGCTTTCATCGCTGACCATGTCGGATCTTCATTGATCCGGCGCCTGGATGGATTTACGCTGGAGGAGTTGAGCCTTATGGTGCCTCCCTCTCTGGAGTTTTCGTGTCTTGGCTTTTGCCAGATTCGGAGCAGATGGAGATTGGTGGTACAGGATGAGGACCGGAGGAAACTTTGGTCGGCTAGCTTGGCCCGGCATCGGCGACGGCTTCGACGTTGTTACCCTTTTTGAAGGAGAAGCCGAGGTCCCTCCTATCCACCTCCGACCCCTTCGCGGACGAAAGTGCAAAATCCGTCTTGGATTGGACGGCGGTGGCGTCCTTCGCATCGTAACCTCCATGGAGGCGCCGTCTTGGGAGGCTTGGGCATTCGGGGGAGAGTTGCTATGGGTGAAGGTGCAGCAGCGGCAATGGTGTGGAGGTTGGCAGGAGGAGCGGCGTTCTAACCGCGTCAGATGCGTCTGGTAAGAGATGTCAAGTCATGCCTAGCCGACAGGTGCTACACTGTGTCATGCCTGGTCGGAAGGTGCTACACACGACAGATCTTCCAGAGTGTCCGCGTCGGGATGGACGAGTGCAGAGCGGTGGAGTCGTTGGGCTGGCGTCGACTGATGGCCGGACCGGCAAGAATGATGCGGATCTCTCTACTGAAGATGGGACAACGGTTCGATGATGATGGCGGCTTCTAAAACGTGTGCACGTGGTGTACGCTTTAAGTCTGCTGCACCGGTTGTTTGTTCCGATACGTTAGATGGATGGATCGGCGACGACATCGGCTATAGATATGGGGAGTGAGAGCACTCCACATTATCAAGTTTGTAGGTGTGAGTGATGGCTTCATGTGGCTTGATGTATGTTCTTGTCAAATCCTCGTGGAATAATTAATAAAGATGGCTTCATGCATCGATTGATGCAGAGGCCGGGGGTTTAACCTCCTTTTCCAAAAAAAAGAAGAGTTTGTCACTTTATGGCCACTGCTTTTTCCGATGCTAAAACCGATAGTTTTAGCACAGTTGTTATAAAATAAATAAGCTTCCTCTTCCGATAAAAATTTCATGCCAAGATTTGGTACCCTTTCATCACTATAATCTACTTCAGTTTCTTACTGATCCTATATCAATTAGGATTTGATTTAGTTATTACTACTTTCCAGGAACTATATGCATTGTAAAAGAAATAGGAAAAACTGTAGTGGATGCTTTCCATGAACTGAAATCAGAGATGCTACAAGAACGTCCGCACATGCAATTAAATTTGAAATGGGGTACTGTACATGGTACTACTTTGTTTTTCTAAATACAAAAGAACTAACTTTACATCGTTGTTTGGCATCTGCAGATTGTGATCACGGTTTCCTGTAGTTCTACAAGGGTGCAGCATGCTGCTTTTCTCTGTCGAACACTCAGGGACGAAGGAGGAAGCTCGCCAGGGGCTACAACCGGCGGAGGAGCTGCAAAGGGCAGACAACGGAGGTTTTCATTTAACAAAGTTGTCACAGATCGAAGGCACACAGACGTTGTATGATTATGCTTTGAGGTTATGCATGAGTACTGCAAGCTTCCTGGATGTAAAGGTGTCTTGAGCTGCGAAGAAAGATCTGACATAATGATACCGACTACTCTGAAGTTATGAAAGCTTCGCAGTACGTAGAGTGATCTTGATGCGTTCATTTAACAAAGTTGTCAAGCTTCATGATAAAAAAAATTGCTCTTGCTGGCCAGTTTTCCTTGAGGAACTTCCACATCTATCAAGATGACTCTGTCAAGTTGGATGGGCTTGCTAAGGGTGCACTAGTGGAGTATAGTGAGGCTGTTGGGGACCTTGACTACCGCCAATTTGTTCATATGGTTACTGAGGAGGTGTTTCTTGGGAAGATACTACCAGTTGATCTGCCCGAGTGGCTAAGGATCATCTCCCAGGGAGTGAACGTGTGTGATGGCAGCCTGCTCTGCAGTCATATTGACCTGATGGAGCCTTATCAAGGATACGAAAACTTTGTAACCCTGTTTTAGCTATTCTGGAAAGTCAAAGATACCACTGGTGGAGAAGATCTTCTGAACTCCTTGGGACATTACAGGGGATGGAAGGCTCGAGGCCTGCGATGTTTCGTTCTTCGTGATACACTGAACTACGAGGACAATGATGGCCATAGATTTGAATATGAAGACGGCATAAGAGGCCTTCTGAGATTATTGATGTCACTCGGCAAAAGCCACTGCAGGCTCGCTATGTACCTGATTATGAATGAGTTCCGCAGGTTGTTGTCTGATCTTCAAAGGGCATTGCACGAGGTTGGCTACCTCAGTCACCTCTGAATTACAGCGTCTGAAAGCATCCTACATTGTACTTCTGCACACAGTATGATTCCGTCATCTGATAGAAGACCCTCACAAACTCTGTACATCCACTTGTGTATGACCGCACATGATTCAAGCCATGCTGTAAATCTCAATAGCAGTCTTAGCTCTTCTGCGTCGAGAATGTGCGCTGCAGCAGCAGGTCCTCATCCTTCATTTCATCATGGACAGGTACAATGCAATGAAAGATGAAGGCTGGAGACCTGGTGCTCTATTTGAACACAGCTTGTTACTAGAAAACGGATAGCGATTTGACATTCTTCTTTTCTTTTTTGGCTATATAGTACAAATCTTGCCCTTCTTTGAGATGTCCTTGTGGTGGACACTCTACATTTGTGTGTGATGACTGGTGTATGTCATTTACGCTCTTTGGTATGCAGTGGAACATCACCTGAAATCAATATGTTCTTTCTTTCTGGTGGTATTGTTGTGAACTTGTTCCTAATGCCATGATAGTGCTTTGTGATGCTGGCGCGGTGGAGCTCTAGACCCTCTTGACATGTATGCATTTTACTCTGCATTGGAATATCATCTGAAGTGTATGTCTTTTTTCTGGCTGTATTGTTCATAATGCCATGATATACCTTTTGTCTTGATGATTGATTCATGTCAGTTATGCACTGGAGTGTACAACTGCAAAATCACCTCCTGTCATCTGCAGCAGGATAAATTATCTTTTTGGCAGATCATCTCTCTCTCTCTCAAATGGAAAACCTATGAAAATTTTCCTTGAGTTAGTGAATTGATTCTCAAAACACAAAAGGGGAGTCAATACCTGAGGTCAGCTTTAGTATAACACCTTCAGATCAACCTGCTGCTGCTGCTCAGCACCTCATCTCTGCTTGTACCAAAATTCAGATCGATAATGACGAGCATGTTTCCTTTTGGGCTGCGATCAGACGTGGGAGCCCTCTTAGATTTTGCTTATTTCCTATCCACTTAGGATCAAATGGATGTCTTCATCACAACTTGGATTCTGGTTCGAAATCTTGTGCTTGAGGACACCATTTCTTTGGTCAGATTCATAACACCACGAACAGTCACAAATTTTGGCCCGTTCAAAAAACTGAAGGTAAGATGAGGTTTTTCCTCTGGCTCCATCAAAATAGACTGTGGACTGCTGATAGGCTGATCGAGAGCTAGAGGATGGCCGCACGGCATGATAATCCATGCTCGGTTGCTCACGTTCGGACCAAGTTCTGGGAACCTCACCGTAAGAAAAATTAGTTCTGGAGTGCCCTTTTACTAAGCAGACCTGGTTTTCCTTTGGCATCTCTCATCCTTGGGTGTCGACCGCTGCTCTGAATGCCTCAACTGTTGATGCGTGGTGGAAAAAGATCTCTAGATCTGCTAAAAACCCGAGCCGAAGAGCAAAAGATTCAGTCTGTACACATGGCTTAAGTTTCTCTTGTGAAGACAAAGGTTGGCTTTCACCCTTCTGAAGCCAAGTTTATTTGCACTTGCACATATTCAGAATCTTCAGTGGCCAGTTTAATCATTTTCTTTACTGAATCCGAAAGCCGATTCATATCAATTGGACAGTTTTTTTTGACGGGTAATGGCAGGTGCTCTGCCTTTTCATTTAGTAGAGGGAAAAACTGTACATAGCAACAACGATGAAGCCAGGGGTAGGAAGAAAAAAGAGAAGCCAGGTTACCAAGTGGCAACCAGACCCGGAAAGAAACAGGGACTAAATCTCCCAAGCCCCAGCAAAGAGGCCTATCTCATCTCTAACTATCATATAAACTCCAGGCACGGTTGCCGACTTCTGTTGGAAAACCCTTCTGTTTCTCTCGTTCCAAATATTCCAAGCAATGTATGCACCACAGTAGACGCATGAAGATTGTCATGCAAGGTCTTGCATCTGGTTGAAGTCGTCCACCAGGATTGAATAGAAGTGGCAGCAAGGGCGGCAGTAGCAACCTCGGGGTGAGAAGACTGAAAGGAATGCCAAATCTCCTTTGCAAAAGGGCAGTCAATTCAGATGTGCTGCGCAGACTCCGGAAATTGATCACAGGTGCAGCAGCGGTCATTGTGTAGCCATCCTCGAGCCGCAAGGCGATCTGCAGTCCACAGCCTGTTTTGAAGCAAGGTCCAAATGAAGAATCTGGTCTTAGGCTCAGCCTTGATTTTCCAAACCTGTTCAAGTTGCGGCATTGCAATTCTAGTAATGAACTGAATGTTGTAAGCAGACTTGGCGCTGTAGCTCCCATTCGAGGAGTGGATCCAAGAGATGTCATCCTCCCGATCGTGAGAACTGAGAAGGACCTGCTGAAGGGCCGTCCAAAGGTTCAGAAAGGAGTCGAGTGTCAGAGCATCGTTGATCCTGTTCAGCCCAGCCATCCATTGGTTATCCTGGAGACCGTCACGTACAGGCAGAAGCTTTTTCCGGGACAGCTTGTACAGAGCAGGGGCAATGTCCATAGGAGCCATTCCATGCACCCATCTATCAGTCCAGAATTGCGCTTTCCTGCCGTCCCCCAGTTGAATCCCCCAGTTGAATGCTAGTGCAGGCAGCAAACAACTGGCAATCAGTGTGGTCACATGGTGTTGGGGTGCCTTTCCAAGGACGATCGACACTGTCCCACTCATACCAAGGCCAACGCAGTCGAAGAGCTCTGCTACTCAATAATCTACAACTTGAGGCATGGACGAGCTTTTCTCGTTTCTCTCTTCAACGCGCGTGCCAAGCCACTGGACTGGAGATCCTGCCGTCGGATGCCAACGCCTCCCCATGTGCGGGGTGGTGTAGTTTCATTTGTTTTTCTTCTGGTTTTGCTTATAGAGGCTCATAATAGATAAACATCTTTTTTTAAAAGGATCAATTTTGAAAAATTGATGAACATTTTTAAAATTGCAATTTAAAGTATTCATGAGCATTTCTTAAATATGTAATTTCGAAAGACCATGTACTTTAAACAAATGGTGTACCTATTTTTTATAATGTAGAAAGGTATTATTATTATTATTATTTGAATATATTTAAAAGTCGAACCATTTTAAAAATAAACATTAAGAAAATCATGAAAGCGATTTTGAATGCATGAACAGTTTTTTAATCCATGAAGTATTAAAAATTCCTGAACATTTTATAAAATTTGGATAACATTATTTTAAGTATTTTTTTGGTGGCTTCGCCCGGTAATATGTACTCTCTCTGTAAGAAGTATAAGAGCGTTTAAATCACCAATTTTACAGGGGGGGTGGTGTATTTTTTAGTGATTTTTTAGAGAATTCATCTTTTTTTTAGAATCTTTTAGAGAATTTATCTTTTTATAGCAAATTTGGAGAATTTGTCTAAATCCGTGGGAAAAAAAATCAGGTAAACACCGGAACAGGCCCATGTATGCGCCTAGGCAGGCTATCCCTTGGAATGGGCCGAACCGAGTGGAGACGAACCGAATTTCAGGCGCCTGAAGAAGAATCTCAGAGACGCGCAAAAAAAGAAAAAAAAAAGAAAAAAAGAGGGGAAGCAGGGGCCACAACAAGATTTTGGCCATATGGGCGGCCCCGCAACTCCAGGACCACGGGCTTGGCGGCAACGACTCCAGTGACCACGGCGAGGCAACTCCGGTGAGGCGGTGACCCCTATTTTCCTTTCATTCCTGATTTCACTCTTGATTCGGCTCCCTCCCCCAACCCTAGTTCCATTGTGCTCGTCATGGTGGTTCTGCTCCGACTCGGGCTCTAGGTACTTTGCCACTGCCTATCTGCAATCTGAGTCCGGCTGGGAGTCAGCCCCAGGCTCCCACTTCTTCTTCATAAATAAGAGGAGGGATTCGAAGCACTCTCACATCCCTAGGTTAGATCTGGATTCCTATTGTCGCCTCCTTTCCCTTCCGTTTGTCTATAAATTTCTTCTCCTGTACTAGCAACCTCATAACCATCATCAGAATCAAAAATTCGATCTTTACATCCAGTTAGGCCGGAAGATCGACCGGAGGAGACATGTCTAAGCGTCACCTCTTGGAACCCAATGTCGACCGCACTAGAAAAAAGCCGCGGCATGTGCCAAAGAAGCACCTCTACCCGGTGCTCGATGATTGGCACAAGGGCTTCAGCATCCACAAGTTCGATATCGACGCCTTACAGGACACCACCACTGACTTGCACCATGGGTTCCCTGACCCCGCTGCCCTCCGGTTAGCCGCACCGGTAAATCGTCTTCACATGGACTTTGCCGCCATGGAAAACAACATCTTCATCATCATTAATCATTTATAGGAGTAAATTTATTGTTATTTAGAAATATTATAAATGAGCATTTTTCCTGTCCTCCCAGGCCATATGCGTTTTTGGCCGCCAGATCTAAAATTGTGGGCATCTCTGGCCGTTGGATTTCCTTCTAAACCCGTCCAAGCATCCGTATGTCGATAGAAAGCACTACACAGGCTGGGCCGCTGCTCCAACGATAAAATCGCTCGTCTGCCATTGAAGAAGGGAGGTCCTGTTTGGCGCCTTCTGCGCCGCTTAGCGTTCGCGGCGCTCGCGCGGGTCGCCTAGCGGGCCGGCCCAACAGCCTCCTCTAAAAACGATCGTGGTAGAAAAATATCCGTAGGAAGTGGGATTTGATCCAACGGGCGAGCTTACACGACCGAAAGAAAGAGCGCAGCAAACCACTGCACCAGGACCGCCTAGTTGTCTACAATAAAACACCAGACTATTTAATACTTCTCCTAGTATAGCATTAACATCAATATCCCTAAAAAACAACATTAACATAAAATCAGTATCATATAATTCATTTCAAAAATTAAAACATAAAAATGAAAAAGAAAAATATAAATTTGTAGTAAAAGTTCAATTTTAATAAATGTTCATAGAATTAGAAAAAGTTCATCAAATTTTGAAAAGAAAATGAATTTTAAAAAAAGTTAATCAATTCTGAAAAAAGTTCATCGAATCGGAAAAAGTAGTTCAATGATTCTGAAAATAGTTCACAAATTTTAAAAAAGATCATCTATTTTTAAAAAAGTTCATCAAATTTGAAAAAATAGTTCACCGATTCTAAAAATAGTTCACAAATTTGAAAAAAGTTCATCGGATTGAAAACTAGTTCATTGAGTTTTAAAAAGTTCATCGCATTTGAAAAAAGTTCATAGAATTTGAAATAAAGTTCATCGATTTGAAAAAAGTTCACCAAATTCAAATTAAAGTTCATCGAATTCAAAAAAAGTTCATCGAATTCGAAAAAAGTTTGTCGAATCGAAAAAAAGTTCATGCAATTTATAAATGAAATAAGTTAATCTCTTTGAAGGAAACTTCATGAATTACAAAAAGAAAAAAAGGACAGAGGAAAAAGAAAAAAGAAATGAAAGGAAAAAAGAGGCGGCAAAAGAAAAGAGGAAAAACATCTATCTAATCACATCAAGCTGTGGTGTTCTGTTGGTTATGGCACCTTCCTTAGAGGTCGCCGTATCGATTCCCACGCGTGCAACCTTTTTTTAGTGTTTTAGAAACAGAATAAGAGAATGACGGGCCGGTCCAGATTGCAGCGCTGTAGGCGCACGTTTGCTGAAATGTACTGTAATGGGCGCCTACAGGGCTAAATAGCAAATGCCATTGAAGAAGGCCTACTTGTGGAAAACAAAAGAAGGTGCTTGCGCCTGGGTGATGTGAGCCCACTGGGACAAAGAATCCCCGCTCCATGCCGGCGAAATCACTAAACTAATTAAAGAGTACTCCTTGCGGAGATCACTCCAACTTCCCCATGTTGCGACAAGTGGCGCGCTTCATGTGCGCCACTTGTCGCAACCTGGGAGTTTTCCGTTTTATCGTAGATCCGTTTATTCAAAACGTTTTATCTCTTAAACCGTGCGTCCAAATCTCGAACCGCTTTCGCCGTTGGATTCCTCGCGTCGAGATCTTCAAAATTAGATCCCATGTTGATAGATTTTGACGAATTTTTTTCACGAAAAAAACGGACGAAAAAACCGACAAAAAAACCAAACCGGGAACACGTTTTTTTCCTTTCCGAAAGATGCATGCCCGTGCCTCTGACGAAATCACAACCGTATTGCGAAAGCAAAACCGTGCCTCTCGCGAAAGAAAAAAAAACAAAAAACGTGTTTTTTTCCTTTTCGAAAGAGGCACGCCCGTGCCTCTCGCGAAAGCACAACTGTGCCTCTCGCGGAAGCAAAACCATGCCTCTCGCGGAAGAAAAAAAACAGAAAACGTGTTTTTTTCCTTTCCGAAAGAGGCACGCCCGTGCCTCTCGCGAAAGCACAACCGTACCTCGCGCGAAAGAAAAAAAAATAGAAAACACATTTTTTTTTCGTTTCCAAGAGGCACATCCGTGCCTCTCGTGAAAAAAAGACCGTGACTCTCGCGAAAAAAATGCATTTTTTGCGCAAAATATATATTTTTTTCAAAAAAAAATTGGTCGTAAAGCTTGGGAAGACCGGTAAAAAACCAAAACGTAAAAAAAACCCCGAAAAAAACCCGGTTAAAAAGCCGAAAAAGCGTGTGTGAAAATATAAAAAACAAAATCGGGAGGGAGCGTCCAGAGCGCGACAGGTGGCGAATGGATGTGAGCGCGCCAAGTGACGTTTATCGTTGTGAGGCTCCCGAAGGAGCGCCCGTTAATTAGTTGCTCCCCCACACCGGGTGATGCGAAGGGGCGCTAATGCGGCGGCTGAGGAGAATCGGGGAATATCTAGATGACGCTCGCTGCGAAAAACTGTCGCTGAAACGCACAGGGGTGAATGCGAGTGAAACGATATGGGCCGGCCCATTTGCAGTACCTTTAACGTGCTACAAGATTCTGGTTTTGGGAACCTACTAGAAAGTTCTTGAACCGGTTTTTAGTGGTTTTTCCGGATATTTCTTTTTTTTCCACTTTCTTTCCTTCTTCCTTTTTCGTTATCAAGCTTTTTTTCCCTTTTTCCTTTTTTTGGTTTCTGTTTTCTTTTCCTTTTCCATATTTTTTTATTTTTTCTGTTTCAAATTTATTTTCTTTTTAGAAAAACGTTGGAGTCCAAATTTTTAAACGTTCCTTTTCTGAAAATTGGTTCTTAAATTGAGAAAAAAGTTTGGTATTTCAAAAATGATGAAATTTTCAAAAACTGTTCATCTTTACAAATATTGTTCTGAAGTTTAAAAAGTGTTCCTGCTTTTTCAAATTTGTTCACATCTTCAAAACATGTTCATGATTTTCAAAAATCCTTCAGGTCTTCAAAAATTGCTCAGAAGTATAAAAAATGTTCCCGTTTTTCAATTTTGTCCACAAATGGTAAAAATGTACGGTAATTGAAAAATAACATTTTCATATTTTTTATTTTATTTCTCTGCTTCTTTATTTCGTTTTTTTTGTTCTTCTTTAATTCCTTTTTATTCTCTCTTTTGTTTTCAGAATTAACTTGAAAAAATTAAAATTGTTCTGAAGTGAAAAAATGTTCCTGTTATTATTATTTTTCACAAATTCAAAAAAGGTTCTTCATTTTCAAAAAATGTTTGCATCTTTGAAAAAATGTTCCTCTTTTCGAAAAATGTACATAAATTCAAAAAATGTTCCTGTTATTATTATGTTTTCAGAAATTCAGAAAATGTTCATTTTCAAAATTGTTTGTATTTTTCAAAAAAATGTTCCACTTTTCGGAAAATGTACATAAGTTCAAAAAATGTTCCTGTTCTAAAATTTTGTTCATAAACTAGAAAATGTTCTCATATTACAATTAATGTTCACTCAATCCTAATTTTTGTTTACGGTTTGAAAACTTGTTCACGGATACAAGAAAATATCCATTTTTTTGAAAATGTTAATATTTCCAAAAAACTGTTCCATTTTCCAAAAAAATGCAAAAATTCATAAAACATCGCGTTTTAAAATTTTGTTCGCACATTCAAAACTTCTTCATATCTTCTAAAACATGTTTGTCAATAATTGTTTAAATTTTAATTTACGTTCTTGTTTTCAAAATTTGTTCACAAATTTATACAGCCTGCCCATTTTTAACTTTGGTTAAGAATCCAATAATTGGTCACAATTTTTCCATAACTTATTCGTGATTTTTAATTATTTTTTCACATTTTTTATGAAATGTTTGAAAAAAGTAATATATTCGGAACCTGAAATACACTTAGTTCAAAATAAGTCGCGCTGCATGTCCATCACTTGGACTGAGCAGTTCCACTGGCTAGGTGCGTGCGTCTGCAGGCTGCACATCCTGAGTTCAAATCGCACGAACACGTTGTATTTTTTGGTTGCTTTTTACACTGCTCGCTTTTTCTGAGTGGGCCGGCCTTCAATATCTTCTTTGCTGGGGCAGATCTTTTGTACCCCTACACCCCTCCTCGCTCGTGGTTCGTATTCAGTGCCCACCAAAGTAATTCAGGAGATGAACGATCTTCTGAATGCTCCTTACACGCAAGAGGAAGTAAAACAGGCGCTCTTTCAGATGTTTCCAACAAAAGCCCCCGGTCCGGATGGATTCCTTGCCCACTTCTTTCAACGTCATTGGGATGTTTGTGGTGCGGATGTAACGAAAGTGGTACTCAAAATTGTGGATGGGACAGAGTCAGCAGCATGCATTAACGATACTGTACTGGTTCTCATCCCTAAGGTAAAAAACCCCACACTCCTTGCTTAGTTTCGGCCCATAAGTTTATGCAACATGCTCTATAAGATTGCGTCCAAGGTAATCTCCAACAGGCTAAAACAAATATTCCAGATATAATATTAGCAGAACAGTCAGCTTTTGTTCCAGGGATATTGCTTACAGATAATATAATAACGGCATATGAGTGTTTGCATTTTATGAAGAGGAACAAGGCAAAGAAAAATCATTCTTGTGCTCTGAAATTGGATATGATGAAGGCGTATGACCGAGTTGAATGGGCTTATCTCCAAGCCATCATGCTCAAAATGGGGTTTAATAGAAGGTGGGTGGATATTGTAATGTGCATGGTTACCTCTGTAAAATTCTCAGTCATGTTCAATGGAAAGAAACTTGAGGAGTTCAATCCATCACGTGGAATCCGACAAGATGACCCAATATCACCGTACTTGTTCTTGCTAGCAGCAGAGGGCCTTTCGTGCCTTTTAAAGAAACAAAGTGAGTCATCAAACTTGGGTGGGATTCAGGTGGCGCCCCAGGCACCACCAGTTAACCATCTTCTATTCACAGATGACAACCTGCTGTTCTTCAAGGCCAATAGTGCGAGTGCTACAGAGGTTAACCAGTTGTTAGAGATCTATAGTCAAGCTTCAGGTCAGCGAATCAACTACAACAAATCATCAATATTTTTTAGCAAAGGCGTTCCAGAGGTCAATCGCAATGAAATAAAAGGTATGCTCAATGTTCCCAATGAAACCTTGAACGAGAAGTATTTGGGCATGCCATCTGACATAGGGAGTTCGAAAAACGGGGCCTTCAAATATTTAAAGGATAGGTTGTGGAGCAAAATTCAGGGATGGATAGAGAGAACTTTGTCAGCGGCAGGAATGGAGGTACTTGTCAAATCTGTTGCCCAGGCAGTGCCGGTATTCTCCATGTCTTGTTTTAAACTACCTAGGGGACTATGTGAGCACCTCAATATGCTAATAAGGAAATTTTGGTGGGGGAGCACAAATGGCCAACGGATACCTCACTGGGTCTCATGGGAAGCAATGACACAACCAAAGAGTATGGGAGGTCTGGGGTTTAAAGATTTTGAGCTTTTGAACCTTGCCATGCTAGCCAGGCAGGCATGGAGAATTTTGCAAGATCCCTAGTCTCTCAGTGCGAGAATTCTGAAGAGCGTATATTTCCCACATACATCTATACTGGAGGCAACACTTGGGAACCATCCAAGTCAGATATGGAGGGCCATAGTGGAGGGCCGGGATATTTTGAAATTGGGATTGATCAAGCAGATAGGCAATGGGGAGAGCACTAGCATCTGGAACGAAAATTGGCTTCCCCGGTCGGAGATGATGAGACCATACGGGTGTCGCATAAATAACCCTCCCAACACAGTATCTGAACTAATCGATGCAACTAATGCTTCATGGAAGAGATCCGTGGTGGAAGCAACTTTCTTGCCTTTTGACGCAAAATTATCATGGGTATTCCGCTATGTACGGCTCCTATGCAGGACTTTTGGAGCTGGACGCACGAGAGATCAGGACAATTCATAGTCCGATCGGCTTATAACATGCTGGTATCTACGAAGCAGCGGCGAGAAGCGTGGCTAGATTGCTCGGCAGCATCATCCAGCAACCAAGTTGATGAAGCTTCTTGGAAGTCTCTCTGGAAAACTGCAGTCCCAGCTAAAGTACGCATGTTTCTGTGGCGATTGTCCAAATAGTCATTACCGATGGAGGATGTGGGGGTGCATCAGCATATGTCAACGACTAGCAATTGCGGTCTCTGTGGAGCTCCTGACTCAAGGCGCCATTCCCTCCTCGAGTGCACGGTCTCCAGATGCATATGGGCGTTAGTAGATGAGGAGTTGGGCTGTAGTTTAGTCGCATCAACAGAGACGAGGGCGAAGAGTTGGCTCTTTGGACTAATGGATTCGCTAACACACGAGAAGTTCACATTGTTGTCTGTAACTCTGTGGGCGATCTGGACCTCGAGGAGAAAAGTGATCCATGAATCCATATTCCAAACACCAAGGGCGACGAAGGAGTTTATAACTCGTTTCATGGCTGATTTGGGCATGCTGTCATCCCCTGGAAAGATCAACGCAGGCCCAGCGACTGTTGGTACTGCTTCTACATTGAGGCCGAAAGCACCACCGGCCAGCTATGCTAAGATACACGTTGATGCGACAGTCAGATTTCAGAGAGGAGGTACAGCGGCAGCGATATGCAGAGATAGCCAAGGTGTCTTTCTGGGAAGTTCAGCACTTGTCATTGCCGGAGTTTGCGATCCAGCAACACTGGAGGCTATAGCATGTCGCGAAGCCATCGCTCTAGCAGAGGATCTTAATGTGCAATGATATGTGGTGGCTGAAAGCTGAATAAAACTGTTGCTTATTGATGATTTGGTGTGGCATACAAGAGTATATAAGAGGGTACAAACCGACTTGGGGTAGGGGTACAAAACTGACTTGGACTAGGAGTCGTATACCATAATGACTACTCTAACATCCCCCCGCAGTATCAACGGCAGGCTCGACGACGTCAAGACTGAAACATATATCTTGAAACGGCTTAGTAGGCAGTGCCTTGGTGAAAATGCCAGCAAACTGAGCCGTAGAGGGAACATGAAGCACCCGAACCTGACCAAGAGCAACCTTTTCATGAACAAAATGAATATCAATCTCAATATGCTTTGTGCGTCGGTGTTGAACTGGATTGCCGGTCATGTAGACTGCTGATATGTTGTCACAGTAGACAATAGTGGCCTGCTCAATAGGCCTGTGTAGCTCAGAGAGTAACTGCCGAATCCAGATTGTATCTGCAACGGCATGTGCCACAGCACGATACTCAGCCTCGGCCGACGAACATGAGACTGTAACCTTTCTTTTCGAAGACCAAGAAATCAAATTGTTACCCAGAAAAACACAAAAACCGGAAGTGGACCTTCGAGTGTCAGGACAACCAGCTCAGTCTGCATCAGAGTATGCGGTAAGAAAGTTTGGAGAAGAATTATTGAGGTGGAGACCATGATTGAGAGTTCCTTTTAAATACCGAAGAATGCGTTTAACATGATTATAGTGAGGAACCCGGGGATCATGCATATAGAGACATGCTTGTTGAACAGCAAAAGAGATTTCAGGACGAGTAATGGTGAGATATTGGAGAGCACCTGTTAGGCTACGATAGAGAGTAGGATGGGAAAAGGGTTCACCGGTAGCCAAAAGTTTAAAACTAGTATCGACAGGAGTGCAAGAAGATTGACAGTCAAGCATACCAACACAATTAAGAAGATCAAGAATATACTAGCGTTGGGAAAGAAAAAGGCTAGAGGAATATCGAACAACAGCAATGCCTAAGAAATGATGAAGGAGTCCTAGGTCAGTCATAGAAAATTCAGATCTAAGAAGAGAGACAATATGATCTAAGAACTTTTGAGAGGATGCGGTAAGAATGATATCATCTACATAGAGAAGTAAATAGGCAGTGTCAGAAGTTTGATGATACACAAAAAGAGAGGTGTCGGAGAGAGATGGAGTGAAGCCTATTGTTTGGATGAAGGAGGAGAAGCGTTGAAACCAAGCTCGTGGGGCCTGTTTAAGACCGTAGAGAGATTTCTGAAGAAGACATACATGAGTTGGAAAGGAAGGATTTTCAAAACCCAGAGGTTGCTGGCAGTAGACAGTTTCTTGAAGGGAACCATGGAGGAAAGCATTTTTAACATAAAGTTGGTGAATAGGCCAGGAAGAGGAGACATCAACACTAAGAACGGTGCGAATGGTGCTAGGTTTAACAACAGGAGAAAAGGTTTCTTCGTAATCAATTCCTTGATGCTGAGAAAAGCCACGACAAACCCACCTGGCTTTATATCGTGAGAGGCTCCCATCGGAGTGGAACTTTTGACGAAAAGTCCATTTGCCAGAAACAATATTTGTATTGGGAGGACAAGGAACATGTTGCCAGGTGTTGTTTTGAAGTAAAGCATTATATTCTTCTTGCATGGCAGCGGCCCAATTGGGATCAAGTAGAGCAGTTTTGTAATTCTTTGGATGGGGAGTGAGAGATACGGAGTTATGAAGGTTTAGGCGGTCTTGGGGTTGATGTAATCCTGATTTGGCCCTAGTACGCATGCGATGATCATTAATCGGGGCTGCTGTAGGAATAGCACGAGGGGGTATGGTGGGTACTGGTGAGTCCGGCGCAGCGGAAGAGTTGGACGAAGGAGAAGGGCTGGGTGGTGGAGTGGGAGCAGGGCTGGGTGGTGGAGTGGGAGCAGGGCTGGGTGGTGGAGTGGTAGTAGGGGCCAGGGGTGTTGGGAAGGGAGAAGGGGTCGGGGGTGTTGGGGACGTCTCGGGTGGGGTGAGGGTAGGGTTGGGATCGGCTATGGTGGGTGTTAATGATGGTGGTGGTATGTTGTGTTCGGCAGGTAGGGGAGTATATAGTTGGAAATGATGGGGAGAGGGGGTGTTTGCGGAGCTAGAGGTGTTGGATGGTGTAGTAGTGCGTTGTGACAAAGGAAAAATATGCTCAGCAAACGTGACATGATGAGAGATATGAACGTGTCCAGTGTGAAGGTCGAGACAGCGATAGCCTTTATGCTCGTCAGAGAAGCCGAGAAAAGCACATGGGATAGAGCGTGGTGACAATTTATTTGCAGAAGTGGCGTAGGCATTGGGAAAATAGAGACAACCAAAAACACGAACCGCGGAGTAGTCGGGGTGGGAAAGAAAGAGGGAATAATAGGGAGTAGTGTTGGGTTTAGTTTTAGAAGGTCGAATATTTAGAAGGAAGGTGGCCATGTGTAGGGCTTCAGCCCAAAACTTGGGAGGCATAGATGATTGAATGAGGAGAGTGCGAACTATATCATTGAGGGTGCGAAGACAACGTTCGGCTTTACCATTTTGAGGGGAGGTGTAAGGCATGAGAACCTAAGCAGGATGCCATGTTGTAAGAAGAAAGTACGATTTTTAATGTTATGAAACTCACGACCATTGTCACATTGGATGAAGCGAATTGGGAGGAAGAAGTGAACAGACACATAGCGTTGAAAATTAAGAAAAAGAGAATGGACCTCGAATTTGTTGCGTAGAGGAAAAGTCCAGACAAAGTGGGTGAAATCATCTAGGATAACAAGGTAGTATTTAAAACCCGAAACACTTGCAATGTGTTGGGGATATGGCTATTTGTGTAAGCCGCCCAGGAGGGGCCGGGTTACGCAAAGAGTACTCATCAGAGGAAGCCCAAGGCCAAGCATGAAGATGGCGGTTCAATAAAGAGCTTAAGGCCCACGGGAGGCTTAAGCCCACTGTAGTAAACCACCATGATGGCATGACTTGTAATGTAAGGTAGATTTAACTGGTCACCGAGCCGGACTCTGTTTATAAGCCGGCCGGGACTCTATAAGCCGCAGGTGTCAACCCGTGTATATAAGGGGACGACCTGCGGGCGACTTAGGGCAAGAAACAACTCATCGAGAGCCGGGCATAGCGTATCTCGCTCCCTGGTCATCGAAACATCAATACCAACCCAACTAGACGTAGGCCTTACCTTCATCGTAAGGGGCCGAATTAGTATAAACTCTCTCGTGTCCCTTGTCCCGATTTAACCCCTTCAAGCTTCCTAGTTGCGATGGCTCCACAACTAAGTCCTTTCACGAGGACATCTGACGTGACAACTCCACGACAGTTGGCGCCCATCTTTGGAACGGCTCTCTGATCGTATTCGAATCAGGAGCCTGTGAGCATTTTCAAGAATGAGTATTTTCACTATCATTGAAACCTTCTTGAGGAGATGGTTCTTGATCTTTCCGGCTTTATATTAGTTACTTCAGGTTCTAACAAGTGCCAAGTAAAACTTGTATGAGCCGGAGAAGTTATCAAAAAAGGTTGCAGGTATGCTGTTATGATTATGTTTTAACTAATCACGAACCAGCTCATACATATGATTTTTGATCATGTCCGGGTTATCAATATTCTATAACTCGCTGTTGCAGTGAATCGTCGAGGAAAGCCTGGCCTGTTCTACGTGCAGGTTAAAACGGAGCAAGGTGAAGGATCAAGGAAACACTTGATTAACATAAGCAAGGTGAATTTGGTACTGGCGGCTTAACAAAAGCAATAAGTACCATAAAGCATGACAGGCATTAAGGAGTTTTTCTATCCTATTACAAGACTCCCCGAGTCTGAATAAGTGAAACATCATTTTTTGCCAAGTTGTAACCCGGCTGGCGGCTCATTCCTCCGGCTGGCTTGATGACTCCGGGTTATCCTTCCCCGCCTCTCCTTCGGTTGTTTTGTCCTGGAAGGTGGACGAGGCCCAGTCAATGCCGCTCAAAGCTTCAAATTCAGCTTCATCATCTATTAAACTGGCCGGGTCCACTTCAGGGGCAAAGGTATGCTTACGCGTTGGAGGGAGTAGGCTAACTTGGTCATATGGGACATTGGGGATTCTCCGGTTCTCGCTGTCATAACCCGGCGAATACTTGGTGAGGTTAGTGTCCTCCCCAATAAGAGTCGCCAGAGGGCGTACGACCTTAACACAGGCAGTGAAGTCCTGTTCGCCAAAAGCCGTGCCGTCCTCCTTAAGACTTGGATATCCAAGAGAGAGGTCAGCAAGGTCAAGCTCTGGCACCCATGCTTTTGCCCGACTCAACCCAGCCACGGCTCCGGCTCTTGCCGATGCCCGCCTTAAGTCTTGAATGCGTTGAGGTAGCACCGACAGATGTCTCAACACGTGTTGCAGCAGCCGGGGAGAGGTATTTGATAAAGCCACAGCGGTCAACGCATGCTGTGAACCGGAGTACAACTGCTCTGTCAAGGTGTACACTGCCTTAAGCTTGACAAGCATGTTTTCCTTCAGACTGGTACTCCTGGGGCCTGCATATTCACAGGTATAACAGTAAGCCGGAGGCAACTATTACAATAACTCTTGAAGGATTACAATGTTTATGAGAGGCTTACCAAAGATAGCTGAGACCATTTGGGATATGTGCCGCTTTAAGTCGGACAACTCATTTGTTGCTTCAGCAAGAGATGCCTCCGCTGTCTCAACCCGGGTCACCAATGAAGCCCTCTCATCAACCCAAGCCTTCTTTTCCGATTCAAAATTCTTCTTCAGCTTCTCTTGTTCAGAGATACTGAATTCAAACTTGGAATTGGCTTTCTGAGCTTCGAGCTCCTGGGTTTTCAACTGGCTCTTCAAATCAGCAATCTCCGCCTCAAATTGACTTGCGGTAGCCTGCATTAACATCAGGTTATGGTAAGAAGCTGGGTAAGATAACATTTAAGTCCCAAGTATTTTACAAGTAAAGATACTTGGCACTTGGGGGCTAATGTATGTTTAAAGCATTTTTAAGTCTATTTTACCAAGTTACACATATTAAGTCTCAAGCACTTTACAAGTAAAAGTACTTGACACTTGGGGGCTAATGTGACCCAAATTTAACGTTTCATGTCATCTCCGGGTTAAATATATTCAACTTAAACCGGACGAAACTAATAGCTAGCAGATTATTAAGTCTACAGCATATTCATTCATAAGCAATAGACTTGGGGGCTGGTACAGTAAGTAAGATTCAGAGTGAAAGCTTAAATTTTACCTCAGATTTATGCTGTATTTGCTTCACCATGTCAATTTCCAGGTCACGACTACTGTGTACTTGGTTCAGATAGCCTGAGACTATATCACCAATACTTAAGTGAGAGTAATCGGTGATGTCTTGTTTGGACTTCCGGCGCTGGGCAAATTCCTCCTTGGCGGTGCATTGGGCAAGGGCGGTAGGCCGGCCCGGTTCAACGTATTGGCTCTTCACAATTTCAACCTCCGGGTCAACCGTCTTGGCCGGGCTAGGAGTTTCCGGGTCATCCGAGTTGTGAATCACGTCTTCTACAGGTGAGTCAGAAGTTGGCTCCGGGATGTCAGAGGCCGGTTCAGGCGGTGGCTGAGGAGCGGAGCTGTCTGGAACGGATGAGTCAAGCACCGGTTCAGTAACCACCGGGTCTTGGGACGGCTTATCTTTCTTTGCCCTCTTGTTGGGCTTTACTTGCCCACTGTCAATCAAAGTGGAAGATTAAGTATCAAAGCATAAGTATGGATAAGTTCAAAGTAAGAAAGGTTATATTACCTGGGAGCGGTTTTGAAAGCCGGCATGTTCGATTGCATTGACTCATCATAAGAAGGAGAGGTATCCTGATAGTTGGAGTCAGATGAATTGAGAGGTTGACGAATCAAACCCATCAAGGGTAAAACAGAACGTAAGTCGGAGATAAACTCAGTCCGACGCTTCCTGGTCACATCAGGTAAGCCGGAGGAAAGCTCTGCGTCCTGGTTGGCCCGAGTCCGTCGCCGATTCTCAAGCTGCTGTTGCTTCAAAAGAAATTGAGGATCTTGGTAAGAGAGAGGGTGTGAAAACCTTACTTTCTGGGTCACCCTTCGGATTCTTTGTGTTGGCAAAGGCTCTGAGTCAGAGGAAATTATAGTTACCTCTTCGCCAGCCGCTTGGCTGTTCCCAGTATCCTCCTGAAAGGATCAAATGTCAGTAAGATAACTGCAAAGGAGTTAAAGGAAATCAAAAAAGATTACCTCTTCTTCATCTGACGAGGAGTCGTCCAATTTAAGCATGTCAGAGGCGCTGGGTTTCTTCTTTTTAGAGGTGCCCGTCCTGGCGGTTTTCCTTTCGGTCTTCTTGGCTGCCCGGGCCAGTTTTGCAGCCTCATGGTCATACTTGACTTTCCAGAAATTATCATCGGCCTGTGGAAAAAGACAAATAATCATAAATACCAGAAGGTAACATATTAAAGAGTATTGGTGAAGGCCAGTAACTTACTGCAGGAGCCGGATTCTTCTTGCAGAAGGGAAGCAAACTGAAAGTATTACTGGTTACAATGCCTTCCTTCAATAGTGATTGGACTGTAGCATCTGCCACATTGTCTGGTAAGTCCTCAGGATTATGACGCATCGAGTCGTCCTTTTCGCCTGTGTAAGTACACATTAAGCCGGAGCGGCGGCTTAATGGTAGTATCCGCCAGGTGACCCAGACCCGGACCAAATCAATGCCAGTTAACCCGTTGCCTAAGAGGGCCTTGATCTTTTTGATGGTGGGGTTAAGAGGCAGGCACTCAACAACAGTTAACTTGTCCGGCAGGGGATGATTGGACTCAAGACGCAGGGCGCGAAAGCCGGGCAGAGGCTTCTCGTTAGCCGGAGAGATATCTTGGCAGTAGAATCATGTTTGGTTCCAGTCTTTGGGGTGACTCGGCAGCTCAGCGTAAGGGAAAAGGCAGTCTCTCCGCCGCTGGATTGAGATCCCTCCAAGCTCAAGACTAGGCCCGTTGGCGCGCTCATTCTGCCGGTTCAAGTAGAAAAGCTCTCTGAACAGCAGCAGGCTTGGTTCCTCTCCTAAGTAAACCTCGCAGAAGACTTGGAAATTGCACAGATTGGACACGGAATTGGGTCCAATGTCTTGAGGCCTCAGGTCAAAGAAATTCAGAACTTCCCTGAAGAATTTTGAGCCGGGAGGGGCAAATCCCCGGTTCATGTGGTCTGTGAAAACTACTACATCTCCGTCTTTGGGTTGAGGTATCCCTTCAGACGCGTGAGGGGCACGATAGGACATGACCTCCTTTTTTTGGCAGATGGCCAGACGCTACAAACTCGGCAAGTTTGCTTTTAGTGACTGTGGATGGAACCCAGCTGCAAGTTACAGGGGGCTTGGCCGCCTTAGGAGCCATAACGACAGTGGCCTACGATAAAGTAAAAAGTTCCGGTTCAAATTTAACCCGGGAGAAATATTCAAATTTATTCAAAATGGCGGCTTAAGCAACGGGCCTAATGATATAAGGGTGATTGTGCAATAAAGTTCAAGCCGCTATCAGGATCAACAGTCATTCAAGGATTTTTAAAACCGGACACCTAGACAGTGGTGATAAAAGTAAGTTTTTCAGAAGAAGCTTTCCGGGTGATAGAAACAAGTTTCACGGACAACAGCTTTTATTATGGATCAAAATATTGTTCTGAGGGAGAAAAATTTCTAGACCTAGAAGCAGGGCAGAGAGGTTCATGCATTCAAAGGAGGTCTCCAAACAAGAAAAAATGAGATCTATTTCTATACAAAGTCAACGCGAACAACTACCGCAGCAGTTCTGCACAGTTCTTACGATCTAAAACAGGCTGCGGAATGAACTGTCAAGGATCTGCATCGGGCGGTGATGAACTCGATGAACTCTGCGGAGCTTCAAGATAGATCTAAGGAAGAGGGAAAAGGGGACTCACGGATAAGGATGAACTGCAGAAGCTCGCCGTCGATCTCTGGTCACAGTCAGGTCGATGCAGCGACCTGAGTCGATGAAGACGAAGCGAGTCGATGGTAACAGCGGCGGAGCTGGAGAGGCAGAGAGGAGAGGAAGAAGACGATTGGAAAGGTAAAAAGGAAAAGACCCAGGTCGTAGCTATTTATAGGAAGGAGATGACTGAGACGGCGCAAGAAACGAGGAGATAATAATTATTATCCAGCGGCCCTGATGCCTTGGTTTTCGGAATAGTCAGTAAAGAAAAGATCCGTTGAACGATTCGGTGGAATAAAAAATGAGTTGAAGGAAGGATGACGTCACGCCGAGTTAAGACGGAACCAGAAGATGATGTCATGGCGGGTTACCAAAAACCCTCTATATAGTCAGAAGACTGAAGATTTAATTCTTTAAAAATATTCTTTAGACTGACATGAACAGGTTCAAATCAGTCTGGGGCCTAATGTTGGGGATATGACTATTTGTGTAAGCCGCCCAGGAGGGGCCGGGTTACGCAAAGAGTGCTCATCAGAGGAAGCCCAAGGCCAAGAATGAAGATGGCGGTTCAATAAAGAGCTTAAGGCCCACAGGCGGCTTAAGCCCACTGTAGTAAACCGCCATGATGGCATGACTTGTAATGTAAGGTAGATTTAACTGGTCACCGAGCCGGACTCTGTTTATAAGCCGGCCGGGACTCTATAAGCCGCAGGTGTCAACCCGTGTATATAAGGGGACGACCTGCGGGCGACTTAGGGCAAGAAACAACTCATTGAGAGCCGGGCATAGCGTATCTCGCTCCCTGGTCATCGAAACATCAATACCAACCCAACTAGACGTAGGCCTTACCTTCACCGTAAGGGGCCGAATTAGTATAAACTCTCTCGTGTCCCTTGTCCCGATTTAACCCCATCAAGCTTCCTAGTTGCGATGGCTCCACAACTAAGTCCTTTCACGAGGACATCTGACGTGACAATTCCAAGATACAATGGGAGAGGTCCATAAATCACAATGTATTAATTCAAAGGGATAAGTTCTACAAGAACTAGAGGAACTAAAGGGAAGACACACATGTTTGCCTAATTGACATGACTCGCAAAACACAGAATTATGAGAGTCCCCATTACATGGTATGGTAAATTCACTAAGCATAGAAGCTAAGACGGCAGGGTTGGGATGGCCCAAGCAACGATGCCAGAGATCGACAGAGGCCAGCATGGATGTTGGAGGGGTGGCGGGAGGAACTCCATTAAGTGAATAAAGATCACCGGAGCTATTGAAGCGAGCGATCTCGGCCTTGGTTAGGTAATCCTTCACAGATAAACCAAAAGGGTCAAATTCAGCCGAAACTAGATTGTCGCAAGTAAATTGGCGAACAGAAATAAGATTTTTAATGAGGGCGGGTGCAACTAGAACATCGCGAAGTAAAAGTGGTTTAGTGGAAGAGGGAAGTTGAGCCTGACCAACACAATATATAGGAATAGATGATCCATCTCCAAGGGTAATGGAAGGGAAAGGAGATTTAGTGCAAGATGATAACCAATTACTAGATGCAGACATATGACTAGAAGCCCCTGAATCAAAGATCCAATCCGTACCTGAGTTTCCTTGTGCAGCAAAGTTATTCATGGCCTGGAGAAAAGCAGCTTGATCCCAGCTCGGCGACGCAGGTGAGGGTGGCGTCGGGAGCAGTGCCGACAGATATGATGGTGAAGGCAGTAGGGCCGGCGGGGGAGTGTAGTAGGCGCCACAGTCGGTGGAGTAGTGACCATAAGGAGCATACGTTGGGACGGCATGAGAGGCATTGGCCGGCTGTGGTGGGGGTGGCGTCGGGAGCAGGGCCGGCTGAGGTGTGTAGTAGGCGCCACCGTCGGTGGTGTAATGACCATAAGGAGCATACGTTGGGGCGGCATGATAGGCATTGGCCGGCTGTCGGGGGTTGAGAACCCCGGGAGCACCAGTAGGCGGCCGAAGGCTGGGTTGCCAGGCACCTGAGGATGCCAGCGGAGCACCGAGGGCAGACGGAGCGGACCAGGGCATGGGCCATGCCTGAACGAGCCCCGTCCAAGGATCATGAGGAGGCCGCCATGCAACCGCAGATGGAGCACCGGTGGGTGGTGCAGGACTCGGTGCTGGTGATGTCGTAGGCGGAACCGAACGAGTCGACGGTGGCCTGTAGATAGGGTTTTTGCCGCGGTAGTTCGGACTAGGACGCCAGCCTGGGGGCGGTTGAGCAGATGATGACGCGGACGGCCCGGCGGCAGGAGCTGGCATGGAAGGCGGCGCTGGTGTAGACGACAGAGGAGGACGAGCCGCAGCATGAAAGACCTTGGGGCGAGAGTCCTTGCGAGCTTGTGTTTCCGCCGCGAGTTGTAGCAGGGAACGAACTTCAGCGAAGGTAGGAGGAGGCCATATCATCGGTATGAACGAGGCTTGCTTGTCAAAGTCTTCGCTGAGGCCGCCGCCGATGATGTTGATTAGCTGTGAGTCGCTCACTGTATCGCCGAGTTTGCGGAGCTCATCACCAATGGTATTAACACGCTGACAGAACAGGTTCACCGGGGCATCTCCTTGCACCATATTGCGAAGCTCGGTGTGGAGAGCGTTTTTCCGAGCGTTGGTGTTACTTTGGAAGAGCTGACGGAGGGAGTGCCAGATGTTGGCAGCGGTTGCGCCGTCGTGATCGAGCATGTTGAAGGTCTCGGTGGTGATGCAGGTGTAGAACCACTGGACGATCGCGAGATCGTCTTTCAACCATTGCGGATCGTCGGGGCGGGGAAGACAATTGGCGGCGACATGCGAGAGCAGGTTGCAGCGGCCGAGGTGGAGATCGAAGAGATGTCTCAGTAGTTGTGGGCGGCGAGATCAAGAACTATGGGGATGTAGGGGCTGGCGTCGGAGATTGTGTCAGCAAGAGATATTGGTGCGGCGAGGATTGGTGCAGGGTAGTTTTGTGGAGCTATGGTGTGACGCCCGGATAATTAGGCTACAGTAACCCCACGTTAACGATGCCACGTCACCTCGGATTACTGTTGATAATCTCGCGTTAGTCCAAAACGATTTGAATTCAAATCTGAATTTGAGGCAAACAACAAAAGTTTTTAAAATATTAAACTAAAATGTTCGAAGTGTGCAAATAAATGCTTAGGTATTTATGGTGAGGGAACCATGCTTTTATAAAAAAAACTAAATACAAAAAATGAATTAAAATAGAAAAGAGAAATAAATAAAAGAAAAGGAAAATACAAAACAGAAAACAAAAGGATAAAAGAAGAGAACCCCCCTCGGCAGTTGGGCCAGACGACCCAGCCGGCCAGCCCATCTGGCCCTAACCGGCCCAGCCCCACTCCCTTAACCACCCACTACGACCGAACCCTAACCCCTATCCACCCCACTCGCTGCCCACGACCCCCCTCTCTGTCGGTCGCTCCTCTCCCCCTCTCCCGATCCGATCTGGGGGGGATCAAACCCCCCCAGGGACCGAGGCCGCTGCCCCTGACACCGCCCCAACGGCCACGCCCCGCCACCCGGTGCTGCCCGACGCCGCTTGCCGTTGCCAGCGGACGTCGTTGCTCGTCGCCTCCCCAACCCCGTCGCTGGTGCCGTCCCGGACCGCCGTCGTCGCTCGCCGGAACCACGCTGCCACGACTCCATCGCCGCCCATCGTCTCCGACTCCTCCTCGACCCCCACTGCCCCGGACCCTACTCCCCGCAGTGAGCACCGCTCCTCCCTCCTCTCTGTCTCCCCCGCGCTACCCCGCGCGCGCCCCCGCGAGCATCTGGCCGGCGCCCTCCTCCGCCCCAGCTGGCGCCAGGGACCAGTCGGGCTGTGCGCGCCCCGTCGCCATGGTGGCATCGCCCCACTGCACTGCTCGGAGACACCCGCGCCCTGCCTAGTTCACCGTGGCCATCGGCCTCCCCTGCTGCTCCCCTCCCCTGAACCCACGGCCGCCGCCCCGCGCTTTGTCCTCCTCGTTCTGCGCCACCCTGGGCCCCTACGCCCTAATGCCGCTTGTGCGGTCGCCGGTGGCGCCCCGCCAGCCTCGCCCCGCTCTGCGCCTCGCCGGCGTCCCCCTCGGGCGCCCTGTTGGGGGCCGGCCACGACGCCCGCGCCTGTTACCCGCAGCGCTCGTGCCCGCTAAGGGCCCCTGGGCCAATGACAGGAGGGCCCCGCCCCTAAACGTTTTTTTTAAATAAAAAGAAAAATTTAGAAAACAATTAAGTAATTAATTAACTTAATTAATCTTGATTAGATTAACCTAATCACTTTAATTAAATTTACTAATCCTGTTTAGTTAACTAAGTCAATGACCAGTGGGACCCACACGTCAGCGACCCAGTCAACACCTCTGTTGACTGCTGACGTCATGATGATGTCAGGATGATGTCAGCATGCACTGTTCTAGATAATGTTAAATTAAATTAATTAAATAAATTCTAAAAATGATTTAAAACTTTAGAAAATCATATAAAATAATCCGTAACTCGGATGAAAATACTTTCTACATGAAAGTTGCTCAGAACGACGAGACGAATCCGGATACGCAGCCCGTTCATCCGCCACACATCCCTAGCATAGCGACCACGCAACTTTCCTCCTCTGGTTCATCTGTCTGAAAATGTGAAACACCGGGGATACTTTCCCAGATGTTTCCCCCCCTTCACCGGTATCACCTCCTACTGCGTTAGGTCACCTCTAGCACCACGTATTACCATGCTACGCTTTGTGATACTTTGATTGCTCAGTTATTTATTGTGTTCCCCCTCCGTTACTTCTTTCCGGTAGACCCCAAGACTGCCGACGACCCCCCAGTTCGACTACGGTGTTGACGACCCCCCCTTGCCAGAGCAACCAGGCAAGCCCCCCCCCTTGATCACCAGATATCGCCTATTCTTCTCTATACTGCTTGCATTAGAGTAGTATAGCATGTTACTGCTTTCCGTTAATCCTATTCTGATGCATAGCCTGACATTGTTGCTACATCTATTGATATCTTACCTGCAATCCTAAATACTTAGTATAGGATGCTAGTTTATCATCATTGGCTCTACATTCTTGTCAGTCTGCCTTGCTATACTATTGGGCCGTGATCACTTGGGAGGTGATCATGGGTATATACTATACATATGTACATACTACAGATGGTGACTAAAGTCGGGTCCGCTCGAAGAGTACCCACGAGTGATTCACGGATTGGGGGCTGAAAGGACCTTTGTCCCGACGGCCCTCTGTGTGGATCTTTGTGGCGGGGCGACAGGGCAGGTTGAGACCACCCAGGCGAAAGGTGGCCTGGCCCTGTTCGGCGTTCGCGGATACTTTACACGCTTAACGAGATCTGGATATTTGATCTGAGTCTGGCCATTTGGTCTATATGAACTAACCATCTACGCGGGAGTAGTTATGGGTATCTCGGCGTCGTGGTATCAGCCGAAGCCTTCGTGACGTCAGTGACTGAGTGGCGCGCGCCGGATTGGACTGGAACGCCACTAGGCTAGGTCTGCTTCCGGCCGCATACGCAACGTGCATGTGTGCTAAGGGCGATGGGCCTAGACCCCTGTGCGCTTAGGTTTAGACCAGCGTGCTGACCTCTCTGTTGTGCCTAGGTGGGGCTGCGACGTGTTGATCTCCCGCGGCCGGGCATGACCCAAAAAAGTGTGTCCGGCCAAATGGGATCGAGCGTGTTGGGTTATGTGGTGCACCCCTGCAGGGAAGTTTATCTATTCGAATAGCCGTGTCCCTCGGTAAAAGGACGACCCGGAGTTGTACTTTGACCTTATGACAACTAGAACCGGATACTTAATAGAACACACCCAGACAAGTTCCACAGACAACCCGGTGATCACTTTTCCACAGGGCGACGAGGGGAGGATCGCTGGGTAGGATTATGCTATGCCATGCTACTTGGAGGACTTCTATCTACTCTCTTCTACATGCTGCAAGACGGAGGCTGCCAGAAGCGTAGTCTTCGATAGGACTAGCTATCCCCCTCTTATTCTGGCATTCTGCAGTTCAGTCCACTGATATGGCCTCCTTACACATATACCCATGCATATGTAGTGTAGCTCCTTGCTTGCGAGTACTTTGGATGAGTACTCTCGGTTGCTTTTCTCCCCTTTTTCCCCCTTTCCCTTCTACCTGGTTAGCGCAACCAGATGCTGGAGCCCAGGAGCCAGACGCCACCGTCGACGACGACTACTACACTGGAGGTGCCTACTACTACGTGCAGGCTGCTGACGATGACCAGGAGTAGTTTAGGAGGATCCCAGGCAGGAGGCCTGCGCCTCTTTCGATCTGTATCCCAGTTTGTGCTAGCCTTCTTAAGGCAAACTTGTTTAACTTATGTCTGTACTCAGATATTGTTGCTTCCGCTGACTCGTCTATGATCGAGCACTTGTATTCGAGCCCTCGAGGCCCCTGGCTTGTATTATGATGCTTGTATGACTTATTTATGTTTTTAGAGTTGTGTTGTGATATCTTCTCATGAGTCCCTGATCTTGATCATACACGTTTGCATGCATGATTAGTGTACGATTGAATCGGGGGCGTCACAAGTTGGTATCAGAGCTGACTGCCTGTAGGAATCCCCCTTCCACACTCCTTGGCCGAAGTCGAGTCTAGTCACTACAAAACTTTTACTAACTTGGCTGTGTGCCTTACGGGCCCACGTCGCCATTGGGTGGTATTAGGATCTTTTACTCGTCGACCTTTACTCCGGGACTCTGAACTCTCTTCTACTCGGGTTAAACGATTTTACTAATTCTGAATCTAGGTTCTCGTAACTACTTCCACCCGGAGAACCCCTTATTACAGGTGATCGCCAGCTGCACCAGAAGATTTCGGAGATACTCTTCCTTCTCTCGAGACTTTGTGCCCACCGCTTTTGTTATTCCCGACCATCGATAAACCCATATGGATAACTACATACACTTGTTGTGCATAGCTTCACTTCCAATTGTTCTTGTTATTACAAGATACCCTGAGATACTTCGGATATTCCCAAAATACTTTGTGCCTACTGCCTTGCAGTTACTATCCCCATAACTACCCCTACGGGTAAATTCTCGCACTTACCAAGTATCAGCTCATCCCCAGTTGTTCTGGTATTTCACAAAAGTCTTCGAAATGCTATTCGATCCTCCAAAAAAAAAATCCTTAGCAGCTTATTGCTCTACAAATACTTGTCTGCTTACATTATGGATGCTCCCATATCACTAGCAATATTCACTAGTATCTTTTGACACCGTCATTTTGATCCTATTGCTTCAACATGTGTGCGAATGCACACAATCATCGATCAACCCTTCTAAATTATCTTTTCGGCTCAGGCATCATTTTGAACATGAGCTGGTTCTCGACCAAACTATTTGTCGTCAATTGTGCCTCTGGTCTATCCAATTTATCCATCCTTGATCAGAGCGTCTGCTTCTGATCCTTTGTTTCGGAAATCATAATTCCTTTGTTATCTAAGCATCGAATTATTCAGATGTTCTATAATATGATGCCCGTGAGTGTCACCAGCTCCATTGTGGATCGCTTTGATACTCACACCAGCTCCATTGTGGATCGCCCGATCCATTGTTGGATTTCATCCGATACCGTCCTTCATATTTAAATAACCTTGTGAGTCTTTCCACGGACATATACAGCCTTGGGTAAATTGTATCCTCTGTTTTCTCAACCATGCTCTGTTTTCGAGCTAGTGGTATTTACTATTGAAGCTTGTGGTATATGTTTCCACGATACCCTGCCGGGTTGAACCTATGCCTTCCTTAATATGCGTGAACTCGGAAGTTTTCACGAGTCATACTCATCTGGTATTTCACCAGGTAAAACTTTCAACACTAATGCCTTTATCAAAGCGAGAAGTGAATGGAAGGTTATACATTGAAGAAGTGGGAGTCGACCTTGAACCTTGCGTTCCTGCCCATGGACACGATGTATAACTTATCATGGAAGCTGCTCGTAAAAATAATTACCCCCTTGTTATAAGTTCATCTTGTATCCGTGGTTTGATCATTTGCAATCGTTGTTCCGGCCATGTTCTCCTTTTAAATACCATTTCTCGGACAAGTTGAAGTACTTGTCTTCTGCAGATCATTGCACCTGCCCAACCTTTACTTTGATCTACCTTCGAGTATTACCCCATGGTATCTCGAGGATATCAACCCATTGCACTTCATCTTATGAATTTCTAATGAAGTAGTACCTTTCCCCCGTCATAATCACTCCACGGGTTCTGGGTTGTCGACAACCGAGAACACCGGTTAGTGAATCGAATCACCCATGTGATTTAGTACTCCTAGTACTTTGTGGTTGAGAAGTTTAATACTCCATCACACCATTCCTAGCCTGATCGGCTATATCATACTGTGCTAAATTTTAACTGTGCTACCTAGTCCGTCTTCCCGTAGCAAAATTTGCGACGATAGCTAAGCTTACGTCGATTTTCCTCGTCATACCCTTTCACCTTAAACAACAAGCTTGAGTTCGAGTTTGTGTCGTAACTATGGTCCCAATAACCTTTCGCTTCATCAGCCCTTTGACTTGATGTCATCTCCGATCGATTACATCTCCGTGAAATCTCTCGACAATTGTGTCGTGATCATCATCAACATTTTGAGCTCTTCCAGGATATCAATTGAATTCATGATGAGAAATACCATCCTTGCACTCGATGATTTGTGTTGTCATCGACCATATTATTGCCTTCCCTCCAACACAAACTTGTTTGTGTTCTATGTTATACATTGAGTTCCTTGCTATCCAACATTTCTTCTTCTTTACCTTGGAGTATTACCATCTTTTATATCAAGAATGTCATGAGGATTACTCCACCTCTTAAGAATTCTTGGTATAGTGACACTTCTCACCATCATCATTCTTTCTTGGTCCCCGTGTTGCTTCCAACAAGTGAACAGTGTTGATTGGATTTTGCCCTTCTAGCAACCCTCTTGCTTTGAAGTTAATGGTCAACCGTTCATTCTTAGACTATTGATTATTGAATCACCATTCCGAGGTTGGTCGTGCAACCTAGGCCATATTCGGGTGCACCTTTCAACCAATGTTTAATTGTGGATGTTTTTCCTCGCGCACACATCATTATATCGTATGATCTGACATATGTTATCTTCTTGTTCAACATAATTATGGAAATCCATCTTTTGGAAATCTCGATGAATTGTCGCTGAGTCCATCTGACATTTCCTCACCCTCTCCTTGGTTTAGTGATGAACCCTTGTTTCTGAAGTTTGCTTTCATAGTTGATTTCCCAAGAATCTTACAATGCTATCTCGTCAATTTGTGTTGCACCTTTCCTTCTCAGGCATCCCGAGTCTGAGGTATCATGACCCCAACCAGATCTGAAACTCGGTCAGATATGATGGTTCGGATATTTTCCAAGAGTCATAACATTGGTCCTTATATGAACCGATAAGGTGATGAGCCTAGCACACCTGGCAGGAGGACCTGCTGTTATGGTTCCCTTTGTAACAAGGTTAACCATTCTTCCATGAGGAAATTGTACGACTTATTCTATAAGTTGTTCCTGATGAATCCTTTGTCTATCCAAGTCCGACCTTTGCTTGAAGACCATGGCAATGCTATCTCGAAGCATGTCTGTGGTACTCTGATCATCGATAAGAACATTTGAAGCACCAGGCTAAATTTCCTTTATCAATTTTTCAAACACCGTTGTTTCGGTGATGTCATAAAGTTCCTCTCCCCTAACCTAAATGGTTTTCTACATTATATCATGTTATGGATATCATGCTCTACTTGTCCTTGGGAAGGATATACCCCTGAATTATGTGTTTAAACACACTATTCTTTCCATTGTTCTGATTAAATCTAATAGACACTTTTCCCCTTCCATTGGTTTGTTTAAACCCTTTCTATGGTCTATATGATATAAGCAGTAATAATTCCCTGCTTGTGCAAACACATCGGTGTACAACTCTGTCAGTAAGATCTTGTTACTATTGTTGATGACATTCCGGTAACCACCGATGGGCGATAACTTTGCCAATTGGTTCGCCTCGTTCAACAAGCAGGAAAATTGCTTTCTTCGTTCCCCGTCCTTGGTACCATCGTATATTGCACTCAACGAATTCACCAAAATACAACTCATGGGGTACCTTGTGTATTTTCCATTGAGTTCACCGTCAGATGCCCATCTTAGTGGAGATGCTTTCTTCCGGAGTTTTTCCCCTTGATCACGTTCGTAGGACGATGGAGATCCCGAAGAAAGGATGACGAATTGATCATGATGACCTGGAGCAGAGAAATGAAGACTTCAACGTAATGGATCCACCTCTTCGAGAAGAGCAACCAAAGACGAGAAGATTCGTTAGGGTTTCGTAACCTGACCTTCCCCCTTAGTCCCCCTCTTAAATCTCGGGACGAGATTTCTTGTAGTCGAGGAGATTTGTGACGCCCGGATAATTAGGCTACAGTAACCCCACGTTAACGATGCCATGTCACCTCGGATTACTGTTGATAATCTCGCGTTAGTCCAAAACAATTTGAATTCAAATTTGAATTTGAGGCAAACAACAAAAGTTTTTAAAATATTAAACTAAAATGTTCGAAGTGTGCAAATAAATGCTTAGGTATTTATGGTGACGGAACCATGCTTTTATAAAAAAACTAAATACAAAAAATGAATTAAAATAGAAAAGAGAAATAAATAAAAGAAAAGGAAAATACAAAACAGAAAACAAAAGGATAAAAGAAGAGAACCCTCCTGGGCAATTGGGCCAGACGACCCAGCCGGCCAGCCCATCTGGCCCTAACCGGCCCAGCCCCACTCCCTTAACCACCCACTACGACCGAACCCTAACCCCTATCCACCCCACTTGCTGCCCACGACCCCCCTCTCTGTCGGTCTCTCCTCTCCCCCTCCCCCGATCCGATCTGGGGGGGGGGGGGGGGTCGAACCCCACCAGCGTCCGAGGCCGCTGCCCCTGACGTCGCCCCAACGGCCGCGACCCGCCACCCGGTGCTGCCCGACGCCGCTTGCTGTTGCCCGCCGACGTCGTTGCTTGTCGCCTCCCCGACCCCGTCGCTGGTGCCGTCCCGGACTGCCGTCGTCGCTCGCCGGAACCACGCTGCCACGACTCCGTCGCCGCCCGTCGTCCCCGACTCCTCCTTGACCCCCACTGCCCCGGACCCTACTCCCCGCAGTGAGCACCGCTCCTCCCTCCTCTCTGTCTCCCCCGCGCTACCCCGCGTGCGCCCCAGCGAGCATCTGGCCGGCGCCCTCCTCCGCCCCAGCCGGTGCCAGGGACCAGTCGGGCTGCGCGCGCCCCGTCGCCACGGTGGCCTCGCCCCACTGCACTGCTCGGAGACACCCGCGCCCTGCCTAGTTCGCTGTGGCCATCGGCCTCCCCCGCTGCTCCCCTCCCCTGAACCCACGGCCGCCGCCCCGCGCTTTGTCCTCCTTGTTCCGGGCCACCCTGGGCCCCTACGCCCTGCTGCCGCTTGTGCGATCGCCGGTGGCGCCCCGCTAGCATCACCCCGCTCTACGCCTCGCCGGCGTCCCCCTCGAGCGCCCTGTTGGGGGCCGGCCAGCACGCCCGCGCCTGTTACCCGCAGCGCCCGTGCCCGCTAAGGGCCCCTAGGCCAATGACAGGAGGGCCCCGCCCCTAAACGTTTTATTAAAAAAAGAGTAAAAAGAATAATTAAGAAAACAATTAAGTAATTAATTAAATTAATTAATCTTGATTAGATTAACCTAATCACTTTAATTAAATTAACTAATCATGTTTAGTTAACTAAGTCAATGACCAGTGGGACCCACACGTCAGCGACCCAGTCAACACCTCTTTTGACTGCTGACGTCAGGATGACGTCAGCATGCACTGTTCTGGATAATGTTAAATTAAATTAATTAAATAAATTCTAAAAATGATTTAAAACTTTAGAAAATCATATAAAATAATCCGTAACCCGGATGAAAATACTTTCTACATGAAAGTTGCTCAGAACGACGAGACAAATCCGGGTACGCAGCCCGTTCGTCCGCCACACATCCCTAGCATAGCGAACACGCAACTTTCCCCCTCCGGTTCATCTGTCTGAAAACGTGAAACACCGGGGATACTTTCCCGAATGTTTCCCCCCTTCACCGGTATCACCTCTTACTGCGTTAGGTCACCTCTAGCACCGCGTATTACCATGCTACGCTTTGTGATACTTTGATTGCTCAGCTATTTATTGTGTTCCCCCTCCGTTACTTCTTTCCGGTAGACCCCGAGACTGCCGACGACCCCCCAGTTCGACTACGGTGTTGACGACCCCCCCTTGCCAGAGCAACCAGGCAAGCCCCCCCCCCTTGATCACCAGATATCACCTATTCTTCTCTATACTGCTTGCATTAGAGTAGTATAGCATGTTACTGCTTTCCGTTAATCCTATTCTGATGCATAGCCTGACATTGTTGCTACATCTGTTGATACCTTACCTGCAATCCTAAATACTTAGTATAGGATGCTAGTTTATCATCATTGGCTCTACATTCTTGTCAGTCTGCCTTGCTATACTATTGGGCCGTGATCACTTGGGAGGTGATCATGGGTATATACTATACATACATACATACTACAGATGGTGACTAAAGTCGGGTCCGCTCGAAGAGTACCCGCGAGTGATTCACGGATTGTGGGCTGAAAGGACCTTTGTCCCGACGGCCCTCTGTGTGGATCTTTGTGGCGGAGCGACAGGGCAGGTTGAGACCACCTAGGCGAGAGGTGGCCTGGCCCTGTCCGGCGTTCGCGGATACTTAACACGCTTAACGAGATCTGGGTATTTGATCTGAGTCTGGCCATTTGGTCTATACGCACTAACCATCTATGCGGGAGTAGTTATGGGTATCCCGGCGTCGTGGTATCAGCCGAAGCCTTCGTGACGTCAGCGATTGAGTGGCGCGCGCCGGATTGGACTGGAATGCCACTAGGCTAGGTCTGCTTCCGGCCGCGTACGCAACGTGCAGGTGTGCTAAGGGCGATGGGCCCAGACCCCTGTGCGCTTAGGTTTAGACCGGCGTGCTGACCTCTCTGTTGTGCCTAGGTGGGGCTGCGACGTGTTGATCTTCCGCGGCCGGGCATGACCCAGAAAAGTGTGTCCGGCCAAATGGGATCGAGCGTGTTGGGTTATGTGGTGCACCCCTGCAGGGAAGTTTATCTATTCGAATAGCCGTGTCCCTCGGTAAAAGGACGACCCGGAGTTGTACTTTGACCTTATGACAACTAGAACCGGATACTTAATAAAACACACCCAGACAAGTTCCACAGACAACCCGGTGATCACTTTTCCACAGGGCAACGAGGGAAGGATCGCCGGGTAGGATTATGCTATGCGATGCTACTTGGAGGACTTCTATCTACTCTCTCCTACATGCTGCAAGACGGAGGCTGCCAGAAGCGTAGTCTTCGATAGGACTAGCTATCCCCCTCTTATTCTGGCATTCTGCAGTTCAGTCCACTGATATGGCCTCCTTACACATATACCCATGCATATGTAGTGTAGCTCCTTGATTGCGAGTACTTTGGATGAGTACTCACGGTTGCTTTTCTCCCCCCTTTTCCCCCTTTCCCTTCTACCTGGTTGGCGCAACCAGATGCTGGAGTCCAGGAGCCAGACGCCACCGTCGACGATGACTACTACACTGGAGGTGCCTACTACTACGTGCAGGCTGCTGACGACGACCAGGAGTAGTTTAGGAGGATCCCAGGCAGGAGGCCTGCGCCTCTTTCGATCTGTATCCCAGTTTGTGCTAGCGTTCTTAAGGCAAACTTGTTTAACTTATGTCTGTACTCAGATATTGTTGCTTCCGCTGACTCGTCTATGATCGAGCACTTGTATTCGAGCCCTCGAGGCCCCTGGCTTGTATTATGATGCTTGTATGACTTATTTATGTTTTTAGAGTTGTGTTGTGATATCTTCCCGTGAGTCCCTGATCTTGATCATACACGTTTGCGTGCATGATTAGTGTACGATTGAATCGGGGGCGTCACATATGGTGAGGGCCGAGAGAGAAGCGGCCGCGGCGTTGGCAGTCTTGGCGATGAGCGCGGCCTGGCGCTCGAAGTAGCTGGGCGGCGGCGGCGGCGGCGTAGGCGGAGCCATACCCTAAACCCTAGGAACGGTATCTGATACCATGAAAGCTGAATAAAACTGTTGCTTATTGATGATTTGGTGTGGCATACAAGAGTATATAAGAGGGTACAAACCGACTTGGGGTAGGGGTACAAAACTTACTTGGACTAGGAGTCGTATACCATAATGACTACTCTAACGGTTGCCTCGGACTGCAAACAAGTCATTGGCGATATTGCTACGGATAGCCGGGGCACTTATGGAGCTATAATTAGAGAAATAAAACTGAGCTTTACCACTTTTGTGTAAATTTACTTTTGAGGGTCCAGCTCAAAATGTTGAAGCTCACAAGTTAGCTAAGTTTTCTTTATCGTTACTTCCTGGGCGTCATGTGTGGCTTGGCCAGCCTCATGACCAATGATGTATCCCACAATCTGTGGAATTTGAGTAATAAAGTTGGCTTTTCCCCTAAAAAAAATCTACTGATTTTATTTCTTCTCTTCAAGAAGTTTGTTGGTCATGTTAATCAAATTGTTGGATTCCTCCAACCACCGGACCATGTGAGGCGAGAGAAGTTGGAAAGACCAAGATCCGACAGGAATGATAACATCCACAAAAGGCGGCTTCGCCATCCGAAGGGGCAAAAGGGAACCAACGCTCGAAGCGTGTCGCCGTCCGTGGCCAGCACCCCGAGGAGCGAGGGCGTCACCGAAGCTCGCCAAGATCTGAAGATCACCAGAAGGATGAGGGAGGGCACTTATGCGCCATGCTCAAGTCGACCTGACACTTCTTTGCCTAATTCTTAATTTATTACATGTTCAGTTATATGTTGGTTCAGTCTTTTGTATCAGGCAGAGCGAGCTCTCCTTGCAATCGTATCTGCCTTTCTAGGGATTTATCCCTTACCTCCCCTTCTCTAAATCCCCTTTCTTGCACACCAGCACTCGCTTAATTCTTCTTTATTATTTTAATGTCAATTTATTTTCTGAAGAAGGTTTCTAACCGTGGTTTCATTGTTTCATCACTTATTATTTTAATGATTCACTTAGTTGCCCAAAACATAATTTTTAGTTGCAGTTGGCCAAACACAACTAGATCATGCTAATTAATGTATCATTTGAATCAACTATCTTGATGAACTTAGATTCCAAGGCATGTGGTGTGATGTGTTTATGAAGCTTACCTGATGATCCACTATCAATATAAACCCACATGCATCAGTTAGTGTAGGCACGGGGGTTGAAATATTTCATCTCGTGCTATACAGTTCTATTCCATGCAAGGTCGGGAAAACATAATTTAAAGATAAGCATGAGAAGTTGCAAAATGTTAGCCTTAGGAAGGGTGTGCTCTAGCTTGGTTCTGACAATGACTTGCTACTTTATAGTATTAATTCCCTTTTAAATTCCAGGGAGCCCTCTTGTTTTCTTAAAGATCGTTGTATGCTGGTACTTGGTTGCTCTTTCTCACTGGAACAAGATGACGCGTACATCTTCTTATCCGTTTGATAAGACTGAAACATGTCAGGACAAAAGTATTTTTCGCACAAGGGTATTTCTCTGCAGTCAACTCTACAATACTAATAGAGATGATATAAATTACCTACAACAAATGCTTGATTGGAATAAAAAGTAATTGTTGGAATATAATGGCTGCCATATATCTTTTTTTGCGGGAAGGCTGCTACATATCTTTGAAGCATGTATTGCATTGTAACAACACAAGGTATGTGCTACTGCTTGTTATGTGATCTTACAATAATATTATTATCCACGGTGTGTAGGGGCTGTTCTCTGATCTTTGAACTATCAGAACCAACGTTGATATAGCATTAAGTGGCCGGGTTGATAAGAGAAGTATGTGTTTGTTGAACCTACAGGATGAAGTGAAGAAACAACAGTCTAAATCTTTACGAGTCCATTGCTACGTATGGAAGCATGTAAAATCCATTTGGCTAAGATATACTCCCTCCGTCCCAAAATAACTATCTCAAGCTTAGCACAATTTTGTACTAAAGCTAGTACAAAGTTGAGGCACTTATTTTGGGTTGGAGGGAGTATATTACATCTATCCACCTGTTATTGTCAAGATTTGAACTTTACTTTCCTCTGAACTGCCACCAACTAACAAAGAAGGGTATAATCTTTCATCTCAGGTAAATCATTGCCTTCAACTTCAAATTGGCATGCAATGTGTTGTGATTGCTGTTAGAATTAACTTTGTATGATATTCTGCGATATTTTCCTTCAAACTACTATTATGGCAACCAATCTAATTTCAATGCAATGTATCCAAACAAGACTATGCTTACTACTAAAAAAGCCCTTATTAAATTGTCAAATCAATTCTCCATCTACTGCCATTCTAATATACGAGGTCTCATGTTATCACATTATTGGACATAAGATACAACTTGTGCATAACTTCTGATTTGACATCGGCCAAAAATTGGATGGATCTATTGCAAGTGGGGATCAATGATACTAGTGTTATATTACGAATAAGTGCAAATGCAATGCCCAAGGATTGTTGAATTCAAAATAAGCAAGCTTTGTCAATGATTTGAGGACAGATTTCTCATAGATATTTTACATACTTCAGAATTTTCTAGTATATCAATAGTCATCCCTTCTATTTACTTACATTCAATAAAACTCATGCACTCCAGAACCCTATCAGCTGGAACTCGATGTGGTATTTAAGGATACAAAACAGAAAAGAACACATATTCTGCAGTTCATATAAGAGTGATACAAATTAATAATTAAATGCCTATAGTCTTGTTGTTTTTATCTTTCCTAGATTTAGAGACAATTGAAACAGAATGTTTGAAGAAAATTGTTTCCAAAAGAAAAGAATTAACACCATTGTCTCAAATTTAGGGCAAGCCCATTTTAGAAGACCGATATTAATTTTTAGCTGCATTATATTGTTAATTTTGGTGATATAATAGAATTGGCAGTTAACACCATGTGTGAAAATGAGTTATAAAGAAATAAAAAAGTTTAGTATAAATAAGCGATAACGCTTATTTAACTTAGCATTAGCTAGATATTTACAAAGCTAAATCATTTATTTGTATTGTAATATCAATAAACCTTCCAACATTGCTTGACATACTCCTAAAAGTATATCGCAATTATTTGTTTAAATAAATGTGTTCATTTAACAAAGTTGTCAAGCTTCATGATGAAAAAAGTGCTCTTGCTGGCCAGTTTTCCTCGAGGAAATTCCACATCTATCGAGATGACTCTGTCAAGTTGGATGGGCTTGCTAAGGGTGCACTAGTGGAGTATACTGAGGCTGTCGGGGACCTTGACTACCGCCAATTTGTTCATATGGTTAATAAGGAGTTGTTTCTTGGGCAGATACTTCAAGTTGATCTGACTGAGTGGCTAAGGATCATCTTCCAGGGAGTGAACACGTGCGATTGCTGCCTCCTCTGCAGTCATATTGACCTGATGGAGCCTTATCAAGGATATGGAAACTTTGTCTCCTTGTTTCAGCTATTATGGAAAGTCAAAGATACCACTCGTGGAGAAGATCTACTAAACTCCTTGGGATATTATAGGGGATGAAAATCTCAGGGCCTGCAGTGTTCATTTCTTCATGATACATTTGTTGGGGAACGTAGCATGCAATTTCAAAAAATTTCCTACGCTCACACAAGATCTATCTAGGAGATGGATAGCAACGAGGGGGAGAGTGTTTCCACGTACCCTCGTAGAACGTAGGCGGAAGCATTTCACAATGCGGTTGATGTAGTCGAACTTTCTTCGCGATCCACTGATCGAGTACCGAACGTACATCATCTATGAGTTTTGCACACGTTTAGCTCGGTGACGTCCCTCGCTTTCTTGATCCAGCAAGTTGTCAAGGTAGTAGATGAGTTCCGTCAGCACGACGGCCTGGTGACAGTAATGATGAAGTGATCCACGCAGGGCTTCACCTAAGCACTACGAAGATATGACCGTCGGTGTAAACTGGGGGCGCCGCACACAGCAAACAATTGATGTTGTGTGTTCTAGGCGCCCCCTCCACACATATATATAGGTGGGAGGGAGGAGGGAATAGCCAGGAGGGCGCCCCAAGTAGGCCGAATCCTACTTGGTGTTCCTCCCCAGTTCGCCCCCCTTACCATATTTGTCGGAAGGGAAAATGATGAGAGGGGAGAGGAAAGGAAGGGTGAGGCCAACTCCCCCCTTTCCTTCTCCCACTTGGCCGGCGGCCAAGGAGGGGTGCGCAGCCCCTTGTGGGCTGGTGTGCCCCTTCCCCTTTGGCCCATGTGGCCCATTAACCTCCCGGGGTGTCCGGTACCCTCTCCGATACTCTGATAAATATCGACACCTCTGGAACACTTCTGGTGTCCGAGTACTATCCTCCTACATATCAATCTTTACCTCTCGACCATTTCGAGACTCCTCATCATGTCCGTGATCTCATCCGGAACTCCGAACAACATTCGGCCACCAAATCACATAACTCATATAATACTAAATTGCCATCAAATGTTAAGCATGCGGACCTTACGGGTTCGAGAACTATGTAGACATGACCGAGACACCTCTCCGGTCAATAACCAATAGCGGAACCTGGATTCTCATATTGGCTGCTACATATTATACGAAGATCTTTATCGGTTGAACCGTTATGACAACGTACATTATTCCCTTTGTCTATCGGTATGTTTACTTGCCCGAGATTCGATCGTCGGTATTTTCATACCTAGTTCAATCTCGTTACTGGCAAGTCTCTTTACTCGTTCCGTAATACATCCTCCTACAACTAACTCATTAGTCACTTTGATTGCAAGGCTTCTTATGATGTGTATTACCGAGAGGGACCAAAGATACCTCTCCGATACTCGGAGTGACAAATCCTAATCTCGATCTATGCCAACCCAAAAAACACCTTCAAAAATACCTATAGAGGATCTTTATAATCACCCAGTTACGTTGTGATATTTGATAGCACACAAGGCATTTCTCCGGTATCTGGGAGTTGCATAATCTCATAGTCGAAGGAATATGTATTTGACATGAAGAAAGCAATTGCAGTAAAACTGAACGATCAATATGCTAAGCTAATGGATGGGTCTTGTCCATCACATCATTCTCCTAATGATGTGATCCCGTTATCAAATGACAACTGATGTCCATGGTTAGGAAACCTTAGCCATCTTTGATCAATGAGCTAGTCAAGTAGAGGCTCACCAAGGACACAGTGTTTGTTTATGTATTCACCTCCATAACCGAGAAATATTTCCTTAGTGCTCTAAGGATAATTTGACCGATGTCTAGTGATCTACTCCTGGATCCCTATTGTACCTCCTTGCCAATCTCATGGCAAGGTGCACAATAGGTTTTTTACACAGCATAACATACTTTATAGAACCTATGGATGAGGCATAGGGAATGACTTTTGTTCTCTCTCTATCTTCTGTCGTGGTTGGGCTTTGAGTCTTACTCAACTTCACACCTTACAATACATGCTAGAACTCCTTCTTTGACTAATCCATTTTGAATTCTTTCAAAAAATTTTCAAGGTACGTGTCGTGGAATTAACATGTCAGATGTCCTTAGTGTGAGGACTTAGTCGCGAGACCAACGCATCTATGTGGTAGCTTGAGAGGGGTTGAGCGGAATCGAGAGGCGCAACACAAGACGAGGGTCTAGACAGCTTCGGGCCCCGGGAAACATCATCCGGTAACAACCCTACATGCTGTTTGAGGCTAGATCTCATTATCATCACGAGGGAGTCACCGTAAACCGGCTCTCCTCTAGTTGTGTTTAGCCCTAGAGATTGTTTCTTGCTTGTCCCTCTTTGGGGAGCCCTGCCCCTCCTTATATAAGTTGAAGGGGCGGGTTACATGTAGAGTCCATCTCGGACTAAGACTTAAACTATTTTTGACTTCCCTTCCTGGGCTTCTTAACGTCTGCTGGTTTAACATTGTCTGCTGGTTTAACAACGTCTGCCGGTTTAACAACATATGCCGGTTTAACAACGTCTGCCGGTTTAACAAGGTCTATCGGTTTAACATTGTCTTAACACCTGCCGGTGCTACCATCTGTCTTAACTCTGCCGGTTTAACACTCGCCGGTTTACCGTCTGTCTTAGCCATCTGTCTTAACTGTCTGTCGGTTTACCATCCGCCGGTTTACTAAGTCCTGGCCGTGTTATGACTCCGGCTGGGTCATACCGCGGGGTATATCCCCGACATTATGTATCATTGAAAATCTTATCAAGTGTCTTGATCTATCTTTATAGATCTTGATGCCCAATATGTAAGCAACTTCACCGAGGTCTTTCATTGAATGAAATCTTATTCAAGTATCCTTTTATGCTATCCAAAAATTCTATATCAATTCCAATCAGCAATATGTCATCCACATATAATATCAGAAATGCTACGAAGCTCCTACTCAGTTTCTTGTAAATACATGCTTTACTATAAGTTTGTATAAAACCATATGCTTTGATCACCTCATCAAAGCGTGTATTCCAACTCCGAGATGCTTGAACCAGTCCATAGATTGATCGCTGGAGCTTGCACACTTTGTTAGCACCTTTAGGATTGAAAAAACTTTCTGGTTGTATCATATACAACTCTTCTTTAAGGAATGCAGTTTTGACGTCCATTTGCCAGATTTCATAATCATAAACTGCGACAATTGCTAACATGATTCAGAAAGACTTAAGCATCGCTACGAGTGAGAAAGTCTCATCGTAGTCAACTCCTTGAACTTGTCAAAAACCTTTTGCGACAAGTCGAGCTTTGTAGATAGTAACGTTACCATCAGGGTCAGTCTTCTTCTCAAAGATCCATTTATGCAACTAGTTTTGCATAAAGGTGGCTGGCAGGTGTCTGTTTCTCCAACTTTACTTGAATCAAATTTGACTGTGGACGGTCCTTGTTGAAGGTTAAAAAAACTTGATAAATCACCATTGTGGTTTTGTGCCGTAGGTAAGAACGGTTCTTGCTAGAAGCCCGTAGCAGCCACGTAAAACTTGCAACAACAAAGTAGAGGACATCTACTTGTTTTTGCAGGGCATGTTGTTATTTGATATACGTTGTTGTATGAGATGATCTTGTTTTGTAGAAGTTATCAACAACTGGCAGAAGCCTTATGGTTGTCGCTTTATTGTATGAAATACATACACCATGTAATTGCTTTACTTTATCACTAAGCGGTAGCGATAGTCGTAGAAGCAATATTTGGTGAGACGACCACGACGCTATGATGCAGATCAAGGTGTCAAGCCGGTGACGATTGAGATCATGACGTTGCTTTGGTGATGGAGATCAAAAGCACAAGATGATGATGGACATATCATGTCACATATTCTGATTGCATGTGATGCTTATATTTATGCATCTTATTTTGCTTAGTACGACAGTAACATTATAAGATGATCCCTTAACTAAATTTCAAGGTATAACTGTTCTCCCCAAGTATGCACCATTGCGAAAGTTCTTCGTGCTGAGACACCACGTGATCATCGGGTGTGATAAACTCTACATTCAAATACAACGGGTGGAAGACAATTTTGCACATGCGGAATACTCGGGTTAAACTTGACGAGCCTAGAATGTACAGACATGGCCTCAGAACACTGGAGACCGAAAGGTCGAACGTGAATCATATAGTGGATATGATCAACATAGAGATGTTCACCATTGATGACTACTCCATCTCACGTGATGATCGGACATGGTTTAGTTGATTTGGATCACGTATCATTTAGATGACTTGAGGGATGTCTATCTAAGTGGGAGTTCTTAAGTAATATGATTAATTGAAGTTAATTTATCATGAACTTAGTCCTGATAGTTTTTGCATATCTATGTTGTAGATCAATGGCCTATGCTACAGTTCCATTGAATTTTAATGCGTTCCTAGAGAAAGCTAAGTTGAAAGATGATGGTAGCAACTACACGGACTGGGTCCGAAACTTGAGGATTATCCTCATTGCTGCATAGAAGAATTATGGCCTTGATGCACCACTAGGTGAATGTCCTGCTGCAGGAGCAGAAGCTAACGTTATGAACGTCTGGCAAGCTCGATCTGATGACTACTCGTTAGTTCAGTGTGCCATAATTCACGGCTTAGAATCGGGACTTCAAAGACGCTTTGAACGTCATGGACTATATGAGATGTTCCAGGAGTTGAAGTTAATATTTCAAGCAAATGCCCGAGTTGAGAGATATGAAGTCTCTAACAAGTTCTATAGCTGCAAGATGGAGGAGAACAATTATGTGAGTGAACACATACTTAGTATGTCTGGATATCATAATCACTTGACTCAGTTGGGAGTTAATCTTCCAGATGATTGTGTCATTGACAGAGTTCTTCAATCACTACCACCAAGCTACAAAGGCTTCATGGTGAACTAGAATATGCAAGGGATGGAGAAGACTATTAACGAGCTCTTCGCAATGCTAAAGGCTGCGGTGGTAGAAATCAAGAAGGAGCATCAAGTGTTGATGGTTAGCAAGACCACTAGTTTCAAGGAGAAGGGCAAAGGAAAGAAGGGGAACTTCAAGAAGAATGGCAAGCAAGTTGTCACTCCCGGGAAGAAACCCAAAGCTGGACCCAAGCTTGAAACTGAGTGCTTCTACTGCAAAGGGACTGGTCACTGGAAGCAGAACTGCCCCAAGTATTTGGCGGATAAGAAGGATGGCAAAGTGAACAAAGGTATATTTGATATACATGTTATTGATGTGTACCTTACTAATTCTTGTAGTTGTGCCTGGGTATTTGATATCGGTTTGGTTGCTCATATTTGTAACTCGAAACAGGGACTTCGGATTAAACGAAGATTGGCTAAGGACGAGGTGATGATGTGTGTCGGGAATGGTTCCAAGGTCGATGTGATTGCCGTCGGCACGCTACCTCTGCATCTACCTCTGGGACTAGTTTTAGACCAGAATAATTGTTATTTGGTGCCAGCGTTGAGCATGAACATTATATCTGGATCTTATTTAGTGCAAGACGGTTATTCATTTAAATCATAGAATAATGGTTGTTCTATTTATATGAGTAATATCTTTTATGGTCATGCACCCTTGAAGAGTGGTCTATTTCTGTTGAATCTCGATCGTGGTGATACACATATTCATAATATTGATGCCAAAAGATGCAAAGTTGATAACGATAGTGCATCATATTTGTGGCACTGCAGTTTAGGTCATATCAGTGTAAAGCGCATGAAGAAATTCCATGCAGATGGACTTTTGGAATCACTTGATTATCAATCATTTGATAGTTGCGAACCATGCCTTATAGGCAAGATGACTAAAACTCCATTCTCCGAAACAATGGAACGAGCCAATGACTTATTGGAAATAATACATACTGATGTATGCGGTCCGTTGAGTGTTGAGGCTCATGGCGGGTATCGTTATTTCTGACCTTCACAGATGATTTGAGTAGATATGGGTATATCTACTTAATGAAAACAAGTCTAAAACATTTTAAAAGCTCAAAGAATTTCAGAGTGAATTGGAGAATCGTTGTAACAAGAAAATAAAGTTTCTACGATCTGATCGTAGAGGTAAATATTTGAGTTATGAGTTTGGTCTTTGTCGGTGTCAAAACCGGCGGATCTCGGGTAGGGGGTCCCGAACTGTGCGTCTAGGCGGATGGTAACAGGAGACAAGGGACACGATGTTTTACCCAGGTTCGGGCCCTCTTGATGGAGGTAAAACCCTACGTCCTGCTTGATTAATATTGATGATATGGGTAGTACAAGAGTGGATCTACCACGAGATCAAGGAGGCTAAACCCTAGAAGCTAGCCTATGGTATGATTGTTGTAATGTATGTTGTGTCCTACGGACTAAAGCCCTCCGGTTTATATAGACACCGGAGAGGGCTAGGGTTACACAGAGTCGGTTACAATGGTAGGAGATCTACATATCCGTATCGCCAAGCTTGCCTTCCACGCCAAGGAAAGTCCCATCCGGACATGGGACGGAGTCTTCAATCTTGTATCTTCGTAGTCTTGGAGTCCGGCGGATGATGATAGTCCGGCTGTCCGGACACCCCTAGTCCAGGACTCCCTCAGTAGCCCCTGAACCAGGCTTCAATGACGATAAGTCCGCCGCGCATAATGTTCGGCATTGCAAGGCGGGTTCCCCCTTTGAATAATCCAGAGAAGATCATGAACACCAGGATAGTGTCCGGCTCTGCAAAATAAATTCCACATTCCACCGTAGAGAGAATAAAATGTACACAAGTTCAATCTGCTGACGTATTTTGCGGCATTACGTCACACCACTACCAAGACTTTACTTGAATCGTTTTTTATTATACCACCTCAGCACGTTTAGCGAAGCGGTTTCCTTGGCACGTCTTGTCGAAGTAGAGATCGTGTTCCCCTTATTCCGGGATTCTCATCAATACGGACGTGGGTAACCCAACCGCGCCCGTCGCCACGCCTGCTCTATCAAAGGTGGATCCCGAACGGTCACGGAGACGGCTCTTGGTATTTTCCCTCTTTATAAGAGGACCAAGGCTCGTTTCTTTTCTTCAATCTTCCATCAAATCTTCGACTTGCTCCAAGTTCCAACACCCAGAGCCCCAGATTCGAGCGCTTCGGACCTTCAACAATGTCTGGCTCCGACCTTCAGGGCTGGTGGATGCCCTCCTCCGTCATGGAGGAGGACGTGTTAAAGCTGCGTGAGGCCAAGTACCTGTCTTATGAGATTTCGCACAGGTTGCCCGCTCAAGGGCAGGCCGTACCCACTCCCGAGCCCGATGAGTACGTCGTCTTCGTATCCCACCTCCGTCAGGGTTTAGGCTTCTCGACGGACCCCTTCGTGAGAGGGCTCATGTTCTACTACGGGCTGGATTTTCACGACTTGGCTCCAGAGTCCATCCTCCATATTTCCGCATTCATTATTGTCTGCGAAGCTTTCCTCCGCGTCACCCCCACTTCGGCCTGTGGCTGAAGACCTTCAATGTGGAGCCGAAGATGATCGGGGGGCGTCAAGCAGAGTGCGGCGGGGCGGCCATAAGCAAGAGGACCGATGCCCCGTGGCCCGAGGGCTCCTTCCAAGAGGAGCTCGGCTTGTGGCAGCAGGAGTGGTTCTATATCACCGCTCCGAAGGGCAGCAGGCAAAAGCCGCCGCCTTCATTCCGCCCAGGACATCCACGACGGTTGATGTCGTGGGTCAACCAAGGGCTCAATTGGGGGCCGTCCGAAGACGTGCCCTTATTGCAGGGCCGGATTCGAGACCTCCAAGCGAGGGAGATCGATCTGATAGTGGTGATGCAGGTCATGCTAATCAGGCGTCTTCTGCCCTGCAAACGCCGTCCTCTCCGGTTATGGGAGTACAATCCGGAGGGACCACAAATTCTCCAACACTTCATGGGTACGACACCCGTGGAGATGTACAAGTTGTTCTTCGGACCGCAGGTGGCATGTCCGGAATTGACCAAGGACGTAGGCCTAAGCTGCAATCGCCCGGATACTCAGGTAAGTAGCTCAGTGTTCGGACGTTCCGTTTGTTTGCTTTTCTATAATTCGCCTTCTAACCCATTATCCTTCATCAGGAGTGGGTAGCGCGAGCGAAGCTGATAAGGTGTCCGGCCCCCCTCCCAGAGACCGCACCGGAGCCCGTGCTGGTCAGAATGTTGGAGGTCGCGCCCGTAGAAGAAGGCGATGGGGAAAATAGAGGAGCTATCACCTCGCCCAAGGGGGCGCTTGAAGAGGGGGAGATCGAGAATCCCTCCTTCCAGGGGGAGAAGAGGACCGCCTCCGAAGACCCGGAGGCCAAAGCCCCTAAGCGGGGTAAGAAATCTTCGCCGGAGGGTCCTGCGTCCGGGGAAACCCCGGCCGCACAGTATTCTCTTAAGGATCATCCCTCTAGCGAGCCATGAGTAGAAAAAGGGGAATTCATTAATGAAAAACATCCCTATTTGTGCTTCTAAGGATAACCGAAATTTTTACCTTGTAGTTCGGATCTGCAACCTTCTCAGATGAGCTCGTCTTCGGGGGATCTTCATCCGGAGATGATGGAGAGCGAGACGCCTCCGTCTGCCGCGTCGCCGGATAGGGCGGACGAGCCAGAAGTATCGTCACGGAGGGTATCCCCGGGCCCGGTGGAGCCGGAGAGTTTGGCGCCGACTGGTGTTCGGCCGGGGGAGCTGAAGGATCTGCTTGAGAGGGCATCCATCTCAGAAGATCACCGTGCATTGACGAGCATGGTGATTGGAAGGATTTCTTCCGCCGAAAGCGGATTGCATAATGCCGTCAGGAGTTTGCTGGCGGGATTTGAGGTACATAAGAACGACGCACCTTTTTGACAGTTTTGCACATAGAAGTGCGCCCTGTATAGATAGTAGCCCCTGAGACTCGGTAGGTTGTCGAAAACGACAGCGTGCCGAGGATCAAAATCGCAGGTATTGAGTGTCACCTTTCCTATGCAGGTGGCGGACAGTCCGGGGGCTAGCCGGACTGGTGGAGTTGTCGAGTTAATGCGGCAACTTGATGTGGCGGATGCGGACATCGCGCTTGTCAACCGGCAAATTGACGAGTCGCAAGGTAAATGAATTCTCCGCAGTTACTTATTTAAGGGAGCCAATATTTATGCTGTGATGCAGATGGTGCTGCCGCTGTGGAGAGCCTTCGGGCCGAGCTTGCTCAAGCCAAGGAGCAGGCCAGAAGGAGTGATGCGGCTGCCTCGAGGGCGGCCGAGGAGTTAAAAGCCGAAAGGGCTGCACACTGCCTAAGCAGGGAAGAGATGGCCGGATTGGCCGTGAAATTGAATGATGCTACCGACCGCAATGAGGCTCTTGAAAAGGAGCGCCTATCGGAGCGAGAAGACTTGGGGAAGGCCACCGCTGAGGCCAAGGATGCCCGTTCTGCAATGCGGGCTATGAAGGAGGAGCTGCGCCAGGCCGGAGACATTGTGGCTGGAAAGCCTTTTCTGCTGCGTCGCTGGTTTACGGATCCGAATTATGCCCAGCTTCGCTAGCTGTGGGGTTCGGAGGATCCATATATGGACTTAGCGGCAAGTGCGGCGGATGTCGTTGTGCACTTTCGGACTCAGAAGGATCACAAGACGGAAGAGCTATTTTTGTCTCAATTCCATAGTCCGGATCGTTCACTTCCGCTGACCGATCGGTTAGCCGAATGGGCTGAGCTGAACAGGTTGTCCGGACTTGCCATAACTGATATCGTGGCTCATGTCTGGCCAGAGAGGCCCAAGGCGACGAGCTATTTTGGCTTATTGCAACAATTTCTTGGAGCGGTGCCGCATATCAAGGAGATGAAGCGGTCGACCTGCATAGAAGGTGCGCGGATGGCCCTTGCCCGTGTGAAGACACATTGGACAGAGATGGATGCCACCGCTATTGCAACCCAGGGTTCGGACGAAAGCCAGTTACCCACCGAGCACTATTTTGGGGAAGTTATGCGTGGTGCTCGTGTAATAGAGTCGCAGTGCTCGAAAAATGTCACGTTCAAATGAACGTTTTATCTTGTAAAACAATGATTATGATGTAACCGCCTTTTATACTTGTGCGTTCCAAGTATTGAAATATCTCCTACGCGGCCTTTTATGTATATGTTTGTATAACCTGAAAGATGGCAGTCTTTAGCTTCAGCCCCCATGCACAAGGTGCGGGGGTGTTCGGAAAAAAATAGCACATTTTCACACTTAATCTGACGTCTCGGTCCTGTTAAGGAGGTGGTAGCGTAGCAAACGAGGCAATCCGGACTATGATGCTTTATAACTTTCACTTAGCCATTGGAGTTTGAGGGTGGGGCTACGATATAGCCCCTGGGGGCACCGCGCTTCTCCGGATTCGGGGCGCGTGTGTGCCTGACCGGGAAACGGTCCTTCGTTAAAGCGGGGAATTCTAAACATTTCGGTAGTCGATCGAGTGGTTGACCAGTCTCTCGCTGTATCATGACAGTCAGTTTTCGGCTTTCTCTACTGAGGTGCTCGCCCAGCCAAACTGGTGCACAATCACAGTAGTTCTCCTGGTGCCGCGTTAACCGATGATACGGAACGTAAGGCAGCATAACACAGGAGCCGGGCAAACCCAACATTTGACCAAAGACATGATTCGGAGCTGATGCATATAAGCCCTAACTCGAGACGCCGAACACTCCCTAAGGTGTTCGGTCTTTATAATAATGGGCAGAACAATGCCCTAAGCCCCTAGTGTCCAGGTACGGGCAAGGTCCTCTGACGCGGCCGATGCCAAAACGTCAGGCTCCACTTTGGTTATAATGAGAAACCAGGGGATTATAACAACAATAGACAATAAAAAAGGTTTACGCAGGGTCTTAATCTGAAAAGAATCCTTGCGACGGGTCCCTACTGCACGTCTGCGCCTGTGTCTCCGTTGTGCCATTATCCTGGACGGGTGTGCATGTTGTTCATCTGTAAAAAGAGAGGAACTTAGTTTGGAAGGAAATCGTGCGAAAAATATATACGAAGGAAAAAAAATAAATAAATAAGTAAAGCGGAGTCTATATGAGCTCGCTGTTGCTTGTGCGCGCAGCCCCTTGTGAAGGGGTGTGCGGCTAGGGAGCCCCTAGCTTATTTATGCTGGACTCGTCTAGCCATGTCCGGGGTCTTTAAATGACCCTCGCACTGAAATGATGCCACGTGGACCGGGCATCTTAAGTGTAAGAGACGCGTAACGTGGTATGGCGTTGAAGCGGACAAAAGCTTCACGTCCCAATAGTGCTTGATAGCCACTTTTGAATGGGGCGACATGAAAGATTAGTTTTTCGCGTCGGAAGTTGTTCGGTGACCCGAACACAACTTCTAGTAATAAGGAGCCTGTGCACTTGGTGTAAGGGCCTGGCGTCACTCCTTTAAAGGAAGTGCGGCTATGTCGAATTTTAGTAAGGTCTATCCCCAACTTGCGGATTGTGTTTGGATACAGCAGGTTTAAGTCGCTACCTCCGTCCATCAGGACTTGTGTAAATTGCAGTCCGTCGATTATAGGATCCAATATCAGGGCAGTCCATCCTGCATTTCGAAAGCTTCTGGAATAATCTAGGTGGTCGAAGGTGATTGGTTTTGATTTCCAATCTCTATGTTCCGCTGGGTTGGACCGTGTGAGACCCATTTTAACGGATGCCGCATTGTTTTTCCGTATTATCACATGAAGTGAATTTACTGCTTTGACCTCTTGTGGGAAAGTCTTTTGTCTTCCGGTGCTCTGGTGGTGGGGTTTATCATCATCTTCGCTTGATGCGTCGAGCCCCTTGTGTTCGGCGTTTAATCGGCCGGACTGTTTGAAAACCCAACAATCTCGGTGGGTGTGGTTTGCAGGTCTTCCGGGGGTACTGTGGATTTGACATATCCGACCCAAAATTTGGTTTAAGATGGATAGCTCGTCGCTGTTATCCTTAAGAGGCGGTGTTTTGTTGTTTGGCCGCGAGCTTTTGAATCCGGCATTGACCGCCGTATTCTTTGGGCCTTTTTCTTTATTCCGGCGCTGATCCTTTCTGCGCCATTGTTTTCCATTTCCATCTGTACTCTCGGATGTACTCGGGTCGCTGGTGCTGCATCTTGCTAGCCAGCTATCCTCCCCCGCGCAAAAGCGGGTCATGAGGCTTGTCAGTGCGGACATTGTCCTCGGCTTCTCTTGGCCTAGGTGTCTGGCGAGCCATTCGTCTCAGACGTTGTGTTTAAAAGCTGCTAAGGCTTCGGCGTCCGGACAGTCGACTATTTGGTTCTTTTTAGTGAGGAACCTGTTCCAGAATTTGCGTGCTGACTCTCCGGGCTGTTGCGTTATATGACTTAGATCATCTGCATCTGGAGGGCGGACATAAGTCCCTTGAAAATTTGCTCTAAACGCGTCTTCAAGCTCTTCCCAACTTCCAACAGTATTTTCTGGGAGGCTTTTGAGCCAATGACGGGCTGGCCCTTTGAGCTTGAGGGGTAAGTATTTTATGGCGTGGAGATCATCTCCTCTAGCCATGTGTATGTGTAGTATATAATCCTCTATCCAGACTCCAGGGTCTGTTGTTCCGTCGTAGGCCTCTATGTTTATGGGTTTAAACCCTGCTGGAAATTCATGATCCAGCACCTCGTTGGTGAAACATAGTGGGTGTGCGGCGCCCCTGTATTTGGGTGTGCCGTTGTCTTCGAACACTTGACGTGTTGTGCTGCTTCCTGGGGCCCTCTTTTTTGGCCCGTAAATGGACCTGGCTGGGCCATCTGTTTTCCCAGGGTCATGAGTCGGCTTATGTGTGGCGCCGCTTGTAGATTTGGGCCTATCATCTGGTCGTCTATCCGGCCAGGCAGCCTCTTTGTTTTTTGACTGTGGGGGCTCTATGGCTTCCTCGTCAAATTCTGGCAGTAGTTTGCGCTTTGGGTAGTTCTTTGATTGATGGCTATTGCCGTATTTGTCTGCGGTTGTGAGCACTTTGCTCCACCTCGCTCTGAGTATGTCTTCCGCTGTTTTGAGCTTCTGTTTTTCCTTCTTCAGGCTTCTTGCGGTGGCGACGAGTCTTCCATGAAGGTTTTTGTGTTCCGGTAGTATGTCCGGTGTGAGGTCGTCCGGACTGTTGGTTTCGCCGGGATTGGACTGATTATCTGACTCGTCCTGTTCGGACGGTTGCTTGTCTGCGTGTTCGTCGTCCACCGGTTTGCCCTGCTCTAACGCTGGGTCATTAGGAGTGCTGTCTTTGTCGAGGCGGGGCTTAGGGCGGCGTTTGCATCGCCGCTTTGGTTGTTTATCGGCGAAATTATCCTTAGCCGCACCCCGTTCCTCCTCGTCGTCGCTTCCTTTTGGGGTATCCACCATATATACGCCATGTGTCGGGGTGGTCTTCCAGTGCCCTCCAGGCGCTGGTTCTTGTTCGTCTCCGGCATCGTCGTCCATACCGTCGATGTCTTCGGAGTCGTAGTCTAGCATGTCGGTTAGATCGTCGACAGTGGCTACAAAGTGGGTGGTGGGTGGGCTCTGAATTTCTTCGTCGTCCGTATCCCAACCCTCCTGGCCATAATCCGGCCAGGGCTCTCCGGATAGCGAGAGATGCTTTAGCGAATTTAGGATATCGCCAAAGGTCGAGTGTTGGAAAATGTCCGCGGCCGTGAACTCCATGATCGGCACCCCAATCAGATTAGATTGGCAGGGGCGTAGGAGGTTCGGAGTCCGGCAAGGAGTCCAGCACCTCGGAGTCACGAGCTTTATAAGGGACAAGGTTAGTGTTCGGCTCCATCGCCGTGGAAGGTGCAGCCCCCGAGGCGGTGTCCAGCCACCGGTCCTCGATCTGGGCGATCGGCTCCGGACTGAGGGTCGGAGCGGATTCGTGTGCGGCCACCAAGGCACTGTCCGGCGGCAAAGCTAAATCATGCCCATCGTGACAGCGCGGCACGCTCGGCTGAGGTTCGAGTCCGTCGAAGAACAAGTCCCCGCGGATGTCAGCCGTGAAGTTTAGGCTTCCGAACTTGACCTGATGGCCAGGGGCGAGTTGGCCCGCAGTGCGAAGCCGCCGAATACGAAGATCTGTCCTAGCAGAAAAGTCTCACCCCGGACGGCGTTGTTGATTGGAGAAGCCATCGAGCCTATCGGTGACGGCACAGAGGAACTCTCAATGAAAGCACCAATGTTGGTGTCAAAACCGGCGGATCTCGGGTAGGGGGTCCCGAACTATGCGTCTAGGCAGATGGTAACAGGAGACAAGGGACACGATGTTTTACCCAGGTTCGGGCCCTCTTGATGGAGGTAAAACCCTACGTCCTGCTTGATTAATATTGATGATATGGGTAGTACAAGAGTGGATCTAACACGAGATCAAGGAGGCTAAACCCTAGAAGCTAGCCTATGGTATGATTGTTGTAATGTATGTTGTGTCCTACGGACTAAAGCCCTCCGGTTTATATAGACACCAGAGAGGGCTAGGGTTACACAAAGTCGGTTACAATGGTAGGAGATCTACATATCCGTATCGCCAAGCTTGCCTTCCACGCCAAGGAAAGTCCCATACGGACACGGGACGGAGTCTTCAATCTTGTATCTTCGTAGTCTTGGAGTCCGGCGGACGATGATAGTCCGGCTGTCCGGACACCCCTAGTCCAGGACTCCCTCAGTCTTCATTTAAAACAATGTGGAATAGTTTCACAACTCACGCCACCTGGAACACCACAACATAATGGTGTGTCTGAACGTTGTAACCGTACTTTATTAGATATGGTGCGATCAATGATGTCTCTTACCGATTTACCACTATCATTTTGGCGTTATGCATAAGGACAGTTGCATTCACGTTAAATAGGGCACCGTCAAAATCCGTTGATACGACACCATATGAACTGTGGTTTGGGGAAAAAACCTAAGCTGTCGTTTCTTAAAGTTTGGGGATGCGATGCTTATGTCAAAAGGCTTCAGCCTGATAAGCTCGAACCCAAATTGGAGAAGTGCGTCTTCATACGATACCCTAAGGAAACAATTCATTACTAGTGAAAACCTTATACGATAGCTTGCCTCCCTCGCCACCACCGGAGCCATCCTCTGTAAGCCCCCACCCCTCCTCTCTCTCTCTCATGCATAGCACAAACACTGGACAGAGAACTAGCTAGCTAGGTTAACTAGTTTGATTAGGTTAATTATCTAGGTTAGTGGAAAAACTTAGTTAGGGCTTTGATAGAGAACTAGTTAGGTTAACTAGTTTAATTAGGTTAATTATCTAGGTTAGTGCAAAAAATTAGTTAGGGCTTTGACAGAGAACTAGTTAGGTTAACTAGTTTAATTAGGTTAATTATCTAGGTTAGTGCAAAATTTTATTTAGGGCTTTGACAGAGAACTAGCTAGGTTAACTAGTTTAATTAGGTTAATTATCTAGGTAAACTAGGTTAACTAACTAGGTTAAATAGCTAGGTTAATTATGTTTGTTAGGTTAACAAGCTAGGTTAAGTAGGTTGGCTAGGTTAGACCAAAAATTTATTTTAGAGCATTAGGTCGGAAGGGTTAGAGAAATGGAGTTCCTTTGCAATTTAATTGGATTCTGTCCTAGGCAGGGAAGGGTTAGAGAAAATAATGTGTGTGTGTGTGAGGAATAACTAGATCAACATAATTTGGGTTCTGTCCTAGGTGGAGAAGTGTTTAGCGAGGTCATTTTGCAAAGGTTTTTGATTTTTGAAACGACCACTATTTTTCAAGGAAAAGAATTTAGGCAAGTTTTATTTTAAAGATGATCCCTTTCGAGACTTTTATTGTTGATTATATCTTTTCATTGAAGTGGTCATGTTATATATTTTCATTGAAGTGGTTCGATTGTGCCCAAGTGGCCTTTTGTTGTTTCCAGGGAATGAAGCCGAGTGGCCTATGTTTTGCCGGAATGTTGATTCATTTCCGTTGCAGCAAATTTCAGGTGCTCGATTTGTCCACTTTTTAGCAAAGGTCATGCCGAAACTTTCCATGAATTTCGGGATGACTTGTGCTACAAACTAGGACATATCGAGTGCCCGGGATTTGCCGCACTGGGAAGGAATCAACGTTCCTGCAAAACATAGGCCTTTTTTTATGTCATTATTCATTTTATTAGGTCTAGAATTAATTGACTAGATTTAATCGTAGGAAACATGGCTAGCAACGATGAAGGATAGGGTTCTGGTGATTGCGATGACATCTACCTGGTAGCACACGAATATTTGAGCCTTGCCAACGATCAACGGTTGTTGTTGTTGGGCCCACCTGTCTCATCCGGGACCGACATTGAGACCGGCGCCGAGACTAGCGTTGAGACCAAGACTGGCACCGAGACCAGCATCGAGACCGGCGCGAGACCGACATCGAGACTGGCAAAGCCATAGAACCAAAATCGAAGAGGAGATGTCGATGCCCAAACCATCTCCCCACTACTAGACTAGTGGTCACAGAGGTGGATGACGGCAATTTTGAGCCAAAACTGCCTGTGGAAGCGCGCTCCTGCTACGGCAATCAGATAGGCTGCATCATACGGGCGTGTGCCGCCATCAATGATGAGAAACTAAAGAAGAGGTCAAATATTAAGCACTCCATCCTAACCCTGCTGCACCAGATATTCTTGTTCCCGGGCCGGGATGAAATCCAATATAAAGATCCACAGAAAGACCCGGCAATGAAGCGGATAAACAAACGTGCCATGAACAAGTGTAGCGACGCGTTGGCTTCCTAGAAAGGAAGGGTGAAACGTGCCATAGACAAAAAGGAACCCTACTCCGAGATTGTGAAGGAAAATCCGACAATCACGGTAGAGCAGTTTGAACTATTCAAGGCGGCTTGCGATGCTGAAGATGCCAAAAAAAGTCAAAGTACATGAAGGGGCTTCAAGAGAGGAACATGGGGAACCACCACCTCGGAAGCCGTGGTTACGCGGGGAAGAGGTCCATATGGGCCAAGGAGGACGCAGAACGCGAAAGTCTGGGCATCCCAGACCCCTTGGCGGAGTTCACCATCCCGCAGGAGTATGACGTCCTCAGGGCCTGGTACCGTTGGGACCCACTCAAGAAGGTTTTCGAGATGGACCTGGTCACGACGGAGTTCATGAGACTGCTGGTCATTTTAGTTTCTGGTCAATTCGACTGCACGTTTAGTCACATTTGTAAATGATCCTTGTTCCTTTTGCAGAGAGAGCATCACAGGATTGTGGCCGAAAGTGACTTGCCATATGAGGAGTTGGCGTGGCCTAAGTGGGACACCCCATTCAACCGGGCGTTGAACATATTGAAACAACTCCCGGTGGACAGTCGGCCGTCGTATGGACGCGTGCACGATGTTGGAGACAGCGCCACGTGGAAGAAGTACTACGCTGAGACCACGGAGGAGAGAAAGGAAAGATGGAGGTTAACTGAAGAAAGCATCGACAAGAAGGTTGAGATTGCGGTTGAGATTGCGGTTGAGAAGAATTCAGCTAAGACAGTCGCAACAGCGGTAACTGCCATAAAAAGGGAGCTCACAGTCTTGGTTCCGGCTATCATCGGTTGGAGCAGGCGAAATCCAGAAAAAGATACAGTGGAGTTTACCCTTGCCGACTTCTTCGGGAGCAGCTCGACTAGCGTTGCACCAGCACCTGCTCCTACACCGGCTCCCGCACCTGCTTCGCCTTTGGCTGAGCTCGACGCCCTCATGGTACCTGTCACACCAGCCCTCTTCAATAAATGTATAATCTCCCGTTTCTGTTGCCTTTCGGATGTCTCACATCGCAGACATGTCTTTGCAGTCCGACGTCCCGTGCACCATATTGTACAACAGCAATAGCCAGAAGGTGGACGTGGGGAAGGCGACGTTAATGAATCCGAAGGAACAATTGTTCCACAGCCGGTCGATCACCCCAGACGTCTTCAGGGTTTCCGTGGCCAGTGTCAAACCGGACCACGAGAATTTGGTTCCTCCGGTACTAGGGGGAGATGACGATTCTCCCGCGGTGGCTTGGTGATTGCAAGACGTGGGTCCTGTTGTGGCCAAAGAGTCTGCTTCGTATGGAGGCGGCCGGGAGCACACCCACGACCACGTAGCCTCTGCAAGGTATTAACATCAGCACCCGGCCTACCGAATTAGCGCCGCCTGTCGTGCTGGGTGATAGTGGACTGGGTGAGGAAGAGGCTCCATTAGTCGCTGATGACGTCGCCATAGATGAGGATGAGTATGAGGATGACACTCAACAGTATCTCAATACTGATGGCACTGATGATGGAGGATCGATGGCTCAACAGTATGAGTACTCAGGGTTTGAGCGTCATGAGTCGGTGCATGAATTGCCGCCTCTGGAGCCTGAACATACTGTAGATGACCTTCCACCAAAGAAGCATCAGAACAGAGCGATGAAAGGCGGCAATAAAGCTGCTGCTATGATCCAGCTGCCTCCGCAGCCTCGGGTTCAAGACCGTATACCTACCCACGGTGCGGCGAAAATAGCATATCGCCAGTGAACCAATCCCACCTAACGCATAGGTACAGGCCATACATGGCGGTCTAAGGAGACTTCATGACGATGTGCTGCGGAGAGAGAAAAGCCTAATCGCCTCGGAAAATCCAGGATACCCACTCTGCGTGGTTAACGTGTCGCGGCAAAGGTTGTACGTCAACATAATCCCCGCAGAGAAGTTCTTCCTTCAATTCGATTACATCTTCGACATGTTTCACTTGAAGAAGCTGGATTTTATGTTTGTCCGCCTTTATGCCTTGTACATGAACTACATCATCGGGATTGAGAAGATACCTTATATCTATGTCGCTGACCCGTACTTCATGCTCGAGAGCTTCTTGGCAGTCTGCGCAGAGCATCGTGAATACGTGAGGGACTACCTCGTCAATTTCATGGTTGCCAATAAGGACAAGGAGACGATTCTCGTGCCTTATCGTCCCCTATAAGTCATCTGCGTGGATATTGTCATGGATTTGTCACGGCAGATGTCCTTAGTGTCAGGACTTAGTCGCGAGGCGAACGCATCTATGTGGTAGCTTGAGAGGGGTTGAGTGGAACGAGAGATGCAGGGCGGATCAACACGCAAGACAAGGGTTTAGACAGCTTCGGGCCCCGGGAAACATCATCCGGTAACAACCCTACATGCTGTTTGAGGCTAGGTCTCATTATCGTCATGAGGGAGTCGCCGTAAACCGGCTCTCCTCTTTGTGTCTAGCCCTAGATATTGTTTATTGTTGCTTGTTTGGGGAGCCCTGCCCCTCTTTATATAAGTTAGAGGGGCGGGTTACATGTGGAGTCCTAGTAGGACTAGAACTAGCCTATCTTCTACTACAAGCCAGATACAAGTCCATGTCTTGATTCCTTGTAAGGGAAATATTTCTTACACCTTTCCTCTTAAGCCGGCCTACCATAATGTAAGCCGGCCTTCTGGGCCTTGAGCCTCCTGGGCCCCCGGGTCTTGTCGCTCCTCTGACCCGCTTGCCAGGTCACCCATAAGTCGCCAGGATCGGGCAGGTCACTTAGTGTATCGTCCAGTCAGGGCGGGTCACTAGTGAGTCGCCAAGTCCGGCCGGGTTATACTTCCGGCCGGGTTACATCGCGGGGTATATCCCCGACAGATATCCTTCCTTCGATTTCAATCATTCATTTGCATGATAGAGGCTAATTAATTTGAGGTGTACTTATTTTGCGCAGCAACGAGGACGCTGTCGTCATCATCCTTTACCCCCGATACTCCCACACTCTTTACGTGGACTCGTCGAAGAACATTAACAAAAAGGATTACACCCACATCAAGTCTGTTCTCGATAGTGCTATCTTTTTCTACGGTGTACGGGGTGGAGAGATCAAGATCAAGAAGACTAGGAACGACAGGGCCGCCTTCGGCCATAAGACTGACTTCTGCTGCATCCAGCAACCGAGTGATAGTCTTAATGATGGATTCTATGTCATACACCAGATGCTGGAGTATAGACGGGATCGGCAGAACCTTCGCATGTCACCTACAGCCAGGGATGCCAATATTTTGCAATGGGCAAGGAACATAGGAGATATCGATGATCATCGGCTTCGAGCTGAGTTCTATTGCATCCAGCATGAACTTTCCCAAATCATCATGAAGGAGGTCCTCGAAAAAACAGGGTTGTTCTACGAGGAAGGGAAATGTCGTGGCAAGACGTCCAAACACGCGTAGCGGCTCAGCGGCTCGACCTGAAGCCTTTCACTAAGCTCGGGGACTATCTTCCTGACTTGGATGGATGGCACGACATGCTTGAGTGATTGTCGATATATGAGAATGTGTCCGTTTTGTCCATACTTTATGTATGATGAAACTTTGAGTTATGCACGACGAAACTTTATTTGTGATGTAATTAAACCGTCCTCCTTGACTAGCGAAGATCACTCTAGTTAGGGCATTTTGGGTAGGATGAACTTTGTTATTTATGCTTATGATATGTTGCTTGTATTTTTGCCAAGTCTGTCTCTTATTGTTGCTCAACTATATATGTTGCATATCATCTACTCATGTGACGATGCAGGTGCATAGATCATCGATGGCGAAGAAGTGCTACGCCAGGAGTATACGACGAGTGGCCAGAGTGTCAGGCCCAGGTGTACTGGTTCCGGTTTCCGAGCGACAGCCAATAGTTAGTTTAGGTTCACGCTAGTGCGAGAGAGGGGTACGAACTCATGTACTGCATAGTTCCACTCTCACTCAGAGTGATAGCTCTTCTTGCGTATATCATTGTTTAGATGGATGACAATGTAGTTGCAAGAACTTGTATCACTATTTTCGAGATGATGACGAGAGACCACTTTGTGTTGGATGATGATTATGATGATGACATGATTTGATGCTATGATTACATTTGTATGTGTATGATGCTAATGATTATTGTATAAAACCTGTTCATATACAAAAAAAATATGCAAAAATACTAATAGAACTAATAGTAGTGAGGGGAGTAGAGTTAGCAGCAGCGCGCCCTTACCACTAGCGCGTCCTAAACTAAAGCGCTGTAGATATTAGCAGTAGCGAGTTGCCCAAAAGCCCGCTGTCGGTGTCAAAACCGGCGGATCTCGGGTAGGGTGTCCCGAACTGTGCGTCTAGGCGGATGGTAACAGGAGACAAGGGACACGAGGATTTTACCCAGGTTCGGGCCCGCTCGGTGGAGGTAAAACCCTACTCCTGCTTGATTAATATTGATGATATGGGTAGTACAAGAGTAGATCTACCACGAGATCAAAGAGGCTAAACCCTAGAGCTAGCCTATGGTATGATTGTTGTTCGTCCTACGGAAACCCTCCGGTTTATATAGACACCGGAGAGGGCTAGGGTTACACAGAGTTGGTTACAATGGTAGGAGATCTACATATCCGTATTGCCAAGCTTGTCTTCCATGCCAAGGAAAGTCCCATCCAGACACGGGACGGAGTCTTCAATCTTGTATCTTCATAGTCTAGGAGTCCGGCCAACAGTGATAGTCCGGCCATCCGGACACCCCCTAATCCAGGACTCCCTCAGTAGCCCCTGAACCAGGCTTCAATGACGACGAGTCCGGCGCGCATATTGCCTTCGACATTGCAAGGCGGGTTCCTCCTCCGAATACTTCATAGAAGATTTTGAACACAAGGATAGTGTCCGGCTTTGCAAAATAAGTTCCACATACCACCGTAGAGAGAATAACATTTACACAAGTTCAATCTGCTGACGTATTCCGTGGCGTGACATCACGCCACGGCCAGGCCTTTATTCGAATCATTTTTACTATTCCACCTCAGCGCGTTTAGCGAAGCGGTTTCCTTGGCACGTCTTGTCAAAGCAGAGATCGTGTCCCCTTATTCCGGGATTCTCATCAATACGGGCGTGGGTAGCCCAACCGCGCCATTGATTACGGCGCTTGGGAGATAAGTGAGTTTTACCAGGCTGGTGGGGACACATAGTGTCGTCCGCCCATATAAGGGGATAAGGATCCACCTTTTTACCTACGCCTTCTTCCTCCTTTGCTTATCCATTTCCGTGCACTCGAGCTCCAGCGCCCAAGTCCGCACATCTTGCCTCAACCTTCCCCAGCCATGTCCGGAGCAGGAGGCAAGTGGATGGCCTCCTCCGTCACGGAGGGGCACATCAAAAAGTTGAGGAAAGCTGGATACCTGCACAACGATATTGCGCACCGGCTTCCAGACGAGGGGCAGCTCATCCCCACCACCAGGCCCCATGAGAGGGTGGTGTTCCTTCCCCATTTCCTCCATGGACTGGGCTTCCCACTCCACCCATTTGTCCGGGGGCTCATGTTCTACTACAGCCTGGATTTCCACGATCTGGCCCTGAATTTCATCCTCAACATCTCAGCGTTTATCGTTGTGTGCGAGGCCTTCCTCCACATCAAACCCCACTTCGGCTTATGGCTGAAGAACTTCAATGTCAAGCCGAAGGTAGTGGGTGGCCAGCAGGCGGAGTGCGGAGGCGCCATGGTGGGAAAGATGCCCAACGTAATATGGCTCGAGGGCGCCTTCGTGGAAACCATCAAAGGTTGGCAATCGGGGTGGTTCTACATCACCGAGTCGCGTGACCCTGAATGGGCAGCGGCCCTCGAATTCAGATCTGGCATCCCCACACGGCTCACCTCCAGGAAAGAGAAGGGCCTGACATGGGGTGATTTGGAAGAGCTGACCGGACTCCAAACCTGCGTCCAAAACCTTGTGAACAAGAAGATCAAGCTCGTCAATGCAGTCCAGGTCATGCTCATCCACCGGATCCTCACGTGCCAACAACGGGCTTTCAACTTGTGGGAGTTTGATCTGGCACAACACCAGACCTTGAGCAGGCTCTTCGACACTACGTACAAAGACGCCTAGAAGGTGCTGTTCAAGGGCGCCGAGGCTCCCGCATCTGCTACCGAAGATCGCGGATTCAGCTCGCAGCGTCAAGCCGGCGAGGTAAGCTATTTTACCCTTTATGAGACACTTGTTTTTCATAGTTTGACTATATGCGGGAATAAACTCCCTTACCTTTGACAGGCCTGGCAAAAGAAGTCCGGGCAGGTTAACTGTCCGGCTCCCTTACCAGAAGACCCAGCGGACGCCCGATTGACGGGGCTGCTGGTTCTGGCACCTTACGTGGTGCCAGACAAGAAGGCCAAGAAGAAGGCCACGGGAACACGAAAGAGTTCATGGCATCAGGTGTTATCGGACTCATCGTCCGATGACTCCGAGGCGGACTCCTCCCGCGAAGACGAGGAGGAGAAAAAAGAGGCTTCTCCCCCAGCGGGGGGAGAGAAGAAAAGGAAGGCCTCCCCAACTGGGGAGGCTGGAGGGTCCAAGATGGGAAGGACCCTTCCTCTGGACTACTCCACCAACGCCGACGACGGCGAAGAGGAGTGGCCACCGAGGGCTAAGCCCCTGGCGACATCGTAAGTGTCCGGATAGGAGAATAATTCATGGCATTTCGTTTGTCGCATAGAATCTCCTAACGCCGAATACAACCGTGTAGCCCGCCCAATGACGAGCTCCCTGCATCGTCGAGCAGCTCCCTGGATTCGTCGGATGTGAATAGCACTTCACTTCCGACCGCCTCCTCCCCCTGTGACGTAGACGACGCCACGGTGGAGTCCCAAAAGGGGCCCAACTAGGAGGAGGTGGTCCTAGAGGCGCCGCAAGGCGACCTCCCGGACTCCGGGCGCAAAGAGGGCAAAACCCCAGAGGGCTCTAAGTCCGGCCCTATGCTGGACTTCGTACCAGAACCTACAGTGATTCCGAAGTCCGGCAGGCGGGCCCTTCATAAGAAGGGCAAGACTGCGACGCCGGTGGACTCCGTCCAACTGGAGGCACCAGATAACTTGCTGGAGGCGCTTAATGGCGCCTCCATCGACGAGGAGCACCGCACTGTTATGAGTGCGGTGATCCAGAAAGTTCAGTCCGCCAAGAGCAGGCTGACTGAGGCCTGTACCAGCCTTCTAACAGGCTTTGAGGTATGTAATTAAGATATGTAAAAATAGTACCACATAGATAGTAGCCCCTGATTCTCTGTTTGGTGTTCGGAAAGAAAAGCCGAACTGAGGATCTAAAAAGATATACGCAGGAGTCTAACATAAGCATGTCAATATGGGAATGCAGGCTGCGCTGCTGACCTCTGCCGCACTGACTGCAGAGGTCAATGTATTGAAGTAGAGCCTCGAGCAGTCCGAGAACGAGCTCGGCCATGCCAAGAAGCAGCTCGAGGACAAGGAAGGTAAGTAATACCTTATTAAAGTAATACCTTATAGAAAGGATTTGGTTGCAAAAAATGACAGGAATAACATGAGTATTGTAGGGGCCATGAACGAGGTGGCGACCCTGAAGGAGGCTTGTCCAAGGCCGAAAAAGTGCGGCCGCGGAGCGCATCGAGCGAGAGAAACAGGAGGCGCGGGTGGCGGAGGTGCGGCAAGAGCTCCAGGCTTTCGTGGAAAAACACGAGAGTTTGGAGCGTGACTCAAAGACTCGAGAGTCCGAGCTCGCCTTGGCTCTTGAGAGTGCCAAAGCCGCTAAGGCCGAAGCCCAGAAGGCCCTCCAGGAGATTGAGGCGATAAGAAAGATAGCGGTGGGTAAGGCATTCTTCATGCAAAGCAAGCATGTAAAAGTGAATATCTGTTACTTACCTGAATTCGGAGTTCTCCAGGAGCGTTCACAGATCTGCCCCATAGTGTGTCCGATGCTGCCGCGTTCTACCGAGCCAAGGAGGGGAGCTCGACGGAAAAGGTGTTCTGGTCTCAATATGCTGAGGCCGGACATCCGGTGCCCCTGAGCGACCAGCTGAAGCAGCTGGTCGAGCTCCACAAGGTGGCTGAACAGGCCATGAAGGGCCTCATAGTTCGGCTGTGGCCTAAAGAAGCCATGCCTGGGAGCTACTTCTGTCTGGTGCGGTGGCTGGTGGACGCCTGTCCATGGATTGAAGTCATCAAGCGTTCCGTCTTCATTGAAGGTGCCCGTCGGGCCCTTGCCCGCGCTAAAGTGCACTGGGGCAAGATGGACGCCGAGAAGCTTGTGACGGACGCGCCACCGCCGGGCAAGGAGTATTGCACGCCCGATATGTACTATAAGGGTGTCCTGAAGGGTGCCCGCCTTATAGCGGGTGAGTGCTCCAAAGATGTAATCTTTGAGTAGACTCGCATTTGTTATCCTGTACGCTGAAAACTTTGTTCATATGCGCTAAGAAACGCTTGTTAATTTAAAATATTACCTTTTGTGCGGCCGTTTATCAAATTTGAGAGATGGCAAGTCGTTGGCTTCAGCCCCCATGCCACGAGTGCTGGGGTGTTCTGGATAAACTTGAGCGCTCTTGTTCCCATTCTTGGGTCCTTCGAGGGAGGCGCTCAACACAATGAACAAGGCAACCGGACTATAATGCTTGAACACTCCCACTTAGCCATAGAATTCTATAATTTTAAATTTCGGTGAAGCCCCTAGTGTTCGGAATATCGAATTCGGGGCGCTATCCACGCCTGGGCCGGACAAAGCCGACTCCTCGCTCTAAGCGGCATAAGTCTTTAGGGACTCGAAAAACCTCTCGAACAGCGACTGGCTCTCGCCCTATCATGACAGTCAGTTTTAGCTTTCTCCACTGAGGTGCTCAACCCAGCTCAACCGGGGCACAATCGCAGTGGTTCTCCCAGCGCTACCTTAGCCGATATAACGGAACGTAAGGTACCAAAACATGGGAGCCGGGCAAACCCAACTATTGACCCAAGACATGATTCGGAGCCGATGCATATAATGCTATAAGTTCGGGGTGCCGCACTTGTTAAAGTGTTCAGACTTATCACACCATATTTTGGGGTATTTAAGCCCCTGGTGTATTTGGCCGTACCAGAGCGTACGGATGCAACATTTCGTAAGTGAAAATATATAGATAGAAAAAGGAATGCAATAATAGGAAAAAAGCGATGTATTGTTTATTCAAAAAATACTGCAATGAAAGCAGAACGATACAAATAGTGCGATAAGCAAGGGATGTGACTATTTAACATGTCCCCCTCCAGGGGTAGGCTGCGGGACGGTATGTAAAATAGGTATACTGCTCGTAATAGAGACCACCTGGACATTCGACGTAGCTTTTCTGCTTCCCTGGCTGTTGCATCGTGAGTTCGGCAATTCTACTGCCGGACAGGGCTTCTAGAAAATGGAGTCCTGAGAATAAGAAAAAAAAGGAATGACACAATTGGGAGCCCCTGGTGCGGTTGAGCCGCTCTCCGGGCATGCCGTGGTCGTGCCCCTACCCCTATGCCCATGGTATCTCCAGAGCGTAGTTATGTACGCGTGGTACTGGTCTCGCGATTTTGCGAGGGCTGGGGTTGGGGCCGCATTGCTACGCGTGCTCGAAACATGCCAGGCGGTCTTGTTGTAGGTTACTCCGGGCGCGCTTGACGGTGTCCAGACGTTTAGTAGTCGGACTCGAGAATTGCCTTAAGAGGCTCCTTTGTACTTCCGCCGCGAGGGCCACCGTATGCTCCTCCGTTTGGAGAGAGCGTTCAATGTTTCCATTGACCGTTATTACTCCTCGGGGGACTAGCATTTTGAGCTTGAGGTATGCGTAGTGCGGCACCGCATTGAACTTTGCAAACGCGGTTCGTCCGAGCAGTGCATGATAGCCGCTGCGGAACAGGACTATGTCGAAGATTAATTCCTCGCTTCGAAAGTTATCCGGGGATCCGAAGACCACTTCGAGTGTAACTGAGCCTGTACAGTTGGCCTCTACACCTGGTTTGACGCCTTTAAAGGTTGTTTTTGTAGGTTTGATCCTTGAGGGTTCTATGCCCATTTTGCGCACTGTATCCTGGTAAAGCAGGATCAGGCTGCCGCCGCCGTCCATCAGGACTCTAGTGAGGTGAAATCCGTCAATGATTGGGTCAAGAACCAATGCGGCGAATCCGCTGTGGCTGATGCTAGTGGGGTGGTCCCTTCGATCGAAAGTGATCGGGCAGGAGGACCATGGGTTGAACTTTGGGGCGACTGGCTCCATCGCGTATACGTCCCTCAGTGCACGCTTCCGCTCCCTTTTGGGTATGTGGGTTGCGTATATCATGTTCACCATCCGCACTTGTGGGGGAAAGCCCTTCTGTCCTGTCGGGGATATACCCCGTGGCGTAAACCGGCAGGAAGTATAACCCGGCCGGACTGGACGACTCACTGGTAACCCGCCTGGAGCTTGGCGGTTCACGGGCTACCCCGCCCGGTCTTGGCGGTTCATTAGTAACCCGGTGGGCGGGTTAGATGGATGATGAGGCCCAAGGCCCAGAAGGCCGGTTCACGTTTAATGGTGGGCCGGTTTATGAGGAAAGCGTAAGGACTATTCTCCTACAAAGGAAGCAAGACTAGGACTCCACTTGTAATAGAGTAATCCTAATCCTACTAGGACTAGTCATGTAACCCGCCCCTTTAACATATATAAGGAGGGGCAGGGCTCCCCAAAGGGGGAGAAGCTACAAGCAAGAAGAAACAATCTTAGGGCTAGACACAAAGAGGAGAGCCGGTTTACGGTGACTCCCTCGTGATGATAATGAGACCTAGCCTCAAACAGCATGTAGGGTTGTTACCGGATGATGTTTCCCGGGGCCCGAAGCTGTCTAAATCTCTGTCTTGTGTTGCGTCTCTCGATTCCATTCAACCCCTCTCAAGCTACCACATAGATGTGTTGTCCTCGCGACTAAGTCCTGACACTAAGGACATCTGCCGTGACAATTCCACGACAGTTGGCGCCCACCATGGGGCTTGCGCACGGTGGTGTTGAGTTCTTGGAGGGATCTCTCCTAAGGATCGAGGAGCTCGCAAATTTTTGGATGAAAAAGAGCCGGGCTGTATGCGTCGCCGTCGTGTCGTCTCAATCCGCCGAGTCCGAGACGAGATCTTCTGCACAAGGTGATTTATCTGCCACGTTACTACTCCGAGGCCAACTGGAGTTCAAACGATCCATCTGACCAAAGATTCCGCCGAGTTGCCGCAGCCGCACTAGTCCTTGTTGTTCCGCCGAGTTGCCGTAGCGTCAATAGTGGCTGCCGCTCACGAGGGAATCAAGTCCCGAGGCAAACATCAAATCTGCCGCTGCTGCTTTGCCACGTGAAGACCAAAATCAACCCATCAACTACTACTCCATTATCCTCGGTGATGTGTGAAGGCACTAGTAAAAGGTTGCTCAGCCCGTTAAAAAAAGGGACGCGGATGTGGATCCGTCCAAACAAACCACAACCTGCGGCTGACTTCGCTCCGCCTCTGTCGCAAATCCGTCGGCCGTTCCTGGTTCTACTTAATCTGATAGATGTGTGTCCAACTGAGGTTCCTCCCGGTTGATCAATAAAAAAGAGGAAAGGGTAGCTAAGGGGAATCTGAAACCAGAAGAAGTACATGCATACAAGGGCAAATCAGTCAGCCCATACTCTGTGAAAAAAGGAATTCTTCCAGACCTGGCAAATATTGACAGCACGTTGGCTCTGTCGGATTCCGCCGTACTGGCCTCCTGCGCTTTTCCTTTGTCGGACTCGCTGCACGCGCTCCACCTCGTCTCGCCCGTGCCAGCAAGCTGCTTCTGCTACTGTTTGTCTCCAATGGCCTCTACTGCTTCTGTTAGGGCCGGCCCTGAGTCGCCCCATCTCCTGCGCCTTCCAGTGCGGCCTCTCCGGCAAGTCACCGAGCCCCTCCTTTTGGATCCTCACATCGCCGGTTCTCCGTTGCCGCTATTCGCCTCGCCGGCGCCCTTCGGCCGTATCAGTTTCTAAACCGCCCCGGGCCGGCTCTGCCTCACGCCGTCCCCACGGCCTCGAGCCGCCGCCTCTGTGGCCAGCCTCGCCACCATCGCTACCAGCAAGTAGCCTCCGCCCGTGACCCGCTGTCACGGCTGCCGCGCCACCATCTCACCACCCCTACCGGGCTCACATGCGCCGGCTACTGCCGGTTCTGCTCCGCTTCCCCGCTTACACACGGGCTCTGACCCGCCACCAATCTGGTCTCGGCCTGCGTCTCTCAGCCGCAGAGCCGCCCGTTTTGCCGGGCCGCACTTGCCGCGAGCCGCCGGCGGCCCTCTGCATCTGCAGCACTATCCTCAACCCACCGTTGCTACAGTAACTACCTGGGTCCCTATCGCCGTGGCCGCGACCCGCCACGGCCTTGTGCCGCCACTTCAGACGAGCTCCGCCACATGCCGCTGTTGGCGGTTCATCTCCGGTCCAAGTTACTACTGCATCCCACATAAGGCCAAGTACTGGTAGAACTTTGTCTGTTCAAAGGTTGAAATCGCAGTACAAGACATCCTGGACAAATTCTAGCGGACATTTTATGTCTGTTGTTCAGATACATCAGGTGATATCCATCTAGTTTACTTTTATCAGTACTTATTAATTTTTTGGAAAACAACCACTCTGCCCTATAGTGTTGTTATATGCAGCCGTCGCCCCTGCGGTTCGGTTTACATCAACGCGCCGGCCGACTCGCCCATTCACACTACCTTACAACACCACGGACGACACGCCCGTCCGCCTTCGCCGCCGGTTCACATGTCCGCATCGGTTTACAAACGCGAAGGATAACTTGCTCGTCCACACCGGTTTACAATACGAAGGACAACTTGCTCGTCCGCACCGGTTTACAACACCGCAGCCGGATCATCTGTCTGCTCGTCTGGCTGACTTGTCCATGATTGAATTCAGCTTCACCGCGGTGATCATCAACTCCGCGGTGGATAATTCCGACCTAACATATCAGGTGATATCCATCTAAGGCCTATTTTATTAGCGCATATTATTTTTGTCAAGGAACAATTACTTTGGCATGTGATATTTTTGATGTAGGACAATTTTTCATTACAAATGAGGTGTTATATTACGGGCACGGAGCACGTGCTAGCAACATTCTGCACTGGCATTTCGTCCGTGTCATGCCACCTGATGAATGAACGTGAGCAAGTTGCCGTCCCTGTGGCCCGGTTTACATCAATTTGCCGGGACCACGCCCGCGATTAACTCGCCCGTCCGTGCTGGTTTATGACACCGGTGCCAATTTTCCCCGTTCGCACCGGTTTACAATGTCGCGGCTGACTCATCTATCCGAGTCACCTCTGATGTTGTGGTCGTCTTTGTCGTCCGTCTCTTGCAGCCTGGTCTACATCAACATACCAGGCCGCACATGTCTGCATGAGCAAGTCACAGCTTGGGTAGCCTGGTTTTCTTCCAAATTGGAGGAAAATTATCATATACTATCAACCGCCGTCTGCATTGGGTGGCTCAATGGGCAGGCGCACAAGTCACCGCCACTACAGTTTTGGTTAAATTCGAATCGCCAGTTGGAAGGAACTATTGGTCGAATTGCTGACACGGCTCATACGGGATCGTTTATAACCCACCGCAGTCACCTCAAACTTCTATGGATTCACATCGTGCTATCAACACCAATGATATACAAGTTATGCCGGTTTATATCATGGTCAAATATGGAGAGTTTCAAACCAACTCCTCGAGTCACCTTGAGACTCGGGGGCTACGATGACATGACTCAGCAAATCTTGCCAGTTTCAGCAAATTTAAGAACCCCAGGACGATGGAGGGAAAGATAACCCGGTCCCGGAGGCTACTGTTATTTGAAGGCTGTCAGAAAATTTCCGGCTTAGAAAGTATATGACAGTTACAAAATCCCGGCTCAATGAAGAAGTTCCGGATTATCAGAAAGGATTCCGGTTTAAAATCCGGTTCAAGGGAAATTTGTCTCCCATAAAGCTCTGAAGCTCTCAAATCCGGTTTTAGAATTTCCGGTTCAAAAAGGAATTAACTTCTCGCAAGTTCGAGTTTAAAGGCCATCAGAAAATTTCCGGCTGAAAATGAAGATTCCGGTTTAAAATCCGGTTCAAGGGAAAGACGTCTCCCACAAAGCTTTGAAGCTCTCAATATCCAGTTTAACGTCCGGCTCAAGAAGGATTTATCTCTTGCAAAAAGTTAAAGGGTGCCAAAGAGGACCTGCTGCCATGATGCGTGGTTCAAACATGGGTATCATGCCTTATTGGCTTATCATGGTATTGATCACTTGGGGGCTTGGTCATGTCTGAACCATAGTCACACCTCTTGATCGCCGCAATGCCACAATATCACTTGGGGGCTTGGTCGCGTCCGAAACAATGCAACACCTTTTGATAGGCGAAAGCCACCAGATCACTTGGGGACATGGTCAAGTCTGAACCAGTCATGCCTCTTGATCGGCCTAAGGCCACAGAATCACTTGGGGCTTGGTCGAACCGGAACCATTGCCATGCCTTTTGATCGGCATAAATGCCACGGTTTCATTTGGGGACCTGGCTGACTTGAACCATCGCCACACCTATTGGGGGCTTGGTCCTGTCTGACCATGGTAACACCATCTGATCAGCTCAATAAAGCATTTTTCTTGCAAACGGTTTTATCATTGCCTTTTGCTTCAGTCTTTTTCTTAAATGACTATTATTTTTGCTGCGTTTTTTTAAACCGACATTGTTAATCCGGTTCGATTGTCAATTACAAATTGGCGGAACACGGTCAAATCTTAATCCGGAGACTATCTGCCCAGTTTGATTTTATGTTACCAACTTATTATGGAGTAAACCGGTGTTCATTAACCCGGCTTGACTTTCAATTACAAGTTGTCAGTACATGATCAAATCATAATCCGGAGACTATCCGCCCGGTCTGGTTTGACTACGAGTCGCCAGTATTATATATGGTTAAACCGGTGTTTATCACAACCCGGTACGGTTTTATCATAAACCGTCACAATATGAAAGGAGTTATCATTACTCAAGATTGGGGTTATCACCCTTACTACAAAAAGTTGGTAAACCAATGATGTGATTCAATGTCACGGGTATGATATATTTCATATTTGATTATTCTTAAGTGCAGCCTTGGTTATAAACCTAGGTTATATGTTGGGCATTATGACCCGTCCGGCGGTAAACTGCCAGGACACTTTAAACTTGTTGTATGCAGAGACAGGTTGAATAAAGCATGATGATAAATTATCCGGTGTTTATTAAACCGACCTGGCTTTAAGACGATAAGTCGCCAGTATATGATGGGAACTTATCCGGTGTTTATTAAACCAGCTTGGCTTTGGACTATAAGTCGCCAGTATATATTTGGATTGCGCCACTGGAATCATGCGCTTATAAATGATTGGGTTATATTATTCAAATAGCCAAACTTGGCTGAATTTTCATTATGATATTAGATGAATAAGGTTTTCATACCGGATTATATTATCTTGAATAGCCAACATGGCAGGATTTTTATTATGGTTATTAATATTATGATTGAGGTTTTCAAAGTCGCTTTAGCGCAGTGGATATTATTCTGTAGATGAATATGATTTATTCTGCAATGGAAGGAATAGTCCCGAGTCACTGCAGGCTTACGACCCGGCACTTGGGGGCTACATTATTCAAAGTTGAGATTATATCAAATATGCAAGTCTCATGTCACTGCGAGCATGCACCATGACACTTGGGGGCTAATGCAAAGTCATTTTTTGCTCATCTTATTGAAGACCCGACTCATCATATCATAATGACCCGGCCCTTGGGGGCTACACATCACTGCTCAAGTCTACATGATTATATTTACAAAGTCCCTGCTCATTATTGCATAATGACCCAGCCCTTGGGGGCTACACTGGTTGAAGTTTATTAAGCATCAGGCAATTACAAGTCCCAGGTTGCTGCAAGCATAACAACCCGGCACTTGGGGCTACATAATATGGAGTATTCAAGTTTTTACTAGTGACTGGGATGAACAACATGGAATTTTTCCTAAGTGGCAGTATTTATATTGCAGCAAGTCTTAAAGCCATCACTTTGTTTTGCTCAAGACTTGGGGGCTACAGGTAATATGGATATAAGGGAGAAAAATCTTCAAATTCTCAGTTCTGAGCAAACCAGATTAACCCGGTGTTTGCAACAATTATGACCCGGTGTTGATAACAATTATGACTCGGTGCCATCCAAATTTACAAACCGGCAATTTTGATAATATTAAACTGGCAAGTTTGACATCTTCAAACTGGCTGAATATCATATGAGTATTTCAACACCAATATTTCTTAAATCGGCGCTTTGGAAGCCGACTCAAGTGGATTATTCTTCACAAATTTTCTCTCTGAGAAACCAATGTCAGCAAATTGAGTATGAAGCTGGCTTGTTGACCCGGATTTTCTAGAAGGAGGAAATGACAAGGACTTAAGGATGATCAGATGCCGGTTTACAAGAATCCTTAACTCGGAACACAACCCGACAAATTTGTTCTTGAGTTTTATTTTACAGGATCAGTTTAACATGGATAAATCCAAATTAAATTGGGGCTAATGTCGGGGATATACCCCGTGGCGTAAACCGGCAAGAAGTATAACCCGGCCGGACTGGACGACTCACTGGTAACCCGCCTGGAGCTTGGCGGTTCATGGGCTACCCTGCCCGGTCTTGGCGGTTCATTAGTAACCCGGTGGGCGGGTTAAATGGATGATGAGGCCCAAGGCCCAGAAGGCCGGTTCACGTTTAATGGTGGGCCGGTTTATGAGGAAAGCGTAAGGACTATTCTCCTACAAAGGAAGCAAGACTAGGACTCCACTTGTAATAGAGTAATCCTAATCCTACTAGGACTAGTCATGTAACCCGCCCCTTCAACATATATAAGGAGGGGCAGGGCTCCCCAAAGGGGGAGAAGCTACAAGCAAGAAGAAACAATCTTAGGGCTAGACACAAAGAGGAGAGCCGGTTTACGGTGACTCCCTCGTGATGATAATGAGACCTAGCCTCAAACAGCATGTAGGGTTGTTACCGGATGATGTTTCCCGGGGCCCGAAGCTGTCTAAATCTCTGTCTTGTGTTGCGTCTCTCGATTCCGTTCAACCCCTCTCAAGCTACCACATAGATGCGTTGGCCTCGCGACTAAGTCCTGACACTAAGGACATCTGCCGTGACAATTCCACAACATGTCCTCTATTGTTCGGCGGCCGGGGCTCCTCCTCGTCATCGCTATGCAGCCCCTTGTCGTTGTTTTCGGCATTTATCTTGCCTGCCTGCTTGAACACCCAACAATCCCTGTAGGTATGGTTGGCTGGTTTTTCGGGGGTGCCATGTATCTGGCACGAGCGATCGAGTATTCTGTCCAAATTGGACGGGCCCTGAGTATTTCTTTTGAATGGCTTTTTCCGCTGACCGGGTTTAGAGCCTCTGAATCCGGCATTTACTGCCATATCTTCAGTATTATCGCCGTTAATGCGGCGCTTATACTTATTGCAACGCGACCTGCCATTGCTGTCCTTCGTATCCGAACTACCAGGGTTTTTGGTCAGGTTGTTACTGCGAGCTAGCCAGCTGTCCTCTCCCGTGCAGAAGCAGGTCATGAGTGATGTTAGGGCTGCCATGGATTTCGGCTTTTCCTATCCTAGGTGCCGGGCAAGCCACTCGTCGCGGATGTTATGTTTGAAGGCTGCAAGGGCCTCTGCACCCGGACAGTCGACGATTTGATTTTTCTTGGTTAAGAACTGTGTCCAGAATTTTCTAGCCGATTCATCTGGCTGCTGAATTATGTGGCTTAGGTCATCAGCATCTGGTCGTCGCACATATGTGCCCTAGAAGTTATCAAGGAATGCGGCTTCCAGGTCTTCCCAACAACCAATTGATTCTGCTGGCAAGCTGTTGAGCCAATGCCGAGCTGGTCCTTTAAGCTTGAGTGGGAGGTATTTCATGGCGTGCAGATCATCATTGCGGGTCATGTGGATGTGAAGGAGACAGTCCTCGATCCAAACCGCGGGATCTGTTGTGTCGTCGTATGATTCAATATTTACGGGTTTGAAACCCTCGGGGATTTGATGATCCATTACTTCGTCTGTGAAGCATAGTGGGTGTGTGGCGCCTCTGTATTGGGCTATATCACGACGCAGCTCAAATGAGCTTTGTCTACTGTGTTCGGCCCGGCCGGAATTGCTGTATCCGGCGTGACGGTTGTCATCACGTATCATGGGGCGCCCACGCGATCCGTAGATCGATCTTATTTGTCTTGCCTTGTCATCCAATTTGTCTTGCAAGTCTGGCACATTCCCCCGTGGCTTTGTACTTTTCGAGCGACGCCGGGGTGTGGCTTTAGCGGAGGGCCTAGAGGCCTCTCTGTCGCGGCCACGAGGTGGCCGGTCGGCCACGTCATGCGCTGGTGATGTAGGTTTGGGTGCTTCCTCCTCTAATTGGGGTAGCAGCTTGCGTTTTGGGTAGCTCTTGGAGGGGCAATCGAGTTTGTACTCTTCGGCTGCAAGGACTTCGGTCCATCTGTCAACTAGCAAGTCTTCGTCAGCTCTAAGTTGCTGCTACTTTTTCTTGAGGCTGCTTGCCGTGGCCATAAGCCTGCGCTTGAAACGCTCTTGTTCGACGGGATCCTCGGGCACGACAAATTCATCGTCATTGAGGCTTGCTTCATCTTCGGAGGGAGGCATATAATTATCGTCGTCTACCTCTTTGTCTGCCTCTCTATCATGAGGGCTGGCTTCTCCCTCCTCCTGTGCTGAATCCTGCTGGAGGGGGTTGTCTTCGGCACTGTCTGGGGTGTTATTATCTCCCGTGCCGGAATCATCGTTTTTGCTGTGGCAGGATTTAGAGCGGCGCCGCTGATGCCGGCGCTTGGGTGTTTCTTGGAGGGTTCATCCTCCACTGTTCCATTGCCATTCCCATCTTTTGGGATGTCCACCATGTATATGCCGTATGACGAGGTGGCCTTCCAGTGCCCTGTAGGCGCTGGTTCTTAGTTGTCTCCTGCATCGTCGTCCATGCCGTCGATGTCTTCGGCGTCGAAGTCGAGCATGTCGGTTAAATCATCGACAGTGGCTACAAAGTGGGTGGTGGGTGGGCATTTAATTTCTTCGTCGTCCGCATTCCAACCTTCCTGACCATAGTCCGGCCAGGGCTCTCCTGATAAAGAGAGAGACTTTAGTGAATTCAGGATGTCGCCAAAGGGCAAGTGCTGAAAGATGTCCGCGGCAGTGAACTCCATAACCGGCGCCCAATCAGATTGGATAGGCAGGGGCGCGGGAGGTTCGGAGTCCGGAGAGGAGTCCGGCACCTTGGATTCACGGGCTTTGCGAAGGACAGGGATGGTGTTCGGCTCAATCGCCGTAGAGATCATAGCCCCCAAGGCGGTGTCCAGCCACTCATCCTCGACCGGCGAAGTTGGCTCCGAACTAGGGATCAGAGCAGACGCTGGTGCGGCCTCCAGGGTACTGTCCGACGACAGAGCTAGATCATACCCATCGAGACAGTGCGGCGCGCTTGGCTGTGGCTCGAATCCGTCGAAGAACAAGTCACCGCGGATGTCAGTCGTGTAGTTCAAACTCCCAAATCTGACCTGATGGCCAGGGGCGTAGCTTTCGATCTGCTCCAGATGGCCAAGTGAATTGGCCTGCAGTGCAAAGCCGTCGAATATGAAGATCTGTCTGGGGAGAAAAGTCTCGCCCAGGACCGCGTCGTTGTTGATGATCGAAGAAGCCATCGGACCTAAAGGTGACGACACAGAGGAAATCTCAATGAAAGCACCAATGTTGTTGTCAAAATCGGCGGATCTCGGGTAGGGGGTCCCGAACTGTGCGTCTAGGCGGATGGTAACAGGAGACAAGGGACACGATGTTTTTACCCAGGTTCGGGCCCTCTCAGTGGAGGTAAAACCCTACTCCTGCTTGATTAATATTGATGATATGGGTAGTACAAGAGTAGATCTACCACGAGATCAAAGAGGCTAAACCCTAGAAGCTAGCCTGTGGTATGATTGTTGTTCGTCCTATGGACTAAAACCCTCCGGTTTATATAGACACCGGAGAGGGCTAGGGTTACATAGAGTCGGTTACAATGGTAGGAGATCTACATATCCGTATTGCCAAGCTTGCCTTCCACGCCAAGGAAAGTCTCATCCGGACACGGGACAGAGTCTTCAATCTTGTATCTTCACAGTCTAGGACTCCGGCCAACGGTGATAGTACGGCCATCCGGACTCCCCCTAATCCAGGACTCCCTCACCCGCTGCTACTAGCCATGTATAGCAGTAGCGTGGGTCATCACGCGCTACTAATACATATTAGCTGTAGTACCATATCAGTAGCGCGGCTCCCCTCGCTACTGATACACCTAATACGCACGCTACTGATAACCCACAAGTATAGGGGATCGCAACAGTTTTCGAGGGTAGAGTATTCAACCCAAATTTATTGATTTAACACAAGGGGAGCCAAAGAATATTCTCAAGTATTAGTAGCTGAGTTGTCAATTCAACGACACCTGGAAACTTAGTGTCTGCAGCAAAGTGTTTAGTAGCAAAGTAAAGACAACAAAAGTAATGTTTTTGGTATTTTGTAGTGATTGTAACAGTAGCAACGGAAAAGTAAATAAGCGAGAACCAGTATATGGAAAACTCGTAGGCACCAGATTAGCAATGGATAACTATGCCGGATGCGGTTCTTCATGTAACAATTATAACATAGGGTGACACAGAACTAGCTCCAGTTCATCAATGTAATGTAGGCATGTATTCCATATATAGTCATACATGCTTATGGAAAAGAACTTGCATGACATCTTTTGTCCTACCCTCCCGTGGCAGCGGGGTCCTATTGGAAACTAAGGGATATTAAGGCCTCCTTTTAATAGAGAACCGGAACAAAGCATTAGCACTAGTGAATACATGAACTCCTCAAACTATGGTCATCACCGGGAGTGGTCCCGATTATTGTCACTTCGGGGTTGCCGGATCATAACACATAGTAGGTGACTATAGACTTGCAAGATTGGATCTAGAACACACATATATTCATGAAAACATAATAGGTTCAGATCTGAAATCATGGCACTCGGGCCCTAGTGACAAGCATTAAGCATAGCAAAGTCATAGCAACATCAATCTCAGAACATAATGGATACTAGGGGTCAAACCCTAACAAAACTAACTCAATTACATGATAAATCTCATCCAACCCATCACCGTCCAGCAAGCCTACGATGCAATTACTCACGCATGGCGGTGAGCATCATGAAATTGGAGATGGAGGATGGTTGATGATGACGACGGCGACGAATCCCCCTCTCCGGAGCCCCGAACGGACTCTAGATCAGCCCTCCCGAGAGAGATTAGGGCTTGGCGACGGCTCCGTATCGTAAAACGCGATGATTTCTTCTGTCTGATTTTTTTCTCCCTGAAAGCCAATATATGGAGTTGGAGTTGGCGTCGGAGGGCCACCAGGGGGCCCACGAGGTAGGGGGGCGCGCCCGGGGGGGGGGGGGCACCCTCGTGAGTAGGGTGTGGGCCCCCTAGTCTTCATCTTTTGCGAGGATTTTTCTTTATTTTTCCTAAGGTGTTCCGTGGAGTTTCAGGACATTCCAAGAATTTTTATTTTCTGCACAAAAAACAACACCATGGCAGTTCTGCTGAAAACAGCGTCAGTCCGGGTTAGTTCCATTCAAATCATACAAGTTAGAGTCCAAAACAAGGGCAAAAGTGTTTGGAAAAGTAGATACGACGGAGACGTATCAACTCCCCCAAGCTTAAACCCTTGCTTGTCCTCAAGCAATTCAGTTGACAAACTGAGAGAGAAAAATAAAAACTTTTACAAACTCTGTTTGCTCTTGTTGTTGTAAACATGAAAAGCCAGCATTCAAGTTTCAGCAATTATTATGAACTAACAATACTCACAATGACACGTAGGTCTCACAATTACTCATATCAATAACATAATCAGCTAGCGAGCCATAATAGCAAAACTTGGATGATAACACTTTCTCAAAATAATCAGAACATGATATAACAAAATGGTATCTCGCTAGCCCTTTCTGAGACCGCAAAACATAAACGCAGAGCACCTTTAAAGATCAAGGACTGACTAAACATTGCAATTCATGGTAAAAGAGATCCAGTCAAGTCATACCCAATATAAACCAATAATAATGAATGCAAACGACAGTGTGCTCTCCAGCAGGTGCTTTTTAATAAGAAGGGTGATGACTCAACAAAATAGATAGGCCCTTCGCAGAGGGAAGAAGGGATTTGTAGAGGTGCCAGAGCTCGATTTTGTAATAGAGATGAATTATATTTTGAGCGGCATACTTTCATTGTCAACATGACAACTAAAAGACGACGATACCTTCCATGCTAAACAGATTATAGGCGGTTCCCAAACAAAATGGTAAATTTTATACTCCCCTTCCTCCACAAGCATCAATCCATGGCTTGCTCGAAACGAGTGCCTCCAACATTCAACGGGTCCCAAGGGGAGTTTTGTTTGCAGTTATTTTGATTTAGTTTGCATAAAGCATGGGACTGGGCATCCCGGTTACCAGCCATTTTCTCGTGAATGAGGAGCGGAGTCCACTCCTCTTGAGAATAACCCGCCTAACACGGAAGATAAGGGCAGCTCTAGTTGACATATGAGCTACTCGAGCATGCAAAATAGAATGTTTACATGAAGGTTTAGAGTTTGGCACATACAAATTTACTTGGAATGACAGGTAAATACCGCATATAGGAAGGTATAGTGGACTCATATGGAATAACTTTGGGGTTTAAGGAGTTTGGATGCACAAGCAGTATTCCCGCTTAGTACAGGTGAAGGCTAGCAAAAGACTGGGAAGCGACCAACTGAGAGAGCGACAACAGTCGTAAACATGCATTAAAATTAATTCACACCGAGTACAAGCATGAGTAGGATATAATCCACCATGAACATAAATATCATGAAGGCTATGTTGATTGGATTCAATTACATGCGTGAACATGTGCCAAGTCGAGTCACTCAATGCATTTAAAGGAGGATACCATCCCATCATACCACATCATAATCATTCTAATAGCATGTTGGCACGCAAGGTAAACCATTATAACTCATAGCTAATCAAGCATGGCACAAGCAACTATAATCTCTAAATGTCATTACAAATATGTTTATTTCATGATAGATGAATCAGGAACGATCAATCATCATATTGACAAAAACAAGAGAGGTCGAGTTCATACCAGCTTTTCTCTTCCCAATAAGTCCATCATAAATCATCATTATTGCCTTTCACTTGCACAACCAAACGGTGTGTATAATAATAAGAGTGCACGTGCATTGGACTAAGCTGGAATCTGCAAGCATTCAACTCAAGAGAGAAGACAAGTAATATGGGCTCTAGGTTAAATAAATAATCATGCATATAAGAGCCACTAAGCATTTTCAATATGGTCTTCTCGACCCCCAAAGGAAGGAAAAGAAATAAAAACTATTTACACGGGAAAGCTCCCAACAAGTAAAAGAAGAACGGGAAATATTTTTGGGTTTTCTTTTTAATTATTACTACAAGCATGGAAAGTAGACTAACTAATTTTTTTTGTTTTTCTTAAAGTTTATCAAACACACAAGAAGAAAGCAGAAAAAGAAATTTAAACTAGCATGGATAATACAATGAAAGAGTATGAGCACTGACATCTAGCACTGAGTGTGTGTGTGAACATGAATGTAATGTCGGTGGGAAATACGTACTCCCCCAAGCTTAGGCTTTTTGGCCTAAGTTGGTCTAATGCCAAGGATGGCCTGGCGGATATCCGTAGGTGAAGCTGGGGTCGTACTGTGATGCAGAAGACTCTGACTGCCACTGGCTGGCAGCCTCCTCTGGATCCCAAGAATAAACAGATAGTCGTGGAGGCTCATCTTGTGACTCCGGCTCCAAGGCTGGTGCAGGGTTCCGATAGGCTTGAACGGCCGACCATCTTACCTGGCTTAAGTTCATCTCCTTAGCCATCCGGAGACCATGGAGTAAGGCCTCGTACTCAGCTGCATTGTTAGTATGCGGAAACATAAGTCGGAGTACATAACAAAATTTGTCACCTCGAGGGGAAGTTAACACCACTCCAGCCCCCGAGCCTTCTAGCTTCCTGGACCCGTCAAAGTGAATCATCCAATATGTGTTATCTGGCTTCTCCTCAGGTGCCTGTAATTCTGCCCAATCATTGATAAAGTCCACCAAGGCCTGAGACTTAATGGCAGTACGTGGCATACACTTCAAATCATGAGGCCCAAGCTCGATGGCCCAATTGGCGACTCGTCCTGTGGCCTCCCTATTCTTGAGGATATCTCCCAAAGGGGCAGAACTTACCACAGTTATAGGATGACTTTGAAAGTATTGCTTAAATTTCCGGTTGGCCATGAACACTCCGTAAACGAGTTTCGGCCAATGTGGATACCTTTGTTTAGACTCACTGAGCACCTCACTGATGTAATAAACCGGCTGTTGAACCGGATGCTCCTTGCCAGTTTCCTTACGCTCCACCACGATGGCAACGCTGACGGCTCGTGAATTGGCAGCCACGTATACCAGCAACGACTCTTTATCAATGGGAGCCGCAAGAACCGGCAGTTCAGACAACTGTCTCTTCAAGTCTTTAAAGGCAGCATTAGGAGCATCACTCCAGACAAAAGTGTCTGCTTTCTTCATCATCTGATATAGTGGTAGCGCCTTCTCCCCTAACCGGCTTAAAGCGGCAACACGACCCGCCAGTCGTTGAACATCATTGATGCACGCCGGCTTAGCCAGAGAGGTAATCGCCTTAATCTTCTCCGGGTTAGCTTCGATGCCTCTGTTTGACACCAGAAAACCTAAGAGTTTGCCCGCAGGTACACCAAACACACACTTGGCCGGGTTAAGCATGATCTTGTAAACCCAAAGATTATCAAAGGTCTCTTTCAAGTCAGATATCAAGGTTTCCTTTTCTCTGGACTTCACCACAATGTCATCCATGTAAGCATGAACATTACGCCCAATTTGATCGTGCAAACAGTTCTGCACACACCGCTGATAAGTAGCCTGGGCACTTTTGAGTCCAAATGGCATAGATACATAACAGAAGGCTCCAAACGAAGTGATGAAAGACGTCTTCTCCTGGTCCTTAACTGCCATTTTGATCTGATGATAACCAGAGTAAGCATCCAAAAAACTCAAACGTTCACAACCCGCCGTAGCATCAATGATTTGATCAATACGGGGGAGAGCAAAGGGATCAGCCGGAAAAGCCTTGTTTAAATCCGTGTAGTCCACACACATCCTCCAAGTGCCGTTCTTCTTGAGGACAAGCACCGGGTTAGCCAACCACTCCGGGTGAAAAACTTCAATAATAAACCCGGTCGCTAAGAGCCGGGCGACTTCCTCTCCAATAGCTTTCCATCTCTCTTCGTTAAAACGCCGAAGAAACTGCCTGACCGGCTTATACTTCGGATCAATATTGAGAGTGTGCTCAGCAAGTTCCCTCGATACACCCGACATGTCAGAAGGTTTCCATGCAAAGATGTCCCGGTTCTCACGGATGAACTCGATGAGCGCGCTTTCCTATTTGGGATCCAAATTGCTACTGATGCTAAACTGCTTAGAAGGGTCACCCGGGGTAAAGTCAACAAGCTTTGTCTCGGCGGCCGATTTAAACTTCAACGTTGGGTTGTGCTCTATAGTTGGCTTCTTCAGGGATGTCATATCCGCCGGGTCAACATTATCTTGATAAAATTTGAGCTCTTCCGCTGCACAAGCGGACTCAGCATAAGCCGCGTCGCCTTCTTCACACTCCAACGCCACCTTCCGACTTCCGTGCACAGCGATGGTGCCTTTGTGACCCGGCATCTTGAGCTGCAAATAGACATAACACGACCGGGCCATGAACTTAGCATAAGCCGGCCGCCCGAACAGAGCATGATATGGGCTCCTGATTTTGACCACCTCAAACGTCAGCTTCTCAGCTCTGGAGTCATATTCGTCTCCGAAGGCCACCTCCAGCTCAATCTTGCCAACTGGGTAAGCCGACTTACCAGGGACCACTCCATGGAAAACAGTGTTGGACGTCCTCAGATTTTTTCCAGTTAACCCCATGTGTCGAAAGGTCTCATAATAGAGGATATTGATGCTACTACCCCCGTCCATGAGTACCTTAGTGAATTTATATCCACCAACCTGAGGTGCTACCACCAAGGCCAACTGACCCGGATTATCGACCCGTGGAGGGTGATCTTCTCTGCTCCACACAATGGGCTATTCTGACCACCTCAAGTAACGGGGCACTGCCGGCTCGACAGAATTCACGACCCTCTTATGAACCTTCTGGTCACGTTTGCATAAGCTAGTGGTAAACACGTGGTACTGCCCACCATTCAACTGCTTCGGGTTGCTTTGATAACCCGACTGCTACTACTGCTGCTCTCCTTGACCAGACTGTTGTTGATTATAGCCTCCTTGACGTCCCTGAAAGACGGAACCTGAGCCGCCTCCCGGGCCATGAAAACTGCCAGCCCCTGAACCGCCACCAGACCCATTATGGCCATCATAGGTGTTGGAATTCTTAAATGCCTTCATGATCGCGCAATCTTTCCACAGGTGTGTGGCGGGCTGCTCCCTGGTGCCGTGTCTCGGGCAGGGCTCATTGAGTAGCTGCTCAAGAGATGGGCCTGACCCGTCGTTTCGAGGCGGCTTACCCTTACGTCTCTGATTGTTACCTTGCATATTGGCATTGCCCATAAACTACGGGTTACCGTCCGCCTTACGCTTATTGCCGCTTTGATTTCCCGGGTTATGTTGTTGACCCTTTCCATTGCCGTTCCTTTTTCCCTTCCCTGTTTTCTCATCATCAGACGCGGGATCCTTGGTACTATCAGAATCGGCATACTTAACTAAAGCCGCCATCAGCGTACCCATATCCTTGCAGTCACGTTTAAGGCGCCCCAGTTTCTGTCTCAACGGCTCAAAGCTACAATTCTTCTCCAACATAAGGACTGCAGAGCCGGCATCCATCTTGTCAGATGAATGAATTATCTCCTTGACCCGGCATACCCAATGGGTGGTGGATTCACCCTCCCCCTGCTTACAATTCGTCAAGTCCACAATCGACATAGATTGCTTACAGGTGTCCTTGAAGTTCTGGATGAACCGAGCCTTTAACTCTTCCCATGAACCAATGGAATTGGGTGGCAAACCTTTTAACCAAGACTGGGCCGTTCCATCTAACATCATGGTGAAATATTTAGCCATCGCCGCGCTACTGACTTCCAACAGCACCATGGCCATCTCATAACTCTCGATCCATGCTTCGGGCTGTAAGTCGGCCGTGTAATTCGGCACCTTTCGAGGTCCCTTGAAGTCCTTGGGCAGACGTACGTTGCGCAAAGCCGGTACCAAACAAGGAACACCACCGGTTCTAGTGGCTACTCCCGCCTCAACAGAAGTCGTTGGATACTCCGGGATAACCTCATGAGCCGTCTGTTGAGCCGCTAGCTGAGCCGCCCGCTCGTTCTCCTGATGTATTCGATCTTGCACCAGATTATAACCACCGGGCTGGTTACAGCGTTGGGCATTGCTTGACAAAGCTTCCGACTCCATGTGCCTGCTGTAACTCGGGCTTCGGTTCTAGCAAGGCGGCGCTAACCAAGGCGGGGGAGTTGAATGAATTCTGTCCTGGCTGTAAGAATAGGTCTCTTGCTGAGCTAAGGCCGTCTGGAGAAGTTCTCTGACCCTCCGGGTCTCCACTGCCGCCGGGTCATCACCATCCATAGGAAGAGCCGCCAAACGTGTTGAGGCTGCAATTAAGTTCTCCATGGGGTTGGAAAAGTGACCCAGTGGAATCGGCACATAACGCGGCGGTGCCATGCTCACGTGAGGTGGTGCCATCTCTCGAGGCTGAGCCGGCCCTCCTGTTCCGGCTGTCATAAGCTGATTGGCCTCTGGCAGGTTACTTGGGCCGGCTCCGGGTGTAGCAAAAAGAAACCGAGGGTCGTAATTCGGAGGTAAACGGGACTGGGTTTTCTGATGTCTCCTCCTCATCACCTCATTGGATGCGTTTAAGCTCATTGAGGGAGTCCTGGACTAGGGGGTGTCCGGATAGCCGAACTATCATCATTGGCCGTACTCCAAGACTATGAAGATACAAGATTGAAGACTTCGTCCCGTGTCCGGATGGAACTTTCCTTGGCGTGGAAGGCAAGCTTGGCGATACAGATATGTAGATCTCCTACCATTGTAACCGACTCTATGTAACCCTAACCCTCTCCGGTGTCTATATAAACTGGAGTGTTTTAGTCCGTTGGACGAACAACAATCATACCATAGGCTAGCTTCTAGGGTTTAGCCTCCTTGATCTCGTGGTAGACCTACTCTTGTACTACCCATATCATCAATATCAATCAAGCAGGAGTAGGGTTTTACCTCCATCGAGAGGGCCCGAACCTGGGTAAAAACATCATGTCCCTTGTCTCCTGTTACCATCCGCCTAGACGCACAGTTCGGGACCCCCTACCCGAGATCCGCTGGTTTTGACACCGACATTGGTGCTTTCATTGAGAGTTCCTCTGTGCCGTTGCCATCAGGACGGATGCCTTGTCCCTTCTTTAAAGACGGCACCGTAGCGGGAGGAGCTTTGGCCATCGGGCAAACTCTCCGGCTAGGCGGTTTTCTCATGACCGCCTGTTCGGCCGCCGCGCCGACGATGACTTCTCGGGTCATCAAAAGCAATCTTCACGTCAACTCTGAGCTCACCAAGCAGCTAGATCCAATGGAGCTCTCCTCCTTAAACGAGCTCTTGGATCGCATCGCCGCCCTGGGAGTCGCTACAGACTACGATCAGATCGGGCCAAAATTCGATCTGAGAGAGATCAACTCTCCCCAGGCTACCCACCACGTCGCTGTGGTAGAGGAACAGTGCGGCGACTCTTCTTCTATATTAAGGACTAGTTATGTCCGGATTCCTGATCCCTCCATGCCGGATTCCTGCGGAGGGACGGACGTCGATCAAACCCTGAATCTAAAGTCAGGCAGCTGGCAGTATTCATTGGACAATACCCAAAAACCCAAGCTTCAAGGTTTGGAAACCTTTCGGCCCTAAAGTCTTAGATTGGACGGGGTTCCGAATCCAAAAACACCCGCCCACCCAAACATAAGTGATTTATCCCGAATCCAGCAAGAGCCCACTGAAACAGTACACCATTACTAGGCCAGATTCCTCCTGGTCATGGACAGGATAAAGGACTGCCGTGAGGAAAGCACAATTTCAATCTTCTGCAATAATTGCACGGACAAGGGAATCATGAACGCCATAAGTCATCGCGAAATTACATGCTTCGCCGACTTGGCATCCATAGTACGAAAGTACTGTGCGATGGAGAGTGCCTAGAAAACCGAAACCAAATTTTGGGACAATCCGGCTCCGAATACAACCCTATTCCGAAATAAAAGGGTGCATCATATTCAGGCACCTGGGTTAAAAACCAAAAAGCAAAAAACCCCTAAAGGGCACGGAACCGTACTGGAGGGATGGCTCAGCGGACCCTGCAAAATTCATAGTACAGGGGGCGCCACTCCAACACATAGCCTTCGAGCATGTTGGATACTATGACAGGTGGCCAAAAGTGGCGAAGAGCTTCTAGCTCCAGAGAACCAGCCCAGCAATACCAGTACGGTATTAACAGTCTTCGAGACTTTCTCATCAAATAATATGCGGAAACGAACACTCCGCGGCCTCGCTGAAGTCTACCAAGTAGCAACAATAAATCCATGGAGTGACATGGCTATTCCCTTTAATGCCAGTGACGAACCTAAAATTCCGAACAGCCCGAGCACCAGCCGCATTGGTCCTCAATCCAATAGTGGACGGCTTTCGCCTTACTAAGGTACTCATGGATGGCGGCAGCGGATTAAACCTCATTTACGAGGAAACCCTTCGAAAAATGGAAGTAGACTGGAGCCGCATTGAGCGAAGCAGCACAACCTTCAGAGAAATAATCCCTAGTTGGGAAGCATGCTGCACAGGAAAAATCACACTGGATGTGGTGTTCGGCTCGCCGGACAACTACAGGTCTGAGGAGGTCACGTTCACTAGTAGAAAAAGGGTCAAACGTGAAGCACATTAGTGCCGGTTTGTATTTGAGCTGGCACAGATGTATACATTAGTGCCGGTTCCAACGGCTAGCCGGGCCGCTCTCATTAGTACCAGTTCGTGGCTAACCTTTAGCACCAGTTCGTGCCACGAACCGGTTCGTTGTCAGTCTGAGCCCCCTCTAGCACCTTTAGTACCGGTTCTTGGCACGAACCGGTACTAAAGGTCGTCCTACATAAACCCTTCGTCCACCCGAGCTTGCTCTGTTCTTCCCCTTTCCCCTCTCCTCTCTGTTCTTCCCCTCTTCCTCTCGAGCTCATCACACATTTTGCCCAAAATTTGTCAAGATTTGAAGGCCCCCATCCATTCAAATGATCACAAAGGTTAGCAACTTTGTCCTTTCATATCTCATTGCTAGATTAGCTCTTGCAATGCTTTATATAGTTATTAATTTGTGAGTTTAGTAATTGTTGGGGAACGTTGCAGAAAATTAAAATTTTCCTATGGTTTCACCAAGATCCATCTATGAGTTCATCTAAGCAACGAGTCAAGGGAGTGAGTTTGCATCTACATACCACTTGTAGATCGCGTGCGGAAGCGTTCAAGGGGATGGTGATGATGGAGTCGTACTCGCCGTGATTTAGATCACCGATGACCAAGTGCTGAACGGACAGCACCTCCGCGTTCAACACACGTACGGGACGGGAGACGTCTCCTCCTTCTTGATCCAGCAAGGGGGAAGGAGAGGTTGATGATGATCTAGTAGCATGACGGCGTGGTGGTGGATGCAGCAGAACTCCGGCAGGGCTTCGCCAAGCTGCTGTGGGAGGAGGACGAGGTGAAGCAGGGGAAGGGAGGCGCCAATGCACAGGGTTCGGCTGCCCTCCCCCCTTCCCTCCTTTATATAGGCCCCCAGGGGGGACGCCGGCCCTGGGAGATCCAATCTCCCAAGGGGGCGGCGGCCAGGGGGTGGAGTGCCCCCCAAGGCATGTGGTGCGCCCCCCCACCCTAGGGTTTCAACCCTAGGCGCAGGGGGTGGGCCTAGGGGGGCGCACCAGCCCACTATGGGCTGCTTACCATCCCACTTCAGCCCATGGGGCCCTCCAGGATGGGTGGCCCCACCCAGTGGACCCCCGGGACCCTTTCGGTGGTCCCGGTACAATACCGGGTGACCCCGAAACTTTCCCGATGGCCAAAATACCACTTCCTATATATAATTATTTACCTCCGGACCATTACGAAACTCCTCGTGACATCCGGGATCTCATCTGGGACTCCAAACAACATTCGCGATGCTGCATACTCATATTCATACAACCCTAGCGTCACCGAACCTTAAGTGTGTAGACCCTACGGGTTCGGGAGACACGTAGACATGACCGAGACGACTCTCGGGCAATAACCAACAGCGGGATCTGGATACCCATGTTGGCTCCCACATGCTCCTCGATGATTTCATCGGATGAACCACATGCTCCTCGATGATTTCAATCGGTACGTTACTTGCCCGAGACTCGATCATCGGTATCCCAATACCTTGTTCAGTCTCGTTACCGGCAAGTCACTTTACTCGTACCGTAATGCATGATCCCGTGACCCAACACTTGGTCACTTTGAGCTCATTATGATGATGCATTACCGAGTGGGCCCAGAGATACCTCTCCGTCATACGGAGTGACAACTCCCAGTCTCGATCCGTGTCAACCCAACAGACACTTTCGGAGATACCTGTAGTGCACCTTTATAGTCACCCAGTTACGTTGTGACGTTTGATACACCCAAAGCACTCCCACGGTATCCGGGAGTTACACGATCTCATGGTCTAAGGAAAAGATACTTGACATTGGAAAAGCTCTAGCAAAACGAACTACACGATCTTGTGCTATGCTTAGGATTGGGTCTTGTCCATCACATCATTCTCCTAATGATGTGATCCCATTATCAATGACATCTAATGTCCGTAGCCAGGAAACCATGACTATCTGTTGATCAACGAGCTAGTCAACTAGAGGCTTACTAGGGACATATTATGGTCTATGTATTCACACGTGTATTACTATTTCCGAATAATATAGTTATAGCATGAATAAAGACAATTATCATGAACAAAGAAATTGTCAGGACCCCGACTCAATGCCACATCGATCTAGCATGTAACACCTCATATCACTTTGCGGCCTCACGCACGGTATTCCCACGGGTGTCGCCTTACCTTTGCCCGGGACCGTTTGCACCTTTTGGCACACGTATATGATAGTGTCGCTAGAATCCATATGATAAGGAGCCCGGGCTGACATGGCTAGTCGTAAACCCAAAGTGGCACAAACCTACAGGGACAGGCATTCATGACCAAGCATCGAACGTGTCGGTCATCAGCGAGTGAATCCAGGCTGTAGCACTGGGCTAGCAGGACTCCGGTGAACCGGGCTGTAGCGGGCTAGCAGGACTCTGGTATTCATCGCGTGACATTTCCCCAAAGGGACAGACACAGGAACGAAGAAGGACACATGCCGGCCAGCCTAAGTGTTCCGGAGCAGTAGCAAGCTACCATGGCTCGGTGGAAACACTAGGAGACATTTCCCGGTAAGAGAGGCTACTAAAGATAAATAACTAGATAGTCAGATCCCACACATACCAAGCATTTCAATAACATACACACAATATGCTCGATATGTGCAAATACAACATGGCATCACAACATGACTCTACGACTCAAGTATTTATTCATTAGGCTCCGAGGAGCGAGATATTACAAACATGGGTTTCACGACCCAACATTCAGAGCATACAAGTCAAGCACAAGCGGAAGCTAACATGTCTGAGTACAGACAACTACAAATGAAAAGGCTTAGAAGCCTGACTATCTACCAGATCCTGCCGAGGGCACAAGATCGTAGCTGAGGTATCAAGCTAAACGTCGAAGTCCATGCGGAACTACTAGTGAGACTGAAGTCTCTCTGCAAAACATAAAATAGGCAAACGTGAGTACAAATGTACCCAGCAAGACTTACATCAGAACTAACTACATATGCATCATTATCAACAAAGGGGATGGTGGGGTTTAACTGCAGCAAGCCAGCTTTGACTCGGTGGCTATCCTAAACTACGACTACAAGTAACTCTTTTGAGGTGGCGCACACAAGTCCACATATTCACCATATCAATACACCACTATGGATCCGCTCCCATCTCCCTACGAGAACGCCATCCATAGCACTCACGCCTATCTTGCGCATTTTAGAGTATCCACTTTCACTTGTCTATGAACTGTACAAGGGGTCCAAGTTTCCATATCCGAGGAATCCGGCTATTCGAATAGATAATGATAACCCTGCAGGGGTGTACTTCTTCACACACACTCTCGCCACTTATCGCCCTGTACACGTCATGTACCTCGGCAACCTTCAAGCGGAAGCCGGGCGAGGGAGTTGGCCACGACCTGACTAACCACACAAGACTCTAGCCCAGGTTTATCGCCTATTCGGGTTCCATCCGCAAGGAGATCCGGCCGGGGTGTCGCTCACAGCCCCAAACGATGTGTGCAGGGTTCCCGAGCCCACCATCCGGGTGCCACTCGGTACACCAGGCCACGTGTGCCTAGTCTATCCCAAGCCCACCCTGCCGGGTGCCACTTGGTAGAAAAATAGCACTACCTACAAACACCAGAAACTAGTTGCGACTCCTGGACAGAGATCAAGTCGGTTAATAAGTCGAGAGAGTCAATTAAGGATCCCAATGTGTGGTAGTAGCTGTTCATGGATCACAAACACAGAACTCAATTCCTGAGGACGGCTGCAATGAGACAACGCACCATGTACTCCTACATGGCCTCTCACCGCTACCTTTACCAAATCGTGTTCACACACTTAGCTCTCAACAGTAGGACATGTTCACACACCTCCAATTCATCCCTGATGAATCAGACCTGACTCAACTCTAAGCAATAGCAGGCATGACAAACAAGCATGAATGAGTAGGCACATTAGGGCTCAAACAACTCCTACTCATGCTAGTGGGTTTCATCTATTTACTGTGGCAATGACAGGTCATGCAGAGGATAAAGGGGTTCAACTACCGCAGCAAGTAACAGTTGTATCGTTGTTGTCCTAATGCAGTCAAAAAGAGCAGGAGCGAGAGAGTAGGATTGTATCGGAATGAACAAGGGGGTTTTGCTTGCCTGGCACTTCCGAAGATAATATAGCTCTTCATCAGTGTCATCGATCTCATCATCGGAACCAAGTCTATCGAGAGGGGACAAATACCGGCAACACAGAGAAAACACAATCAATGCAATGCAACAACATGATGCATGAATATGACATGGCAAAATGAGTGTGTTTTGACTAATGCAACTTAGAACAGTTTAAATGAAGTTGGTTTGAACCAAGGGTTCAAATTCAAACTCCATATGTGAAAGTTTAAATGCCATTATATGATTTGTGCTAAACAGCAGCTATAAGTTGTTCTAACATGCATGAAAATGGTAGAGATGGATAGATTGGATTTTTCTGATCATTTTTCATATATAAATTATTTCATTTGGAGTTACGGTTGAATTTCTATGAATTTTAGAAGTTTGGGTTATTTTCTGGAATTTCCTGTAAAAGAATAAATCCAGAAAAGGGCATTACTGCGTCAGCCTAACATCATCATGACGTCAGCAGGTCAACGAGGCACGGTCTAGGTCAAACCTGACCAGTGGGGTCCACTGATCAGTGACCCCGTGTTGTTAGTGACACTGACATGTGGGGTCAGTCAACTGACGCGTCAGCACAGTCAACTTTGACTGGTGGGTCCCGCGTTATTAAATTAATCTAAACAGAAATAAAACCTGGATTAGTTAGGGCGTGGGGCCCAGGTGTCAGTGAGCTAGGGGGGTTAGTTAGGGCGTCATTAGTGGCTAAGTAAGTGCGCCACGTCAGCAAGTGACGCCGGCGACCACGGCGACGGCGGGACCTCGGCGAAGTTGCTCGGGACGGTGCTACAGACGGTGGTCTGCGACGGGGTTTGGCTCTACGGGGAGCTGGAGGAGTTGCGCATCTAACGGGGCAAACGGGAGCAGCTGGGGTGGACCGAGCTCGTCGGAAGCGAGCTCGCGGCGGCGGCCGGAGTTCGGGCACCGACGGTTTAGGCGCTACGACGCGTTTTGAGCTGAACTAGTGGGTTCTACGGCTTCCTGAGGAAGCGCTGAGCACGCCTACATGCTCTGGTGTGATGTGCGGGTGTTGCAACCGCGGCGGCGACATGGCCGGCGGCGGAGCTGCTTCGGCTGGGGTGGGAGAGGGAGCTACGGCGCGAGAACGGAGGAACGGAGAGAGGGGAACGGAGCAGAAGCTCACAGCGGACTCGTCGGCCTTGACGGGAAGCTCGGGGATGCACTGGAGACGGCGGGGCGGCGATGAGGATCTCCGGTGGCCGGGGATGAAGACGACGTCGATGGAGGCGCTCCAGGGCCTCCCGAGGCACGTGGATTGGCGGAGGGGTAGCCGGCGACGTGGTGGAGCTTCTGGGCACGACGGAGGGGCGAGGGATCGGCGGTAGCTACGGCAACGGTGGTCGGTGGCGACGGCAGCGCTCGGCCACGTGCAGGGAGAGAACAGAGGAGGGGGAGGGCGTTCGGGAGAGAGTGAGAGGGAGCCAGGGGGCTGCGTGGCGCTCGGGGACGACTCCAGGGCGCCAGGGAGGCCAACAGGGGGGCAGGAGGTGGCCACGGGTGGCTGTGCGCGCCGCACGCAGCTGCTTCTCCTACTGGCAGAGGAGGAAGACGACAGGAGCTGCGGTGGTGGGCTGGGATGCCAGCTGGGCCGTCTGGGCGCTAGGTGGGCTACGCCAGGTAAACTACAGGTAAGTTCGCCCTCTCTTCTGTTTTCTGTTTTTTTCTATTTTGTTTCTCTGTTTTGGTTTAGTAATAATGCTAAACCATTTCATAAAATCCTGGAAATAATTATGGGTGCTTTCTGAATTATTCCAGTGACCCTCAACAATTTCCAACATTTTTGGAGCATCTAAAATACATATAGCATTTAAATAGCCCCAATTCAAATATGTTTGAATTAATTCAAAGTCCAAATATTTCCTGCAAAAATGTGAACCATTTTTGGTAGATGCTTCCACCTTGATCCAGAAATGATGAACATTTTTAAAGGGCATTTTGAAATCATTGAAAAATATTTTTGGTTGAACCTATTTGAATTCCTCTTTGATGCTAGGGTTTGAAACAATCCCCATTTCAGGTTTAAATGAAATTTAAACATGATGCAACACTCTAATGCATGCACTAGGCATTGCCAGAACTAGGGATGTGCCAGCTCACCCCCACTAAACAAGAATCTCGTCCCGAGATTCAAGACGTGAGGTAAGAAGACAAAGGGGACACAAGCTAACACAACTTCACGATCCAGATGTCTTTCTCAAGGATGCTGATTTAGTGCTCCAATTGATCTTGACGTCTTTTCTTTTGAGATCTTCATCCAACACGAGGACAGAAACACTCTACAAGGATGGATCATTTAGTGATCACAAGATCAACTCACGGAATGAGATGTAGAACATCTCTTGAGCTGAGAGGCAAGACATGCATCAGGAGGGACGGAAGAAGCAATTTGACGAGGGTTTCAAGTAGCGAGGATAAACTGCCATGATTCCATAACGGGGCACCTTAGGGAAGGTGGCTCGTAGAATCATCCCTTTAGTGGCAAAAAGAATTACCTTTGATTCAAAGATCACTGAGGCTCTTTATACCAGCTTAAGGCAAATCACAATCAATCACCTGAAGGAGTCCGAAAGAAGGACATTCTCGGGCCAGAATGGATGATGTGGACTACCTTGTTGAAGACAACACAAGGGATGATTTTGCTTATCATCGGAAATGGGTGGGACCCAAGATAGGATGGCACAATGACAGTGCAAGTTGGGAACAAAATACAAGTGCTGGGAATGATTCTAGTAACTGGGGAGAAACTCAATAGCAGAGAGTTATTCCACTATTGAAATGGTTATAGCATAACCGGGGAAACTGAGAACAATCCCGGTTAGTAACTATGATAGCACCTAATGCTTGTGCGTGCTTTCAAAAACTTGAGCATTTCCATATTCATCAAGGTTTTACCAACATCCGTGTCAAGGGTGCTGACAACACAACATACTACCATGATGAATAGCGATGGACGATGCAGATGCAAAGGAAGATAGCACTTTCTCAGATTTCACCTTAGCGAGGCCAAGGGAACAAAATCTGGATGATCGACCGAGAGACATTTAGCACTCCACTTCTAATGTTCTCCTTGATGTGCTAGCGTAACCCATTCATAGATATGGTTTGATATCTAGAACATCAAGTAAAAGGTCAGACTTCGGGAGCACAAAAATCCATAAGGAACGACTAGGGAGGTAAGTCCTACGAAGTCCTTATGGGGAGGTGGCCAACTTTCTCAATCAGGATACTACAATAATAGGTCTTCCGGCTGGGTGTATTGGCCACGACATCCACTTTACCGGGTTACAGAGAGACCGATACTATAGTTCTTGGGAAACGTTCCAACCATCATAACTGCCCGAGATTCAGATCTGGTTGGTGTTAGGAAATTCCAGACTCATCAGTCTAGAAAGAAAAATGAAAGTTTGCAACACAAATCGACGAGATGACGTTGCGAGATTCTCGGGGAATGAACTACGATAACAAGCTCCAAAACATGAGCTGGTTCTGCTACACACATGTGAGCATCCTGTCCCAGACAATCATACCCACGTAGTAGTCTTATAATGAAACACTACCGAGTTCAGGTTGGGGAACCATCATTAATGATATCGAAGTCTCCACATGGAAGTCTAAAGGATTAACACTTTAGAACAGACTCCTTTATCTTGAACAAATCAATCAGTGGCTTGGCGTGCTAGGGATACATATGGAATGAAGGTAGCTAGTCTCACAAACCAATGTATACTTTGCACATGCATGACAGACTTGGGATGTTTTCCAGAGGAGGCAACATTGACTTTCTCGAATTCACGGCGGCAACTTGCATCAACTGCACATGTATTAGAGGAAGTCACTTCTTTCATCCGAACATATGCTTCATGAGCTAGCATGAAGAAATGCTTTCGAAAGTTTCCAACGCTAACTTAGATGTTCAACATGGATCATGGACAAGATGAAAATGTTGTCAATGGGCTCAACAACAAACCATTCAGGCTTCCATATAGATGGAATTCCACAATTAAGTGAACACAGTGATAGCATCGGTCAGACCAAAGGATGTAATGGTGTATGCTCGAGGAATCAACCACGAGTAAGACAACATTACGAACATCGTTGGTTCTGATTTGATTTGACGATAGCCCATACTCAAATCAAAGTTTTTATAAGATAGTAGGTCCAACAACTGATCACAGGGACCAATCGATGAAGATATCATCTTTATTCAACTAACACACCAACACTAGGATATCCCTTTGAAACGAACTAGGTTAGGTAAGCTTTTATCTTCTAACTCTCCAAGTTGTCGTTTAGCTTAACCAACTAGCTTAGGGGTATCCAACATGGATTCTTGGAGAAGGGGTGGTTTACAAGAAACCAACTTGATCACGAGCTCAACATAGCGGTCAGGTGGCAACCTGGTAATACTTCCGAGAAGATATACGGAAAATCACGAACCACCGATATGTTACTAAGCTCGAGAACAATCTTGCTTTTCAGGGCAAGATGATATGATCAAAAGAGCGAGGGTTTGACACAATCCTAACTCATTGATCAAAGAGTGCACCGGAAATAAGGACTAGGTAGCATGATCAATCTTAGCATGATGATTCAAAAACCAACACACTAAGAATGAAATTATTGTCCATTAACTACCAAGCAACGGAGTTGCTAGGGCAACGGAGTTTCTAGGAGTATAGATTTCACACATCACGAATCACTTGTCGGCATTCCGGTTGCGACAACACGGAACCGAGGAATGAGTAATGATGGCGAGAAGTATCACTACGTCAAGAATTCGCAAGAGCCGGTGCAATTCTCATGAAAATCCTGACATAAAGATGGTAATACTTTAGGGTAGAACATAATCAAAAGCTGGGTTGGCATTTTGATTTGCGGAGCACAACTATTTTGACCCAATCCTGGATATGGATGAGGTACCGGAGTTTGTTTCTCCTAGTCATCCTGAATAGAATGGCTTGACGGCCACAAGAGAATAGGCATCGATGAACGAATGCACGCATTCTCTTGACTACCAATTGATCGATGAAGGTCAGAAGACAACTAAAAAGGGAACAACTCAAAGAACATACGATTTTCTGAGTTGTGGACGCATAGATTAGTATGTTGAGCAAAGCTCAACATTTCTTCCGGATAACCCATGCAGGAAGGTTGAGCTGTCAGATTCACAATGTAGAATGGAGGACTCATCATGAGTACTCTGGTTGTGATCTTTTGATCCAACAAATTTCTGCCATAAGTGGTTCATAGTATTTGGAAGAAGGAAATACCACGGACCTCGAGGACTAATGCAAAGGTTACTAATAACCTAAAGGAACTAGCAACACTATCAACACAAGGTAAGTGGAGTGAATCTTGGGTCAAGAACCCAGGAGTAGAATACCTACTACTAAATGGCATCACGGGATGCTTTCGAGAAGAAAGGCCAGAATCATCACACTGGGATACGAATCATGGCTAGATTACTAGATGATCCCCTAAGACACCTAGGGTCATAATAATAGTTCCAACATATATGTCGAGGCAATAGAATACCTCAACTCAGCAATTAGTGTGATTAACCTGGCCCAAAGGAACATCAAAACCAGAAGGAAATGATTTGCAAGTGCATCAGATTGTTTAGAAACCTGGGATGACTCGGACAGCATAACGGCTGTAAATGCTCAAAAGATTGGAGACATGTTACAAAATGGTGGCATAGCCACTCCGAAGCACAATATCAAGGTTTCGAGATCAACAGTTATGAACATACGGAAGTAGTAAAACTGAGCTGAGATTTGAAACTAACAATTCTATAAGTCTATGGATTTGTAACACGTCATCCTAATAGATAGATGAGAAGGCCTAGTTCTTAATCCCCGTAGAAGAGAAGAGGATGACTCAAATCAGAAGGCCATGAGGTATAAGGAGTAAAAAGAGCCTTACGTTCCATCCCACAATCAATTCCCTTATATAACTAAAGCATTTCTAGACACAACTTCGACCAGTTTGGCTTGGTAATCCTACAGGCAGTCAGGCTCTGATACCAAAGCTGTCAGGACCCCGACTCAATGCCACATCGATCTAGCATGTAACACCTCATATCACTTTGCGGCCTCACGCACGGTATTCCCACGGGTGTCGCCTTACCTTTGCCCGGGACCGTTTGCGCCTTTTGGCACACGTATATGATAGTGTCGCTAGCATCCATATGATAAGGAGCCCGGGCTGACATGGCTAGTCGTAAACCCAAAGTGGCACAAACCTACAGGGATAGGCATTCATGACCCAGCATCGAACGTGTCGGTCATCAGCGAGTGAATCCAGGATGTAGCACTGGGCTAGCAGGACTCCGGTGAACCGGGCTGTAGCGGGCTAGCAGGACTCTGGTATTCATCGCGTGACATTTCCCCGAAGGGACAGACACAGGAACGAAGAAGGACACATGCCGGCCAGCCTAATTGTTCCGGAGCAGTAGCAAGCTACCATGGCTCGGTGGAAACACTAGGAGACATTTCCCTGTAAGAGAGGCTACTAAAGATAAATAACTAGATAGTCAGATCCCACACATACCAAGCATTTCAATAACATACACACAATATGCTCGATATCTGCAAATACAACATGGCATCACAACATGACTCTACGACTCAAGTATTTATTCATTAGGCTCCGAGGAGCGAGATATTACAAACATGGGTCTCACGACCCAACATTCAGAGCATACAAGTCAAGCACAAGCGGAAGCTAACATGTCTGAGTACAGACAACTACAAATGAAAAGGCTTAGAAGCCTGACTATCTACCAGATCCTGCCGAGGGCACAAGATCGTAGCTGAGGTATCAAGCTAAACGTCGAAGTCCACGCGGAACTACTAGTGAGACTGAAGTCTCTCTGCAAAACATAAAATAGGCAAACGTGAGTACAAATGTACCCAACAAGACTTACGTCAGAACTAACTACATATGCATCATTATCAACAAAGGGGATGGTGGGGTTTAACTGCAGCAAGCCAGCTTTGACTCGGTGGCTATCCTAAACTACGACTGCAAGTAACTCTTTTGAGGTGGCGCACACGAGTCCACATATTCACCATATCAATACACCACTATGGATCCGCTCCCGTCTCCCTACGAGAACGCCATCCATAGCACTCACGCCTATCTTGCGCATTTTAGAGTATCCACTTTCACTTGTCTATGAACTGTACAAGGGGTCCAAGTTTCCATATCCGAGGAATCCGGCTATTCGAATAGATAATGATAACCCTGCAGGGGTGTACTTCTTCACACACGCTCTCGCCACTTATCGCCCTGTACACGTCATGTACCTCGGCAACCGTCAAGCGGAAGCCGGGCGAGGGAGTCGGCCACGACCTGACTAACCACACAAGACTCTAGCCCAGGTTTATCGCCTATTCGGGTTCCATCCACAAGGAGATCCGGCCGGGGTGTCGCTCACGGCCCCAAACGATGTGTGCAGGGTTCCCGAGCCCACCATCCGGGTGCCACTCGGTACACCAGGCCACGTGTGCCTAGTCTATCCCAAGCCCACCCTGCCGGGTGCCACTTGGTAGAAAAATAGCACTACCTACAAACACCAGAAACTAGTTGCGACTCCTGGACAGAGATCAAGTCGGTTAATAAGTTGAGAGAGTCAATTAAGGATCCCAATGTGTGGTAGTAGCTATTCATGGATCACAAACACAGAACTCAGTTCCTGAGGATGGCTGCAATGAGACAACCCACCATGTACTCCTACATGGCCTCTCACCGCTACCTTTACCAAATCGTGTTCACACACTTAGCTCTCAACAGTAGGACATGTTCACACACCTCCAATTCATCCCTGATGAATCAGACCTGACTCAACTCTAAGCAATAGCAGGCATGACAAACAAGCATGAATGAGTAGGCACATCAGGGCTCAAACAACTCCTACTCATGCTAGTGGGTTTCATCTATTTACTGTGGCAATGACAGGTCATGCAGAGGATAAAGGGGTTCAACTACCGCAGCAAGTAACAGTTGTATCGTTGTTGTCCTAATGCAGTAAAATAGAGCAGGAGTGAGAGAGTAGGATTGTATCGGAATGAACAAGGGGGTTTTGCTTGCCTGGCACTTCCGAAGATAATATAGCTCTTCATCAGTGTCATCGATCTCATCGTCGGAACCAAGTCTATCGAGAGGGGACAAATACCGGCAACACAGAGAAAACACAATCAATGCAATGCAACAACATGATGCATGAATATGACATGGCAAAATGAGTGTGTTTTGGCTAATGCAACTTAGAACAGTTTAAATGAAGTTGGTTTGAACCAAGGGTTCAAATTCAAACTCCATATGTGAAAGTTTAAATGCCATTATATGATTTGTGCTAAACAGCAGCTATAAGTTGTTCTAACATGCATGAAAATGGTAGAGATGGATAGATTGGATTTTTCTGATCATTTTTCATATATAAATTATTTCATTTGGAGTTACAGTTGAATTTCTATGAATTTTAGAAGTTTTGGTTATTTTCTGGAATTTCCTGTAAAATATTAAATCAAGAAAAGGGCATTACTGCGTCAGCCTGACATCATCATGACGTCAGCAGGTCAACGAGGCACGGTCCAGGTCAAACCTGACCAGTGGGGTCCACTGATCAGTGACCCCGTGTTGTTAGTGACACTGACATGTGGGGTCGGTCAACTGACGCGTCAGCACAGTCAACTTTGACTGGTGGGTCCCGCGTTATTAAATTAATCTAAACAGAAATAAAACCTGGATTAGTTAGGGCGTGGGGCCCAGGTGTCAGTGAGCTAGGGGGGTTAGTTAGGGCGTCATTAGTGGCTAAGTAAGTGCGCCACGTCAGCAAGTGACGCCGGCGACCACGGCGACGGCGGGACCTCGCCGGAGTTGCTCGGGACGGTGCTACAGACGGTGGTTTGCGATGGGGTTTGGCTCTACGGGGAGCTGGAGGAGTGGCGCATCTAACGGGGCAAACGGGAGCAGCTGGGGTGGACCAAGCTCGTCGGAAGCGAACTCGCGGCGGCGGCCGGAGTTCGGGCACCGACGGTTTAGGCGCTACGGCGCGTTTTGAGCTGAACTAGTGGGTTCTGCGGCTTCCGGAGGAAGCGCTTAGCACACCTACATGCTCTGGTGTGACATGGCCGGCGGCGGAGCTGCTTCGGCTGGGGTGGGAGAGGGAGCTACGGCGCGAGAACGGAGGAACGGAGAGAGGGGAACGGAGCAGAAGCTCACAGCGGACTCGTCGGCCTTGACGGGAAGCTCGGGGATGCACTAGAGACGGCGGGTTAGCGATGAGGATCTCCGGTGGCCGGGGATGAAGACGACGTCGATGGAGGCGCTCCAGGGCCTCCCGAGGCGCGTGGATTGGCGGAGGGGTAGCCGGCGACGTGGTGGAGCTTCTGGGCACGACGGAGGGGCGAGGGATCGGCGGTAGCTACGGCAACGGTGGTCGGTGGCGACGGCAGCGCTCGGCCATGTGCAGGGAGAGAACAGAGGAGGGGGAGGGCGTTCGGGAGAGAGTGAGAGGGAGCCAGGGGGCTGCGTGGCGCTCGGGGACGACTCCAGGGCGCCAGGGAGGCCAACAGTGGGGAAGGAGGTGGCCACGGGTGGCTGTGCGCGCCGCACGCAGCTGCTTCTCCTACTGGCAGAGGAGGAAGACGACAGGAGCTGCGGTGGTGGGCTGGGATGCCAGCTGGGCCGGCTGGGCGCTAGGTGGGCTGTGCCAGGTAAACTATAGGTAAGTTCTCCCTCTCTTCTGTTTTCTGTTTTTTTTCTATTTTGTTTCTCTGTTTTGGTTTAGTAATAATGCTAAACCATTTCATAAAATCCTGGAAATAATTATGGGTGCTTTCTGAATTATTCCAGTGACCCTCAACAATTTCCAACATTTTTGGAGCATCTAAAATACATATAGCATTTAAATAGCCCCAATTCAAATATGTTTGAATTAATTCAAAGTCCAAATATGTCCTGCAAAAATGTGGACCATTTTTGGTAGATGCTTCCACCTTGATCCAGAAATGATGAACATTTTTAAAGGGCATTTTGAAATCATTGAAAAATATTTTTGGTTGAACCCATTTGAATTCCTCTTTGATGCTAGGGTTTGAAACAATCCCCATTTCAGGTTTAAATGAAATTTAAACATGATGCAACACTCTAATGCATGCACTAGGCATTGCCAGAACTAGGGATGTGACAGAAATATAATAATAATACTTTTATTATTGCCTCTAGGGCATATTTCCAACAGTCTCCCACTTGCACTAGAGTCAATAATGTAGTTACATTGTGATGAATCGCACACGCATAGAGTTCTGGTGTTGATCATGTTTTGCTCGCGAGACAGGTTTAGTCAACGGATCTGCGACATTCAGATCCGTAAGTACTTTGCAAATATCTATGTCTCCATCTTGAACATTTTCACGGATGGAGTCGAAACGGCGCTTGATGTGCCTGGTCTTCTTGTGAAACCTGGGCTCCTTGGCAAGGGCAATAGCTCCAGTGTTGTCACAGAAGAGTTTGATCAACCCCGACGCATTGGGTATGACTCCTAGGTCGGTGATGAACTCCTTCACCCAAATTTCTTCATGCGATGCCTCCGAGGCTGCCATGTACTCCGCTTCACATGTAGATCCCGCCACGACGCTCTGCTTGCAGCTGCACCAACTTACTTCTCCACCATTCAACATATACACATATCCGGTTTGTGACTTGGAGTCATCCAGATCTGTGTCGAAGCTAGCGTCGACGTAACCCTTTACGACGAGCTCTTCGTCACCTCCATAAACGAGAAACATGTCCTTTGTCCTTTTCAGGTACTTCAGGATATTCTTGACCGCTGTCAGTGTTCCTTGCCGGGATTACTTTGGTACCTTCCTACCAAACTTACGGCAAGGTTTACATCAGGTCTGGTACACAGCATGGCATACATAATAGATCCTATGGCTGAAGCATAGGGGACGACACTCATCTCTTCTTTATCTTTTGCCGTGGTCGGGGATTGAGCCGAGCTCAATCTCACACCTTGCAATACAGGCAAGAACCCCTTCTTGGACTGATCCATTTTGAACTTCTTCAAAATCTTATCAAGGTATGTGCTTTGTGAAAGACCTATGAGGTGTCTTGATCTATCCCTATAGATCTTGATGCCTAATATGTGAGCAGCTTCTCCAAGGTCCTTCATTGAAAAACACTTATTGAAGTAGGCCTTAATGCTGTCCAAAAGTTCTATATAATATGAGAAATGCTACAGAGCTCCCACTCACTTTCTTGTAAACGCAGGCTTCTCCATAAGTCTGCATAAACCCAAACGCTTTGATCATCTCATCAAAGCGAATGTTCCAACTCCGAGATGCTTGCACCAGCCCATAAATGGATCGCTGGAGCTTGCATACTTTGTTAGCATTGTTAGGATCGACAAAACCTTCTGGCTGCATCATATACAGCTCTTCCTTAAGATGTCCGTTAAGGAATGCTGTTTTGACGTCCATCTGCCATATCTCATAATCATAGTATGCGGCAATTGCTAACATGATTCGGACGGACTTCAGCTTCGCTACGGGAGAGAATGTCTCGTCGTAGTCAACCCCTTGAACTTGTCGATAACCCTTAGCGACAAGTCGAGCTTTATAGATGGTAACATTTCCATCCGCGTCCGTCTTCTTCTTAAAGATCCATTTGTTTTCTATCGCTCGCCGATCATCAAGCAAGTCTGTCAAAGTCCATACTTTGTTTTCATACATGGATTCTATCTCGGATTTCATGGCTTCAAGCCATTTGTTGGAATCTGGGCCCGCCATCGCTTCTTCATAGTTCGAAGGTTCACCGTTGTCTAACAACATGATTTCCAGGATAGGGTTGCCGTACCACTCTGGTGCGGAACGTGTCCTTGTGGACCTACGAAGTTCAGTAGCAACTTGATCCGAAGTACCTTGATAATCATCATTATTTTCCTCTTCAGTTGGTGTAGGCATAACAGGAACATTTTCCTGAGTTGCACTACTTTCCCGTTCGAGAGGTAGTACTTCATCAAGTTCTACTTTCCTCCCACTTACTTCTTTCGAGAGAAACTCTTTTTCCAGAAAGCATCCATTCTTGGCAACAAAGATCTTGCCCTCGGATCTTAAGTAGAAGGTATACCCAACGGTTTCCTTAGGTATCCTATGAAGACGCATTTTTTCGACTTGGGTTTGAGCTTTTCAGGTTGAAGTTTCTTGACATAAGCATCGCATCCCCAAACTTTTAGAAACAACAGCTTAGGTTTCTTCCCAAACCATAAATCATACGGTGTCGTCTCAAAGGATTTAGACGGTGCCCTATTTAAAGTGAATGTAGCTGTCTCTAGAGCGTATCCCCAAAAAGATAGCGGTAAATCGGTAAGAGACATCATAGACCGCACCATATCCAATAGAGTGCGATTACGACGTTCGGACACACCGTTACGCTGAGGTGTTCCAGGCGGCGTGAGTTGTGAAATGATTCCACATTTCCTCAAGTGTATACCAAATTCGTGACTTAAATATTCTCCTCCACGATCTGATCGTAGGAACTTTATCTTTTGGTCACGTTGATTCTCAACCTCATTCTGAAATTCCTTGAACTTTTCAAAGGTCTCAGACTTGTGTTTCATTCAGTAGACATACCCATATCTACTCAAGTCATCAGTGAGAGTGAGAACATAACGATATCCTTCGCGAGCCTCAACGCTCATTGGACCGCACACATCGGTATGTATGATTTCCAACAAGTTGGTTGCTCGCTCCATTGTTCCGGAGAACGGACTCTTGGTCATTTTTCCCATGAGGCATGGTTCGCATGTGTCAAATGATTCATAATTGAGAGACTCTAAAAGTCCATCAGCATGCAGCTTCTTCATGCGCTTGACACCAATGTGACCAAGGCGGCAGTGCCACAAGTATGTGGGACTATCGTTATCAACTTTACATCTTTTGGCATTCACACTATGAATATGTGTAATACTACGCTCGAGATTCATTAAGAATAAACCATTGACCATAGGGGCATGACCATAAAACATATCTCTCATATAAATAGAACAACCATTATTCTCGGATTTAAATGAGTATCCATCTCGTATCAAACGAGATCCAGATACAATGTTCATGCTCAAACTTGGCACCAAATAACAATTATTAAGGTTTATAACTAATCCCGTAGGTAAATGTAGAGGTAGCGTGCCGACGGAGATCACATCGACCTTGGAACCATTCCCGACGCGCATCGTCACCTCGTCCTTCGCCAGTCTCCGTTTATTCTGCAGCTCCTGCTGTGAGTTACAAATATGAGCAACGGCACCGGTATCAAATACACAGGAGTTACTACGAGTACTGGTAAGGTACACATCAATTACATGTATATCAAATATACCTTTGGTGTTGCCGGCCTTCTTATCCACTAAGTATTTGGGGCAGTTTCGCTTCCAGTGACCCTTCCCCTTGCAATAAAAGCACTCAGTCTCAGGCTTGGGTCCATTCTTTGACTTCTTCCCGGTAATTGGCTTACCGGGCGCGGCAACATCCTTGCCGTCTTTCTTGAAGTTCTTCTTGCCCTTGCCCTTCTTGAACTTAGTGGTCTTATTGACCATTAACACTTGATGTTCTTTCTTGATTTCAACCTCTGCTGACTTCAGCATTGAAAATACTTCAGGAGTGGTCTTCACCATCCCCTGCATATTGTAGTTCATCACAAAGCTCTTGTAGCTTGGTGGGAGCGACTGAAGGATTCTGTCAATGACCGCCTCATCAGGGAGGTTAATGTTCAGCTGGGTCAGGCGGTTATGCAACCCAGACATTTTGAGTATGTGCTCACTGACAGAACTGTTTTCTTCCATCTTACAACTATAGAACTTGTCGGAGACTTCATATCTCTCGACCCGGGCATGAGCTTGGAAAACTAGTTTCAGCTCCTCGAACATCTCATATGCTCTGTGTTGCTGAAAACGCTTTTGAAGCCCCGGTTCTAAGCTGTAAAGCATGCCGCACTGAACGAGGGAGTAATCATCAGCGCGAGACTGCCAAGCATTCATAATGTCTTGGTTCTCTGGGACGGGAGCGTCACCTAGCGGTCCTTCTAGGACATATTGTTTCCTGGCAGCTATGAGGATGATCCTCAGGTTCCGGACCCAGTCCGTATAGTTGATGCCATCATCTTTCAGCTTGGTTTTCTCTAGGAACACATTGAAGTTCATGTTGACATGAGCGTTGGCCATTTGATCTACAAGACATATTTGCAAAGGTTTTAGACTAAGTTCATGATAATTAAGTTCATCTAATAAAATTATTCAATGAACTCCCACTCAGATTAGACATCCCTCTAGTCATCTAAGTGTTACACGATCCGAGTCGACTAGGCCATGTCCGATCATCACATGAGACGGACTAGTCATCGTCGGTGAACATCTTCATGTTGATCGTATCTTCCATCCGACTCGTGTTCGACCTTTCGGTCTCTGTGTTCCGAGGCCATGTCTGTACATGCTAGGCTTGTCAAGTTAACCCTAAGTGTTTTGCATGTGTAAAACTGTCTTACACCCGTTGTATGTGAACGTAAGGATCTATCACACCCGATCATCATGTGGTGCTTCGAAACGACGAACTTTAGCAACGGTGCACAGTTAGGGGAGAACACTTCTTGAAATTGTTGTAAGGGATCATCTTATTTACTACCGTCATTCTAAGTAAACAAGATGCATAAACATAATAAACATCACATGCAATTATATAGTAGTGACATGATATGGCCAATATCATATAGCTCCATTGATCTCCATCTTCGGGGCTCCATGATCATCTTGTCACCGGCATGACACCATGATCTCCATCATCATGATCTCCATCATCGTGTCTTCATGAAGTTGTCACGCCAATGACTACTTCTACTTCTATGGCTAACGCGTTTAGCAATAAAGTAAAGTAATTTACATGGCGTTCTTCAATGACACGCAAGTCATACAAAAATAAAGACAACTCCTATGGCTCCTGCCGGTTGTCATACTCATCGACATGCAAGTCGTGATTCCTATTACAAGAACATGATCTCATACATCACAATATATCATTCATCATTCATCACAACTTCTGGCCATATCACATCACATGACAATTGCTGCAAAAACAAGTTAGACGTCCTCTAATTGTTGTTGCATCTTTTACGTGGCTACAATTGGCTTCTAGCAAGAACGTTTTCTTACCTACGAATAACCACAACGTGATTTTTTGTCAACTTCTATTTACCCTTCATAAGGACCCTTTTCATCGAATCCGCTCCAACTAAAGTGGGAGAGACAGACACCCGCCAGCCACCTTATGCAACTAGTGCACGGTGGAACCGGTCTCACATAAGCGTACGTGTAAGATTGGTCCGGGCCGCTTCATCCCACAATACCGCTGAAGCAAGAAAAGACTAGTAGTGGCAAGCAAGTTGAAAAGATCCAAGCCCACAACAAAATTGTGTTCTACTCGTGCAATAGAGAACTACGCATGGACCTAGCTCATGATGCCACTGTTGGGGAACGTTGCAGAAAATTAAAATTTTCCTACGGTTTCACCAAGATCCATGTATGAGTTCATCTAAGCAACGAGTCAAGGGAGTGAGTTTGCATCTACCTACCACTTGTAGATCGCGTGCGGAAGCGTTCAAGGGGATGGTGATGATGGAGTCGTACTCGCCGTGATTCAGATCACCGATGACCAAGTGCTGAACGGACAGCACCTCCGCGTTCAACACACGTACGGGACGGGAGACGTCTCCTCCTTCTTGATCCAGCAAGGGGGAAGGAGAGGTCGATGATGATCCAGCAGCATGACGGCGTGGTGGTGGATGCAGCAGAACTCCGGCAGGGCTTCGCCAAGCTGCTGCGGGAGGAGGACGAGGTGTGGCAAGGGAAGGGAGGCGCCAATGCACAGGGTTCGGCTGCCCTCCCCCCAGCCCTCCTTTATATAGGCCCCCAGGGGGGCGCCGGCCCTGGGAGATCCAATCTCCCAAGGGGGCGGCGGCCAGGGGGGGTGGAGTGCCCCCAAGGCATGTGGTGCGCCCCCCCGCCCCCCTACCCTAGGGTTTCAACCCTAGGCGCAGGGGGTGGGCCTAGGGGGGCGCACCAGCCCACTATGGGATGGTTCCCCTCCCACTTCAGCCCATGGGGCCCTCCAGGATGGGTGGCCCCACCCGGTGGACCCCCGGGACCCTTCCGGTGGTCCCGGTACAATACTGGGTGACCCCGAAACTTTCCCGATGGCCGAAATACCACTTCCTATATATAATTCTTTACCTCCGGACCATTCCAAAACTCCTTGTGATGTCCGGGATCTCATCCGGGACTCCGAACAACATTCGGTATGCTGCATACTCATATTCATACAACCCTAGCGTCACCGAACCTTAAGTGTGTAGACCCTACGGGTTCGGGAGACACGTAGACATGACCGAGACGACTCTCGGGCAATAACCAACAGCAGGATCTGGATACCCATGTTGGCTCCCACATGCTCCTCGATGATTTCATCGGATGAACCCCGATGTCGAGGATTAAACAACCCCGTATACAATTCCCTTTGTCAATCAATACGTTACTTGCCCGAGACTCGATCGTCGGTATCCCAATACCTTGTTCAGTCTCGTTACCGGCAAGTCACTTTACTCGTACCGTAATGCATGATCCCGTGACCTAACACTTGGTCACTTTGAGCTCATTATGATGATGCATTACCGAGTGGGCCCAGAGATACCTCTCCGCCATACGGAGTGACAAATCCCAGTCTCGATCCGTGTCAACCCAACAGACACTTTCGGAGATACCTGTAGTGCACCTTTATAGTCACCCAGTTACGTTGTGACGTTTGATATACCCAAAGAACTCCTACGGTATCCGGGAGTTACACAATCTCATGGTCTAAGGAAAAGATACTTGACATTGGAAAAGCTCTAGCAAAACGAACTACACGATCTTGTGCTATGCTTAGGATTGGGTCTTGTCCATCACATCATTCTCCTAATGATGTGATCCCATTATCAACGACATCTAATGTCCATAGCCAGGAAACCATGACTATCTGTTGATCAACGAGCTAGTCAACTAGAGGCTTACTAGGGACATATTATGGTCTATGTATTCACACGTGTATTACGATTTCCGGATAATACAGTTATAGCATGAATAAAGACAATTATCATGAACAAAGAAATATAATAATAATACTTTTATTATTGCCTCTAGGGCATATTTCCAACAGTAATTTGGGAGGAAATATATATATGTGCTAGTATTTGATTTATATGCAATTTGAGGTCAAAAATAACACTTAGTTTGCATATGTAGGTGTGGTTTACTTAGTGCCTTCTAAATCTCCGTCGTAACCACCGTCGATCGCCCGCACTGTCCCGTCGCCGGCACCACCTTGTGGTGAGCCTCTTGTTCATGAAATTTTATATAAAAAATTGATGTTTGTGTGATTTGCATATATAGTTACTCGTATAATAATTATCTTACCCGTACGTTGTTTGTTATACATAGTGCCATGGTTTTGATATCCGTCCCCGTCGGCCCTTGTCCTTGTTATGATTCGGTTGTGGTATATTCTCTTTTAAAACTATTTGTTGCATTTCGTGTTTATGACAAATTATGCCCATCAAGTTGACATAGATATTTTTATCTAGGAGGTATGTGAACCGGAAATTCCAACCGACCCTATTGTCGAGAGGTTAAATTTAGTTGAAAGAGAAAACAAGTACTTGAAAGAAAAATTGAAAAGAATTGAGGGGGAGAAGATGGAATTGGAGTTGCATGTTGCCAATGTCGTCGATGATCACAAGATCAAGATGGAGAAAATGCGCTTGAAGATTAGAAAGATTAGAAAATATGCCATCGATAGTGAGGCTTGGTATCATTATGCTGTTGGATCAATTGTTACCTTAGTTGCGATCTTGATCGCATTTGTTGTTGCATTTAAATGCTTTAGCTAGAGAGTTATTTGTTTGTTGCATTTAAGTGTTGTATGAACTTTATGTATGAACTTGTATTAATTTGGTCTATTCGGTGTTGTGTAATGAAGATGAGCTGGCAATGGATGTACGATGACCGATGCTCTCCCTAGTTCGTTGAGGGCGTGCATACTTTTCTGCTTGCGGCTGAGGCAAACAAGCGGGCGGATGGTTTTATGCCTTGTCCATGTGCTGGCTGTAAGAATGGTCACAATTACTCTATGTCAAGAACCATTAACGTCCACCTGTTTGAGTCCGGTTTCATGCCCCACTATAATGTTTGGACCAAGCACGGAGAAAGAGGGGTTATGATGGAAGACAATGAAGAATAAGAGGACGACGACAGCTATCCTGGCCATGGGTTCCCTGAATACGATGATACAACAACGGGGGAAGAAGCTGAGCCGGTAATGCGGGAAGAAGCTGAGCCGGCAATGCGGGAAGAAGCTGAAGAAGAGGCATCAGATGAGCCCGTTGATGATCTAGGTCGGGCCATTGCCGATGCAAAGAGAAACTGCGCAAGTGATTTGGAGAACAAGAAGTTGCAGTGCATGTTAGAGGATCACAAAAAATTGTTGTACCCGAATTGCGTAGGTGACAAGAAAAAACTGGGCACCACACTGGAATTGCTGCAATGGAAGGCAGAGAATGGTGTATCTGACAAGGGATTTGGACAGTTGCTGGTAATGATAAAGGATATGCTTCCAAAGGACAACGAATTTCCCGAGAGTACGTACGAAGCAAAGAAGGATGTCTGCCCTCTAGGGTTAGAGGTGCAGAAGATACATGCATGCCCTAATGATTGCATCCTCTACCACAATGAGTACGAGGATTTGAACGCTTGCCCGGTATGTGGTGCATTGCGCTATAAGATCAGTCGCGATGAGCCTGATGTCGAGGGCGAGCGCCCCAGGAAGAAGATTCCTGCCAAGGTGATGTGGTATTCTCCTATAATACCACGGTTGAAACGTTTGTTCCAAAACAAAGAGCATGCCAAGGCGATGCGATGGCACAGAGAAGACCGTAAGAAAGACGGAAAGTTGAGAGTACCCGCTGACGGGTCACAGTGGAGAAAAATCAAAAGAAAGTACGGGAAGGAGTTTGCAGATGACGCAAGGAGCATATGGTTTGGTCTAAGTGCAGATGGCATTAATCCTTTTGGGGAGCAGAGCAGCAACCATAGCACCTGGCCTGTGACTCTATGTTTGTATAACCTTCCTCCTTGGTTGTGCATGAAGTGGAAGTTCATTATGATGCCAGTGCTCATCCAAGGCCCTAAGCAACCCGGCAACGACATTGATGTGTACCTAAGGCCATTAGTTGAAGAACTCTTACAACTGTGGAATGGAACAGGTGTACGTGCGTGGGATGAGCACGTGGGGGAATAATTTGACCTAAAGGCGTTGATGTTCGTGACCATCAATGATTGGCCTACTCTCAGTAACCTTTTAGGACAGACAAACAAGGGATACCGCGGATGCACGCACTGTTTGGATGATACGGACAGTATATATTTGAATAGTTGTAAGAAGAATGTGTACCTCGGACATCGTCGATTTCTTCCGAGCAGGCATCCCGTAAGAAAGAAAGGCAAGCATTTCAAAGGTGAGGCGGATCACCGGACAAAGCCTCGCCACCGTACTGGTGCTGATATACATGATATGGTCAAGGATTTGAAGGTGATATTTGGAAAGGGTCCTAGTGGACAACCTGTTCCGAAGGACGCTGACGGACGCGCACCCATGTGGAAGAAGAAATCTATATTTTGGGACCTGCCATATTGGAAAGACCTAGAGGTCCGCTCCGCAATCGACGTGATGCACGTGATGAAGAATCTTTGCGTGACCCTGCTTGGCTTCTTGGGCGTGTATGGGAAGACAAAAGATACACCTGAGGCACGGAGGACCAGCAACGTATGCACGGAGAAGACGGCATACATCAGGGTCATGCAAGCTACGCTCTTACCAAAGAAGAGAAGGAAATCTTCTTTGAATGCCTGCTCAGTATTAAGGTACCATCTGGCTTCTCGTCGATTATAAAGGGAATAATAAACATGGCAGAGAAAAAGTTCCAGAACCTAAAGTCTCACGACTGCCACGTGATTATGACGCAACTACTTCCGGTTGCATTGAGGGGGCTTCTACCGGAAAACGTTCGATTAGCCATTGTGAAGCTATATGCATTTCGCAATGCAACCTCTCAGAAGGTAATCGATCCAGAAATCATACCAAGGTTACAGAATGATTTGGTGCAATGTCTTGTCAGTTTCGAGTTGGTGTTCCCACCATCCTTCTTCAACATCATGACGCACGTCCTAGTTCACCTATGCGAAGAGATTAACGTTTTGGGTCCTGTATTTCTACACAATATGTTCCCCTTTGAGAGCTTCATGGGAGTCTTAAAGAAATATGTTCATAACCGTGCTAGGCCAGAAGGAAGCATCTCCAAGGGCCATCAAAATGAGGAGGTCATTGAGTTTTTTATTGACTTTATTCCTGACCTTAAGCCGATTGGTGTTCCTGAATCGCGGCATAAGGGCAGACTGGATGGAAAAGGCAAGCTAGGAGGGGAACAAATAATATGTATGGACGGACATTCTCTCACTGAAGCACACTACACAGTTCTACAGAATTCCGCCTTGGTGGCTCCGTATATGGATAAAGACAAGAATTTGCTACGCCCCAAACACCTGGAGCGGTCTGATGACTGGATTACACGTGAACAAACTAGGAGTTTCGCCAGCTGGTTGCAGACACGTACCATGCATGACACCTTTATTGAAGATGACCTGTACTTTCTGTCCCAGTTACCATCTTCGAATATAATGACTTTCAAAGGGTACGAGATAAATGGTAATACATTTTACACGATCACCCAAGATAAGAAGAGCACCAACCAAAACAGTGGTGTCCGCTTTGATGCAGAAACCAAGACGGGAAAGGAAACATATTATGGTTATATACAGGACATATGGGAACTTGACTATCGACGTGGTTTAAATGTCCCTTTGTTTCGGTGCAAATGGGTCAATATGACACGAGGCGGGGTAACGGAAGACCCGCAGTACGGAATGACAACAGTGGATCTCAACAATCTTGCGTATGCAGACGAACCATTCGTCCTAGCCAATGATGTGGCACAGGTTTTCTATGTGAAGGACATGTCTACCATGCCAAGAAAAAGAAAAGATAAGGAAGCGAGTGCATCGTACGATGAGCCAAACCGGCACATAGTTCTTTCTGGGAAGAGAAACATCGTGGGAGTGGATGACAAGACAGACAAGTCAGAAGATTATGAAAAGTTTGATGAAATTTCTCCATTCACAGTGAATATTGACCCGAGCATCCCGTTAAATGATGAAGATTTTCCATGGTTACGGCGCAAAGGGATACACGCGAAGAAAAAGTTTCACACCCAAAGATCTGGGATGTTATCGGCTTCACTATCATCACTTTCTTCTGTGTTTCACACCCAGGAGGGAATGTTTGTAATAGTTAGGGTAGTTATGTGTTTTGGCATTTGAAACGCGAAGAAATTTTATGTGCAAACAAATTCTTTTCATGCAATTACTGATTTTTTCCAGCTAAATCACCCTGAAATTGAAAAGCATTTCAAATGAACTCAGAAAAGGTTGAAAGTTGGCATGATATCATAATTTCATACAAATATCATGTGCAAGAAAGTAGAGAGGGTTACGGCAAAAACTGGATGCACTTCGTGTACAAAATGGATAATCTCTTTCGAAGTATCAGGGTTTCCGACGAAAACTGAACTGTTACAAAGACATTTCATTTTTTAAATAACCTAAGCATTACCAAATTGAATATAATGATAAAACACACTAATATTAAACATAAGAAAAAAGAATCACTGAAAAATCTTTTTTCAAAGTTAAGTTATTCACAAACTAGTGATTCACACAAATTTTAAATAATTCAAAATTTAAACTATTCAAATTTGAAATCTATCGGCACTAACAGAAAGTTTGTAATTTTTTGTACCTAAAGCAAAAATATTCACAAAGAAACTCTAAATACAGCAAAAAAACAACTCAAAAATAAATAAAACAAAAATAAATAAAGCGATAAAAATTAAGAAAAGAAAGCCCGTCTGCTGGGCCAAAGCGGCCTGCATACGACTAGCAACACAACCTTTTGTTGGGCCAGGATGCAGGCCTGCAAAGGCCCAGTAGGCCCATTGGGCGAAGAGGACAGGTAGGCCCAGTAGGCCTGGTTAGGAGAGGAGCTCGAGAGAGCTACCGCACTGGGCTTATAAACCAGTGCGGTAGCCCCTCGACTAGCGAGGTGGGACTAAACTTGCGCACCGCCTGGAGCCAGCGCACCCCCTTTAGTACCGGGTCGTGGCTCCAGCCGGTACTAAAGACCCCCCTTTAGTACCGGTTGGTGCCACGACCCGGTACTAAAGGGGGTGTGGTTCCCGCCGCTTGGCCTGGCCAAAACAGGCCTTTTAGTACCGGTTGGTGGCTCCAACCGGTACTAAAGGTGCCTTCTATATATACAACACTTACGAAAATTTCATTCTCCCTCTGTTTCTTCCTCTGTTTCCCCGTCCCCGTCACCACCCTCGTCTCCATCGCCACCCCCATCCCCGCCGCCGCCCCCGTCCCCGTCGCCGCCCCGGGCCCGTCCTCGTCGCGTCGTCCCCGCGTCGCCACCCCCGCGTCACGCCCCGGCCCGTCACCGCCCCCGGCCGTCGCCTCGCCGTTGCCTCGCCGTCGCCGTCGCCCCGCTGTGAGCTCTCCCCCTTTAACCCCTCTCCCTCGCCCCCGGCGGCCACCATGGGCGCCGCCCCTCCTCGAGCCCATACACACACACACAAGCATGACGAACACACACACACACACGTACATATGTATGAATTAATGCATGTATATATTAGTATATACGTATTTTGTATGTTTAATTAGTTTAGATTATTTATATTATTATTTTTTCACTATTATATATGTATTTTGTATATATTAGTATATGTTAGATGGATATAATTAGTGTTTAATTAGTATGGATATTTTTTATATAATGTTGTTTTTCAGTTTTTTAATGGATGTATAGAAGTTGTGTTTTCTGTTTTTAGTGTTAGATGCTTAATTAGTATGAAATAGTATATAGATTTTTGACATATACAATGATAGCATAATTAGTGTTATATAGAAATGTTAGAAATTTTAGTTATCAAAATCCAGTCATTAAAAAATTGTTACTTTTTGCGGGCATATAGCTAGTATTTGTTCTCGACGATGCCCGGCCCGCATCCTCGCCGTCGACCCGTCCGTGACAATGTCCGGCTGACCCATGTCCGGGACTGGGCTCCGCCGGGCTGGCACTAGGAGGTGTTGCCTGGAGGGGCGCGCCGGTTGATGAGGAACCCGGCCCCGGGTCCCGTCGTCGACCGATCTCGTTTGGTGGCGTTCGCGTGGGCCAGTTTCGGTGCGGAGGGACCCGGCCCTGCCGGAGGTGGTACGTCGCCGTGTCAGGGAGGAGGACGAGCACGACCATCGCTACATGGTTGTGTTAGAGGGCGGCAGGTTCTCCAATACCTGGCAGTTTCTTCAGGGATCTCACTTCAGCTATGATCCTGTGAGGGTTCCTTCTCTTTGGGTGTCCACCGCCCGCGCCGCAGGAACCGCGAGTGTCCTAGATTCTTCTGTAGTATTCGATCTTTATTAGCTACCTAGCCAGTGATATACTATTCAATATTATATATTATTCGAGACGATGTATTCGAGATTATATCTATTATTCTAGACGATGTATTCGAGATTAGATCTATTATTCGAGACGATGTATTCGAGATTATATCTATTATTCGATATGATGTAATTTGAATACTAAATTGTTTTATATTTCTTTTGGATTAGTTAAATAAAAGCTATGGCAGACAATACCGACAAAGAGGGAGAACAGACCATGTTTGATATGATACGCGGGCCAGATGATGATGAGAATGAAGAAGATTATGACGGCTCTGAATTTCTAAACAACACCGGAGAGGGTGATATGATATTCGATCGCGACGACCGAATTGATGAAGTCATGAACTACGATTATGACGATGACGAAGAACATGTTGATCCTGAAGCAACAAAGACCGGCGAGGTATATATATTTATATAAGCAGGCATCTGGTGATCATCACATGTTTTAAATGACTTGAAGATATATTAACGAATCTATCTTTGTTCTTTCAGCCATCCGGATCGAGAAAATCTTCAGGCAAAAGGACGAAACGAGGCCCGAACAATAAGTTGAAGGACGGCGTAAAGTACAATATTGAGGCATGCAGACCTAATGGCGAACCATTAGCGCCTAAGAAGATTGCGGACAAGTTCGTTCGTCAGTGCGGAGTTCTTGTGAAGGACCAACTCCCGATCAAACTTGAAGAATGGAGAGAGCCAGCAAAGCCACGTCCAGATGTTACTTTTGTCGACAAGAATCAAAAAGATCTGCTTTGGGATACTCTCATGGAACATTTCACCCTACCAGATCATTTCACAGAAGCAAATGTGCAGAAAGTCAAGGACGCTGCTCTTAGGAAGATGGCGGTTGCATTCAAGAACCACAAGAATCATCAATGGGACAAGTGCGTCAAGGGAGGAAGGAAGACTCCAGTATTCGAGGGAACACTAGAGAACCAACGTGCTCATTGTGACGATTTTGTGAAATTCAAGGATTCGGAATTAGCTAAGGAACGGTCGAGAATAAACAAGAAGAATGCCGAAAAAAAGGATAAGTTCCATAAGCTGGGGCTAGGTGGCTATGCGGTGGCAATGCCTAAGTCGGATAAGTCTGAGAAAGAGATGGAGGATGCAGGTGTCACTCCGGTTACTAAGAGCTGGCCCCCAGGTGCAGGACTTGGTTCTATGCGCATGGGGGGGGGGAGTTGGACCCGAAGACAGGCAATGTTTCGACGAAGGCAAGTCTGAAGGGAGCCGACGATGCGATACTTGTTGCAATAGAAGAGGCACGATCAGGGGTGTTCCAGCCCAATAGAGAGAACGACGAGCTTACGCGTGCCCTGGGAAATCCTGAACACCCGGGAAGAACACGAGGCAAGGGCGCTATTCCGTGGTATGAGGGGTTTTCAGACTGGAACACCAACTACAGAACCCGTGCGAGAAAGAAGATTGCGGAGGAGAAGAAGAGGAAGATGGAGGAGGAGCAGAGGAAGCGGGACTATGAATGCCTTCAAGGCCTAGAAGCAAGTCAAGCGGAATTGGCAGTCAAATTCCAACGGCAGCAGGAGCAGATTGACTCACTTACCCAGCAAAGGGGGTCTCAGCAGCTGCAGCAGCTAGCGGATGATCCAGCATTGGATAGCACCGCCCCATCCATGCCGAGAAGTAGCGTGGGTTCCGTCCCGAAGGACGCAATGCTGGGTAGATACCCCGTGGATGACATCACGGAGAACACTAACTGCGAGCTACACATCAAAATGAAGAACATATCCATGAAGGTGGCGGACGGCGTTGCTTTTACAAATCCCCCCGAGGCAACCTTCCATTGCAACCCGATTCCAGCGGGCTATGCTTGTGTCTTGGTTGATGAGGTGGTGGACCCACCATATTTGGAGCTACAGCTTGACATTCCTGGAGGTGACGACAAGCGCTGTCTCAGAGAGGCCAAACATCGTATCATCCTATGGAAAAAGGATTGCATCATCTTTCGAAGGCCACCGACACCGCGTCAGCCGACTCCTCGTCGAAATCCGCCACCGAGTCAGCAGACTCCCGCTCCTGCAAGTCCACCAAGTCCGGCAAAGTGTCAGGCCACTCCTCCTCCAAGTCCGGCAAAGTGTCAGGCCACTCCTCCTCCTCCAAGTCCGGCACAACCTCAGGCCACTCCTCCTCCAACTCCGGCACAGCTTCAGGCCACTCCTCCTTGTCCAACTCAGCCCCGTCAGCCATCTCCGTCGCCTCAGCAATCGTAGAAGAGACACCCCGCAGCTATGATGCGTAGCGGTACTAGTCGAGGTAGTACATGAAGTACAGGCGGAGGCAAGCGATATAAATATGGTCCAAGCCTCACGCCTCTTCCGCAGAGGCCTTATGACAGGTCCGAGGAGGAAAACGCAGCCATATCGAAGGCCGAGGTGGAAGCCCATTTTGCACCGAAACCGCCACCGCCGCCAAGGGAGAAAGTGCCTGAGGAAACGATTGGCCACTTCATTCGTATGGCTCAACCACCAGCTCCCACGCCTGTTGACACAGACTATGAGCGCCACATCAGGAAGTTAAATCGAGCACGTCTACGTAAGGAGGCGAGCTCAGGATCGAGCAAACAACAAGCAGCTGTCAAAAAATGAGGGAAAACCATTCCCCAGCTAGGAGAACAGGCGGCGCAATCGATCCCCTCGCTTGTTGTGCCAACAACACGTGACAGTACGCGCGCCCAATATTATTGTGGGCAAATAGTTTACGTTCCCGAGGTGGGCAATGTGGTAATAACGAAGGAGCATATAATGCAGGCTGAAGTTCTCAACATAACTGTTGGACAACTCCTCGAGATCGAGCCCATGCCTGTGCTTAGAGAGGATGAAATAAAACGGAAATATGTCCGGGGCCAACCTTTGGTCGAGCCAGACAAGGTCAAGAAACTCCCAATGAGAATGTATGAATTGCATCAATGGTACATGAACATTACCAAGATTTCAGATCAATTGTCCCTCATGGTGAATGTCAAGGAGGAGCATTACTTCCATGAGAAAGCTCTGTCCATTGAGTATTCTGAACTGTTTCAGTTATACAATCAAGACGCACTCGACAAATCTATCGTCAGTTGCTATTGTCTGTAAGTGATTTCTTTCTGTAATTTAAGTCTCAAGCTAGCTGTAGTGATCCTTTTGATCAATCATTACCTGTAATTATCCTCACTATATTCTTTTCTGTGGTATTATGCAGGATGAAGATGTATGAAATGAGAAAAGGTGGACGCTTTGGCATTGGGTTCATTGACCCAAACACCGTTAATGAATACACATGGCTAATAAATCCATATCATCAAAAGAACATGAGGACAACATGCTAGAGTTCTTGAAGCGCCTCAAATACAATGAAGATATACTACTTCCTTACAACTTCCAGTGAGTCACACTGTCTTGTACTACAAATTCTCTATTTTTGCCTACTAGCTAGCTACATGTTTTTGCTTACATATGCCCGCTTAATTAAGACATGCAAACGTGTGTGCATGCAGATTTCACTGGATCTTGTGTATCATTAAAGTTGACGCCGGAATAGTTGAAATACTGGACTCACTACTCAAAGCAAATACTGACTATAACATCTTGTTTGGGATAGTCAATAGGTAATTTCAATCATTATTAACTATATATCTCGGCCTATTTAGTTCGTCATTTCATGATATGAACTATTTAATAACCCCTTTATTCATTTTCTTTGTTGGCGGGCAGGGCTTGGGCAAGGTTCATCAGCGTCACGGAAGGCGAATGGAAAAAAAGCTTAAAGGGTTTCGACCCAAGGTAAGTAATTAAGTAGTACTAGCTAGCTAGCTAGCTGCCATCTCTTTAATTATCATGCTTGATTAATTATTATCTGATCAAATTCCATTCTCATAAAGGCCCTGAAGCAGGCGCAGGGGACTGATCTGTGTGCATTCTGCATTTGCGAGAACATTCGCATGATGGCGTCCGAAAGGAGCAGATCTCAAAGAAAGGAATGGGTACGCTTGTCAGAACACTATTCACATTTTTTACACCATTATCGATATCTAGTCACACAACTAATACACATGCATATTGATCTCCTTCTTAACAGTTCAAAGAGGTGCGGGAGAAGCTCCTAGAAATGGAGCGCGTAGAAGCACTTCAAGAGGAGATAGCGGGATTTTTGCTCGACCAGGTCATAAATCCGAAGGGAGAATACTATTACCCGCTACCGCCCCCATGAAAACCACTTCCAATTGTCATCGTGCTCCGAAGGCACCAATTAGGCTAATGCCACTGGCTCAGAAGTCACCAATTAGGCTAATACCAATTAGGCCAATATATATTGTCACATCCCTAGTTCTGGTATGCACTAGGCTAGCCCTTCCATGTGAGCATCATGTTTAAATTCAAATGAAACTTGAATTGAGGAATTTTCAAAAGCCTCAGAAAACCTCTAAAAATAACTAACATTTAAAAAATCATCAAATGAGTCCAAGAAAATGTTCCTGTTATTCTGTGTAAATATTGGCGTGAGGTAAAATTCAAACCAATATTTTCAGAGTCACAGAAATAATTTATTTTGGGTCTTTGATTTAAATCAATAATATATTTGGGTTGGAATTATTTCTGCTATATAAGAAATAATGTTCAAATATTTTGTAAGTTTGCATGTGACCTTGGACAAGCTCTCTGAGCTCACATAAAAATTTACAGAAAGTTTTAAAATGGTTTAGTTTCCAAACTAAACCAAAACAAAATAACAGAAATAGAAAAAAAACTAAAATAAAAGAGAGAGAGAGAGAGACTTACCTGGAACTTACCTGGGATCCACCAAAGCCCACCTGGCCGGCCCGGTTGGCCAGCCCAGCCCACCTCCTCGCGCGTCGTCTTCCCCATGCCTTCTGGCATCGTGCGTGGCGCGCGCACAGCCGAACCGCGGCCACCTCCTACTTCCACCTCCTCCTGCCTCCCTGCTCGCTTCCTCGACCCCCGGGAGACGCCACGCGGCCCCCTCGACGCTCTCTCACTCTCCCCATGCTCATCCCCTCCTCTGGCCCCCTTCCTCTCTCTTCCCCGAGCGCTGCCGTCGCCGCCGCTTGCCATAGCCGTGCCCGCTGAGCTCCCCTCGCCTCGCTGACCCGCCCAGGAGAACCGCAGGGCCGTCTTCATCATCTACGCAGAGCCACGCGACGCCTGCCGCCCTGCATCGCCGGCTACCTCGCCTTCTTTCCCCTCGGACGCCGAGATCGCCACGGCCGCACCGTCTGCTCCGAGCCTTCCCCGAGCCCGCTTCGACGCCCCCTGCACTCCCCGTGAGCACCTCTTCCTCCTCCCCCCTTCCCATTCTCACTCTCAAGGACCGCAGCGACCGCACCAAGCTCGACCGCGCCCGCTGCCGCCACCACACGTCGCCGTCATGGCCAGAGCCACAGTGGCTCGAAGCCGGGCAAACCACCGTGCTCCACACCTCACCAGGAGAACGTAGCACACACCAAAGCCTTCCCTAGCGCCCTGCATCGCCTAGCCGCCGTTGGCCGAACTCCGGTCGCCGCCATCATCGTGGTTGCCGTCGCCTTCGGCCACCCCAGCTCTTCCCACTTGCCCTGCTAGATGCGCGCGAGCCCCAGCTATGCATAGGACCAAACCCCGGTCGATTTGATCGACCGTGGGCAAAACCCGAGCCAACCCAGTGTGCCTCCGCCGCGTTTCGGTCGCCGCCGGCGTAACTCCGGCGATGGTGACGTGGCCGCTTAGTTTAGGTTAACGACGCACTTAGTCAACACTTAGTTACACTGACAGCCGGGCCCCACTGCCTAATTAAACTTAGATTAGTTTCTGCTTAGTATTAACTAATCACAGCGGCCCCACGCGTCAGCGTTGACCAAGCTGACGTGGCCGTTGACTGGGTCCACATGTCAGCGACACTAATCAGCCCCAGTCACTGACCAGTGGACCCCACTGGTCAGGTTTGACCTGAACCCGCCCTGTTGACCTGATGACGTTAGGGTGATGTCATGCTGACGCAGTAAATGATTTTCTCTATTTAAAATAAATCAGAAAATCCAAAAAATACCACAAACTTCTAAAAATCATAGAAATTCAACCGTAAATCCAAATGAAATAAATTATATATGAAAAATGAACAGAAAACCCAATCTATCCATCTGTACCATTTTCATGCATGTTAGAACAGCTTATGGCTGCTGTTTAGGCCAAATCATATAAACGGCATTTAAACCCTCACTTATGGAGTTTGAATTTGAACCTAGGGTTCAAACCAACTTCATTTAACCTGTTGCTAGCTGCATTAGCTCAAACCACAGCATATTGCCATGTCATATTCATGCATCATATTGTTGCATTGCATTGTTTGTGTTTTCTCTGTGTTGACGGTATTTGTCCCCTCTCGATAGACTTGGTTCCGACGATGAATTCGATGACACCGATGAAGAACTTTACATTCTTCAGAAGTGCCATGCAAGCAAAACCCCCTTGTTCATTCCGATACAATCCCACTCTCTCGCTCCTGCTCTGTTTTACTGCATTAGGACAACAAAGATACAACTGTTACTTGCTGCGGTAGTTGAACCCCTTTATCCTCTGCATGACCTGTCATTGCCATAGTAAATAGATGAAACCCACTAGCATGAGTAGGAGTTGTTTGAGCCCTGATGTGCCTACTCATTCATGATTGTTTGTCATGGCTGCTACTGCTTAGAGTTGAGTCAGGTCTGATTCATCGCGGATGAATCGGAGGTGTGTGAACATGTCCTACTGTGTGTGAGCTAAGTGTGTCAACACAATTTGGTAAAGGTAGCGGTGAGAGGCCATGTAGGAGTACATGGTGGGTTGTCTCATTGCAGTCGTCCTCAGGAACTGAGTTCAGTGTTTGTGATCCATGAACAGCTACTACCACACATTGGAATGCTTAAGTGCCCCTCTCGACTTATTAACCGACTTGATCTCTGTCCAGGAGTCACAACTAGTTTCTGGTGTTTGTAGGTAGTGTTAGTAGTCTACCAAGTGGCACTCGGTACAGGTGGGCTTGGGACAGACTAGGCACAATGGCACGGTGTACCAAGTGGCACCCGGATGGTGGGCTTGGGAACCCTGCTCACATCGTTTGGGGCCGTGAGCGACACCCCGGCCGGATCTCCTTGCGGATGGAACCCGAATAGGCGATAAACCTGGATTAGAGACTTGTGTGGTTAGTCAGGTCGTGGCCGACTCCCCCGCCCGGCTTCCGCTTGAAGGTTGTCGAGGTACATGACGTGTACAGGGCGATAAGTGGCGAGAGCGTGTGTGAAGAAGTACACCCCTGCAGGGTTATCATTGTCTATTCGAATAGCCGAATTCCTCGGATATGGAAACTTGGACCCCTTGCATAGTTCATAGACAAGTGAAAGTGGATACTCTAAAATACGCAAGATAAGCGTGAGTGCTATGGATGGCGTTCTCGTAGGGAGACGGGAGCGGATACATAGTGGAGTATTGATATGGTGAATATGTGGACTCGTGTGCGCCACCTCAAAAGAGTTACTTGCAGTCGTAGTTCAGGATAGCCACCGAGTCAAAGCTGGCTTGCTGCAGTTAAAACCCACCATCCCCTTTGTTAATAATGATGCATATGTAGTTAGTTCTGATGTAAGTCTTGCTGGGTACATTTGTACTCATGTTGCTTAATTTATGTTTTTGCAGATAGACTTCAGTCTCGCTAGTAGTTCCACGTGGACTTCGACGTTTAGCTTGTTACCTCGGCTACGATCTTGTGCCCTCGGCAGGATCTGGTAGATAGTCAGTCTTCTCAGCCTTTTTCATTTCTAGATGCCTGTACCCAGACATGTTAAGCTTCCGCTTGTGCTTTGACTTGTATGCTCTGAATGTTGGGTCGTGAGACCCATGTTTGTAATATCTCTCTCCTCGGAGCCTAATGAATAAATACTTGAGTCGTAGAGTCATGTTGTGTGCCATGTTGTATTTGCACATATCGAGCATATTGTGTGTATGTTATTGAAATGCTTGGTATGTGTGGGATCTGACTATCTAGTTGTTTATCTTTAGTAGCCTCTCTTACCGGGAAATGTCTCCTAGTGTTTCCATCGAGCCATGGTAGCTTGCTACTGCTCCGGAACACTTAGGCTGGCCGGCATGTGTCCTTCTTCGTTCCTGTGTCTGTCCCTTCGGGAAAATGTCACGCGATGGATACCGGAGTGCTGTTAGCCCGCTACAGCCCGGTTCACCAGAGTCCTGCTAGCCCAGTGCTACAGCCTGGATTCACTCGCTGATGACCGACACGTTCGATGCTGGGTCATGGATGCCTGTCCCTGTAAGTTTGTGCCACTTTTGGTTTACGACTAGCCATGTTAGCCCGGGCTCCTTATCATATGGATGCTAGCGACACTATCATATACGTGTGCCAAAAGGCGCAAACGGTCCCGGGCAAAGGTAAGGCGACACCCGTGGGGATACCGTGCGTGAGGCCGCAAAGTGATATGAGGTGTTACATGCTAGATCGATGTGACATTGAGTCGGGGTCCTGGCAGCTTTGGTATTAGAGCTTGACTTCCTGTAGGATTACCAAGCCAAACTGGTCGAAGTTGAGTCTAGAAATTCTTTACTTATATGTAGGGGAATTGATTGTGGGACGGAACCTAAGGCTCTTTTTACTCCTTTACCTCATGCCTTCTGATCTGAGTCATCTTATCTTTCCTACGGGGTTAAGGAACTAGGCTCCCTCCTTTTTCTATCAGGATCATGTGTTACTAATCGGTAGACTTATAGGATTGTTGGATCCAAGCCTCAGTTCTATTTCTACTATCTCCGTGTATTCATAGTTGATCTCAGAACCTTGATATTATGATGATCGAGTGGTTATGCCACCATTTGTAGGATGTCTTAAATCTTTTTCGAGCATTTACAGCCGTTATGTTGTCCGAGTCATCCCAGGTTTCTAAACAGTCTGATGCATTTGCAAATCCCTTCTTACTGTTCCGATGTTCCTTGGGACAGGTTAATCACACTAATTGCTGAGTTGAGGTATTCTATTGCCTCGACATATATGTTGGAGTTCTTATTATGACCCTAGGTGTCTTAGGGGATCATCTAGTAATCTAGCCATGATTTGTGTCCCAGTGTGATGATTCTGGCCATCATTCTCGAAAGCATCCCGTGATGCCACTTAGTGTCGGGGGTTGGGTGCGACGTATGCCAAAGGATGACTTATCATGATGGGGGCGAGTAGAACGTCGCCGGTGCCTAGAAATGGGATAAGGCGTAGACATGCACGCTGGCGAATCTTACCCAGCTTCGGGGCTCTCCGGGGAGATAACATGCCTACTGCTGCTTTGCGGGGTCTCCGCATGGTCACTATGGCAAGGTGGCTACAATGGTGCTCCTAGAGCTATATCGGGAGGCAGGAGAGAGCAAGGCTAGTTCTCTCCTCCCTGGTATATGTGTCTAACTCTACCAAGGGCCGAACCCTTTGCATGGGTGCCCCGGGGGATTTATATAGGCCTACCTCCCGGGGGTACAATGGTAATCCGACTGGGCGTGGGTCCCAGCCGTCTGTCTCTCATGCCGCCGTCCTTCCCGCCGGCTTCTGGGGCCCGCCGACTGGTGGGTCCCGCGGACAAGCCGGACACTGTGCGGCGCTCCTGATGATGCAGGCTTGGTCATGGGGTCGTGGCAACAGTGCCGCCGTCTGTCAGGCGATCACTGTTGCCACTCCCCATCCCATCTGGTTTATGGCTTGTGGGGCCCTGGCGGGGAGACGGCCAACTCCGAGGAGGCCGACTCTCACAGGGCCATCTTCAGGTGCTCTGGCCGTCTTTGATTCACCCACCAATAGGTGGCCCTGCGATCTTCGGGCCGTACAGCCAGGCGTCGTGGGCACAGTGCATCGCGCACTGTGGCTGAGGTCAGGGCAGGCATGGCAACAGTGTCGCGGCTCACCGGAGATCTCCCAGTGATACGGCTCACTGTAGCCATGCCAGCCCCTCATAGGCAAGGAGGGAAGGCCACGTCGTGACCGTACCTCGCATCGGGCGTCGCGGAGCATCATGGGCCGACTCCCATAGTCGGCACTCCCGGAGGTCGCCAGCCTGGAGTCGGCTTGCTCCAAAGTCGTCATCTGGGACTCGGCTTCTCGGGAGATCGCCAGCTGGGACTCGGCCTCTCTGGAGGTCGCCAACTGGGACTCGGCTGGAGGGGCGCGGCCTGCCCCGATGTCTTGAAAGATCCTGGGTCCCGGGCAGCCTACCCGTGGCCCATTACTCCGACACTTAGCTAGTAGGCACTCTACTCCTGGGTTTCTGAACCCGAGACTCACACTACTTACTTCAGTGTTGATAGTATTTTCTAGTTCCCTTAGGATATTAGTAACCTTTGTGATAGTCCTCGAGATTCGTGCTATATCCTTCTTCCAATACCATGAACCAATATGGCAGAAGTTTGGGAACCAAAAGATCACGACCAGTGTGCTCTTGACGAGTTCTCCATTCTATGTTGTGATTCTGCCAGTCCTTCCTCTTCAGCATGGGTTATCCGGAAGAAATATGTTGAACTTGTTCGATATACTAACCTATGCATCCACAACTCAGAAAGATATATGTTCCTTTGAGTTGTCCCTTTGTAGTTGTATTCCAATCCTTGTCTATCAGTTGGTAGCCAAGTTTATGGCGTGCATTCGTGTTATCGATGCCTATTATTTTGTGGTCCTCCAAGCCATTCTACTCCGGAATGACTAGGAGAAACTAACTCCAGTACCTCGTCCATCTCTGGGATTGGGTCAAAGCAGTTGTATTCCGTAGATCAAATTGCTAATCCAGCTTCTGGTCTGTTCTACCTTGAAGTATTACCATCTTTATATCAGGAATATCATGGGAATTGCACACCATCCTATGAACTCTTGATGCAGTGATACCTCTCGCCATCATTGTTCATTCCTTGGTTCCCGTGTTGTTGCAACCGGAATGCCGACAAGTGAATCGTGATGTGTGAAATCAATGCTCCTAGCAACTGTGTTGCTTGGTAGTTTAACAGACAACAATTTCATTCTTAGCGTGTTGGTTATGGAATCATCATTCTAAGATTGATTGTGCTACCTTGTCCTTATTTCTGGTGCACTCTTCGATCAATGAGTTAGGATTATCCAATCCCTTGCTTATTTCACCATATCATCTTGCCCTGAAAAGCAAGATTGTTCTCGAGCTTAGTGACATATCGGTGGTTCGTGATTTTCCGTATATCTTCTCGGAAGTATTACCAGGTTGTCACCTGACCGCTATGTTGAGTTCGTGATCAAGTTGGTTTTCTTATAAATCACTCCTTCTCCAGGAATCTGTGTTGGATATTCCTGAGCTAGTTGGTTGAGCTAGACAACAACTTGGAGAGTTGGAAGATGAAAGCTTGTCTGACTCAGCTCATCCCAAAGGGATGTTTTTGTGTGTGTGTTGAAGAAAGATGGTATCTTCATCGATTGATCCTTGTGACCAGTTGTTGGAGCTATTGTCTTGCTAAAACTTTGATTCGAGTATGGGCTATCCTCAAATAAAATCAGAACCAACGATATTCGTAATGTTGTCTTACTCGTGGTTGTTTCTTCGAGCATACACCATTATATCTTTTGGGTCTGACCAATGCTATCACCGTGTTCACTTAACTATGGAATCCCCTTATATGGAAACCTGGATGAATTGTTGTTGAGCCCATCGACAACATCCTTATCTCCTCCATGATTTTGTTGCACATTAAGCTAGTATTGGGAACTTTTGAAAGCATCACTTCATGCTAGCTCATGAAGCATATGTTCGGATGTAAGAAGTGACTTTCTCCAATTCATGTGCATTTGATGCAAGTTGCCGCCGTGAACTCGAGATGTCAATGTTGTTTCATCTGGAATCATTCCAAGTCAGTCATGCATGTGCGAATGTATTCTATGGTTTGGTAGATTAATTACCTCCACTCCATATGTATTCCCTAGCACCCCAAGCCACTGATTGATTTGTTCAAGGAAAAGGAGTTGATGTGCGAATACTAGTTCATGCACAAGACTTCGATATCCTCGTTGATGGTTCCCCACCTGAACTCGGTAGTGTTTTATTGTAAGACTACCATGTGATCATGTTTGTCTGGGACAACGTGTTCACATGTGTGTAGCAGAACCAGCTCATGTTTTGGAGCTTACTATTCGTAGTTCATTCCCCGAGAATCTCGCAACGTCATCTCGTCGATTTGTGTTGCAAACTTTCATTTTACTTTCTAGACTCGATGAGTCTGGATTATCCTGACACCAACCAGATCTGAATCTCAGGCAGATATGATGGTTGGAACATTTCCCAAGAACTATAATATTGGTCTCTCTGTAATCCGGTAAAGTGGTTGTCGTGGCCAACACACCCAGCCGGAAGACCTATTATTGTAGTATCTTGATTGAGGAAGTTGGCCACCTCCCCATAAGGATTTCGTAGGATTTACTCCAGAAGTTGTTCCTTATGGATTTGGTGTTTCCGAAGTCCGACCTTTTACTTGATGTTCTAGATATCAAACCATATCTATGAATGGGATACACCAGCACATCAAGGAGAACATTAGAAGCGGAGTGCTAAATGTCTCTCGGTCAATCATCTAGATTTTGTTTCCTTGGCCTTGCTAAGGTGAAATCTGAGAAGGTTATCTTCCTTTGCATCTGCATTGTCCATCGCTATTCATCATGGTAGTATGTTGTGTTGTCCGCACCCTTGACACAGATGTTAGTAAAACCTTGATGAATAGGAAAATGCTCAAGTTCCTGAGAGCACGCACAAGCAAAATCATCCCTTACGTTGTCTTCAACAAGGTAGTCCACATCATCCATTCTAGTCCGAGTATGCCATTCTTTCGAACTTCTCCAAATGATCGATTGTAACTTGCCTTAAGCTGGTATAAAGAGTTTCAATGATCTTTGAATCATAGGTAATTCTTTTTGCCACTTAAGGAATAATTCTACGAGTCACCCTCCTCTAAGGTATCTCGTTATGGTATCATGGCAACTCAAATCCTTGCTACATTTACAACTGTTCACCACCCTCTTAAGTGTGGAATTGTTGTCTACCTAGTGAACCCTCTTCATCAGTTTCACCCCATCCCTTTGGATGTGTGTTTCGTGTCCCACCTCGAGAGATGTGCTATGTCTTACTCCGTGAGTTGATCATGAGTTGCTTAATCTCCGAGAAGATCGATTCTTTTAGAGTTTCCCTTTCCTCTCATTGTCATGTTAGTTGGAGTTCTCAAAGCAAGACGTTGAGACAAAGATGGTGATCGAATCAACGCCCCATGAAGTGCAACCTGGATCGTGAAGATTATGTTAGTTTGCGATCCCCCTTCATCTTACCCTACGCTTGAATCTCGGGACGAGATTCTTGTTTAGTAGGGGTGAGCTGTCACATCCCTAGTTCTGGTATGCACTAGGCTAGCCCTTCCATGTGAGCATCATGTTTAAATTCAAATGAAACTTGAATTGAGGAATTTTCAAAAGCCTCAGAAAACCTCTAAAAATAACCAACATTTAAAAACTCATCAAATGAGTCCAAGAAAATGTTCCTGTTATTCTGTGAAAATATTGGCGTGAGGTAAAATTCAAACCAATATTTTCAGAGTCATAGAAATAATTTATTTTGGGTCTTTGATTTAAATCAATAATATATTTGGGTTGGAATTATTTCTGCTATATAAGAAATAATGTTCAAATATTTTGTAAGTTTGCATGTGACCTTGGACTAGCTCTCTGAGCTTACATAAAAATTTATAGAAAGTTTTAAAATGGTTTAGTTTCCAAACTAAACCAAAACAAAATAACAGAAATAGAAAAAAACTAAAATAAAAGAGAGAGAGAGAGACTTACCTGGAACTTACCTGGGATCCACCAAAGCCCACCTAGCCGGCCCGGTTGGCCAGCCCAGCCCACCTCCTCGCGCGTCGTCTTCCCCATGCCTTCTGGCATCATGCGTGGCGCGCGCACAGCCGAGCCGCGGCCACCTCCTGCTTCCACCTCCTCCTGCCTCCCTGCTCGCTTCCTCGACCACCGGGAGACGCCACGCGGCCCCCTCGACGCTCTCTCACTCTCCCCATGCTCATCCCCTCCTCTGGCCCCCTTCCTCTCTCTTCCCCGAGCGCTGCCGTCGCCGCCGCTTGCCATAGTCGTGCCCGCCGAGCTCCCCTCGCCTCGCTGACCCGCCCAGGAGAACCGTAGGGTCGTCTTCATCATCTACGCAGAGCCACGCAACGCCTGCCGCCCTGCATCGCCGGCTACCTCGCCTTCTTTCCCCTCGGACGCCGAGATCGCCACGACCACGCCGTCTGCTCCGAGCCTTCCCCGAGCCCACTTCGACGCCCCCTGCACTCCCCGTGAGCTCCTCTTCCTCCTCCCCCCTTCCCGTTCTCGCTCTCAAGCACCGCAGCGACTGCACCGAGCTCGACCGTGCCCGCCGCCGCCACCACACGTCGCTGTCATGGCCAGAGCCACAGTGGCTCGAAGCCGGGCACACCACCGTGCTCCACACCTCACCAGGAGCATGTAGCACACACCAAAGCCTCCCCTAGCGCCCTGCATCGCCTAGCCGCCATTGGCCGAACTCCGGTCGCTGCCATCGTCGTGGTTGCCATCGCCTCCGGCCACCCCAGCTCTTCCCACTTGCCCTGCTAGATGCGCGCGAGCCCTAGCTATGCATAGGACCAAACCCCGGTCGATTTGGTCGACCGTGGGCAAAACCCGAGCCAACCCAGTGTGCCTCCGCCGCGTTTCGGTCGCCGCCGGCGTAATTCCGGCGATGGTGATGTGGCCGCTTAGTGTAGGTTAACGACGCACTTAGTCAACACTTAGTTACACTGACAGCCGGGCCCCACTGCCTAATTAAACTTAGATTAGTTTCTGCTTAGTATTAACTAATCACAGCGGCCCCACGCGTCAGCGTTGACCAAGCTGACATGGCCGTTGACTGGGTCCACATGTCAGCGACACTAATCAGCCCCAGTCACTGACCAGTGGACCCCACTGGTCAGGTTTGACCTGAACCCGCCCTGTTGACCTGACGACGTTAGGGTGATGTCATGCTGACGCAGTAAATGATTTTCTGGATTTAAAATAAATCAGAAAATCTAAAAAATACCACAAACTTCTAAAAATCATAGAAATTCAACCGTAACTCCAAATGAAATAAATTATATATGAAAAATGAACAGAAAAATCCAATCTATCCATATGTACCATTTTCATGCATTTTAGAACAACTTATGGCTGCTGATCAGGCCAAATCATATAAATGACATTTAAACCCTCACTTATGGAGTTTGAATTTGAACCTAGGGTTCAAACCAACTTCATTTAACCTGTTGCTAGCTGCATTAGCTCAAACCACAGCATATTGCCATGTCACATTCATGCATCATATTGTTGCATTGCATTGATTGTGTTTTCTCTGTGTTACCGATATTTGTCCCCTCTCGATAGACTTGGTTCCGACGATGAATTCGATGACACCGATGAAGAACTTTACTATCTTCAGAAGTGCCAGGCAAGCAAAACCCCCTTGTTCATTCCGATACAATCCCACTCTCTCGCTCCTGCTCTGTTTTACTGCATTAGGACAACAACGATACAACTGTTACTTGCTGCGGTAGTTGAACCCCTTTATCCTCTGCATGACCTGTCATTGCCACAGTAAATAGATGAAACCCACTAGCATGAGTAGGAGTTGTTTGAGCCCTGATGTGCCTACTCATTCATGATTGATTGTCATGCCTGCTACTGCTTAGAGTTGAGTCAGGTCCGATCCATCGGGGATGAATCGGAGGTGTGTGAACATGTCCTACTGTGTGTGAGCTAAGTGTGTGAACACGATTTGGTAAAGGTAGCGGTGAGAGGCCATGTAGGAGTACATGGTGGGTTGTCTCATTGCAGCCGTCCTCAGGAACTGAGTACTGTGTTTGTGATCCATGAACAGCTACTACCACAATTGGAATGCTTAAGTGCCCCTCTCGACTTATTAACCGACTTGATCTCTGTCCAGGAGTCGCAACTAGTTTCTGGTGTTTGTAGGTAGTGTTAGTAGTCTACCAAGTGGCACCCGGTACAGGTGGGCTTGGGACAGACTAGGCACAATGGCACGGTGTACCAAGTGGCACCCGGATGGTGGGCTTGGGAACCCTGCTCACATCGTTTGGGGCCGTGAGCGACACCCCGGCCGGATCTCCTTGCGGATGGAACCCGAATAGGCGATAAACCTGGATTAGAGACTTGTGTGGTTAGTCAGGTCGTGGCCGACTCCCCCGCCCGGCTTCCGCTTGAAGGTTGCCGAGGTACATGACGTGTACAGGCGATAAGTGGCGAGAGCATGTGTGAAGAACTACACCCCTGCAGGGTTATCATTGTCTATTCGAATAGCCGGATTCCTCGGATATGGAAACTTGGACCCCTTGCATAGTTCATAGACAAGTGAAAGTGGATACTCTAAAATACGCAAGATAAGCGTGAGTGCTATGGATGGCGTTCTCGTAGGGAGACGGGAGCGGATCCATAGTGGAGTATTGATATGGTGAATATGTGGACTCGTGTGCGCCACCTCAAAAGAGTTACTTGCAGTCGTAGTTCAGGATAGCCACCGAGTCAAAGCTGGCTTGCTGCAGTTAAACCCCACCATCCCCTTTGTTGATAATGATGCATATGTAGTTAGTTCTGATGTAAGTCTTGCTGGGTACATTTGTACTCACGTTGCTTAATTTATGTTTTTGCAGAGAGACTTCAGTCTCGCTAGTAGTTCCACGTGGACTTCGACGTTTAGCTTGTTACCTCAGCTATGATCTTGTGCCCTCGGCAGGATCTGGTAGATAGTCAGGCTTCTCAGCCTTTTTCATTTCTAGATGCCTGTACCCAGACATGTTAAGCTTCCGCTTGTGCTTTGACTTGTATGATCTGAATGTTGGGTCGTGAGACCCATGTTTGTAATATCTCGCTCCTCGGAGCCTACTGACTAAATACTTAAGTCGTAGAGTCATGTTGTGATGCCATGTTGTATTTGCACATATCGAGCATATTGTGTGTATGTTATTGAAATGCTTGGTATGTGTCGGATCTGACTATCTAGTTGTTTATCTTTAGTAGCCTCTCTTACCGGGAAATGTCTCCTAGTGTTTCCACCGAGCCATGGTAGCTTGCTACTGCTCCGGAACACTTAGGCTGGCCGGCATGTGTCCTTCTTCGTTCCTGTGTCTGTCCCTTCGGGGAAATGTCACGCGATGGATACCGGAGTGCTGTTAGCCCGCTACAGCCCGGTTCATCGGAGTCCTGCTAGCCCAGTGCTACAGCCTGGATTCACTCGCTGATGACCGACACGTTCGATGCTGGGTCATGGATGCCTGTCCCTGTAAGTTTGTGCCACTTTTGGTTTACGACTAGCCATGTCAGCCCGGGCTCCTTATCATATGGATGCTACCGACACTATCATATACATGTGACAAAAGGCGCAAACGGTCCCGGGCAAAGGTAAGGCGACACCCGTGGGGATACCGTGCGTGAGGCCGCAAAGTGATATGAGGTGTTACATGCTAGATCGATGTGACATTGAGTCGGGGTCCTGACATATATATATATATATATATATATATATATATATATATATATATATATATATATATATATATATATATATATATATATGCATAACGTGTACAATGTGTAGTATCGTAAAATACCAGCAAACAAAAAAGAATTAAACTGGAAACACAAAATTAAATGAAAAAGAAATCATAAAACTAAAAAAAACCCAAACCTTATAGTACCGGTTGGTCTTACCAACCGGTACTGAAGGGCTCCAGGCCCCCAGAGCTTGCTCGTGCCACGTGGTTGCCCTTTAGCACTGGTTCGTGCTGAACCGGTACAAAAGGGGGGGGGGCCTTTAGTGCCGGTTACGGAACCGGCACTAAAGGGCCTTATGAACCGGTGCTATTGCCCGGTTCTGCACTAGTGGTTCCATGTGGCCCCGTTCAGCAGCGGATATCACTCTTTATTATGACGAGAGGCATTCACAATTTTTCAAGCTATACCCCATTACGGGTACATGAAGCTCAAAATGCCCGGGCCCATCGGAATCATCACCCTTGTTAGTGATCCAGACGTAGCGCTCCGAGCCGAAAATAAGATGGCCGCACTAGCCCTAGAGGCGCTCTCTGAAGCCCTAGCGGCCGAGGAACTCACAGCACTGCGCTCCACGGTGAACAGGGACGACGTGATACTTGACAAAAGATCCAAGTCCACCTATTTTAAGCCAGCGGACTAAATAGTCAAATTCCAGGTCCATCCAACGGACCCCACAAAGACGGCCTCCATCGGGGCAAAATTAAACCCTGATGTAGACGCCGCACTACGAGAATTCCTACAGGAAAATTGGGACATTTTTGCCTGGCACCCTTCAGACATGCCAGGAATCCCATGACGGCTGGCCGAGCACAGCCTAAATGTCCTAAAAGGATTCAAGCCAGTCAAGCAAACTCTTCGGCAATTTCCGAATCCACGAGACAGGCAATGGGAGAGGAGCTAGCCAAACTATTGGAAGCCGGATTCATCAGAGACATAAAACATCCGGACTGGCTAGCAAACCTGGTGATGGTACCAAAGAAGGATAAATCATGGCGCCTGTGTGTTGACTTCAAAGACCTTAATAAGGCTTGCCCAAAGGATCCATTCCTCCTCCCACGCATCGATCAAATCATCGACGCTACCGCAGGACACGATTCATTGTGCTTCCTCGACGCATACTCCGGCTACCACCAAATCAAGATGGCGGAGACAGACCAAGCCGCAACGGCATTCATCACTCCATACGGACCATTCTGCTTCAACACTGTGCCCTTTGGTCTCAAAAATGCCGGCGCAACATATCAGCGCATGATTCAGACATGTCTGGCAAACCAGATCGGCAAAACAGTGGAGGCATACGTAGACGATGTGGTCGTCAAATCCAAGCATGTCGAAACCCTAGTAGACGACTTGAGGCTCACATTCGACAATGTCCAAACATACGACATTAAGATCAACCCAGAAAAATGCGTCTTCGGCGTACCAGCCGGAAAGCTCTTGGGCTTCATTGTATCCGGTAGAGGAATAGAAGCAAACCCAGCCAAGATCCGAGCTCTGTCACAATTGGATATCCCAAAAGACCTCAAGCAAATACAAAAATTGACTGGATGCGTGGCGGCTCTAAGCCCCTTCATCTCCCGCTTAGGAGAAAAGGCATTACCCCTTTATCGCCTCCTCCGGCGCACTGAACACTTCGAGTGGACGGACGCCGGAACGGCCGAACTCGAAGAAATCAAAGCCATATTGGCAACAAATCCGGTCCTGGCCGCGCCCAACTTGGGCGAACCAATGTTATTATATATTGCGGCAACACATCAAGTTGTAAGCGCGGTGCTCGTCGTCGAACGAGAAACGGACGGACACAAGTTCCCCCTTCAAAAACCTATTTACTACGTGTCCACTGTCCTAACTCCATGCAAGTCCCGGTATCCACATTACCAGTAGATAGCGTACGCGGTGTTCATGGCATCCCGGAAGCTGCGACACTACTTCCAAGAGTGTTCGATAACTGTAGCCTCCGAAGTACCCCTTAATGACATTATAAACAACCGCGACGCAACTGGCCGGATTGCAAAATGGGCCATCGAGCTCCTCCCATTTGGCATAACCTATAAGCCACGGCGAGCTATCAAGTCGCAGGTTTTGGCTGACTTCATTGCCGAATGGACTGAAGCCGGACTCCCTAAAGAGTACGGCGCATATTCCAATTGGATCATGCACTTCGACGGCAACAAAATCTTGGCCGGCCTGGGGGCTGGCATCGTCCTGACATCCCCAACCGGAGACACAGTCCAATATGTACTCCAGATAATGTACACGGACTCCAACAATGCATCCGAATATGAGGCCCTTCTACATGGACTCCGGATGGCAATCTCCATGGGCATTCAACACCTAGAGGTCCGTGGGGATTCAAACCTCACAATATCCCAAATAAATGGAGGCTTTGACGCCAAGGATCCAAAAATGGCAGCTTACGGTAACGCCGTCTTAAAAATGTCAGCTCGGTTCGAAGGGCTCGAATTCCACCATATAGCCCGGGATAATAACCAGGCGGCCGACGTATTGGCATGCATCGGCGCAAAGCGCGACGCCGTCCCTCCCAACATCTTCCTGGAGCGGCTTTTCAAGCCATCCGTACTATGGGAAGGGGAGTCCGGAAACAACAACCCGGACCCAACCGCACCACCCAACACCGAACACTCTGACACAATCAGTGGCTCTGCCAATGAAATAACACCTTCAGCCCACGAAATAATGGCAGTCATTGCCCCGTGGATGGAACCATTCCTAGCCTACTTAACCAGGCAGGAACTTACTGAAGACCAAAACAAGGCCCGCTGCATAGTATGGCGATCTAAAGCCTACAAGGTCCATGAGGGAGAGCTTTATAAGAAAAGCACAACCAGAGTCCTTCAAAGGTGCATCTCCGAAGAGGAAGGGCGAAATCTTCTGGCTGAAATTCACGCCGGACTTGGTGGGCACCATGCCGCAGCCTGGGCCCTGGTAGGCAAGGCCTTCCGCACAGGATTTTATTGGCCGACGGCCCGGGAAGATGCTCAGGACTTAGTCCAACGATGCGTGGTTGCCAGCTCTTTGCTAATCAAAGCCACATGCCACCCACCGCCCTCAAAACTATACCCATCACCTGGCCGTTTGCGGTCTGGGGGCTTGACATGGTTGGACCCCTTAAAGGAGGAACCCACAAGCAAAAATACCTATTGGTCATGGTGGACAACTTCACCAAATGGATAGAGGCCAAGCCAGTTAAGACGGCCGAATCCGGACCTATGATAGACTTCATATCTGGGGTAGTACACCGTTACGGTTTCCCCCATAGCATCATCATTGATAACGGCACAAACTTCATGACCGGCGAGGTTAAACTCTGGTGCAAAAACATGGGCAGCAAGCTCGACTACGCTTCAGTCTATCACCCCCAAACTAACGGTCAAGTCAAACAAGCAAATGGTCTAATCATGAGCGGCATCAAACCCAGACTAGTGCGGTCCCTTAAGGAATCTAACACGCACTGGGTAGAGGAGCTCGACTCCGTACTCTGGGGGCTGCGGACCACGCCAAATCGTACTACCGGATTCACACCATTTTTTATGGTATACGGTGCAGAGGCAGTTTTGCCCTGCGACATAATTCATGACTCACCTCGCGTGCGCATGTACGAAGAAAGAGAAGCCGATCTGGATCGGCAGGACAGTTTGGATGCCTTAGAGGAGGAGCGTGATGTGGCAAAAGCTCGTTCTGCATTCTATTAACAGTAGGCTCGAAGATATCAAAGCAGAGAAGTACGGGCCAAAACTTACAATGTTGGCGAACTAGTTCTACGCCTGTCAGACAAGAAAAAGGACAAACTCAAGCCCAAATGGGAAGGTCCCTTCATCATCGATCAAGTCCTGACCGGCGGAGCATACCGTCTGCGAAACGCATCGGATAACCAACTAGAGCCAAACCCATGGAACGCAGCCCATCTTCGAAGATTTTACGCCTAGCGCCGGACTCCGAATTCTTCTCCTTCCTCCCACTACATTTTATACTTTAGCTGTCCTTTATTTCTCTCCTTCTCCCTCCCCCTTTCTCAAAGCCTTCGAAGGCTCGCCTGCGCATTAATCGCACACACTTGATGTGCTACTCGCACTCATTATACATGGGGGCTTCTTTAACAGAAGCTTATACGGGCTGAGGGAGTCCTGGACTAGGGGGTGTCCAGATAGCCGAACTATCATCATTGGCCGGGCTCCAAGACTATGAAGATACAAGATTGAAGACTTTGTCCCGTGTCCGGATAGGACTTTCCTTGGCGTGGAAGGCAAGCTTGGCAATACGGATATGTAGATCTCCTACCATTGTAACCAACTATGTGTAACCCTAGCCCTCTCCGGTGTCTATATAAATCGGAGGGTTTTAGTCCATAGGACGAACAACAATCATACCATAGGCTAGCTTCTAGGGTTTAGCCTCCTTGATCTCGTGGTAGATCTACTCTTGTACTACCCATATCATCAATATCAATCAAGCAGGAGTAGGGTTTTACCTCCATCGAGAGGGCCCGAACCTGGGTAAAAACATCATGTCCCTTGTCTCCTCTAACCATCCGCCTAGACGCACAGTTCGGGACCCCCTACCCGAGATCCGCCAGTTTTGACACCGACATTGGTGCTTTCATTGAGAGTTCCTCTATGTCGTCACCCATAGGCCCGATGGCTCCTTCGATCATCAACTACGACGCGGTCCAGGGTGAGACTTTTCTCCCCGAACGGATCTTTGTATTCGGCAGCTTTGCACTGCGGGCCAATTCGCTTGGCCATCTAGAGCAGATCGAAAGCTATGCCCCTGGCCATCAGGTTAGATTTGGAAGTTTGAACTATACGGCTGACATCCGTGGAGATTTGATCTTCGACGGATTCGAGCCACAGCCGAGCGCGCCGCACTGTCGCGATGGGCATGATCTAGCTCTGCTGCCGGACAGTGCCCTGGAGGCCGCACAAGAGTCCGCTCCGACCCTTAACCCGGAGCCGACTGCGTTGATCAAGGATGGGTGGCTAGACACCGCCTCGGGGGCTGCTACCTCTACGGCGATGGAGCCGAATACCGACCCTGTCCCTTGTGAAGCTCGTGAATCCGAGGTGCCGGACTCCTCGCCGGACTCCGAACCTCTCGCGCCCCTTCCGATCGAATCCGATTGGGAGCCGATCATGGAGTTCACCGCTGCGGACATCTTTCAGCACTCGCCTTTTGGCGACATCCTGAATTCGCTAAAGTATCTCTCTTTATCAGGAGAGCCCTGGCCGGATTATGGCCAGGACGGTTGGGATGCGGACGGCGAAGAAATTCAAAACCCACTGTCGGTGTCAAAACCGGCGGATCTCGGGTAGGGGGTCCCGCACTGTGCGTCTAGGCGGATGGTTACAGGAGACGAGGGACACGATGTTTTACCCAGGTTCGGGCCCTCTCGATGGAGGTAAAACCCTACGTCCTGCTTGATTAATATTGATGATGTGGGTAGTACAAGAGTGGATCTACCACGAGATCAAGGAGGCTAAACCCTAGAAGCTAGCCTATGGTATGATTGTTGTAATGTATGTTGTGTCCTACGGACTAAAGCCCTCCGGTTTATATAGACACCGGAGGAGGCTAGGGTTACACAGAGTCGGTTACAATGGTAGGAGATCTACATATCCGTATCGCCAAGCTTGCCTTCCACGCCAAGGAAAGTCCCATCCGGACACGGGACGGAGTCTTCAATCTTGTATCTTCGTAGTCTTGGAGTCCGGCGGACGATGATAGTCCGGCGGACGATGATAGTCCGGCTGTCCGGACACCCCCTAGTCCAGGACTCCCTTAGTAGCCCCCGAACCAGGCTTCAATGACGATAAGTCCAGCGCGTATATAGTCTTCGGCGTTGCAAGGCGGGTTCTCCCTTCAAGTTCCATGTACCTGCCGAACAGTGTCCGGCTTCACCATAAATACTATGTTTCTCGGCTTCTATGCCCAACAATGGTATTTTTCCACGCGTCGCACGAATGCGAAAAGCCAGGGCGTCTTTTACGTTTCACCCCCCAGTCGTGCGAGTCATCCGCCTATAAAAGAGGCAAAAATCCAGATCCAAACCACACCATCCTCCTCCCGCGAATACTTCATCGGAGCGCCTTTGTCCTAAAAATCCATTCCATCATGGACCGTCGACGCGGCTCTTCTTCACGCACTCCCAGCCCACTGCCGGGGAATTGTAGGAGGTGCTCTATTTCGCACAACGAGCTAGTGAAGCTCCAAACAGGGGGATTTCTCCCGCCGGCCTTCATGGTCCCAGTCCGGGCCGGACTGGTTACTTATCGAGGTGGGAGGCAAGCGAAGGCTACCCCAAGCCCCAATAAGGGGGAGCGAGTATGCTTCGTCCCCTATCTGGTAAGGGGACTCGGATTCCCAATACATCCGTTCCTCCGCGGGCTCCTGGAGTTCTACGGACTCCAGCTCCACCACCTCATGCCCGCCTCTGTCCTGCATATCACGGGCTACGTAGCTCTTTGTGAGCTATTCCTGGGCATTGAGCCCCATTTTGCATTGTGGAAGAGGTTGTTCTGCCTCGTACCCCGTTCTCATGAGGGGTCCATATATCAAGTGGGCGGCGTCGAAATATGGCGCATTGCCGGGACCGGATACCCATCCGGTACTCCCAAGAAGGCGTCCGAAGACTAGCCTTTAGAGTGGTTTTATATAGGAGACGCTCCGCTGCCGGACCCAGTCCGGATCAGCCTCCCGGAGTTTAGTGCTGCTCCTTTGAAGAAACGCCTCAGCTGGCGCCCACGGAGCCCCCGATTGGAGGAAGACAAGAGCGTCCATTACTTGATGGGCCGAATAAGATTAATGGCCCATTCTGGCTTGACCATGATCGGAGTCATGGCGACATGCATCATGCGGGGGGTATAGCCATTGCAATACAGAGCCCACCCCATGTGGGATTTCAACGGGGAAGACGATGCCACCCATCATGGCCGCAAAGGACCGGATTCGACCGAGGATCTGGTGGAGATCCTGTCCAGCCTGTACAAGGGGGAGAAGGAGGACTTCCTTCGAACAAACCCTTTGAATGGGTTTTCCATGATCAACCCTAGAGGATGGGTAAGCGAACACCTTTAAGGGCTCAACCCATGCTTTCGAAGTTTAGGCTTCTTACATTATGTCTTCGGCGCAGGATCTACGCCGGACTGTGGAGGACATGGTAAGTCCTGCTCCGCAACCCGAGGATCCGGAAAGATCCCTAGATCCGGCCTCCGAAGAGGATCCGGACATCGAGGTGGAGCTGATCGACGGGGTGTTTCACCAGCTCAGCATAGACAATGCTTTGGTTGCCATTACGGCGGATTACCCCGGACTATGTCCGGCTTCCTAGGTGACCGCGATCAAAGTCCGAACACCATTATCTCTTCACTGCCCATTTCTAACCTTCGCGAACGATGGTATTTTGCAGGAAGCGCCTTTACGGCAGGAAGCCGAGCCCGCGGCGGCTGACCAACGGAGGTCAGTTTGGACCAGCAGGCGGAAAAGGAGCGCGGTGCGGACGGAAACGTCGCCGCAAAGGTATAGCTCGTATTTGAATTTTCAGAGCGACGTTCCTAGGAAACGCCTGAGTGCTCATGATCTTTGCAGGAGAAAAAGCGCTCGCCGGACTGCGGGCGCAGAAGTTGCTGATCCAACCTACACCGGCCAGGCTCCAGCGCCCGGCCTGGATTGGGAGGCAAGCGCAAGACGCGGGCCGGATCCTTCTCCAACGGAGGACACCGACAGACTGTCCGCCACCAAGTCTGAGGTGGAGAGCGCCATGAACAATAGGCGCCGCCGGACAGTATTTCGTGAGGCGTGCTTTTCCCCTGAGGCATTGGATGCCTTTAACGCACGGGACGCGCATCTCCGTGCCGCTCAAGATGGTTTTACCAGAGCCACGGAGCAGTATGTGAAAGACATACGGGTAAGGGAATTTTAATGGTTGTATATGCCAGTAGCCCCCGAGACTTAAAGTAGTTATGTTAACTGATTTAAGGATCATTTGAAAACGCAGGCTCTTACCGAGAAGAATGCCCAGCTGTCTCGGGAGCTGCAAGATTGCAAGGCCCAACTTGAGGCCGCACTTGCTGCCGCAGGAGGAGACGCAGAGACCCCTCCTGGTAACACATTTTTATTAAGAAATATAAGCACTGTGCGGCGTGCGCGCGAGTCTAATAATGACATTGCAGGTGCCGCCGGACAAGATCCGGACAGGCAAGCATTGCTGCGCCAGCTAAAGGCCGGCGGGAGTGTGCTGAATAGAGTTCAGCAAGAAAGGAACAAGCTCCAGGATGCCAACGCCAAGCTCGGAGAAGAGCTGAAAGGCGCTCGAGCCGAGCTGTCCGGCTCCATTAAGGAGAATCAGCGGCTTAGTCGCGGCATGTATAGTAAGTGCTTGAGCGGACTCCTTTGAAAAGAAGAGTTCGGCGAGGAAGTATTTTGACATGATATGTCTTGTAGGTATACTCACAGGTCGTCCTGCAGAGGAGATGCCCATATCAACGGGTGATCAGCTTCTCGAACTGTTGCAACTGCTCGAACGAGTTCGACAGGCAATGACCAGCGTCGTCCGGGCTTTATGGCCAGCCCTCTCCCTACCCGAGGGCCTTGGGGAGCTTGCGGAGAAGCTTCAGGGAGTGCGGCAGCGCTTCCATTTGTGGAAGATTTCGGCTTACCGTCAAGGTGCCAGGGAGGCTTGGGCCATGGTGAAGACGCGGTATAAGAAGGCGGATCCCAACCATATGGCCGAAGTTGGACCGGTGGGGCCCGATGGGAAGGAGATCCCTGTGAGTTTAGTATACAGCCAAGTAGAGTTGGCTGCTAAGTTTTCCCAACGGGACTTTAAGTTAGACAGCCTGTTAGACGGGATTGAGGAGGAATACAATCAATAAATTTGACAATGTATGTTTTCCTTTGAAGTGACATGTGAAATGCCTTCTAGCCGGATTGTAGATCGTTTGTCTTTGCCGACCTTTTCGCTTCAACCTCGGGACCCTAGAGTCCGGAGTGTGTCCGAATACCTTTTTGGTTAAGAAACAACCGTGGTATGCATGGAGACCAGGCGTAGGGGTCATTAGTGCTTTATCAGACAAGTGCCCAACTAGTTATGTTATATTACATGGTTAGTAAGAAACATCTTCCAGGGAGAATAGTTCCGTTAAGGGTTCCTTTTGCTGGGAGGCATGCCCTAAAGTGCATGTCCGGACTGCAAAGAAAGTAGTAAAACATCTGGGGGCAGATAGATAAATGAGTAAAAAGTCATCTTTTAAGTCACCGACCGAATATTCCCTTAAGAACGCTAGCTTTCGGCTTCACCCAGTCTGAGGTACACATCCGGCTGACCCGGCAGTAACAATCGCAGAGGTGCTCCCTTTACCTCCTAGCCGAACAATCGGGAACGTAGGGGTAAGCACAGGAGCCAGGAAACCCAGCTTGGCCAAAACTTAAGTCATATCGATGCATATAATGGTGAGTAAAAGGTACATGTGGAAGCGTGACACATGTGCTGGGCATGAAACCCTTATAATTGAGCTTCTGTAAAAGAAGCCCCCAGGTATAATGAGTGCGGATGGCACATCAAGTGTATGCGAAAAAATGCAAAAGTAAGCCCTTAGGGGCTTATTAATAAAAAGGTTATGAAAAGAGAAACAAAAGGCAGCCAAGGTATAAAAATTTGGACGGAGGGAGGGGACGAACTCTTACTCCGGCGCTAGGCATAGAATCTTCAGAGGCGGGCTGCGTTCCATGGGTTCGGCTCGAGTCGGTTATCCGACGCATTTCGTAGACGGTATGCTCCGCCGGTCAGGACTTGATCGATAATGAAGGGGCCCTCCCATTTGGGCTTGAGCTTGTCCTTTTTCTTGTCCAGCAGGCGTAGAACTAGTTCGCCAACGTTGTAAGTCTTGGCCCGTACTTCTCTGCTTTGATATCTTCGAGCCTGCTGCTGATAGAATGCGGAACGAGCTTTGGCGACGTCGCGTTCTTCCTCCAATGTGTCTAGGCTGTCCTTCCGATCCAGCTCGGCCTCTCTTTCCTCGTACATGCACACTCGAGGTGAGTCATGAATAATGTCGCAGGGCAGGACTGCCTCTGCGCCGTATACCATAAAAAATGGTGTGAATCCGGTAGTACGGTTAGGCGTTGTCCGCAGCCCCCAGAGTACGGAGTTGAGCTCCTCGACCCAGTGCGTGTCCGATTTAGTAAGTGACCGCAGTAGTCTGGGCTTAATGCCGCTCATTATTAGACCATTTGCTCGTTCCGCTTGACCGTTGGTTTGAGGGTGATAGACTGAAGCGTAGTCGAGCTTGATTCCCATATTCTTGCACCATGACTTAACCTCGTGGGCTGTGAAGTTCGTGCCATTGTCGTAGATGATGCTGTGGGGGACTCCGTAACGGTGTACTACCCCGGATATAAAGTCTATCACTGGTCCGGACTCTGCCGTTTTGACCGGCTTGGCCTCTATCCATTTGGTGAATTTATCCACCATGACCAATAGGTACCTTTGCTTGTGGGTTCCCCCTTTAAGGGGTCCAACCATATCAAGCCCCCAGACCGCGAACGGCCAGGTAATGGGTATAGTTTTGAGGGCGGTAGGCGGCATATGGCTCTGATTAGCAAAGAGCTAACAACCAACGCATCTCTGGACTAAGTCCTGGGCATCTGCCCGGGACGTCGGCCAATAAAATCCTGTACGGAATGCCTTTCCTACAAGGGCCCGGGCTGCTGCGTGGTGTCCGCCTAGTCCGACATGAATTTCAGCCAGGAGATTTCGCCCTTCCTCTTCGGAGATACACCTTTGAAGGACTCCGGTTGTGCTTTTCTTATAAAGTTCTCCCTCATAGACCTTGTAGGCTTTCGATCGCCGGACTATGTAGCGGGCCTCGTTTTGGTCTTCGGGGAGTTCCTGCCTAAGCAAGTAGGCTAGGAATGGTTCTGTCCACGAGGCGATTACTGCCATTATGTCGTGGGCTGACGGTGTTATGTCATCGGCTGAATCGCCGATTGGCTCGGTTTTTTCCGGTTTGTCACTTCCGGTCTCCTCTTCCCATAGTACGGATGGCTTGAAGAGCCGTTCCAGGAAGATATTTGGAGGGACAGCATCATGTTTCGCACTGATGCATTCCAGTACGTCGGCCGCTTGGTTATTATCTCGGGCTATGTGATGGAATTCTAGTCCTTCAAACCGAGCTGACATTTTTAGAACGGCGTTGCGATATGCTGCCATTTTCGGATCCTTGGTGTCAAAGTCTCCATTTATTTGGGGTATTGCAAGGTTTGAGTCCCCGCGCACCTCTAGGCGTTGAATACCCATGGAGACTGCCATCCGGAGACCATGTAATAGGGCCTCATATTCGGTTGCGTTGTTTCAGTCCGTGTACATTATTTGAAGTACGTACTGGACTGTATCCCCGGTTGGGGACGTCAATACAACGCCAGCCCCCAGTCCGGCCAACATTTTAGAGCCGTCGAAATGCATAACCCAATTGGAGTATGCGCCGTACTCTTTAGGGAGTTCGGCTTCGGTCCATTCGGCGACGAAGTCAGCCAAAACTTGTGACTTTATAGCTCGCCGAGGTTTGTAAGTTATATCGAATGGTAAGAGCTCAATGGCCCATTTTGCAATCCTGCCCGTTGCGTCGTGGTTATTATAATGTCATTGAGTGGTACTTCAGAGGCCACTATTATCGAACACTCTTGAAAGTAGTGTCGGAGCTTCCGGGACGCCATGAACACCGCATATGCTATCTTCTGATAGTGTGGGTAACCGGATTTACAGGGGGTTAACACAGTGGATACATAATACACTGGTTTTTGAAGAGGGAATTTATGCCCTTCTGTCGCTCGTTCGACGACGAGGACCGCGCTTACAACTTGATGTGTTGCTGCGATGTATAACAACATTGGTTCGCCCAGAGTGGGCGCAGCCAGGACCGGATTTGTTGCCAATATGGCCTTTATTTCTTCGAGTCCGGCAGTGGCAGCATCCGTCCACTCAAAGTGTTCGGTGCGCCTGAGGAGGCGATAGAGGGGCAACGCCTTTTCTCCTAGACGGGAGATAAAGCGTCTTAAGGCTGCCACGCATCCTGTTAATTTTTGTATTTGCTTGAGGTCTTTTGGAATATCCAACTGTGACAGAGCTCGGATTTTAGCCGGGTTTGCTTCAGTTCCTCTACCAGATACAATGAAGCCCAGCAGCTTTCCGGCTGGTACGCCGAAAACGCATTTTTCCGGATTCAGCTTGATGTCATATGCTCTGAGGTTGTCGAATGTGATCCTCAAATTGTCTACTAGAGTTTCGACGTGTTTTGTTTTGACGACTACGTCGTCTACGTATGCCTCGACTGTTTTGCCGATCTGGGTGGCCAGACATGTTTGAATCATGCGCTGATATGTTGCGCCGGAATTTTTAAGTTCGAAGGGCATCGTGTTGAAGCAGAATGGTCCGTATGGAGTGATGAATGCCGCTGCGGCTTGGTCTACTTCCGCCATCTTGATTTGATGATAGCCAGAGTATGCGTCCAGGAAGCACAACGAATCGTGCCCTGCGGTAGCATCGATAATTTGGTCGATGCGGGGGAGAGGGAAGGGATCCTTTGGGCAAGCCTTATTGAGGTCTTTAAAATCGACACAGAGGCGCCAGGATTTATCTTTCTTTGGTACCATCACCAGATTTGCTAGCCAGTCCGGATGTTTGATATCTCTAATTAATCCGGCTTCCAATAGTTTGGCTAGCTCTTCTTCCATTGCCTGTCTTTTGGGTTCGGAAAATCATCGAAGAGCCTGTTTGACTGGCTTAAATCCTTTTACGATGTTTAGGCTGTGTTCTGCCAACCTGCGTGGGATTCCGGGCATATCCGAAGGATGCCAGGCGAAGATGTCCCAATTTTCCCGAAGGAATTCACGCAGTGCGGCGTCTACTTCGGGGTTCAATTGTGCCCCAATGGAGGCCGTCTTTGTTGGGTCCATTGGATGGACCTAGAATTTTATTATTTCATCTGCTGGTTTGAAGGAGGTGGACTTGGATCTTTTATCGAGTATCACATCGTCCCTGTTCACCGTAGAGCGCAGCGCGGTGAGTTCCTCTGCTGCTAAGGCTTCGGATAGTGCCTCCAGGGCTAGTGCAGCTGTTTTATTTTCTGTGCGGAGTGCTATGTCCGGATCACTAGCGAGGGTGATTATTCCGCCGGGCCCAGGCATTTTGAGCTTCATGTACCCGTAATGAGGTACTGCTTGAAAAATTGTGAATGCCTCTCGTCCTAATATAGCGTGATATCTGCTCTTGAACGGGGCCACTTGGAACGTGACTTCTTCGGATCTGTAATTGTCCGGCGAGCCGAACACCACATCGAGTGTGATTTGTCCGGTGCAGCGTGCCTCCCGGCTAGGGATTATTCCTCTGAAGGTTGTGCTGCTTCGCTCAATACGGCTCCAATCGATTTCCATTTTCCGCAAAGTTTCCTCGTAGATGAGGTTTAATCTGCTGCCGCAATCCATGAGGACTTTTGTTAGTCGAAAGCCGTCCACTATGGGACTAAGCACCAGTGCGGCTGGTGCTCTGGCTATTCGGAATTTATGTTCGTCACTGGCACCGAAGGTGATAGTTGTGTCACTCCATGGATTTGCTGTCGCTATTTGGTAGACTTCGGCGAGTCCGCGGATTGTTCGCTTTTGCATATTGTTTGACGTGAAAGTCTCGAAGACTGTTGATACCGTACCGGTATTGTTGGAGTTGTTTTGCGGGGCTAGAAGCTCCTCGCCACATTTGGCCACCTGCCGTAATATCCAACATGCTCGAAGGCTATGTGTTGGGACGGCTCCCTCTGTACTATGAAGCTTACAGGGTCCATTGAGCCATCCCTCCAGTACGGTTCCGTGCCCCTTATTGGGTTTTTGCTTTTTCTTTTTTGCATATGGGGCCTGAATGTGAGGCGCCCTTTTGTTGTGGACTGGGGCTGGGGCCGGATTATCCCAAAATTGATTTTCGTTTTTCCGGAAACTCTCCATCACACAGTACTTTCGTACTATGGACGCCAGATCGGCGAAATGTGTAATTTTGCAACGATCGATGGCGTTCAATATTCCCTTGTCCGTGCAATTATTGCGGAAGATTGAGATTGCGTTTTCCTCTCGGCAGTCCTTTATCCTGTCCATAACCAGGAGGAATCTGGCCCAGTAGTGGTGTACTGATTCGGCGGGCCCTTGCCGTATTAGAGATAGATCGCATATGTCTGGGCGGGTGGGTGGACCGAAGTCCAGATCCCTGCCGATCTTGGGGCTCAAAGGCCGAGGGGTTTCCGAATTTGGAAGCTTGGTTTGCCGGACACAATCCAGCGAGTCCGGAGCGACGCATGATTTTAAGTTAAATGCTCGATCGAAGTCCATCCCTCCGCGGAAATCCGGCGTGGAGGGTTCGGGAATCCGGACATGAATGGTTTTCAATACAGGCGAAGAGTTGCCGTATTGCTCCTCTACCACTGCGACGTGGTGGGTGGCCTGGGGAGAGTTAATCTCTCTCAGATCGGTTTTAAGCCCAATTTGGTTGTAGTCCGTAGCGACTCCCAGGGCGGCGATGCGATCCAAGAGCTCGTTAATAGATGAGAGCTCTATTGGATCCAACTGTTCGACAGCTTTCGGGCTGACGCGAAGATTGCTTCTGACGACTTGAGAAATCATTGTCGAAGCGGCGGCCGGACAGGTGGTCATAAGAAAACCACCTAGCCGGATAGTTTGGCCGGCCGCCAAGGCCCCTTCGGCGAAAACATCGTCTTTGAAGATGGGTGGAGGCATCCTTCCTATCGGTGACGACACAGAGGAACTCCCAATGAAAGCACCAATGTCGGTGTCAAAACCGGCGGATCTCGGGTAGGGGGTCCGGAACTGTGCGTCTAGGCGGATGGTAACAGGAGACGAGGGACACGATGTTTTACCCAGGTTCGGGCCCTCTCGATGGAGGTAAAACCCTACGTCCTGCTTGATTAATATTGATGATGTGGGTAGTACAAGAGTGGATCTACCACGAGATCAAGGAGGCTAAACCCTAGAAGCTAGCCTATGGTATGATTGTTGTAATGTATGTTGTGTCCTACGGACTAAAGCCCTCCGGTTTATATAGACACCGGAGGAGGCTAGGGTTACACAGAGTCGGTTACAATGGTAGGAGATCTACATATCCGTATCGCCAAGCTTGCCTTCCACGCCAAGGAAAGTCCCATCCGGACATGGGACGGAGTCTTCAATCTTGTATCTTCATAGTCTTGGAGTCCAGCGGACGATGATAGTCCGGCGGACGATGATAGTCCGGCTGTCCGGACACCCCCTAGTCCAGGACTCCCTCACCCACCCACCACCCACTTCGTAGCCACTATCGACGACTTAACCGACATGCTAGACTTCGACTCCGAAGACATCGACGGTATGGACGACGATGCCGGAGACGACCAAGAACCAGTGCCCACAGGGCACTGGAAGGCCACCTCAACTAACGATGTATATATGGTGGATACACCTAAAGGAAGCGATAACGAGGAACAACGGGACGCTGCGAAGGATAATTCCCCCGGAAAACAGCCGAAACGGCGACGCAAGCGCCGCCAAAGTCCCGCCTCGACAACGACCCAGCCATAGAGCAGGGAGAACCAGTGGACGACGAACATACCCCCAAGCAACTGTCCAAACAGGATGAATTGGACAAGCAACCCACCCTGTCGAAAACAACAGTCCGGATGATCTCACGCCGGACACATCGTCGGAGCATAAGAACCTCCACAAAAGGCTCGTCACCACTGCAAGAAGTCTGAAGAAGTAGAAGCGGAAGGTCAAAACAGTGGAAGACGTACTCAGAATGAGATGGAGCAAAGTACTCAAGACCGCAGACAAATACGGTGATAGTCACCAAGCAAAGAGCTACCCGAAGCGCAAGCTGTTGCCCGAATTTGACGAGGAGGCCGTAGAGCCCCCACAGTCAAAAAACAAAGAGGCCGCCCGGTCGGATAGACGACCACATGACAAACAAATAGCGGCAAGCGGCGCCGCACACAAACCGGCACGTGATCCAAATAAGGATCCTCGCAAAAAGGATGGCCCGGTCAGGTCCATCTATGGGCCAAGAAAGCAAGCTCTAGAAAGCAACACAACGCGTCGAGTATTCGAAAATCACGGCACACCCAAGTACAGGGGCGCCACACACCCCCTATGTTTCACCGATGAGGTACTGGATTATGAATTTCCAGCGGGATTCAAGCCCGTAAACATAGAGGCGTACGGCGGAAATACAGACCCTGGAGTCTGGATTGAAGACTACATCCTACACATACATATGGCGAGAGGAGATGACCTCCATGCCATAAAATACTTACCCCTCAAGCTCAAAGGGCCAGCCCGGTATTGGCTCAAAAGCCTCCCAGAGAATACCATTGGAAGTTGGGAAGAGCTCGAGGATGCGTTTGGGGCAAATTTTCAGGGGACTTATGTCCACCCTCAAATAGTCGACTGTCCGGACGCCGAAGCCTTAGCAGCCTTCAAACATAACGTCCGAGATGAATGGTTCTCCAGACACCTCGGCCAGGAAAAGCCAAGAACAATGGCCGCACTAACAAGCCTCATGACCCGCTTCTGCGCGGGAGAGGATAGCTGGCTGGCAAGATGCAGCACCAGCGACCCAAGTACATCCGAGGACAGGGATAGAAATGGGAAAGCACGACACAGAAAGGACCAGCACCGAACTAAGGGAAATGACCCAAAGAGCACGGCAGTCAACGCCGGATTCAAAAGCTCTCGGCAGAATAGCAAAACACTGCCTCTAAAGGACAACAGCGACGAGCTATCCAACCTAAACAAAATCTTGGACAGGATATGCCAAATCCACAGTACCCCCGGGAAGCCTGCAAAACATACCCACAGAGATTGTTGGGTCTTCAAGCAGTCCGGCCGACTTAACGCCGAACACAAGGGGCTCGACACACCAAGTGAGGACGATGACGAACCCCACAAGCAGAACACCGGAAAACAAAAGAATTTCCCACAAGAGGTCAAAACAGTGAATTCACTTCAAATGATAAAAGGGAAAAATAGAGCGGCACCCACTAAAGTACACGCCGCACGGTCTACCCCAATGGAGTCCCAACACTGGTTGTCAAAACCAATCACCTTCGACCATCAGGACTACTCTGGAAGTATCCAGAATGCAGGATGGATTGCTTTGATATTAGATCCTATAATCAATGGACTGCAACTTACACAAGTCCTAATGGACCGCGGCAGTGACCTAAACCTGTTATACCAGGACACAATCCGCAGAATGGGGATAGACCCAACCAAAATTCGCCATAGCAACACTTCCTTTAAAGGAGTGATGCCAGGCCCATATGCCCATTGTACGGGTTGTCTACTACTAGAAGTCGTGTTCGGCTCATCCGACAACTTCCGTCGCGAAAAGTTAGTCTTCCACATCGCCCCATTTAAAAGTAGCTATCAAGCACTGTTGGGACGCGAAGCTTTCGCCCGCTTTAACGCAATACCGCATTACGCCTCTCTTACACTTAAAATGCCCGGTCCACGCGGCATCATCTCATTAAAGGGTAACTTCGAGTGTTCCTCGACTACGGAAGAACGTGAGACTGCCTTGACAGCCACACACTAATCCGGCTTTGCTGATCAAAGCCCCTAAACAGGTCATTCAGACCCCGGACACGGTTAAGCGAGTCCGGTATAAATAAACAAGGGGCTTACCAGCCGCATACCCCTTTACAAGGGGCTGCACGCATGTACAATAAGAGCCAATAAAGCTCAATTTTATTCATTCTTTGAATCATACTCTGTTTATTTCAAAATACATCTTTCGCATGAACTCTTTTCCAACTAAGTTCTTCTCTTTTACAGATGAACACCGTGCGACACCCGTCCAGGATACGGCATAACGGAGACCCAGGCGCAGACGTGCAGTAGGGACCCGATGCAAGGATTCTTTTCAGATTAAGACCCTGCGTAAACCTTTTTTACTGTCTCTTGTTGATACACATCCTCCGGTTTTTTGCTATAACCAAGGAGGAATCTGGCGTTTTGGCATCGGCCGCGTCAGAAATTTTTGCGCGTACCTGGACACTAGGGGCTTAGGGCATTGTTCTGCCCGTTTTCATAAAGACTGAATACCTTAGGGAGTGTTCGGCGTCTCGAGTTAGGCCTTATAGCATCAGCTCCGAATCATGTCTTTGGTCAAATGTTGGGTTTGCCCGGCTCCTCTGTTTTGCTGCCTTACGTTCCGCTCTATCGGCTAACGCGGCACCAGGAGAACTACTGTGATTGTGCCCCGGTTCACCCGGGTGAGCACCTTAGTAGAGAAAGCCGAAAACTGACTGTCATGATATAGCGAGAGACTGGTCAACCACTCGATCGACCATCGGAATGTTTAGAATTCCTCCGCTTTAACGAAGGACCGTTTCCCGGTCAGGCACATACGCGCCCCGAAATCCGGAGAGCGCAGTGCCCCTAGGGGCTATATAGTAGCCCCACCATCGAACTCCTATGGCTAAGTGAAAGTGATAAAGCATTATAGTCTAGTTGCCTAGTTTGCTACGCTATCACCTCCTTCACAGGACCAAGACGTTGGATTAAGTGTGAAAATGCGCCTTTTTTTTGCAAACACCCCCGCACTATGTGCGTGGGGGCTGAAGCCGAAGACTGCCATCTTTCAGGTTATATACACATATATGTTAATGGCCGCACAGGAGGTATTTCAACACTTGAACGCCCAAGTATAAAAAGCCCTTATATTATATTTGATACATGGTCTCACGACTCATACATGTCATTTAAACATAACGTTTTTCGAGCACTGCGACTCTATTAAACGAGTGCCCTGCAGGACTTCCCCAAAATAGTGCTCGGCGGGTAATCAGCTTCTGTCCGAATCCCGGGATGCAACGTCGGTGGCCTCCATCTCTGCCCAGTATGTTCTGACACGGGCGAGAGCCATCCGTGCACCCTCTATGCATGCCGACCGCTTCATCGCCTTGATATGCGGCACCACATCAAGGAACTGCTGCACCAAGCCAAAATAACTCTTCGGCTCGGGCCTTTTCGGCCATAGATGAGCCAGAACATCCTTCATGGCAAGTCCGGCAACCTATTCAGCTCAGCCCACTCAGCCAACCGATCTGTTAATGGAAGTGGACGCTCCGGACTATGGAATTGAGACCAAAAAAAACTCTTCCATTCCGTGATCCTTTTGGCCTCGGAAGTGCACAACTGCGTCCGCCGCACTCGCCACCAAATTTAGATAAGCATCCTCCGCACCCCACAACTGGCCCACTAAGCATACTTCGGATCCGTGAACTTCCTACGCAGCTGAAAGGGCTTTCCAGCCGCAATATCACCGGCCTGACGTAGCTCCTCCTTTATAGCTCTCATCGCGGAGTGGCCATCCTTGGCTTCGGCGGTGGCCTTCTTCAGGTCCTCTTGCTCTGCTCGGCGTTCTCCTTCGAGAAACTCATAGCGGTCGGTAGCATCCTTCAGCTTCATGGCCTTTTCGGCCATTTCTTCCCTGCTTTGGCAGTGAGCAGCCTGTTCGGCTTTTAGCTCTTCGGCCGCCTTCAAGGCAGCCGCATTACTTTTTCTGGCTTGCTCCTTGGCTCAGGCAAGCTCCGCCCGAAGGTCTTCCATAGCAGCGGCACCATCTGCATTAAGCATAGATGTTGTAAGGCACGGGCGTCAAGCTCCCTTACGAGGTGTCCGCGGAGAAGCCACATACCTTGTGACTCGTCAAGTCGTTTATTGACCAGCGCGATGTCCGCATCCGCAACGTCAAGTTGCCGCTTCAGTTCGGAAACTCTATCAGTCCGGCTGGCCACCGAACGCTCTGCCACCTGAATAGGAAGGGCGACATCTTATAACTGGGATTATGATCCTCGGCACGCTGTCGCTTTTTGACAACTACCGAGTCTCAGGGGCTACTATCTATACAGGGCGCATTCTATGTGCAAAACTGTCAAAAGATATATCATTTTCGCGTACCTAAAACCCCGTCAATAAACTTCTGACGGCCTCGTGCAACCCGCTCTCAGCGGATGAAATCATTTCAATCACCGTACTCATTAATGTACGGTGATCTTCTGAGATAGACGCCCGCCCGAGCAGATCCTTCAGCTCCTCCGGCCGTACACCAGTTGGTGCCGAACTCTCCGGCCCCGCCGGAATCGGGGAGACCCTCCGCGACGACACCTCAGGGTCGTTCACCCCGCCTGACGGTGCGGCAGATGGGGGAGTTTCGCTCTCCATCATCTCTGGACGAAGATCCCCCGAAGATGAGCTCTGCTGAGAAGGGCTGAGATCCGAACTACAAGGTAATACTTCGGTTATCTTCAGAAATAAAAACAGGGATGTCCCTTATTACAAAACTCCCCTTTCTACTTACGGCTCGCTGGAGGGCTGATTCCCTTGGGGAAATAGTGCGGCCGGGGCTTCTCCCGGCGCAGGACCCTCTGGTGAGGATTTCTTCCCCCGCTTTGAGGCCTTGGCCTCCGGATCTTCAGAAGCGGTCCTCTTCTCCCCCTGGAAGGAGGGATTCTCGATCCCCCCTTTCTTAAGAGCCTCCTTAGCGGAGGCGGTAGTTTTCCTGTTTTCCCCTTCGCCCCCTTCTGAAGGCTCAACCTCCAGCATCTTGATTAACACAGGATCCGGCGTGGTCCCAGGGAGGGGGGCTGGACACCGTATCAGCTTTGCTGTTGCTATCCACTCCTGTCAAGGGATAGCTGGTTAAAAGGTAAGTTTTATGATAAATGTATGGATAGCATGTCGGGGCATAGGACTATTTACTTGAGTATCTGGGCGATTGCAGCTCAGGCCTGCGTCCTCGGTCAGGTCCGGACACATCTCTTGTGATCCGAAGAACAGTTTATACATCTCCACGGGCGTCGCACCCATGAAGTGTTGGAGAGCTTGCGGTCCCTCCAGATTGAATTCCCATAGGCGGAGGGGGCGACGTTTGCAGGGCAGAAGGCGCCGAATCAGCATGACCTGCGCCACTACACCAGATTGATCTCCCTCTCTTGGTGGTCTCGAATGCGGCCCTACAATAATGGCACGTCCTTGGACGGCCCCCAGTCAAGCCCTTTGTTGACCCATGACGCCAGCCATCGTGGAGGGCCCGAGCGAAAGGCAGGCGGAGCTACCCAGCTGGTGCCCCTGGGAGCAGTAATGTAGAACCACTCCTGTTGCCACAAATCGAGCTCCTTCTGAAAAAGGCCCTAGGGCCACGGAGCGTCAGCTCTCTTGCTTATAACTGCCCCTCTGCACTCTGTCTACCGCTCCTCGATCATCTTCGGCTCCATGTTGAAGGTCTTGAGCCACAATCCGAAGTGAGGAGTGGTGTGGAGGAAGGCTTCGCATACAGCAATGAACGATGAGATGTGGAGGATGGACTCCGGATCCAAGTCATGGAATTCCAGCTCATAATAAAACATGAGCCCTCTCACGAAGGGATCCATCGGGAAGCCTAAACCCCAACGGAAGTGAGACACGAACACCACGCTCTCACCAGGCTCGGGAGTGGGAATGACTTGCCCTTGGACGGGCAGCCTATGCAAAATTTCGCCGGTTAGATACCTGGCGTCTCCCAGCTTTAGCACATCTTCTTCCGTGACGGAAGAGGGCATCCACCGGCCCTGTAGGTCGGAGCCGGACATTGTCGAAGGTCCGAAGCGCCTGAATCTGGAGCCTTGGGTGTTGGAACTCGGGGCAAGGGGCGGATTCGATTGAAGATTGAAGAAAAGGAACAGGCCTTGGTCTCGTTATAAAGGGGTTGAATACCAAGAGCCATCCCCGTAACCGTTTGGGACTCGCCTTCGATGGAGGGGGCGTGCCAACGGGCGCGGTTGGGTTACCCACATCCGTATTGATGAGAATCCCGGAATAAGGGGACACGATCTCTACTTTGACAAGACGTGCCAAGAAACTGCTTCGCTAAACGTGCTGAGGTGGAACAATAAAAACGATTCGAGTAAAGGCTTGGCCATGGTGTGACGTCATATCATGAAATATGTCAGCAGATTGAACTTGTGTAAATATTATTCTCTCTACGGTGGTATGTGGAATTTATTTTGTAGAGCCGGACACTATCCTGGTGTTCGAAATCTTCTATAAATTATTCGGAGGAGGAACCCGCCTTGCAATGCCGAAGACAATATGCGCGCCGGACTCGTCGTCATTGAAGCCTGGTTCAGGGGCTACTGAGGGAGTCCTGGACTAGGGGGTGTCCGGATAGCCGAACTATCATCATTGGCCGGAATCCAAGACTATGAAGATACAAGATTGAAGACTTCGTCCCGTGTCCGGATAGGACTTTCCTTGGCGTGGAAGGCAAGCATGGCAATACGGATATGTAGATCTCCTACTATTGTAACTGAGTCTGTGTAACCCTAGCCCTCTTCGGTGTCTATATAAACCAGAGGGTTTTAGTTCGTACGATGAACAACAATCATACCATAGGCTAGCTGTCTAGTTTACAGTCTCGCTGGGAATACTTTGCGGCCAACTCTACTTGGCCGTATACTAAGCTCATAGGGATCTCCTTCCCATCGGGCCCCACAGGTCCGACCTCGGCCATGTGGTTGGGGTCAGTGTCACGACCGGTTTTCCAATAAAAATATTTATCGAGAAACCGATCTTTTAATTTCCAGTGTGAGGAAAATCCTCCTCACTGGTAGACAAAACCTTGATACATTAAGCCAGTAGCATTAATATATTACAGGGTTCAGCTGAGGTTGCTCAACAAATTATTACAAGCACGCCAATAATTATACATAATGGTGGATATGACACAATGGTGTGGGGTGGCTTACTACTGACTCGAGATAAAAGTGATGGTGGAAATATCACAGTGGAGTGGATAACATGACTCCTAAACTGGCAGCTCATCGAGCGTCGAGGTGAGGCTCGATGAATTTATTTGGGTAGCGGAAGCGGATATAACACAGTGACCAAAACCAGGGTCGCACGAGACTGACTGGGACTCCTCTAGGCGTCGGACTCGCTATCAAACTCCTCCTCCATGAGATCGCCTTCGTCAGCATCTGGCCAAATCAACAAGCCAGGTGAGTACTTTGAAAGTACTCGCAAGACAGTTCGGACTTAAGATATAACAAATGTGTGCATGTATGCGTCATGAGTTCTAATGAACTCGCACGACATTATTCAGTAATAAGAAAGTCAGATGGTAGTAAAAATAACTGAAACCGATCGGGTGTCTGAAGCGATGCCACGAAGGGTGAACAAATAAATAAAACATGCCGCAGTCAGGCGTCTAAGCGACGCCACATAAAGGGCTTATAAAATAAATGCCACAGTCGGACGTCTGAGCGACATCACAGAAAGGGCTTGTAAAAGAAATGCCACAGTCGGACGTCTGAGCGACATCACAGAAAGGGCTTGTAAAAGAAATGCCCCAGTCGGACGTCTGAGCGACATCACAGAAAGGGCTTGTAAAAGAAATCCCACAGTCGGACGTCTGAGCGACATCACAGAAAGGGCTTATATCAAAAGTAAATAACAAGTGTGCCACAGTCGAACGTCTGAGCGACATCGCAGAAAGGGCTTATAACCAAAGTACATAACAAATATGCCACAGTCGGACGTCTGAGCGACATCGCAGAAAGGGCTTATATCATTATTAAACTCACAAAGTATAATACTCGTGAGAAATATCCAACACATAGTAATAAACGGGTTAGTCCATCCACAGGAATAAACATTTAACCGGACTTTAATACTCATGTGGTACACCGGAATTTTTGTCACCGAGACTAACACTTGACAGAATAAGATGAACTCAGTACTTGGGCATGGATAAGATAATTCAAGGATTTTTGACTCTGCAGAGTTTGTACTAAAATGTCCACAGCCAACGGATTTCCATAGTCACAAAGGACTAGTTCCGTTTATGGTATTTCGGAAGAAAACACATCTAACCAGTACACACCCATTCCACCTCACGATGCCAGGAATCACCCTAGACAACATTCCAGAAAAAACTTTGACACGGGGAGATCACAATCTCGAATAGCATGGGATCAAATTTATATACGCGCGCTCTAAGGGGTGCCCCCCTCTCGGTCCCAACCAGAAACACCCATGCCCCCTGACCGGATGACTGGCTTTAATCCAGGGCCATGGAACCATCATCACGGCCTCTCGATTTGGTGTGCACCAGTAAAACGGATTGTGACTTACTAAGCCATATCCCTTGCGGAAAACATGTGGTAGTACAGGAAGGGAAAGTGGATGGAAACTGAACTGAATCATTTGACACTTGAGTCAAATATTCTGGCATAAGACTGGCATGCTACAACACTGCCATCTTACCCATCCTCATGCCATCACATGGCCATGCAATCTCATATTCAACAACTCATGAATCTTTGAAACTCACTTGCCTCATCTATGCATGTAATATGACATTAATCAAGATGCTCATAAACATGCCATGAAACTACTCGATGCAAACAATGCCAAGACACTCATCATATCAAAATTTCAAACATGCTTGCCTGGTTCGGAGTAGTCAGCGCCTAGCTTGGTGAAGTTTGCGGTGCCGTCACCTCCTTCGGTATCTACGGTATAAAGAAACATACGCGCTAACGTAAATATCGTGAGGTGCACAAAAGTATTCCAAATTTTTTTCAAATAGTTATGATAAAAAACTAGATAAAATTTTAAAGCGAACAGAAAAAGAATCACTCAAAAATCTCTTTCTGTTTAAAAGTTATAAGAGTTTTGGTCCAAGGACCCATCTGTAATCAAACAGAAAACTCTCAGGGGCCTAAGCAGAAAAGTCCCGAAAACGATTCAGTTTGGAAAGCGTATTTTGCCAGAATACGCTTTCAGAAAACGGTTCAAAAAAAACAACAGAGAGGCTGACGGGCAGGTCCCACCCGTCAGGTTTGAATATTCAAAAGAGGCGGCAGAGCTCGACGGTGCCCGAGAGCCGCGGTGGTCGCCGGCGGCGATCCACGGTGAGGTAGGGAGACCGGAAGGTACCTCCGTGTTCAATGCACCTTTCCGCGTCGGTGGGTGGTGGTGGTGGTCGCCGGCGAGTACTGTGTCGACGGCGGCCCTTTCTCCGGCGGACGGTGGTTCGGGTCGTCGTGGATCTTGCCGGAGAGAGCTGCGGGGGTCAAATTGAAGTGGGGGTTAGCCTCCTGGTGGTGGTACGAGGCTACGGGCAAGAGTAGGACGATGGAGGAGTTCTCACCGAAGAGAACGTTGCCGGAGCCTGAGGCAGACGGAGGTGGCCGTAGTCGAGGAAGAAGAGCTCCTCGAGGCTCTTCCAGTGGCTGGGCGGGGTCTAGTGTGGTGGTGGAGGTGTGCGGGGTCGAGAGCACGCTCGGGGGTGCTATATATAGCCGGCCCGAGGCAGTTGCCGTGAACGGATAAGTCCGGCGAGTGATTACGGCGGCGCTATGGCTGGACCGTAGGTTTAGAGGCTTGAGCATCGACTAGACGGAGTACTGACTCCACTCCGGTGCCTAACTCAGCGATGTGGGGGTGGTTACGGCCCGTCCCCAACGGAACGGCCGTGCGGCACGTCGGCGGCAGAGAGCGCGCCCCGTGCGTGCCAAGCCATGTTGACGGTGCTGCATGTGTGCGCTGGCAAGGGAGACGGCCACGCGGAGCTCCCAGGTGTCGTGGGCGGTGCCGAACGGCGTTGTGCCGTAGGGTTTGCCTCCTGTCGGCCGCCACGGGAGATCCCGACGCCGCAGAAGACGCCGGCGAGGACGGGCCCGGGTGCTGCCGACGCCAGGAACCGGCCAAGTGCGCGTGTGGCTCTCTGGACAGGGAGGAGGGGCTGTGCGCAACGCGCCAGGCGCACTGTCGACGCATGACTGAATTCTGACAAAGGGAAACGACACTGAACTCTGAAACTCTGAACATTTTTGAAAATGCAAAGAAACAGTGCCGGCTAGGTGTTCGACGAAATGATTCTGGTATGTGGGAGGCTCTCCACGAGCTGATTTTTGGTGGAGTGGCCTCTCATTGCATCTGGGGGTTGCCTGAATTTTCGTGGAATTTTTGGTGAAGAGGAGATATGAATTTCACCAAATTTGACAAATCTGGTCCAAACTTGCAGAGACTGAACTTTGAAATATTTGAAAGGAAGGAGAGTGGATCTTGATAGTTCTAGGTTGTGGGTACCAAGGACTATCCAGGGGAGTTGGTTTGGGGTCAAAACACAAATGCATCTTGGTACTTGCTTTGCAAATCACCTAGGCTCAAAATAATTTCCAGAAAAGATTTGGGAAAAGAAATAAATGAAATAAAATTCAGGAATGAGTTGGACTGGTTGGTACTGAATATTTGGATTGACAAAGAGTGGAAGGAGGGTTTTTGGGAGGTTTTACCATTTGAGGCTTGGTAAAATCATGAGTGGTTTCAATATAAGAGAAGACCCAAAACTCCTGGGATTTTCTTTTAAAAGAAAATAAATCCAAAAATAAATTTGAGAAGGTGTCAAACAGAAGAAAGGTTTTTAATAACCAAACACCAGGGTTGAAGAAGATACCAAAATAAAATCCTTGCCAAAGGGGAAATTTTTTGAGAGAGAGATTTTTGGAAGGGTTTAAATGACCTTCTTCAAATCCAACAAAGTTTTTGCTGAAAACCAAATAAATTTTTTTTTGGAGTGTCACAGTCAGCCTCCGAGTACCTCGTCTTCACCATGGCCCAGGCCTCCCTGGCGCCTTGACGGCAGGCCGATATCTTCCATAGCCGGAAGCGCCGCCGTGCTCCCTGAAGCTTCTCCGCAAGCTCTCCAAGACCTTCGGGTAGGGAGATGGATGGCCACAAGGCCTGGGCGACGCCACTCATCACCTGCCGAACTCGTTCGTGCAGTTGCAGCAGCTCGGGAAGTAGGTCACCCGTTGAACCGGGCATTTCCTCCGCAGGACGACCTGTGAGCATACCTACAGACATATTTCTGTTAATCGACTTCCTAGCCGAACTCTTCTTTTTCAAAAGTTTGCTCAAGCACTTACTATAAATGCCGCGACGAAGCCGCCGATTCTCCTTCACGGAGTCAGATAGCTGGGCCCGAACAACTTTTAGTTCCTCGCCCAGCTGGGTGTTGGCATCTTGGAGATTATTCTTCTCTTGCCGCACCCTCGTAAGCACCTTCTCGCCGGCCTTCAGCTGGCGCAGTAGCTGTTGCTTGTCCGGATCTAGTCCGGCGCCATCTGCGATATTATTGTGAGACTTATACACACGCCACACTTCACAAACTACTTATCTTTCGAAGTATGTATTACTAGAGGGGGTCTCTGTGGCTCCCCCTGCGGCGGCTAGTGCGGCCTCAAGTTGGGCCTTGCACTCTTGAAGCTCCTGGGACAGGTGGGTATTCTTCTCCATAAGATCCTGCATAACAAATGATCCTTAAATCAGTTACTCTAACTATTTTAAGTCTCGGGGGCTACTGGCATATATAACTGTCAAAATTCCTCACCCATATGTCTTTCACATACTGCTCCATGGCTCTGGCTAGACCATCTTGAGCAGCACGGAGGTGCGCATCTCCCGAATTAAAGGCATTTAACGCCTCTGGGGAGAAGCAGGCGTCACGAAGAACTGTCCGGCAGCGCTTGTGATTCATGACGCTCTCCACCTCAGATCTGGTGGCGGACAACCTGTCAGCATCCTCCGTTGGAGGAGCACCCGACGCGCTCCTTGTGTTCCCCCCCCCCCCTCCGGACCTGGCGTTGGAGCCTGGCCGGCGGAGGCTTGATTGGCAATCTCTCCGGACACAGTCTGACGAGCGCTCTTTCTCCTGAAAAACCACGAGCTTTAATATGCCTTCCACAAATCTTTCCCAGAAACATGGTGGCGCGCCGTTGCTGCGACGTCTCGATTCGCGCCGCACTTCTTTTCCGCCCGCTGGGCCGAGCTGTCCCTTGTTGGCCAGCCGCCGCGGGTTCGGCTTCCCGCCTCGAAGGCACCTCCTGCGGAATTGTATACGGTGGTCAGAGATAAGCAGGGATGAGTAGTGGTATCAGGACTCTGGTCACATTTACCTGGGAAACCGGAGATATTCCGGGGTAGTCGGCCGTAATGGCGACCAGAGCATTGTCGATGCTAAGTTGGTGGAACACCCCATCGATCAGCTCCACCTTTATGTCTGGATCCTCTTTGGAGGCCGGATCAAGGGATCGTTCCGGATCCTCTGGTTGTGGAGCCAGGCTGTGTATATCGTCTACGGTCCGGCGCAGTTCCTGCATCGAAATCACAAAGTGAGACACTTAACTTTGGGAATATGGATCGGATATACAAACGTCCGCTTACCCAGCTCCGAGGGTTGTTCGTGGAAAATCCATTCAATGGACTAGCACGGAGGAAGTCCTCCTTCTCCCCTTTGTACAAGCCGGACAGGATCTTCACCAGATCGGCAACCGATCCCGGCCCCTTGCGGCCATGACGGGTGGCATCATCCTCCCCATTGAAATCCCACATGGGGTGGCCCCTATACTGGAGCGGCTGCACCCCCCGCATAATGCATGTGGCCACGACCCCAATCATGGTCAATCCGGAATGAGCCAATAACCTTATTCGGCCCATCAGATATTGGACGTCCCTATCATTCTCCCGTTGAGGGCTCCGCGGGCGCCAACTCAGGCATTTCTTAAGGGGAGCGTTGCTGAACTCCGGGAGGCTGATCCGTACTGGGTCCGGTAGTGGGGCGTCCTCCATATAAAACCATTCCGAAGGCCAGTCTTCGGACGCCTTCTTCGGGGTTCCGGATAGATATCCGATCCCGGCGATGTGCCATATTTCGGCTCCGCCCACTTGATATATCAATCCCTCATGAGAACGGGGTACGAGGCAAAATAATCTCTTCCACAGCACGAAATGGGCCTCGATGCCCAAGAACAGCTCGCAAAGGGCCATGAAGCCCGCGATGTGCAGGATGGAGGCAGGCGTAAGGTGGTGAAGCTGGAGCCCATAGAACTCCAGGAGCGCCCGGAGAAATGGATGTATTGGAAATCCGAGTCCTCTTATTATATAAGGGACGAAGCATACCCGCTCTCCTTTGGAGGGATTGGGGACGCTCTCCGCCTACTTCCCGCCCTTGTAGGTGGCAAGTCTGGCTCGAACCGGGACCATGAAGGCTGGGGGAAGAAATCCCTCGGCTTGGAGCGTCACCAGCTCACTATGCGGGACCGAGCATCTCCCCCAATCTCCTGGCTGAGGGCTGGGAGCGCGAGAGGAGGAGCCGCGTCGACTGTCCATGATGGAATGGATTTTTTGTCAGAGGCACTCTGATGAATGCTCGCAGAAGCAGGATGGTCTGATTCGGATCTAGATCCTCGCCTCTCTTTATAGGCAGCTCATTCGCGCAGCTAGGGGGTGGAATGTAAAAATACCCTGGCTTTTTACATTCGTACGACATGTGGAAGATGGCAATTATTGGACGTGGAAGCCAAGGAGCGCAGCATTTATAAGGAGCCGGACACCCTTCGGTGAGTACATGGAATTTGGAGGAGAACCCGCCTTGCAACGCCGAAGACAATATGCGCACCGGACTCGTCGTCATTGAAGCCTGGTTCGGGGGCTACTGAGGGAGTCCTGGACTAGGGGGTGTCCGGATAGCCGAACTATCATCATTGGCCGGACTCCAAGACTGTGAAGATACAAGACTGAAGACTTCGTCCCGTGTCCGGATGGGACTTTCCTTGGCATGGAAGGCAAGCTTGGCGATACGGATATGTAGATCTCCTACCATTGTAACCGACTCTGTGTAACCCTAACCCTCTCCAGTGTCTATATAAACCGGAGGGTTTTAATCCATAGGACGAACAACAATCATACCATAGGCTAGCTTCTAGGGTTTAGCCTCCTTGATCTCGTGGTAGATCTACTCTTGTACAACCCATATCGTCAATATCAATCAAGCAGGAGTAGGGTTTTACCTCCATCGAGAGGGCCTGAACCTGGGTAAAACCATCGTGTCCCTTGTCTCCTGTTAGGATCCGCCTAGAGGCACAGTTCGGGACCCCCTACCCGATATCCGTCGGTTTTGACACCGACACTCATTATGAGCTGGTAAGCTTCCGACTGCAGCCGCTGTGCCCGAGCATCTAGAGCCGCCTGCTCTGTGGCTAATCTAGTGTCCTCATCTGCCAGGGCCTCCTTGGCCTGAGCTATTTCCTCACGCACCCATGCCACCTCCGCATCATGCTCATCTTTATCTGCGGGAATAACCGTTGCGTTTAACAGGGTCGTAAGCTTGTCCATGAGGTCTATCAGCACCTAAGCCGGTGGGCGCACGGGGCCGCCTGCCCCGGCTGCTCCTAACCCTGACGTTACTGCTGCAGCGGCTGTAGAGTTTGAGCCGGGCTGAGTCCCAGCCATAAAGACTCCTGCCCATCTTGGCGGCTCACAGGGGTCCGGAATACTGATGCCATCGAAACAGCCCCCAAGAACGCCGTCTTGCACTTGGTACAATGAATCTGTTGAACCGGCGGACGAATCACCGTCTGAGAGGACGGCCGTCTCACCCCTACCTTCAGATCCTTCAGAAAGTTCCTCTCCGTGGATGCAGCCCACGAAAGCACGCTTCATAACAGGTTGAGTTCGGGTCTTCCTCGCACGCTGAGCCGTCTCGACGAGGTCGGTGCAGTTGTCCGGCTCAGGGCCCGGCTCACCGATCCGGCCGATGAAGACGTGGATTCCGCCGAAGGGGACCCGATATCCGTACTCAATTGAGCCGGCGTCGGGACGCCAGCCTTCGTCGTCGATGTAGATCTTGCCGCGACGACTCTTGGTCATCCAGCCCACTACTTATCCCTTGAGCCCTTCGAAGTTGCCCTTCAAGAACTCAAATCCACCATGCGCTGGCCCCACGGTGGGCACCAACTATCGTGGAATTGTCACGTCAGATGTCCTTGTGAAAGGACTTATTTGTGGAGCCATCGCAACTAGGAAGCTTGAAGAGGTTAAATCAGGACAAAGGATACGAGAGGGTTTATACTAGTTCGGCCTCTTACGGTGAAGGTAAGGCCTACGTCTAGTTGGGTTTGGTATTGATGTTTCAATGACCAGGGAGCAAGATATGCTATGCCCGGCTCTCGATGAGTTGTTTCTTTCCCTAAGCCGCAAGTAGGTCATCCCCTTATATACACGGGTTGATGCCCTGTGGCTTACAAATTCCCAGCCGGCCTATAAACAGTGTCCGGCTCGGTGACTAGTTAAATCTACCTTATGATACAAGTCATGACATCATGGCGGTTTACTACAATGGGCTTAAGTCTCCTGTGGGCCTTAAGCCCTTTATTGAATCGCCATCTTCATGCTTCGTCTTGGGCTTCTTTCTGGTGAGTCTTCTTTGCATAACCTGGCCCCTCCTGGACGGCTTACACAAATAGTTATATCCCCAACACAACCCATCACCGTCCAGCAAGCCTACGATGGAATTACTCACGCACGGCGGTGAGCATCATGAAATTGGTGATGGAGGATGGTTGATGACGACGACGGCGACGAATCCCCCTCTCCGGAGCCTCGTACAGACTCCAGATCAGCCCTCCCGAGAGAGATTAGGGCTTGGCGGCGGCTCCATATCGTAAAACGCGATGAAACTTTCTCTCTGGGTTTTTTCTCCGCAAAACAGAATATATGGAGTTGGAGTTGAGGTCGGTGGAGCCTCAAGGGGCCCACGAGATAGGGGGCACGCCCAGGGGGGGTGGGCGCGCCCCCCACCCTCGTGGACAGGGTGTGGGCCCCTTGGTCTTGATTCTTTTGCCAGTATTTTTTATATTTTACAAAACTTGTCTCCGTGGATTTTCAGGTCATTCCGAGAACTTTTGTTTTCTACACATAAAATAACAGCATGGCAGTTCTGCTGAAAACAGCGTCAGTCCGGGTTAGTTTCATTCAAATCACGCAAGTTAGAGTCCAAAACAAGGGCAAAAGTGTTTGGAAAAGTAGATACCTTAGGGACGTATCAGGCCGCCCCTCCTCTTCTCCACTAGGGCCCAATTGGCCCATTAATCTCCCCGGGGGGTTCCGGTAACCCCCCGGTACTCCGGTATATGCCCGATACTCCCCGAAACCATTCCAGTGTCCGAACATAGTCATCCAATATATCAATCTTTATGTCTCGACCATTTTGAGACTCCTCCTCATATCCGTGATCACATCCGGGACTCCGAACTACCTTCGGTGCATCAAAACACATAAACTCATAATATAGTCGTCATCAAACTTTAAGCGTGCGGGCCCTACGGGTTCGAGAACTATGTAGACATGACCGAGACACATCTCCGATCAATAACCAATAGCGGAACCTGGATGCTCATATTGGCTCCCACATATTCTACGAAGATCTTTATCGGTTAAACCGCATAACAACATATGTTGTTCCCTTTGTCATCAGTATGTTACATGCCCGAGATTCGATCGTCGGTATCTCAATACCTAGTTCAATCTTGTTACCGGCAAGTCTCTTTACTCGTTTACGTAATGCATCATCCCGTAACTAACTCATTAGCTACATTGCTTGCAAGGCTTATAGTGATGTGCATTACCGAGATGGCCCAGAGATACCTCTCTGACAATCGGAGTGACAAATCCTAATCTCGAAATACGTCAACTCAACAAGTACCTTCGGAGACACCTGTAGAGCACCTTTATAATCACCCAGTTACGTTGTGACGTTTCATAGCACACAAAGTGTTCCTCCGGTAAGCGGGAGTTACATAATCTCATAGTTATAGGAACATGTATAAGTCATGAAGAAAGCAATAGCAACATACTAAACGATCAAGTGCTAAGCTAACGAAATGGGTCAAGTCAATCACATCATTCTACTAATGATATGATCCCACTGATCAAATGGTAACTCATATCCATGGTTAGGAAACTCAACCATCTTTGATCAATGAGCTAGTCAAGTAGAGGCATACTAGTGACACTATGTTTGTCTATGTATTCACACATGTATTATGTTTCCGGGCAATACAATTCTAGCATGAATAATAAACATTTATCATGATATGAGGAAATAAATAATAACTTTAATATTGCCTCTAGGGCATTTTTCCTTCACTTGGGCCTTGAGCAGTTTGATTTCCTCTACATGGTTAGTCTCAACACAAGTACTAGAGGAAGTATAAGCTTCATCATTAGAGCAACAAGGCAAGGAAAGCAATTCATCACAAGATGTACCAATGTTATGCATAGACGAATTACGAGGACTAGCACAAGGCAATATAGCATTTTGACTAAAAGTAATGCTAATATACACATGAGGCTCACTATATGTTACCTTAGCAATCATAGCCTCATGAGCTATTTTTAGCACATTATGTGATACAAGAAGATCATCATGAGAGCTAGAAAGCTTTTCATGACTTTCTTCCAATTTCCCATACTTGCTAGTAGCAACTCAAGTTGAGCCCTTAGCTCTACATTCTCCTTTAAAATGGATGCTTCACAAGAAATAGAGTTAGTAGCACAAGCATCATCATTAAAAACAAGAGGAGAAGGCAACTTGGAAAGCTCATTTAAATAAGAAGCTTCAAGTTGAGCATGAGACTCGGTGAGTTTGATGAGCTCACCCTTGATGACCCTTGATCCATTTTCGAGGTGCTCAAAATCCTCAAGGATTCTAGCATGAGCAACTTCAAGCTTAGCATTTTTAGTTTCAAAAACATTGGCCACCTCAAGAGCTCTATCATTAGATTCCTTCACTCTAGATAATTCTAGAGCAAAAGTCTCCTCAATAGATTCCTTGGTGGTTTGTTCAAGTTCAAGAGCTTGAGAGAGGTCCGCAATCTCATTAGCGTTATCACGTTCATGACCTTCCATTTTATCAATGGTGACCTCATGCTCCTCAAGACGAGATTCCAACTCATCATATATTTCTTGCTCTCAATAGCAATCGACATGATTTCCACGAAGTTGGAACGAGCAATTTTATTCTTAAGAAGAGCTTTAAAAATCATTTCCCCCTTAATTTTTAAGGAGGCAACATCATCATTCTCTTCATCGTAATCGACATCATCATCACTCTTGCCATCATCAATATCATCACAAGATATATTGGGATTCAAAGTGGGAGATAACTTTGAAGCCTTGGCCATAAGGCAAAAAGCAATAGATGATCATGTAGGATCCCTTGAAGCACCATTCAAGACCACATCTTGTTCCATGGAGTGTTGGGTTTCCTCTACATTGTTAGCACAACAACTCGAGGAAATACATGCATTTTTATCATGGCAACAAGATATAGCAAGTATATCATCATGAGATTTAGTCAAGCAATTTCTACATGATATGCAAGAACTATCAACACAAGCATGTGAAACATTTGGAGTGCTCGAAGTGCTAAAGTCCAAAGATGACGCATTGCAATAAGAAAGTGATGAAGGATTATCAACAATAAGCCCACTATCATCATTGCAATGAACACCACTACTCACCATGTCATTACCTTGTGGCAAACCACATGTAGGTGAAGTAGAAGAAGTTGAGAATGCAACACGGCCGGAGGTGGAGGGAGAACGACCATCCTTACAAATCTTGGACACACCATATTTATCTTGAAGCTTTGTCCACAACTCATGAGCATCCCGGAACAGCATGAGTTGAAATATAACTACATTGCTCAAAGCATCGAAAAGAACATTAGAAGCTTGAGCATTGAGATAAGAGTTTTTCTCATCCTCTAAAGATAATCTTTGGGGATCCTTTGGAGGAGAAAAACCCATATCTACAATTCGCTCTAAATTTTTGGGTCCATGATCCTAAAGAGATTAAGCATGAGAATTACCCAAACATAAAAATTTGTGCCATCGAAACTAAGAGTGTCAGAGAAACTGAATCCCCTAGTCAACATCTTTACTCTCTAGGCAGTTAAGCCCAAAAAAGAGAGACGAAGCTCTGATACCAATTGAAAGATCGTGGATGTCGCCTAGAGGGGTGGGGGTGAATAGGCGCTTTAAAATAATTACGATTTAGGCTTGAACAAATGCGGAATAAACCTAACGGTTAATTTGCCAAGCACAAAACCTACAACTAGGCTCACCTATGTGCACCAACAACTTATGCTAAGCAAGATAAACTACTAGGTGGAAGCAAGATATATGACAAGAAACAATATGGCTATCACAAAGTAAAGTGCATAAATAAAGAGCTCGGGTAAGAGATAACCGAGGCATGCGGAGATGACGATGTATCCCGAAGTTCACACCCTTGTGGATGCTAATCTCCGTTTGGAGCGGTGTGGAGGCACAATGCTCCCCAAAAATCCACTAGGGCCACCATAATCTCCTCACGCCCTCGCACAATGCAAGATGCCGTGATTCCACTAAGGGACCCTTGAGGGCGGTCATCGAACCCGTACAAACGGCAACCCTTGGGGGCGGTCACCGAACCCGTACACTTTGGCAACCCTTGGGGGCGGTCACCAGTACCCGTCAAATTGCTCGGGGCGATCTCCACAACCTAATTGGATACCCCGATGCTTGCCCGGAGCTTTACACCACAATGATTGAGCTCCAAACAGCACCAACCATCTAGGGCGCCAAGGCACCCAAGAGGAACAAGCTCTAGGGTGCCCAAACACCCGAGTAACAAGCTCAAGGGTACCAAGCACCCAAGAGTAATAAGCTTCTCAGCTTGTAACTTCCACATATCACGTGGAGAACTCAAACCGATGCACCAAATGCAATGGCAATGGCACACGGAGTGCCCAAGTCCTTCTCTCTCAAATCCCACCGAAGCAATTAATGCTAGGGAGGAAGATGAGAGGAAGAACAAGAAGGAGAACACCAAGAACTCCAAGATCTAGATCCAAGGGGTTCCCCTCACATAGAGGAGAAAGTGATTGGTGGAAATGTGGATCTAGATCTCCTCTCTCTTTTCCCTCAAAAACTATCAAGAATCCAAGGAGGTATTGAGAGTTAGCAAGCTCGAAGAAGGTCAACAATGGGGGAAGAACACGAGCTCAAAGGATAAGGTTCAATGGGGAAGAAGACCCCCTTTTATAGGTGGGGAAAATCCAACCGTTATGCTCACAGCCTGCACAGAACGGTGCTACCGCTCCAACGAGTGGTACTACCACTAGGGTGGTATTACCCCTTTGAAAAACAACAGTGAGGAGGCAAAAGGCCAGTAGAACCGCCGGAGCGGTACTACCGCTTGTCCTCACGGTACTACCGCAAATGGTAGCCGTACTACTGCTTGCGAGCGGTACTACCGCTTAGGAGCCACGGTAGTACAGCTCTGGAGAGGTACTACCGCTCAGGAGCTGCGGTAGTACCGCTCTGGACCGGTAGTAAAAATTTACATCCGCTCTAGTCACGGTAGTACCGCTCCAGCCTTTACCAAAACAGCCACAACTTTTGCAAACGGACTCCGAATTCAACGAAACCAAGTTTGTTGGAAAGCTAACGACATGGACTAACACAATCTTGATAGAAATATCAATAGGAAGCAAATGATAAAAGGCCCATAAGAAAATGGTGAGAACCCTTCCTCAGAAAAGACCGGTAAAACCGCCAACACCGAAAACATCATAGAAGATGCATGCAAACTCCGTTTTCGATGAACTCAAGCTTGTCATCAAGATGACCATAAGCTATAAGACTCACAAAGAGAACCAAACAAGAACCAAGAAACATGATGCAAGGATGCAATGGTTTGAGCTCTCTACTAACGATATGATCAAGCTACCAACTTGAGAGCCCCCCTTTATAGTACGGCAAACAATTATAACCCGGTCTCCCAACTACCACCACGAGACTGGTAAAATAGAAAACCTATCAAGGGCAAACCTTTGCCTTGCACATGGTCCACTTGAGCTAGATGATGACAATCTTGACTTCCTCAAGTTGGACCACCTTTCTTGATTGCGTTGGCTCGATGAAGACTAGATGATTGCTCCCCCATAGTCCACTATGGGTGAGCCACTCTTCGGCACATCTTCACAAGTCCATTGACACCATCATGGATGGCAAGATTCAAGCACTTGATCTCTTCGTGATGCTTTGATACGTCTCCAACATATCTATAATTTTTGATTGTTCCATGCTATTATATTACCCCTTTTGGATGTTTATGGGCTTTATTTTACACATTTATATCATTTTTGGGACTAACCTACTAACCGGAGGCCCAGCCCATATTGTTGTTTTATTGCCTATTTCAGTATTTCAAAGAAAAGGAATATCAAACGGAGTCCAAACGGAATGAAACCTTCGGCAGCGTGATTTTTTGGAAGAATATGATCCTGGAGACTTGGAGTTCATGTCAGAAGATCCTCGAGGAGGCCAGGAGATAGGGGCCGCCCCCTACTGGGCGCGCCCCCCTATCTTGTGGGCCCCTCGAGCACCTCTCCCGACCGACTTCTTTTGCCTATATAAGCCTACATACCCTAAAAACATCGAATATCAAGATAGATCGGGAGTTCCGCCACCGCAAGCCTCTGTAGCCACCAAAAACCTCTCAGGAGTTCGTTCCGGCACCCTGCCAGAGGGGGAATCCATCACCGGTGGCCATCTTCATCATCCCGGCGCTATCCATGACGAGGAGGGAGTAGTTCACCCTCGGGGCTGAGGGTATGTACCAGTAGCTATGTGTTTGATCTCTCTCTCTCTCTCTCTCGTGTTCTCTCTATGGCACGATCTTGATGTATCGCGAGCTTTGTTATTATAGTTGGATCTTATGATGTTTCTCCCCTCCCCCCTACTCTCTTGTGATGAATTGAGTTTCCCTCTTGAAGTTATCTTACCGGATTGAGTCTTTATTTGAGAACACTTGATGTATGTCTTACCGTGTTTATCTATGGTGACAATGGTATATCACATTCCACTTGATGTATGTTTTGGTGACCAACTTGCGGGTTCCGCCCATGAACCTATGCATAGGGGTTGGCACATGTTTTCTTGACTCTCCGGTAGAAACTTTGGGCCACTCTTTGAAGTACTTTGTGTTGGTTGGATGAATCTAAGATTGTGTGATGCATATCATATAATCATGCCCACAGATACTTGAGGTGACAATGGAGTATCTAGGTGACATTAGGGTTTTGGTTGATTTGTGTCTTAAGGTGTTATTCTAGTACGAACTCTTGAATAGATTGATCCGAAAGAATAACTTTGAGGTGGTTTCATAGCCTACCATAATCTCTTCGTTTGTTATCCGCTATTAGTGGCTTTGGAGTGACTCTTTGTTGCATGTTGAGGGATTGTTATATGATCTATCTATGTTATTATTTTTGAGAGAACTTGCACTAGTGAAAGTATGAACCCTAGGCCTTGTTTCCTATCATTGCAATATCGTTTACGCTCTCTTTTATCATTAGTTACCTTGCTGTTTTTATATTTTCATATTACAAATACCTTTATCTACTATCCATATTGCACTTGTATCACCATCTCTTCGCCGAACTAGTGCACCTATACAATTTACCATTGTATTGGGTGTGTTGGGGACACAAGAGACTCTTTGTTATTTGGTTGCAGGGTTGCTTGAGAGAGACCATCTTCATCCTACGCCTCCCACGGATTGATAAACCTTAGGTCATCCACTTGAGGGAAATTTTCTACTGTCCTACAAACTTGTGCACTTGCAGGCCCAACAACGTCTACAAGAAGAAGGTTGTGTAGTAGACATCAAGCTCTTTTCTAGCGCCATTGCCGGGGAGGTGAGTGCTTGAAGTTATATCTTTAGATCTTGCAATCGAATCTTTTTGTTTCTTGTTTTATCACTAGTTTAGTTTATAAAAGAAAAACTACAAAAAAATGGAGTTAAGGTTGTCTCATTCGCTTCACCTTTTTAATATCTTTCGTGAGTATGATGGAAAAGAAAAATTGTGCTCAAGTGCTAGAAGAAGAATGCATTAAAATGCTTGGTACTAAATCTTTGAATGATGAGCATGATTGCAATGTTGTTAGTATGAATTCCTTGAATATCCATGATGCTAATGATATGCAAAGCCACAAGCTTGGGGAAGCTATGTTTGATGAATATGCTATTTTTAGTCCCCCAAGTTTTGATGAGAATATTTATTATGATGAAAGCATGCCTCCTATTTATGATGATTATATTTATGAAAGTGGGTTTGGAAGAGTTTCAACTTTAGGAAGTAGTGATCCCACTATTTTAGAGGATGTTGAATCTTATTGTGCTGAACATGAAAGTGGATTTGGAAGAGTGTCAACTTTATTTAGTGATGATTCCACTATTTCGGAAGAGGTTCCAATTGATTATGAGAACAAAGTTCCTATATATAATCATTATTGTGATGACTTATATGCTATTAAGAATAATGATAACCATGAATCTTGTCATCATGATTTTAGTTTTCAATTGGATTATGTTTCACATGATAGTTATTTTGTTGAGTTTGCTCCCACTACTATTCATGAGAAGAAATTTGCTTATGTGGAGAGTAGTAAATTTTCTATGCTTGTAGATCATGAAAAGAATGCTTTAGGTGCTAGTTATATTGTTGAATTCATTCATGATGCTACTGAAAATTATTATGAGAGAGGAACATATGCTTGTAGGAATTGCAATAATGTCAAGTTTCCTCTCTATGTGTTGAAAATCTTGAAGCTATGCTTGTTTTACCTTCCTATGCTAGTCAATTATTGTTCCCATAAGTTGTTTTCTCACAAAATCCCTATGCATAGGAAGTAGGTTAGGCTTAAATGTGCTAGTCATATGCTTCATGATGCTCCCGTTATGTTTCAATTCTTATCTTTTATGTGAGCATCATTGTCATCATCATGCCTAGCTAGAAAGGCATTAAAGAAAAGTGCTTGTTGGGAGACAAACCAATATTTATCCTTACTGTTTTTGTGTGTCCACATGATTATGCTACTGTAATGATCATGTTTTATAGCTTTTGTTTCAATAAAGTGCCAAGTAAGACCTTTAGGATAGCTTACGATGATAGTTGTGTTGATCCTGCTGACAATCAGAAACTTTTGCACCCAGTAAATTAGTTTTGTTAATTCACAGAAACATGCTATTGATCTGATTCTTTTTGCTCTGCATTGGGACACCCATTTCTTAGGACTTACTAATTTGGTAGGATTTTTGGAGTTCCGGAAGTATACGTTTGATACAGATTACTACAGACTGTTCTGTTTTTGACAGATTCTGTTCTCTATGTGTTGTTTGCTTATTTTGATGAATGTATGAGTAGTATCGGAGGGTATGAACCATATATAAGTTGGAGTACAGTAGATATTACACCAATATGAATTTATAATGAGTTCATTACAGTACTAAGTGGTGGTTTTATTTTCTTATACTAACGGAGCTTACGAGTTTTCTGTTGAGTTTTGTGTTGAGAAGTTTTCAAGTTTTGTGTAAAGATTCGATGGACTATGGAATAAGGAGTGACAAGAGCCTAATATTGGGGATGCCCAAGGCACCCCAAGGTAATATTCAAGGACAACCAAGAGCCTAAGCTTGGGGATGCCCCGGATGGCATCCGCTCTTTCGTCTTCATTCATCGGTAACTTTACTTGGAGCTATATTTTTATTCGCCACATGATATGTGTTTTGCTTGGAGCGTCATTTTATTTTGTTATTATTTTCTTTCTGTTATTTAGAATAATGTTTTGCATCTTTAGTTTCAATAAAAATGTCAAGGATAGCCTTTACCATGCTTATTTTGCTAGTATACATGTTGCTGTTTGAAAACAGAAAGTTTACCGCTGTTGCAAAAATTCCCTAGAAAAGTCAGAGCATGATATAATTTTGAAACTTTTTGCATATATATCTCTGATAAATTTACTACAGTGGGAATTTTATTTCATAATTTTTGGAGTTAGGGAAGTATGATGAATCTTGCATTCTTTACAGACTGTACTGTTTTGGCAGATTGCTGTTATGTTTGCATTGTTTGCATATGTTTGCTTGTTTAATGATTCTATTTAAGGATAGGAGTATTAAATATGCAGAGGCATTTAGTATGAAATGTTGAATAATAATTCTATTGATTTGTTACAGTACAAAATGATAAGGTTTTGCATTGGTTTATACTAACCTATCTCATGAGTTCTTGTTGAGTTTGGTGTGAATGAAGCTTTTGAGAAATAGAGAAACCATGATATGAGAGGAATTAAGGATACACAAAAGTTCAAGCTTGGGGATGCCCAAGACACCCCAAGATTATATTCCAAGAAGTCTCAAGCATCTAAACTTGGGGATGCCCCGGTAGGCATCCCACCTTTCTTCTTCAATAACTATCGGTTAGTATCGGTTGAGCCTAAGTTTTTGCTTCTTCACATGAGTTGTGCTATCCTTGCAATGTCATTTTATTTTGTTTTGCTTGTTGTTTGATTAGAGTATCAAGATATGAAATTCTTAAATGTTAGAGAGTCTTCACATAGTTTCATAATTATTTAGCTACTCATTGATCTTCACTTATATCTTTCGGAGTAGTTTGTCATTTGCTCTAGTGCATCACTTATATATTTTAGAGCACGGCGGTGGTTATATTTTGTAGAAATTGCTAGTCTATCATGCTTCACTTATATCTTTTTGAGAGTCTTTTAGAACAGCATGGTATTTGCTATGGTTACAAATTTCGTCCTAGAATGATGAGCATCCAAGTTGGGTATAATAAAAACTATCATAGAAAAAGAATTGGATGCTATGATCAATATGATGCTTGATAATTGTTTTAAGATATGGAGGTAGTGATATTAGAGTCATGCTAGTTGAGGTGATTATGAAAAATACTTGTGTTAAGGGTTGTGATTCCCGTAGCATGCACTTATGGTGAACCGCTTTGTAATGAAGTTGGAGCACAATTTTATTTATTGAGTGTCTTCCTTATGATTGGCGGTCGGGGACATGCGATGGTCTTTTCCTACCAATCTATCCCCCTAGGAGCATGCGCGTAGTGCTTTGTTTTTTGATGACTTCTAGATTTTTGCAACAAGTACATTAGTTCTTTTGACTAATGTTGAGTCCATGGATTATACGCACCTCACCCTTCCACCATTGCTAGCCTCTCTTGTGCCGCGCAACTTTCGCCGGTACCATACACCCACCATTTACCTTCCTCAAAACAGCCACCATAACTACCTATTATGGCATTTCCATAGCCATTCCGAGATATATTGCCATGCAACTTTCCACCATTCCGTTCATATGACACGCATTATTTTTGTCATATTGCTTTTTGCATGATCATGTAGTTGACATCGTATTTGTGGCAAGGCCACCTTCATAATTTTCGTACATGTCGCTCTTGATTCATTGCATATCCTGGTACACCGCTGGAGGCATTCATATAGAGTCATATCTTGTTCTAGCTTTGAGTTGTAAATCCATAAAAGTGTGATGATCTTCATTATTAGAGCATTGTCCTAGTAAGGAAAGGATGATGAAGACTATGATTCCCCCACAAGTCGGGATGAGACTTCGGAGTTTACAAAAAGAAAAAAAAAGAGGAAAAAAGAAAGGCCAAAAGAAAAAGAAAAAAAAGGGAAGGCCAAAGAAAAAAAAGGGAAAAGTAAAAAAAATAAAATGGGAGAAAAAGAGAGAAGGGACAATGCTACTATCTCTTTTTCCACACTTGTGCTTCAAAGTAGCACCATGATCTTCATGATGGAGAGTCTCCTATGTTGTTACTTTCATATACTAGTGGGAATTTTTTATTATAGAACTTGGCTTGTATATTCCAATGATGGTCTTCCTCAATATGCCCTAGGTCTTCGTGAGCAAGCAAGTTGGATGCACACCCACTTAGTTTCTTTTGTTGAGCTTTCATATATTTATAGCTATAGTGCATCCGTTGCATGGCAATCCCTACTCACTCACATTGATATCTATTAATGGGCATCTCCATAGCTCGTTGGTACGCCTAGTTGATGTGAGACTATCTTCTCCTTTTTTTTGTCTTCTCCACAACCACCGTTCTATTCCACATATAGTGCTATGTCCATGGCTCACGCTCATGTATTGCGTGAAAGTTGAAAGAGTTTGAGATTATTAAAGTATGAAACAATTGTTTGGCTTGTCATCGGGGTTGTGCATGATTAAATACTTTGTGTGATGAAGATAGAGCAACAGTTAGACTATATGATTTTGTAGGGATAACTTTCTTTAGCCACGCTATTTTGAGAAGACATCATTACTTTGATTAGTATGCTTGAAGTATCACCATTTTCATGTTAATATGAACTTTTATTTTGTATCACTTGGGTCTGAACATTCATGCCACAATAAAGAAAATTACATTGAGAATTTTCTAGGTAGCATTCCACATCAAAAATTCTATTTTTATCATTTACCTACTCGAGGATGAGCAGGAATTAAGCTTGGGGATGCTTGATACGTCTCCAACGTATCTATAATTTTTGATTGTTCCATGCTATTATATTACCCCTTTTGGATGTTTATGGGCTTTCTTTTACACATTTATATCATTTTTGGGACTAACCTACTAACCGGAGGCCCAGCCCATATTGTTGTTTTATTGCATGTTTCAGTATTTCAAAGAAAAGGAATATCAAACGGAGTCCAAACGGAATGAAACCTTCGGCAGCGTGATTTTTTGGAAGAATATGATCCTGTAGACTTGGAGTTCACGTCAGAAGATCCTCGAGGAGGCCAGGAGATAGGGGGTGCCCCCAATTGGACGTGCCCCCTGTCTCGTGGGCCCCTCGAGCACCTCCCGACTGACTTCTTTCGCCTATATAAGCCTACGTACCCTAAAAACATCGAATATCAAGAGAGATCGGGAGTTCCGCCACCGTAAGCCTCTGTAGCCACGAAAAACCTCTCGGGAGTCCGTTCCGGCACCCTGCCGGAGGGGGAATCCATCACCGGTGGCCATCTTCATCATCCCGGCGCTATCCATGATGAGGAGGGAGTAGTTCACCCTCGGGGCTGAGGGTATGTACCAGTAGCTATGTGTTTGATCTCTCTCTCTCTCTCGTGTTCTCTCTATGGCACGATCTTGATGTATCGCAAGCTTTGTTATTATAGTTGGATCTTATGATGTTTCTCCCCCCTCCACTCTCTTGTGATGAATTGAGTTTCCCTCTTGAAGTTATCTTATCGGATTGAGTCTTTATTTCAGAACACTTGATGTATGTCTTGCCGTGTTTATCTGTGGTGACAATGGGATATCACGTTCCACTTGATGTATGTTTTGGTGACCAACTTGCGGGTTCTGCCCATGAACCTATGCATAGGGGTTGGCACACGTTTTCTTGACTCTCCAGTAGAAACTTTGGGGCACTCTTTGAAGTACTTTGTGTTGGTTGGATGAATCTGAGATTGTGTGATGCATATCGTATAATCATGCCCACGGATACTAGAGGTGACAATGGAGTATCTAGGTGACATTAGGGTTTTGGTTGATTTGTGTCTTAAGGTGTTATTCTAGTACGAACTCTTGAATAGATTGATCCGGAAGAATAACTTTGAGGTGGTTTCGTACCCTACCATAATCTCTTCGTTTGTTCTCCGCTATTAGTGGCTTTGGAGTGACTCTTTGTTGCATGTTGAGGGATTGTTATATGATCTATCTATGTTATTATTGTTGAGAGAACTTGCACTAGTGAAAGTATGAACCCTAGGCCTTGTTTCCTATCATTGCAATACCATTTACGCTCACTTTTATCATTAGTTACCTTGCTGTTTTTATATTTTCAGATTACAAATACCTTTATCTACTATCCATATTGCACTCGTATCACCATCTCTTCGCCGAACTAGTGCACCTATACAATTTACCATTGTATTGGGTGTGTTGGGGACACAAGATACTCTTTGTTATTTGGTTGCAGGGTTGCTTGAGAGAGACCATCTTCATCCTACGCCTCCCACAGATTGATAAACCTTAGGTCATCCACTTGAGTGAAATTTGCTACTGTCCTACAAACCTGTGCACTTGCAGGCCCAACAACGTCTACAAGAAGAAGGTTGTGTAGTAGACATCATGCTCCACTTGAACTTGCACACGACAATCTTGATGACGATCATCACTTGATGTCATCCTTTCAATGTGGTGTATGATATCTTCCTCTTGACACAAGCCCATGGACACGTACATAACCCCACATAGAACTCTCACATAGACCGTGGGTTAGTACACAAAGTGCAATGGACAATGCTTACCATACCATGGGATCACTTGATCCCTCTTGGTACATCTTCTACGCTTTGTGAGTTGATCAATTTGATTCACTCTTGACTTAGTCTTGATGAACCTTGAATCTTTCCAACTCTCTTCATTTGGATGATGTCTTGAAGGTAAACATGAATGATCACACAATCTTCTTCTTCAAGACATGCTTGCAATAAGCTCAACACTCACATGACCAATCTTTGGATAATTCCTTAATAGCACCTTGGTCAACTCATAAACTCCATGAAACCAACACACGGACTTCAAGAAAATCCTATGGACAAATCCTTCAAATATAACTCAAGACAACCATTAGTCCATAGAGATTGTCATCAATTACCAAAACCAAACATGCGGGCACCACATGTTCTTTCATACGCGGAGATCCGCTCCGGTGGCACGCATCTTGGTCTCGGGACGTTCAAGACCGCACACAAGGCCGCCCACGCGTATGTGATAACCCACAAGTATAGGGGATCGTTTGTAGCCCTCTTTGATAAATAAGAGTGTCGAACCCAACGAGGAGCTAAAGGCAGAACAGATACTCCCTCAAGTTCTATCGACCACCGATACAACTCTAGGCACACTTAACGCTTGCTTTATCTGGAACAAGTATGAAACTATTTTGTAGGAGTGATGCTAGAACTACTTTGCAAGAATAAAATTTCGAGTACTTGATATAATAAAAGTTAGTTGTTTAGTAAAAAGGTGTTTGTCAACAAGAAAGTTATTTGTCCCTAGGTAATCATTCTTGCAATTTTATATGAGGGAGAGGCATGAGCTAACATATTTTCTTTATTTCGATCATATGCACTTATGGTTGGACCCCTAGCAAGCATCCACAACTACTAAAGATCATTAAGGTCGTAAAACCCAACCATAGCATTAAGTATCTAGTCCTCTTTACTCCCATACGCAATACCCCACTTACTCGGGTCTGTGTATTCTGTCACTCATGCCACCCACTATAAGCGAATTATGAACGTATTGCAACACCCTACGGCGGGGACCCCTCAAGTTTTCACGACACAGAGGTCACCATAGGACAGCACCATAAATAAAATATACAATCATACCAACCAAGATCATGATTAACCCATAGGACAAGACGGATCTACTCAAACATCATAAGATAACCATAGATCATTGGGAAATAATATATGGAGTTGAGCACCATATTTAAGTAGAGATTACAGCGGAGAGAAGGGATGTTACACCGCTGCATAGAGGGGGGGAGTTGATGTTTTTTTGACTATTTACTGTGAGGCAATAGCCCCACAGTCCTTTATGGGGGATTTGATATTTACGGTAGCAAGATTGTTGTTGTAGATCGCCATCACAATCCTTGCCCTAGCGGCACTCCGGCGCCACCGGGAGAGAGGGGGAGAGAGACCCCCTCCTTCTTCTTCCTTGGCCTCCCCCCTAGATGGGAGGAGAGTTCCCCCTCCGGTCCATGGCCTCCATGGCGGCAGAGGGGCGGTTGCCCCTCCGAGATTGAATCTCCCTCTCTCTTCTCTTCTATTTCCCGTTCCCTGGATCTGGCCCAAAACCATTTCTTATATTCCCAGAGATCCATAACTCCGAGCGCTGAGATTTTAACACGATATTTTTCCGGATATAAGCTTTCTTGCGCCCGAAGTAGAGCTCGGACTGACGTTCGAGGAGGACACAACCCACCACCACGCGCTAGGGGCCTGGGGCGCGCCCTGGTGTCTTATGGTCACTGTGGGGCCCCGTTTGCGTTGATTCCAAGTCCCAAAATCACATATATTCCAAAATAATTCTTCGTAAAATTTTATTGCATCCGAACTTCATTTGATATGGATATTCTGCGAAACAAAAAGCATGCAAAAAACAGGAACTGGCACTGGGCACTAGATTAGTAGGTTAGTCCAATAAATCATATGAAATGTTACCAAAAGTATGCGAAAGTTGTATAATATTGGCATTAAACAAACAAAAATTATAGATACGATGAAGACGTATCAGTACGACATGGAGGCGTGGCGCCGCTCGAGGCCACGCTCGCAGATGAACTTCGACGACGTGTGGACGTGCGCGCAGGCGTAGGAACTCGCGCCTCCGCCATGACTACTAACCGACGGCGACTGTCAGGAGCACCATAGGCAGCAGCGCTGCCTCCTCATCGTTGAGGCAGATGAACAAGCCATGGCGGAGTGGCGCCAGTGCCACTCGCAGGACCGCGCAAACGAGAACGCCTTCTGGGCGGAGAGGAGGGCAAAGCGGCGTGCGGAATGGGCGGACATGCGTTGGCGGGAGGCACTGGCGATATCGAAGTGCGACCTGGGACAGACGTCATTGTTTAACGACAACGATCCTAAGTGGGAAGTGTTAAACAACCGAATATACATTGTTTTTAGCCAGGCTTGTGCGCCAAGTTGAGGTAGTTAAATGATCGGGTTTTAACTAGAGATATATATATATGATCATATCCTATATTATTACGATCTTGTTGAGATTGATCTGTACTTGACTCCTGACTATAAATACATGACCGCGACCTCTCCATTGAGATGTGCCGAACTGCCTATTTCTCCTTGTTTTACGTGGTATCAGACCATCCTCTTCCCATCTAAGATGACGACTCCCAGCCAAACCTCCTCCACCACAGCAGCCGCCACCAGCCCTGCCCTCACGTCGCTCACCTTCGGCGCCCTCCAAACCTAGTCCTTAGGTGTCATGGCATCCGCTTCGCCAGCGCCGTCCCTCACCGGCCTTGTCACCGTCAAGCTCTCCCACGACACCCATCTACTCTGGAAGGCTCAAATCCTTCCGGTGCTTCGTGGTGCCCATTGGATGTCCCTCGCTAACGGGCCTGAACCAGCTCCTGACAAGGTGATCCCCGGTGCTGATGGAGCGCCGCCGGTTCCCAATCTCGTGTACCTTGCGTGGGTCACAAGGGATCAACACTGTCCACACTCTCCAACAACACCCTGCTGCAACTGTTGTTCCTGCCATCTTCGGTGGCCATCTGGAGCGTTCTGGAGCAGACCTTCGTGACCCGCTCCCGGGCGCACGTCATGCAGCTCCATCGCCAACTGGACACCATCCAGAAGCGTGATCTGTCCATGGTGGACTACTTCACCAAGGTGAAGGGCCTCACTGACGCCCTTGCAACCGCCGGCAAGCAGCTAGACGACGAGGACATCATCATCTACCTATAGACCAGCCTCGACTCCAGCTACGACCCTCTGGTCACCTCGGTCGCCACTCGATGATACGTCTCCAACGTATCTATAATTTTTGATTGTTCCATGCTATTATATTACCCTTTTTGGATGTTTATGGGCTTTACTTTACACATTTATATCATTTTTGGGACTAACCTACTAACCGGAGGCCCAGCCCGTATTGCTGTTTTTTTCCTATTTCGGTATTTCGAAGAAAAGGAATATCAAACGGAGTCCAAACGGAATGAAACCTTCGGGAGCGTGATTTTTGGAATGAACATGATCCAGAGGACTTGGAGTGCAAGTCAAGAAGCAGCCAAGGCGGCCACGAGGGTGGAGGGCACGCCCACCCCTACAGGGCGCGCCCCCTATCTCGTGGGGCCCTCGGGCGGCCATCGACCTACTTCTTCCTCCTATATATACCGACGTACCCCGAAAACATCCAGGGAGCCAACGAAAAACTATTTCCACCGCCATAACCTTCTGTATCCGCGAGATCCCATCTTGGAGCCTTCGCCGGCGCTCCACCGGAGGGGGAATCGACCATGGAGGGCTTCTACATCAACACCATAGCTCCTCCGATGAGTTGTGAGTAGTTTACCACAGACCTTCGGGTCCATAGTTATTAGCTAGATGGCTTCTTCTCTCTTTTTGGATCTCAATACCATGTTCTCCTCGATCTTCTTGGAGATCTATTCGATGTAACTCTTTTTGCGGTATGTTAGTCGAGATCTGATGAATTGTGGGTTTATGATCAAGTTTATCTATGAGAAATATTTGAATCTCCACTGAATTCTTTTATGTATGATTGAGTTATATTTGCAAGTCTCTTCGAATTATCAGTTTGGTTTGGCCTACTAGACTGATCTTTCTTGCAATGGGAGAAGTGCTTAGCTTTGGGTTCAATCTTGCAGTGTCCTTACCAAGTGACAATAGGGGTAGCAAGGCACGTATTGTATTGTTGCCCTCGAGGATAAAAAGATGGGGTTTATATCATATTGCATGAGTTTATCCCTCTACATCATGTCATCTTTCTTAATGCATTACTCTGTTCTTATGAACTTAATACTCTAGATGCATGCTGGATAGCGATCGATGTGTGGAGTAATAGTAGTAGATGCAGGCAGGAGTCGGTCTACTTGTCGCGGACGTGATGCCTATATACATGATCATGCCTAGATAATCTCATAATTATTCGCTTTTCTATCAATTGCTCGACAGTAATTTGTTCACCCACCGTAATACTTATGCTATCTTGAGAGAAGCCACTAGTGAAACCTATGGCCCCCGGGTCTATCTTTTATCATATAAGCTTTCAGTCTACTTTTATTTGCATCATTACTTTTCCAATCTATATTATAAAATACTAAAAATATATTTATCTTATCATACAAAAATTTTATACCGGATTGAACTTTGCTTCTAGAAATCCTTTATATTCGGCCGCAGGAGGCGCGTTTATGGAAATCACTTTAGGAGATGCTACAAAACTTCTGATAATATTATGGCTAATTATTATCAATGGCACACTAAAAGATCTACTAGTAAAAAAGTGCATGCTATATAGAAGAAATTACAATTTTGAGTGGAAAGATGGATGAGCTTATGAAATTGTGCTACTAAGAGTGCTCCTATTGATCCCTATGATATGCCTTTGTCTACTTTGATTGAGAATAATAATGAATCTATGGATGTGAATTTTGTTGGTAGGAATAGTTTTGGAAACAATGCTTATAGAGGAAACTTTAATCCTAGACCTTTCCCTAGTAATTCCTCTAATAATTATGGAAATTCCTACACTAATTCTTATGACAATTTTAATAATATTCCCTCTGATTTTGCGAATAGTGTGAAAGAATTTATGATCTCTGAAAAGAATTTTAGTGCCTTGCTTGAAGAAAAATTGCTCAAAGTTGATGATTTGGCTAGGAACGTTGATAGACTTTCTCTTGATGTTGATTCTCTTAAACTTAGATCTACTCCTCCTAAGCATGATATCAATGAGTCTCTCAAAGCCATGAGAATTTCCATTGATGAGTGCAAGGAAAGAACCGCTAGATTGCGTGCTAAGAAAGATTGCTCTGTAAAAGCGTGTTCTTCTAGTTTCAATGAAAATAATGATGAGGATCTTAAAGTTATTGATGTGTCTCCTGTTAGATCTTTGTTTTGCAATATGAATATTAATAATAATGGGACTGGAGATGAGTCAACTTTAGTTAGAAGGCGTCCCAATAATTCGGAGTTTTTAGATCTTGATGCTAAATTTGGTAAAAGTGGGATTGGAGAGGTCATGACTTTAAATAGCATTGAACCCACTATCTTGGATTTCAAGGAATTTTATTATGATAAATGTTCTTTAGAAGGTTGTATTTCCTTTTTGCAATCCGTTGTGAATTCTCCTCATGCTTATAGTCAAAATAAAGCTTTTACCAAACATATTGTTGATGCCTTGATGCAATCTTTTGATGAAAAACTTAATTTAGAAGTTTCTACACCTACAAAACTTAATGATGAGTGGGAACCTACTATAAAGATTAAAATTAAAGATCATGAGTGTTATGCTTTATGTGATTTGGGTGCTACTGTTTCCACGATTCCGAAAACTTTATGTGATATTCTAGGTTTCCATGATCTTGATGATTGCTCTTTAAATTCGCACCTTGCGGATTCCACCATTAAAAAGCCAATGGGAAGGATCAATGATGTTCTCATTGTTGCAAATATAAATTTGGTGCCCATGGATTTTATCGTTCTTAATATAGATTGCAATCTTTCTTGCCCTATTATTCTTGGTAGACCTTTCCTTAGAACGATTGGCGCGATTATTGATATGAAGGAAGGGAATATTAGATTCCAATTTCCATTAAGGAAAGGCATGGAGCACTTTCCAAGAAAGAAAATTAAATTACCTTATGAATCTATCATGCAAGCTACTTATGAATTGAGTGCAAAAGATGGCATTACTTAGATCTATCCTCGCTTTTATGCCTAGCTAGGGGCGTTAAACGAAAGCGCTACTTGGGGGGCAACCCAATTTTATTTGTGTTTTTTGTTTTTGTTTCTGTTTAGTAATAAATTTTGCATCTACCTTCTGTTTAGATGTGTTTTTATGTTTTAATTAGTGTTTGTGCCAAGTAGAACTTATAGGATAACCTATGGTGATAGTTAATTTGATTCTGCTAAAAAATATAAACTTTGCACGCACGAAATTAGTTTTGTTAAATCACATAAACGTGATTTTGCGTTGATTCGTTTTTATGTAGATCAATAGACAAATTTCCCAGGACTTCCTATTTTGGTAGGATTTATAGAGTTCCATAAGTATTCGTGGGTTACAGATTGCTACAGACTGTTCTGTTTTTGACAGATTCTGTTTTTCGTGTGTTGTTTGCTTATTTTGATGCATCTATGGCTAGTATTAAGTGGTATGAACCATAGAGAACTTGAAATACAGTAGGTTTAACACCAAAATAAATAAAGAATGAGTTCATTACAGTACCTTATCTGGTGGTTTTTCTTTCTTTCACTAACGGAGCTTATGAGATTTCCTGTTGAGTTTTGTGTTGTGAAGTTTTCAAGTTTTGGATAAAGATTTGATGGAATATGGAATAAGGAGTGGCAAAAGCCTAAGCTTGGGGATGCCCATTGTCGTGGTTCTAAGACTAACAGTAGAATGGGGGGTAGGTATGGAGAGGCAAGATCCTAGCTATGGAGCAGTTGTACAGACAAGGGATTTACGAGTTCAGGCCCTTCTCGGAGGAAGTAACAGCCCTACGTCTCGGAGCCCGGAGGCGGTCGACTGGATTATGTGTGTGTAGGTTACAGGGGTGCGAACCATTTACACTGAGGAGGGGGGTGGCTTATATAGTGTCTGCCAGACCCCTTCGGCCCTCAGTTATGCAGGGTTTACAGTACATAAAGGATGGGCGTTACTGGTAACGTCCTACATAAAGTGTCATCATGGCCATAAAGACTACTTAATTACAGACCGATTGGTTGCAAAGTGGCTCTTGATCTCCTAGTGGTCGAGTGAGTCTTCATGGTCGACTGTCTTCGAGTCCGTCGAGTGGAATCTTTCTTGGTCGACTGGAAGGCAGCTTCTTCTAAAGATGTCCTTCGGGAGGGTACCTTGGACAGGTTCATGACCCTACCCTAGGTACATGACTTCATCATTAGCCCCCGAATGGATCGAGGTTTGAGTGAGGAAGGAGTTGATAATCTTTCTGACCTGTTTTTGTGTTCTGAGCATGTCTCATCTTGGATCAATGACCTTTTTAATGATGCCAACAACTTTTCTTTCAGTCGCCTTGATCCATTCTTTTCTTCTTGTCGAGTGAACTTTTGAACTTGGTGAACTTCCGAGCGACGGATCGTAGGAAATCTACCGTCTGACAGGTCGATCTACTGTTAGCGGATTTTGTGGGATCCGAATTTTGGGAAGCGCGCGAAGCGGGGCGGACCATGGTACTCGGATGGGATAAGGCGTAGGCGCCTCGATTTCCGCGCCGCCTTTTTCGCCACGTATCACGCGTGCGCGACAGTTTTGGGATGTGACAGGACCGCCCGGGCCTACTTGTCAGCCACTCGGAAGCGTCCTTATATAAGGCGTCGGGCGAGGGTTTTTGAACATTGCCTGCCCATTCCCCTCTCTGCCCTCTTCATCTCCGCCCGCTGTGCCTGCTCTCGCCTCCGCACATCCACTCCTGGCATGCTTCACCGACGACAATGGTGAAGGAGAAGACGGCGGCCTTGTAGCACGCGAAGAAGGCGACGGCGACGGGGAAAGCGAAGGGAACAGCGTCCAGTCGGGGCGGATCTTCGTCGAGGTCCCGCCTGCCGCAAGGTTGGGTCCAAGGGGATTGGATCCGCTCGACCATCACCGAGGCGGATCTCAACGACCTGGCCAATGAGGGTCTGATCTCCCACGGGTCAGCAAGGCTTCCGGGGACCGAGTGGCAACCGCAGCCGCAGGAGGGTGAGTGCGTTCTCCTAGCCACTCACGTAGATCGTGGATTCTCTCTGCCGCCGAGTGTTTTCTTCCGAGGGTTTCTGAACTTCTTTGGGGCGCAACTCCACCATTTCACTCCCAATTCCATCGCCTATCTTGCTGCTTTTGTGTCCATGTGCGAGAACTTCCTGAGTTGTCGACCGCACTGGGGTCTCTTTAAGCACATATTCACCTGTCGCTCACAGACGGTGAAAAAGGCGAGTCCGAATGATGAGAGGACTAAGGTTAGATAGATGTGCGGGGGTCTTGGGATTCAGATGAGGAGTAAGAGTACTTTTCCGGCCATGACCCTTCCTGAGTCAGTTAGAGGGTGGCAGTCGACCTGGTTCTACTGCCAAGACGAGTCGACGCCGGGGCAGTCGACTGGTCTCCCTCCGTTCTCCATGGACCGAGTGAACAAACCCTCTTCTCTGAAGGTGCTTCCTGAGGAGAAAGCTCAGGTGAAAATGTTGATGGAGCGCGTAGTCCTACTCGTTCGGGACGGAGTGACGGGTATGGACCTTCTGGAGGTCTTCCTTAGACGGCGCATCCAACCGCTTCAGTACCGGGGCCACCCGATGTGGCTGTACTGTGGTACCGAAGACACCACTCGGGTCCATCCAGAAGCGGTCAACGATGCCACATTGGAGAGGTGGATGGCCCCAATCACAGGGAATAAGGACAACCCTCAAGGGGCTAGGAGGATCCCACCACTCGACCATACCTACACACCGGACACGGTATGACCACTTATCCCCGATTGCAATCTTGCTTTATTCATTCTGCTTCACTGCAAATTGGTCGATTGACCTTTGTCTTGTTTTGCTGTCTGTCAGGCCACCACTGAGTTGTACTCGATGCCCAATGGAGCGCAAGCGCCGACTGAGGAGGAGGAAGGAAGTGGGGGCGAAAGCCCGGAGGAGTGGGATTTGGATGCTGATGACGACGATGAGGGCGATGACTCTGGTGAGGAGGAAGAGGAGGAGGAGGAGGAGGAAGTTGCACCTCCTCACTCGGAAAGACGCTCGAAGCTTGTCCATGATCCCGCGGCCGAGCGTGGTAAGGGGGTCGCGACCGTCGCGCAGTCAACCAAGCGTCCTCGGACGACTTCTCCGGTGCCGACTGAGAAAGCTCCGAAGCAATCTCGAGTGGCGCCGTCGAAGCCGGCGAAGGTCTTGCCGAAGATGAAGATAGTGATCCCCACAATCTCAGGGTAATGGTGTAACTTGAGTTTTCCCATTTCATGAACTTATTCTTGGTCGACTTATGAACTAATCGACTGACTTCTGGAACTGCAGTGATGCTACTTCTGATACCTCTGCCAGGGCAAGATCACGAGATGGAAGATGCTGTTACTTCAAAACCTGGTATGACTCTTGTAGTTCTCGATTGGCTTCTTGTCTCTAATTTTGATTCTTTTCTGCAGCTTCATCTAACGTCGTTATTGATCTTCCTGACGACGATGACGAGGAACCACTAAGGCAGAGGAGGAACAGGAAAGCGTCTGCTGGCAAGGCGACTCAGGACGTGCCAGCACCCGAGACGTTGGTTGTGGAGGGAGACAATGTCACTCGGCCTACCGTATCCTTTGCGGTGCCGTTGACGAGTGCTCGCCCTTCATCGTCCAGTGCTGCTCAATCCTCGCTTTTCTCGACCCACCTCATCCCAGAAGACCAAGCCAGTGCTGCTAAAGAAGCAATACGCCAGGCAGGGGTCATGATGGAGCAAGTGAAGGCAATCCAAGAAGCCAGCCAGGCGGCTTATGACGCCAGTTCAGCTCTTCAGAGTAATGTTCAGGTCAGTCGGTCACCGCCTATTCTGTTAGGATATGATATCTGAAAACCTTTATTTCTGAAAATCCTAGTGTCTGTCCTACACCCACTGGGTGCGTCGATTCAAATTCCGGGTTAGTGGGGGCACGCTGAGTGCACCCACTAGGTGTAGTCCCCAAGGCTATGGTGGACTGCAGGCAGTCGACCATAGTCTTTATGTCTTAAGTTTTTTCCTTACCCGACTAGGTCGAATGGATTCATAGACCGATGGGGGCACGCTGAGTGCACCCACTGGGTGTAGTCCCCGAGACTGTGGTCGACTGCTGGCAGTCAACTACAGTCTGAAGAACACCTCCCTTTTTTTTGTTGTTAGTCGACTGGTCGACTCTAACTGATAAAATTAGTGGGGGCACGCTGAGTGCACCCACTGGGTGTAGTCCCCGAGACTATGGTCGAATGTTTGTATTCGGCCATAGTCTTAGAAACGCTATGATTTTTCCTTAGTCACTCGGAAGTGGATTGTCTTTGACATCTGTCGATTGGTTCTTCGCAAAAATCCTGCGAGCTTGCGGCTCGTTATACTGAGTTGGAGAACAAACACATCCAGCTCGAGCTTGATCTGAAACTGGTCCAGGAGAACTTAACGAAGGCGACGGAGGAAGCAAAAGGTATGTTTGGTGAGATCCTCGTCGACTGCCTTTGCCTCTCGTCTGTTTTAGAGTCTGATCTCACTGTAACTTTGCAGACAAAGTGAGGGATGCCCTGAAGAAGAAAGACCTTGACTTGGCTGATATGCAGAAAGCGGCTTTAGAAAAGACCAAGCTCGCAGATGAGAAGCTGGCTTCAGTCACCAAGTTTGAAGAAGAAAACACCAATCTAAAAGTTGCTCTTGATGCGGCCAACAAGGAGGTCAGTCGACTGAAGAGTGACAAGGCTAGTGAGTTGGTGGGAAAGAAGAACGATCTGGAGGCTTATCTGGGAGGACTCACCAAGAAGCTATTCCTCATGCTTGAAGGTAATCTTTTGTATCAAATAGTCATTTTAACTATGATTTCTCCATCCGACTGTTGTCTTGACTCTGGGGTTGTGCTTGCAGAGTTTTGCCAGAACTTTGAAGAGGAGACTGGTCGAATGGAAATAAACCTGGATCCCATCAACTCTCCCGTGAAAGATGAAGTCGCCATGAATGTGCTCCGGCTCGAATCTCGCGTTGCTGCTGTTGTCGACTATCTCGCAAGGCTGAAGGTCGCAACTTCCCGCATCGACACAACACTCTGGCCAAGAGAAACGCTTTAGAACGACCTCGAGTCTCTGATGAATCGGCTGAGCGAGGTCCCAAGTCGAGTGCAAGAGTGGAAGAAGTCTTCTGCCAGGTGCGGCACGGATGTTGCTCTATGTCTGGCCCGCGTTCACTGCAAGGACGCGCAAGAGGACAAGCTGGCGGCCCTTAAGGTGGCTAATACCAAGAAGCATGATTTTCGATCTTTCATGGAGACCTTCATCGCCGCTGCCACTCGGATCGCAGATGGAATCGACCTAGATGAGTTTGTTGCACCTTCAAGCCCTCCGCAGGAGGGGTAAAAAACTTCTGAGCTTGATACTTTAAATTTGCCTCGGTATGCCGAGTGATTTTTGTAACCGATAAACCTTAACGGGCTTAGCGCTCGAGCACTTTTGGTTCCGTTAGATGTTATCCAAACTTGGATTCGACGTTGAATATGTTTGCATTTGGTTTGAGGTGTCTTTTGCAGGCTAAGGCGAAGCGTTATTGCAATTGACTTGTTCCCCAACACACTTAGGCGAGCACTAGGCTGCAGCTAAGCCCTCGAGTGGGAGGTCTGCTCTCCACTCGGTAGGATTTTCAAAAACTTAGGCGAGCACTGGGCTGCAGCTAAGCCCCCGAGTGGGAGGTCTGCTCTCCACTCGGTAGGATTTTCAAAAACTTAGGCGAGCGCTGGGCTGTAGCTAAGCCCCCGAGTGGGAGGTCTGCTCTCCACTCGGTAGGATTTTCAAAAACTTAGGCGATCGCTGGGCTGCAGCTAAGCCCCCGAGTGGGAGGTCTGCTCTCCACTTGGTAGGATTTTCAAAAACTTAGGCGAGCGTTGGGCTGCAGCTAAGCCCCCGAGTGGGAGGTCTGCTCTCCACTCGGTAGGATTTTCAAAAACTTAGGCGAGCACGGGGCTGCAGCTAAGCCCCCGAGTGGGAGGTCTGCTCTCCACTCGGTAGGATTTTTTGCGGCGTCTCGCTGAGGAATAAGGCATCAATCGACATCGTCTTCCTTATGGAGAACACATTATACTTGTGGCATAGCTCGGAAGGAGAGGATAGCAGTCGACCTGCACCTCGTCTTCCTTGCAGAGCGCACGTTGTACTTGTGGCGTGGCTCGGAAGGAGAGGGTAGCAGTCGACCTGCACCTCGTCTTCCTTGCGGAGCGCACATTGTATTTGAACTTAGGTGAGTGCTTGGACTGCAGCTAAGCCTCCGAGTGAAAGGTTGGCTTACCACTTGGTAGGATTTTGTTTAACTTAGGAGAGTACTCGGACTGCAGCTAAGCCCCCGAGTGGGAGGCTGGCTCACCACTCGGTATGATTTGATTGAAACTTAGGCGATTACTTGGACTGCAGCTAAGCCCCCGAGTGGGAGGCTGGCTCACCACTCGGTAGGATTTGATTGAAACTTAGGCGAGTACTTGGACTGCAGCTAAGCCCCTGAGTGGGAGGCTGGCTCACCACTCGGTAGGATTTTATTGAAACTTAGGTGAAACGGATTCGCAGCTAAGCCCCCGAATGGGAGGCTGGCTCACCACTCGGCAAGGATTTTTTTACAAACTTAGGCGAAACGGATTCGCAGCTAAGCCACCCACTGAGGGGAAATTTTATTGAACAAATAAAAGTGACAACAATCATTGGGAAAATTATGACACTATTATCTTGTGAAACATGAACTATAGAAATGTTTTTATTACATTTATGAGCGGATACTTAAGTGTAAAAGGGGTGGAGCAACTCCTCGTTCCAAGCTCGGGGCCCGTTGATGTTGTGCTCGACATTGTAAAGACGGTATGCTCCATTGTGGAGAACCTTGGTGACGATGAAGGGACCTTCCCAAGAAGGAGCAAGCTTGTGTGGTTTCTGCTGATCCACTCGGAGAACCAAATCTCCTTCCTGGAAGGCTCGACTCTTCACGTTTTTGGCGTGGAAACGACGCAAGTCTTGTTGGTAAATGGTCGATCGGATCAGAGACATCTCCCTTTCTTCCTCTAAAAGGTCGACTGCATCCTGCCGTGCTTGTTCTGCTTCAGCTTCGGTGTAGAGCTTGACCCGAGGAGCATTGTGGAGCAGGTCACTCGGCAAGACCACTTCAGCTCCGTAGACCAAGAAGAACGGAGTTCTCCCAGTCGACCGATTAGGCGTGGTCCTTAACCCACAAAGCACCGAGGGAAGTTCGTCGACCCATGCTCCAGCCGCATGCTTGAGATCACGCATCAGTCGGGGTTTCAACCCTTTGAGAATCAAGCCATTGGCCCACTCTGCTTGTCCATTCGACTGAGGATGGGCGACTGAAGCATAGTCGACTCGTGTGCCCTGAGATGTGCAGAACACCCTGAATTCCTCCGAATCGAAGTTTGACCCGTTGTTAGTGATGATGCTGTGCGGGACTCCATATCTGAATATCAATTCTCTGATGAAGCTGACAGCAGTACCGGCATCAAGGTTCTTGATGGGTTTAGCCTCGATCCACTTGGTGAACTTGTCGACTGCTACCAGCACATGTGTGAAACCGCTTCTGCCTGTTCTCAAGTGCCCAACCATATCCAACCCCCACACTGCGAAGGGCCAGACGAGTGGTATGGTCTTCAAAGCTGATGCAGGCTTGTGTGACATATTGGAGTAAAATTGACATCCCTTGCACTTGTTGCCTATCTCCTTTGCCATTTCATTCGCTCTTGGCCAGTAAAATCCGGCTCGATATGCTTTGGCCACGATGGTCCGAGAGGACACATGATGGCCACAGGTCCCCGAGTGTATGCCGTCAAGGATTATTCGACCTTCCTCTGGCGTTATGCATTTCTGACCAACTCCAGTCGCGCTTTCTCTGTACAGCTGTCCCCTTATCATAGTAAAGGCTTTAGATCGGTGGACGATCTGTCGAGCCTCTTCTTCGTCCTCCGGGAGCTCTTTCCTTAAGATATACGTGATATACGGTACTGTCCAATCGGGAGTGATCACTAAAGCTTCCATGATCAGATCGACCACTGCTGGAACTTCAACCTTAGTCGGATCTGTGATACTCTTGGGCTGCGGAGCTTCTTCGGTAAAAGGATCTTCTTTGACTGATGGAGTATGGATATGCTCCAAGAACACATCACTGGAAATGGCTTCTCTCTTGGAACCTATCTTGGCCAAATCATCAGCCGCTTGATTCTTCAGTCGGGGTATATGATGGACCTCTAACCCTTCGAATTTCTTTTCAAGCTTCCTCACTGCATTGCAGTATCCAGTCATGGCTGGGCTTCTAACGTCCCACTCCTTCATCACCTGATTTACCACCAAATCTGAGTCGCCATAAACCATAAGGTGACGGACGCCGACTGAAATGGCCATGCGCAACCCATATACAAGTGCTTCATATTCTGCTTCATTATTGGAGGAATCAAAGTGGATCTGGAGCACATATCTGAGCTTATCTCCTCGAGGGGAAACCAAAACTACCCCAACACCGGAACCATTTAACATCTTAGAGCCATCAAAGAACATGGTCCAATGCTCCGAGTGAACTTGAGTCGGTTGCTGTTGTTCAATCCACTCAGCGAGGAAATCTGCTATCGCTTGGGACTTAATGGCTTTCTTTGCCTCAAACTTGATATCAAGGGGAAGGAGTTCAATCGCCCATTTTGCCACTCGACCAGTTGCATCTCTGTTGTGCAGAATCTCTGAAAGTGGGGCGTCACTGACGACTGTAATGGAATGATCAGATAAATAATGAACAACCTTCTTCATGGTCATGTAGATCCCATACACAAGCTTTAGATAATGAGGATATCTTTGCTTCGATGGAGTCAAAACTTCAGAAAGATAATACATTGGGCGCTGAACTTTGAAGGCTTTCCCTTCTTCTTCCCGCTTGACTGTAAGCACTGTACTGACGACTTGTCCTGTGGCTGCAATATAAAGCAACAGAGTGTAACGCCCTGGATTCAATGCGCCAGGTGTCCGCCAGTTATTCGCCGTCATTGCCATGTCATTTGCTTGCGGGTTGCATATTGTCATGTCATCATGTGCATTTGATTTTGCATACGCGTTCATCTCATGCATCCGAGCATTTTCCTCGTTGTCCGTTTTGCGATCCGGCACTCCTATGTCCTCCGGCGTCCCCTTTTGTCTCTTGTTGTGAGTGGGTGTTAAACGTTCTCCGAATGGCCCGAGGTTTGTCGAGCGGCCTTGGTATAGCACCGGTAGACCGCCTGTCAAGTTTCGTGCCATTTGGAGGTCGTTCGGTACTCCAACGGTTAACCGGGTAACCGCAAAAGCCTCTTTTGTGTGCAGCCCAACACCCCTTCCAAAGTGGCCCAAAACCCAGCAAACTCCCCTCCATGCTCTCGGTCGTTCGATCACGATCACGTGGCCAAAATCCGCTCCTCATTTGGACTCTCCTAGCTCCCTCTACCTATATAAATGCCTCCCCCTCCGAAATCCCGCAGTCCAACCCTAGCAATCTTCCTCCTCGCGCCGCCAGACATGTCCATCCGCGCCGGACATGTCCCCCGGACACGTCGCCCGGCCCAATCAGATCGCGCCACATAGTCAACCCCACCGCCTCAGCCAACCGCGTCTCGCCACCTGTCCCGCGCCGCCATTCCCCGCCGCCGGGGCCCGCCGAGCCCGTAGCGGGCCCGCGCAGGCCCGTCCGCCCGCTCCCGCGCCCGAGGCCCCCGCCGACCGCAGCCGCCGCGGTTCCTCGCCGCCGCTGCGACCTCGCCGCCGCCCCGTCGCTCCCCGCCGGCAACATTCGCCGCCGCCCGGCTGCGCCTCCCGTCAGCGCCGGCCAGCGCCTCCAGCGCCGCTTCCCCGCCGTGGACGCCTCCCCCGTCTGCCGCCTCGCCGGGGCCCTGCCTCGCCGTCCTTCGGCGCCCCGAGGCCGGCCGCCCCTCGCCTCGCCGGCGACTCCTGCCGCCGCCCCGCCTAGGCTCCGCCGCCCGGCGCCGCCCCCGACCTCCTCCGCTCCTCCCCGAGCCTCTCCGGCCATCTCCTCCCCAACTCCGGCGAGTTCTCCGGCGAGCCTCGAGCTCCGCGCCCCGATCTGGATCTGGGAGATAAGGTTGACCCCGATATTTTCGTCTAAGTCCTGAAATATTTTGCATTATCATGCCATGTTCATCGCATCATAACTTGCTGCACACTGCTCCGTTTCGTGCGTGTAATATGTCAAATTGTTTGCCTCGACGAGTACTGTATTTCATTCCATTGCATCATTTTCATTTGAGCTCATCTTGATGCCCGAAATGCTGTTGGAAGAGCGCATGTTGATGTTAATCTGCTGGAACTGTTATAACATGCTCATTTGTCATTTTTGCCATGTTTGATGTGTGCATCATATGCGCATGAGCTCTACATGTGTTTTTATCTATGCCATGCCATCTTCAAAATGGTGCCATCCATGCATTTTTGTGACTTGTGTAGTGAGTGCATCAAGCTTGTTAAGTGGGGTACTTGTTGTTGCTGTTTTCCTGACAAATTCTGTTATATTTTGTTGCTATGTAAACCTGCTGCTACTAGTCATTCTATGCATATTCTGGAGATGTTCAGTAAGGATGTTTTGTTATACATGTCATGCTCTATCCATTCATGCCCCTGGTTGCATTTATAGCCTACTGTAGCTTGTTGTAATCTTGCTCTCAAACTTGCTAAATAATGTTGCTGTCAGCCTGTTAACATGAAGTTCAGTTTTGGCCATGTGCTTTTCTAGTGATCCATGCACTCTATGAACTTGCCCTTGCCATGCTTAGCTTCATAAATATGTCTTCTTACTGTTGGTTGCCTTTCCATGCCATGTATTGCTCTGTGGTGAGTGGTTCAAGCTCACCAACATGCCTACTTATTGTTGTTCCTGGCATGTATGAATCTGTCTTATAACTTGCCATGTTTACATGGGTGCCATCATATCTTCTGATCCTTTTTGGCTCATGGTCAGTAAGGGACTTTTGTTCTATGCTATTAGTAGATTCATGCCATGCCTTTGTTTGTCATGATAAGTTCCTGTAACATGTTGTTTGATAGCTCTAAACATTGCAACCTGATGTTATTTCTGCTAAGTCTGAAACTGTTATTATTTGCAATCTTCCCATGTCCTTTTGAGCATGTTCTAGTTGTTTCTGGAGATAGCTCAGTGTTCATGTTTTGTCATGCTTTACCTTTACTTCATGCTCATGCCTTTTGTTATTATGTTGAGATGCTGTAGCTTGTTGGTTTGATGCTTGCAATATGCCTAGTTGCTGTTTTGGACAGATTGTTATGTCTTGTATAGAGTGTATGTGTTGAACCGCTGCTCCGTTTTGAGTGTGCTCTATATGAAACTTGCTTAGAATTGCATGTAGCTTCATATTATCATGTTGCATCCTTGTTTTGAGGTGTTTGCTTGATGTTTGTATGCATTTTGCATCAATGCCATGTTTAACTTGTTTTGCTCATATCTTCTAGGCCGTAGCTCCGAACTAAATGAACTTTATATGTAACTTGACTAGAATCTCGTGTAGATCATCTTGGTGCATCTTAACTTGCTGTTTAACAACTTGAACAGAAGGTTTATTCAGTTCTGGACCAATTTCAAAATTTGCACATGAGGACTTACCGGAATTGTTATATGTTGTTTCCGGCCTCATTTAAACTTGCCTTTATGTGTTGTTCTTGTTTGCATCATCTCTTGCCATGAGTAGCCTCATCTAGCTTTCTCATGCATCATGCTTGTTGTGCATCATGTCTTGTCATGTGTGGTGTGTTTACCATGTTGTGTGTTTCTTCTCGATAGTTCCTATTTCGTTGCGATCGTGAGGATTCGTTCGTCTACGTGTGGTTCGTCTTCGTGGCTTCATCTTCTTCATGGACTCGTTCTTCTTCCTTGCGGGATTTCAAGCAAGATGACCGCTACCCTGGATCTCACCACTATCATTGCTATGCTAGTTGCTTCGTTCTATCACTATGTTGCGCTTTATATAACTTGTTCTTCAAGCCTCCCAAATTGCCATGAACCTCTAACCTTTGACACCCTTCCTAGAAAACCGTTGTTTGGCTATGTTACCGCTTTGCTCGGCCCCTCTTATAGCATTGTTAGTTGCAGGTGAAGTTGAAGATTGCTCCATGGTGGACAGGGTTTATGTTGGGATATCACAATATCTCTTATTTAATTAAGGCATCTATATATTTGGTAAAGGGTGGAAGGCTCGGCCTTATGCCTGGTGTTTTGTTCCACTCTTGCCGCCCTAGTTTCTGTCATACCGGTGTTATGTTCCCGGATTTTGCGTTCCTAATGCGGTCGGGTGATTTATGGGACCCCCTTGACAGTTTGCTTTGAATAAAACTCCTCCAGCAAGGCCCAACCTTGGTTTTACCATTTGCCTCACCACCACCTACCTTTTCCCTTGGGAGTAATTAACCCAAGGGTCATGTTTATTTTAGCCCCCCCAGGCCAGTGCTTGTCTAAGTGTTGGTCCGAACCGAGCAACCTGCGGGGCCACCTCGGGGAAACTCGACGTCTGGTTTTACTCGTAGCTTGACTTATTCGGTGTTGCTCTGAGAACGAGATATGTGCAGCTCCTATCGGGATTGTCGGCGCATCGGGCGGCTTTGCTGGTCTTGCTTTACCATTGTCGAAATGTCTTGTAAACCGGGATTCCGAGACTGATCGGGTCTTCCTGGGAGAAGGAATATCCTTCGTTGATCGCGAGAGCTTATCATGGGCTAAGTTGGGACACCCCTGCAGGGTATAAACTTTCGAGAGCCGTGCCCGCGGTTATGTGGCAGATGGGAATTTGTTAACGTCTGGTTGTAGATAACTTGACACCAGATCCGAATTAAAATGCATCAACCGCGTGTGTAGCCGTGATGGTCTCTTCTCGACGGAGTCCGGGAAGTGAACACAGTCTTTGGGTTATGTTTTACGTAAGTAGGAGTTCAGGATCACCTCTTGACCATTATTAGTTGACGACCGTTCCTTTGTTTCTCTTCTCGCTCTTATTTGCGTATGTTAGCCACCATATATGCGTAGTTGCTGCTGCAACCTCACCACTTTACCCCTTCCTTTCCCATTAAGCTTTGCTAGTCTTGATACCCATGGTAATGGGATTGCTGAGTCCTCGTGGCTCACAAATTACTACAACAACAGTTGCAGGTACAGGTTATGCGATGATCATGACGCGAGAGCGATGTTTGCTTGTTTTGGAGTTCTTCTTCTTCTTCTTCGATCAGGGGATAGGTTCCAGGTCGGCAGCCTGGGCTAGCAGGGTGGATGTCGTTTGAGTTTTTGTTTGTGTTTCATCCGTAGTCGGATGGTGTTCTTATGTAAGTTGATGTTGTAATCGTGTGGCATTGTATTGTTGGAAATATGCCCTAGAGGCAATAATAAAAGGATTATTATATTTCAATGTTCATGATAATTGTCTTTTGTTCATGCTATAACTGTATTATCCGGAAATCGTAATACACGTGTGAACACTTAGACCCAATGAGTCCCTAGTGAGCCTCTAGTTGACTAGCTCGTTATGATCAATAGATAGTCATGGTTTCCTGACTATGGACATAGGATGTCGTTGATAACGGGATCACATCATTAGGAGAATGATGTGATGGACAAGACCCAATCATAAGCATAGCATAAAAGATCGTATAGTTCGTTTGCTAGAAGCTTTGCCAATGTCAAGTATCTATTCCTTCGACCATGAGATCGTGTAACTCCCGGTTACCGTAGGAGTGCCTTGGGTGTATCAAACGTCACAACGTAACTGGGTGACTATAAAGGTGCATTACAGGTATCTCCGAAAGTATCTGTTGGGTTGACACGGATCGAGACTGGGATTTGTCACTCCGTATAACGGAGAGGTATCTCTGGGCCCACTCGGTAATGCATCATCATAATGAGCTCAATGTGACCAAGGTGTTGGCCACGGGATCATGCATTACGGTACGAGTAAAGTGACTTGCCGGGTAACGAGACTGAACAAGGTATTGGGATACCGACGATCGAGTCTCGGGCAAGTAACGTACCGATTGACAAAGGGAATTGTATACAGGGTTTGATCGAATCCTCGACATCGTGGTTCAACCGATGAAATCATCGAGGAGCATGTGGGAGCCAACATGGATATCCAGACCCCGCTGTTGGTTATTGCCCGAGAGTCGTCTCGGTCATGTCTGCGTGTCTCCCGAACCCGTAGGGTCTACACACTTAAGGTTCGGTGACGCTAGGGTTAGTAGGAAGTCAAGTATGTGACTACCGAATGATGTTCGGAGTCCCGGATGAGATCCCGGACGTCACGAGGAGTTCCGGAATGGTCCGGAGGTAAAGATTTATATATGGGAAGTCCTGTTTCGGGCATCGGGACAAGTTTCGGGGTTATCGGTATTGTACCGGGACCACCGGAGGGGTCCCGGGGGCCCACCGGGTGGGGCCACCTGCCCCGGGGGGCCACATGGGCTGTAGGGGGTGCGCCTTGGCCTGCATGGGCCAAGGGCACCAGCCCCACATAGGCCCATGCGCCTAGGGTTCAAGGGGGCAAGAGTCCTAGGAGGGGAAGGCACCTCCTAGGTGCCTTGGGGGGGAGGGAAACCCCCCTTGGCCGCCGCCCCCCTAGGAGATTGGATCTCCTAGGGCCGGCCACCCCCCCCTTGGCCCTCCTATATATAGTGGGGGAGAGGAGGGACTTCATAACCTTGAGTCCTTGGCCTTTGGTTGCCTCCTTCTCCCTCCCCAACACCTCTCCTCCTTCGTTGTGTGCTCGGCGAAGCCCTGTCGGAGTACTGCTTCTCCACCATCACCACGCCGTCGTGCTGCCGGTGGAGCTGTCTTCCTCAACCTCTCCTTCCCCCTTGCTGGATCAAGAAGGAGGAGACGTCGCTCGTCCCGTACGTGTGTTGAACACGGAGGTGCTGTCCGTTCAGCACTTGGCATCGGTGATCTGAATCACGTTCGAGTACGACTACATCATCACCTTGCAAGCTTCCGCACGCGATCTACAAGTGGTATGTAGATGCAAACTCTCTCCCATGACTCGTTGCTTAGATGAACTCATAGATGGATCTTGGTGAAGCCGTAGGAAAAAATTTAATTTTCTGCAACGTTCCCCAACAGTGGCATCATGAGCTAGGTCTATGCGTAGTTCTCTAATGCACGAGTAGAACACAATTTGTTGTGGGCGTTGATCTTGTCATCTTACTTGCCTCTACTAGTCTTTTCTTGCTCAACGGTATTGTGGGATGAAGCGGCCCGGACCAACCTTACACGTACGCTTACGTGAGACCGGTTCCACCGACTGACATGCACTAGTTGCATAAGGTGGCTGGCGGGTGTCTGTCTCTCCCATTTTAGTTGGAGCGGAATCGATGAACAAGGCCCTTATGAAGGGTAAATAGAAGTTGACAAAATCACGTTGTGGTGATTCGTAGGTAAGAAAACGTTCTTGCTAGAACCCAATCGCAGCCACGTAAAAGATGCAACAACAACTAGAGAACGTCTAACTTGTTTTTGCAGCGATTGATCATGTGATGTGATATGGCCAGAAGTTGTGATGAATGTTGAATTGTGATGTATGAGATCATGTTCTTGTAATAGGATTCACGACTTGCATGTCGATGAGTATGACAACCGGCAGGAGCCATAGGAGTTGTCTTTATTTTTTTGTATGACCTGCGTGTCATTGAAGAACGCCATGTAAACTACTTTACTTCATTACTAAACGCGTTAGTCATAGAAGTAGAAGTAGTCGTTGGCGTGACAACTTCATGAAGACACGATGATGGAGATCATGATGACGGAGATCATGGTGTCAAGCCGGTGACAAGATGATCATGGAGCCCCGAAGATGGAGATCAATGGAGCTTGATGATATTGGCCATATCATGTCACAACCATATAATTGCATGTGATGTTTATTATGTTTATGCATCTTGTTTACTTAGGACGACGGTAGTAAATAAGATGATCCCTTACAAAATTTCAAGAAGTGTTCTCCCCTAACTGTGCACCGTTGCTACAGTTCGTCGTTTCTAAGCACCACGTGATGATCGGGTGTGATGGATCCTTACGTTCACATACAACGGGTGTAAGACAGTTTTACACAGCGAAAACACTTAGGGTTAACTTGACGAGCCTAGCATGTGCAGACATGGCCTCGGAACACGGAGACCGAAAGGTCGAACACGAGTCGTATGGAAGATACGATCAACATAAAGATGTTCACCGACGATGACTAGTCCGTCTCACGTGATGATCGGACACGGGCTAGTCGACTCGGATCGTGTAACACTTAGATGACTAGAGGGATGTCTAATCTAAGTGGGAGTTCATAATTTTGATTAAGAACTTTATTATCATGAACTTAGTCTAAAACCTTTGCAAATATGTATTGTAGATCAATGGCCAACGCTCATGTCAACATGAACTTCAACGCGTTCCTAGAGAAAACCAAGCTGAAAGATGATGGCAGCAACTATACGGACTGGGTCCGAAACCTGAGGATCATCCTCATAGCTGCCAGGAAGCAATATGTCCTAGAAGGACCGCTAGGTGCCGCTCCCGTCCCAGAGAACCAAGACGTTATGAACGCTTGGCAAACTCGTGCTGATGATTACTCCCTCGTTCAGTGCGGCATGCTTTACAGCTTAGAACCGGGGCTCCAAAAGCGTTTTGAGCATCACGGAGCATATGAGATGTTCGAAGAGCTGAAACTAGTTTTCCAAGCTCATGCCCGGGTCGAGAGATATGATGTCTCCGACAAGTTCTACAGTTGTAAGATGGAGGAGAACAGTTCTGTCAGTGAACACATCCTGAAGATGTCTGGGTTGCACGCACGTATGACCCAGTTGAACATTAACCTCCCAGATGAGGCGGTCATTGACAGAATCCTCCAGTCGCTCCCACCAAGCTACAAGAGCTTTGTGATGAACTACAACATGCAGGGGATGGTAAAGACCATTCCTGAAGTGTTCTCGATGCTGAAGTCAGCAGAGGCTGAAATCAAGAAAGAACATCAAGTGTTGATGGTCAATAAGACCACTAAGTTCAAGAAGGGCAAGGGTAAGAAGAACTTCAAGAAGGACGGCAAAGATGTTGCCGCGCCCGGTAAGCCTGTTGCCGGGAAGAAGTCAAAGAATGGACCCAAGCCTGAGACTGAGTGCTTTTATTGCAAGGGGGAAGGGGCACTGGAAGCGGAACTGCCCCAAATACTTAGCGGATAAGAAGGCCGGCAACACCAAAGGTATATTTGATATACATGTAATTGATGTGTACCTTACCAGTACTCGAAGTAACTCCTGGGTATTTGATACCGGTGCCGTTGCTCACATATGTAACTCACAGCAGGAGCTGCGGAATAAACGGAGACTGGCGAAGGACGAGGTGACGATGCGCGTCGGGAATGGCTCCAGGGTCGATGTGATCGCCGTCGGCACGCTGCCTCTACATTTACCTACGGGATTAGTTTTAAACCTCAATAATTGTTATTTAGTGCCAAGTTTGAGCATGAACATTGTATCTGGATCTCGTTTAATACGAGATGGCTACTCATTTAAGTCTGAGAATAATGGTTGTTCGATTTATATGAGAGATATGTTTTATGGTCATGCTCCGATGGTCAATGGTTTATTCTTGATGAATCTCGAGCGTAATATTACACATGTTCATAGTGTGGATGCCAAAAGATGTAAAGTTGATAACGATAGTCCCACATACTTGTGGCACTGCCGCCTTGGTCACATTGGTGTCAAGCGCATGAAGAAGCTCCATGCTGATGGACTTTTAGAGTCTCTTGATTATGAATCATTTGACACATGCGAACCTTGCCTCTTAGGCAAAATGACCAAGACTCCGTTCTCCGGAACAATGGAGCGAGCAACCAACTTGTTGGAAATCATACATACCGATGTGTGCGGTCCAATGAGCGTTGAGGCTCGCGGAGGATATCGTTATGTTCTCACTCTCACTGACGACTTGAGTAGATATGGGTATGTCTACTTAATGAAACACAAGTCTGAGACCTTTGAAAAGTTCAAGGAATTTCAGAGTGAGGTAGAGAATCAACGTGACCGTAAGATAAAGTTCCTACGATCAGATCGTGGGGGCGAATACTTAAGTCACGAATTTGGTACACACTTAAGAAAATGTGGAATCGTTTCACAACTCACGCCGCCTGGAACACCTCAGCGAAACGGTGTGTCCGAACGTCGTAATCGCACTCTATTGGATATGGTGCGGTCTATGATGTCTCTTACCGATTTACCGCTATCATTTTGGGGATACGCTCTAGAGACAGCTACATTCACTTTAAATAGGGCACCGTCTAAATCCGTTGAGACGACACCGTATGAATTATGGTTTGGGAAGAAACCTAAGCTGTCGTTTCTAAAAGTTTGGGGATGCGATGCTTATGTCAAGAAACTTCAACCTGAAAAGCTCGAACCCAAGTCGGAAAAATGCGTATTCATAGGATACCCTAAGGAAACTGTCGGGTATACCTTCTACTTAAGATCCGAAGGCAAGATCTTTGTTGCCAAGAACGGATGCTTTCTGGAGAAAGAGTTTCTCTCGAAAGAAGTAAGTGGGAGGAAAGTAGAACTCGATGAAGTACTACCTCTCGAACGGGAAAGTGGTGCAGCGCAGGAAACCATTCCTGTAATGCCCACACCAACTGAAGAGGAAAATGTTGATGATGATCAAGGTACTTCAGATCTAGTTGCTGCTGAATTTCGAAGGTCCACAAGGACACGTTCTGCACCAGAGTGGTACGGCAACCCTGTCATGGAAATCATGTTGCTGGACAACAATGAACCTTCGAACTATGAAGAAGCAATGGCGGGCCCGGATTCCAACAAATGGCTTGAGGCCATGAAATCCGAGATAGGATCCATGTATGAAAACAAAGTATGGACTTTGACAGACTTGCCCGATGATCGGCGAGCGATAGAAAATAAATGGATTTTTAAGAAGAAGACGGACGCGGATGGTAATGTTACCATCTATAAAGCTCGACTTGTCGCTAAGGGTTATCGACAAGTTCAAGGGATTGACTACGACGAGACATTCTCTCCCGTGGCGAAGCTTAAGTCCGTCCGAATCATGTTAGCAATTGCCGCATACTATGATTATGAGATATGGCAGATGGACGTCAAAACGGCATTCCTTAATGGACATCTTAAGGAAGAGCTGTATATGATGCAGCCGGAAGGTTTTGTCGTTCCTCAGAACGCTAACAAAGTATGCAAGCTCCAGCGATCCATTTATGGACTGGTGCAAGCATCTCGGAGTTGGAACATTCGCTTTGATGAGATGATCAAAGCGTTTGGGTTTACGCAGACTTATGGAGAAGCCTGCGTTTACAAGAAAGTGAGTGGGAGCTCTGTAGCATTTCTCCTATTATATGTAGATGACATACTCTTGATGGGAAATGATACGAAACTCCTGGACAGCATTAAGGCCTACTTGAACAAGTGTTTTTCAATGAAGGACCTTGGAGAAGCTGCTTATATATTAGGCATCAAGATCTATAGAGATAGATCGAGACGCCTCATAGGTCTTTCACAAAGCACATACCTTGATAAGATTTTGAAGAGGTTCAAAATGGATCAGTCCAAGAAGGGGTTCTTGCCTATGTTACAAGGTGTGAGATTGAGCTTGGCTCAGTCACCGACCACGGCAAAAGATAAAGAAGAGATGAGTGTCATCCCCTATGCTTCAGCCATAGGATCTATTATGTATGCCATGCTGTGTACCAGACCCGATGTAAACCTTGCCGTAAGTTTGGTTGCAAGATACCAAAGTAACCCCGGCAAGGAACACTGGACAGCGGTCAAGAATATCCTGAAGTACCTGAAAAGGACAAAGGACATGTTTCTCGTTTATGGAGGAGATGAAGAGCTCGTCGTAAAGGGTTACGTCGACGCTAGCTTCGACTCAGATCTGGATGACTCTAAGTCACAAACCGGATACGTGTATATGTTGAATGGTGGAGCAGTAAGCTGGTGCAGCTGCAAGCAGAGCGTCGTGGCGGGATCTACATGTGAAGCGGAGTACATGGCAGCCTCGGAGGCAGCGCATGAAGCGATTTGGATGAAGGAGTTCATCACCGACCTAGGAGTCATACCCAATGCGTCGGGGCCGATCAAACTCTTCTGTGACAACACTGGAGCTATTGCCCTTGCCAAGGAGCCCAGGTTTCACAAGAAGACCAGGCACATCAAGCGTCGTTTCAACTCCATCCGTGAAAATGTTCAAGATGGAGACATAGAGATTTGCAAAGTGCACACGGATCTGAATGTCGCAGATCCGTTGACTAAACCTCTCTCGCGTGCAAAACATGATCAACACCAGAACTCTATGGGTGTTCGATTCATCACAATGTAACTAGATTGGTGACTCTAGTGCAAGTGGGAGACTGTTGGAAATATGCCCTAGAGGCAATAATAAAAGGATTATTATATTTCAATGTTCATGATAATTGTCTTTTGTTCATGCTATAACTGTATTATCCGGAAATCGTAATACACGTGTGAACACTTAGACCCAATGAGTCCCTAGTGAGCCTCTAGTTGACTAGCTCGTTATGATCAATAGATAGTCATGGTTTCCTGACTATGGACATAGGATGTCGTTGATAACGGGATCACATCATTAGGAGAATGATGTGATGGACAAGACCCAATCATAAGCATAGCATAAAAGATCGTATAGTTCGTTTGCTAGAAGCTTTGCCAATGTCAAGTATCTATTCCTTCGACCATGAGATCGTGTAACTCCCGGTTACCGTAGGAGTGCCTTGGGTGTATCAAACGTCACAACGTAACTGGGTGACTATAAAGGTGCATTACAGGTATCTCCGAAAGTATCTGTTGGGTTGACACGGATCGAGACTGGGATTTGTCACTCCGTATAACGGAGAGGTATCTCTAGGCCCACTCGGTAATGCATCATCATAATGAGCTCAATGTGACCAAGGTGTTGGCCACGGGATCATGCATTACGGTACGAGTAAAGTGACTTGCCGGGTAACGAGACTGAACAAGGTATTGGGATACCGACGATCGAGTCTCGGGCAAGTAACGTACCGATTGACAAAGGGAATTGTATACAGGGTTTGATCGAATCCTCGACATCGTGGTTCAACCGATGAAATCATCGAGGAGCATGTGGGAGCCAACATGGATATCCAGACCCCGCTGTTGGTTATTGCCCGAGAGTCGTCTCGGTCATGTCTGCGTGTCTCCCGAACCCGTAGGGTCTACACACTTAAGGTTCGGTGACGCTAGGGTTAGTAGGAAGTCAAGTATGTGACTACCGAATGATGTTCGGAGTCCCGGATGAGATCCCGGACGTCACGAGGAGTTCCGGAATGGTCCGGAGGTAAAGATTTATATATGGGAAGTCCTGTTTCGGGCATCGGGACAAGTTTCGGGGTTATCGGTATTGTACCGGGACCACCGGAGGGGTCCCGGGGGCCCACCGGGTGGGGCCACCTGCCCCGGGGGGCCACATGGGCTGTAGGGGGTGCGCCTTGGCCTGCATGGGCCAAGGGCACCAGCCCCACATAGGCCCATGCGCCTAGGGTTCAAGGGGGCAAGAGTCCTAGGAGGGGAAGGCACCTCCTAGGTGCCTTGGGGGGGAGGGAAACCCCCCTTGGCCGCCGCCCCCCTAGGAGATTGGATCTCCTAGGGCCGGCCACCCCCCCCTTGGCCCTCCTATATATAGTGGGGGAGAGGAGGGACTTCATAACCTTGAGTCCTTGGCCTTTGGTTGCCTCCTTCTCCCTCCCCAACACCTCTCCTCCTTCGTTGTGTGCTCGGCGAAGCCCTGTCGGAGTACTGCTTCTCCACCATCACCACGCCGTCGTGCTGCCGGTGGAGCTGTCTTCCTCAACCTCTCCTTCCCCCTTGCTGGATCAAGAAGGAGGAGACGTCGCTCGTCCCGTACGTGTGTTGAACACGGAGGTGCTGTCCGTTCAGCACTTGGCATCGGTGATCTGAATCACGTTCGAGTACGACTACATCATCACCTTGCAAGCTTCCGCACGCGATCTACAAGTGGTATGTAGATGCAAACTCTCTCCCATGACTCGTTGCTTAGATGAACTCATAGATGGATCTTGGTGAAGCCGTAGGAAAAATTTTAATTTTCTGCAACGTTCCCCAACATGTATGCCTTATGTATGTATCCTCATCTATTATGTAATGTTGATGTAATGATATCCACCTTGCAAAAGCGTTTCAATATGCGGGTCTATCCTTGGTGGGACCTTTGAGTTCCTCTTGGATAGGGTCGCATATTGGGCGTGACAAGTTGAGAGCCTCGACCGACCCTAGGAGCCCCCTTGATTGATCGTGTAGTTTGGCCGTTGTTGAGTCTAGAAGAAAACTGTTTTTCTGAGTCTAGTTATATCGGAGAGTAGAAATTCTTTTTACTCCTCTGCCCCTTCGTCGCTCTGGTGAGGAATCTTGACGTAGGTGTTTTGAATTACTCCTCTTCCCTTTCAAATTTTTCTTTAGGATCACGTGGTTACTTTCGTGAGTTGTCCATCCTCTTTTGTCCGGTGCATCTCTCGTCAAGTCGACTCGAGCTTATTCATCTTTGCCAGGTTCAATCCTCAGTTGTTTTTTTTTCACCCGCCCACCCCTTTCTCTTCTCGAAGCCGAAGCCTGTAATCGAGTATCCACCCTACTCGTGCGAAGTCTTTGCTTTCTTTCCTCAATGATTTCAACCGGTGTTTTTTCTCTTCAAGATATTCGTCGGTTTTTCCCATCCAAGTTGTCTTTGTTTTTCCCGCCCTCCCACCCTCTACTTCCCGGAGTTTGAGTCTCTTTCGACCATCAATTTCATTCGTGCGGAGCCTCTTCAGTCTTTTGTCAATTGTTTCAACCGGTGAATTCTCGTCTCGTTCGTCATTCTTCATCTCTTTTTCTTCTCTGGTGGATTCAATTCAAATTTTCGGTGGATCATATTCTTTCCCTCAGCTCAAGTGTTCTCCTTGCTCGTTTGCCTCTCGCCATTCAATCATTCCAGAGTTCGGAAAACATCTCCGGAGATTCGTCTGTGTTCCAATTAATTTGAAGTTGTCACCTCACTCAAATATTTCAATTGTTCCGGTGCATCATCTATCTCTTCAACAATCCTTTCCAACGGTGTTTTCTATTAGTGGGCCCTAACCCACAGGTCTTTTCCCAGGATCTTACCTGACTCTTCTAATTTCCCGGAGCTATTCTCTAATTCTTTTCAAGTGTGATGTAAGAATGGATTCCATCAGTCACATGCCTTTTCCAAGATCGATTTCAAATCATTTCATTGTTGGCTCAACCTTTTCGGTTTTCATTCTCCCGGAGTATCTCAGTAATTTTGGTGGTGTTTCTCATCATCATTTGAAGACTGAAGAAGAGTTTTTCCTCTAAATCTTACCCATTCTCCCGAAGATTCGTGGTTCTAGCTTCTTGTTATCCTCTCAAATTATTCCGTTTGTCAGATATTCTTTCTTACCCATCCGGAGTATGTCAGGAGTTGTTTTTTCCATTTCTCTTCATCGGAGGCCATCATTCCTGTTATCGTTCTCTATTTATCCCGGCGCTTCGATCAAATGTTCTTTAATCACCTCGAGTTCTTCCTGTTCTTTCGCATCTAAATTCCCCTCTAGCATATTGGTTCTTCTAATTCTTCCGGTGATTCACTCCCTTTCATCAATCATTTTCAAATTCTTACGATGGTTCATTCAGATTTTTTTCCTTTGTCATCATATTAATTCATTCGTTCTTTTCAATCCTACCAGTGGTTCATGAAGACCTTCTCAAGTTTGCGATATGTCACTCCTCAATCCTTTTCAAGAAGAATAAGTAGTATGCAAAATCCATTGCTTGTCATCAATTTATTTGATGAAGGATAAGCATACAATAAATCTTATTCTTATTTTCCTCAAAGCGATTAACCCCTTCCTTCGGAGTTTGTTCTTGATGAATAAATTCTAGTTCCAAGTGTTTCATCTTTTCATTTTCAGAGTTCAAATTTTCTCGGTCATTTCATCGGAACCTCCATCTAAATCACCGCCAGGCTCTTCTTATTCTTTCATCGTTCATTCTATCTCATCATCCTTTTGTTACCGGAGTTCTTCACGGTGGTTCGTCATGTTTTAATTCATTCCTCAAGTGTTCATCAAGATTCTTGTCGGTGGAGTTCAAGTATCCTTCTTCTCGCGTCTCGAAGTGCAATTAATTCTCCGTATACTTTTGAAGTGGAGTTTTGCATTTCTTTGTTCTTTTCAGCTATCCAATCATTTTCGTTTGTGGCCGGTTATCACCTTATGATCTTGAGATGTTACCTATAAGTCCACAACAAGCTTATTCTTTTGTTGTTGATTTTCTCAACAACTCCATTTAAACCTTCCTTCTAAAGGTGCTTTCAATTTCATTCGTGGCACAAGTTGTCATTGTATTCTCCGTTCTTTTCAAGCAACTCTTTCAATTCTTCTGAAGGCGTTGTGTCGTCCCTCTCGTCAAGTATCATTCCATCCTCTCAAGTTCGTGTTCTATTCCTCCATGTTTTAGCCGGAGTGCTACCTAAATCCTTTCAGTCTTATTCGTTTCTTATCTCCTTCTAACCGGAGTGGTTTCATAGTCTATCTGATTCCATGAGCTTTCGATTCTCGTCATTCTCGTCGTTCCTCTCTTCTTCTTGAGTACTCTCGATTCTTTGTTTCTTCTCTTGAGTTCTTGTTTCACCTCATCCCTTTTCCCTTCCGTCTCGGTTCTAAGATCTCAGGACGAGATCTCTTGTTAGTGGAGGAGTGTTGTAACGCCCCGGATTCGATGCGCCAGGTGTCCGCCAGTTATTCGCCGTCATTGCCATGTCATTTGCTTGCGTGTTGCATATTGCCATGTCATCATGTGCATTTCATTTTGCATACGCGTTCATCTCATGCATCCGAGCATTTTCCCCGTTGTCTGTTTTGCGATCCGGCACTCCTATGTCCTCCGGCGTCCCCTTTTGTCTCTTGTTGTGAGTGGGTGTTAAATGTTCTCGGAATGGCCCGAGGTTTGCCGAGCAGCCTTGGTATAGCACCGATAGACCGCCTGTCAAGTTTCGTGCCATTTGGAGGTCGTTTGGTACTCCAACGGTTAACTGGGTAACCGCAAAAGCCTCTTTTGTGTGCAGCCCAACACCCCTTCCAAAGTGGCCCAAAACCCAGCATACTCCCGTCCATGCTCTCGGTCGTTCGATCACGATCGCGTGGCCAAAAACCGCTCCTCATTTGGACTCTCCTAGCTCCCTCTACCTATATAAATGCCTCCCCCTCCGAAATCCCCCAGTCCAACCCTAGCAGTCTTCCTCCTCGCACCGCCGGACATGTCCATCCGCGCCGGACATGTCCGCCGGACACGTCACCTGGCCCAATCAGATCGCGCCACATCGTCAACCCCGCCGCCTCAGCCAACCGCATCTCGCCACCTGTCCCGCGCCACCATTCCCCGCCGCCGGGGCCCGCCGAGCCCGTAGCGGGCCCGCGCAGGCCCATCCGCCCGCGCCCGCGCCCGAGGCCCCCACCGGCCGCAGCAGCCGCCGCCCGCCGCCGCGGTGCCTCGTCGCCGCTGCGACCTCGCCGCCGCCCCGTCGCTCCCCGCCGGCAACATCCGCCGCCGCCAGGCTGCGCCTCCCGTCAACGCCGGCCAGTGCCTCGAGTGCCGCCTCCCCGCCATGGCCGCCTCCGCCGTCTGCCGCCTCTCCGGGGCCCCGCCTCGCCGTCCTTCGGCGCCCCGAGGCCGGCCGCCCCTCACCTCGCCGGCGACTCCCTCCGCCACCCCGCCTCGGCTCCGCCGCCCGGCGCCGCCCCCGGCCTCCTCTGCTCCTCCCCGAGCCTCTCCGGCCATCTCCTCCCCGACTCCGGCGAGTTCTCCGGCGAGCCTCGAGCTCCGCGCCCCGATCTGGATCTGGGAGATAAGGTTGACCCCGATATTTTCGTCTGTCCCCCGAAATATTTTGCATTATCATGCCATGTTCATCGCATCATAACTTGCTGCACACTGCTCCGTTTCGTGCGTGTAATATATCAAATTGTTCGCCGCGACGAGTACTTCATTTCATTCCATTGCATCATTTTCTTTTGAGCTCATCTTGAAGCCCGAAATGCTGTTGGAAGAGTGCATGTTGATGTTAATCTGCTGGAACTGTTATAACATGCTCATTTGTCATTTTTGCCATGTTTGATGTGTGCATCCTATGCGCATGAGCTCTACATGTGTTTTTATCTATGCCATGCCATCTTCAAAATGGTGCCATCCATGCATTTTTGTGACTTGTGTAGTGAGTGCATCAAGCTTGTTAAGTGGGGTACTTGTTGTTGCTGTTTTCCTGACAAATTCTGTTATATTTTGTTGCTATGTAAACCTGCTGCTACTAGTCATTCTATGCATATTCTGGAGATGTTCACTAAGGATGTTTTGTTACACATGTCATGCTCTATCCATTCATGCCCCTGGTTGCATTTATAGCCTACTGTAGCTTGTTGTAATCTTGCTCTCAAACTTGCTAAATAATGTTGCTATCAGCCTGTTAACATGAAGTTCAGTTTTGTCCATGTGCTTTTCTAGTGATCCATGCACCCTATGAACTTGATCTTGCCATGCTTAGCTTCATAAACATGTCTTCTTACTATTAATTGCCTTGACATGCCATGTATTGCTCTGTGGTGAGTGGTTCAAGCTCACCAACATGCCTACTTATTGTTGTTCCTGGCATGTATGAATCTGTCTTATAACTTGCCATGTTTACATGGGTGCCATCATATCTTCTGATCCTTTTTGGCTCATGGTCTGTAAGGGACTTTTGTTCTATACTATTAGTAGATTAATGCCATGCCTTTGTTTGTCATGATAAGTTCCTGTAACATGTTGTTTGATAGCTCTAAACATTGCAACCTGATGTTATTTCTGCTAAGTCTGAAACTGTTATTATTTGCAATCTTCCCATGTCCTTTTAAGCATGTTCTAGTTGTTTCTGGAGATAGCTCAGTGTTCATGTTTTGTCATGCTTTACCTGTACTTCATGCTCATGCCTTTTGTTATTATGTTGAGATGCTGTAGCTTCTTGGTTTGATGCTTGCAATATGCCTAGTTGCTGTTTTGGACAGATTGTTATGTCTTGTATAGAGTGTATGTGTTGAACCGTTGCTCCGTTTTGAGTGTGCTCTATATGAAACTTGCTTAGAATTGCATGTAGCTTCATATTATCATGTTGCATCCTTGTTTTGAGGTGTTTGCTTGATGTTTGTATGCATTTTGCATCAATGCCATGTTTAACTTGTTTTGCTCATATCTTCTAGGCCGTAGCTCCGAACTAAATGAACTTTATATGTAACTTGACTAGAATCTCGTGTAGATCATATTGGTGCATCTTAACTTGCTGTTTAACAACTTGAACATAACGTTTATTCAGTTCTGGACCAATTTCGAAATTTGCACATGAGGACTTACCGGAATTGTTATATGTTGTTTCCGGCCTCATTTAAACTTGCCTTGATGTGTTGTTCTTGTTTGCATCATCTCTTGCCATGAGTAGCCTCATCTAGCTTTCTCATGCATCATGCTTGTTGTGCATCATGTCTTGTCATGTGTGGTGTGTTTACCATGTTGTGTGTTTCTTCTCGATAGTTCCTGTTTCGTTGCGATCGTGAGGATTCGTTCGTCTACGTGTGGTTCGTCTTCGTGGCTTCATCTTCTTCATGGACTCGTTCTTCTTCCTTGCGGGATTTCAGGCAAGATGACCGCTACCCTGGATCTCACCACTATCATTGCTATGGTAGTTGCTTCGTTCTATCGCTATGCTGCGCTTCCTTTAACTTGTTCTTCAAGCCTCCCAAATTGCCATGAACCTCTAACCTTTGACACCCTTCCTAGCAAACCGTTGTTTGGCTATGTTACCACTTTGCTCAGCCCCTCTTAAAGCGTTGTTAGTTGCAGGTGAAGTTGAAGATTGCTCCATGGTGGACAGGGTTTATGTTGGGATATCACAATATCTCTTATTTAATTAACCCATCTATATATTTGGTAAAGGGTGGAAGGCTCGGCCTTATGCCTGGTGTTTTGTTCCACTCTTGCCGCCCTAGTTTCCGTCATACCAGTGTTATGTTCCCGGATTTTGCGTTCCTAACGCGGTCGGGTGATTTATGGGACCCCCTTGACAGTTCGCTTTGAATAAAACTCCTCCAGCAAGGCCCAACCTTGGTTTTACCATTTGCCTCACCACCACCTACCTTTTCCCTTGGGAGTAATTAACCCAAGGGTCATCTTTATTTTAGCCCCCCCCCCCCCGGGCCAGTGCTTGTCTAAGTGTTGGTCCGAACCGAGCAACCTGCGGGGCCACCTCGGGGAAACTCGACGTCTGGTTTTACTCGTAGCTTGACTTATCCGTTGTTGCCCTGAGAACGAGATATGTGCAGCTCCTATCGGGATTGTCGGCGCATCGGGCGGCTTTGCTGGTCTTGTTTTACCATTGTCGAAATGTCTTGTAAACCGGGATTCCGAGACTGATCAGGTCTTCCTGGGAGAAGGAATATCCTTCGTTGATCGCGAGAGCTTATCATGGGCTAAGTTGGGACATCCCTGCAGGGTATAGACTTTCGAGAGCCGTGCCCGCGGTTATGTGGTAGATGGGAATTTGTTAATGTCCGGTTGTAGATAACTTGACACCAGATCCAAATTAAAATGCATCAACCGCGTGTGTAGCCGTGATGGTCTCTTCTCGGCGGAGTCCGGGAAGTGAACACGGTCTTTGGGTTATGTTTGACGTAAGTAGGAGTTCAGGATCACCTCTTGATCATTACTAGTTGACGACCGTTCCTTTGTTTCTCTTCTCGCTCTTATTTGCGTATGTTAGCCACCATATATGCTTAATCGCTGCTGCAACCTCACCACTTTACCCCTTCCTTTCCCATTAAGCTTTGCTAGTCTTGATACCCATGGTAATGGGATTGCTGAGTCCTCATGGCTCACAGATTACTACAACAATAGTTGCAGGTACAGGTTATGCGATGATCATGATGCGAGAGCGATGTTTGCTTGTTTTGGAGTTCTTCTTCTGCTTCTTATTCGATCAGGGGATAGGTTCCAGGTCGGCAGCCTGGGCTAGCAGGGTGGATGTCGTTTGAGTTTTTGTTTGTGTTTCATCCGTAGTCGGATGGTGTTCTTATGTAAGATGATGTTGTAATCGTGTGGCATTGTATGCCTTATGTATGTATCCCCATCTATTACGTAATGTTGATGTAATGATATCCACCTTGCAAAAGCATTTCAATATGCGGGTCTATCCTTGGTGGGACCTTCAAGTTCCTCTTGGATAGGGTCGCATATTGGGCGTGACACAGAGGCTCTTTGCTAATTGGAGCATCAAGCACCGGCTGGGTGGAGAGTAGAGCTTTTAGCTCGGCAAACGCTGCATCAGCTTCTGGAGTCCACTCGAACTTGTCTGCCTTCTTCATCAGTCAGTAATGAGGCAATGCCTTTTCACCGAGGCGAGAGATGAATCGACTTAATGCGGCCAAGCATCCAGTAAGCTTCTGGACATCGTGCACCCGCACAGGGCGTTTCATTCGGAGTATAGTGCCAACTTTTTCTGGGTTAGCGTCGATTCCTCGTTCGGAAACGAGAAAACCGAGTAACTTTCCACCGGGAACTCCGAATGTGCACTTCCATGTACACAAATGTTTCAGCAAGGTCAGTCAACAGGTCGGAACCTTTTCGTGACTTGACCACAATATCATCCATGTATGCTTCCATGTTCCGACTGATTTGAGTGAGTAAACACTTCTGAATCATCCTCATCAACGTGGCTCCGGCATTCTTGAGGCCGAATGGCATGGTGACATAGCAGAAGCACCCGAATAGAGTGATGAAAGCTGTTTTGATCTCATCGGGTCCATACAGATGGATCTGATGGTATCCGGAATAGGCGTCTAGAAAAGACAATCTCTCACATCCCGCAGTCGAGTCGACAATTTGGTCGATGCGAGGGAGAGGAAAATGATCTTTCGGGCAGGCCCGATTGATATGTTTGAAATCAATGCACATGTGAAGTGACTTGTCCTTCTTAGGGACCATGACGACATTGGCGATCCACTCGGAGTGGTATATCTCTCGGATAAACTCTGCCGCCAACAGTCGAGCCACCTCCTCGCCAATGTCCTTTCTCTTCTGGACGGCGGACCATCGAAGATGTTCTTTGACAGGTTTTGCTTTTGAGTCGACTCTAAGGCGATGCTCAGCTAGCCCCCTGGGAACACCCGGCATGTCAGTAGACTTCCATGCAAAGATGTCCCAGTTCTCACGGAGGAACTGGATGAGCGCTTCTTCCTATTTAGGGTCGAGTGTTGTGGAAATATGAGTCGGAGCAGCGTTGCGGTCGGTCGGGTGAATGTGAACGGGCTTCGTCTCACCAGACGACTGAAACGCTGATTCTGTGGCAGGCTTCTTGGCCTGCAACAAATCACCCGGATCTGCATTTTTCTTGTATTCCTCTAGCTCTACCACTGTTATCTGGGAATCAGCAATCTTCGAGCCTTTCTGAAAACACTCTTCTGCCTTCTTCCGATTGCCAGTGATAGTGATCACGCCCTTGGGGCCGAGCATCTTCAGTTTGAGGTACACGTAACATGGTCGAGCCATGAACCATGCGTAAGCTGGTCTCCCCAAAATAGCGTGGTAAGCTCTCTGAAAATCCACGACTTCAAATGTCAGTCTCTCTTTGCGGAAATGCTTCGAGTCGCCGAACACCACGTCTAGAGCTATTTGGCCGAGTGACTCAGCCTTCTTTCCAGGTATAACTCCATGAAAACTCATGTTGCTAGCGCTGAGTCTGGACATCGGAATGCCCATTCCTTTTAGCGTTTCTGCATACAATATGTTTAGTCCACTACCACCATCCATCAGCACCTTTGTCAGTCGAGTGCCTTCAACGACCGGGTCGACCACCAAAGCTTGCCTCCCAGGGGTGGCTATATGAATCGGGTGATCGGACTGGTCGAATGTAATGGGAGTTTGAGACCATCTCAGATAACTTGGTGTCGCTGGGGCGACCATATTTACCTCACGGTTGATAACCTTCAATCGTCTTTTGCTCTCCACATCAGGGTGGAATTAACATGAGGATATCCTCCATCACTGTCCTCCTTGTCCTCATCTTTGTCCGACTCCTTTTCCTTGTCCTTGGGCTGTTTTCCTTGGAACTGCTGGATCAAGAGCCGGCACTGGCGAGTGGTATGTTTCGGGTAGATGAAATTACCCTCTTCGTCTTTCTTCGTGTTGATGTGACACGGCATATCCATCACGTCATTTCCTTCTTTATCCTTCACCTTCTTGGGGTTCCAGGATCATTCGGGCTTCCCCTTGAATTTGCCCTGAGTCACGGCCAGAGCCTCTCCAGGAGCCGCTAGCTCGGCTTTTCGCTTCTGCTTCCGACTGGAATTTCCTTTTTCTGACTGACTCGGCTTGTACTTGCCACTCCGGAGTCGGTCTTCCTCTTCACCATTGGCGTACTTGGTGGCGATTTCCATCATTCGACTCAGGGTCATATCTCCGGTCCGACCAAATTTCAAACTCAACTCTCGGTTCTTAACACCATCCTTGAAGGCACAGACTGCCTGATGATCAGACACATTCTCCACTGTATGATGCAAAGTGATCCATCTCTGCATGTAACCTCTCAGGGTTTCATTCGACTTCTGTACGCAGACTTGCAGCTCTGTCAATCCAGCTGGTTGCTTGCAAGTTCCCTCGAATGTCCTGACGAACACTCGGGAAAGATCTTCCCAAGTGTAAATGCTGCTAGGAGCTAACTGATTCAACCATGCCCTGGCCGAACCTTCCAACATGAGCGGTAAGTGTTTCATGGCCACCTCATCATTACCGCCGCCTATCTGTACCGCCACTCGGTAGTCTTCAAGCCAGGTTTCAGGCTTGGACTCACCGGTGAACCTACTTACCCCAGTCGCCAACCGGAAATTGGGGGATATCACTGCGGCTCTGATGGCTCTACTAAAACATTCTGGACCTGAAACATGAACTCGACTGCTAGTGGGCGCATCTCTGTCATGGCTGCCTTGATGAGCTCTGTTCCAGTCGACCAGACCTTGCACGATGATGGATCTCGCGTCAAAGCCTGGTTCCCTGGGGTCGACCGGAACTCGCCGCCCAGCACTGCGCTGGTGCCTATCATCTTGCTGCCGATGAGCGTAAGACCCACCCCTTGGAGGAGGGGTGGGCACTCGACGCCGATCATCATAGTCGAATCGGTCATCATATTGGTCACGTCGACCCTCTCGTCCCTCACGCCGCGGAGGCGATCTTGGGCTATGAGCCGACTGAACTATATTCGCAGCGACGGATCGACTGTGAATCCTGTTGCGCGACTGAGACACAGCTGAATTCTGATCTCCTGCTGCTCAGAGCAAATCCCTGATCTGCATCATGCCTCTGCCAGCCTCCGACTGAGAGGGCTGAATTGACTCTGCTATACGGGCTGCAGCTGCTAGATTTTGAATCGGGGTTCAATATACCTGAGTAGGTTGCGGAAAGAGTAGACGTCGACTGGAGTCGGGTACTCGTTGCCGCGCATGTTCGTCGTGTGCTCACTGGAGGTTCTCCAGTCGGGTACGTTCAGCCAAGTTGGCCAAACGCGCCTCCTCCAAAGCGCGAGCCTCGGGAGTTTCTCCTGCGATGGGAGTATGCAGGGCATCCATGTTCCGGCGACGAAGATCTTCCCTCTGCAGGGAAGTGAGCGGCTCGGGCTGATATTCCTCGTGGGCCTGCGCGGGGTCGCCTCCGCCGTCTATCCCATCGATGCGGGGGAAGCCAGGGGGGCTACGAGGCCCATTGACCATCAGAACCTCCGCCGCCGGATCACTGCTGTCGCACTCGGACGCAGTCTCTATGGAGCCAGTCGACAGATCGAACAGGCCGTAGAGAGATTCGTCGGGCTCGATTGCCGCAACTTGGGTGGTGGCCGATTGGCGAGCCACTGCGTGTCTCACCCACCGCTGAAGCCTCGACCGACCAGAGCGCTTGCGCTGGCGGGAGACAAGGAGGGAGGACGACACAGGAGTCGACCGATACGGGGTCGACGGTTGCCGCAGCAGAACACCGCGGACACACGCCCGAAAATGCATCGCACCGTGGACGGGGAGCGCGTCGATGTCGAGTGGAGCCTCCTGGAGCCAAGCAGAGTCGTCGACGATGAAAGTGAGCGCGCCGAGACGGATCTCGCGGCCCTCGACCAGAACTCCGCCAGAAACCATGATGAAGGCAATCGGAACAATTGCAACTTCTCCAAAAATCGCTAAGGCACCTGCCCCACGGTGGGTGCCAACTGTCGTGGTTCTAAGACTGACAGTAGAATGGGGGGTAGGTATGGAGAGGCAAGATCCTAGCTATGGAGCAGTTGTACAGACAAGGGATTTACGAGTTCAGGCCCTTCTCGGAGGAAGTAACAGCCCTATGTCTCGGAGCCCGGAGGCGGTCGACTGGATTATGTGTGCGTAGGTTACAGGGGTGCGAACCCTTTACACTGAGGAGGGGGGTGGCTTATATAGTGTCTGCCAGACCCCCTCCGGCCCTCAGTTATGTAGGGTTTAAAGTACATAAAGGATGGGCGTTACTGGTAACGTCCTACATAAAGTGTCATCATGGCCATAAAGACTACTTAATTACAGACCGTTTGGTTGCAGAGTGGCTCTTGATCTCTTAGTGGTCGAGTGAGTCTTCATGGTCGACTGTATTCGAGTCCGTCGAGTGGAATCTTTCTTGGTCGACTGGAAGGCAGCTTCTTCTAAAGATGTCCTTGGGGAGGGTACCTTGGACAGGTTCATGACCCTACCCTAGGTACATGACTTCATCACATATGGCACCCCAAGATATTCAAGAATAGCAAAAAGCCTAAGCTTGGGGATGCCCCTGGAAGGCATCCCCTCTTTTGTCTTCATTCATTGGTAACTTTACTTGGAGCTATATTTTTATTCGCCACATGATATGTGTTTTGCTTGGAGCGTCGTGTATGATATTAGTATTTGATTTTTAGTTTTCCACAATCATCCTTGTTGTACACACCTTTTGGGAGAATCCCACTTGATTGGAATTTATTAGAATACTCTATGTGCTTCACTTATATCTTTTGAGCTAGATAGTTTCTGCTCTAGTGCTTCACTTATATCTTTTAGAGCACGGTGGTGGTTTAATTTTGTAGAAATTGCTAGTCTCTCATGCTTCAATTATATTATTTTGAGAGTATCTTAGAACATCATGGTATTTGCTATCACTAGTAGAAAAAGGGTCAAACATGAAGCCCAATAGTACCGGTTTGAATTTCAGCCGGCACTAATGTGTACAATAGCACCGGTTCGTGGCAGCGATCAATAGCACCGGTTCGTGGCGAACCTTTAGTACCGGTTCATGCCACGAACCGGTACTAAAGGGGATGTGTCAGCCTGCGATCAGGCTATGGCCCCACCATCACCATTTAGTGCCGGTTCGTACCACGAACCGGTACTAATGAGGTTATGGCAAGCTGTTTTTAGTCCCACCTCGCTCCCCTAACAAGCCTTTTACAACCTTAAATATGTTATTTCTCAAACTATCACAAGCACTTGGTCTTCATTGAACTCTATGTGTAGAATTTGTGGCCGCAATATGAGTCTTCATCGGTTTATAAATCGTTGATGAGTCATATTGACAATTCAGATTGTACACACAAAGATCATTGATGATCAAAGTATTTTTGATGTTATAAGATCATATTGACAGTTTAGACTCTAAAGAAATATAAGATCATGATGTAAGTGCTCTTATATTTTTTGCGTTCAGTATGCACCATTCAAAGCGACGCCATCAACTTTCAACCATTTCTGCCTTCATTTGCTATTTTTCATGCATTCAATGATTTGTTTTGAGAACTAAATGACCTGGAAATTGAAAAGCACTACAAATGAACTCTGGAAAAGTTGAAACTTGGCATGGTATCATCATTTCACCCACATAGATTGTTAAAAAAAGTAGAGAGGGTTACGGCAAAAACTGGATGCACTTCATTTACAAACTGGACAATCTCTTTCGAAGTATTCAGGTTTCTGACGAAATTAAACTCATCTGTTACAAAGGCATTTCATTTTTTTAAACTTATTACAACTCCAGACTTTTTGTGCATTCAGTATGCATCATTCAAAGCGACGCAATCAACTTTCAACCATTTCTGCCTTCATTTGCTATTTTTCATGCATTCAATGATTTGTTTTGAGAACTAAATGACCTGGAAATTGAAAAGCACTACAAATGAACTCTAAAAAAGTTGAAACTTGGCATGGTATCATCATTTCACCCACATAGATTGTTCAAAAAAGTAGAGAGGATTATGGCAAAAATTGGATGCACTTTGTTTACAAACAGGACAATCTCTTTCGAAGTATTCAGGTTTCTGACGAAATTAAACTCATCTGTTACAAAGGCATTTCATTTTTTAAACTTATTACAACTCCAGACTTTTTGTGCATTCAGTATGCACCATTCAAAGCGACGCCATCAACTTTCAACCATTTCTGCCTTCATTTGCTATTTTTCATGCATTCAATGATTTGTTTTGAGAACTAAATGACCTGGAAATTGAAAAGCACTACAAATGAACTCTGAAAAAGTTGAAACTTGGCATGGTATCATCATTTCACCCACATAGATTGTTCAAAAAAGTAGAGAGGGTTACGGCAAAAACTGGATGCACTTCGTTTACAAACTGGACAATCTCTTTCGAAGTATTCAGGTTTCTGACGAAATTAAACTCATCTGTTACAAAGGCATTTCATTTACTTAAACTTATTACAACTCCAGACTTTTTGTGCATTCAGTATGCACCATTCAAAGCGACGCCATCAACTTTCAACCATTTCTGCCTTCATTTGCTATTTTTCATGCATTCAATGATTTGTTTTGAGAACTAAATGACCTGGAAATTGAAAAGCACTACAAATAAACTCTGAAAAAGTTGAAACTTGGCATGGTATCATCATTTCACCCACATAGATTGTTCAAAAAAGTAGAGAGGGTTACGGCAAAAACTGGATGCACTTCGTTTACAAACTGGACAATCTCTTTCGAAGTATTCAGGTTTCTGACGAAATTAAACTCATTTGTTACAAAGGAAACTAAATACGGCAAAAGCCTACTCAGAAATAAATAGAAGAAAAAAATAAAGCAGAAAATAAATAACTATATAAAAAATAACTCAAAAATAAATAGAAGAAAATAAATAATGCAAAAAAGAAAAAAATATATATAAAGCAAAAATATTCACAAAGAAATTAAATACGGCAAAAAACTACTCGGAAATAAATAGAAGAAAAAAATAAAGCAGAAAATTAATAACTATAGAAAAAAATTACTCAAAAATAAATAGAAGAAAATAAATAATGCAGAAAAGAAAAAAATTTAAAAAAATGTTGGGGCGCTGCCCGGTGGGCCTGCCAGACCTAGGGTGTGCAAATCCAGGCCCACAAGGGCCAGCAGGCTCACAGGGCAGCGCGCCCTAGTTAGGCCCACTGTTCAAGAAATCTTCCGATTCACCGATTAATCTTCCGATTTATCGCTAATCAGGGGGTGACCGATAAGATTATGTCTTATCTTTGACGTTTATCTTCTGGACCGACTTATCATTCTGACAAGCGATTTATCGGGAATCTACGATAAATTAGACCTATTCATAGCACGATGTTTGCAAAAACTATGTTTATTTATGTTTTGTGGACATTGCTACGAAATATGTACTATTGTCCTATTTTGTTTGCCATTATACGAGGATTCAAACACTAGAAATCAAGGTAACATTATGTCAAATATTGTTTTGGTCTTGAATATAGCGTATTTTAGTGTTGGGAACCTGATATTTGCAAAAAAATATCCGATTAATAGTCGACCGATAAAGTCGATTAATCGGCCGATTTCTGATTAATCTCTAATCTCTAACTGACCGAAACGATAACGATAAGCGATATCCTCAACATTGGTTAGGCCCAGAAGCCTGCTATATAGAGGAGTTCGAAAGGGCAGCCGCGGCTGGGTTTATAAACCAGTGCGGCTGCCCTTCGCTCGGCGAGGTGGGACTAAACATAGCGCACCGCGGGTGGCAGCGCACGGCCATTAGTACCGGTTGGTGGCTCCAACCGGTACTAAAGGGGGGGCCTTTAGTACCGGTTGGTGCCACGACCCGGTACTAAAGGGGGTGCATTTCCCACCGCTTGGGCTGGCCAAAATTGGCCTTTAGTACCGGTTGGTGGCTCCAACCGGTACTAAAGGCTCCCCCTATATATATGACACTTACGAAAAATCAGTTATCGTCGCTACTTCGTTCCACTTCTCGCGCGAGAGAGTCTCGATCTCGACGACACCGCCCCTGCCGCGCCGCCGTGCCGTCGCCCTCGCCGCCCCGGCCCCGCCGCCCGTCGTCGTCGTCGCCGCGCGCCCCCGCCGCCCGTCGTCGTCGCCGCGCGCCCCGGCCCGCCGCCCGTCTCGTCGCCATATCGCCGCCGCCGGCCCGTCTCGTCGTCGTCCCCGGCCGCCGCCGCCCGTCTCGTCGCCGTCCCCGGCCCCCGCCGCCCGTCGTCGCTGCCCCGCGCCACCCGTACGCGCCCGGCGGCCCACTCCATATATATATATGTACACACGCATACACACATACACACACACACACTACACACACAGACACACACACACTACACACACACAGACACACACACACACACACACACGCATACACACACACTACACACACACGCATACACACACACATACACACAGACACGTACACACAAACACACACACACACACACACTAACGTACACACACACACATACACACACACACGTATATACACACACACACATATTTTTTTACTTATTTTCTATTTTCTATATATAATGTTTAGATGAATTAGAACTATCTAGTTTATTTTTAGAATGTTAGAAATGTTATCATCGATGAATTAGAAATATGTTAATGTTTAGTTTGAACTAGTGAATTAATATATAGAACGAACTAGTTTATTTTTAGTAAATGCTTAGTTGAACTAATTGAATTAATATATATAACTAGTTTATTTTTAGTAAATGCTTAGTTGAACTAGTTGAATTAATATATATAACTAGTTTGTTTTTAGTAAATGCTTAGTTGAACTAGTTGAATTAATATAATAACTTGTTTATTTTTAGTAAATATAATGCTTAGTTGAACTAGTTGAATTAATATATAGAACTAGTTTATTTTTAGAAGATGCTTAGTTGAACTTGTTGAATTAATATATAGAACTAGTTTATTTTTAGTAAATGCTTAATTAGTTGAACTAGTTGAATTAATATAACTAGTTTATTTTTAGTAAATGCTTAGTTGAACTAGTTGAATTAATAGATTTTTCTGTTAATAGATTTTTTTGGTGATATTATTATTGAATATGCATGTTTGGTGATATTATTGTTAATAGATTTTTTTTGGTGATATTTAGATTGTGTAATTAATTTTGTTCATAGAATTTTAATGATTTTTTTGTTCATAGTATTTAGAAAAAGGAAAAAAAGAAGAAGTAGTTTATATATAGTTAAACTAGCTAGTTGATTTAATAAACTAATTTATTTTACTATATATAGAAGTAGTTTGTTTTTAGTAAGTACTACTTATTTATTTATAGTAAGTGCTTAGTAGTTGAACTAGATAGTTGACTTAATTAATAAAACTAAATTATGAACATAGGCCGGAAATGTCGTACTCATCGGACGACGAAAACCGCCCGAGGGAGTGCGACTGGTGCCACGACGATCGAGGTATCTGCGACAGGTTCATTGAGCTGGACGAAGATCGGCGCTTCAGCATTAAGCTCGAGGAGACCTGCGATGTTCATACGGTACGCAATGACGACAATAGTTTTTTTCGTAATTAAGCACGACTTCAACTATTTTAACGTATATTTTTCATCTTTTCCAATTCGACTAGCTTATCCCATGCTTTGCAAGACGCTATGTCTTGGAGAGGATGGGTTTTGAAGACCATGAAAATTTCAAAACCAAAAAAATTATCCTAAGTACCGAACATGGTGTGGATTTTCAAGTAAAGCTGTACAATGCTCAGGGTGCAACCCATTTTGGTTGCAAAAATTGGGATGCATTTTGCAAGATGTATGGTCTTGATGAGGGTATGCTTGTCACCATGGATCTTGGTGATCCTACAATCGAGCAAGAGACACCTTCGATTTGGGTCCTTGTGGATACACCTCCAGTTCTTCCCTCATGTGAGCTAAACATAGTTATTAAGTAATTTATATTGTTTATTTCAAAATATAACATTGACAACTTATCTCCATTGACAGCTTATTTTCATTTTTCAAAGAATGTGCGGAAGATGGTAGACAGAATGTACTACACCGAAGGCTCCGAATTAACTTATCAGGAGAAAAATCATCTAGTCGGATTTTGTACTGATCTTGAGAATTACAATATCTACAATCAAACTACCCAACATTATGGTCAATACGTGCCACTAGTGCACATGTTGAACTACGGTAACTACCATGGAGATACCCTGGTAAGATTATTTTTTACTATTACAACATCCGTGCATCTTTTTGCACACTTCTAAAACTAGTACATCATTGCTAACTACGAAGTTATTACTATGTTTTTCAACAGATAATCCCGAATGATTGTGTGCCTCATCTGATGTATACGCGTGGTAGCCTTCATGTTTTGAACATACGACCAGGTCGTCCTACGAATCTCAACTGTCCATACCGGGTTTCTAAAAGAAGTGGAGACATAACAATCAAAGAATGGAAAAAATGTATGGACAGTCGTAAGGAGCTTCTTGGAAGCAATAAGCAGTGAAGGGCAAGAATTGGAGACAGGATGATCGCCATTCTTCATAATGGAGAGTCAGGGTCTATATTGTTTTATGCTATTTTACCTTAAGGGTGTTTAGGTCCTACCTGATACTGATGATCATGTGCTAAGAACAATTATGTAGTGTTGGGTTCGATGACTATATATGAGGATGATGATCGTATGACTTATTATTAATAACGAGTAGAAGTTGTATGATGATGCATGATTAGTAGGAATTGTTATTATATATATATGATGATGTAATGATGCAAAGCATGCATGAGCATGTTATATCTGCGGGTGCAATGAACATAGCAACAGCGTTGATAAACAAAGCATGCATGATGTATGATGCATAACGTGTACAATGTGTAGTATCGTAAAATACCAGCAAACGAAAAAGAATTAAAATGGAAACACAAAATTAAATGAAAAAGAAATCATAAAACTAAAAACCCACCAAACCTTATAGTACCGGTTGGTGTTACCAACCGGTACTAAAGGGCTCCAGGCCCCCGGAGCTGGCTCGTGCCACGTGGTTGCCCTTTAGCACCGGTTCGTGCTGAACCGGTACTAAAGGGGGGGCCTTTAGTGACCACAATTTAGTGTCGGTTATGTAACCGGCACTAAAGGGCCTTACGAACCGGTGCTATTGCCCGGTTCTGCACTAGTGTATGGTTATAAAATTGGTCCTAGAATGGTAGGCATCCAAGTTGGGTATAATAAAAACTATCATAGGAAGTGAATTGGATGCTATGATCAATTTGATACATGATAATTGTTTTGAAATATGGAGGTAGTGATATTAAATTCATGCTAGTTGGGTGATTATGAATTTAACGAATGCTTGTGTTGAAGTTAGCAAGTCCCGTAGCATGCATGTATGGTTAAAGTTGTGTAAAAAATTTGAAACATGAGGTGTCCTTGGATTGTGCATCCTTATGAGTGGTGGTCGGGGACGAGCAATGGTCTTTTCCTACCAATCTATCCCTCTAGGAGCATGCGCATAGTGCTTGGTTTTTGATGACTTCTAGATTTTTGCAATAAGTATATGAGTTCTTTTGGCTAATGTTAATCCATGGATTATACGCACTTTTACCTTTCCATCATTGCTAACCTCTTCGGTACCGTGCATTGCCCTTTCTCACCTTGAGAGTTGGTGCAAACTTCGTCGGTGCATCCAAACCCCGTGATATGATACACTCTATCACACATAAACCTCCTTATATCTTCCTCAAAACAGCCACCATACCTACCTATTATGGCATTTTCATAGCCATTCCGAGATATATTGCCATGCAACTTTCCACCGTTCCGTTTATCATCATGACACGCATTACTATTGTCATATTTCCATTGCATGATCATGTAGTTGACATCGTATTTGTGGCAAGGCCACTTTGCATAATTTTTCATACATGTCACTTTTGATTCATTGCCCATACCGGTACACCGCCGGAGGAATTCATATAGAGTCATATCTTGTTCTAGTTTTGAGTTGTAATTCATGTGTTGTAAATCAATAAAAGGGTGATGATCATCATTATTAGAGAATTGTCCCCAAAAAGAAAAAAAGAAAGGCCAAAAAGAAAAAAAAAGGCCAAAGATAAAAAAAGAAAAGAAAAAAGAAGAAAGGCCAAAAAAAGAAAGGCCCAAATAAAAGGGGGCAATGTTACTATCTCTTTTCCACACTTGTGATTCAAAGTAGCACCATGTTCTTCATATAGCGAGTCTCATATGTTGTCACTTTCATATACTAGTGGGAATTTTTCATTATAGAACTTGGCTTGTATATTCCTACGATGGGCTTCCTCAAAATGCCCTAGGTCTTCGTGAACAAGCAAGTTGGATGCACACCACTAGTTTCCTTTTGTTGAGCTTTCATATATTTATAGCTCTAATGCATCCGTTGCATGGCAATCCCTACTCCTCATGTTGACATCAATTCACTACAAGAAATATGTCAACTAATGACCTTCTGTCAGTGACCCTGGAAGAATTTGTCATAGATCTATGACCATTTGAGACCAATTGGTCAAAAGTTGTTCGGGGGGTTCCAAACCCTAAACCATTGCGACCATTTTGGTTAGAAAGGTCATAATTTCCTTACACGAAATGGTCATAAAGCAAACATCGCTGGTTCGCTGCCTTATTTCTAGTTGTTAACGACCAATATAGATGGTCATAGCGTTGTAAATTATGGTGGGTTGTGATGACTAGGCGTCATCTCATCAGTTTTGCCTATGTGTCATGTGCATGTGTCAATTTTTGCCCTAGGTTGTGAAGCAACCTATATTTCTGTTATTCCAAAAGTTCCCAAAATATTCTCATAAATTGTTTGGATTATATCTTCATCAAATATGTCAAAAACCTTCCTTGCCTAGTTAAAAAATAATTCAACAATATTCATTTTCCTATTCTGTTCAAAACAGCACTTTTTGAAGGAAGTATTATTTATATATTCTATATTTCCCTAAAAATTTGTGAAGACATTCTTCTTAGTATATGATCATCCTCAGCCAAAACTCACGCCCATTGGCCATGTGCATTTCCCGTACTGCTAATCAAACACTTGGCTGCTAATTCATGTTTGAGCATAGTTCGGTCTCCTCATGAGAATTTTATGTTATAATTTTCTTCCTAGCACCTACCTGGGGAGTGCCCAACCCACTAGACATTCCTAGTCCACCCAGAACCCATGGCAACACCACGGTCAAGCGGTGACCACGCGACGGGCATGTGAGCTTACGCACTCTACAGTTGGGGCCCTCGGCCACCGTCCAAACCACAATGTATCGCCACAAAACCATGTATTTCTGATTAAATAGGTACTTATGTACCTAAAAATGATTTTTGGAAAAAATAAAGAGCAAACTATGAGGCAACTGCAGTTCAAATTTGACCCGCTTCCTCCTGAATCGGCGGGAATTTGTCTTTTTCACCAGAGGTGGATCAAAACTTTTGACACCCAACCATTTTGTCAATTGTGCATTATATATGGCCTAGTATTTTATAAAATTGATTAGGTCCAAATTTCCAACAAATATATGGTAGGTCCTTCACAAAAAAACTAATTTTGGGCACTCGAAAAAATGGAAAATGAATTTTTCATCCAAAGAAAATGAAAACTTCCTTGGCAACATTGTTTGTCATTCCAAGATGCACCCTTATGCACGATATGAGGTCATTTGAACAAACTATGCCATGAATGTGGCCATAAGATTGATCATTTGGCTTGAAAGCCATGAATCTTCACGCATGATAGCTCATTTCTGAGAACACTTTTTTAAAATAATTACCATATTACAAGTTTATTATTTTTTCTGGAAACTTGGTCACACATAATAACACAATGTGGAGGTTTTCCAATTTTTTGATTTTTTTTTTAATTTTTTATGCCCGTTTCAAAATGCGGTCAAAACAGCGGGAATGACCGTTCCTAGCTAGTGGTTGAATCTTGGAATTTTATTGGTGTTTCTCTGATTAAATAGATACTTATGTACCTATAAATGATTTTTGGAAAAAATAAAGAGCAAACTACGAGGAAGCTACAGTTCAAATTTGACCCGCTTCCTACTAAATCGGCGGGAATTTGTCTTTTTCATGAGAGGTGGATCAAAACTTTTTAAACCCAAAAATTTGGTCAATTGTGAATTAAATATGTCCTAATATTTTAGAAAATTTATTTGGTACAATTTTGCAACAAATATATGGTGGGTCCTTCACAAAAAAACCTCATTTCGGGCACTCGAAAAATGGAAAATGAATTTTCTGTGCAAAGAAAATGAAAACTCCTTAGGCAACATTGTTTGGAATTCCAAGATGCACCCTTGTGCACAATATGAGATCATTTGAACAAACTATGCCATGAATGTGGCCATAAGATTGATCATTTGGCTTGAAAGCCATGAATCTTCACGCTTGATAGCTCATTTCTGAGAACACTTTTTTAAAATAACTGCCGTATTACAAGTTTATAATTTTTGCTGCTAACTTGGCCACATATTATGAAACAATGCGAAGGTTTTCCAATTTTTTGATTTTTTTTGAATTTTTTATGCCCGTTTCAAAATGCGGTCAAAACGGCGGGAATGACCGTTCCTAGCTAGTGGTTGAATCTTGGAAATTTTTTGGTGTTTCTTTGATTAAATAGATACTTATGTACTTAGAAATGATTTTTGGAAAAAATAAAGTGCAAACTACCAGGTAGCTACAGTTCAAAATTTGACCCGCTTCCTACTAAATCGGCGGGAATTTGTCTTTTTCACGAGAGGTGGATCAAAAATTTTTACACCCAACCATTTGGTCAATTGTGAATTAAATATGTCCTAGTATTTTAAAAAATTGATTCGGTACAATTTTGCAACAAATATATGGTAGGTCATTCACAAAAAAACCTCATTTCGGGCACTCGAAAAATGGAAAATGAATTTTCCGTGCAAAGGAAACGAAAACTCCCTTAGGCAACATTGTTTCGAATTCCAAGATGCACCCTTGTGCACAATATGAGATCATTTGAACAAACTATGCCATGAATGTGGCCATAAGATTGATCATTTGGCTTGAAAGCCATGAATCTTCACGCATGATAGCTCATTTCTGAGAACACTTTTTAAAATAATTTCTGTATTACAAGTTTATAATTTTTTTTGCTAACTTGGCCACATACGATGAAATAATGCGAAGGTTTTCCAATTTTTTGATTTTTTTTTGAATTTTTTATGCCTGTTTCAAATTGCAGTCAAAACGGCAGGAATGACCGTTCCTAGCTAGTGGTTGAATCTTGGAATTTTTTTGGTGTTTATCTGATTAAATAGATACTTATGTACTTAGAAATGATTTTTGGAAAAAATGAAGAGCAAACTACGAGGTAGCTACAGTTCAAATTTGACCCGTTTCCTACTAAATCGGCGGGAATTTGTCTTTTCACGAGAGGTGGATCAAAACTTTTTACATCCAACCATTTGGTCAATTGTGCATTAAATATGTCCTAGTATTTTAGAAAATTGGTGTGGTCCAATTTTGCAACAAATATATGGTAGGTCCTTCACAAAAAAACTCATTTTGGGCATTCAAAAATGAAAAAAAAATTGTAAAAAAAAATGAAAACTTTCTTTGGCAACATTGTTTGGCATTCCAAAATGCACCCTTGTGCACAATATGTGATCATTTGAAACAAAAGATTTGGTAGGTTCTTCAAAAGAAAACCATTTTGGGCATTCGAAAAATAGAAAATGGCTTTTTTGTAATGGAAATGAAAACTCCCCAGATCAACACCATTTGTCATTCCAAGATACACACATGTGCACAATATTCATTCATTTTAACAAACTATTAATGGTTAATATGTTGAACATTTGCCCTAAGTAAGAGGGTAAAAAACTATAAGAGAAACAAAAGGGAAAAACAAAATTACATAAGCTTAATTCAGATTGGTGGAATCCGTTGTGGCATGGATCGATGACATGAGAAACATCCGTCCATCCATCCGTCCGTCCATCCAACCCACCGCAGCAAACCCCACTCTCTCTCTCTCTCATGCGTGAACCCCACCCAACCCCTCATGCCCTCCTCTCTCTCTCGGGAACCCTAGCGCTCCTCTCTCTCTCGGGAACCCTAGCGCTCCACTCCTCCCCTGCCGCCGCCACCTCTGGCTCCCGATCCTCGCGACCTCAGGCGGGAATCGAAGACCCCTATCCAGCAAGATCCGGCGTGCGCGGCGAGATCCAACTCTCTCTCACACACGAGAAGGAAAATCCCCCGCCCCATTCCCACGACTCATCTGCCTCTCCCTCGATCCCCTTCCTTCCCGAGGACGCACGCGCCGCCGCTTCCCCGATCCCCTTCTCCCGTCGCCCTCCCACATCGCGCCGCCATCCACCTCGTCGCCTGCCAGATGTATATTTTTATCTGGACGGGATTTCCTCCTCCTCCTCCTCCTCCTTCTCCTCCTATTCCCCTCATCAGATCCATCCATACATCCGTTTTTCCATCTAATCCAACCGACACCATCGCATCCCCTTCTCGCTCACAGGGTTGCAGGATATTCGATCCGGTCCGGGTCCATGGCGTCCATGGCCGTGGCGGCGCTCGCGGTGACGGACGAGCTGGCCATGCCGCTCCGCGCGGTGGGGGACCTGGCGGCGTCCACCGGCGTCTCGCGGGAGGAGGTCGTCGTCATCACGCAGTGCACCTTGCTCAGTAACACCCCCCCTCCTGAGCCCCTTCCCCCTGTCTCCCAAACCCAAGCCGTGATTTCGCTCGAGATGGATGTGTGGCAGCGACCCGGTTTTCCTTGGTCGGGTCCATTTGCTAATCGGCGTCCCTATCAATGGTTTCGTGTACCTGTCAGTTGGCTTGACAGGGTGCCATGCAAGTGGCGCTTAGATAAGTGCATCAATGCTCGAGGTTAGGGACTAAATTATGGTGATGGTGCGCGCGTCGTCTCCAGTTGCGAGGCGTGATGCGACGAGTTTGCTGGATAAGATGGTGGTATCCGGTCAACACAAGCTAGGCAGCAGCCTCTGGTGTTTTGATTGGTGGTATCCTATCATCTTTTTCGCGGACAGAGTAACTTAGTAGACTTGTGCATAAACGTGCCTGGCTAAGTTAGTAAACTTTTTTTGAGGAGGCTAAGTTAGTAAACTAGAGTATTTGCTGATCCAACAAAGAACATGTGTTTGCCAAAAAGAAAAGGAACATGTCATGCTTTTAGGCAAAATTTAGAAAACCCCACTGGCTGCCAAGCAGCTGGCATGTGGGGTCTGATGCCAATTCTTTGTGCTTGCACACTTGTGCATTGACATTTCATCTTGTTGTAACGAGTGAGAAATGCATGAGTGTCCGGGTTCCGGCAGTACCTACCCACTGCAGTTGGCAGTGCGCGTACGTATCCAGCAAATATGGTAAATCCGAGGGCACACTCCTCCTCAATCGGTGGCTTATGATCAAATTTGCGATTGACCATACATTATGAATTGCCCTGTTGCTCCTTCATGCTTAGACATGATGCGTTTAGACTTAAATTTCACTTATGATGTAATCTTTGCTAACTTAAAGTGCTACTCTGCCTGCAGATGCAAACAACACATCATACTTACTACTTCCTCGGTTCTCAAATATACCATGTTCTGATTTTTTATCTAAATTAGATGTATATTGACGTCTTTTAGTGTGTTTTGTTCACTCATTTCTAGCCGCTGTGTCACTTTAGGTGATCTTTTGAGCAGCTGAAATCTGGTGCTGCAAGTCCAGAGTCCTTCTTTCCGCCCTAGTTCCTTTTGTTCTATATCTCTTTTGTATGCGTGTTCATACAGTCCTGTGGGAAGCATAAGCCATGAAGTGTTGCCTTGATATCTGCTTTTCTTCTTAGTGTCGATATCACTTAATTCTGTAGTACTGAATACTTATAATACTGAGAAGGGGGCTGGCGTTATGGCGGCTATGTACGGCGACGACCACAAGTTCTCCAGTGAGTTGCCTCCATCTCCTACTCCTAGCTCCCTCTTTTCTGCTCCTATAGCAGTAGAAGGCTTTAAATGTGGTGCATGCATGAAGATCAATCCTGTTGACTGCGTGCCAATCATGTTTCTTGATCTTCTGTTAAGTCTGTTTATTTATAAATCCAACTTCCATGTTTTTTAGAGGCAAACCTGAAGACTGACCCCTAATGTTTCTGTGCAGGTAGTAACTCTGATAGGCCACTACACTTTCCAAATTCCAATGCTTGCGTGTTGGTCGTTCCCAAGTTTTCACTACCCTGAGTATGTACTCTACCGTACATTTCCAAAAATTCTTCCTCTCATTCACCTAATGCATACTTGTTCAATGTGTTTCCATGAAGTTATTAGATATACAATACTTTTCAAATACCCATACTGTAACTGACTGAAGAACTAGAAGCAAAAGACATACAGTACATCACTTTTCAAATGCTCAATATTGTAGCTGACACACTATAGAACTAGACGAATAACCTGGATTAGAAACACTCACTGGGTGCTTCCCTTGCCCCTGGCAATGTCAATGAATCACAGTGGTACTGTAGGCACCGAGAAAATTGTGGTATGTTATTTAATTTGTTTATTTATCTGTTGCAGTCTGTGCACTGTTGTGGTGAAACTCTAGTGTTTCTGCAACCCAAGGTGATCTCCATCTTTGAATTACCCATGTAGGATGTTGTATCATCGGAGTGATCATTTGGTATACATCCTGACATGTACTTATAAAATAATATGTTGCTTTACAAGATAATAGAATCCACTTGATTACATGCCTTGTATGTTGAATTAATATCTGCATACCATATCTGCGTGTGTTTTTTTGCAGGTTCATGAAGAGGGACAATCTGGTTTTGTGAAGGAAGGGGCCAGCCATGGAGAAGATCCCGCGGGCATCATATTGTCCATGGCAGCCTAGGAGCGGCACCACCTTAGGTTCGTCACTTGCTCCTCGCCTTCTATTCTCTTCTTCTTCTCTATCTCTGCATCTGATCCATCCATGCAAAAAATTTGCAGGTTGCTCTGATCTAGTTGTGTGAAGGGGAACAAGCAAGGCCAATCTACTGCTGCTGCTGTGCTCCCCTTGAGTGATCTGGTGAAGGACAAGTTGGTCCATAGGTCCTCCTCCCCTGCTATCTCTCTCTGCTGCATAGATAGGTTCAGTTTTCTTTTGTTCTCATTCTAGTCTAAGCATTTGCAGATTCCAGTAAGTGTCTATGTATGTGGATCAGAAGTCGGAACATTCTAGTTTCGCCTCATTCTAATATGTATTTGCCATGTGTGTGGTTATATACACTTGTTTATGTTGTGTCTATGTTGTTGTGATACCTGATAGCATTGTGTGGTGTATCAATTTGTTGTTAATGTAAATGTTCAGAAATCATGAAATTTCTGTCCATGGAGAATGCTTCATATGCAGTCTGAATTTTTTGTCAACTAATTTACTTTTAAGCCACTGTACAAATTTTCTGTTTCGGCGCGAGCCTTGTAATTGTATCTCTGTGGTTTCTAACATGATTGTTGTAGGCTACAAGATATATCTCTGTTGGTTCATCTTCCTATAGAATATGCCCCTGTTCATTCATTTATGTGTATTGCAATTTGCCTCTGGCGACATGTGAGAAGCACTCGTCTATATGTTTATATCTTGAGCAGCTGGGTACAACTACAGTTGCCAAATCATCTAGCCAAATTTTGGGAGGATGGCATAAAAGATTACATAACTCATGCTTTTGAAATCATGGTAAGCTTCACAAGCTTGTAAGGTGTTTTCTGTTTTCAAGCAACTTTACATCAAGTTACTCTTTCTCGACAGAAATTCTAGACTATATAGCTTTTTATTGTTCTCTCCACTTATTTGTACAGCCAATGATGCTTACTTAACTGTATAGCTCTTTATTGTTCTTTTCCAGGTATTCTCTTTATGCTCCATCCTGAAATCTATTGTGCACTGCCAAATCCATGAGGTGAAGTGATACGTCTCCAACGTATCTATAATTTTTGATTGCTCCATGCTACTTTATCTACTGTTTTAGGCAATATTGGGCTTTTTATCCACTTTTATATTATTTTTGGGACCAACCTATTAACCGGAGGCCCAGCCCAGATTTGCTGTTTTATGCCTATTTCAGTGTTTCGAGGAGAAGGAATATCAAACAGAGTCAAAACGGAATGAAATCAACTGGAGAAGTTATTTTTGGAAGGAAAGCAACCCAGGGAACTTGGAGTGCACGTCAGGGGAGATACGGGCTGCCCACGAGGGTGGGGGGCGCCCCCTGGGCGCGCCCCCTACCTCGTGGGGCCCCCGTAGCTCCACCGACGTACCCCCTGCACCCATATATACCTACGTATCGTAAAACTTCCAGAACAGAAGATAGATCGGGAGTTCCGCCGCCGCAAGCCTCTGTAGCCACCAAAAACCTCTCGGGATCCCGTTTCGGTGCCCTGCCGGAGGGGGAACCCATCACCGGTGGCCATCTTTATCATCCCGGTGCTATCTATGACGAGGAGGGAGTAGTTCACCCTCGGGGCTGAGGGTATGTACCAGTAGCTGATCTCTCTCTCGTGTTCTCTCTCGTGTTCCCTCTATGGCACGATCTTGATGTATCCCGAGCTTTGCTATTGTAGTTGGATTTTATGATGTTTCTCCCCCTCTACTCTCTTGTGATGAATTGAGTTTTCCCTTTGAAGTTATCTTATCGGGTTGAGTCTTTACGAGAACACTTGATGTATGTCTTGCCGTGATTATCTGTGGTGACAATGGGATATCATGTGCCACTTGATGTATGTTTTGGTGATCAACTTGTGGGTTTCGTGACATTGGGACCCTATGCATAGGGGTTGGCACACGTTCTTGACTCTCCGGTAGAAACTTTGGGGCACTCTTTGAAGTACTTTTATGTTGGTTGGATAAATCTGAGATTGTGTGATGCATATCGTATAATCATGCCCACGGATACTTGAGGTGACAATGGAGTATCTAGGTGACATTAGGGTTTTGGTTGATTTGTGTCTTAAGGTGTTATTCTAGTACGAACTCTTTTATAGATCGATCCGAAAGAATAACTTTGAGGTGATTTCGTACCCTACCATAATCTCTACATTTGTTCTCCGCTATTAGTGGCTTCGGAGTGACTCTTTGTTGCATGTTGAGGGCTTGTTATATGATCTATCTATATTATTATTGTTGAGAGAACTTGCACTAGTGAAAGTATGAACCCTAGGCCTTGTTTCCTATCATTGCTATACCGTTTACGCTCACTTTTATCATTAGTTACCTTGCTGTTTTTATTATTTCAGATTACAAATACCTTTATATACCATCCATATTGCACTTGTATCACAATCTCTTCGCCGAACTAGTGCACCTATACAATTTGCTATTGTATTGGGTGTGTTGGGGACACAAGAGAATCTTTGTTATTTGGTTGCAGGGTTGCTTGAGAGAGACCATCTTCATCCTACGCCTCCTACGGATTGAAAAACCTTAGATCATCCACTTGAGGGAAATTTGCTACTGTCCTACAGACCTGTGCACTTGCAGGCCCAACAACGTCTACAAGAAGAAGGTTGTGTAGTAGACATCAAGCTCTTTTCTGGCGCCGTTGCTGGGGGAGGTTAGCGCTTGAAGGTATATCTTTAGATCTTGCAATCGAATCTTTTTGTTTCTTGTTTTAGCACTAGTTAGTCTATAAAAAAATGGAATTGAGTTTCTCTCATACGCTTCACCTTTTTAATATCTTTCGTGAGTATAATGGAAAGGATAATTGTGCTCAAGTTCTAGAAGAAGAAATCTCTAAATTGTTTGGCACTAAATCTTTGAACGATGAGCATGATTGCAATGTTGTTAGTACGAATTTCTTGAATATCCATGATGCTAATGATATGCAAAGCCACAAGCTTGGGGAAGCTATGTTTGATGAAGATGATATTTTTTGTCCCCCAAGCTTTGATGAGCAATTTTACTATGATGAAAGCATGCCTCCTATCTATGATGATTATTGTGATGACACGTATGCTTTAAAGAATAATGATAACCATGAAACTTGTCATCTTGATCCTAATTTTAAATCATATGATAGTTATTTTGTTGAGTTTGCTCCCACTACTATTCATGAGAAGAATTTTGCTTATGAGGAGAGTAGTAAATTTTCTATGCTAGTAGATCATGAAAAGAATGCTTTAGGTGCTGGTTACATTGTTGAATTCATTCATGATGCTACTGAAAATTATTATTGTAGGAATTGCAATAATATCAAGTTTCCTCTCTATGTGCTTCAAGTTTTGAAGTTATGCTTGTTTTACCTTCCTATGCTAGTTGATTATCGTTCCCACAAGTTGTCTGCTCACAAAATCCCTATGCATAGGAAGTGGTTTAGGCTTAAAAGTGCTAGTCATATGCTTCATGATGCTCCCGTTATGTTTCAATTCTTATCTTTTATGTGAGCATCATTGTCATCATCATGCCTAGCTAGAAAGGCATTAAAGAAAAGCACTTGTTGGGAGACAACCCAATACTTATCCTTACTGTTTTTGTGTGTTCACATGATTATGCTACTGTATTAATCATGTTTTATACCTTTTGTTTCAATAAAGTGCCAAGTAAGACCTTTAGGATGGCTTACGGTGATAGTTGTGTTGATCCTGCTGAAAAGCAGAAACTTTTTCACCCAGTAAATTAGTTTTGTTAATTCACAGAAACGTGCTTCTGATCTGATTCGTTTTGCTCTGGATTGGTACATGAATTTCTTAGGACTTCCTAATTTGGTAGGATTTTTGGAGTTCCATAAGTATACGATTGATACAGATTACAACAGATTGTTCTGTTTTTGACAGATTCTGTTTTCTATGTGTTGTTTGCTTATTTTGATGAATCTATGAGTAGTATCGGAGGGTATGAACCATATATAAGTTGGATTACAGTAGATATTACACCAATATGAATTTAGAATGAGTTCATTACAGTACCTAAGTGGTGGTTTTATTTTCTTATACTAACGGAGCTTACGAGTTTTCTGTTGAGTTTTGTGTTGTGGAGTTTTAAAGTTTTGGGTAAAGATTCGATGGACTATGGAATAAGGAGTGGCAAGAGCCTAAGATTGGGGATGCCCAAGGCACCCCAAGGTATTATTCAAGGACAACCAAGAGCCTAAGCTTGGGGATGCCCCGGAAGGCATCCCCTCTTTCATCTTTGTTCATTGGTAACTTTACTTGGAGCTATATTTTTATTCAGCACATGATATGTGTTTTGCTTGGAGCGTCATTTTATTTTGTTAGTATTAGCTTGCTGTTATTTAGAATAATGTTTTGCATCTTTAGTTTCAATAAAGAAGTCAAGGATAGCCTTTGCCATGCTTATTTTGCTAGTATACATGTTGCTGTTTGAAAAACAGAAAGTTTACCGTTGTTGCACAAATTCCCTAGAAAAGTCAGAGAGTGGTATAATGTTGAATCATTTTGCATATTGAGCTCTGATAAATTTATTACAGTGGGAATTTTAGTTCATAATTTTTGGAGTCAGGGAAGTATTGATACTCTTGCATTCTTTAAAGACTGTACTGTTTTGGCAGATTGCTGTTATGGTTGCATTGTTTGCATATGTTTGCTTGATTAATGATTCTATTTGAGGATAGGAGTATTAAATATGCAGAGGCATTTAGTATGCAATGTTTAATAATTATTTAAGTGATTTGTTACAGTAGAAAATGTTAAGGTTTTGCATTGGTTTATACTAACCTATCTCACGAGTTCTTGTTGAGTATGTTGTGAATGAAGCTTTTGATAAAAAGAGAAACCATGATATGAGAGGAATTAAGGAGACACAAAAGCTCAAGCTTGGGGATACCCAAGGCACCCCAAGATAATATTTCAAGAAGTCTCAAGCATCTAAGCTTGGGGATGCCCTGGTAGGCATCCCACCTTTCTTTGTCAACAACTATCGATTAGTATCGGTTGAGCCTAAGTTTTTGCTTCTTCACATGAGTTGTGCTATCCTTGAAATGTAGTTTTCTTTAGCTTTGCTTTCTGTTTGAATAAAGTTTCAAGATCTGAAATTATTAAATGAGAGAGCCATACATAAATTTGAATTTGCTAGAATACTCTATGTGCTTCACTTATATCTTTTGAGAGTGATAATTTTTGCTCTAGTGCTTCACTTATATCTTTTAGAGCACGGTGGCGGATTTGTTTTAAAGAAACTATTGATCTCTCATGCTTCACTTAGATTATTTTGGGAGTTGTTAATAGCATGGTAATTTGCTTAATGTTAATAAACTTGGTATTCAAGATATGTGAAACTTTCTTTTGAGTGCGTTGAATACTAAGATAAGTTTGATGCTTGATAATTGTTTTGAGATATGAAGATGGTGATATTAGAGTCATGCTAGTTGAGTAGTTGTGAATTTAAAGAATACTTGTGTTGAAGTTTGTGATTCCCGTAGCATGCACGTATGGTGAACCGTTATGTGATGAACTCGGAGCATGATTTGTTTATTGATTGTCTTCCTTATGAGTGGCGGTCGGGGACGAGCGATGGTCTTTTCCTACCAATCTATCCCCCTAGGAGAATGCGCATAGTACTTTGCTTTGATAACTTCTAGATTTTTGCAATAAGTATATGAGTTCTTTATGACTAATGTTGAGTCCATGGATTATACGCACTTTTTCCCACCCTTCCACCTTTGCTAGCCTCTCTAATACCGCGCACTTTTCGCCGGTATCATACACCCACCATATACCTTCCTCAAAACAGCCACCATACCTACCTATTATGGCATTTCCATAGCCATTCCGAGATATATTGCCATGCAACTTTCCACCGTTCCGTTTATTATAACACGCTCCATCATTGTCATATTGCTAGCATGATCATGTAGTTGACATCGTATTTGTGGCAAGGCCACCGTTCATAATTCTTTCATACATGTCACTCATGATTCATTATCCCGGTGCACCGCCGGAGGAATTCATATAGAGTCATACTTTGTTCTAAGTATCGAGTTGTAATTGTTGAGTTGTAAGAAAAATAAAAGTGTGATGATCATCATTATTAGAGCATTGTCCCAAGTGAGGAAAGGATGATGGAGACTATGATTCCCCCATAAGTCGGGATGAGACTCCGGACCAAAAAAAAGAGAAAGGCCCAAATAAAAAAAATGAGAGAAAAAGAGAGAAGGGACAATGCTACTATCCTTTTACCACACTTGTGCTTCAAAGTAGCACCAAGATCTTCATGATAGAGAGTCTCTCATTTTGTCACTTTCATATACTAGTGGGAATTTTTCATTATAGAACTTGGCTTGTATATTCCAATGATGGGCTTCCTCAAATGCCCTAGGTCTTCGTGAGCAAGCGAGTTGGATGCACACCCACTTAGTTTCTTTTGTAAGAGCTTTCATATACTTATAGCTCTAGTGCATCCGTTGCATGGCATTTCCTACTCACTTACATTGATATCTATTGATGGGCATCTCCATAGCCCGTTGATACGCCTAGTTGATGTGAGACTATCTTCCCTCTTTTTGTCTTCTCCACAACCACCATTCTATTCCACATATAGTGTTATATCCATGGCTCACGCTCATGTATTGCGTGAAGATTGAAAAAGTTTTGAGAATGTCATAAGTATGAAACAATTGCTTGGCTTGTCATCGGGGTAGTGCATGATTTAAATATTTTGTGTGGGGAAGATGGAGCATAGCCAGACTATATGATTTTGTAGGGATGAACTTTCTTTTGCCATGTTATTTTGAGAAGACATGATACTTTGATGAGTATGCTTGAAGTGTTACTATTTCTTTTATCAATATGAACTTTTGTCTTGAATCTTTCGGATCTAAATATTCATATCACAATTAATAAGCTTTACATTGAAATTATGCCAAAGTATCACTCCGCATCAAAAATTCTCTTTTTATCATTTACCTACTCGAGGACGAGCAGGAATTAAGCTTGGGGATGCTTGATACGTCTCCAACGTATCTATAATTTTTGATTGCTCCATGCTACTTTATCTACTGTTTTAGGCAATATTGGGCTTTTTATCCACTTTTATATTATTTTTGGGACCAACCTATTAACTGGAGGCCCAGCCCAGATTTGTTTTTTTATGCCTATTTCAGTGTTTCGAGGAAAAGGAATATCAGACGGAGTCAAAACGGAACGAAATCAACTGGAGAAGTTATTTTATGAAGGAAAGCAACCCAGGGAACTTGGAGTGCACGTTAGGGGAGATACGGGCTGCCCACGAGGGTGGGGGCACCCCCCTGGGCGCGCCCCCTACCTCGTGGGGCCCCCGTAGCTCCACCGACGTACCCCCTGCACCCATATATACCTACGTATCGTAAAACTTCCAGAACAGAAGATAGATCGGGAGTTCCGCCGCCGCAAGCCTCTGTAGCCACCAAAAACCTCTCGGGATCCTGTTCCGGCACCCTACCGGAGGGGGAACCCATCACCGGTGGCCATCTTCATCATCCCGGCGCTATCCATGACGAGGAGGGAGTAGTTCACCCTCGGGGCTGAGGGGATGTACCAGTAGCTATGTGTTTGATCTCTCTCTCTCGTGTTCTCTCTCGTGTTCCTTCTATGGCACGATCTGGATGTATCCTGAGCTTTGCTATTGTAGTTGGATCTTATGATGTTTCTCCCCCTCTACTCTCTTGTGATGAATTGAGTTTCCCCTTTGAAGTTATCTTATCGGATTGAGTCTTTATGAGAACACTTGAAGTATGTCTTGCCGTGATTATCTGTGGTGACAATGGGATATCATGTGCCACTTGATGTATGTTTTGGTGATCAACTTGCGGGTTTCGTGACATTGGGAACCTATGCATAGGGGTTGGCACACGTTCTTGACTCTCCGGTAGAAACTTTGGGGCACTTTTTGAAGTACTTTTATGTTGGTTGGATAAATCTGAGATTGTGTGATGCATATCGTATAATCATGCCCACGGATACTTGAGGTGACAATGGAGTATCTAGGTGACATTAGGGTTTTGGTTGATTTGTGTCTTAAGGTGTTATTCTAGTACGAACTCTTTTATAGATCGATCCGAAAGAATAACTTTGAGGTGGTTTCGTACCCTACCATAATCTCTACGTTTGTTCTCCGCTATTAGTGGCTTCGGAGTGACTCTTTGTTGCATGTTGAGGGCTTGTTATATGATCTATCTATATTATTATTGTTGAGAGAACTTGCACTAGTGAAAGTATGAATTCTAGGCCTTGTTTCCTATCATTGCTATACCGTTTACGCTCACTTTTATCATTAGTTACCTTGCTGTTTTTATTATTTCAGATTACAAATACCTTTATATACCATCCATGTTGCACTTGTATCACCATCTCTTCGCCGAACTAGTGCACCTATACAATTTGCCATTGTATTGGGTGTGTTGGGGACACAAGAGACTCTTTGTTATTTGGTTGCAGGGTTGCTTGAGAGAGACCATATTTATCCTACGCCTCCTACGAATTGATAAACCTTAGGTCATCCACTTGAGGGAAATTTGCTACTGTCCTACAAACCTGTGCACTTGCAGGCCCAACAACGTCTACAAGAAGAAGGTTGTGTAGTAGACATCATGAAGCACTCACTACTTGACCATTTCTTTACTGAACAAGATATTCAAAACAAGCTGAAGTCCTTTCGATTCTTGATTTCTAGCATACACATGCAACCTGATTGGTGATGTTTCTATAGATATGATGTAGGTTCAGTGCTTACTATACTTTGATGTGTTGCATGTTACCTTCATTTCTGTCTATGCCTTCTCTAGTGTTTTGCCAGCTAACTAGTCTATTGGGCGTTTTGAAATATGAAGATGCATGTAAGCACTATTGCTGGCAATCTGGCATATCATATCAGTCTTATCCCTTGTTCTGCACTAGCATACACTACAGTTTTAGATAAAAAGGGGGCATATCATTTTCTCTACAAAATGGATTGTTTATTAATTTATTTGGACTTGCACACATTAGGTAAGAAAGGATCGCCAATCTGGGTGTCCAAATGATAGTAAAACCTAGGCTCTTGCACGGTTCTCGGATTTATTGTTAGCATATATTACCCATATTGAGACTGAACATATGGCTTTTCTTCTCATCTACAGGAGAGTTATATGCTGATTTTTTTGAAGAAGCTGGAAGTCCAAGTCAACGACTTGCTTTATATGTTTGTTGTAATGCCAAATTTTCTAGGAATTTGGATGTATTGTTGATCTTGCTGAGAATTTGGTGTATATTTGCTTGCTGAACTTGTTATTCAAATGCTAGGATATATGTACAAATCCTTGGAATATTATTCTATTTTTACTTGAAATGTATTCTTGGATTGAAAGTGGTCAAAAAGAGAATATATTGGTATTGAAATTGGGCTGATTCCATGTTTGTGCTGTAAATTGTATTTGAAATAAAGAGGCGTGGCCCAAATTAAAAAAATGGCCGAAATGTCTATTGGACCAAATGAAAAACTGGTCGAAATGGCTACAACCCCAAAAGAATTGAATTGCAAAGAGGCCAAGGCCCAAAAATTAAATGTAGAGGCCCAAATTTAAAATGGACCGCAAAAAGCCCAAAGCAGCTGACCAAAATTGGCAGGAAAAAAATTATAAATGGGCTGAATTAATGGTCTTGGCCCATATAGACACTGAACTGGACCGGGCTGATTCTAAGTAATGATCTTTTGAATTGGTCGTAATTTTGCCACGTCAGATTGCCACGTCGGATCTGACGTGGCCTGGGCAGACAGTCAGTGACCAAAACAAAAGGTCATGGGTTCAACAACCTTCTGTTTTGGTCGTAAACGTCTACGACCTTCTCATAGAGAAGGTCATTAATTTCAGTTTACGACCGCCAGCGTTTGACCTTCTGTTTTTGGTCACAAAAAGGTCGCAAATGAAAAACAATGACCTTTCAGTGACCAATAGTCAAGGTCACAAGTTGACATATTTCTTGTAGTGATTGATGGGCATTTCCATAGCCCGTTGATTATCCTCGTCAATGTGAGACTTTCTCCTTTTCTGTCTTCTCCACACAATCCCCATCATCATATTCTATTCCACCCATAGTGCTATATCCATGGCTCATGCTCATGTATTGCGTGAAAGTTGAAAAGTTTGAGATTATTTAAGTACGAAACAATTGATTGGCTTTTCATCGGGGGTGCAAAATTTGGGAACATTTTTGTGTGACGAAAATGAAGCATAGCCTAACTATATGATTTTGTAGGGATGAACTTTCTTTAGCCATGTTATTTTGAGAAGACATGATTGCTTTGATTAGTATGCTTGAAGTATTATTATTTCTTATGTGAATATGAACTTTTATTTTGAATCATTTGGATCTGAACATTCATGCCACAATAAAGAAAATTACATTGAGAATTATGCTAGGTAGCATTCCACATCAAAAGTTCTGTTTTTATCATTTACCTACTCGAGGACGAGTAGGAATTAAGCTTGGGGATGCTTGATACATCTCTAATGTATCTATAATTTTTGATTGTTCCATGCTATTATATTACCCCTTTTGGATGTTTATGGGCTTTACTTTACACATTTATATCATTTTTTGGACTAACCTACTAACCGGATGCCCATCCCATATTGTTGTTTTTTGCCTATTTCAGTATTTCAAAGAAAAGGAATATCAAACGGAGTCCAAATGGAATGAAACCTTCGGGAGCGTGATTTTTGGAACGAACGTGATCCAGATGACTTGGAGTGCAAGTCAAGAAGCAGCCAAGGCGGCCACGAGGGTGGAGGGCACGCCCACCCCTACAGGGCGCGCCCCCTATCTCGTGGGCCCCTCGGGCGGCCACCGACCTACTTCTTCCTCCTATATATACCCACGTACCCCGAAAACATCCAGGGAGCCAATGAAAAACTATTTCCACCGCCGTAACCTTCTATATCCGCGAGATCCCATCTTGGAGCCTTCGCCGGCGCTCCACTGGAGGGGGAATCGACCATGGAGGGCTTCTACATCAACAACATAGCCCCTCCAATGAGTTGTGAGTAGTTTACCACAGACCTTCGGGTCCATAGTTATTAGCTAGATGTCTTCTTCTCTCTTTTTGGATCTCAATACCATGTCCTCCTCGATCTTCTTGGAGATCTATTCGATGTAACTCTTTTTGCGGTGTGTTTGTTGAGATCCAATGAACTGTGGGTTTATGATCAAGTTTATCTATGAGAAATATTTGAATCTCCTCTGAATTCTTTTATGTATGATTGAGTTATCTTTGCAAGTCTCTTCGAATTATCAGTTTGGTTTGGCCTACTAGATTGATCTTTCATGCAATGGGAGAAGTGCTTAGCTTTGGGTTCAATCTTGCGGTGTCCTTACCCAGTGACAATAGGGGTGGCAAGGCACGTATTGTATTGTTGCCATCGAGGATACAAAGATGGGGTTTATATCATATTGCATGAGTTTATCCCTCTACATCATGTCATCTTTCTTAATGTGTTACTCTGTTCTTATGAACTTAATACTCTAGATGCATGCTGGATAGCGGTTGATGTGTGGAGTAATAGTAGTAGATGCAGGCAGGAGTCAGTCTACTTGTCGCGGACGTGATGCCTATATACATGATCATGTGTAGCGACCCGACCTCAGACGATCAAGCCTCTGTGTTTCTATGCCATCCCTGGATCAGTATGCTGGCACACACAGTACATCAATGTATATATCAAAGTGCAATCACATGTATAAATAACGTAAAACTGATATATACCTCATAAGTCACAGCGGAAACAATCAATCGGGTGTGGAGTCCCATCAACGCCATCGGCAGGTTGAGTGTAGACCGTAACCCTGTACCGTACTCTTACTCGTCGGAAGAAAGTATCTGCAACATGATATGTTGCAGCCATATAGGTCAGTACATTGAATGTACCGGCAAGATCACAATAATAGAAAAACAGATGATAAACTATACTATATGCAGTATGGCTATGTGCCTCTATATCTGAGTTTTGTTTGCATAAAAGCTGATTTATTTTCCCTACATCAAAGGAATAAATGAAGTCTGTACTATGGAGTTTTCTATCATGACATGGTTCCGCCAACCGATGTCTCATAGCCCAAAATCATCATAAGTTGCCCACAATTAAGTTATCAATCCGGTGTTGAGAGTTCTGAGATAGATCCAAGTCCATAGGCTCAAATTGTTCGTACCCGGGGACACGGCTAATCGATTAGGTTTTAACCCTCTGTAGAGGTTTGTGCCCTTTACCCGCAAGATTCGATCCCTCTCTTTACGTTCTCGCACTTCAGGGTGTTTGAGAACAAGATGACCGAAACATGGTCTTCCGAAGAGTTCCCCTGACCACTGTCCGGTGCTCATCCAATCCTACCGTAGTTCTACATCTGCTAGCACCGTCCCAGCCAGAGTCACAACTAAGGTCAACCAAGCCAGAGCCCATAGTGACTTGCGGTTGCACAGGTAAGCTTCCGGGCATGAAGTATTCTTTCGTCTCTTTGAGCCTGGGTGAAGCTTTCCGCAAGATGTCGTGGCGCTTCTCCATGCATCCCGGCCATCCACTGGTTTCTTCAGGGTGCCCGTCAACCCTCCTTCACCCAGTAGTGTGTATTGAATTCTTGTCTCGAGTCTTGAAGTATTGAGGCCTTGAAGATGCAGTCCTTGCAAATGCCATCATGGAGTTGTCGTCATTGACGTAGAGTCCTCCATTCTCACACCACTCCCGAGCACTCATACCAACCCCATCTACTATAGCGTAGCATTGAAATAAAACAACGTCCCGAGCTTGATAACAGAGAGATGGGTTCCTACCTCATGCATTCTACTCAACTACAAGATTCAATAACACTACTGGAGGATTGTTGCAAAGTTGACACTAAATGCAATAAAAACATAGGTATGAAAAGCATGGTCAAAGTGAACTTGCTTGGTCAGTTGGTGAAGATATTATCAATCTCAAAAACTTAATAAACTAGTTGTCACTCTCCGATGGAATCTATACAAACAAGCATAGTATTCACATAATCAATCATTCTAGCACTCAATCATAACAATCAAAATAACAACAAAATTGAAATAGAATCAAAGGTAAAAACCAAATAAAACTCCAAATCACTCAAATAAACTTATAGGGCTAATCTACACCACAACAACTCTACTTAACAACAAGTAAAAAGCCTAAAACAAAAATACTTAACACAAGGTAAAAATAATTATTCACTAAGTAACATAAAGTATTTTTCCTATAATAAACTTCTAACAAAACAATAAAAGAACACTATGTCTATTGCTAGCAACTAGTCATGCAACAAACAACACCTAGAACCTCAAGAATACTGAGTCTAATAAATCCTAGAAATTACCTACTTTTAAACAATAGAATATATGACACACTGGCAAAAACTAGCAAAAGAAACTAATTAAAACTAATTAATAATAATTAAACTACAAACAGTACTAAAAACAGAGTAAACAGTACTGTTTACAATAAAAAGCTAATCTAACTAACTCACTAACATGCAAACTAAACACTACTACGTAGCTAGTCTAATAAGTAACCAGTAGCAAAAAGAATCGGTCAAAAAATAATATTCCTAACTCAAAATAGCTCAAATCTAGTGATTTGAGAAAATCCATACAAACACAAATTAAAAATGCTCAAATATGAAATACAATTGAACTAACAGAAACTTCCTAAAAATTGTGATCCAAGGCAGTTGGAATCACTCAAAAATACCTCGTAGATAATTAACTATGGATTTTACAATATTGAAACTATTCTGTTTTAAAAACAGAACGAAAAAAAATGAACAGTAGGTCGGGATTTACTGTAGCAGTTCCGGTGATGGGGTTCTGGTGGAGCTCCGGCGACGTCCTCCGGTGGCCCTCCGGCGTCGGGGAAGGGACGGTCGGGGGCGGCAGAACGGTGCGGAGCGATTGGTGGGGTCGGTGGGTGGCGGGGTGTCAGGACCCTGACGATCAGTACCAGTTAACTGAAGATATCCACACCCAGCCTGAAGAACAAGACATTGACGAAGAGTTACGCACCTGGGAAATGGACGGCTACGATGAAATGATCGCATGAAGATCAACGGCTGGCACCAGTCACGGAATGTTGTTCCTTTTCCAGCCGTTACCGTTACGCCATGACAGCTACAGCGCTCACGTGCGCGGCCACCTCCTCGCCAACTACTTAGCCGCATCTTTCCCCTTTCTCCAAGTTGTAATAGCTAGAAATAACTTAGAACCCTAGATATACTTGGTAGAATTCGGTCAGTCCTCAAACTTGTACCTCGAATTGTAAGAATTTATCCGCTGCATCAATACAATCGGGGCTAGTTCGAGTAATTATCGTGTTTAGCGCGTTCTATATCCTGACAATTGGTATCATCAGCTAGTTGAATCTCGGCGAAATTCAGATCGAGGCTGCAGTGGTTGGGTTTCGGCTTGGTAAAATCCCACTGTTGGCAACCGATCGGGGTGATCACTAGCAAGGGTTCCGGGTTCCTCCCATGGTAAAATTCCGGAGCTACGAGTGATTTCACCATGTCGTCCTGTACCAAGCACATGGAGGAGATCTCAAAAGAACTGGATGTTCTTCGCGCTGAAGTTACGGCAATGACGCACAAGCAAGGTCAGACTCAAGATCAAGTGGAAGAAATCAACTCCCGCCTATCCAAGGTGGAAGCCTTGGAAACCCAGATCGGCAAGGTGGAAACACTCGTCGAGAACAATTCCAAGGTTCAGACCGAGATTTTTGCTCTTTTGAGGCAAATGCAAGGTGAAAATACCCGCCCTCCCAACCCTGAATTATCCTCGTCGTCGAGCAACACAACAGTGCGGCAAGACTCTGTTCCCGGCCAACAGCTCACAATGCAAGATCTGCAAAAACAAGTGGAAGTACTCGTACAAACACATCTGAAACAAGCGGAGCAACAGTCCAAAGCAGCAAAAACTCATCTTACCACAAGTGAGCAGCAGAGATCTGAACGTGCAACTCAGTTTCTGAAAAACATCTCCAAAGGTCCTAAGATTGATTTCCCCTGTTTCACTGGTGATAATCCTCTGGGCTGGATCAAACAAGTAAATAAGTACTTCCAACTAGCCCAAGTTCCTGACGAATGCAAGGTTGACCTGTCCCTAACATATTTCATTGGGCGAGCTGACAACTGGGTCAAAAGTGCACAGTTGGAGAATTGTGCTATCCCCTGGAAAGATTTCTGCAGGATGATATGTGATCGCATTGCAGATTCCAGTATCTATGAGATATTAGAAAAATTCCACAATGTCAAGCAAGGAACATTGACAGTGGCATCTTACATTGATAAGTTTGAGGAGATAATGGCTGTGGTTAGAGATGAGCACCCCTACCTGCAAGAACACTACTATGTTGTGAGTTTCATCAATGGACCGAAACAAACGATTAGATGTAACCTAAGACCATAAAGACCCAAAATCCTCACACAGGCTTATTGGATGGCTAAGGATTTTGAAAGTGGGATTCAAGCTAAGTACCAAGCTTATGTCACCCAACAGGATAAGCAGTTGCAATTCCATAATATTCAGAGCAAAACACCTGCTACGACAACTACAAACGTCCTAGTTCCACCACCAGCACCTGCAACTAGAAAACCTGGTGTTTGCTGGAGATGTAATGGAACATGGGTCCCAGGGCACAAATGCAAGCAATCTCCAAGCATTCATGCTATTGCCAGTGAAAATGAAAGTGAGGAAATGTCCCAAGAGGAAGAAGCACAACTAGCAGTTTTAGCTGCTGAAGGACAATTCTTTGATAGTTCTGACAAATGCATGCAAATATCTACACAAGCAGTTTCAGGCAACACTTCTGAAGGAACACTAGCTGTCCACATCATGATTGGGAACAAATAAGGAGTAGCACTAATTGACACAGGCAGTACCAATACTTTCATTGATATGCAATTTGCTCTTAAGGTCAACTGTTCTCTCTTGAACACACCCACAAAAGGAGTGAAAGTTGCTGGAGGATCATTGAACTCTGGAGCACTTGCACCAAATGCAAGTTTCAGAATAGGAAATGAAACATTTTCAAATGACCTAACAGTGCTTGATCTGCAAGGATATGATGTAGTCTGGGTTGTGACATGCTCAAAAAGCACAGCCCTATATCTCTGGATTTTGAAGCAAGAACTATCACTCTCAATAAGGACAAAACCAAGCTGGTCACATTCATGGATTGCACTATTAGTGAAGCTCCTAAACTGATATCTGCAGAGAAGCTAGACAAGTTGTGTTCTAAAGGAGCTGTAGGTTTCACTATGAGCTTGCATTACATGACACACATCCAACCTCCCCTAGAGCATGTAGTACAAGAAACTCTTAAACCTGCAGCTGAAGTTTTACCAGTTTTAAACACCTACAAGGAGCTGTTTAATGAACCAACTGAACTGCCACCTTCAAGAGATTGTGATCATACTATCCCCCTCAAAGAGAATTCCACCCCTCCCAATGTCAGACCTTACAGAGTTCCTCATTTGCAGAAAAATGAAATGGAACAGCAAATTAAGCTCTTGTTGAACAGACACATCATTCAACATAGTATGAGCCCATATGCTTCACCAGCAATCCTAGTCAGGAAAAGGGGGGGCACTTGGAGACTTTGCATTGATTACAGGAAACTAAATGCCCAAACAATCAAAAATAAATTTCCCATACCAGTGATAGAGGATTTACTGGATGAACTACATGGAGCAGCTGTTTTCAGCAAGCTGGATCTGAAATCAGGCTATCATCAAATAAGGATGAAACCAGAGGATGTGCAAAAAAAGTACTTTCAGAACATATTTAGGCCATTATGAGTTTCTGGTCATGCCCTTTGGATTGACCAATGCCCCAGCTACCTTCCAGGCCCTCATGAACAAACTATTTGCTCCATACCTTAGGAAGTTTGTTCTGGTATTTTTTGATGATATCTTAATTTTCAGCAGAAATATGGAGGAACACAGATGCGGACTGGGCAGGCTCTACTGATGATAGACGGTCTACTAGTGGTTTTGCGTTGTTTTATGGGAGTAATCTTGTGTTTTGAAGCTCACGAAAGCAAGCCATGGTAGCATGATCAAGTACAAAGGCAGAATACAAGGCATTAGCTAATGCCACAACTGAGATCATCTGGCTACAGCCATTACTTGGTGAACTTGGAATCTATCAGTCCCGCACACCCGTTCTCTGGTGTGATAATCTTGGCGCTACATACCTTTCTGCTAATCCCGTGTTTCATGCTAGGAATAAGCACATTGAGGTTAACTTTCATTTTGTACGAGAACGCGTTGCACTTAAGGCATTGGAGATTCCGTTCATACCAACACAAGATCAACTGGCGGATAGGCTAACTAAGCCCATTGGACTACAACAGCTTCGATTGCTTCGACACAATCTCAACCTCACTGGTTGTGATTGAGGGGGGGTGTTAAACAACCGAATATACATTGTATTTAGCCAGGCTTGTGCGCCAAGTTGAGATAGTTAGATGATCTGGTTTTAACTAGAGATAGATATGATCATATCCTATATTGTTACGATCTTGTTGAGATCGATCTGTACTTGACTCCTGACTATAAATACATGACCGCGGCCTCTCCATTGAGATGTGTCGAACTGTCTATTTCTCCTTGTTTTACAGGAAGGCGTGTTTCTGTCGACATCGGACGACACCAGCGAGGAGGAGGACGACTCGGAGTAGTTTCTAGTTTAGTTGCACCGTAGTTTTATCTATTTTACTATTTTATTTGTATCGGACTAGTTTGTGGTGTTTGGTTGAACTATGCTATTTGTATTGTTGAATTTTATATGTATGTTGTTTCAAAATATCATTTGTATGTGTTCTGGTTGCTCGCGCGCGCCGATTTTTTACAGCGGCTATTGGAGCGGCTCGCGCACACAATATTTTGCAGCGGCAGCTGGAGCCAGCTCCCTGCCGCGCAAAAAACCACCATTTCCGTGTTGTAAAAATTATTTTGCGCCTGTTGGAGATGCTCTTAGTCTGTAAAACTACTCGCGGTGTGAGTGGATATCAGCGTAAGCAGCAGGCTAGATCATAAAATAACCGATCTCATGCACATATGACGATGTATGTACTACACTAGCGGTTGGGGCGCCACCGGGTGGCGCCGCTTAAGAGGAAGTTGGGTGGTACCAGGTGGGAGGCGCCCCTTCGGCTGCTTTTCTTTCTGCCACACATGCATGTACAAATGAGAACCTTGTTAATCAATGACCATAAAGCAAGCCAAATCCCTTGAGAGTACGGAGCAAATAGGAAAAGGCTGATCCAATCTAAATCTGGCATGTTACCTTACTGACATACTCCTATGACAGCAGCTACAACAAAAGAATGAAAATTACCTCTCTGAGCTGCTCTGATTTTGGTGTTGCTTCTAACTGCACCTTCATCAGCTCCTCCTACAAATACCAAAACAAAGGATTGAGGAGAATGCATCATGAAACTGCATAACAAAACTGTACCACAGTAGTCAAATATATCACAAACCTCTGCAGCTTTAAGAACACTTTTAGTCTTTTGAATCCTAACCGTTTGCTCCCCGCTTGTCTTTTGAAGCTAATAAAAAAATAAAAACGTTATCAACTTGAAGATAGTATTCACCTAATGGAAAAGGTGGATTCAAGGGACATATACCCTTGATTCCACTTCCACCAAAAGTCTTCCAGGACAGCAGGATATGAGCCTTATCCCATTTTTGTTTCAGAACTATAACGATTTAATAGGGAATGAGGCTCAGCTCTCCCTAAAATTAAGGAGATGATAATGCGCTAAAACATTCCAGATTCTTCTTTATTTACTTTGTAGAATTTACCCAAAAGAAGTGTGCTGTAGCAAAGTTTTATATAGCATTGGAATCACATACAGAAAAGAAAATAGCAGCATGAACCATCGTTAACCCTTCTTGAAGTAATCCAAATCATTAGAGCTGAAAGCAGATTGGGAGCCAAATGAGTTCACACTACTTGATGGACTAAACATCTAGAAAGAAGCATTTCATCCACATCTAAAACTTAAGAGAGATCTACTGACCAACGCAATAGCTTCTTGTCTAACCAAAGAGAAAATATACAAAAGGGTAGCAGATCATTGAAATTATATTGATGTTAACAGGCCAGAAACCTTCTATCTTCTCAAGAAAAGAAAGCTAAAATCTTCAGGCAGGGCATACTTTCATTCTTTTAACAATATATCGATCGTTCCTGTAAAAAGCAAGCACATGGCCAATTAAATCTGTACTATCATCATTCAATTCATGTTTCCCGGAAACAAATAACAAAGAAAAAATAAGATTACTTGCAATGTAGGAGGTAATCCTTCCGTTTTAATGGAAAATGCAAAATAGTACGTGATACTGAAATAGTATGTTCTGCAACTACCGATTTTCTCAAAAGAGAGTAAATTATTAAACAAATTCTCATTCCTGAAAACAATGAAACATAACTAGGGTAATGTTGAAGATGCATGTGCTAACAAGCATGCATTCTTGACTAACAATGAGACTTACAGTTGGCACAACACTCGACAAGTTGAGGCTCAGATAGAACTGCAGTCAAGATGCAGAGGAGGGGGGGCGGTTGTCGGTGTCACAACCGGCGGATCTCGGGTAGGGGGTCCCGAACTGTGCGTCAAGGCGGATGGTAACAGGAGACAAGGGACACGATGTTTTTACCCAGGTTCGGGCCCTCTCGATGGAGGTAAAACCCTACTCCTGCTTGATTGATATTGATGATATGGGTAGTACAAGAGTGGATCTACCACGAGATCAAGGAGGCTAAACCCTAGAAGCTAGCCTATGGTATGATTGTTGTAATGATTGTTGTCCTACGGACTAAAACCCTCCGGTTTATATAGACACCGGAGAGGGCTAGGGTTACACAGAGTCGGTTACAATGGTAGGAGATCTACATATCTGTATCGCCAAGCTTGCCTTCCACGCCAAGGAAAGTCCCATCCGGACACGGGACGAAGTCTTCAATCTTGTATCTTCATAGTCTTGGAGTCCGTCTGACGATGATAGTCCGGCTGACGATGATAGTCCGGGTGTCCGGACACCCCCTAGTCTAGGACTCCCTCAGTAGCCCCTGAACCAGGCTTCAATGACGATGAGTCCGGCGCGCATATTGTTCAGCATTGCAAGGCGGGTTCCTCCTCCGAATAATTCATAGAAGATTGTGAACACCAGGATAGTGTCCGGCTCTGCAAAATAATTTCCACATTCCACCGTAGAGAGAATAATATGTACACAAGTTCAATCTGCTGACATATTTTGTGGCATGACGTCATCCCACTACCAAGCCTTTACGTTTTTTATTATACCATCTCAGCGCGTTTAGCGAAGCGGTTTCCTTGGCACGTCTTGTCGAAGCAGAGATCGTGTTCCCCTTATTCCGGGATTCCCATCAATACGGACGTGGGTAACCCAATCGTGCCCATCGCCACGCCCCCTCTATCGGAGTCGAGTCCCGAACGGTCACGGGGACGGCTCTTGATATTCTCCCCCCCTTTATAATGGGACCAAGGCTCGTTTCTTTTCTTCAACCCGCAATCAAATCTACTCCTTGCCCCGAGTTCCAACACCCAGAGCCCCAGATTCGAGCGCTTCGGACCTTCAACAATGTTCGGCTCCGACCTACAGGGCCGGTGGATGCCCTCCTCCGTTACGGAAGAAGACATGCTAATGCTGCGAGAGGCCAAGTACCTGTCTTACGAGATTTCGCACAGGTTGCCCACCGAAGGGCAAGTCATCCCCACCCCCGAGCCCGGCGAGTATGTCGTGTTCGTATCCCACCTCCGTCGGGGTTTAGGCTTCCCGATGGATCCTTTCGTGAGAGGGCTCATGTTTTACTATGGGTTGGAATTCCACGACTTGGCTCCGGAGTCCATCCTCCATATTTCTGCATTTATTGTCATCTGCGAAGCCTTCCTCCGCGTCACCCCTCACTTCGGCTTGTGGCTTAAGACCTTCGACGTGAAGTCGAAGATGATCGAGGGGCGTCAAGCAGAGTGCGGCGGGGCGGTTGTGAGCAGAAGGGCCGACGCTCCATGGCCCGAGGGCTCTTTCCAGGAGGAGCTCGGCTTGTGGCAGGAGGAGTGGTTCTACATAACCGCTCCCAGGGGCAGCAGGCAGAAGCCGCCACCCATCTTCCGCTCGGGCCCTCCACAACGGCTGATGTCATGGGTCAGCCAAGGGCTCAACTGGGGGCCGTCAAAGGACGTGTCCCTATTGCAGGGCCGGATTCGAGACCTCCAAGCAAGGGAGATCGATCTGGTCGTGGTGATGCAGGTCATGCTGATTAGGCGTCTCCTGCCCTGCAAATGCCGCCCTCTCCGGTTGTGGGAGTTTAATCCGGAGGGACCACGAATTCTCCAACACTTCATGGGTACGACACCCGTGGAGATGTACAAATTGTTCTTCGGATCACAAGAGGTGTGTCCGGAATTGACCGAGGATGCCGGCCTGAGCTGCAATCCCCCGGATACACAAGTAAGTAGCTCTGTGTCCGGACATACCGTTTGTTTGCCTTTCTATGATTCGCTTTTTGACCAACTGCCCTCTAAACAGGAGTCGATAGCGCAAGCAAAACTAATACGGTATCCGGCCCCCCTCCTAGAGAACGCGCCGGATCCCGTGCTGGTCAGGATGCTGGAGGTTGCGCCTTTGGAGGAAGGCGAAGGGGAGAACAGAGGAACTACCGCCTCAACCAAGGAGGCTTTTAAGGAAGGGGGGATCGGGAATCCCTCCTTCCAGGGGGAGAAGAGGACCTCCTCCAAAAACCCGGAGGCCAAAGCCCCGAAGCGGGGGAAGAGATCTTCACCGGAGGGTCCTGCGTCCGGAGAGGCTTCGGCCGCACAGTCTCCCCTAAAGAATCAGCCCTCCAGCGAGCCGTAAGTAGAAAAAAGGGAGTTTTGTAATAAGGGACATCCCTATTTGTGCTTCTGAGGATAACTTAGGTTTTTACCTTGTAGTTCGGATCTCCGTCCTTCTCAGATGAGCTCATCTTCGGGGGAACTCCGTCCGGAGATGATGGAGAAAGAGACGCCTCCATCTGCCGCACCATCGGATAGGGAGGACGAGCCTGAAGTGTCATCACGGAGGGTATCTCCGAGTCCGGCAGGGCCGAGTAGTTCAGTACCAACTGGTGTGCGGTCGGGGGAGCTGAAGGATCTGCTTGAGAGGGCGTCTATCTCAGAAGGTCACCGTACGCTGATGAGTACGGTGATTGAAAGAATCTCATCCGCCGAAGCGGATTGTGTGATGCCGTCAGGAGTTTGCTGGCGGGGTTTGAGGTACGTAAAAATGACATACCCTTTGACAGTTTTACACATAAAGTGCGTCTTGTATAGATAGTAGCCCCTAAGACTCGGTAAGGTGTCGAGAACGACAGCGTGCCGAGGATAAAAATCCCAGGTATTGATTTTCGCCTTTCCTATGCAGGTGGCGGATAGTTCGGTGGCTAGCCAGACTGATGGAGTTGCCGAACTAAAGCGGCAGCTCAACGCTGCGGATGCAGACATCGCGCTGGTCAATAAACGACATGACGAGTCGCAAGGTAGGTTTTTTCTCCGTGGTCACATAGTAAGGGAGCCGAAGCCCACTCCTTACAATATGTGTGCTAAGTGCAGATGGTGCCGCTGCTGTGGAGAGCCTTCGGGTAGAACTTGCTCAAGCCAAGGAGCAAGCCAGAAGGAGTGATGCGGCTGCCTCGAGGGCGGCCGAAGAGCTAGAAGCCAAAAGGGCTGCCCACTGCCGAAGCAGGGAGGAGATGGCCGAAATGGCCGTGAAGTTAAAAGATGCTACCGACCGCAATGAGGTTCTTGAAAAGGAGCGCCTAGCGGAGCGAGAAGACCTGGGGAAGGCCACCGCCGAAGCCAAGGATGCCCGTTCTGCAATGCGGGCTATAAAGGAGGAGCTGCGCCAGGCCGGAGACATTGTGGCTGGCAAGCCCTTTCTGCTGCACCGAAGGTTTACAGATCCAAAGTATGCTCAGCTTGGCTAGCTGTGGGGTCCGGAGGATCCTTATATGGACTTAGCGGCGAGTGCAGCGGATGCCGTTGTGCACTTCCGAAGTCAGAAGGATCACAAGATGGAAGAGCTGTTTTGGTCTCAATTCCATAGTCCGGAGCGTTCACTGCCGTTGACCGATCGGTTGGCCGAGTGGGCTGAGCTGAATAGATTGTCCGGACTTGCCATGACGGATATCATGACTCATGTCTGGCCGGATAGGCCCAAGCCGAAGAGTTATTTCGGCTTATTGCAGCAATTTCTTGGGGCGGTGCCGCATATCAAGGCGATGAAGCGGTCGGCCTGCATAGAGGGTGCACGGATGGCCCTTGCCCGTGTGAAGACACATTGGACAGAGATGGATTCCACCGCTGTTGCAACCCAGGGTTCGGACGAGAGCCGGTTACCCGCCGAGCACTATTTTGGAGAAGTTCTGCGTGGTGCTCGTGTAATAGAGTCGCAGTGCTCAAAAAATGTCACGTTCAAATGAACGTGTTGGTTTGTAAAATGATGTTTATGATGTAAGCGCTTTTTGTACTTGTGCGTTCAAGTATTGAAATATCTCCTGTGCGGCCGTTTATGTATACGTGTGTATAACCTGAAAGATGGCAGTCGTCGGCTTCAGCCCCCACGCACAAGGTGCGGGGGTGTTCGCAAAAAATAGCACATTTTCACACTTAATCCGACGTCTCGGTCCTGTGAAGGAGGTGGTAGCGTAGCAAACGAGGCAACCGGACTATGATGCTTTATCACTTTCACTTAGCCATAGGAGTTCGAGGGTGGGGCTACGATATAGCCCCTAGGGGCACCGCGCTCTCCGAATTTGGGGCGCGTATGTGCCTGACCGGGAAACGGTCCTTCGTCAAAGCAGCGGAATTCTAAACATTCCGATAGTCGATCGAGAGGTTGACCAGTCTCTCGCTATATCATGACAGTCAGTTTTCGGCTTTCTCTACTAAGGTGCTCGCCCGGCCGAACCGGGGCACAATCGCAGTAGTTCTCCTGGTGCCGCGTTAGCCAATGATACGGAACGTAAGGCAGCAAAACACAGGAGCCGGGCAAACCCAACATTTGACCAAAGACATGACTCGGAGCTGATGCATATAAGGCCTAACTCGAGACGCCGAACACTCCCTAAGGTGTTCGGTCTTTATAATAACGGGCAGAACAATGCCCTAAGCCCCTAGTGTCCAGGTACAGGCGAGAATTTCTGGCGCGGCCGATGCCAAAACGCCAGCCTCCTCGTTGGTTATGGTGAAAAACTGTGGGATGTGATCAACAAAAGACAGTAAGAAAGGTTTACGCAGGGACTTAATCTGAAAAGAATCCTTGCGACGGGTCCCTGCTGCACGTCTGCGCCTGTGTCTCCGTTGTGCCATATCCTGGACGGGTGTACACGTTGTTCATCTGTAAAAAGAGAGGAACTTAGCTTGAAAGGAAATCATGCAAAGAACGTATTAAAAATCGAAATATGAATGAATGAATAAAGCTGAGCCTATATCAGCTCATATGCACAGTCCCTTGCAAAGGGGTGTGCGGCTAGGGAGCCCCTAGCTTATTTTATGCCGGACTCGTCTAGCCATGTCCGGGGTCTTGAACGACCTTTTAGTGAGATGATGCCGTGTGGACCGGGCATTTTAAGTGTAAGAGACACGTAGTGTGGTATTGCATTAAAGCGGACAAAAGCTTCTCGTCCCAATAGTGCTTGATGGCTACTTTTGAATGGGGCGACATGAAAGATTAGCTTTTCGCGTCGGAAGTTGTCGGGTGACCCGAACACAACTTCTAGTAGTAAGGAGCCCGTGCACTTGGCGTAAGGGCCTGGCATTACTCCTTTGAAGGAAGTGCGGCTATGTCGAATTTTAGTAAGGTCTATCCCCAACTTGCAGATTGTGTTCGGATATAGCAGGTTTAAATCGCTGCCGCCGTCCATCAGGACTTGTGTAAATTGTAGTCCGTTGATTATAGGATCCAATATCAGAGCAGTCCATCCTGCGTTTCGAATACTTCTGGAATAGTCCAGGTGGTCAAAAGTAATTGGTTTTGACATCCAACCTCGAGGTTCCGCTGGGGTGGACCGTGCGATACCTACTTTGGCGGGTGCCGCACTGTTGCTCCGTATTATCACATGAAGTGAATTTAGTGTTTTGACTTCTTGTGGGAAAGTCTTTTGTTTTCCGGTGCTCTGCTGGTGGGGTTCGTCGTTATCCTTGCTTGACACGTCGAGCCCCTTGTGTTCGGCGTTGAGTCGACCGGACTGTTTGAAGACCCAACAATTTCGGTGGGTGTGGTTTGCAGGCCTTCCGGGGGTGCTGTGGATTTGACATATCCGATCCAAAATTTTGTTTAAGTTGGATAGCTCGTCACTTTTGTCCTTAAGAGGCAGTGTTTTGTTGTTCGGCCGCGAGATTTTGAATCCGGCGTTGACCGCCGTGTTCTTTGGGCTTTTTTCTTTGTTTCGGCGCTGGTCCTTTCTGCGCCGTGATTTTCTGTTTCCATCTCTGATCTCGGATGTACTCGGGTCGCTGGTGCTGCATCTTGCTAGCCAGCTGTCTTCCCCCGCGCAAAAGCGGGTCATGAGGCTTGTTAGCGCGGCCATTGTTCTCGGCTTCTCTTGGCCGAGGTGTCTGGCAAGTCATTCGTCTCGAACATTATGCTTAAAAGCTGCTAAGGCTTCGGCGTCCGGACAGTCGACTATTTGGTTCTTTTTGGTAAGGAACCTGTTCCAGAATTTGCGCGCTGACTCTCTGGGCTGTTGAGTTATGTGACTTAAATCGTCTGCGTGCGGAGGGCGGACATAAGTCCCTTGAAAATTTGCTCTAAACGCGTCCTCGAGCTCTTCCCAACTTCCAATAGTATTTTCTGGGAGGCTTTTGAGCCAATGTCGAGCTGTCCCTTTGAGCTTGAGGGGTAGATATTTTATGGCGTGGAGATCATCTCCTCTGGCCATGTGTATGTGGAGGATGAAATCCTCAATCCAGACTCCAGGGTCTGTTGTTCCGTCGTATGCCTCTATGCTTACGGGTTTGAACCCCGCTGGAAATTCATGATCCAGCACCTCATCGGTGAAACATAGTGGGTGTGCGGCGCCCCTGTATTTGGGTGTGCCGTTGTCTTCGAACACTCGACGTGTTGTGTTGCTTCCTGGGGCCCTCTTTTTTGGCCCATAAATGGACTTGACCGGGTCGTCTGTTTTCCGAGGATCATGAGTCGGCTTGTGTGTGGCGCCGCTTGTTGCTTTTGGCCTGTCATCTGGTCGTCTATCCGGCCAGGCGGCCTCTTTGCTTTTTGACTGTGGGGGCTCTATGGCCTCCTCGTCGAATTCTGGCAGCAGCTTGCGCTTCGGGTAGCTCTTTGTTTGGTGGCCATTGCCATATTTGTCCGCGGTCTTGAGTACTTTGCTCCACCTCATTCTGAGTATTTCTTTCGCTATTTTGAGCTTCCGTTTTTCCTTCTTCAGACTTCTTGCAGTGGTGACGAGTCTTTTGTGAAGGTTCTTATGCTCCGGTGGTGTGTCCGGCGTGAGGTCGTCTGGACTGTTGTTTTCGCCGGGCATGGATTGATTATCCGATTCACCCTTTTCGGATGGTTGCTTGGTTGCATGTTCGTCGTTCACTGGTTTGCCCTGCTCCATTGCTGGGTCATTGGGAATGCTGTTTTTGTCGAGGCGGGACTTAGGGCGGCGTCTGCGTCGCCGTTTTGGTTGTTTGTCGGCGGGATTATCCTTTGTCGCGTTCCGTTGTTCCTCGTTATCGCTTCCTTTTGGGGTGTCCACCATATATACATCATGGGTTAGGGTGGCCTTCCAGTGCTCGGTAAGCGCTGGTTCTTGGTAGTCTCCGGCATCGTCGTCCATACCGTCGATGTCTTCGGAGTCGTAGTCTAGCATGTCGGTTAGATCGTCGACAGTGGCTACAAAGTGGGTGGTGGGTGGGCTTTGAATCTCTTCGTCGTCCGCATCCCAACCATCCTGACCGCAGTCCGGCCAGGGCTCTCCTGATAACGAGATGCTTTAGCGAATTCAGGGTGTCGCCAAAGGGTGAGTGTTGAAAGATGTCCGCGGCGGTGAACTCCATGATCGGCGCCCAATCGGATTCGATTGGCAGGGGCGCAGGAGGTTCGGAGTCCGGCAAGGAGTTCGGCGCCTCGGAGTCACGAGCTTTATAAGGGACAAGGTCGGTATTCGGCTCCATCGCCGTAGAAGTTGCAGCTCCCGAGGCGGTGTCCAGCCACCTGTCCTCGATCTGCGCGGTCTGCTCCGAACTATGGGTCAGAGCGGACTCGTGTGCGGCCTCCAGGGCACTATCCGGCGGTAGAGCTAAATCATGCCCATCGTGACAGTGCGGCACGCTCGGCTGTGGCTCGAATCCATCGAAGATCAAGTCTCCGCGGATGTCGGCCGTGAAGTTTAGGCTTCCAAACCTGACCTGATGGCCAGGGGCGTAGCTTTCGATCTGCTCCAGATGGCCAAGCGAATTGGCCCGCAGTGCAAAGCCGCCGAACACGAAGATCTGTCCGGGGAGAAAATTCTCACCCTGGACTACGTCGTTGTTAATTGAAGGAGCCATCAAGCCTATCGGTGACGACACAGAGAAACTCTCAATGAAAGCACCAATGTCGGTGTCAAAACCGGCGGATCTCGGGTAGGGGGTCCCGAACTGTGCGTCTAGGCGGATGGTAATAGGAGACAAGGAACACGATGTTTTTACCCAGGTTCGGGCCCTCTCGATGGAGGTAAAACCCTACTCCTGCTTGATTGATATTGATGATATGGGTAGTACAAGAGTGGATCTACCACGAGATCAAGGAGGCTAAACCCTAGAAGCTAGCCTATGGTATGATTGTTGTAATGGTTGTTGTCCTACGGACTAAAACCCTCCGGTTTATATAGACACTGGAGAGGGCTAGGGTTACACAGAGTCGGTTACAATGGTAGGAGATCTACATATCCGTATCGCCAAGCTTGCCTTCCACGCCAAGGAAAGTCCCATCCGGACACGGGACGAAGTCTTCAATCTTGTATCTTCATAGTCTTGGAGTCCGGCTGACGATTATAGTCTGGCTGACGATGATAGTCCGGGTGTCCGGACACCCCCTAGTCCAGGACTCCCTCAGCGGTAGTCAGAATTCTGAATCTATCCATTGGAGGAAGGAAGAAACTCAGGTTACAACCAACTCTATGTCGTTTATACTGAAACAACACATGAAGGAATATATTCTCCTCAATCATAAATTTATCTAAGGAAAAGAAGGAGAAAGTCACTTTTTATTTAAAAGAAAAGAGACCTCTGTCATGGATATAGTCTATGAAACATTGGATATTTGAAGATCTTGGTCATGGAGTTCCACATCCACTTTGGAACCCCGCCAGCAGGAGGACACTGCCTGCAACAAGCGGACCCATTTGTTGTAATATGCTAGTGAAAAATAAAAGAAATAAGAGGCACAGTCAGTTGCACGAACAACTAATCAGAAAGTGACATAAAGAGTGTAAAACAAGTGTTGAATATCTGCAGGAGGGTCATTTCATTGGTTCAGCTGCGCCTATCGCCCTCTAATTATTTAGTGGACCTTTCTCATTTTTTCATACAGTCATGCTTTTTTAGAAGTAAGAACAATACAAGCTATTTGCTGCTGACCAATTCTTTAGCTCACATGGATCATGTTTGGCTGATAAGAAGAGAGATCACACTTCTGACCATTTCTTTAGATAACACCTATTTTGATCAGTATGTTTATTTCTCTGCTCCTATCCATGTATACTATAAACTTGCAGTTCCTAGCTTCAAGCTCTGTTGTCGTATCAATTTACTCAATTTGTTACTCCAATTCATAATAGTTTGTCTACAACTCGTGTACCCTTAACACACGCCTTGTTATATATTCATTTCCCAGTTTTTCCCAAGAAGCCTATTATTAGTAAGAATTAATGGTCAGAATATTCAGTGCATAATATTTTAGAAAATAGTAAGAATCTCACATAAGAGAACTTGCGCGACATAAATAACGGGTGTGCCTCTCAAGGCGACACAAATACTATTTGTTTTTCTTGTTTAACATTCAACCAAGAGAATAAAAAAAAGCATAGTTTCTTTTTACCAAATAAAAGAAGCATAGTTATAGGCATCCTATGAGATCATCTTCAAACATGGAGGCACTCACCCTTGGTACTGACCATTGTAGCGGCCATGATTATACCCAGAGCATACTAAAGCTAAAATAGTAGTTGAGGGCATGAGAAATTATAAGCATTTCTGCACAACAAAAAGTAAACTATATGTCAGGAATATACACGCATACATATGGTATGGCTGAAGAACAATCGAAAACCCTGAAGCACTGCAATATGTTCTGTGTATGGAAGAAGAACAAATGAAAATCCCGATGACATGGTACAAAAACATGATGAAACAAATCTCAAATTGGTAAACCAATAAGTTGTCAAGAAAGATAACCGGAGAGCAAATCACAAGCACATCAAAACAAAAAGAAAAATTGTTTCTTAAAAGGATATCATACTATTTAGTATTTACAATACCTAGTAACAAAGATGAATAATTTTAGTCCTTTCAGCCCTAGTTGATGCAGCAAAAGATGCACAAAATAATAACCTTTACAACAGGTTTGTCTGGGACTGGACAGAGACCGGTTGGAGCAGTGTGTCGTCTACGGTGAAGTGAGAGGCTGCAGCAGAGGGCTTCACAGCGAAGTGACGGGTTGGAGCAGAGCGTCGTCGACGGTGAAGTGAGAGGCTGCAGCAGAGTGCTTCACGGCTAGGCGACGGGTTAAAGCAAAACAAGCACGCAAAGATGCGTATGAACAATATAATTTTAAGCATGAATCTGCAACTAAAGCCCCAAATGGAAGAACAATATTTTGGATAAATGACGAGCTACACATGAGAATAACATAATCTAATGAGTGTAAATAAAAAATTCTTGCATGAACAAAAATGTACATATAGACACAGCCCAGCTTCCACACATGAACAAAAATCAACACTTGAACACATCCCAGCATGAACAAAAATCTACAAAGAGAGATGAGAGAGAGCAAAATCAGATCACTTCTTCCATGTGAGCATCCAACCTTTCCATTGGAGCAGTTCCTGCAAAATCAATTAACAACACACCATGAGAAAACAAATCTAAATCCCAATCTGCCTCTCCTTGAACAGCAAGGAAAATCATCAAGGTTTGTTGTTCCACTCCCAAACAGTCCCAGATCGAGAGAGAGAGAGAGAGAGAGAGGGAGGGAGAGAGAGAGAGAGCACAGAGCAGAGAGCAGAGCAGAGCAGAGCAGAACAGAGGTGAAGGAGAGACTGGCCTCACCGGCGTCCGTGGTGGTGAGGACGAGCTTTAGAGGACTGCTCGATGCCGACGATCTGGCGAGGCTCTTGCTGCACCGCATTCTCCTGTAGTTGGGCTCCTCCTCCGGTGGCCCTTTGCAGCAAATCCCCATGGTGACGTCCTCCGGCCACCGTCGTCCGGGTCAAGCTCCTCCTCCGGCGGCTTCTTCGCCGCGAGTCGTTGAGGAGAGAGGGAGACAGTGCACGGGGTCGACGGCTGCGCGCCCCTTGCCATCCACTCCCACGCCCCGGTCTCTGGACCCCTCGACGCCGTCTGCGCCGCCGCGGTCAACGAGGAGTCCATCACCATCAGCGGGCGCCTCTTCTTCCCCATCCCTTCCATCTCGAATCTTGGGAGAGGTCCAGGAGGAAATAGCTAAGCTCCTCGGGGAGCTGGAGGAGCATGGATGGTGGAGGCGGTTGTGGTGGCGGCAGCAACCCTAGCCGCCAGCCAGATGTGGAAACGAGAGGCGAGAAAGAAGAGGGGTGGGAGGAAAAGAAAAAATCAGCCCAGTCCCTTATGCCCACGTGGACGTCGCGAGAGGGCGCTCCTTACGCGACTGTTTGTGGGTTGTATGGTAAATGCAGGAGCTGGTTTTGTATACAGAGGACATTATAATTTATTATTTTATTGAACAAGGGCCAAGGGGAGGCGCCCCTTCAGACACTGTTTACAACAAGGTGCCTAGCTTTGAAAGCATAGGACATTGAACTCTACTATGTACTCCTGATACATTTCATTGTTTTTTTTTTCGAGAGCACAAATACATTTCATTGTTGCTCCTCATTTCCAACGCCCATGTCAGAGGCGCAAATTCTTCGAAGCTGCTGCTTGTGCAATGCCCACTGGTCAGGTGACTGCCCTGCTGTGAACCTGTGTGGTAAGTGGTAACCTTAGCAGCAAGTTTTTTTTCCGAGGGTACGCCAAAGACGTACCATAGCTTTATAGAGGGGGGGGTGGGGGGGGGGGGGGGGGGGAATATGTACAAGAGAGATTTGTAGCTAGTCACGTGGTCACAAGTCGACCAGGACATCGCCTCCACTCCAAACTCGACACTCTATGTGCTACTCAACTACATGCTCCACTCCAGTTGTTCCGGCCTGCATCCAGATGACCAATTTGTGGAATATGGCCTCCGTCACGCCGAACACATCTAACGTGTCGCTCCTACCAAAGACTCTCGCATTCCTCTGCTTCCACAGAGACCAGCATATTAACATAACCACCGTGTCAAAGCCTTTCCTGCTTGTCTTGGCAATCCGCTTTCTCACCTGGCACCACCACTCCGCCAGGTGGGACTGCACCGTGGGGCAAAGATTAAGATCCACTCCGATCCTGGTGAAACAGAGAAACCACACATGCCTGGCATACACGCACTGTAGCAAGATGTGATCCACCTGCAGCAAGCTGAAGTGCCCTGTCCTCCACCTGCAAAGGGGAAGAAGCTGCTCTGCTAGCTGAAGAAATGAGGATAGCAGTCTTTCGCCCTGCTTCCTTGAATTGTAGTGCTATATTTTGATTGCCTGTATTCTTTGTCCACGCAGCATCGGAGACTCGGAGTAGACCTACAACCTGTAAATATCGTTGAATACTACTCATTCCGTTCCTAAATATTTGTCTTTTTAGAGTTTTCAAATGGACTATTACATACAGATGTATATAGACATATTTTAGAGTGTAGATTCACTCATTTTGCTCCGTATGTAATCATTTGTTGAAATCTCTAGAAAGACAAATATTTAGAAAAGGAAAGGGTAGTAGTTGTTTGATTCTGTGTCGAAGTTGGCTTTAAGGAAGAGTTTTCATGATCTGCAAAAGTAGCCAAGTCCTGACTTGATATTATGGCTCGAGCCATTTGAAATACCCGCATAGGAGCATTATCCTTTCTTTCAAAAAAAGGTTGTCATTCCCGGACTTCCATAGGAAAGTCGTGAACTCATGATATTAGTAAGTGAAGCCTGTGGGTGATTGAAATCAAGCATAGCTTTGACAATTGCAGGAACGTTGCCAAAGTTCCTAACAGAATATTCAGATTTAATGTATTCCCATCGTTCCAAAATAGATGACCCAATTTTGTAATAAAGTTAGTACAAAGTTGAGTCATCTATTTTAAAACGGAGGGAGTACCAAGGTTCAGAGAACCAGACCGCTTTGGCGAAAGGGCAAAATAGATACAAAAGGATGTCATCTGCTTCTATTGTGATAGTGGGTCTCTGCAAAATGACTTCTGCTGCCTATTGCTCAAATGCTGTATAAATTCTTCCATGCTTTTTGGACGATGCTAGCTTTCATGACAATGACTGGAGTCCCGAGTTCATTGCCTTTGTTTTTATTCTTTGTTGTCAGTTTGATGTTTATGTATATCATCAGGATGGAATTAATCGCTTCTGTTCACTAGACTGGTCCCTTGTTGCACATACCATGTTTTTCAGCAGATCGATATTTTGATCGGTGCTAGTAATTTCCTCCGTAAATATGAAATAATCACGTTCCAAATTAATCCATTAGTCACAGGACCGGAAAATGGATTTCCATTTTCATTAGCGTCCTACATCATATACATACAGTATCAAACAAATGTACAACCAGGCCGTCAGCTTAGCTTTGAAAAACTAAATATGAGCAGGATGACCAATGAAAGCTCAACATCGCCATCTCAACTCTGAACTTGTCTACTTAGAGCATCTCCGGCCGCGCCCCCAACAAGGCCCTCAAGGCGACTTTTCGGCCGCCGGCGCCAAAAAATCGGCCAGTCGCGTCCCCAGGGGCCCATTTTTCGCCGGCTCGGGCCGAAATTGACGCCGGCGGACCTAACCCGAACCCGGCGCACTGGGGGGCGCTCGGGGGCACCGAGTGAATCGTCTTTGGCGCGAAAGAGACGCGAGCCAGCCGCGTCAGCGACACCGTCCGCCTCGTCTTCTCCCGACGCCTCGGTTTCCCGCGGGGAATCAATGGCAAGGCTGCCGCCGGTCAGCTTTGCCATTGATTCCTCACGGGCGGCGCATCACGGGACGGCGCGCCGACGCCTCCCCTCCCTCGGACGCGTACACACGGACGCGGCGCGGCTATATATGGCCTCGCTCGCCTCTGATGAGCCCTACCTCTCCCGAGCACCGCCGCCGAGCTCTTCTCCCCCAACCCTACCTCTCCCGAGCGCCGCCGCCGAGCTCTTCTCTCCCAGCCACTCCATCTCCCGATGGCTGAGCGTTTCCCCAGAGGCGAGGCGGCGGCCAACGGCTTCGGCCGCCGTTCGCTCCGCGAACAGGAGTCGTGGCTCCTGTTCCAGGCGAACATCCCGGCGCCGCCGGACATGCGCGCAGGGCCGACGGGCTGGAGGCTCAGCAATGGGGGAGTGCTCATTCCCCCGTTGCCCGACGCCGTGGCCAAACCATCCTACTTCGCCGACGAGGTCGAGATCGTGCGCGCCTCCCTCACCGACGCCGAGCTCTCCCTCCCCCAGTACGCCGCCGACAACCACGCGGCTTGGGCGGCGTACTTCGAGCGCCGCCAGCAGCAGCGGCTGGCGTCCACCAACGGAGCGCCGGTGGTCGGCGGCCTGAAGAACAGCGAGGGGCGCCACCTGTGATGGGGCATCCCCGGCCGCACACTTGAGGGCATGCTGACGCACCTTGAGGGCGGCAACAACCCGCCGTTGGCGTACCCCCCGACGAGGGCGGCCGTCCCGGCGCACCGCCGACGCGACGGGCAATGGGCGCCAAGGAGGTTCGGCTCCTCCTCCTCTTCTTCCTCGTCGCGCTCTTCCTCCCAATCCTCCGGCACTCCGACGCTGCTCGGCGTCAAGGCCGAGTCCGCGGCGGCGCACTCGCAGTGCCGGCATCGTCATCAGCGAGGGCGGCCGACGCGCCTCCTCGTCGGCTCCTCCCCTGCGCTTCGTCAAGCCGAAGACGGAGCCGGGTCTCGCGCCGGTGAAGACGGAGCCGGCGCTGGCACCGGTGAAGATGGAGCACGGCGAGGTCGAGCTCGACGACGAAGCGGCCTTGAATGGGCACATCAGGACTCCCTGAAGATGGCGAGGGAGCGCCAGTGCGCCGCCATGCGGCACTTCGCGCAGCGCCGCCGAGGCCGCGACGAAGGAGGAGTAATCATCATCGACGACAGCGACGACGACGACGACGCGCCACCGCCGCCACTAGCCGGGGAGTGGTCCAGCAGGGGCGCCCGAGTCAAGGAGGAGAAGGCCGACGATGGCGGCGACGACAACGACTTCTCGGCCTTCAGCAAGTTTTTTTTTCACTTCCGCTTCGGTACAACCCCTTAAACACATCAACGGAGGAGATCTCTCCATACCCCTTCATAATAAAGGGTAGGATCGTCTTTTTCGAAAATACGTCAGCGTGGCTCCGGGCCGGCCCATTTACTCTTTGTCTTTTCGGTTCTCATTTACGCTATCTCTTTTCAGTAGAAAAAGGGAAAATGTAGACAAAGAAAATTCGAAACCAACTGGGACAACTAAGGCTGGTTGTAATGGGTAGTATCATAAGTTAGTATCATGCATATGATACTAGTGTATGATACTACCTCCCTAGTGCATAGTATCATATGGTAGTATCATAGATAACTTTATTTATTGACATGCATGACACATACTAGTGTAGCATTTATTATGATACGGTATCATGATATGATACTCAACCCTCTCTTACTTCATTTAATTCTATGCCACCTCATCAAAGTTGCCTAGTTGGCATGCATGATACTAGCTATAATACTCCCATTACAACCAGCCTAACCCATCATGCCTCAATAGTTGTTTTTCCTTTTAACAACCGATTCTTTTGTTTTGAGAATTTTTAACAACCAACGCTTCGCACCGCTCGCTCCCCAGCGCGCCCTTTTGGGCTGGCCCATGTGCGGCGCGCTCAGTTTTTTTTTTAAATTTTGGTTTTCCTTTTTCTAATCTGTTTTTGTTCAGCCTAAAAAATATATGTTTTTGTTTTTTTTCATATTTGAATTACGGAATTTCAAACCGTTCCAAAATTTGAAAATAGTGTACATTCTGGAAAAAATGTTCAAGAAATTAAAAAATATTTGTGATTTTACAAAAAAATCTTGACATTTCAGAAAATGCTAGGCGTATTTGAAAAATGTTAGAAATTGAATAAATTTTCGAAAATTTAAACATTGTTAATGCATTTTAAAAAGTTCTACAAATGCTCATGAATTACAAAAATGTTCCTCGGTTCAAAAAATGTTCATGAATATAAAAAATTCTCGTACAAAACAAAAAAGATGTCCATGAATTACAAAAATAGTTTCCCCAATTTTCAAAACATGTTCACGGATTCAAAACAAATATTCACGGGTTTAAAAGATGTTCATAATTCCCAAAAAATGTATTCGAAATTCTAAAAAATGTTCATGACTTTGAAAAGTTTTCAGATTTTCAGAAATTTTCGCTAGTTTAAAAAATATTCATGAATTGTGAACTTCTTTAAGATCCATGAACTTTTTTCTGAATGAGTGAACCTTTTTGCAAATGCATGAATTTTTTCAATCTAGAAACTCTTTTCAAAATTTACTGTTTTTAATCAAAACCCATTATTTTTTTTGAGTTCAGGAGCTTATTTAAAATTCTATAAAATTTTCAAAATTTGTGATTTTTTTAAATCAATAAAAAATCCTAATCATGATTATTGTTGGACATGCATGAAATGACCCCTACTATTGCCTACAGGTGGGAGATGCCCATGGTAGACATCCATGTTAGATTTGAACTTATTCCGATACCGCATGCAAGTTGCGTCACGTTCAACCGTTTATTGGTCATTTTTCACCTAAAAAACTTTAGAAAAATGCAAGATTTGTCGAAAAACAAAAATAACTTGGCACAATGCCTTTTATTGGTCATATAAGCTCTTGAGAAAATTTTGGGTTATCTAATGGATGTCAAAAAAGACGTGCTCTCAAACGGACCCTTCATGCAAAAAATAACCCCAACTTTTTCGAGTAAGCGAGCATGACCATGGTAGGCATCCATGTCAGGTTTGAATGAATTTTGATACATTATGCAACTTGTGTCATGTCCGACTATTTATAGGGCCTTTTTCACTGAGGAAACTCTAGAAAATACAAAGCTAGTCAAAAACCCAAACAACTTGGAATGATGCCTTGAATTTGTATTGTAAGGCTATGAAAAAAATGGAGGCAATTCAAAGATGTCGAGAAACAACGTGCTCTTAAACGAAGCCTTCTAACCCACCTGAACGCACTCCATTGAACATAGTCTAGTTTTGGACACTCTTAAAATGACGCAAACTTTTGCAAGCAGGTGGGTGTGCCCATGGTGCATCCATTCTAGGATTGAACGATTCCCGACAGTGTAGGTAAGTTGCGACACGTCTGACCATTTATCGACCCTTTTTGACCGAGAAAATTCTAGAAAATGCAAAAATTGTCGAAAACCAAAATAACCCGGCATGCTGCCTTAAATTGGTCATGCAAGTCAAGGAAAAGAATGGAGTCATTTGACGGTTGTCGAGAAAGAACATGCTCTCAATCGTGGCTTTCTGGCCTACCTGGACACCCTACGATGAACATGGTGTTTTTGGAACATTCTTGAAATTACTAGAGTTTTTGCCAGAAGGTGGGCAAGCCCATGGTAGGCATCCCATGCCAAGTTTGAAGAAAAAGTATTTAAAATAATAATTTAAACAGGAACTTAAAATTGTTAGTTAAACTTTTTAACATAACTAATAAATACAAAGGGATAAAATGGAAAAGGATAATAATTTAAAATCATAATTTAAAACATTTCCTTAAAACTAACAATATTTCAAAGTTTTGAACTGCTTTCAAAAAAATAGGAAGGAGAAAAATGAATTAACGATAAAAGAGAAGAATAATGAAAAAATAGAAAAAAAACACTTAGGCCTTGACCCAACTAGGCGACGGTTGCCCATCGGGCGCATGTTTTCTAAACTTATTTGCATTTAAAAAAATTGGTCACGTTTCCAAAAAAATGCTTGGAAAAGTAAAAAATCATGTTATATTCATAAATTATTTGCTATTTATTAAAAATGTTCGGCATGTGCAAAATTTTCATGTCCTTTTCCAGAAAAGTTTTGATTTTTTTCAGAAATTGTTTTACATATGAACGCTGTGGTGTGGTCCTTATATAAGTCGTGCTGTTCAAAATCACAAGCTGTGACTTGTTCCACTGGCAAGCAGCCTTCGCCCAAAGCCAGAGATCTCAAGTTCGATTCCTTCAGTGATGATCCCTTTTCCTAATATTTTTTCTACAAAAAACTGACGGACCAGATTTAATGCGCCAGCCTAAGTGCGCGAGAAATGACCAACGGCCCAAGAGGGGTCTTCGTACAGTGTACACATACAAAAGTGGGTATATTGTGTGAAAGGTCCGTATTGCCCTTTATACGTTTTGTGAGGGGGGTTGTACCGAAGCGGGACTACTCGACTTAAATCCGCGAATATAAGCCCAAGTTTGCCGCAATTTGGCGTGTTTTAGCCGAACTTTGCCTAAATTTGCTATACATTTTTTTTTCGCGCCTGGGGGCGGCCCTGGAGGCGGCGGCTGGGGACCAACTCGCCCCCAGGACCATTTTTGCGCCGGGTCACCCCCAGGCGGCGATTTTAGGCGCCCCCTGAGGGGCCAACGGCTGGAGATGCTCTTAATTTCTACAGGGAAGCAGAATGTTTCATCTTCATTGTGGCTTGAGCCATTTGAAATACCTGCATAGGAGCATTATTATCCTTTGTTCCAAAAAAGGTTGTCATTCATGGAGTTCGACAACACCATAGGGAAGTCCTGGTATTGCTGAGTGAAACATGTGGGTGATTGGAATCAAGCATAGCTTTGACAACTGCATGGACGTAGTTATGAACAGAGTATTCAGATCCAATTTATACACAGGTTCAGAGAACCAGGCCGCTTTGGCGAAAGGGCATAGGAAAATAATATTAATATCCTTATGCACTTTAGAAGAGTATTTGGCTGGAGCAATGAGTTTCTTCCAGCAAAGGATGTCATCCAAACGAAGAGATAGCACAAGCCCAGTTTAGATGTCAAACCTCTGTTTTACGAGAACAACGGACATGACTGGGAACTAAAATCTCAGTATATTAAGTTTGCAGATCAGCATGATCCATAACTGTTGTGTATTCTTGAATTAAAAAGACAGTACTTAACAATTAACACATATCAAAAGGACCAGCAAGGTTTGCATGGCGTGATACACAGATTTACAATAGATAGACAAGTTCTTTTCAGTTTTGACATCCAAGTCGGTAGGTTATTATTCAACATACATATACTCCCTCCGTTCCTAAATAATTGTCTTTCTAGAGATTTCAACAAGTGACTACATACGGAGCAAAACGAGTGAATCTACACTCTAAAACATGTCTACATACATCCGTATGTTGTAGTCCATTTGAGATGGCTAGAAAGACAATTATTTGCGAACGGAGGGAGTAGTTCACAGACTCAACAATCACATCAATCCTGCAACGAATAAATAATCCCACGAGGCCAGCATACACCCCAATCAAAGGCAGCCTAAGCATTCAGTGCATGCGATCAACCAACAAATCTCTTTGGAATTCTTTTAACCAATTTCCAGTAAGCACCTCCTCTTGAGAAGGCTCCCTTCAAGTTGCGGCAGCCAATGATAGACAGCTCCTCGAGAGCTGGGAGCTGCTGCAGAAGTCCCTTTGGTAGTGTCTTTAATCTTGGGCATTCGGAAATAATTAACTTCTTGAGCTGAGGGAATGATACAACCGATACTTGTCCTGCCACCTCCTCGTGCCATCTCTCTAGGTTAGGCATGTCCTCAAGAATCATGATTTCCAGTTTAGGAAAGAAGGGTGGTGGAGAAATATTGTATTGCCCAATGCCTGTATCATCATTTCCAATGCATATACTTGTCAAGCTATCCAAACTTTGCAGACACAAGTACCCGAGAGAAGGCAACTGCCATAATGGTGGAAGATCCTTACAGTTCTTGCAGTTATTCAGCTGAAGTTCACTGAGATGTTCTAGCAGTGTAGGGTTGTGCATCCATGATGACAGTTTAGCACCAGTGTAATTAGATAACAGTAAAACTTCAAGCCTTTTGTGAGGACGAAGGTCCTCTAATATTCCTTCTGCATTAGTATCTACTTCATATCCAACAAATCTGCTATCAGGTCCATACCAATCGAGTGATAATTGTTTCAGATTATGCTTGGCGGACATATTGCCTTGTTTAGCAATTTCTGCACTACGCACTTTTCTCAGCTCATTCAAACAAAGAGCACCGCCAAGATTCAAATCTTTCAGTTGATCAATTCCATGACCTACATCACCATCAATGACATAACTTGTCAATGTCTGTAGAGAATTCAGCTGCCCAATACCTTGTGGCATGCGCACCAAAAGAGCACACCCCATAAGGAAGATGTGCCGAAGACTGCTCATATGGCTCATGCCTTCTAGTAATTTCTTTAGGTATTTACACCCAATAAGCCTCAGCGTTTGCAAGCTATACAACATGGTAGTGGCTTCAGGAAGTGCAGATATATCAGAATAAGAACAATCCAGATAGCGAAGATGCTTCAAGTTTTTCATAGGTGTCTTGATTGAGAACGTCTTCAGTGCTCGCAAGGACATCAGTGTTGACTTGGTCATACTCAGTGGAATATGACATAATATCCTTTTCAAGACTAATATTGTGCGGGGTTGGCGAGCTAGAATTTCCTTCATGGCTGCAACAGTATTATTCCCTGTGGAGAATGATAGAAGCGTCTCGACCCTCATACATGAGAGCCCGCATGTATATATTGATAGAGCGACCGTAGAAGATCGAGAGGGTTACAGGATCGGTGGAGATAGCCAACCGAAAGGAGTTACAGGAGGAGATAGAGAAGAAGAGATAAAGTAGTTTAAACAGATAACAAAAAACCTAGGGTCGCGCTAACTGCCACACGTGTGGCAGGAAGGGAGACGCATCACACGTCTCTAATGTAAACAGATTGCCACGTCATCGCATGCATGCATGCAGAAATCTTTTTTTATTTTCAGTTTTTAAAATGTTTTATCTCTTAAACGAAAAATCCGATTGAAAATCTGTTTTCACCATTAAATCCCTCGCAATGAGATCTTCGAAACTAGATCCCATGTTGATATGTTTTGATGAAAAAAAAATTGGATTAAAAGTTGCCATGTCTATTGCATATGAATTGCCATGATGTTTACACTGAAGTTGCCATAATATGTTTCAGTTATTTTCTTCTACATTTAAAAGTAAATTTTGACATTTATAAAACGGGGAATTAAGAAACTAGACTTGCCATGAACCATAAACTAAAATTGCCATGATACATGCACGTAAAATTGCCATGGTTCATACAAAAAATAATTTTCATGGTCAAAGTACTGGAGTTGCCATCATCAAAATACTAAAATTGCCATGATCTACAAACTTAAATTGCCACATGGCAACTTTAGTTTAAGCCCTATGGCAACTGCAGTGTAAACATCGTGGCAACTTCTGGCAAAAAAAATTTCGTCGAAACATATCAACATGGGGTCTAGTTTTGAAGATCTCGTCGAGACGGATTTAATGGTGAAAACAGATTTTTAGTTCGCTTTTTTATTTAGGAGATACAACATTTTTAAGCCGAAAACCAAAAAAATTTCTGCTGATGTCATCTATTCATACGTGGCAAAATGAGTGGTGATGGAGGCGTGTGGGCGATGTGCAAACGCCCACACGTGTGGGTGTTAACATTTCCGAAAACCTATCTCTATCTCCTATATTTGTGGCACAAGATATGTTTAACACCCTCCCTTAATCTAAACTTCTCAAGTTTAGATTACGCTTGAACTCTTCAAACTGTCTTGTGGCCAAACCTTTTGTGTACCCATCTGCGACTTGATCTTTTGAAGGAATGAATCTAATGTCCAACTCCTTGCTTGCAACTCTTTCTCTCACAAAATGATAATCGATTTCAATGTGCTTTGTCCTTGCATGAAACACGGGATTGGCAGAAAGATATGTGGCACCAAGATTATCACACCAAAGACATGGTGTTTGAGCATGCATTCCAAGTTCCTTCAGCATGGCCTTAACCCAGATGATCTCAGCTGTTGCATTGGCTAGTGCTTTGTACTCTGCCTCAGTACTTGATCGTGACACTGTTGCTTGCTTCTTAGCACACCAAGAGATAAGATTAGGTCCAAAGAAAACTGCAAACCCACCAGTGGACCGTCTGTCATCCAAGCAACCTGCCCAGTCAGAATCAGAAAAAGCACTAACAAGAGTGGAGGAGGACTTGCTGAAGGTGAGTACAACACTCAAGGTACTCTTCACATATCGTAGAATCCGCTTAGCAGCAGTCCAATGAGCTGAGGTAGGTGCATGCAGAAACTGACATACTTTATTGACTGCAAAAGAAATGTCAGGTCGTGTAAGTGTTAAGTACTGAAGTGCTCCAACCAAACTTCTGTACTTGGTGCCATCAACTTGATCTAAGGGTACACCCTCGGCAAGTGATAATCTTTCTGCACTGGAAAGTGGAGTTGGAGATGGTTTACAATCTCTCATCCCAGCCTTGGTCAAAAGATCAGTCGCATACTTTTCCTGAGAGAGATGAAGACCACCATCATTGTTCCGCTTCACCTCAATGCCAAGGAAGAAGTGAAGATCTCCCAGATCCTTAAGCGCAAAATCTAAATGCAAATCTTGTAACAAAGCTGTGATTGCCTTATCAGAGGAACTTGTAACAATAATATCATCGACATAAATAAGCACAAAAATGATGGTGTGTGACTTCTTGTAAATGAACAATGATGTATCTGACTTGGAGGGAATAAACACAAGAGCTAGCAGTTTAGAACTTAGACGTGAATACCATGCTCTGGGAGCTTGCTTGAGACCATAGAGGGATTTTTCAAGTTTACAACCATGAGACAGTTTGTGTTTATTTTCATACCCAGGAGGTTGTTTCATGTAAACTTCCTCTTCCAGAACGCCATGAAGAAACGCATTCTGAACATCAAGCTGACGAAGGCTCCAACCTCTGGACACAGCAACAGACAGTACAAGGCGAATGGTGGCAGCTTTAACAACTGGACTAAATGTGTCCTCATAGTCAAGTCCATACCTCTTCTTAAAACCCTTAGCAACGAGTCTGGCTTTGTAGCGATTGTTGGGGAACGTAGTAATTTCAAAAAAAAATCCTACGCACACGCAAGATCATGGTGATGCATAGCAACGAGAGGGGAGAGTGTTGTCCACATACCCTCATAGACCGTAAGCGAAAGCGTTATAACAACACGATTGATGTAGTCGTACGCCTTCACGATCCGACCGATCCAAGTACCGAACGTACGGTACCTCCGAGTTCAGCACACGTTCAGCTCGATGACGATCCCCGGACTCCAATCCAGCAGGGTGTCGGGGATGAGTTTCGTCAGCACGACGGCGTGGTGACGATGATGATGTTCTACCGACGCAGGGCTTCGCCTAAGCACCACAATGATATGACCGAGGTGGAATATGGTGGAGGGGGGCACCGCGCACGGCTAAGGAACGATCACGAAGATCAACTTGTGTGTCTAGAGGTGCCCCCCTGCCCCCGTATATAAAGGAGCAAGGGGGGAGGGGGCGGCCGGCCTAGGAGGGGGCGCGCCATGTGGAGTCCTACTCCCACCGGGAGTAGGACTCCCTCCTTCCTTGTTGGAGTAGGAGAGAAGGAAAGAGGAGGAGAGGGAGAAGGAAAAGGGGGCTGCACCCCTTGTCCAATTCGGACCAGAGGGGGGCGCAGGCCTCCTTCCTTTTGGCCTCTCTCCTCTATTCCCGTATGGCCCAATAAGGCCCATATACTCCCCGGCAAATTCCCGAAACTCTCCGGTACTCCGAAAAATACCCGAAACACTCGGAACCTTTTCGAAGTCCGAATATAGTCGTCCAATATATCGATCTTTATGTTTCGACCATTTCTAGACTCCTCGTCATGTTCGTGATCACATCCGGGACTCCGAACAACCTTCGATACATCAAAACTTATAAACTCATAATAAAACTATCATCGTAACGTTAAGCGTGCGGACCCTACGGGTTTGAGAACTATGTAGACATGACCTAGAACTGTTCCCGGTCAATAACCAATAGCGGAACCTGGATGCTCATATTGGCTCCTACATATTCTACGAAGATCTTTATCGGTCAAACCGCATAACAACATACGTTGTTCCCTTTGTCATCGGTATGTTACTTGCCCGAGATTCGATCGTTGGTATCTCAATACCTAGTTCAATCTCGTTACCGGCAAGTCTCTTTTACTCATTATGTAATGCATCACTCTGTAACTAACTCATTAGCTACATTGCTTGCAAGGCTTATAGTGATGTGCATTACCGAGAGGGCCCAGAGATACCTCTCCGATAATCGGAGTGACAAAACCTAATCTCAAAAAAACGCCAACTCAACATGTACCTTTGGAGACACCTGTAGAGCTCCTTTACAATCACCCAGTTACGTTGTGACGTTTGGTAGCAAACAAAGTGTTCCTCCGGTAAACGAGAGTTGCATAATCTCATAGTTATAGGAACTTGTATAAGTCATGAAGAAAGCAATAGCAACATACTAAACGATCAAGTGCTAAGCTAACGGAATGGGTCAAGTCAATCACATCATTCTCCTAATGATGTGATCCCGTTAATCAAATGAGAACACATGCCTATGGTTAGGAAACTTAACCATCTTTGATTAACGAGCTAGTCAAGTAGAGGCATACTAGTGACACTATGTTTGTCTATGTATTCACACATATATTATGTTTCCGGTTAATACAATTCTAGCATGAATAATAAACATTTATCATGAAATAAGGAAATAAATAATAACTTTATTATTGCCTCTAGGGCATATTTCCTTCAGTCTCCCACTTGCACTAGAGTCAATAATCTAGTTCACATCGTCATGTGATTTAACACCAATATTCAAATCTGTATATGATTAACACCCATAGTTCACGTCGTCATGTGATCAACACCCAAAGGGTTTACTAGAGTCAATAATCTAGTTCACATCGCTATGTGATTAACACCCAGAGAGTACTAAGGTGTGATCATGTTTTGCTTGTGAGAGAAGCTTAGTCAACGGGTCTGTCACATTCAGAGCTGTATGTATTTTGCAATGTTCTACGTCTACAATGCTCTGCACGGAGCTACTCTAGCTAATTGCTCCCACTTTCAATATGTATCCGGATTGAGACTTGGAGTCATCTGGATCGGTGTAAAATCTTGCACTGATGTAACTCTTTACGACGGCCTCTTTTATCACCTCCATAATCGAGAAATATTTCCTTAGTCCTCACTAAGGATATTCTTGACCAATGTCCAGTGATCTACTCCTAGATCACTATTGTACTCCCTTGCCAGATTCAGAGCAAGATATATAATAGGTCTGGTACATAGCATAGCATACTTTATAGAACCTATGACTGAGGCATAGGGAATGACTTTCATTCTCTTTTCTATTTTCTGCCGTGGTCGGGATTTGAGTCTTACTCAATTTCATACCTTTGCAACACAGGCAAGAACTCTTTCTTTGACTGCTCCATTTTGAACTACTTCAAAATCTTGTCAAGGTATGTACTCATTGAAAATCTTATCAAGCGTCTTAATCTATCTCAATAGATCTTGATGTTCAATATGTAAGTAGCTTTACCGAGGTCTTTCTTTGAAAAAACTCCTTTCAGACACTCCTTTATGCTTTGCAGAATAATTCTACATTATTTCCGATCAACAATATGTCATTCACATATACTTATCAGAAATGTTGTAGTGCTCCCACTCACTTTCTTGTAAATACAGGCTTCACCGCAAGTCTGTATAAAACTATATGCTTTGATCAACTTATCAAAGCGTATATTCCAACTCCGAGATGCTTGACCAGTCCATAGATGGATCGCTGGAGCTTGCACATTTTGTTAGCACCTTTAGGATTGTCAAAACCTTCTGGTTGCATCATATACAAATCTTCTTTAAGAAAACCATTAAGGAATGCAGTTTTGACATCCATTTGCCAGATTTCATAAAATGTGGCAATTGCTAACATGATTCGGACAGACTTAAGCATCGCTACAGTTGAGAAAATCTCATTGTAGTCAACACCTTGAATTGTCGAAAACCTTTTTGCGACAAGTCGAGCTTTGTAGATAGTAACACTACTATCAGCATCTGTCTTCCTCTTGAAGATCCATTTATACAATATGGCTTGCCGATCATCGGGCAACTCCACCAAAGTCCACACTTTGTTCTCATACATGGATCCCATCTTAGATTTCATGGCCTCAGGCCATTTCGCGGAATCTGGGCTCATCATCGCTTCCTCATAGTTCGTAGGTTCATCATGGTCTAGTAACATGACTTCTAGAATAGGATCACCGTACCGCTCTGGTGCGGACCGTACTCTGGAAGACCTACAAGTTTCTGTAATAACTTGATCTGAAGTTTCATGATCATCATCATTAACTTCCTCACTAATTGGTGTAAGAATCACTGGAACTGATTTCAGTGATGAATTACTTTCCAATTCGGGAGAAGGTACAATTACCTTATCAAGTTCTACTTTCCTCCCATTCACTTCTTTCGAGAGAAACTCCTTCTCTAGAAAGGATCCATTCTTAGCAACGAATGTTTTGCCTTCAGATCTATGATAGAAGGTGTACCCAATAGTTTCTTTTGGGTATCCTATGAAGACGCACTTCTCCGATTTGGGTTCGAGCTTATCAGGTTGAAAACATTTTTCATATAAGCATCACAACTCCAAACTTTAAGAAACGACAACTTAGGTTTACTGCTAAACCGTAGTTCATACGGTGTCGTCTCAACGGATTTAGATGGTGCCCTATTAAACGTGAATGCAGCTGTCTCTAATGCATAACCCCAAAAAGATAGTGGTAAATCGGTAAGATACATCAATCACACCATATCCAATAAAGTGTGGTTATGACGTTCGAACACACCATTATGCTGTGGTGTTCCATGTGGCGTGAGCTATGAAACTATTCCACATTGTTTTATATGAAGGCCAAACTCGTAACTCAAATATTCTCCTCCACGATCAGATCGTAGAAACTTTATTTTCTTGTTACGATGATTCTTCACTTCACTCTGAAATTCTTTGAACTTTTCAAATGTTTCATACTTATGTTTCATCAAGTAGATATACCCATATTTGCTCAAATCATCTGTGAAGGTCAGAAAATAACGATACACGCCGTGAGCCTTAACACTCATCGGATCGCATACATCGGTATGTATTATTTTCAATAAGTCAGTAGCTCGTTCCATTGTTCCGGGGAACGGAGTTTTAGTCATCTTGCCCAAAAGGCACGGTTCGCAAGCATCAAATGATTCATAACCAAGTGATTCCGAAAATCCATCTTTATGGAGTTTCTTCATGCGCTTTACACCGATATGACCCAAACGGCAGTGCCACAAATAAGTTGCACTATCATTATTAACTTTGCATCTTTTGGCATCAATATTATGAATATGTGTATCACTACGATCGAGATCTAACAAACTATTTTCATTGGGTGTATGACCATTTGAAGGTATTATTCATGTAAACAGAACAACAATTATTCTCTGACTTTAAATGAATAACCGTATTGCAATAAACATGATCAAGTCATATTCATGCTCAACGCAAACGCCAAATAACATTTATTTAGGTTTAACACTAATCCCAAAAGTATAGGGAGTGTGCGATGATGATCATATCAATCTTGGAACTACTTCCAACACTCATCGTCACTTCCCCTTCAACTAGTCTCTGTTTATTCTGTAACTCCTGTTTCGAGTTACTAATCTTAGCAACCGAACAAGTATCAAATACTCAGGGGCTACTATAAACACTAGTAAGGCACACATCAATAACCTGTATATCAAATATACCTTTGTTCACTTTGCCATCCTTCTTATCCACCAAATATTAAGGGCATTTCCGCTTCCAGTGACTATTTGCTTTGCAGTTAAGCACTCAGTTTCAGGCTTTGGTCCAGCTTTGGGCTTCTTCACAGGAGTGACAACTTGCTTGTCATTCTACTTGAAGTTCCCTTTCTTTTCCTTTGCCCTTTTCTTGAAACTAGTGGTCTTGTCAATCATCAACACTTGATGCTCTTTTCTTGATTTCTACCTTCGTCAATTTCAACATCACGAAGAGCTCGGGAATCATTTTCGTCATCTCTTGCAGACTATAGTTCATCACGAAGTTCTAGTAACTTGATGATGGTGACTAGAGAACTCTGTCAATCACTATCTTATCTGGGAGATTAACTCCCACTTGATTCAAGCGATTGTAGTACCCATACAATCTGAGCACATGCTCACTAGTTGATCGATTCTCCTCCATCTTTTAGCTATAGAACTTGTTGGAGACTTCATTTCTCTCAACTCAGGTATTTTCTTGAAATATTAACTTCAATTCCTGGAACATCTCATATGGTCCATGATGTTCAAAACGTCTTCGAAGTCCCGATTCTAAGCCGTTAAGCATAGTGCTAGCCAAACGTTCATAACGTCTGCATTTGCTCCTGCAATAGATCTGTCACCTAGCGGTGCATTAAGGACATAATTCTTTTGTGCAGCAATGAGGATAAACCTCAGATCACGGATCCAATCTGCATCATTGCTACTAACATCTTTCAACATAATTTTCTCTAGGAACATATCAAAATAAACATATGAAAGCAACAACGCAAGCTATTGATCTACAACATAATTTGCAAAATACTACCAGGACTAAGTTCATGATAAATTTAAGTTCAATTAATCATATTACTAAAGAACTCCCACTTTAGACAGACATCTCTCTAGTCATCTAAGTGATCACGTGATCCAAATTAACTAAACCATGTCCGATCATCACGTGAGATGGAGTAGTTTCAATGGTGAACATCACGTTCGACCTTTCGGTCTCTATGTTCTGAGGCCATATCTGTATATGCTAGGCTTGTCAAGTTTAACCTGAGTATTCCGTGTGTGCAACTGTTTTGCACCCATTGTATTTGGACGTAGAGCCTATCACACCCGATCATCATGTGGTGTCTCAGCACGAAGAACTTTCACAACGGTGCATACTCAGGGAGAACACTTCTTGATAATTAGTGAGAGATCATCTTAAAATGCTACCGTCAATCAAAGCAAGATAAGATGCATAAAGGATAAACATCACATGCAATCAATATAAGTGATATGATATGGCCATCATCATCTTGTGCTTGTGATCTCCATCTCTGAAGCACCATCGTGATCACCATCGTCATGGGCGCGACACATTGATCTCCATCGTAGCATCATTGTCGTTACGCCATCTATTGCTTCTACGACTATCGCTACCGCTTGGTGATAAAGTAAAGCAATTATAGGGCGCTTGCATTTCATACAATAAAGCGACAACCATATGGCTCCTGCCAGTTGCCGATAACTCGGTTACAAAACATGATCATCTCATACAATAAAATATAGCATCACGTCTTGACCATATCACATCACAACATGCCCTGCAAAAACAAGTTAGACGTCCTCTACTTTGTTGTTGCAAATTTTACGTGGCTGCTACAGGCTGAGCAAGAACCGTTCTTACCTACGCATCAAAACCACAACGATAGTTCATCAAGTTAGTGCTGTTTTAACCTTCTCAAGGACCGGGCGTAGCCACACTTGGTTCAACTAAAGTTGGAGAAACTGACACCCGCCAGCCACCTGTGTGCAAAGCACGTCGGTAGAACCAGTCTTGCGTAAGCGTACGCGTAATGTCGGTCCGGGCCGCTTCATCCAACAATACCGCCGAACCAAAGTGACATGCTGGTAAGCAGTATGACTTATATCGCCCACAACTCACTTGTGTTCTACTCGTGCATATAACATCTACGCATAAAACCTGGCTCGGATGCCACTGTTGGGGAACGTAGTAATTTCAAAAAAATTCCTACGCACATGCAAGATCATGGTGATGCATAGCAACGAGAGGGGAGAGTGTTGTCCACGTACCCTCATAGACTGTAAGAGGAAGCGTTATGACAACGCGGTTGATGTAGTCGTACGCCTTCACGATCCGACTGATCCAAGTACCGAATGTACGGCACCTCCGAGTTCAGCACACGTTTAGCTCGATGACGATCCCCGGACTCCGATCCAGCAGGGTGTCGGGGATGAGTTCCGTCAGCACGATGGCATGGTGACGATGATGATGTTCTACCGATGCAGGGCTTCGCCTAAGCACCGCAACGATATGACCGAGGTGGAATATGGTGGACGGGGGCACCGCACACGGCTAAGGAACGATCACAAAGATCAACTTGTGTGTCTAGAGGTGCCCCCTGCCCCCGTATATAAAGGAGCAAGGGGGGAGGGGGCGGCCGGCCTAGGAGGGGGCGCGCCATGGGGAGTCCTACTCCAGAGAAGGAAAGAGGAGGAGAGGGAGAAGGAAAAGGGGGCTGCACCCCTTGTCCAATTCGGACCAGAGGGGGGGCGCAGGCCTCCTTCCTTTTGGCCTCTCTCCTCTATTCCCGTATGGCCCAATAAGGCCCATATACTCCCCGACAACTTCCCGTAACTATCCGGTACTCCGAAAAATACCCGAATCACTCGGAACCTTTCCGGAGTCCGAATATAGTCGTCCAATATATCGATCTTTACGTCTCGACCATTTCGAGACTCCTCGTCATGTCCGTGATCACATCCGGGACTCCGAACAACCTTCGGTACATCAAAACTTATAAACTCATAATAAAACTGTCATCGTAACGTTAAACGTGCGGACCCTACGGGTTCAAGAACTATGTAGACATGACCTAGAACTGTTCCCGGTCAATAACCAATAGCAGAACCTGGATGCTCATATTGGCTCCTACATATTCTACGAAGATCTTTATCGGTCAAACCGCATAACAACATACGTTGTTCCCTTTGTCATCGCTATGTTACTTGCCCGAGATTCAATCATCGGTATCTCAATACCTAGTTCAATCTCGTTACCGGCAAGTCTCTTTTACTCATTATGTAATGCATCACTCCGTAACTAACTCATTAGCTACATTGCTTGCAAGGCTTATAGTGATGTGCATTATGGAGAGGGCCCAGAGATACCTCTCCGACAATCGGAGTGACAAAACCTAATCTCGAAATACGCCAACTCAACATGTACCTTTGGAGACACCTGTAGAGCTCCTTTATAATCACCCAGTTACATTGTGACGTTTGGTAGCACACAAAGTGTTCCTCCAGTAAACGGGAGTTGCATAATCTCATAGTTATAGGAACTTGTATAAGTCATGAAGAAAGCAATAGCAACATACTAAACGATCAAGTGCTAAGCTAACGGAATGGGTCAAGTCAAACACATCATTCTCCTAATGATGTGATCCCGTTAATCAAATGACAACACATGCCTATGGTTAGGAAACTTAACCATATTTGATTAACGAGCTAGTCAAGTAGAGGCATACTAGTGACACTATGTTTGTCTATGTATTCACACATGTATTATGTTTCCGGCTAATACAATTCTAGCATGAATAATAAACATTTATCATGAAATAAGGAAATAAATAATAACTTTATTATTGCCTCTAGGGCATATTTCCTTCAGCGATCAATGGTGCCATCTGAACGACGTTTGATGCGATAAACCCACTTACAATCAATGAGGTTGTAACATGGATGATAAGGAACAAGATGCCATGTATGATTATTCTACAGAGCACTAAATTCTTCATCCATAGCGTGTTTCCAGCGGGGATCAGCAAGAGCATCGGTGACAGTCTGAGGTTCACCTATGGAATCAATGGAAGTAGCTAAACCATATTTAGTCTTGTAATTAATTGGATGAATGGTTCCTGCCTGTAGACGCGTACGAGGCCGCGGCTGAGGAGCCGCAGACGATCCGGGCGACAGCGACGGACGCAGTCCTGGCAATCCCGAGGCAGATCTGCTTGACAGCGCGGGATCTTCTGTGGCAGCTGCGGTGGAAGGATCATCAGAGGCGGCCGCAGAAGATCCGGGTGGATCAAACGCGGGGACCGCGCCGCAGCCAGCCGATGCAGGCGTAGGGGCCCGCCTAGAGTAGACTTGCGGGACCAGCGCGTACCGCCTAGTCGGGCTATCCTCGGCAGGTGATTGGCGCACCTCACCCGGGGAATCCGGCGCAGACCGCCTGGTCGGGCTGCCCCCTGCAGCCGATTGGTGCACCGCACGTGGGGAGGGCGGGTCGGTGGGAAGGCGCGACGCGACCGGGCAGGACTGGCTCGGCAGTCTGCCTGGGCCCAGCAGCAATCCCGAGGAGGATTCGGGCGGGGCTGACGCAGTCAGGGGCACCGATCCCGATGAAGATTCCCTAGGATCTCCTGTTGCCTCTTCTGTTGCTGCTGAAACAGTGTTTTCTGCGCTATTTGCTGCTGAAATACAAAACTCAGGTGCAATAGGTGATGGATTAGTCAATGTTGGATCAGTACAAATATCATCACCCTCACACGGAACGCCGGATAACTGAGGAGGAAGGAGAAGGATATCCTTTCGGAAAAGGGCGCCGGCATTTGGATGGAGTTTTGCAAAAGGGAATTGAGTTTCATCAAACACAACGTCACGTGAGATATACACACGTCCGGTGGAAACATCTAAGCACTTGACCCCCTTATGCTGAGCGCTATACCCAAGAAAGACACATTGCTTAGACCGAAAACTAAGCTTACGAGTGTTTTAGGGACGAAGATTTGGCCAACGGGCACACCCAAAAACGCGAAATGTGGTGTAATCTGGTGTGACATGAAAGAGACGTTCAGTGGGAGTTTCATTAGAAATAGTGCGACTAGGCCACATGTTGATGAGATGCACGGCAGTGAGAAAGGCTTTGAGCCAAAATTTGAGTGGCATTGAAGCAGAAGCTAAGATAGCAAGACCTACTTCAACGATGTGCCTATGCTTGCGTTTAGCAGAGCCATTCTGTTGGTGCACATGGGGACAAGATACGTGATGTGAGATACCTATCTTTTGAAACAAAGAATTCAGTTTCTCATACTCACCCCCCCCCCCCCCCAGTCCGACTGGACAGAGATAATTTTGCTATCAAGTTTACGTTCAACAAGAGCTTGAAAATTGTGAAAAACTTGGAACACATCAGCACGTTTCTTAAGGAGATATATCCATGTATACTTGCTGTAATCATCAATGAAGCTTACATAGTAAGAGTGTCTACCAACAGAGGTGGGGGCAGGACCCCACACATCAGAAAAAATAAGCTGTAAAGGCTTAGTGGAAACACTAGTAGACACAGGATATGGAAATTGATGATTTTTTGCTCGTTGACATGAATCACAAATGGTTTCTAAGTTTCTCTCACCAACAACTGGGAGTTTATTTCTACTAAGGATCTGATGAACAGTAGAAAAAGAAGGATGACCTAAGCGATTGTGCCACCTTTCAGCAGAAAGCTTGATGGCACCATACACTTGTTTATTGTTCTGACAATACTTGGGAAGCAAAGCATAGAGGCCTTCATCACAGACACCCCTATGGAGAACTTTCTTCGTGACCTGATCCTTGATCAAAAAGAAGAATGGGTGAAACTCTAGAAACACATTATTGTCAAGAGCAATACGATGAACAGATAGCAGAGTTTTGGAAGCATTAGGAACATACAAGATGTCATTGATTTCAATGTTTTTGTGCGGGGTTTTGATAAAGGATTGACCAACATGACTTATCTCCATACCTGCACCATTTGCCGCAGTGTAGACTTGATCATGACCACGATATTTCTCATGCATAGTCAGCCTGTCCAACTCGCCTGTGATGTGATTGGTGGCACCCGTGTCCATGTACCAGTTGGTGTCAACACCATAAGACACGTCGGCTGCAGCTGGAACTTTCTTTTTCTGGGAATTTTTGTCATCGGCGTAACGCCAATCACAGTCTTTTGCAATATGGTTTGTTTTTTGCATATTTGACATTTGTTTTCATACCCTTCATACCCTTGAAAGGGGCGCCGATTGTTGTTGTTGTTTCGCCAGTTGTAGCCGCCACCACCAGAAGGGTTCTGGTTCTGAGGAAAGTGGCCACCGCCACTACCAGAGCCCCCCTGATGACCCCCGCCGTTCTGGTGGAAGCCATAGCCGCCACCAGGATTAGGGTTAGGGTAGCCACCGTTTCCGCCTGCCATGTGGTAGCCTCCAGGAGCGCCACCGCCGGAGCCACCAGTAGTAGCGTTGTAGCCGCCGCCGCCGCGAGAGCCACCACCCCCGCCTTTGCGGTAGCCGCCGTTTCCACCAGAACGGCCCCGCGAGACGATGTTGGCAGAGGACTTGAAGCCGCCATTGCCAGCGCCATGGAACATCTCCATGCGCTGGTCGAAGTTTGCCACGAGGGAGAAGAGGCCGTCAACCGTGATGGGCTCGGTGCGGACGTCGAGAGCGGAGATGATGGGTTGATAGTCCATGTCAAGCCCTGCGATGATGAAAGAGATGAGTTCCCCTTCTCCAAGGGGTTTGCCCGCCGCGGTGAGCTCGTCGGAGAGAGAGCGCATCTGGCCAAAGTAGGCAGAGGCGGACATGGAGCCCTTCTGAGTGTTGGTGAGTGCGGCGCGAAGATTGTTGGCACGAGACAGCGAAACGGCGGAGAACATGGTGGCCAAGGCAGTCCAGATGGCGTGGGAGGACTCAAGTGAGGCGACCTGGATGAGAACTTCCTTGGACAGGTTGCGCAGGAGATACGCAATGATCTGTTGATCCTGGACGAGCCAGGGGGTATGGGCAGGGTTGGGAGTGACCTGATCTTTGCTGTCTTTATCTTTGGTGGTAAGGGTTTTGGGAGGCTCGACGGTGGTGCCGTCGATGTAGCCATAGAGGCCAGTGCCCAGTATCTGGGATCGGGCTTGAGCTTTCCAGAGAACGTAGTTTGTCCGGGTAAGTGGTTCAGAGGTGTTGTAATTGAGGGTGGAGGAGACGGCAGCGCTTGAAGAAGACATGGTGGAGGGGATGGGTGGCGGCGAGAGGAGATGTGTGGGTTGGGGATGAAGAAGATGGATAGGTGTCGAGAGGTGGGAGGCACGAGCTAGATGCAATCGGAAGAGCCTGCTCTGTATACCATGTGGAGAATGATAGAAGCGTCTCGACCCTCATACATGAGAGCCCGCATGTATATATTGATAGAGCGATCGTAGAAGATCGAGAGGGTTACAGGATCGGTGGAGATAGCCAACCGAAAGGAGTTACAGGAGGAGATAGAGAAGAAGAGATAAAGTAGTTTAAACAGATAACAAAAAACCTATCTCTATCTCCTATATTTGTGGCGCAAGATATGTTTAACATTCCCGACATAATCAAGTGACAAATGTCAAACCTGTGATGAAATAGCACCGGTAGATCCTTGCCGATTTTCTTGACTTGATGAACATTCTTGCAGAATGGAGCAATCATTTCCGCTTACGGAGTCAGCAAGATCATGCATGAGATCATGCATCCTACAAGTTGTTGGTCGGTGGACGAAGGCATCCTGAAATTGGGAAAGCTCCTTTTGAATCTCCACATCTTGGAGGAAACATCTCCAAACTAGAACATCAAAAATTTCTTGGCCTCTTGTTTCTGATGCAATAAAGTCATTTGCCATCCATAACTGGATTAGCATATCTTTATCCATTGGGCTATCCTTCGGGAAAATAGCACAGAAAGAAAAACATATTTTTTCTTCTGTTGACAAGTGATCATAGCTTAATTGTAGTGCAGGTACAATCCTAGTAGTTGTATCCTTCCAGACAACACTATCCAGAACAGATAGCCACAGATTGTGATGCTTCGGACGAAGTAAAGCTGCCATGGTCTTGATAGCAAGAGGCAATCGCTTACATTTGTAGACAATACTCTTAGCCATTGAAATCAATTTCTCATATTTTTCTACTCCCCTTCCAAATGTATTTCTTTTAAAAAGCTCCCATGATTGATCCTCATTTAGAAGTGATATCTGATGTGGAGGAAGTGTGCCCATGATAGAAGCAACTTTATCGCTACGGCTTGTCACAATCATAGCACTACCTGGCCCAGAATGCGAGCACAACAATGATCTCATGTCATCCCACTTCTATCCATCTTCATTCCAAACATCATCCAGCACTAGGAGGTACCTTCTCTTCCCCAAAACTCCACAAAGTTGTTTCTGCAGTGCCTCCATCTGAGTCAAATCACACTTCTTCATCATGGCCACTTCTATTAAAGATCGGACTATTTCTTTGATAACGAACTTGTCAGAGACACAGACCCATATGACCAACTCAAAATGACGCACCACTCTCTGATCATTGTGCACAAGCTGCGCAAGGGTGGTCTTACCAATTCCCCCCATACCAACTATAGGGAGCACCATGACATTCTTATTATTACCGTTATTGTGGGAGTGGTCGAGCAATGTCTTCACGACTAGTTCCTTCTCATCTTCTCTGCCCACAATCTCTGATTCATAAACACAAGAGTGTGTTTGCGGATGATCAACGTGTGATGCCTCGGCATGCTGTAGGAAGTGGAAATTGTTCATCTCCGCAACTAGTTCATCTATCATTCCAAGGGCATGCTTCATCTTCCAACTCATTGAGAGACGGAAAACAACCGGGCTATTGGCGGTGAAGTAGCTCAGCACCTGAAATGAAAACAAACAACACAGAAATTAGAAGGCTTTCCATTTCCAAATGAAAACCTTAAACCGAAAGTAAAGGCTTTCATTTCCAAATTAAAACTTCAATAGAGCCATTAATGTGGCAATTTGTTTTGCTGCCAGTAATGAAGTACAGCCTAACGAAATGTATTCACATCTATACAGTGTATTTGTCGTGCATAGAAATTTACAGAGCTCACAAATGGGCCCTAAACTGAAAACAGAGCCAGCCGGACGGACGAACCTTGCGGTGGAGTAGAGGCGGATCAGGGCGAATTTGGGCGTCTGCACGACGGCGTAGCGCCTCGTAGCGGAAGTCCTCGAGAACGTCGTCGGCTTGGTAAGCAGCAGTCTTGAGGTCCGCCATCCACCGGCGGATGCCGGAGTTGGTGCGGCTCTTGGCGTCAGCGTCAAGCAGGATGCACTGGATGTCCGCAAGGTGGCGCTCCAGCCTCCGGCAATCCTTGCCCAGCCCCCACGACCGCAGCAGCTTGGCCACCAGCGCGTCACCGGCCTTGGCCGCCACATTGCCCAGCAGCGGCATCAGCAGGGAACCAAGAGAATGGTGTGAAGAGCTTTGTGGTGGGTAGAAATTGCACTGCTCTGTTTGCTTGATACCTTGTCCTTGCACGCTTGAATTGATGTCCTTGTATGCAGAATAATGATGTTCTTAAACTAAATAAACTCATTTCAGCATCAGTGCTTGTTGGATTTTCTAACTAAGCTTACCATGGAAGCTGCCTCTGCATTTTCACCGCTGCGAAGTTTGCCTTCTCCATAAGCAGACTCAACAATCTTTCTCCTTTCCGCCTAGGAGCATAAAAATTAATTCGTAAGAGAGAGTACAGGGGAAAGGGAAAGGAGACCCATACAAACACATTAAGAGTTTAAGACGGGTCACAGTTCATCACCTCGGGGACTTCCTCAGCTGGTATGCTGGTGCCTTCACTACACTTGCAGTTATCTTGGGTCTTCATAGGCTCATATACAACCATCAGATTCACCTCATCAACAATTTTTCCAGCCTCTTCGAACATGCCTTCCGTGATATCCTCATCTCTAAGACCCTCGCTCACTTTCATGCTCTTCACGGTGAACTTGTCAGCATGGTGCATGTCTTGTGGTAGCACTGTTATCTTCACACCATACTTGGATTGTGGTCGCACAATGCCTTTGTCTGGCTGTGCACTGTACCATGGTGGGCTTGACGGTTGGATGTTGAAGGCAATGCAATTAGCTGTATTGTTGGTTAGCTCAACTGAGCATGATATGTCAATCTCAGAAGGAAGCCGTAATTCGAGTGGCTTAATCCCAAGCACGTCATCTTCATCGTAACAAGGGTTTATCTGCAAGGAAAGAGTTGTGTGTGTTTGGATGATAATGTATACTCCATCCATTTTATAAGTTGCATCTGTACAAAGGCAAAAAGTTCTACATGACTACATGTAGCACCGTAAGTCTCCTAAGTTCGTTTATTCTAATGCTAGCCCAACTAACCGGCCAACCAGTAATTTAGGCTAACCAGGATAGTTGTCAAACACAAATTTGGGATTTTGCCAACCTAGCAGGGTTAATATTAACTATCCTATGTATTTTAATCTGGAGTAAAATTTACACAGCCTTAGATTTGAAAAATTGACGTTCCACACTTCACTTTGGCTCAATAATACTGTTCTGTCTTTTTACTTCAAATGCTGCATCCCTTTCCACACTTTGATTACAAGGTATCTTAAACTAGCAAACTTACCTGGTAATTGTGCCCATCTGTGCTTTCAGATTCGGTCAGGGTGTTGATTATTTCCGATATAGAAGGCCTATGTCCCGGTTCTTGTTGCCTGCAGCGTACTGCTATGCCAATGCATCTAGTTACTTGTTGGTATTGTAGTAATGTTGGTGGCTTACTCCACCTGTGTCTCCACCTTCGAAGTACCTACATTTAACAAACTGTTAATTATGTGTGACGATCCCAGAATTTTACAGTGCGAACCATGTCCATGTGTCATGGGGCATGCATCCTGGATCCAGCTGACAATTCTTTAGTTCAAAGCCAGAAGTTAGCCTCGCACTCTGTATCAACGGAAGTGCATCCCTTCACCTCAACAAACCACACACACACAAAAAAAAAATTAACCCACCATGTGTGATATATATCCAGAAACATGTTATTCAAATTAGATATGCCATTCAGTAGGATAGTATGCATATCAAAGTGCAAACAATTAAAAGATGCATGCAAAACATGATCGTCGTTCTAAGAAGTGAGACAAATCACCCTTACATTGTTTTCATCTGGGACACCCATACACCCCATCACTAATTCAATGATTATGGCACCCAAACTATATATGTCAGACTTGACTGAAGTTTTGCCAGCGTTCTCGTATTCCGGCGCCAGATATCCTCTGCAAGAAAATACAATGGTAAATGTAGGGTTGCATGATAGAAAAATATCAATTAACTACTAGTGGTTATTGTGATGCATAGCTACCTTGTTCCAAAACGTAGACCCATAGTATGTGAGTTCTTATTTGATCTTGACAAGCCAAAATCTGTAATTTTTGGAACCATATATGTTCCATCTAGTAATATATTTGCTGGTTTAAGGTCCATATGAACAATTTGTTTTCCCTCGTGAAGATAACACAGACCCTTGCAAATTCCGATGATTATTTCATAACGTGTTTCCCATTCAAGTCCCCTAATTCATCTGTACATGAAAAGATAAGGAGTTATGTTAAACTACATACCAAGCAATGATAGAATATTTTTAATTCAAATCTGTCCCTAACTGTTGACCCCTGACTTGAGAATTGAACACTATAGTCAAGGCAATAAAGTAAAGAGAAGACCTACATCGAATGCAATAAGATCATACCAGTAATATACTTATCAAGACTTCCATTGCTGATGTACTCGAAACAGAGCAATCTTTCTCTTACATTGGCCAAGTTAATTTCTTCTGACCCAGCCTCTTCTATCGATGTCTGATACGTATTAGAACAGAAGCCAAGAAACCGGACTACATTCTGATGATTAATCTGAAAGATAATAAGCGTTCCTACTCCCTCGAGGGGAGCCGCGGTTCTGTTTATATTGATGTGGGCCGAAGCCAAGCCTTGGAGTACAAGGAAGATTACAAGGAGTTTGAGTAGAAGAAGTAAAGGAAAGGAGTTGGAGATGACTACGGAAACATATTCTCTAACACCCTCCCTTAACCTTAACTATCCTAGATTAAGATTACTCTTGAACTCCTCAAATGGTCTTGATGGCAATGCCTTTGTAAAGCCGTCTGCTACTTGATCCTTGGAAGGAATAAACCGTATCTCGAGTTTCTTGGCTGCAACCCTTTCTCGCACAAAGTGAAAATCAATTTCGATGTGCTTTGTCCTTGCATGAAACACAGGATTTGCGGACAAATATGTTGCTCCCAAGTTATCACACCATAAACATGAGATACGATTCTTCTTGATTCCCAATTCCTCAAGAAGTGATTCAACCCAAATGATTTCTGCAGTTGCATTTGCCAAGGACTTATATTCAGCTTCTGTGCTTGACCGTGACACAGTGGCTTGCTTTCTAGCACTCCAAGAAATAAGATTAGACCCAAAAAATACTGCAAAGCCTCCAGTTGAGCTTCTGTCATCACTGCATCCTGCCCAGTCAGCGTCAGAGAATGCACTCACAAGAGAGGAATTAGAACGTTTGAAATGGAGTCCTATTCCCATAGTATGCTTCACATATCTTACAATTCTCTTGACAGCTGACCAATGTGAAGAAGTAGGTGCATGCAGATATTGACAAACCTTGTTGACAGCAAATGAGATATCTGGACGTGTGAGAGTTAGATACTGTAATGCTCCCACAGTACTCCTATACCTTGTCCTTTCCTCCTCCTGAAGTGGCACACCTTCATATGCTGAAAGTTTTTCTGAGGAAGACAAAGGTGTAGGAACTTGCTTGCAATTTTTCATTCCCATGCGAGACAGAAGCTCAGTGATATATTTCTCCTGATTTAACACAATTCCATCTTGAGTTTTCTTGACCTCAATACCTAGGAAGAAATGCAAATCACCTAGGTCCTTCAAGGCAAACTCTGAGCTCAAATCATGTAGAAGTGCATTAGTAGCATTTTGTGAAGAACTTGCAACTATGATATCATCAACATATATAAGCACAAAAATGACTACTCCAGCCTTGTTATAAATAAAATAAGATGTATCAGCTTTGGAGGCAATGAAACCAAGATATTTCAACTGTAAGCTCAATCTGGAGTACCATGCTCTGGGTGCTTGTTTTAAACCATAGAGTGCTTTGTCAAGCTTGCAAACATAATGTGGTGACTTCTTATCCTCATAACCAGGTGGTTGTCTCATAAACACTTCCTCTTCTAGAATGCCATGCAAAAACGCATTCTGTACATCTAGCTGTCGTAGACTCCAACCCTTGGATACAGCAATGGCTAGCACAAGTCTAATAGTTGCAGCTTTAACAAGGGACTGAAAGTGTCCTCATAATCAATACCATAACATTGTTTAAAACCCTTCGCAACTAGACGTGCTTTGTACCTGTCAATGGAGCCATCTGCCTTCTTTTTAATTCTGTAAACCCATTTGCAATCGATGATATTTTTACCTTTCTGATTTGATACAAGATGCCATGTCTTGTTCCTCATAAGTGCAGAATATTCCTCATCCATTGCCTTCTTCCACTTAGGATCATCAAGTGCACTATTCAATGTTGTTGGTTCTCCTGAAATACACAACATTCCATACGGTATAGTCCCATCTTTTCTTATTTTAGGATTTCGTATACCTTTCTGTAATCGAGTCATAACTCGTGAAGAAGCTGCTGGCTGGACCACAGGAACATTCGCCGCAGAAGATCCCGAGGAAGCTGCATGTGATGACACAGGCGAATCTGACGCCTCCTGCACAGAGGATCATGTAGCCGTTGGTGTGGCCGCCTGTGTGTCCGCCTCTGAGTGCACACGGGTGCCAGCCGCCTGAGCCGGCACAGTGGATCGACCGCCCGACCGCAGTTGCAGGCGCACGATGGGCGAGGGGGATTCGGCCCCACGGCTGGTCCCGCCTGCTGCTGATGTGGCGGCGCGGGAGTGGCGCGCGCTGGGCGAGGGGGATTCGGCCCCGCAGCCGGCCCCGCTGCTGGTCCCGCCTGCTGCTAAATCAGCGCCGCGGTTGGTGGGCGCGCGATCCGAGGTTGATTTGGCCGCGGGATCCGAGGTCTGCACGCGCACAGGAGTTGCGGGCGCCGCCGGATCGGCTTCGTCATCCGTGCCAGGTTCGTCTCCTTCCTCAGCATGAAATATAAGATGATCTTGAGCTTGATTTTCGAAATTTTGATCATTTCGAGCGTCGTTTTCACCAGGGACCTGCACAGGCAATAGAGAAGAACCAATACCAGCAGGAATATCATCACGTTGGTTAGTACAACTGTCGCCCCCATGATCAAAAGACCGAAGATGTGGAGGAAGAAGAAGGATTTCCTTGCGGAGAAGTGCACCAGCATTGGGATGAAGGGAAGCAAAAGGAAACACAGACTCATCAAAAACAACATCTCTGGATATGTAGACCCTACCAGCAGGAACATCTAGACATTTAACTCCTTTATGCATGGGACTATAGGCTAAGAAGACACCCTTTTTGGAGCGAAAAGCGAGTTTGCGTGTGTTGTAGGGTCTGAGGTTGGGCCAACATGCACAACCAAAAACACGAAGAGATGTGTAGTTGGGTGTGACACCAAGGAGTCGTGTAATGGGTATTTCAAATTTGATGACTTTACTAGGAAGCAAATTGATAAGATATGTGGCGGTTAAGAATGCTTCATCCCAGAATTTGAGTGGCATGGATGCATTTGCTAGCAATGCTAGCCCCATATCAACTATGTGACGGTGCTTTATTTCAGCAGATCCGTTTTGTTGGTGAGCATGAGGGCAAGAAACATGATGTGAATACCAAGTTTTTGGAAGAAAGAGTTCAATTTTTCATACTCACCACCCCAGTCACTTTGCATAGCAATGATCTTGGAGTTCAGTTTGCGTTCAACAAGGTTTTGGAAATTGATGAAGACTTGGAATACATCGGACCGTTTCTTTAACAAGTAAATCCAAGTAAATTTACTATAGTCATCAATAAAGCTTACATACACTACTAGGGAAAATCTTATACACAGAAATTTAGCAACAGCGCGGGTCAAAAAAGTGCGCTAGTGCTATATAGCAGTAGCGATCAAAGAAAAACTGCGCTACAGATACAAACTTAGCAGTAGCGCTTGTGGTAAAGAAAGCGCTACTACTAATATTTCCATTGGCAGAATGCTAGGCTACGCATAGCAGTAGCGGGCTTCGAAGAAACGCGCTACTGCTAGAGCATAATTAGCAGCGCGTTTCTTTGGAAGAGCGCTACTACTAACGGAAATAAAATAAGATGAAAAACAAATAGAAAAGTAAATGAAAATGAAAAAAATAGAAAAAGGAGAAAGGGAAAAATAAAATGTAAAGCAAAATAAACGAAAAAGCGAAAAATCGGAGGAAGGCATAGCAACAGCGTTTGTTTGTAAGAGGCGCTATAGCTAACGTAGCTGCAGCGCGTGTCCTAGACCCCGCTATAGAAACAGAATAGGAAATTAAAAAAGGAAGAAATTTACATAGCTATAGCAGCAGCGCGTTTTGCAGAAACCGCCATAGCTATCTTAGCTATAGCGCATTTTGCGAAACGCGCTACCGCTAAGTTTGACTTAGCCAAAAACCGTTTCCCCCTGGCCACCACTTCTCCCCCAAATCCCTCAACCCACCCCGCGCGCGCGCCGCCGTCTCCCCGATTCACAGTCGCCCCACTTCGCCGCCAACGACGACGCCACCAGAGTCGTGCGCCGTCGACGACACCGGAGCCGCCCCCAACGCCACGGAGCCGCGCGGCCTCGTCAACGCCACCGGAGCCGCCGTTGACGCCACCTTCCTCGCCGTCACCGGAGACGCCCCTGCCTCCCTCGCCACCACTGCCTCCGTCGCCACCACCGGAGCCATCATCTGTAAGCCCCCACCCCTCCTCTCTCTCTCTCTCATGCATAGGTTAGCCAGTTTAATTAGGTTAATTATCTAGGTTAGGGCAAAAATTTAGTTAGGGCATTGACAGAGAAGTAGTTAGGTTAGCTAGTTTAATTAGGTTAATTATCTAGGTTAGTGCAAAAACTTAGTTAGGGCTTTGACAGAGAACTAGTCAGGTTAACTAGTTTAATTAGGTTAATTAGTGCAAAAATTTATTTTAGGCTTTGACAGAGAACTAGCTGCATTAACTAGTTTAATTAGGGTTAATTATCTAGGTAAACTGGATTAACTAACTAGGTTAAATAGGTAGGTTAATTAGGTTCGTTGGATTAACAAGCTAGGTTAAGTAGATTGGCAAAGGTTTTTGATTTTTGAAAAGACCACTATTTTTCAAGGAAAAGAATTTAGGCAAATTTTATTTTTCATTGAAGTGGTCATGTTATATCTTTTCATTGAAGTTGTTCGATTGTGCCCAAGTGGCTTTGTTGTTTCCAGGGAATGATGCTGAGTGGCCTACGTTTTGCCAGAATGTTGATTCATTTCTGTTCCGGCAAATTTCAGGTTCTCGATTTGTCCACTTTTTAGCAAAGGTCATGCCGAAATTTCCCGTGAATTTCGGCATGACTTGTGCTACAAACTAGGACATATCGAGTGCCCGGGATTTGCCGCACCAGGAAGGAGTCAACATTCCTGCAAAACAATTGTCCTTTTTTATGTCATTATTCATTTTATTAGGTCTAGAATTAATTGACCAGATTTAATCATAGGAAACATGGCTAGCAACGATGAAGGACAGGGTTCTGGTGATTGCGACGACGTCTACCGGGCGGCAGACGAAATTTTTAGCCTTACCGACGATCAACAGATGTTGTTGCTGGGCCCACCGGTGGCATCGGGGACTGAGACCGACACGCAGACCGGTGCTGAGACCGACACGCAGACCGGTGCTGAGACTGAGACCGGCGCTGAGATTCAGACCGGCATCGAGACCAGCGCTGAGATCGGTGCTGCCTCGGGGAGCGGAGCCGGTGTAGAACCGAAAGCAAAGAGGCAACGGGTTCCTAACAAACTCAGGACTACTAGACTGGTGGTCACGGAGGTGGACAACGGCAATTTTGAGCCAAAGGCGCCCGAGGAAGCGCGTGCGTGCTACGGCAATCAAATAGGTTGCATCATACGGACAACCGCCACCATCAACGATGAGAATCTAAAGAAGATAGAAAATATGAGGAGCTCCCTCCTAAAGAAGTTTCACCAGATATTCTTGTTCCCGGGCCGGAATGAGAAGGATTATGAAGATCCAGACAAGGACCCGGCAATGAAGAAGATAAACAAACACGCCATGACCAAGTTTAGCAACGCGTTGGCCGCCTGGAAAAATCGAGTGAAAGCAAAGATCAAAGACGGGGAACCCTACTCCGAGATTGTAAAGGAAAGTCCGACAATCACGGAAGAGCAGTTTGAAATATTCAAGGAGGCTTGTGAGGCCGAAGCTGCCAAAGAAAAGTCTAAGTACATGAAGGGGCTTCAAAAGAGTAACATTGGGACCCACCACCTCGGAAGCCGTGGTTACGGCGGAAAGAGGTCCAAATGGGCCAAGGAGGATGCGGAAGCCGCAAGTCTGGGCATCCCAGACCCCTTGGCGGATTTCACCGTCCCGCAGGAGCATGATGTCCTGAGGGCTCGGCACCGTTGGGACCCAGTGAAGAAGGTTTATGAGACAACACCGGTCATTACGGAGTTCATGAGACTGCTGGTAATTTTAGTTTCTGATCAATTCGACTGCACATGTTAGTCATATTTGTAAATGATCCTTGTGCCTTTTGCAGAGAGAGCAGCACCGGATTGCGGCCGAAAGCGACTCGCCATCTGAGGCCTTGGCGAGGCCCAAGTGGGACACTCCATTCAACCGGGCGTTGAACATATTGAAACAACAACCGGTGGATACTCGACCGTCGTATGGACGCGTGCACGGTGTCGGAGACGGCGCCACGTGGAAGAAGTACTACCGTGAGACCACGGAGGAGAAAAAGGAAAGACGGAGGTTAACTGAAGAAAGCATCGACAAGAAGGTTGAGATTGCGGTTGAGAAGAAATCATCTCAGACAGTCGCAACAGCGGTAGCTGCCGCAAAACAGGCGATTGCAGATATATCTACTTCCTTGGTGACGGGCGTTCACACTTGGACAAGGCAAAATCCAGAAAAAGTTGCAGAGGACTTTCCCCTTGCTGACTTCTTGGGAGCACATGCTCCCGCACCAGCTCCCGCACATGCTCCCGCACCGGCTCCCGCACCGGACGTGCTCGGTGGTGCCTCCTCTTTGGCTGAGCTCGACGCCCTCACGGTATCTGCCACACTGGCCCCCTTCAATATAAATGTATAATCTCCCGTTTTCGTTGCCTTTCGGATGTCTCACGTCGCAGACTTTTCTTTGCAGGCCGACGAAACCCCGTGCACCATATTGTACACCATCGGCGAACAGAAGGTGGACATGGGGAAGGGGACGATAATGGAGCCGAAGGAACCATTGTTCCACAGCCGGTCGATCCCCCCGAACGTCTTCAAGGTTTCCGTGGCCAGTGTCAAACCGGGCCACGAGAATTTGCCTCCTCTAATACTAGGGGGGATGACGACGAGACCCCGCGGCGGCTTGGTGATTGTTGCAATGGGTGGGTCCTGTTGTGGCCAAAGAGTCTGCTTCGTCTGGAGGCGGCCGGGAGCACACCCACGAGCACGCAGCCTCAGCAAGGTATGAACATCAACACCCCACCTACCCAATTAGCGTCGGGTGTCGGGTTGGGTGATAGCGGACGGGGTAAGCAGGTGGCTCCATTAGTCGCTGATGACGTCGCCATGGATGAGGATGAGGATGACGATGGCGCTGAACAGTATGTCTATACTGGCGCCTCCTCAGGGTTTGAGCATCATGAGTCGGTGCCTGAATTACCGTCTCAACGTGTTATTGATGACCATCCGGTGGTAAAGAAGCCTAGGAAGAGAGCGAGGAAAGGCAAAAAAGCTGATTCTATGATCCAGCCGCCTCAGCAGCCTCGGCTTCAGGACCGTGTAGATATCCCCGATGCGGATAAATGGCATATCCCCGGTCGACCAATCCTACCTGAAACAGCGCTACGGGCCAGATTCGGCGATCTAAGGAGACTTCATGACGATGTGCTGCGGGTAGAGAAAGGCATCATCGCCTCGAAAGATCCAGGATACCCACTCTACGTGGTTAACGTTCCGCGGCAAATGTCGTACGTCGACGGCTTCCCCGCGGATAAGTTCTTCCTCCCATTCAATTACATATTCGACATGTTTCACGTGAAGAAGCTGGATTTTACGTTTGTCCGCCTTTATGCCTTGCACATGAACTACATCATTGGGGTTGAGCAGATACGTTTTATCTGTGTCACTAACCCGTACTACATGCACGAGGGCTTCTTGGGAGTCTGTGCACAGCATCGTGAATACGCGAGGGATTACATCGTTAGTTTCATGCTCGCCAATAAGGACAAGGAGGCGATTCTCGTGCCTTATCATCCTGTGTAAGTCATCCGCGCTGCTATCCTTCCTTCGATTTCAATAATTCATTTGCACGGTGGAGGCTAATTAATTTGAGGTGTACTTATTTTGCGCAGCGGCGGGCGCGCCGTCCTCATCATCCTCTACCCCCGATTCTCCCACGCTCTTTACTTGGACTCGTCAAAGAACATTCACAAAAAGGATTACACCCACATCAAAGATGTTCTCGACAGTGCTATGTTTTACTACCAAGCAAGGGGTGGAGAGGTTAGGGACAAGAAGAGAAGGGGCGGCAGGGCCGCCTTCAGCCATAAGACCGACTTCTGCTGCATCCAGCAACCGAACGATTCTCTTAATGATGGATTCTATGTCCTACACCACATGCTGGAGTACAGACGGGATCACCAGAACCTTCACATGGCACCTAGATCTGGCGATGCCCATATTCTGCAATGGGCAAAGGACATAGGAGATATCGAGGATCATCGACTTCGAGCTGAGTTCTATAACATCCAGCGCGAACTTGCCCAAATCATCATGAATGAGGTCGTCGGAAAAACAGGGATGTTCCATGCAGAAGGACAAATGTCGCGGGAAGACGTCCGAACATGGATAGCCTCTCAGCGTCTCGACATGAAGCCTTTCACTAAGCTCGATGACTATCTCCCTGACATGGATGGATGGCACGACATGATGGAGTGATTGTTGATATATGACAATGTGTCCGTTTAGTCCATACTTTCTTTTATGACAAAACTTTGAGTTATGCACGGTGAAACTTTATTTGTGATGTAATTAAACCATCCTCCTCCTCGACTAGCGAAAATCACTCTAGTTAGGTCATTTTGGGTACGATGAACTTTGTTATTTATGCTTATGATATGTTGTTCCTATTTTTGCCAAGTCTGTCTCTTTCTGTTGCTCAACTATATATGTTGCATATCATCGACTCATGTGACGATGCAGGTGCATAGATCATAGATGGCGAAGAAGTGCTACGCCAGGAGTATATATACGACAAGTGGCCGGAGTGTCGGGCCCAGGTGTACCGGTTTTCGGTTTCCGAGTGACACGCAGTACTTAGTTTAGGTTCACGCTAATGCGAGAGAGGGATACGAACTCATGTACTCAAAGTGATAGCTATTCTCACGTATATCATTGTTTAGATGGATGACGATGTATTTGCAAGTAATCGAGACTTGTATCGCTATTTTCGAGATTGATGACGAGAGACCACTTTGTGTTGGATGATGATTATGATGATGACATGATTTGATGAGACTAATTATATGTATATGCTATGATTACATTTGTATGTGGATGATATGCTAAAGATTATTGTATAAAGCCTATTCAAATACAAAACAAATAAAAAACAAATATGCAGGAAAAAAACTAATAAAACTAGTAGTAGCGAGGGGGGAAATTTAGCAGTAGCGCCTACTTACCAGTAGCGCTTCCTGCTGAAAAGCGCTGCAGATAATATCAGTAGCGCCTTTTTCCAAAGAGCACTACAGCTATTCATCAGTAGCAGTAGCGTGGGTCAACAGGCACTACTGCTATACGTTAGCTGTAGCGCCTTATTAGTAGCGTCGGCACCCGCGCTACTGATAGGCCCAATACCCGCGCTGCTGCTAGGCTTTTCCCTAGTAGTGATAGTAAGAAAATCTCCCAACTGAAGTAGGGGCTGGCCCCCATACATCTGAAAATATAAGTTGTAGAGGAGCAATAGACACACTAGTAGAGATGGGATAGGGTAATTGATGACTTTTTGCTTGTTGACACGGATCACAAACTGACTCAACACTATTCTCATAAGAGAGTTTATTTTTGCTAAGAACATATTTAACAATGACTGAAGATGGATGACCTAATCGACTATGCTACCTTGATGATGATGGCTTGGTGACAATGTTTGCTTGTTTATTGGACCACGAAGATGATGATGATGATATGAGTGGATAGAGGCCTCCCACGCACCATCCTCTAAGAATGATTCTCCTTGTGCTCAAATCCTTAACCAAGAAAAAGTAAGGATAGAATTCTATAAGAACATTATTATCAAGGGTGAATCGATGAACAGAAACAAGATTTTTTGAAGTTTGAGGAACATGCAAGACATCTTTAAGGTGCAAATTTTTCATGGGGTTTTTAACAATTGAACTACCAATGTGGGTGATATTCATACCAGAACCGCTTGCCGTGCGAATTTGGTCGCCTCCGTTGTATTTCTCCCGTACTGTCAACTTGTCAAGTTCACCTGTGATGTGATTTGTTGCTGCACTGTCGGCGTACCAATTAGTGTCCACGCCATAGGAGACAGCATGCGCCTCCTTTTCTTCTTGATCATTCTCTTCATAGCGCCACCAGCAGACACGTGCACCTCCTGGATGATGTCTATAGCATATCTGGCACTCAGGATAGTCATGCTGCTGCTCGCGTACCTGCTGTTTGCTGTTGCTGTCGAGGGCGTCCTCTGAATCCGCCTCCTCTATTTGCAGGAGAAGGCTGGCGGTCACCGCGGCCACGCCCTCTTCCTCCTCGCCCATGGGGTCTGCCACGGGACTGGTCGCGGCCTCTGTAGACAGCGTTTGCAGATGAATGAAACCCGCCTGAAGACGAGTCTCCTAGCATCTCCATCCTCTGATCAAAGGCGGAGATCTGAGCGAAGAGGTCATCGGCGGTGATTGTGTTCTTGACAGCGCTGATCGCCGCCACCACGGAGTCGTAGTCGCGGTCGAGTCCTGCGAGTATGTAGTCCACCATCTCCGGATCAGAGACGGGACGACCAGCGGCAGCTAGTTCATCCCCAAGGCTCTTCATCTTCGCCATATACGCCGAGCTCGACATTGTGCCCTTCTTGGTGTTGGTGATCGCGATCCTCAGATTGGTGATTCGGGACTGTGATTGCGAGGCGAAGAGATTGTTCACCGTCGTCCAGAGCTCATAGGTGGAGTCCTTCCCGACGACTTGCGCAAGGATTTTTGGAGACATGGAGTTGAGAAGATATGACAGGACCTGCTGGTCTTTGGCGATCCAGGGCCCGTACAGAGGGTTCGGCTCGAGGGCCGTCATCTTGTCCGCCTTCGTGATCTCCATAGTCTTGGGTGGAGCGGCGTCAGAGTTGTCCAGGAGCCCGGTTACCTGCGCACCTCGCAGGGCTGGGAGCACCTGGGTCTTCCAGAGGATGAAGTTTCCTCTTGCTAGCTTCTCAGATGGCGGCGATCCGAGGTTGAGGCCGACGCCGGCTGAAGAAGCCATGGAGACGATGATATGTGGTTCTAGGGTTTTGATTTGTGGCTAGATGTAGGAGAAGAGGTGGCTCTGATTACCATGAAAGATAATATGCGTTCCTACTCCCTCGAGGGGAGCCGCGGTTCTGTTTATATTGATGTGGGCCGAAGCCAAGCCTTGGAGTACAAAGAAGATTACAAGGAGTTTGAGTAGAAGAAGTAAAGGAAAGGAGTTGGAGATGACTACGGAAACATATTCTCTAACATAATCTTCCTGAGGCTATTAAACTCTCTGCGAAATAGCTTGTCATCAACTGTGTGCTCATTCACGAAAATCCTCTTCACGGCAACAATAATCCCATTTCGGAGTACGCCCTGTTGGCCACCATTTAAACGATGCTCAGCCCTAAAATACCAAAACATAGTGGCCAAGTTCTGCTTCTACTGTTGGTAATTCAGTCCAACAAAAACAGCACTCCCTTTGATCCATATTAATTGTCGCTGACTTAGTACAACTTTGTACCGTGAGCGACAATTAATATATATCGGAGGGAGTACGAGAGTTTCCTAGTGCACTTTATTAACGAATTTACAAGTTGTTAATACAAGAGGATACGAAACAAAACAAGATGAATCGGCGGTACAATTTAAAGGAACTAGTGAAATTTTAATGAACCGGGGATCTTTATGTGTTTTTCTAGATGGTAGATTGTACCTTGTAAACCACTCCAAATCCACCCTGACCAATTTGTCTCTCTTGAGAGAAATCATTCGTGATCTTCTGTAACAGGGCTAACGGCAGATCCTTAGGTTCCTCGTCTCCATTGAGTATACGCTCCAGCAAAGTTTCGTCCGCCATTCAGAAGTACGGGGCGTTATCTGGAACTAGAGCATGAAAAAAAAAAATACAGTGTGCTCGAGACAGACAGACAGACAGACGGACAGGCTTGCAGAAAGTGGCAGCAGGGAAAGCTGGAGAAGTAGCCCTGCACTGTGTGTAGTAACTAGTAAGTAGTCTAGGAAGCACAGGAAAAAGTTAGGAACTGCTCCAAGCGAGTTGGACATGTTAAAAAAGATGATAGCTCTGAGAGGAGGCGAGAAGGAGAAGGAATATTGAAGCGGGCTCGTAAAGAAATGCTCACCAGATGACATCAGGAGCAGAGAGCAAATCAGATCTATGATGTCTGCACAGAGCAGAGGTTCCCACCACGGTACCAACTGCGACCAAAATCGGCCTTCTTTCTTTATTTTCCTTTTCTTTCTACAGATTCTACGCGGCCGATTCTACGCAGGCGTTTTTCTTTGGGGAAACGTGTGTGTGGCCGGGCGGCCGGCAGAACATTTGGGCCGGTAGTCTCGATCCAGCGTGCCACAGGAGCACTCCTCTTCCGAATCGTTTTTTTTTTTCATCGTCATCTTCTCCCACACGACGCAGACTGACGCCAGGGGTTGTTGCAACCGCTCCTTTTCATTCATCTCCGCCGCCGCGTGTTCCCTCAAAAAAAAAAATCTCTGGCATGACGAGCCTTTGCTGCCACGGCGAGGGGGGAGCTGCAAGAGCCCGCCCGCGGCGCTGGTGCCCGATCAGCAATGGCGTGCGACAGCGAGGCGATGCAGAAACCGTTGCTATGAAAGCTTCAACCAAGACACCCTGCAATTGAAAAGCTACAAATCGTTCATAAGAAAGCTTCAACCGGACAACCGTGCAACTGAAAAAAGCTTCAACCAAAAGACTGATTTTGGAGGCGTGGCACTGCGCAAACCCGAAAGTTGCAACCAGCGACGAGAAAAGTTTCAACCATAGATGCCGCAAGCCATGAACGACGACAAAAACCTGCAACTGCGATGACAAAAGCTGCAACCGGCAATGAAAAAAGCTCCAACCATTCATGTCTCGGCTGCGTTCCATGATGACGGGGATAACGTTTTGCTACAACCCTCGTAGGTTTTGCTACGACAATCGATGAATTTTGCTAAAACCATGCATGGTGCTACAAGCGCGGTGAGAGCACGATGAGATATTGGGGATGGGATGTTGCGAACTACAACAGCAAGATCTAGTGTGTAGCAACGTATGGCGCGGTGTTGCGCCGACGAGGACGAGAACTGCAACAAACAGAGCTGCGGCGTTGCAACATTGGGGGCCACCGCGGCCATGGTGAGCCGAAACCTTGGGGGCCAACGAGAAACGCAAAAAGATACAGCGGCGAGGACGACGCCCACTGGTTCGAGGTCAGTCATCTCCTTTCCCATGGTGCGGTATATAGGCTGTTGCGTGAGATCCAACGCTCGGCAGCCAAACGGCCAAAAGTTACGCCGGCGGGCTGGTGCCTAGCGTTGCGCTTTTCTTTGTCATGGCTCGCTTGGAGCACCTCCAATAGTTGTGTATATTTCAGTGTTTATATGGACATGGAGTTTCTTAGCCCGAGCTCATGACATTTGTAAAATCAGAAAACAAATGTAAAAGAATTAAAAAATTCTGAATCTTTTTAGTGACAAACATTGACAAAAGTTTTCAACATTTGCAAAATTTCATCATGAAATGCCATTTGTAGAATCCATGGCTAAAGAAACAAAATTGACCGTCCAAAAATGTCATTTCCAACAACATTTTAGAGTGATGATTTTTTTGCCACGGATTCTACAAATATTATTTCACAATGAAAATTTTCAAGCATTGAATATTTTTTTTGTCGATGTTCGTAATTAAAAAAATTCAAAACTTTTTGAATTTGTTTCAATATTTTTTGATTTTACTGTTTACCCGATCTCAAATGAGGTCGAGACTAGAAGAGTACTTTCGTGTTTATATTTCTTTTTAAGAGTTTAAGAGTAAGCTAAATTACTCAAAAGCTAGAGATACAATCAAGCTTTCATAATATCACGTAGCTCCACTCGAAATAAGGATGGCAATTTTACCCATGGGTACGGGTACCCATGGATATCGTACTCGCATAGGTAGGTATGGGCATAGTTTTATACCTATGGATACATACTGCCCATACCCTACCTGCTAAGTCATGGGTAGGACACGGGTGTAGCCTTTTACCCATGGATATACACATACCCTACCCGTTTATATTGACATGTGAACCTTACCCATGATTCACAAGTGTACATATGTTAAAGTTGTGAGCTTGTGAACCTATTTTAAAGTGTTCACCAACTGTAAATTCGAATCTTACATTCTTAAAAAGTTGATCCCCACTACAACCAATTCTCTCAACATGCACAATGTCCACATCAACATCATGCCATGTCAACCTTCAGTCTGCAAAAGAGCAACCAATTGTTCCGACTCCCCCTACGGCTACAGTAGTGTAACGTAATCTGGCGAACCATCTACGTGCACTGCGCCCACATGTTTGCGATGATGTTCCCCCTACGACCACTGCACCCACACGTTTTATGCAGCAAACCTCACGGATTTTACACTCACCGGTAGGGTTGACTAAAAAAGGGCGTACTTTTTTTTATTTTTTGAGACAACGGGCATACGTATGTGCATCTCGGCAACCTGTCCTATCACGCTGCAACCTGGCCATTGTTTGCACTTGGGCTACCTGGCCCAATAGTTGGCACGTGATCTGTTGGCTCAGTCGGCTGTGGTGTTAGCCCATGTAATTACACTAGTCGAATACCCGTGCGTTGCCACGGAACAATAAAGATAAAAACAGATAGCATCATTAATGGAAAGATGAAGCACAAGTGAATTTTGATTTTTATCATAACAATTCGGTTTATGTAACAAAATTGAGATACACAAAAGATAGTCAGCTACTTAGCCAACTTTCATAATTAAATACCATCACTGTCTGTACAATGTGTGGGGGAGGTAGCTCAGGCGTTCAAGGAGAGGGTCATTAAGGAGGGCCCTTGGGAGGAAGGAGGGGATGCGGACAATGTGTGGATGAAGATGGCGACTTGCATTCGTAAGGTGGCCTCAGAGGAGTTTGGAGTGTCCAGGGGAAGGAGAAGCGAAGATAAGGATACCTGGTGGTGGGATGATGATGTCCAGAAGGCGATTAAAGAGAAGAAAGATTGCTTTAGACGCCTATACCTGGATAGGAGTGCACACAACATAGAGAAGTACAAGATGGCGAAGAAGGCCGCAAAGCGAGCTGTTGGTGAAGCAAGGGGTCGGGCGTATGAGGACCTCTACCAACGGTTAGGCACGAAGGAAGGCGAAAGGGACATCTATAAGATGGCCAAGATCCGAGAGAGGAAGACGAGGGATATTGGCCAAGTCAAATGCATCAAGGACGGAGCAGGCCAACTCTTGGTGAAGGACGAGGAGATTAAGCATAGATGGCGGGAGTACTTCGACAAGCTGTTCAATGGGGAGAATGAAAGCTCTACCATTGAACTGGACGACTCTTTTGATGAGACCAGCATGCGTTTTGTGCGTCGAATCCAGGAGTCTGAGGTCAAGGAGGCTTTAAAAAGGATGAAGGGAGGCAAGGCGATGGGCCCGGATTGTATCCCCATTGAGGTGTGGAAAGGTCTTGGGGACATAGCGATAGTATGGCTAACCAGGCTTTTCAATCTCATTTTTCGGGCAAACAAGATGCCAAAAGAATGGAGACGGAGTATATTAGTACCAATCTTCAAGAACAAGGGGGATGTTCAGAGTTGTACTAATTACCGTGGAATTAAGCTGATGAGCCATACAATGAAGCTATGGGAGAGAGTCATTGAGCACCGCTTAAGAAGAATGACAAGCGTGACCAAAAACCAGTTTGGTTTCATGCCTGGGAGGTCGACCATGGAAGCCATTTTCTTGGTACGACAGCTTATGGAGAGATATAGGGAGCAAAAGAAGGACTTGCATATGGTGTTCATTGACTTGGAGAAGGCCTATGATAAGATACCGCGGAATGTCATGTGGTGGGCCTTGGAGAAACACAAAGTCCCAGCAAAGTACATTACCCTCATCAAGGACATGTACGATAATGTTGTGACAAGTGTTCGAACAAGTGATGTCGACACTGATGACTTCCCGATTAAGATAGGACTGCATCAGGGGTCAGCTTTGAGCCCTTATCTTTTTGCATTGGTGATGGATGAGGTCACAAGGGATATACAAGGAGATATCCCATGGTGTATGCTCTTTGCGGATGATGTGGTGCTAGTTGACGATAGTCGGGCGGGGGTAAATAGGAAGTTAGAGTTATGGAGACAAACCTTGGAATCGAAAGGGTTTAGGCTTAGTAGGACTAAAACCGAGTACATGATGTGCGGTTTCAGTACTACTAGGTGTGAGGAGGAGGAGGTTAGCCTTGATGGTCAGGTGGTACCTCGGAAGGACACCTTTCGATATTTGGGGTCAATGCTGCAGGAGGATGGGGGTATTGATGAAGATGTGAACCATCGGATCAAAGCCGGATGGATGAAGTGGCGCCAAGCTTCTGGCATTCTCTGTGACAAGAGAGTGCCACAAAAGCTAAAAGGCAAGTTCTACAGGACGGCGGTTCGACCCGCAATGTTGTATGGCGCTGAGTGTTGGCCGACTAAAAGGCGACATGTTCGACAGTTAGGTGTGGCGGAGATGCGTATGTTGAGATGGATGTGTGGTCACACGAGGAAGGATCGAGTCCGGAATGATGATATACGAGATAGAGTTGGGGTAGCACCAATTGAAGAGAAGCTTGTCCAACATCGTCTGAGATGGTTTGGGCATATCCAGCGCAGGCCTCCAGAAGCTCCAGTGCATAGCGGATGGCTAAAGCGTGCGGAGAATGTCAAGAGAGGGCGGGGTAGACCGAATTTGACATGGGAGGAGTCTGTTAAGAGAGACCTGAAGGATTGGGGTATCACCGAAGAGCTAGCTATGGACAGGGGTGCATGGAAGCTTGCTATCCATGTGCCAGAGCCATGAGTTGGTTGCGAGATCTTATGGGTTTCACCTCTAGCCTACCCCAACTTGCTTGGGAGTAAAGGCTTTGTTGTTGTTGTTGTTGTTTACTGTCTGTACAACTCTTAATTGTAAAAAGATCAATTTACTCTATAATGGATAGGTATTGCGAAAGAAAGTAGAGAGGGCCTTACCGTTTAAAAGGGAAACATAGCAACGTTGAAACCGACTTATTTTTTGTATTATTAGCATCTTCTATTTTTTTTATTACCTTCCTCGCATATATATAAGACCAAATCCATTATTTGAAGATTGATTTCAAAAAAGAACTACTAATCCTTAACTTTTCAGCGAATCCTTCATCGGTCGTTGTGAATGACTGATTTTTTCAATCCCTTTAACCTTGGTTCCGTAGGAGCAAGTGAGAAAGGCTGATAAATAGAACCATCTGATTTGATTGAGAAAGGAAATCCAATGAGTAATACTGCAAGCATGTGTGTTTTCAGACATGTATGCAAGATCGATAGAAGTAGGGCATGAATAAATGAACTTCGGTTGTAGCAATACAACCGCAAGGATACATAATGTTGATAATTTTCATAAAACAACCTATCTTTAAATGGGTTCTTTCGTTTCTCTTCTATTTCTTTACCGTTATACCTCCTTGCCATCCGATCTAGGTTTTACTTGGTGTCAATGCGTGAGGTGTCGTCGCGTGCCCCAACATGATCTTTTGTATATTTTTTCGAAATGCCAGTCGCCCAAATTTGACTGGAGGCAATGATGCATGTGTAGCTGGTAACCGCAGCACAACATCTTCCCTATGCCTGCATTCCCCGCACTCGTCCACCTCACCCTTGCTGCTGCGACCCTGAAATTCAGTAGTACAGCCTACAGTGCAAAATTCTTTGAGAACAAAGAGAAGTAGAAGAGCCCTGCACACATCAAAATTGATGTGGCAGTCTTTATTGAAGTATGCACTAGTTTGCAATCACCAAGGTGGACACAACAAAACTGCTCAACGGTTAACACTAACCTAAACAAAAATTCTAGCTTTGCCTAAGTAAAACACCCTGCAAAATTGTGATCTGTCACTTGAACCTCCCAGTCATATAAATAATCTATTCCGTGAAACTGAAATCCAACAGGAAAGTGAGTACTTGGTCAGATTCTTTGTAAAGAAATAGTTTGTAGTTTTTACCTCATAACTAAAAGGCACAAATGTTGTGCAAATGTAACTGCTATGACCCCTTACATTCCAGCATTCCGTTTGTTGCTACACCTGATGATGCATGTTCAAAGATCAAGCGGACTGGGTTTTACATTACCCTGGAATAAAATACAAGGCAATAACATCAGGCAAAAAAGAAGTTCGCACACTGATGTAAAGGACATAACAGTTACAAGCGCTCTAAAACAGCAATTATAATACTATAAACATCCTCATGGAAGAAATGAAAACATCAAAAGATGGATGGCCAACCTTCACTTCTGGATCATCACCCATGACAACATGACATATAAGGAGAACACTTTCTGGTGGTTCTGTGTCTTAAGTGCAAAATGACGATCATGGGGTCTGAAAGACACAACAAAGATAATTCGATTTATATATGATTATAACTTAGTAAAGAACAAAGAGGAGTGAAGAAAATGCAGTGCAAAAAATTAAGGCCAAATGGCACATTTAATACAGCAGCAAGTGGGAAAATAAATGATGTTCCGACAGCCCCCTTCCAATAGAGAGATTCATTCGATATGTTCAATGCGGTGATTACTTCTGGTTATACCAACTAAAGATAGATTTCAGTGCTACCAACATTTTAATGGAACACGGCCAAAATTAACTCCCTCAAATTCCATTGGAACTTCTATTCCTTTCAACCAGAACCCCCAGAATACACTGTTTTTATAGTGTATAGTTAATTAGTTATACTACATAATAAAATGGCCTGCATGCCGCCAACGCAAGGTCGAACATTGTCTTCCAGAACAAATATTAGTACATGGTGTGGTGAAAATTAAGACCAGTAGTTGTGCCTTTAGCATGTCTTTCTCCTTCATCTTGAGATTATGCTTTCCTCTAGGAAAGCACTTGATGGTCTAGGTTATCAAGCTCATTACTTACTGTTGTGTTGACAACATAAACGGTATTAGCAATCCAACTTAATATAATAAGTAGAGATGACACGGATGTTGAAATAAGAGCTTACCTTAAGTCTCAGCTAAGTTGTCACTCGCCCTGGAGTTTCTCTTCCATCGCATCTTGCAGTGTTTTCAGTTCCTCATCAGTAACAATTTCAGTTTTTGCTCTATCAAACTTCAGAAGTTTATTTTGACTAATGATAAATCATGTGACTCAGCACTCACAGTATCTATTATTCAATATTACTAACAAGCACAACTCTAACCCTATAACACAATATTATCTGGAGCTATTTGCAAAAAATGATAGGAAGCATTTCTGACAAGACAAATAATAGTTTTTAATTTTGTTTCAAAATACATATTGTTTATTCATTGACTACATGCAAGATAAACTAAACAGCCAGTGAATAAAGTATGCAATCAGTTAATAATAGTAAAATTCCTTAGCGAAACACAGCTTGGAGATCATCCCGAAGCCAATAAGTTTGCAATTATGTAATATCAGGGAATGTTTCTTGATTTTTCCCACTAACAAGATTAGAAGGAAGACAACCTTAAAGATCACTCACAAACATACGTTGATTTAAGGAGTATGGATATGGAGATATTTTACTACGGCTGTAGCACATGACTCCACACAGATAATAAAATACGAAAAAACTAACGCCCACACGTATGGGCGTTTGCACATCGCCCACACGCCTCCATCACCACTTATTTTGCCACATATGAATAGATGACATCAGCAGAATTTTTTTTGGTTTTTACCTTAAAAATGTTTTATCTCCTAATTAAAAAAACAAATTAAAAATCCGTTTTCACCATTAAATCCGTCTCGGCGAGATCTTCAAAACTAGACCCCATGTTGATATGTTTCGATGAAATTTTTTTTTGCCCAAAAGTTGCCATGATGTTTACACTGTAGTTGCTATACTGCTTAAATTAAAGTTGCCATGTGGCAATTTTAGTTTGTAGATCATGGCAATTTTAGTTTTTCGATGATGGCAATTCCAGTACTTTGACCATGAAAATACTTTTTTATATGAACCATGGCAATTTTAAGTGCATGTATCATGGCAATTTTAATTTATGGTACATGGCAAGTCTAGTTTCTTAATTTCCTGTTGTATAATATGTCAAAATTTATTTTTAAATTAGAAGAAAATAGCTGAAACATATCATGGCAACTTCAGTGTGAACATCGTGGCAATTCATGTGCAATAGACATGGTAACTTTTAAAAAAAATCATCGAAATATATTGATATGAGATCTAGTTTCAAAGATCTCGTCGCCGAGGGATTTAATGGTGAAAACGGATCTTCAATCGGAATTTTCATTTAAGAGATAAAACATTTTAAAACAGAAAATCCAAAAAGATTTCCATATGCATGCATGCGGTGACATGGCGTAGTCTGTGTGCTATAGGGCGTGTGGACGGGTTTGGCTCCCACCACACGTGTGGGCGTTAGCGTTGTTCATAAAATAAAATAAAAGAAGTTAGGAGATGAGCTCACCATCTAGGCCATGTGGTGCGTATTCCTTACCCCATTTATTCGTTTTGTCTCTGCCATCCAACCCAAGCAGTACGCATCTGCTCTCACCACGAGGATCCATTGTCTTGTTCTCTGCAACCATCGCTATCTGGTTCACCTTCATAGCTTCGTTCTGGTAGGCAGCATCACATCAAACACCAAGGAAATAATAAATATCCTAAACTGACCAACATCATATAAATTAGTTTAATTCTCCGACGCTAACACGAAGTCAACCAAACAGACGATAAGGACACAGACATCTCTGATTGTTTTCAAAATTAGAAAAGAAGGGGCAAGGTGATACCAGATTTGCCAGTGGAAATCTTCTTAACCAATACTCATAGCAGTCATGTTAGGTGGCAGGGTGCGCTACTTCGCCTGCTTCCACGAGTAGGGAATTCTAGCGAGCACCCTACACACACTGCTGAGACCTGAGAGCATGCCTGTCCCTCGTCTCCTCGACCTCCCCCACTGTATAGCTGGCTTACCTTTCCTCCTCCTCCTCTTCCCTGGTCTCTGTCGCCGCCTTCACAGTTGTAGCGCACGTATCTCTCCTCCTCCCAGACCTCCGTCGCTGCATCCACCGCCGTTGTCATACCACCACGACCCCGTCCCCACTGTCGCATTGGTCCGTTGTCAGACCTCTCCATCCAAGTGTGGTGCCGGTCCCGACCATGGCCGCTGGCGGGCATGGCGAAAGCTCCATGGGCGGGGCGATGCCAAATTGATGGGAGTAAAGGGAAGCGACCGTCTGGTCATCGGAGAGGGGACCGTCCGCTGGATAGGGCCGATGAAGAGGGCCTTGTCCGGTGGACATGGGAAAGGAGGCGCTGAGATCTGAGGATGGAGACAAACAGGCCGGGGAAGGAGATGGAGAACATGCGCCGTGCGGGTTCTTTTCGTTTTGTTTTTTTTCGCTGTCCTTGAACGTTGGTTGTTTCCCTGCGATTTTTTCGTGCGGGATCATAAGAGTTTTTTTTTAACTTGGGATCATAAGAGTTGACTCAGGGGAGGTCAAACCATCACGACGTTCGATCCTGCTTTAATAGTAGAGATTAGGTTGTTCAGGCTTCATCTTCTTAGCTGTAAGTCGTATCATCGCCGCTCTCTCTTGCCGACGCCATTCGCCGTGAAAGAAATGGCAGCCACCAACGCAGATGAAGAGACGCCATTTATTGCCCGCGGTGCGTCTTCTGGTGTACAAGATGGCCCTCCAACCCCATCCTCCACGATCCATTTATAGGAGATCACGAAGCCGCTCCCTCGACTTCTGATCCCAACTCCTCCACCTCCTTTCCTTTCCTTCCCTGTCGAGTAAGGACTCCTTCGGCCCGGCCACGACATCGTCGTCGACCTGCGCATCGCCAATCCTTCCTACCATCTATGCCTATTCTTTTTATCTTTTTTAGGATGAGGTTTGGGCCCGAATGACATATGTACTTGTGCTTAATACTACTGACGCAAACACAGGAGCTAATCTTCTTTATAATTACAGATTGCTTCTCGAGAGAACCAACACAAAATCTCATGCATGTGTCAAAGGAGAATTGCAGAAATAGCAGGAAAGGGAATTCCCACAATCACAAGAAATTGCTTTGTTTCTTAACCACATTCTGTATTAAGACGCTTAATTCCGTGCAAATATGGTTGTTTCTTCATAAGTTAGTATAGTATGGTCTAATCAATTGAGGCAAATCTTTTCCTTGAAACACATGGATGCCATTTCGCTTCACATTTCTTTAGGTTTTTCTGTTTTGATTTCTCAGCAATTATTTATTATTTCAATCTTCTACTGTTATTTATGCTTATCCAGACGACTGTGTGAAATGTGCCACAGAGGCTTCTAATTATTATTTTTGACCATAATGGCTTCTAATTATTCATGTGGTAGTTCAAGGATGGACTTATATTTTGTCATAACTCATAACAGCAGGTTCCTCCTACAAGTACAAAAATTTAGCATTGATTCCATAATCGGATAGGCCTATTATATGTTTTTTGTACTTCTTATTTGACCCTCATCTTCGTGTCGACTAATAAGAAATCCTAATTTTCAGCACAAACCCATGTATATTTCTTAATTTCTTATTGTAGGATCTTGCTATCACTGCCACGCAAAGCAACTGGGTAGGCAAAGATATATCTCAAAATGTACTAACCCAATTGCATTTCTCATTTTTTATATTTTCTAGATGTGCAACAAGTTATCGTGTTCTTATATATCGCAATTCAGTTCATGTAGCCTTTCCCTGCTTGACCTACTTCTTGCAAGTTGATATTAGGACGAGGAGTATCAAATATTGCATGTTTTGGGCTCGGGCAAACCATCTGCCACTTTTAGCTCTTACTTTTGTGCAGCTATCTCTCAAAATGCTGGTCACAAGTGTATATTCAGATTTTTAGTATGGCATTTGTTTTTTACTCTGCCATTTATATCATCAGAGCTATATCTAAACCTGTTTTCAAAAGCATTCATTTTTTTACTGTGTGATTAATGTACCCTTTTCTTTATCAGTTGATCATTCTTTTCTTATGAATCATCTACTACGCCTTTTGGATGTGTGTAGGTCATTCATTAGGTAAGAGCTTGATGTGTGTTTATTACCGGTCAACTTTTTGTTCTCACTATCCTGAAGTAAATATTGTGTTGTTTTCTTCCTTATTCTATTATTGCAAGTCATTGATCTATGTTGTTCCACTACCCTCCTCACTGTGAGTGCAGTGGACATATTCTTGAAAGCCCGTGAATGAGCTATAGACGTACGCTGCAACAGTACTTTGAGGACATTGGAATTTGAGAAGATGTATCAATGTTAAATTTTCTGCACTGAAATGTACCAAACTGATAAAGACCTCACACTATCATTTATCTTTTTTGTTCATATCTCTATAAATCATTTCTTAATTTCTCGCTGCAACGCGCGGGGTATCGTCTAGTTGAGATAATTGTCATGTACTCATGTATCTGTTATTGAGTTGAGATCAATATTCTTTTGTCTGATGTGTTATAGATGAATGTATTGTGAATAACTAATGTACTGTTTGATCTACCCATTGGGTACCCAATGGATACCCAATGGGTACGGGTACCCATCGGGTATGGTATGGGTAAAGTTTCATACTCGTGGTACGGGTATAGATAGAATTTTGTACCCATTAACTACACGGGTATGGTATAGTATTGCTCTACCCGCCCCATATCCTACCATTGCCATCCTTAACTTGAAACAATCATTGGCAAGTCATTTGGTTCTTGTGCGTGCAACCAATTAATGCGCCATTACATTTTGCTCTCTTCTAACTACACTATATGGGCGTGTTTGGTTGTTTGCATCGGTTTTTTCCCTCTTTACATGTGTGTCTTAGATGGACCTGACTGAGGTAAAACGGGCCAAAAATCATTATCTGCACATAGTTTGGTTGTTTGCATCTAGGTTGATTGTATGAGGGAAATAATATTGACCCGTCGTTTGGTTGTATGCAACGGTTGTGTGCGTTGCACTGGGAGCACAAATTACAAGTTGTTTGGTTGCAAACTGCATTAGGTACTATCACCACTTCTCACTAGTTGCGACCTTACTATACACGATTTAAGCATAGTTTCAGTCCTAGCTTACCACACACGATTTAAGCATAGTTTCAGTCCTAGCTAGGAAATAAATCGCAGTCAATCGTAACTACTAGCAAATATCGGTATAGATATTACAATCAAATGGCTCAATACGGGAAAGTCCATCGGTGTCGAACTAGTTCGAGTCATTTTTGTCCTCTTCTGCTGCTATTTCCTTTTCTTCTCTTCTTCTGCTTCTGCTGCTGACTCTGTTGATGTTCTTGCTCTTCCTCCTCCTCCTCCTCCTCCTCCTCCTTCTCCTCTTCTTCTTCTTCTTCACATCTTTGTCTCACCATTGTTATCCCACATTGCCTCTGCCCACTCCATCTTTTTATTCTTTCAGGCTTCGTTGTCAAACGCTGATAGCCCACAAGTATAGGGGATCAATTGTAGCCTTTCTCGATAAGTAGGAGTGTCAAACCCTACTACTTCTTGAGCTTGCGTTGATTTTTCCCTTGAAGAGGAAAGGGTGATGCAACAAAGTAGAGATAAGTATTTCCCTCAGTTAAGAACCAAGGCATCAACCCAGTAGGAGGCACAAGCAAGTCTCCAATCTATGCACCTGCACAAACTAACAAACACTTGCACACACACGAAAAAGGGGTTGTCAATCCCTTCACAGTCACGAACAAGAGTGAGATATAATAGAGATATGTACAAAATATAAATAAAATAGCAAACTAAAGTAAATATAAATAAATTGCAGTAAGGTACTTTTGGTTTTTTGGTTTATGAATCTGAAAATATATGATGGAAAATAGATCCGGGGGGCATAGGTTTCACTAGAGGCTTCTCTCTTGATAGAAAACATACGGTGGGTAAACAAATTACTGTCGAGCAATTGATAGAAAAGCACAAAGTTATGACGATATCTAAGGCAATGATCATGAATATAGACATCACGTCCATGTCAAGTAGACCGAAACGATTCTGCATCTACTACTATTACTCCACACATCGACCGCTATCCAGCATGCATCTAGAGTATTAAGTTCATAAGAACGGAGTAACGCCTTAAGTAAGATGACATGATGTAGAGGGATAAACTCAAGTAATAAGATGAAAACCCCATCTTTTTACCCTTGACGGCAACAATACAATACGTGCCTCGCTACCCCTACTATGTCACTGGGTGAGGACACCGCAAGATTGAACCCAAAACTAAGCACATCTCCCATTGCAAAAAAACCAATCTAGTTGGCCAAACCAACCCGATAATTCGAAGAGAAATACAAAGATATTTGATCATACATAAAAGAGTTCCAAAAAGACTCAAATAATATTCATAGATAATCTGATCATAAATCCACAATTTATCGGATCTCAACAAACACACCGCAAAAGAATATTACATCGGGTAGAACTCCAAGAACGTCGATGAGAACATTGTATGGAAGATCAAAGAGAGAGAAGAAGCCATCTAGATACTAGCTATGGACCCGTAGGTTTGTGGTAAACTACTCGCGCTTCATCGGAAGGGCAGCAAGGTTGATGTAGATGTTGGGGAACGTAGCAATTTCAAAAAAAATCCTACGCACACACAAGATCATGGTGATGCATAGCAACGAGAGGGGAGAGTGTTGTCCACGTACCCTCGTAGACCGAAAGAGGAAGCGTTAGCACAATGCGGTTGATGTAGTCGTACGTCTTCACGATCCGGCCGATCAAGTACCGAACGTATGGCACCTCCGAGTTCAGCACACGTTCAGCTCGATGACGTCCCACGAACTCCGATCCAGCAGAGCTTTGCGGGAGAGTTCCGTCAGCACGATGGCGTGATGACGGTGTTGATGATGCTACCAACATAGGGCTTGGCCTAAGCACCGCTGCGATATTACCGAGGTGGAATATGGTGGAGGGGGACACCGCACACGGCTAAGAGATCAATGATCAATGTTGTTTCTAGAGGTGCTCCACTGCCCCCATATATAAAGGATCAAGGGGGAGGGGGCGGCCGGCCAAGGGAGGGTGCGCCAGGGAGGAGTCCTACTCCCACCCGGAGTAGGACTCCCTCCTTTCCTAGTTGGAGTAGGAGGCGGAAGGAAGGGAGAGAGGAGAGGAAGGAAAGCCCCCCCCCCCCTCCTTGTCCTATTCGGACTAGAGGGGGAGGGGACGCGCGGCCTGCCCTAGCCGCCCCTCCTCTTCTCCACTTAGGGCCCATGTGGCCCATTAACCCCCCTCCCCCCCCCCCGGGGGGGAGGGGGGGGGGGTCGGTAACCCCCCGGTACTCCGGTATATGTCTGAAACCACCCGAAACTATTCCGGAGTCCGAACATAGTCATCCAATATATCGATCTTTATGTCTCAACCATTTCGAGACTCCTCGTCATGTCCGTGATCATATCCGGGACTCCGAACTACCTTCGGTACAACAAAACACAAAAACTCATAATATCGATCGTCACCGAACTTTAAGCGTGCGGACCCTACGGGTTCAAGAACTATGTAGACATGACCGAGACACGTCTCCGGTCAATAACCAATAGCGGAACCTGGATGCTCATATTGGCTCCTACATATTCTACGAAGATCTTTATCGGTCAAACCGCATAACAACATATGTTGTTCCCTTTGTCATCGGTATGTTACTTGCCCGAGATTCGATCATCGGTATCTCAATACCTAGTTCAATCTCGTTACAGGCATGTCTCTTTACTCATTATGTAATGCATCATCCCGCAACTAACACATTAGCTACATTGCTTGCAAGGCTTATACTGATGTGCATTACCGAGAGGGCCCTGAGATACCTCTCCGACAATCGGAGTGACAAATCCTAATCTCGAAATACGCGAACTCAACATGTACCTTCGGAGACACCTGTAGAGCTCCTTTATAATAACCCAGTTATGTTGTGACATTTGGTAGCACACAAAGTGTTTCTCCGGTAAACGGGAGTTGCATAATCTCATAGTCATAGGAACATGTATAAGGCATGAAGAAAGCAACAGCAACATACTAAACGATCAAGTTCTAAGCTAACGGAATGGGTCAAGTCAATCACATCATTCTCCTAATGATGTGATCCCGTTAATCAAATGACAACTCATGTCTATGGCTAGGAAACATAACCATCTTTGATCAACGAACTAGTCAAGTAGAGGCATACTAGTGACTATGTTTGTCTATGTATTCACACATGTATTATGTTTCCGGTTAATACAATTCTAGCATGAATAATAAACATTTATCATGATATAAGGAAATAAATAATAACTTTATTGCCTCTAGGGCATATTTCCTTCAGTCTCCCACTTGCACTAGAGTCAATAATCTAGATTACACAGTATTGATTCTAACACCCATGGAGCCTTGGTGTTGATCATGTTTGACTCGTAGAAGAGGCTTAGTCAATGGGTCTGCAACATTCAGATCCGTGTGTATCTTGCAAATTTCTATGTCTCCCACCTGGACTTGGTCCCGGATGGAATTGAAGCTTCTCTTGATGTGCTTGGTTCTCTTGTTAAATCTGGATTCCTTTGCCAAGGCAATTGCACCAGTATTGACACAAAAGATTTTCATTGGACCCGCTACACTAGGTATGACACTGCTACCTCTTGAGCATTGTGTTGGATTTCCCCGAAGAGGAGAGGATGATGCAGCAAAGTAGCGTAAGTATTTCCCTCAGTTTTTGAGAACCAAGGTATCAATCTAGTAGGAGACCACGCACAAGTCCCTCGTACCTACACAAAACGATAGCAACTCGCAACCAACGCTTAGGGGTTGTCAATCCCTTCATGGTCACTTACGAGAGTGAGATCTGATAGAGATAATATTTTTGGTATTTTTGATAGGTAGATGCAAAGTAAAAAGTAAAAGGCAAAGTAAAACAAAGCAAGTAAATAAAGTGATAAAGATTGATATGATGAGAATAGACCCGAGGGCCATAGATTTCACTAGTGGCTTCTCTCAAGAGCATAAGTATTCTACGGTGGGTGAACAAATTACTGTTGAGCAATTGACAGAATTGAGCATAGTTATGAGTATATCTAGGCAATGATCATGTATATAGGCATCACGTCCAAAACAAGTAGATCGAAACGATTCTGCATCTACTACTATTACTCCACTCATCGACCGCTATCCAGCATGCATCTAGAGTATTAAGTTAAAAACAGAGTAACGCCGTAAGCAAGATGACATGATGTAGAGGGATAAATTCATGCAATATGATAAAAACCCCATCTTGTTATCCTCGATGGCAACAATACAATACGTGCCTTGCTGCACCTTCTGTCACTGGGTAAGGACACCGCAAGATTGAACCCAAAGCTAAGCACTTCTCCCATTGCAAGAACTACCAATCTAGTTGGCCAAACCAAAAAGGATAATTCGAAGAGACTTGCAAAGATAACTCAATCATACATAAAAGAATTCAGAGAAGAATCAAATATTTTCCATAGATAATACTGGATCATAAACCCACAATTCATCGGTCTCAACAAACACACCGCAAAAAGAAGATTGCATCGAATAGATCTCCACGAGAGAGGGGAGAACATTGTATTGAGATCCAAAAAGAGAGAAGAAGCCATCTAGCTACTAGCTATGGACCCGAAGGTCTGAAGTAAACTACTCATACTTCATCGGAGGGGCTATGGTGATGATGTAGAAGCCCTCCGTGGTGGATGCCCCCTCCGGCGGAGCTCCGGAACAGGCCCCAAGATGGGATCTCATGGATACAGAAGGTTGCGGTGGTGGAATTAGGTTTTTGGCTCCTTTTCTGATCGTTCGGGAATACGTAGGTATATATAGGAGGAAGGAGTACGTCGGCGGAGCGTCGAGGGGGCCACGAGGTAGGGGGCGCGCCCAGGGGGGCGCCCTCCACCCTCGTGACCTCCTTGGGCACTGCTTGGAGTAGGGTCCAAGTCTCCTGGATCACGTTCGGTTGGAAAATCACGATCCCGAAGGTTTCATTCTGTTTGGACTCCGTTTGATATTCTGTTTCTTCGAAACACTGAAATAGGCAAAAAAAATAGCAATTCTGGGCTGGGCCTCCGGTTAATAGGTTAGTCCCAAAAGTAATATAAAAGTGGAAAATAAAGCCCAATATAGTCCAAAACAGTAGATAAAGTAGCATGGAGCAATCAAAAATTATAGATACGTTGGAGACGTATCAGACACCTAGATCGGATATGAACTCCTTCATCCAGACTCCTTCATTTGATGCTTCCGAAGCAGCTATGTACTCCGCTTCACATGTAGATCATGCTACGACGCTTTGTTTAGAACTGCACCAACTAACAGCTCCACCATTTAATATAAACACGTATTCAGTTTGCGATTTAGAATCGTCCGGATCAGTGTCAAAGCTTGCATCGACATAACCATTTACGACTAGCTCTTTGTCACCTCCATAAACGAGAAACATATCCTTAGTCCTTTTTAGGTATTTCCGGATATTCTTGACCGCTGACCAGTGATCCACTCCTGGATTACTTTGGTACCTCCCTGCTAAGCTTATTGCCAAGCACACATCAGGTCTGGTACACAGCATTGCATACATGATAGAGCCTATGGCTGAAGCATAGGGAACATCTTTCATTTACTCTCTATCTTCTGCAGTGGTCGGGCATTGAGTCTGACTCAACTTCACACCTTGTAATACAGGCAAGAACCCTTTCTTTGCTTGATCCATTTTGAACCTTTTCAAAACTTTATCAAGGTATGTGCTTTGTGAAAGTACAATTAAGCGTCTTGATCTATCTCTATAGATCTTGATGCCCAATATATAAGCAGCTTCACCGAGGTCTTTCATTGAATAACTTTTATTCAAGTATCCTTTTATGCTATCCAGAAATCCTATATCATTTCCAATCAATAATATGTCGTCTACATATAATATCAGAAATGCTACAGAGCTCCCACTCACTTTCTTGTAAATACAGGCTTCTCCAAAAGTCTGTATAAAACCATATGCTTTGATCACACTATCAAAGCGTCTATTCCAACTCCGAGAGGCTTGCACCAGTCCATAAATGGATCGTTGGAGCTTGCACACTTTGTTAGCACCTTTTGGATCGACAAAACCTTCTAGTTGCATCATATACAACTCTTCTTCTAGAAATCCATTCAGGAATGCAGTTTTGACATCCATTTGCCATATTTCATAATCATAAAATGCGGCAATTGCTAACATGATTCGGACAGACTTAAGCATCGCTACGGGTGAGAAAGTCTCATCGTAGTCAACCCCTTGAACTTGTCGAAAACCTTTCGCAACAAGTTGAGCTTTGTAGACAGTAACATTACCATCAGCGTCAATCTACTTCTTGAAGATCCATTTATTCTCGATGGCTTGCTAATCATCGGGCAAGTCAACCAAAGTCCATACTTTGTTCTCATACATGGATCCCATCTCAGATTTCATGGCCTCAAGCCATTTTGCGGAATCTGGGCTCATCATCGCGTCCTCATAGTTCGTAGGTTCGCCATGGTCAAGTAACATGACCTCCAGAATAGGATTACTGTACCACTCTGGTGCAGATCTTACTCTAGTTGACCTACGAGGTTCGGTAGTAACTTGATCTGAAGTTTCATGATCAATATCATTAGCTTCCTCACTAATTGGTCTAGACGTCACAGGAACCGGTTTCTGTGATGAACTACTTTCCAATAAGGGAGCAGGTACAATTACCTCATCAAGTTCTACTTTCCTCCCACTCACTTCTTTCGAGGGAAACTCCTTCTCTAGAAAGGATCCAAATTTAGCAACAAAAGTCTTGCCTTCAGATCTGTGATAGAAGGTGTACCCAATAGTCTCCTTTGGGTATCCTATGAAAACACATTTCTCCGATTTGGGTTCGAGCTTATCAGGTTGAAGTTTTTTCACATAAGCATCGCAGCCCCAAACTTTAAGAAATGACAACTTTGGTTTCTTGCCAAACCACAGTTCATAAGGCGTCGTCTCAACAGATTTTGATGGTGCCCTATTTAACGTGAATGCAACCGTCTCTAAAGCATAACCCCAAAACGATAGCAGTAAATCAGTAAGAGACATCATAGATCGCACCATATCCAGTAAAGTACGATTACGACGTTCGGACACACCATTACGTTGTGGTGTTCCAGGTGGTGTGAGTTGCGAAACTATTCCGCATTGTTTCAAATATAGACCAAACTCGTAACTAAATATTCTCCTCCACGATCAGATCGTAGAAATTTTATTTTCTTGTTACGATGATTTTCCACTTCACTCTGAAATTCTTTGAACTTTTCAAATGTTTCAGAATTATGTTTCATTAAGTAGATATACCCATATCTGCTCAAATCATCTGTGAAGGTGAGAAAATAACGATACCCGCCGCGAGCCTCAATATTCATTGGACCACATACATCAGTATGTATGATTTCCAATAAATCTGTTGCTCGCTCCATAGTTCCGGAGAACGGCGTTTTAGTCATCTTGCCCATGAGGCACGGTTCGCAAGTACCAAGTGATTCATAATCAAGTGATTCCAAAAGTCCATCAGTATGGAGTTTCTTCATGCGCTTTACACCAATATGACCCAAACGGCAGTGCCACAAATAAGTGCACTATCATTATCAACTCTGCATCTTTTGGCTTCAACATTATGAATATGTGTATCACTACTCTCGAGATTTAATAAAAATAGGCCATTCTTCAAGGGTGCATGACCATAAAAGATATTACTCATACAAATAGAACAACCATTATTCTCTGATTTAAATGAATAACCGTCTCGCATCAAACAAGATCCAGATATAATGTTCATGCTTAACGCTGGCACCAAATAACAATTATTCAGGTCTAAAACTAATCCCAAAGGTAGATGTAGAGGTAGCGTGCCGACCGCGGTCACATCGACTTTGGAACCATTTACCACGCGCATCGTCACCTCATCCTTAGCCAATCTTCGCTTAATCCGTAGTCCCTGTTTCGAGTTGCAAATTTTAGCAATAGAACCAGTATCAAATACACAGGTGCTACTGCGAGCATTAGTAAGGTACACATCAATAACATGCATATCACATATACCTTTGTTCACCTTGCCATCCTTCTTATCCGCCAAATACTTGGGGCAGTTCTGCTTCAAGTGACCAGTCTGCTTGCAGTAGAAGCACTCAGTTTCAGGCTTAGGTCCAGACTTGGGTTTCTTCTCTTGAGCAGCAACTTGTTTGTTGTTCTTCTTGAAGTTCCCCTTCTTCTTCCCTTTACCCTTTTTCTTGAAACTGGTGGTCTTGTTGACCATCAACACTTGATGCTCCTTTTTGATTTCTACCTCCGCAGCTTTTAGCATTACGAAGAGCTCGGTAATAGTCTTGTTCATCCCTTGCATATTATAGTTCATCACAAAGCTCTTGTAGCTTGGTGGCAGTGATTGAAGAATTCTGTCAATGACACTATCATCAGGAAGATTAACTCCCAGTTGAATCAAGTGATTATTATACCCAGACATTTTGAGTATAGGTTCACTGACAGAACTATTCTCCTCCATCTTGCAGCTATAGAACTTATTGGAGACTTCATATCTCTCAATCCGGGCATTTGCTTGAAATATTAACTTCAACTCCTGGAACATCTCATATGCTCCATGACGTTCAAAATGTTGTTGAAGTCCTGGTTCTAAGCCGTAAAGCATGGCACACTGAACTATCGAGTAGTAATCAGCTTTGCTCTGCCAAACGTTCTTAACGTCGTCAGTTGCATCTGCAGTAGGCCTGGCACCTAGCGGTGCTTTCAGGACGTAATTCTTTTGTGTAGCAATGAGGATAATCCTCAAGTTAGGGACCTAGTTTGTGTAATTGCTACCATCATCTTTAAACCTAGCTTTCTCAAGGAACACATTAAAATTCAACGGAACAACAACACGAGCCATCTATCTACAACATACATAGACAAGCATAAATACTATCAGGTACTAAGTTCATGATAAATTAAAGTTCAATTAATCATATTACTTAAGAAATCCCACTTAGATAGACATCCCTCTAATCATCTAAGTGATCACGTGATCCAAATCAACTAAACCATGTCCGATCATCACGTGAGATGGACTAGTTTTCAATGGTGAACATCACTATGTTGATCATATCTACTATATGATTCACACTCGACCTTTCGGTTCTCAGTGTCCGAGGCCATATCTGTATATGCTAGGCTCGTCAAGTTTAACCTGAGTATTCCGTTGTGCAACTGTTTGCACCCGTTGTATTTGAACGTAGAGCCTATCACACCCGATCATCACGTGGTGTCTCAGCACGAAGAACTTTCGCAACGGTGCATACTCAGGGAGAACACTTATACCTTGAAATTTAGTGAGAGATCATCTTATAATGCTACCGTCAATCAAAACAAAATAAGATGCATAAAGGATAAACATCACATGCAATCAATATAAATGATATGATATGGCCATCATCATCTTGTGCTTGTGATCACCATCTCTGAAGCACCGTCATGATCACCATCGTCACCGGCGCGACACCTTGATCTTCATCGTAGCATCGTTGTCATTTCGCCACCTATTGCTTCGACGACTATCGCTACCACTTAGTGATAAAGTAAAGCAATTACAGGGCGATTGCATTGCATACAATAAAGCGACAACCATATGGCTCCTGCCAGTTGCCGATAACTTAGTTACAAAACATGATCATCTCATACAATAAAATTTAGCGTCATGTCTTGACCATATCACATCACAACATGCCCTGCAAAAACAAGTTAGATGTCCTCTACTTTGTTGTTGCAAGTTTTATGTGGCTGCTATGGGCTGAGCAAGAACCGTTCTTACCTACGCATCAAAACCACAACGATAGTTCGTCAAGTTAGTGTTGTTTTAACCTTCTCAAGGACCGGGCGTAGCCATACTCGGTTCAACTAAAGTTGGAGAAACTGACACCCGCCAGCCACCTATGTGCAAAGCACGTCGGTAGAACCAGTCTCGCATAAGCGTACGCGTAATGTCGGTCCGGGCCGCTTCATCCAACAATACCGCCGAACCAAAGTATGACATGCTGGTAAGCAGTATGACTTGTATCGCCCACAACTCACTTATGTTCTAGTCGTGCATATAACATCTACGCACAACAAGATCATGATGATGCATAGAAACGAGAGGGGAGAGTGTTGTCCACATACCCTTATAAACCGAAAGCGGAAGCGTTAGCACAATGCGGTTGATGCAGTCGTACGTCTTCACAATCCGACCGATCAAACACCGAACGTACGACACCTCTAAGTTCAGCACACGTTTAGCTCGATGACGTCCCACGAACTCCGATCCAGCAGAGCTTTGCGGGAGAGTTCCATCAGCACGACGGCGTGATGACAGTGTTGATGATGCTACCGACACAGGGCTTCGCCTAAGCACCACTATGATATTACCGAGGTGGAATATGGTGGAGGGGGGCACCGCACACGGCTAAGAGATCAATGGTCAGTGTTGTTTCTAGAGGTGCCCCCCTGCCCCCGTACAGGGCCGGGCCGGCAAAATCCGGGGCCCTGTGCGAAACTAAAGAATGGGCCCCTATCTTGCTATAAAAATGAACTAACAAGCAATTATAATGTATATGTATCTCGCAGAATTTTTTTATATAGTGTATAATATAAGATGTACTAATTAAATTATGTTCTTTCTTTTCTCTTGCGCTTATATGGACCAAACCGATTTTTCCTCATGATGACTCAAATCTGTATTATTGAAACACAAGATAAAAAAGATGAATAGAAGTTATACAATATCATATATCAATTGAATATCATGCATTAATATTTTTGCAATTAAATGAACCATCTAACTCACCTAGTTTTGGGTCTTGTCCGGTTGAACTACTAGACTGTGATCTTTAACCGAGGAGGTAAGAACCAATCTGTAACAAAGTAATGATTCCTACGAAAATAATTAGGAAATTAAGAATTAGGAGTAGGAACCAAAATTAATCGGAAAGGAGGATTCACTAAACACCTGGAGGCTGGAGTCGGTCAGTCGGTCATGGATAGGTCCGATGAGGTGATTTCGTTTCCTGTAGCAACGGCGAAAGAACTACAGCGGACTGAAGTATCGATCCCAGAAAATTGGGAGAGGCAGCTATGAAGGCAACGACAGTAGCTCGATTCTGATCGCTCTGATGAGGCGAAGGCGACAACCGACGAGACGATCTCGTTTCGTGTTGCGCCGCGGACGGGACTGCTGTTGCGGTTTCAGATCGAGGCGATCCCGATCGACTGCTGGAGCGATCCCTTGTTTTTAGACCGAGCAGTTTCGTTTTTCTGAGAACATAGAGCGATCCTTTTTCCATCAAGCGACCGAGGCACCAGCGCTCGACGGCCTCGACTCGGCCCAACTCCAGCGCCGAGCGGCCCAGTGCGGCAGAGCCTTGTCATTTTTTTTTAGAAATACTATGCCTATATAAAAAATTTGGGGCCCCTCAAACTTATGGGCCCTGTGCGGGCCGCACATTTGGCACCACTATGGGCCCGGCCCTGCCCCCGTATATAAAGGATCAAGGGGGAGGGGGCGGCCGGCCAAGGGAGGGCGTGCCAGGGAGGAGTCCTACTCCCACCGGGAGTAGGACTCCCTCCTTTCCTAGCTGGAGTAGGAGGGGGAAGGAAGGGAGAGAGGAGAGGAAGGAAAGGGGGGCGCCGCCCTCCCCCCCTCCTTGTCCTATTCGGACTAGAGGGGGAGAGGGCACGCGGCCTGCCCTAGCCGCCCCTCCTCTTCTCCACTTAGGGCCCATGTGGCCCATTAACCCCCCGGTACTCCGGTATATGTGCGAAACCACCCAAAACTATTCCAGTGTCCGAACATAGTCATCCAATATATTCATCTTTACGTCTCGACCATTTTGAGACTCCTCGTCATGTCCGTGATCATATCCGGGACTCCGAACTACCTTCGGTACATCAAAACACAAAAACTCATAATACCGATCGTCACCGAACTTTAAGCGTGCGGACCCTACGGGTTCGAGAACTATGTAGACATGACCGAGACACGTCTCCGGTCAATAACCAATAGCGGAACCTGGATGCTCATATTGGCTCCTACATATTCTACAAAGATCATTATCGGTTAAACCTCGCATAACAACATACGTTGTTCCCTTTGTCATCGGTATGTTACTTGCCCGAGATTCGATCGTGGGTATCTCAATACCTAGTTCAATCTCGTTACCGGCAAGTCTCTTTACTCGTTATGTAATGCATCATCCCGCAACTAACTCATTAGCTACATTGCTTGCAAGGCTTATAGTGATGTGCATTACCGAGAGGGTCCAGAGATACCTCTCCGACAATCGGAGTGACAAATCCTAATCTCGAAATACGCCAACTCAACATGTACCTTCGGAGACACCTGTAGAGCTCCTTTATAATCACTCAGTTATGTTGTGACGTTTGGTAGCACACAAAGTGTTCCTCCGATAAACGGGAGTTGCATAATCTCATAGTCATAGGAACATGTATAAGGCATGAAGAAAGCAACAGCAACATACTAAACGATCAAGTTCTAAGCTAACGGAATGGGTCAAGTCAATCACATCATTCTCCTAATGATGTGATCCCGTTAATCAAATGACAACTCATGTCTATGGCTAGGAAACACAACCATCTTTGTTCAACGAGCTAGTCAAGTAGAGGCATACTAGTGACTATGTTTGTCTATGTATTCACACATGTATTATGTTTCCGGTTAATACAATTCTAGCATGAAACATTTATCATGATATAAGGAAATAAATAATAACTTTATTATTGCCTCTAGGGCATATTTCCTTCAGTAGATGCCCTCCGTGATCGAATCCCCCTCCGGCAGGGTGCCGGAAAAGGCCCCAAGATGGGATACCAAGTGGTTACTGTTGGGGAACGTAGCAGAAATTCAAAATTTTCCTACGTGTCACCAAGATCTATCTATGGAGAAACCAGCAACGAGGGGAAGGAGAGTGCATCTACATACCCTTATAGATCGCTAAGCGGAAGCGTTCAAGAGAACGGGGTTGAAGGAGTCGTACTCATCGTGATCCAAATCACCGGAGATCCTAGTGCCGAACGGACGGCACCTCCGCGTTCAACACACGTACAGCCCGGTGACGTCTCCCACGCCTTGATCCAGCAAGGAGAGAGGGAGAGGTTGAGGAAGACTCCATCCAGCAGCAGCACAATGGCGTGGTGGTGATGGAGGAGCGTGGTAGTCTAGCAGGGCTTCGCCAAGCACCGCGAGATATGAGGAGAAGGGAGAGAGGTAGGGATGTGCCAAGAGGAGAAGTTCTCATGTGTTGGGCAGCCCCAGGCCTCAAGTATTTATAGGGGGAGGGGAGGGGGCTGCGCCCCCTCTAGGGTTCCCTCCCCAGGGGTGGCGGCAGCCCCCAGATCCCATCTGGGTGGCGGCCAGAAGGGGAGAGGGGGGAGGCGCACCCAGGGTGGGCCTTAGGGCCCATCTGCCCTAGGGTTTGCCCCCCTTCCCCACTTCCTGCACCTTGGGCCCTGTGGGGGGGCGCACCAGCCCGCCTGCGGCTGGTCCCCTCCCACACATGGCCCATGCAGCCCTCCAGGGTTGGTGGCCCCACTTGGTGGACCCCCGGGACCCTCCCGGTGGTCCCTGTACGTTACCGGAAAAACCTGAAACTTTTCCGGTGACCAAAACAGGACTTCCAATATATAAATCTTTACCTCCGGACCATTCCGGAACTCCTTGTGACGTCCGGGATCTCATCCGGGACTCCGAACAACATTCGGTAACCACATACAAACTTCCTTTATAACCCTAGCGTCATCGAACCTTAAGTGTGTAGACCCTACGGGTTCGAGAGACATGTGGACATGACCGAGACGTTCTCCGGTCAATAACCAACAGCGGGATCTGGATACCCATGTTGGCTCCCACATGTTCCACGACGATCTCATCGGATGAACCACGATGTCAAGGACTCAATCGATCCCGTATACAATTCCCTTTGTCTAGCGGTATTATACTTGCCCGAGATTCGATCGTCGGTATACCGATACCTTGTTCAATCTCGTTACCGGCAAGTCTCTTTACTCGCTCCGTAACACATCATCTCGTGATCAACCCCTTGGTCACATTGTGCACATTATGATGATGTCCTACCGAGTGGGCCCAGAGATACCTCTCCGTTTACACGGAGTGACAAATCCCAGTCTCGATCCGTGTCAACCCAAAAGACACTTTCGGAGATACCTGTAGTGCACCTTTATAGTCACCCAGTTACGTTGTGAAGTTTGATACACCCAAAGCACTCCTACAGTATCCGGGAGTTACATGATCTCATGGTCTAAGGAAGAGATACTTGACATTGGAAAAGCTCTAGCAAACGAACTACACGATCTTTGTGCTATGCTTAGGATTGGGTCTTGTCCATCACATCATTCTCCTAATGATGTGATCCCGTTATCAACGACATCCAATGTCCATAGCCAGGAAACCATGACTATCTGTTGATCACAACGAGCTAGTCAACTAGAGGCTTACTAGGGACATATTGTGGTCTATGTATTCACACGTGTATTACGATTTCCGGATAATACAGTTATAGCATGAATAAAAGACAATTATCATGAACAAGGAAATATAATAATACTTTTATTATTGCCTCTAGGGCATATTTCCAACAGTCTCCCACTTGCACTAGAGTCAATAATCTAGTTCACATCGCCATGTGATTAACACTCACAGGTCACATCGCCATGTGACCAACATCCAAAGAGTTTACTAGTGTCACTAAACTAGTTCACATCATCATGTGATTAAGACTCAATGAGTTCTGGGGTTTGATCATGTTTTGCTTGTGAGAGAGGTTTTAGTCAACGGGTCTACAACTTTCAGATCCGTATGTACTTCGCAATTCTCTAGGTCATTCTGTAAATGCTGCTTCGACGCTCCACTTGGAGCTATTCCAAATGGTTGCTCCACTATACGTATCCGGTTTGCTACTCAGAGTCACTCGGATAGGTGTTAAAGCTTGCATCGACGTAACCCTTTACGCCGAACTCTTTATCACCTCCATAATCGAGAAACATGTCCTTATTTACTCCAAGGACAATTTTGACCTCTGTCCAATGATCCATTCCTGGATCATTCTTGTACCCCTTGACTGACTCATGGCAAGGCACACTTCCGGTGCGGTACATAGCATAGCATACTACAGAGCCTATGTCTGAAACATAGGGGACGACCTTCGTCCTTTCTCTCTTTTCTGCCATGGTCGAGCTTTTAAGTCTTAACTTCATACCTTACATCTCAGGCAAGAACTCCTTCTTTGACTGATCCATCTTGAACACCTTCAAGATCATGTCAAGGTACGTGCTCATTTGAAAGTACTATTAAGCATTTTGATCTATCTTATAGATCTTGATGCTTATTGTTCAAGTAGCCTAATCCAGGTTTTCCATTGAAAAACACTTTTCAAATAACCCTATATGCTCTCCAGAAATTCTACATCATTTCTGATCAACAATATGTCAATAACATATACTCATCAGAAATTCTATAGTGCTCCCACTCACTTCTTTGGAAATACAAGTTTCTCATAAACTTTTGTATAAACCCAAAATCTTTGATCATCTCATCAAAATGTACATTCCAACTCCGAGATGCTTACTCCAGTCCTTAGAAGGATCGCTGGAGCCAGCATACCTTTTAGCATCCTTAGGATCGACAAAAACTTTCGGATTGTATCACATACAACCTTTCCTTATGAAGACTGGTAAGGAAACTCGTTTTGACATCCATCTGCCAGATTTCATCAATGCAGCTAATGCTAACATGATTCCGACGGACTTAAGCATCGCTACGGATGAGAAAATCTCATCGTAGTCAACTCCTTGAACTTGTGAAAAACTCTTCGCCACAAGTCGAGCTTCATAGACGGTGACATCACCGTTCACGTCCGTCTTCTTCTTAAAGATCCATTTATCTCAATGGCTTGCCGATCATTGGGCAAGTCCACCAAAGTCCAAGCTTTGTTCTGATACATGGATCCTATCTCGGAATTCATGGCTTCTAACCATTTGTCGGAATTTTGGGCCCACCATTGCTTCTCCATAGCTCGTAGGTTCATTGTTGTCTACCAACATGACCTTCAAGACAGGATTACTGTACCACTCTGAAGCAGTACGCATCCTTGTCACCCTACGAGGTACGGTAGTGACTTGATATGAAGTTTCATGATCACTATCATAAGCTTCTACTTCAGTTGGTGTAGGTGCCACAGGAACAACTTCCTGTGCCCTGCTACACACTAGTTGTAGTGACGGTTCAATAACCATATCAAGTCTCCACCATCCTCCCACTCAACTTTTCGAGACAAACCTTTTCTCGAGAAAGGACCCGATTCAAGAAACAATCCCTATTGCTTTCGGATCTGAATTAGGAGGTATACCCAATTGTTTTGGGTGTCCTATGAAGATGTATTTTATCCGCTTTGGGTTCGAGCTTATCAACCTAAAACTTTTCCACATAAGCGTCGCAGCCCCAAACTTTCAAGAAACGACAACTTAGGTTTCTCCAAACCATAGTTCAAACGGTGTCGTCTCAACGGAGTTACGTGGTGCCCTATAAAGTGAGTGCGGTTGTCTCTAATGCCTAACCCATGAACGATAGTGGTAATTCGATAAGAGACGTCATGGTACGCACCATATCCAATAGGGTGCAACTATGATGTTCGGACACACCATCACACTATGGTGTTCCAGGCAGTATTAATTATGAAACAATTTCCACAATGTCTTAATTGCGTGCCAAAGCTCGTAACTCAGATACTCATCTCTATGATCATATCATAGACATTTTATCCTCTTGTCACAATGATCTTCAACTTCACTCTGAAATTAGTTGAACCATTCAATAATTCAGACTTGTGTTTCATCAAGTAAATATACAACATCTACTCGAATCATCTGTGAAGTAAGAACATAACGATACTCACTGCATGCCTCAACACTCATTGGACTGCACACATCAAAATGTGCTACTTCCAACAAGTTGCTATCTTGTTCCATCTTACTGAAAACGAGGCTTTTCAGTCATCTTGCCCATGTGGTATGATTTGCATATCTCAAGTGATTCAAAATCAAGTGAGTCCAAACGATCCATCTGCATGGAGTTTCTTCATGCGTATACACCAATAGACATGGTTCACATATCTCAAACTTTTCAAAAACGAGTGAGTCCAAAGATCCATCAATATGGAGCTTCTTCATGCGTTTTATACCAATATGACTTACATGGCAGTGCCACAAGTAAGTGGTACTATCATTACTATCTTATATCTTTTGGCATGAAAATGTGTATCACTACGATCGAGATTCAATAAACCATTCCTTTAGGTGCAAGACCATTGAAGGTATTATTCAAATAAATAGAGTAACCATTATTCTACTTAAATGAATAACCGTATTGCGATAGACATAATCCAATCATGTCTATGCTCAACGCAAACACCAAATGACAATTATTCTGGTTTAATACTAATCTTGATGGTAGAAGGAGCGTGCGATGTTTGATCACATCAAACTTGGAAACACTTCCAACACATATCATCAGCTCACCTTTAGCTAGTCTCCGTTTATTCCGTAGCCTTTTATTTCGAGTTACTAACACTTAGCAACCGAACCGGTATCTAATACCCTGGTGCTACTAGGAGTACTAGTAAAGTACACATTAACATAATGTATATCCAGTATACTTCTATCGACCTTGCCAGCCTTCTTATCTACCAAGTATCTAGGGTAATTCTGCTCCAGTGGTTGTCCTCCTTATTACAGAAGCACTTAGTCTCGGGTTTGGGTTCAACCTTGGGTTTCTTCACTAGAGCGGCAGCTGATTTGCCATTTCATGAAGTATCCCTCCTTGCCCTTGCCCTTCTTGAAACTAGTGGTTTCACCAACCATCAACAATTGATGCTCCTTTTTGATTTCTACTTTCGCGGTATCAAACATTGCGAATACCTCAAGGATCATCATATCTATCCCTGATATGTAATAGTTCATCACGAAGCTCTAGTAGCTTGGTGGCAATGACTTTGGAGAAACATCACTATCTCATCTGGAAGATAACTCCCACTCGATTCAAGTGATTGTTGCACTCAGACAATCTGAGCACAAGCTCAACGATTGAGCTTTTCTCCCTTAGTTTGCAGGCTTAGAAAATCGTCGGAGGTCTCATACCTCTTGACGTGGGCACGAGCCTGAAATCCCAATTTCAGCCCTCGAAAACATCTCATATGTTCCGCGATGTTTCGAAAATGTCTTTTGGTGCCTCAAGTCTAAACCGTTTAACTGAACTATCACGTTGTTATCAAAACGTGTATGTCTGATGTTCGCAACATCCACAAACGACGTTTGGGGTTCAGCACACTGAGCGGTGCATTAAGGACATAAGTTTTCTACTGTCCGCATAATCGCTACTGTCAACTTTCAACTATATTTTCTCTAGGAACATATCTAAACAGTGGAACTAAAGCGCGAGCTTACGACATAATTTGCAAAGATCTTTTGACTATGTTCAGGATAATTAAGTTCATCTTATGAACTTCCACTCAAATAGACATCCCTCTAGTCATCTAAGTGATTACATGATCCGATTCAACTAGGCCGTGTCCGATCATCATGTGAGACGGACTAGTCATCATCGGTGAACATCTTCATGTTGATCGTATCCTCCATATGACTCATGCTCGACCTTTCGGTCTCTGTGTTTCGAGGCCATGTCTGTACATGCTAGGCTCGTCAAGTTAACCCTAAGTGTTTTGCATGTGTAAAACTGTCTTACACCCGTTGTATGTGAACGTAAGGATCTATCACACCTGATCATCACGTGGTGCTTCGAAACGACGAACTTTAGCAACGATGCACAGTTAGGGGAGAACACTTCTTGAAATTGTTGTAAGGGATCATCTTATTTACTACCGTCGTTCTAAGTAAACAAGATGCATGAACATGATAAACATCACATGCAATCAAATAGTGACATGATATGGCCAATATCATTTTGCTCCTTTTGATCTCCATCTTCGGGGCTCCATGATCATCATCGTCACCGGCATGACACCATGATCTCCATCATCATGATCTCCATCATCGTGTCTCCATGAAGTTGTCTTGCCAACTCATTACTTCTACTACTATGGCTACCGGTTAGCAATAAAGTAAAGTAATTACATGGCGTTGTTTAATGACACGCAGGTCATACAATAAATAAAGACAACTCCTATGGCTCCTGCCGGTTGTCATACTCATCGACATGCAAGTCGTGATTCCTATTACAAGAACATGATCAATCTCATACATCACATATCATTCATCACATTCTTCTTGGCCATATCACATCACATAGCATACCCTGCAAAAACAAGTTAGACGTCCTCGAATTGTTGTTGCATGTTTTATGTGGCTGCTATGGGTTTCTAGCAAGAACGTTTCTTACCTACGCAAAACCACAACGTGATATGCCAATTGCTATTTACCCTTCATAAGGACCCTTTTCATCGAATCCGTTCCGACTAAAGTGGGAGAGACTGGCACCCGCTAGCCACCTTATGCAGCAAGTGCATGTCAATCGGTGGAACCTGTCTCACGTAAGTGTACGTGTAAGGTCGGTCCGGGCCGCTTCATCCCACAATACCGTCGAAACAAGATTCGACTAGTAACGGCAAGCATATTGAGCAACATCAACGCCCACAACTACTTTGTGTTCTACTCGTGCAAAGAATCTACGCAATAGACCTAGCTCATGATGCCACTGTTGGGGAACGTAGCAGAAATTCAAAATTTTCCTACGTGTCACCAAGATCTATCTATGGAGAAACCAGCAACGAGGGGAAGGAGAGTGCATCTACATACCCTTGTAGATCGCTAAGCGGAAGCGTTCAAGAGAACGGGGTTGAAGGAGTCGTACTCGTCGTGATCCAAATCACTGGAGATCCTAGTGCCGAACGGACGGCACCTCCGCGTTCAACACACGTACAGCCCGGTGACGTCTCCCACGCCTTGATCCAGCAAGGAGAGAGGGAGAGGTTGAGGAAGACTCCATCCAGCAGCAGCACAACGGCGTGGTGGTGATGGAGGAGCGTGGTAGTCTAGCAGGACTTCGCCAAGCACCGCGAGATATGAGGAGAAGGGAGAGAGGTAGGGCTGTGCCAAGAGGAGAAGTTCTCATGTGTTGGGCAGCCCCAGGCCTCAAGTATTTATAGGGGGAGGGGAGGGGGCTGCGCCCCCTCTAGGGTTCCCTCCCCAGGGGTGGCGGCAGCCCCCAGATCCCATCTGGGTGGCGGCCAGAAGGGGAGAGGGGGGAGGCGCACCCAGGGTGGGTCTTAGGGCCCATCTGCCCTAGGGTTTGCCCCCCTTCCCCACTTCCTGCGCCTTGGGCCCTGTGGAGGGGCGCACCAGCCCGCCTGCGGCTGGTCCCCTCCCACACATGGCCCATGCAGCCCTCCAGGGTTGGTGGCCCCACTTGGTGGACCCCCGGGACCCTCCCGGTGGTCCCTGTACGTTACCGGAAAAACCCGAAACTTTTCCGGTGACCAAAACAGGACTTCCAATATATAAATCTTTACCTCCGGACCATTCCGGAACTCCTTGTGACGTCCGGGATCTCATCCGGGACTCCGAACAACATTCGGTAACCACATACAAACTTCCTTTATAACCCTAGCGTCATCGAACCTTAAGTGTGTAGACCCTACGGGTTCGGGAGACATGTGGACATGACCGAGACGTTCTCCGGTCAATAACCAACAGCGGGATCTGGATACCCATGTTGGCTCCCACATGTTCCACGACGATCTCATCGGATGAACCACGATGTCAAGGACTCAATCGATCCCGTATACAATTCCCTTTGTCTAGCGGTATTATACTTACCCGAGATTCGATCGTCGGTATACCGATACCTTGTTCAATCTCGTTACCGGCAAGTCTCTTTACTCGTTCCGTAACACATCATCCCGTGATCAACCCCTTGGTCACATTGTGCACATTATGATGATGTCCTACCGAGTGGACCCAGAGATACCTCTCCGTTTACACGGAGTGACAAATCCCAGTCTCGATCCGTGTCAACCCAAAAGACACTTTCGGAGATACCTGTAGTGCACCTTTATAGTCACCCAGTTACGTTCTGACGTTTGATACACCCAAAGCACTCCTACGGTATCCGGGAGTTACACGATCTCATGGTCTAAGGAAGAGATACTTGACATTGGAAAAGCTCTAGCAAACGAACTACACGATCTTTGTGCTATGCTTAGGATTGGGTCTTGTCCATCACATCATTCTCCTAATGATGTGATCCCGTTATCAACGACATCCAATGTCCATAGCCAGGAAACCATGACTATCTGTTGATCACAACGAGCTAGTCAACTAGAGGCTTACTAGGGACATATTGTGGTCTATGTATTCACACGTGTATTACGATTTCCGGATAATACAGTTATAGCATGAATAAAAGACAATTATCATGAACAAGGAAATATAATAATACTTTTATTATTGCCTCTAGGGCATATTTCCAACAGTTACGCCCACATAAGAATAGCAAAGAAGAACGACTATAGATTGCTTACGAATAGATCTATTATGAGCATTGCAAATCCTATACCAAACATCTTTTAGATTCTCCCCTCCCCTTTGTTTAAGAACCTCGTTCTCGAGGGTGCATGCAATAGAGGAAGAACTATCCATAACGACAAAAAGTGGCAAACAAAATTGCACAAAAAACAGATCTAACGAGAAGACGACGAATGAAAAAGAGGGCAAATAAAACATCAAATTTTTGTGAAGTGGGGGAGATGGAAATGAGAGGCAAATGGCAAATAATGTAACTTGCAAGGAGATGAGATTTGTGATTAGGAACCTGATAGATGTTGATGATGTCTCCCCGGCAACGGCGCCAGAAATCCTTTCTTGATGGCTTCGCGTCAGTATTTTCCCCGAAAGGGATGATGCAGCACAACTACTGTAGATAGTTCCCTCAGTGATGATACCAAGGTTATCAAACCAGTAGAGAACCACGGAACACTATGTAAATGGTACCTGTACACAAAGAACAAATACTTACAACCCAACGCGTAAGAGGGGTTGTCAATCCCTGCCGGGTAAAAGATAGATTGGTTTGTAGTACATTGGATAAATATATCTCACGGAAACGCAAAATAAAATAAATAACAAAAAAATTGCAGCAAGGTATTTTGGGGTTTTTGGAATAATAGATCTGAAAATAAAAGAGGCAAATAATAGCTAAAGCAAATATGATAAAGAATAGACCCCGGGGGGCGCAGGTTTCACTAGTGGCTTCTCTCGAGAAAAATAGCATATGGCGAGTAAACAAATCACTGTTGGGCAATTGATAGAAGATCGAATAACTATGACGATATCCAAGGCAATGATCAATATATAGGCATCACGTCCAAAATTAGTAGATCGACTTCTGCCTGCATCTACTACTATTACTCCACACATCGATCATTGTCTAGCATACATCTAATGTATTAAGTTCATGGAGAAATAGAGTGATGCAATGAGAACGATGACATGATGTAGACAAGATCTATTCATGTAGGAATAACCCTCATATTGTTATCCTTAATAGAAACGATACATGCGTGTCTTGTTGCCCCTTCTATCACTGGGAAAGAACATCGCATGATCGAACCCATCACAAAGCACATCTTCCCATGGCAAGAAAAATCGATCTAGTTGGCCTAACTAAACCAAAAGATTCAAAGAAGAAATACGAGGCTAATAATCATGCATATAAGAGATCAAAGAAGACTCACATAATATTCATGGATATAGATCTGATCATAAACTCAAAGTTCATCGGATCCCAATAAATAAACACACCGCAAAAAAAGAGTTACATAAAATAGATCTCCAAGAGACCATTGTATTGAGAATCAAAAGAGAGAGAGAGGAAGCCATCTAGCTACTGCCTACAGACCCTTAGGTGTATGGTGGACTACTCACGCATCATCGGAGAGGCGCCAATGAGGATGATGAACCCCTCCATGATGGTGTTAGATTGGATCTCGTGGTTCTAGAATTTGCGGTGGCTGGAATTGTGTATCGTCGACTCCCTTAGGGTTTTCGGAATATTTGGGAATTTATAGGGCGAAAAGGCGGTGCAGGGGGCTCCGTGAGGGGCACAACCCCCTGGGTGCGCCCTGGTGGGTTGTGCTCCCCATGGACCTCCCCTCTGGTACTTCTTTGGCCCACTGGGTGTCTTCTGGTTCAGAAAAATTCTCCAAAAAGTTTCACTACGTTTGGACTCCGTTTGGTATTGATTTTCTGCGAAGTAAAAAATAAGCAAAAACAACAACTGGCACTGGTCACTATGTCAATAGGTTAGTCCCCAAAAATGATATAAACTTGCTATAAAATGATGGTAAAACATTCAAGAATGATAATATAACAGCATGGAACAATCAAAAAAATTAGATACGTTGGAGACATATCAAACAACAACAAGAACATTCTGGCTTGTGTACTGCTTTCTCCCCTGTGTGTTGCAGATTGGGACCTCGGCACTCTAGCAGTGACATGACTATCATATATTGCCCCAATGCAATCCTGAAATGGCAGGAATAGATGGTGTTATGGCTATAGTAGAACCATATAAACATGTCAAGGCATGAACTACAAACTATCAGTGCTCACCTTGAAATATGGATACCATCTTGGGCTACTTGCTAGGAGTCCGGCCAGTCAGTGAGATGATCATGTCTCCTCTGAGTTCTCCAACAACATACATCACTTGCCTGAAGTACCTGGAAATGGTCTCCATTGATCTCATGAACGTGTTGTGGATAGCCCTGAACCTCTTGTTATGACCAACAACATGGAGGACATGGCAACTTGCTCTTCCACACTAGTGTGGATGCTATCTTGTAGCAGCCCCCTACTCCTGAAGGTCTGCAGAAGCCTGGCGAAAGGTGCTCATGTCATTCTTAGCATCCACAAAGCCTCTGTGTCGGTGCAGTTGTAGATGTTGTTTAGATTCGTCGTCATATCCTTATCTCGGGCTAACATTGGAGCATAACAGATGACAAGCTTGTCACCACGACGAACAACTCTCTTGTGGATCAAACATGAGCCATCCCTGAATAACATCTATCAGTGATGCTGCCTGAACTATGATGACCTGCAAGTGCACAGAGCTATTGTAGCACTTTCGTGATAAGTGAAGTGTCGAACCATGCTACTTGTGAGCTGCGTTGGGATTTTCCCTGAAGAGGAAGGCTGAAGCAATATAGTAGCTGATAAGTATTTTCCTCAGTGAGAACCAAGGATATTGAACCAATAGGAGAACCCCACAAATCATAGCGAACATCACCTGCACACACAAGAGCAAATACTTGCACCCAGCACGGGCAAGAGGATCGTCAATCCCCTTGAACTCATTACTTGCAAGGATTAAATCTGGTAGTGGTAGATAGATAAAAAGAAAAGTAAAAGAAAATAAATAAATTGCAATAAGATATTTTTGGTTTTAGTAATATGATTAAAGTAGACTCGGGGTCATAGTTTTCACTAGAGGCTTCACTCTCGAAACAATAGCATATGGTAGGTAGATAAATTACTGATGGGTGGGTGTTAAACATCATGTACACTGAAATTGCCTAGCTTCGAAAGCATAGGGGCATTGAACTCCATTGTGTACCGAGCTGCAACATTTCATTGTTACTCCTGAATCCTGATATATTCTAGAAGAAATTGACGCACAATTGTGAGCTTCCTTGTTGAGTTCTCTAGATATATGAATCACTTGGGTTTGCGGAGCATCTGTTGTAGCAAAGAAACCTGTGAAATCGACGTATAATCACTTGTTACGATCGATCCCTAGTAGACTTTCAACCGATGTGGAAAGCTAGAATCCCTCTTAAAACTAAAATCTGGCTATGGATGATCTGGCACAATGCCATAGCCACTAAAGACAATATGAAGAGAAGGAAGCGGGTGGGTGATTTCACATGCAGTTTCTGTGAGGAATTTGAAACTATAAATCATCTTTTTTTTCCCTCTTGCTCAGCTGCTGCTTACATGTGGAGTACGGTATGTAGTACTTTTGGGATTCATGATAGACCCATCTGCTTCACTCAATATTTTACTTGGGGGGGTGTTAACTTTCATGTTGTTTGCATTGCGGCTTTCTGACTGTGTTCTGTGTGAACTTTGCGTCTAGTTGGAAAATTAGATGCATATCAGTTTCTAAGAAGTCTACATGCATAAGTTTGTACTCGAGGCGCAAAACCTGTTTGTAACTCCTGAACTGTTTTAAAATTTGTGTCCTTGTACCTGCAAATTTTGCAAGCGTGTCCTTTATTTTGCAAGTCTTGCAAATAGCATATAAATAAGTTAGCATTTCAAGCTTTTTTGGCCTAGAAACCAAAGATCCTTAACCTGAGCTGGATATCTGAATTGCCCTTGTTGGATGCATGATAGCTTACATGAGGATGACTCGAGTTCCTTGCCATTGTTTCTATTCTTTGTTGTCAGTTTGATGTTTCTGCATATCATCAGGATGGAATTGCTTTTGTTTACTGGACCGGTCGCTTGTCGCACATACCATGCTTTTCAGCAGATAATAATAGGAACACCCCTAGTAATTTCCTTCATAAAAGTCCCAAATTACTCCATCAGTCACGTGACAGAAAATGGACTTCTGCTTGTCACTTACATCCTACATCATACATGTGCAGCAGTAGTACCAAACTAATGTACAACCACTCTGTCAGTGTAGCGATCCTCTCCTGAACTCTTGATTTCTAGCACATAGTAGCAGCATGTTTCATCTTCATGGAGTCGCGGTGCCGACGATGAACTTCTGGCACATTGCGGTTCCCTGAAAGCACATGACGGTGTGCTCTGCGATCTCCATCTTGTCGGAGTGGCTCATGGGTTGGAAACCGAAGGATCCGGTCCATGTCGGCAGAAGCTCAGGCACCGCCGGCAGCACGAGCCTCTCCACCCCCAACTCGCCAAGCAACTGCAAGTTCAGTAAATGTGAAATGTTTAGCTCTGACGATCATGGAAGACAATTCTTGGAGAAAGCAATACACCGATCGATCAAACTTCTGACGTACCTTTTCCAGTTGGTTCATGAGGAGGCGGCACATCCCTTGCCGGCGATGCACGAACCGGGTCCCGACGAGCGGCAGCTCCGCGACCTTCTTCCCGTACACCCTGAGCGTGCCCACGGTTATGAGCTCGCCGCCTTTCTCGAGACCGACCACGTAGAATCCCCGGAAGTTGAGCCGCCTCAGCTCCGATCTGCACAACGTTCCTCAAGCACGTCAGCAAGGCATTCTTGTTCCCCGGAGGAAATGAGATGTTGTTGAGAAAGAGGAAGATTTGCTTACTCTCTGTTGAAGACGATGTCGTGGCTGAGGTCGGTCCGCGTCTGCGGCTCGATGAGGGTGATGAAGCACTCGTGGAGCACGTCGAACGCCGCGCACAGCTTCCCGTGCTGCTCCGCCGCCATGGCCTCCTCCTTGGGGAGCTTCGTTGATCTCAACACGGTGAAGCTCACGCCTTCCACTGACGTAGGCATTGATCTTCCAACCAGCCCTTGCAGACGCTGGAAAATGTTGGAGCAGTCATGGCTGCACAGCCATGGCCCTTCCGGGCAGCACTCCAGCTGGTCGCCCCTGCTCCTGACGCAGCCGGCATGATCTGTAAAATTAACAGAGATGAATAAGTTTCTACGTAGTTGATTCGATGTACATTGTAGATTCTCGGAGTAATTTGGGATTTGGGATGTGTTGAATGTACTTACACTCAAGCTCGCATTGGTCGCAGTAGATCACCGTCTTGTCGGTGAACTGGCCGCCGTCGAGCTCGAACTCGCTGGAGCCGCAGACGGCGCACCGGCAGGAAGGGCAGAACCACTCCCCCTGCGGGGTGGCGTCGAGGCCGACGCAGCCGTGGTGGAACGTCGACGGGCAGCAGTCGCAGAGCAGCATGTCGCCGAAGTCGGCGCAGACGGAGCACACCCAGTCGCCGTCCTCCAGCTCGGGCGGGCATTTGCGCTTCAGCCTCGCGCGCGGCGCCGGCGAGCCTATGGTCTGCTTGTTGCTGCCGCCGTGGGCGCGCATCAGCTACACCAGGCACTCCGACAGCGACCTGCCGTCGTTGAGGTACACGCTCGCCGACGGGCGCTCATCGCCGCATCCACCGCCAGCGTGCGCCGCGAACTCCGCCACGGTGAAGGCCTTGCCGCCGCAGCCGCACGCGCACCGTATGGTCCCTTGCGCGGTGACCGTGCCCTGCTTGATCGGAGGCTCGTCCCTGGTTCGCTTGTAGGACAGCTTGGCCGTCGGGGCAAAGATTTTCTTGTCCATGAGCACCGCGAGGATCGTCCTCGCGCGGGTCGGCCGGCACGCCGCCGCCGCCTCTGCCTTGTCGCCATCTTTGGGCCTCGGCCGCAGCACGCGCGACGGCGACGCCGCGGGAGACGCGGAACTTTGGGGAGACGCCACGGGAGACGCTGACGCTTTCTTCCTCTTCTTGGCGGCGTACTTCTTGAGGGCGTCGTCGGCGTAGAGCGCGGACACCCTCCTCACCTTCCTGTGCCTCGCGCGGCACTCGCCGGCGAACGGATTGCCGACGGCAGGCCCGTACTCGTCCTCGCCGCCGCCAAAGCCCCTCTTACGGCCGCCATTTTCCGCACCAATCGGGGCTAGCACACGATCGATCTCCTTCCCCTTCCCGGACGAACAACCCGGCGCCGCGCTCCTCTTCCTCGGCTTCCCACGAGCGGCCGCGGGGGCCCTCGGCGGCGCGGTGGTGAAGAGCTGGAACTTCTTGCAGGCGACGATGAGGGAGATGTAGGAGGCGCCGTGGGGCGCCCGGTAGCGGAGCTCCTGGCGGCCGTCGCACTTGGCGAACTTGTAGAGGGTCCACCCGGAGGCGAGCAGGTGCTCCCTGGCCCGCCGCCGCAGCTCGTCTCCCCGCGGGCCCCGGCCGCCGCCGGCCATGAACGCGACGTACTCCGCGATGTCCATGATCGCCGGCGCGGGACACAGATGCGATGCTTCCGGCCGGCGGACGCGGTGGGAAGATGAATACTACTACCAAACTCGAGTTTTTCCGGCGGATCGCGGGTGCTCGCGTCGGTTACGAGCGGCAGGTATATCGCGCGAAGGAAACACCAGGTGCGAGTCGGACACGTAAGCCTCGGGGATTCTCGTTTTAAGGAAATTTTTTTCTCGCGAAAAAAATGTAGGAATATGGCCGGAGTAGAGTCGGAGACGGCGGCGACCTGTCGCGAGCTGGACTCGGAGACGGTGCGGCTGGCCACGGCGACGACGGCCGGTGGTGTGGCCAGGATGGGGCCGGGCCGAACATCACCACAGTGCCAAATAGTGTCGAAAGGTGCTACTAATTATCGGAATTAATCCGAGGCGTCCGGTCCATCTGCCGAGGAGGCATGGCACCGAGATCTGTTAACGAGGTTCATCGAGCTTGGCTACATCCCGAGCCTTGACTATGATGGTGTAGATTTTATCGTGGGTCTACCTTCGCCTTATATAGAAGGGCTACGATACAAGTGGTCTACTAGGACACGACTTCATGCCATATTTTCACACAGTTTGAATCCAAGTCTAATTATAACCTACTCCTTGTGTTCCTTTTTATAGTCTACATATAAAAGTTGGTCAAAGTCAAACTTTACAATGTCTGACTGACTTTCTAGAAAAATATATCAACATCTACAATACTAAAGCTATATGGTATGACAATTATTTTATTATGCATATAATAATATTGATTTCATATTGTGAATGTTGATCTTTTTCTATAAACTTAGTCGAAGTTAACAAAGTTTCACTTTGACCAAATTTTGTATGCCGACTAAAAAGAAACGGAGGAAGCACCTTGTACCGAATATCTGATACTGCTCTAGTAGTCGTGGCTCAGGGGTATACCTGGCCAAACCTCGGGCCGGGTCGGGCTTCGGGCCGGGCCTAGCCAAGCCCAACACAAAAAACTCAGGCCCGGGCCCGGCCCGGCCCGGCTATCGGGCCTGTGTTTCTGGGCCCGAGCCCGGCCCAAGCACGTAAAAGCCCGTCGGGCTTCGGGCCGGCCCGGCCCGACCTTCAGAAAATGGCAAAAACGACGGGCCCGGGCCCAGCCTTCGGGCTCAAAAACTAGGCCCGAGCCCGGCCCGGGGCAGCGTCGGGCCGGGCCAGGTCGAGCTTTTTCTGGCCGGGTCGGGCCGGGCTTCCCATGGGCAGGACTACTCAGGGGACATGGGTCCTGTCTAGACCACTAACAACGACGAAGGCGAGGTGGAGACTAAGCATGACACACCAAGATTGAGCCGACAAACAACATGGCCCGCCGTGACCGGCAACAGTGCAGGTGTTGTCGAGGAAGAGCCCTCCTCGAAGCCAACGACGATCCCGCTCAACAAGGCGTTGACAGGAGACAAGGAAGAAACTTACAGGAGGTACATGTGCAGTGAGGCTCAAGGACATCAAAAAAGAGGGAATTTAAAGGAATGGTTAGAGTGATGAAAGTAGCAGGACAGAGGCGCGAAGTGTTGGGGCTAATGCCAGCAGACAGATCGGCGTGTGGGTGATGGTGGGGAGGCTTGGCCCATGATGTTTTCCTTCAGGCGCTGCCGCAGTACGGATCGTTAAAGGGCTCATTGGGCTTGGAGGATTTCTACATGATTTTCACCACTGGAAGTTTTGCCTACATTAGCGTTCGCTTCTTTTAGAAATAGAGATACCATTAGATAAGGCCACATTGCAAACTTGCTAAGTATCAGAGTATGCAGGATACCCTAGTCCTTTACTTTTCATATCGACAGGTTTAAAAATCCTATAAACCTAATGAGACCTGAAAAGACAAAAGAACCTGTGTACGGCTATGTGCCACCTACTGTGAGGTGCATGGTTGCCTCACCTACCGGGCTTCTTGTTGAGGAACGTAGTAATTTCAAAAAAATTCCTACGCACACGCAAGATCATGGTGATGCATAGCAACGAGAGGGGAGAGTGTTGTCCACGTACCCTCATAGACCATAAGCGGAACATTATGACAACGCGGTTGATGTAGTCGTACATATTCACGATCCGACCGATCCAAGCACCGAACGTACGGCACCTCCGAGTTCAGCACACGTTCAGCTCGATGACGATCCCCGGACTCCGATCCAGCAAGGTGTCGGGGATGAGTTCCGTCAGCACGACGACGTGGTGACGATGATGATGTTCTACCGACGCAGGCTTCGCCTAAGCACCGCAACGATATGATCGAGGTAGAATATGGTGGAGGGGGCACCGCACACGGCTAAGGAACGATCACGAAGATCGACTTGTGTGTCTAGAAGTGCCCCCCCTCCTCCGTATATAAAGGGGGGAGGAGGGGGCCGGCCAAGGGGGTGGCGCACCCTAGGAGGGGGAAACCTACTCCAAGAGGGAGGGGGAAGGAAGGAGTGGGAGAGGGGAAAGGCAAGGGGAGCGCCCCCCCCCCCCTTCCTTGTCCTATTCGGACTCAAGGGGAGGGGGCGCGCCTCTTGCCCTGGCCGGCCCCTCTCTCTCTCTCCACTAGGGCCCAACAAGGCCCATTAGTTCCCGGGGGGGTTCCGGTAACCCTCCGGCATTCCGGTTTTCTCCGAAATCACCCAGAACACTTCCGGTGTCCGAATATAGTCGTCCAATATATCAATCTTTATGTCTTGACCATTTTGAGACTCCTCGTCATGTCCGTGATCACATCCGGGACTTCGAAAAATCTTCGGTACATCAAAACTTATAAACTCATAATAAAACTGTCATCGTAACGTTAAGCGTGCGGACCATACGGGTTCGAGAACAATGTAGACATGACCTAGAACTGTTCCCGGTCAATAACCAATAGCGGAACCTGGATGCTCATATTGGTTCCTACATATTCTACGAAGATCTTTATCGGTCAAACCGCATAACAACATACGTTGTTCCCTTTGTCATCGTTTGTTACTTGCCCGAGATTCGATCATCGGTATTCAATACCTAGTTCAATCTCGTTACTGGCAAGTCTCTTGACTCGTTAGGTAATGCATCATTCCGTAACTAACTCATTAGCTACATTGCTTGCAAAGCTTATAGTGATGTGCATTACCGAGAGGGCCCAGAGATACCTCTCCCACAATCGGAGTGACAAATCCTAATCTCGAAATACGCCAACCCAACATGTACCTTCGGAGACACCTGTAGAGCTCCTTTATAATCACCCAGTTACGTTGTGACGTTTGGTAGCATACAAAGTGTTCCTCCGGTAAACGGGAGTTGCATAATCTCATAGTTGTAGGAACTTTGTATAAGTCATGAAGAAAGCAATAGCAACATACTAAATGATCAAGTGCTAGGCTAATGGAATGGGTCAAGTCAATCAGATCATTCTTCTAATGATGTGATCCCGTTAATCAAATGACAACACATGTCTATGGCTAGGAAACATAACCATCTTTGATTAATGAGCTAGTAAAGTAGAGGCATACTAGTGACATTATGTTTGTCTATGTATTCACACATGTATCATGTTTCCGGTTAATACAATTCTAGCATGAATAATAAACATTTATCATGATATGAGGAAATAAATAATAACTTTATTATTGCCTCTAGGGCATATTTCCTTCAGTCTCCCACTTGCACTAGAGTCAATAATCTAGATTACACAGTAATGATTCTAACACCCATGGAGTCTTGGTGCTGATCATGTTTTGCTCGTGGAAGAGGCTTAGTCAACGGGTCTACAACATTCAGATCCGTATGTATCTTGCAAATCTCTATGTCTCCCACCTGGACTTGGTCCCGGATGGAATTGAAGCGTCTCTTAATGTGCTTGGTCCTCTTGTGAAATCTGGATTCCTTTGCCAAGGCAATTGCACCAGCATTGTCACAGAAGATCTTCATTGGTCCCGATGCACTAGGTATGACACCTAGATCGGAAATGAACTCCTTCATCCAGACTCCTTCATTTGCTGCTTCCGAAGCAGCTATGTACTCCGCTTCGCATGTAGATCCTGCCACGACGCTTTGTTTAGAACTGCACCAACTTACAGCTCCACCGTTTAATAAAAACACGTATACGGTTTGCGATTTAGAATCGTCCGGACCAGTGTCAAAGCTTGCATCAACGTAACCATTTACGACTAACTCTTTGTCACCTCCATAAACGAGAAACATATCCTTAGTCCTTTTCAGGTATTTCAAGATGTTCTTGACCGCTGTCCAGTGATCCACTCCTGGATTACTTTGGTACCTACCTGCCAAGCTTATTGCTAAACATACGTCAGGTCTGGTACACAACATTGCATACATGATAGAGCCTATGGCTGAAGCATAGGGAACATCTTTCATTTTCTCTCTATCTTCTGCTGTGGTCGGGCATTGAGTCTGACTCAACTTCACACCTTGTAACACAGGTAAGAACCCTTTCTTTGCCTGATCCATTTTGAACTTTTTCAAAACTTTATCAAGGTATGTGCTTTGTGAAAGTCCAATCAAGCGTCGTGATCTATCTCTATAGATCTTGATGCCCAATATGTAAGCAGCTTCACCGAGGTCTTTCATCAAAAAACTTTTATTCAAGTATCCCTTTATGCTATCCAGAAATTCTATATCATTTCCGATTAATAATATGTCATCTACATATAATATCAGAAATGCTACAGAGCTCCCACTCACTTTCTTGTAAATACAGGCTTCTCCAAAAGTTTGTATAAAACCATATGCTTTGATCACACTATCAAAGCGTTTATTCCAACTCCGAGATGCTTGCAACAGTCCATAAATGGATCGCTGGAGCTTGCACACTTTGTTAGCACCTCTTGGATCAACAAAACCTTCTGGTTGCATCATATACAACTCTTCTTCCAGAAATCCATTCAGGAATGCAGTTTTGACATCCATTTGCCAAATTTCATAATCAAAAAATGCAGCAATTGCTAACATAATTCGGACAGACTTAAGCATCGCTACGGGTGAGAAAGTCTCATCGTAGTCAACCCCTTGAACTTGTCGAAAACCTTTCGCAACAAGTCGAGCTTTATAGACAGTTACATTACCATCAGCGTTAGTCTTCTTCTTAAAGATCCATTTATTCTCAATGGCTTGCCGATCATCGGGCAAGTCAACCAAAGTCCATACTTTGTTCTCATACATGGATCCCATCTCAGATTTCATGGCTTCTAGCCATTTTGCGGAATCTGGGCTCATCATCGCTTCCTCATAGTTCGTAGGTTCGCCATGGTCAAGTAACATGACTTCCAGAATAGGATTACCGTACCACTCTGGTGCGGATCTTACTCTGGTAGACCTACGAGGTTCAGTAGAAACTTGATCTGAAGTTTCATGATCAATATCATTAGCTTCCTCACTAATTGGTGTAGTTGTCACAGGAACCGGTTCTTGTGATGGACTACTTTCCAATAAGGGAGCAGGTACAGTTACCTCATCAAGTTCTACTTTCCTCCCACTCACTTCTTTCGAGAGAAACTCCTTCTCTAGAAAGGATCCGAATTTAGCAACGAATATCTTGCCCTCAGATCTGTGATAGAAGGTGTACCCAATAGTCTCTTTTGGGTATCCTATGAAGACACATTTCTCCGATTTGGGTTCGAGCTTATCTGGTTGAAGTTTCTTCACATAAGCATCGCAGCCCCAAACTTTAAGAAACGACAACTTTGGTTTCTTGCCAAACCACAGTTCATAAGGCGTCGTCTCAACAGATTTTGATGGTGCCCTATTTAACGTGAATGCGGCCGTTTCTAAAGCATAACCCTAAAACGATAGCGGTAAATCAGTTGAGAGACATCATAGATCGCACCATATCTAGTAAAGTACGATTACGACGTTCGGACACACCATTTCGTTATGGTGTTCCGGGTGGCGTGAGTTGCGAAACTATTCCGCATTGCTTCAAATGTAAACCAAACTCGTAACTCAAATATTCTCCTCCACGATCAGATCGTAGAAATTTTATTTTCTTGTTACGATGATTTTCCACTTCACTCTGAAATTCTTTGAACTTTTCAAATGTTTCAGACTTGTGTTTCATCAAGTAGATATACCCATATGTCGTGGGGAACGGGCACCTACGGGGCAGGGCCCCTTTTGGTCCGGCAAGGGAGCGGAGGGCGCACGAAGAGCAGATCGAGGCGAAGCACGCGAGGGATTTTACCCAGCTTCGGAGCTCTCCGAAGAGATAAAACTCCTACTGTTGCTTTGTGTTTCTATTCTGTTCTTCCTTGAGAGTGTGGGTGTGTTCTGGTTTCGAATCAGTCGAACCCCCTCTACGTGCGCATGGGCCTCCTTTTTATAGTTTAAAGGGGTCACCGACATGTGGTAGCGTAGAGAGAGGGGTAAAAAAGGTAAAAACGGGGGTTGGTACAACCGCTACCAACAGTGCCCCCTACCTAACTCTGACGGCAGGGGACAAGGGCATTTAATGCCCGTCCGGTCGCCCAAACAGTGCAAGAGAAGCGACCGTTAGGGGCGCCACCGATCGCCACGATGGCCTTCTAGTCATCTTCACTTGTCACCTCGCACCGCTTGGCTGCACAGCTACCCGCCACGTGCACCAGGAGCGACCCTGCGGCGACACGTCGTCGGATGCGCTGGAGTGTGGGTGCAGAGTGGCAGCCTCGCCGCGGCAAGCGCCTTGCCGCGGTCGTTGTCTTGCCGCACCCGAGAGCTTGTTGCTCGTCGGGTCTTGCCGGGACGCGCGGCGCGTCGCGGCAAGTTCTTCGTAGTGCCTTGGTTGGCCTGCCCGGCAAGCTCCTCTTGCCGGGGCCTTGTCCTTCCCGGCGAGTTACTCTTGCCGGGGCCTCGTCTTCTTAGTTAAAATACTTTGTTCTTGAATGGCATCAATATGAGCTACGGAGGATCTTGGCGGACGCCCGGCAAGCCTTGCCGCGGGACGCTGCGACTGCCCATGCACAAGTTCGGGATACTAAGGTACCCCTACTTTAGTACACCGACAGGAGCCCCCGGGCCTGGGCCATACACGGTGCTGAGCGCTGTTGGGCCAGGCCCAAAACAGGGCACGGGCACACGCGGCCTGGGTCCACACTAAATCCGACTCCGTACCCACCGCGCCCTCCCATAACGGCACGCGTCAAACGCGGCGTCGTGGGAGAGATCGTGGGCAATTCTTTAATCAGGAAAGGCGTAACGTCCGCCTCCCCCGTTTATAAGCAGGGGAAACAGGGCCGTTCCCCCACCTTCGCCACTTGCAGTTCCTTCCTCAGAAAGCTCCGCCGCTCCCCTCCGCTTCCCAAGCCGAAAGAGAGCCGCGCTCCGCCCTCGCCGCCGCCGTCGTCGTCGTCGCCGCCAACCTCCTCCACTGCTTCCGCTATGGCTCCAAAGACCGGGAAGAGCGTGAAATCGGCCGAGGCGCTGCGGCTGGAGGCACTGCGCAAGGAGCGAGCACTTTCCCCCCCCCCCCCCCCCGAGCTCACCTCGAAGGCGCTGCGGGAGGAGTTCTATCTCTTCTGGTCGACGGAGACGCGGGCGCATCCGCGCACGCAGGTACTCTCCGCCGAAGCTTCTACTTCGAAAAAATGTCCTAGGGGATACTATTTCTTCCCTCTGTTCTTCTATTGCGGGCTATGCCCACCTTTCTCCAATTTCTTCTGCGACATTATGAATACCTACGGGTTTCATCTTCTTGACTTCACCCCCAACGCCGTTCTGACAATGGCGTTTTTCGCACACCTCTGCGAGAACTTCGTCGGAATCTATCCCAATGTCGCCCTTTTTCGTCACTACTTCATGCCCCGGGCCGAGAAGGGGGAGCCCTTAGCTGGCGGGATCGCCTGGGTCTCGAGGATCGGCATGAAGGAAGTTTATCTGGATGGGGAGCTCCGCAGCAAGTGGGATGAGTGGAGGGCGGAGTGGTGCTGGATTGTTGACGCAGATCCACAGCCCTTCACCAGTTTGCGCCAGACTCGAGTAGTGCGCGACGGCGACTGGAGCGCTCTGGGGGCGGACGACGCCAAGCTGAAGATCGCCACCACCAGGATTCTGCGGCTCAAGCTTGCCGGGCTCACAGTCGGGGCCGTTGGCGCGGACTTTCTCCGTCGCCGTATCGCCCCTCTGCAGGAGAGGGGGAGGCCTGCCTGGCTGTTTGGCGGCCCGGCGGATATTATGAGGCTGCGTCCAGGCCTCAACTTCAACTTCACAGTTCTGGAGCTTGACGGGATGCTGAAGGAGCTGTTCAAACATGACGCCAACCATCCAGAGTGGTTCAGGCTGCCGCAGGGCGTCATCCCATTGTGCAACAACTCCCAGCGCGATCGCATCTGCGCAATGATGCCAGAGTGCGACTCGCACGGGATAAGCCCAACTTGGATGGAGCCCGCCGACGACGTCGTGCGGCAATTCTTCGATGGCTTGACGGAGGTAGAAGTCCACGCCGACAAGCAGAGGCTCCTCACCCGCGACACCACCGACGACGAGGTGCGGTACATCGCCACCAGGGCCGAAGAGGCGGCGGCAGCCGCCGCCGCGGGCGAGTTTGGCTTCACGTTGGCGGAGGCAGAGGCGGCCGAGGCGGCAAGCCTTGCCGACCGAGAGGACCTTGGCGGGGAGGTCGCTGGCGAGGGGGAGCCTGAAGCCGAGGCAAGTGAGCCTGCCGGGGGCGCAAGTGGCCAACCGTCTTCAAGCAGCTTGCCGCAGACGGGGCCCGCAGTGCAGCCCCCAGCTCAACCAAGAAGGCGCCTCCGTCGAGTTGGAGACACCGCAGGGCGGCAAGCAGGCCAACAGCCGCAGCATCGTGGGACGCGCTCCACCGCGGCAAGTACCGTTGTCGCGGGAGCGTCTCAGGCCGTGCCGGCAACTGAGGCGGGGTCTTCCCGGGCTGCCATGCCCGATCCTGCCGCAGCTCCCGGCAAACGTCCAAGGGAGCCTACTCCTCCGCCTCGCCGCGCAGAAAGGGTACCAGATTTCGACCTCTCTGCACTGAGCTCCGACGAGGAGGAAGAAGAGGAGAAGGAGTAAGGCTTTCTTCTCACTGTACTTGTTTTTCTTTGATCTTTGTTGTTGCTTGTCTTGTATCTGATTTGCTTCCCTCTGAATCCCTGTTCCATTTCAGGATTCTGGCCGAGAGAGCGGCGAAGAGGGCCAAGATTCATGTGGTTGTCATCGAGGACGATCCTGCTGTGATGGCAGAAGACACGTCCGAGACCACCTTGACGGACCCGGTTCCTTCTCCTCGCAGCAGCCCCCAGCACAGCCCCCAGCATAAGTGTTTGGTTCACTTCCTGTTGTGGGGCGCGCATGGGTGTTTCTTCTTTTGCTGACATCTTGATTGTTGATTTGCTCGTGTAGGAGCAGAGCAAGCCCATCAGGAGGAACCAGAAGCCGCTCCAGAGGTGCTGTCTGCTTCAACTACGCCGCCAAGGGGCGATTTTCCAACAAGGGAGCGCTCTCCGGCAAGGGAGCGGTCCCCGGCAAGGGGCAGTTCCCCGGCGAGGGGCGGGACCAGCGAGCCTTTAGTGGTAGAGCCCATAGTTACGGAACCCAGCACAGGTAACCTTCCTTGTCGGAAATCTTCCCTTGGGTTTTTCTTCTGATCTTCTTTTTGGATCTTTGCTTGACTTTTTCTTCCTCTTCCTGTCTTCTGATCCCCCTCTCACAGACCCGATGGAGACTGAGGCCACCGGCGAGGAAGGCGCGCGCGGCAATACTGAAGATGCCGCCGCTGACGAAGAAGAGGCCGGCACTGATGAACCCGCCGATGAAGAAGCCGCCAAGGCTGCCGGTGCAGGAGCTGGCGAGGGGTCCGACGATCGTACTGATGACCCGGAGGGCACAGGAGCGCAAGGCGCTGCACCGACCGCCGACCCTTCCGCCGCTGATGCAGCGCCGAGCTCCGAGGAGCCCCAGCCAGGCGCCTACTTGAAGGCCGGCGAGGGCGTATACATCAAGCTTCCCGAGGCGTCGAGCTCCAGGGCGCCGGTCGAAGGAGAAGAGTTTGACGGAGAAGTACTCGCCTCTGCTGGGATGGCGGTGGTTGACGCGCCCAGCAGCAGCAGTGGTGAGTCCGAGGAGGAGCAGTTGCTCCGGAAATTGGCGTCACTCTACCGCGCCCGTCAAGCGAAGCTTGAGTCCCGGGAAGCGCTTGTCGCGCGGGCAGGAGTTGACATAGAAAAGCATGCGGAGGAGCTCAAGAGCCGCAACCAGGAGGCCCTCCGATCCATTGCGGAGGAAAGGGAGCAACTTGACGAGGCGAAGAAGGCGTTCATCCTGGAAAAGGCTGAAGCCGAGGAGCAGCAGAGGCTCGCCGCCGAGGAGCTGTCCAGGCGGGAAGGTGAACTAACACAAAAAAAGGTTAATCTGGACAGCCACGAGGAGGAGCTCGAGGCCCGGGAGCAGTCACTTGGCGGGGCACTCAAGGAGGCGAAAGATGCCGCCGCGGCTGCTGAGGCCGCCAAGAAGGAGTTAGAGATGAAGGTGACGCAGCTGGAGGCGGACATGAAAGGGAAGAATGAAGAGCTTGCCGCACTCCAGTGCGAACGCGAGAAGGATGCACTTGCCCACGGCGATCTGCAAGTTCGGCTCGCCGAGAAGATCAAGGAACTGAACGCCGCCAAGGACTCGAGCGCTGATCTGAAGCTGAAGCTGGCCACCTTGACGGAGACGCTGGATGCCGCCAAGAGGCGAGAGGATGACTTGAAGAAAGAGGTCAAGGGCAACGAAGAACTGCTGACGAGGGCTGCCGAGACTCAGAACACCTTCAAGGCCACGGTGGAGCTCTGGACGGAGGGCCTCGTCAACATCGCTGCATCCATCGACGAGGAGCTGGCGGAACTGGACTTGGCGGGCTTCGGGTACTCCACTGACGAAAATCTCCTGCCCAGCGCCAAGCATACTTTTTTCTTCAAGGGCGTGGTGACGGCCCTCCAGCAACTCCGGGAAAGGATCCCGAAGAAGCTGGCGGACGAGTCGCGCGCAATCTGCGCCAAGGTCTTGGAGAAAGTGTTGGTGAAGATACTCTTCCGCAACCCAGGCCTCGACCTCACCCGCGTCCTCAAGAAGCTGCCGGTGGGTGCTGATCTTGAAGAACTCAAAGCCATTGTCGCACCCATCGTGGACAAGGTGAATGAGGTCAAGAGGGTTGACGGCGAGCGCGTGGATTAGACCATCTTTCTTCTCCTTTCCTTGTCGCTGTTTATTTAAGTTATGAGAACAATTTAGTCAGTGCCGCAACAAGTTACTTTTTTTGTAATATAACTTTATTCTGGGCAATGCTTGCTATGCTATCTCCTTTACTGGGCCCTTTCTCTGTATGTTTTTACCCTACGCTTTTAGGGAACTTGCCGGCATGGGCACGCTTGCCGCGAGTGCTGAGTGCGGAACATCAGCAGCTTGCTGGCGGTGCCGGAGCACGCTTGCCGTGAGTGCTGAGTGCGGAACATCAGCAGCTCGCTGGCGGTGCCGGCTCCAGCAAGAAACCTTGCCGCAACTAGTTGCAGCACACTTAAGTTGTTGAGCGGACTCGAAACAAAGTAAGGGTGCAACTAGCTACGAGGAGGTTCCTCCGCGCACAGGTTTTTCATACAAAGCACAGTCGTTCAAGGAGGATAGCTTAAAATTTTAAGAACTGATCATGCTCAAACTTTGGCAACTTAGCTTTTTTTTTGTCATCTGTGTCCCGGCAAGGCCATACTTCTTCGAACGACGCCCGGTCCATACCCTTATCCTCTCCTCCCCCCCGGTGAACTTGTGGGCGAAGGAACCTTCTTTTTGAACAAAATAAAGAAGAGAAAATAAAGATATGGAGCCTTAATGCTCGTTATTGCTTACCGGAGGCGAGTGCTGCACAAAGTGTCAGATAATGCATGCATAAAAGAAAAAGGCATGAAATTTGACAACATGTGCTGAGCACATAAACTTTATGCACGGGATCTGCGCCCGGCTTTGTACAAAGGGTTACATGCAACAGCGGCAAGGCTTGTACAAAAGGTGGTTGCCGGAACAGGTTCCGGCAACCGCGCCTTATGGGTAAAACTTACGAAGATGCTCTATGTTCCAGGAGTTGCTCACCGGAAAGCCATCTTCGGTCTCAAGGCGGACAGCGCCAGGCCTAGTGACTCGTTTCACCCGATAAGGGCCTTCCCACTTTGGCGTCAACTTGTTGGAATTCTTGGCGGATTGAACGCGCCAAAGAACAAGGTCGCCTTCCTCGAAGCTTCTGGCATTAACTTTGCGGCTGTGGTAGCGGCTCAAAGCTTGCTGGTAGCGAGCAGCTCGTACAGCAGCCTGAAGACGATCTTCCTCGAGGAGCAGCGCGTCATCTTGCCACAGCTGCTCTTGCTCAAGCTCATCATAAGCGAGCACTCGAGGCGATCCGTATACGAGTTCTGTGGGGAGAACTGCTTCTGCTCCATATACTAGAGCAAAAGGTGTCTGGCCAGTGGCTCGATTTGGTGTCGAGGTTGGCCCGGCGAGTCGGCGATCTTGGCCTTCGGGGTGGGGAGTGCACGGTGGTGGCACCCCCAGCGGTCTTATCGGCGCCGGCTTGCGCCTGGGCGTCTTGCCGGGGCTTCGATGTGCTCGGTTGCCGGGGCTTGTCGCCATTGGCGAAGCCGATGAGGCTCTGAATAGTGGCCCTCCAGTCGTCGATCTTGTCTGGCGTTGGAGGGTAATCTAGAAGCAGCTGGGCTCGGGCCATCGCTTCCTCTGGAATCTTGGGTGGCGGTGGCGAGCGACGCGAGGTGCGGGATATGCTCAAACTTCTAACATTGTTAGAAGGAGCAACATCTCGTCCAGGCGATCGTCCCGCGCTCGTGCCAGCATGTTGACGCGCATGCTGGCCTTGAGCGTCCCGCGACCCACTAGCTTGGCCTTGTTCTAGTGCGAGTACGGTGCTAGGAGCACCGTAGCGTTGTCGATCCTGCACCTCCTGGGAGGGGTGCGGCGGATGTACAGACGTTGAAGCTTGCGGGGCCTTGTCCTTGGACCGGGTGACGATGTGAGTCCCCCCGCCGGCGCCCGCTCCTCCGCCGGCGTCCACCCCACCGCCCGTTTGCTCCGGTGGTGGTAGGATAGACGTAGACGGAGCGGCCACCTCCGAAGCCTTCTTCTTCGGTGGCATGTCGATGAAGATGTTGATGTAGCGCGTACAAACGCCGGATCAGGTTCGCACAACCTCGACGCCCCCCTACCTGGCGCGCCAAAGATGTCGTGGGGAACGAGCACCTATGGGGCAGGGCCCCTTTCGGTCCGGCAAGGGAGCGGAGGGTGCACGAAGAGCAGATCGAGGCAAAGCACGCGAGGGATTTTACCCAGCTTCGGAGCTCTCCGGAGAGATAAAACTCCTACTGCTGCTTTGTGTTTCTATTCTGTTCTTCCTTGAGAGTGTGGGTGTGTTCTGGTTTCGAATCAGTCGAACCCCCTCTACGTGCGCATGGGCCTCCTTTTTATAGTTTAAAGGGGTCACCGACAGGTGGCAGCGTAGAGAGAGGGGTAAAAAAGGTAAAAACGGGGGTTGGTACAACCGCTACTAACAGTGCCCCCTACCTAACTCTGACGGCAGGGGACAAGGGCATTTAATGCCCGTCCGGTCGCCCAAACAGTGCAAGAGAAGCGACCGTTAGGGGTGCCACCGATCGCCACGATGGCCTTCTAGTCATCTTCACTTGTCACCTCGCACCGCTTGGCTGCACAGCTACCCGCCACGTGCACCAGGAGCGACCCTGCGGCGACACGTCGTTGGATGCGCTGGAGCGTGGGTGCAGAGTGGCAGCCTCGCCGCGGCAAGCGCCTTGCCACGGTCGTTGTCTTGCCGCACCCGAGAGCTTGTTGCTCGTCGGGTCTTGCCGGGACGCGCCGCGCGTCGCGGCAAGTTCTTCGTAGTGCCTTGGTTGGCCTGCCCAGCAAGCTCCTCTTGCCGGGGCCTTGTCCTTCCCGGCGAGTTACTCTTGCCGGGGCCTCGTCTTCTTAGTTAAAATACTTTGTTCTTGAATGGCATCAATATGAGCTACGGAGGATCTTGGCGGACGCCCGGCAAGCCTTGCCGCGGGACGCTGCGACTGCCCGTGCACAAGTTCGGGATACTAAGGTACCCCTACTTTAGTACACCGACACCATATCTGCTCAAATCATCTGTGAAGGTGAGAAAATAATGATACCCGCCGTGAGCCTCAATATTCATTGGACCACATACATCAGTATGTATGATTTCCAATAAATCAGTTGCTCGCTCCATAGTTCCGGAGAACGGTGTTTTAGTCATCTTGCCCATGAGGCACGGTTCGCAAGTACCAAGTGATTCATAATCAAGTGATTCAAAAAGTCCATCAGTATGGAGTTTCTTCATGAGCTTTACACCGATATGACCTAAACGGCAGTGCCACAAATAAGTTGCACTATCATTATCAACTCTGCATCTTTTGGCTTCAACATTATGAATATGTGTATCACTACTATCGAGATTCAATAAAAATAGACCACTTTTCAAGGGTGCATGACCATAAAAGATATTACTCATATAAATAGAACAACCATTATTCTCTGATTTAAATGAATAACCATCTTGCATCAAACAAGATCCAGATATAATGTTCATGCTCAACGCTGGCACCAAATAACAATTATTTAGGTCTAAAACTAATCCCGATGCTAGATGTAGAGGTAGCGTGCCGACCGCAATCACATCGACTTTGGAACCATTTCCCACGCGCATCGTCACCTCGTCCTTAGCCAATCTTCGCTTAATCCGTAGTCTCTGTTTTGAGTTGCAAATATTAGCAACAGAACCAGTATCAAATACCCAGGTACTACTGCGAGCATTAGTAAGGTACACATCAATAACATGTATATCACATATACCTTTGTTCACTTTGCCATCCTTCTTATCCGCCAAATACTTGGGGCAGTTCCGCTTCCAGTGACCAGTCTGCTTGCAGTAGAAGCACTCAGTCTCAGGCTTAGGTCCAGACTTAGGTTTCTTCTCTTGAGCAGCAACTTGTTTGTTGTTCTTCTTGAAGTTCCCCTTTCTTCCCTTTGCCCTTTTTCTTGAAACTGGTGGTCTTATTAACCATCAACACTTGATGCTCCTTCTTGATTTCTACCTTCGCAGCTTTTAGCATTGCGAAGAGCTCGGGAATAGTCTTGTCCATCCCTTGCATATTATAGTTCATCATGAAGCTCTTGTAGCTTGGTGGCAGTGATTGAAGAATTCTGTCAATGACACTATCATCAGGAAGATTAACTCCCAGTTGAATCAAGTGATTATTATACCCAGACATTTTGAGTATGTGTTCACTGACAGAATTATTCTCCTCCATCTTACAACTATAGAACTTATTGGAGACTTCATATCTCTCAATCCGAGCATTTGCTTGAAATATTAACTTCAACTCCTGGAACATCTCATATGCTCCATGACGTTCAAAACGTCGTTGAAGACCCGGTTCCAAGCCGTAAAGCATGACACACTAAACTATCAAGTAGTCATCAGCTTTGCTCTGCCAGACGTTCTTAACGTCGTCAGTTGCATCAGCAGCAGGCCTGTCACCCAGCGGTGCTTCCAGGACGTAATTCTTCTGTGCAGCAATGAGGATAATCCTCAGGTTACGGACCCAGTCCGTGTAATTGCTACCATCATCTTTCAACTTTGCTTTCTCAAGGAACGCATTAAAATTCAACGGAACAACAACACGAGCCATCTATCTACAACAAACATAGACAAGCAAAATACTATTAGGTACTAAGTTTATGATAAATTTAAGTTCAATTAATCATATTACTTAAGAACTCCCACTTAGACAGACATCTCTCTAGTCATCTAAGTGATCACGTGATCCAAATCAACTAAACCATGTTCGATCATCACGTGAGATGGAGTAGTTTCAATGGTGAACATCACTATGTTGATCATATCTACTATATGATTCACGTTCGACCTTTCAGTCTCTGTGTTCCGAGGCCATATCTGTATATGCTAGGCTCGTCAAGTTTAACCTGAGTATTCCGTGTGTGCAACTGTTTTGCACCCGTTGTATTTTAACGTAGAGCCTATCACACCCGATCATCACGTGGTGTCTCAGCATGAAGAACTTTCACAACGGTGCATACTCAGGGAGAACACTTCTTGATAATTTAGTGAGAGATCATCTTAAAATGCTACCGTCAATCAAAGCAAGATAAGATGCATAAAGGATAAACATCACATGCAATCAATATAAGTGATATGATATGGCCATCATCATCTTGTGCTTGTGATCTCCATCTCGGAAGCACCGTCGTGATCACCATCGTCACCGGCGTGACACCTTGATCTCCATCATAGCATCGTTGTCGTTACGCCATCTATTGCTTCTACGACTATCGCTACTGCTTAGTGATAAAGTAAAGCAATTATAGGGCGTTTGCATTTCATACAATAAAAGCGACAACCATATGGCTCCTGCCAGTTGCCGATAACTTTGGTTACAAAACATGATCATCTCATACAATAAAATATAACATCACGTCTTGACCATATCACATCACAACATGCCCTGCAAAAATAAGTTAGACGTCCTCTAATTTGTTGTTGCAAATTTTACGTGGCTGCTATGGGCTGAGTAAGAACCGTTCTTACCTACGCATCAAAACCACAACAATAGTTCGTCAAGTTAGTGCTGTTTTAACCTTCGCAAGGACCGGGCGTAGCCACACTCGGTTCAGCTAAAATTGGAGAAACAGACACCCGCTAGTCACCTATGTGCAAAGCACCGTAAGCATACGCGTAATGTCGGTCCGGGCCGCTTCATCCAACAATACCGCTGAACCAAAGTATGACATGCTGGTAAACAGTATGACTTGTATCGCCCACAACTCAGTTGTGTTCTACTCGTGCATATAACATCAACGCATAAAACCTAGGCTCGGATGCCACTGTTGGGGAACGTAGTAATTTCAAAAAATTTCCTATGCACACGCAAGATCATGGTGATGCATAGCAACGAGAGGGGAGAGTGTTGTCCACGTACCCTCGTAGACCGTAAGCGGAAGCGTTATGACAACATGGTTGATGTAGTCGTACGTCTTCACGATCCGACCGATCCAAGCACCGAACGTACGGCACCTCCGAGTTCAGCACACGTTCAGCTCGATGACGATCCCCGGACTCCGATCCAGCAGGGTGTCGGGGATGAGTTCCGTCAGCACGACGGCGTGGTGACGATGATGATGTTCTACCGACGCAGGGCTTCGCCTAAGCACCGCAACGATATGACCGAGGTGGAATATGGTGGAGCGGGGCACCGCACACGGCTAAGGAACGATCACGAAGATCAACTTGTGTGTCTAGAAGTGTCCCCCTCCTCCGTATATAAAGGAGGGAGGAGGAGGGGGCCAGCCAAGGGGGTGGCGCGCCCTAGGAGGGGGAAACCTACTCCAAGTAGGTTTGCCCCTCCCTTTCCTAGTCCAAGAGGGAGGGGGAATGAAGGAGTGGGAGAGGGGAAAGGCAAGGGGGGCGCCCCCCCCCTTCCTTGTCCTATTCAGACTCAAGGGGAGGGGCGCGCCTCTTGCCCTGGCCGGCCCCTCTCTCTCTCTCCACTAAGGCCCAATAAGGCCCATTAGTTCCCGGGGGGGTTCCGGTAACCCTCCGGCACTCTGGTTTTCTCCGAAATCACCCGAAACACTTCCGGTGTCCGAATATAGTCGTCCAATATATCAATCTTTATGTCTCGACCATTTCGAGACTCCTCGTCATGTCCGTGATCACATCCGGGACTCCGAACAATCTTCGGTACATCAAAACTTATAAACTCATAATAAAACTGTCATCGTAACGTTAAGCGTGCGGACCCTACGGGTTCGAGAACTATGTAGACATGACCTAGAACTGTTCCCGGTCAATAACCAATAGTGGAACCTGGATGCTCATATTGGTTCCTACATATTCTACGAAGATCTTTATCGGTCAAACCGCATAACAACATACGTTGTTCCCTTTGTCATCGGTATGTTACTTGCCCGAGATTCGATCGTCGGTATCCAACACCTAGTTCAATCTCGTTACCGGCAAGTCTCTTTACTCGTTACGTAATGCATCATTCCGTAACTAACTCATTAGCTACATTGCTTGCAAGGCTTATAGTGATGTGCATTACCGAGAGGGCCCAGAGATACCTCTCCGACAATCGGAGTGACAAATTCTAATCTCGAAATACGCCAACTCAACATGTACCTTCGGAGACACCTGTAGAGCTCCTTTATAATCACCCAGTTACGTTGTGACATTTGGTAGCACACAAAGTGTTCCTACGGTAAACGGGAGTTGCATAATCTCATAGTTGTAGGAACTTTGTATAAGTCATGAAGAAAGCAATAGCAACATACTAAATGATCAAGTGCTAGGCTAACGGAATGGGTCAAGTCAATCACATCATTCTCCTAATGATGTGATCCCGTTAATCAAATGACAACACATGTCTATGGCTAGAAAACATAACCATCTTTGATTAATGAGCTAGTCAAGTAGAGGCACACTAGTGACATTATGTTTGTCTATGTATTCACACATCTATCATGTTTTCGGTTAATACAATTCTAGCATGAATAATAAACATTTATCATGATATGAGGAAATAAATAATAACTTTATTATTGCCTCTAGGGCATATTTCCTTCACGTCTGTGGTGGGCCGCCCCCGTAGGTCGTGGCTCGTCCTGCTAATGTCGCTGGAGTTTCTTATTCTTCTTTTATTTTAAATTAAATGCATATGTTTTTAAAACTTAAATTTACTTATGAAATTTAGAAAGTCAAATTTTTAGAAACATAGTATAAAAAAACTGTTAGCGCAATTTTAAAATATGTTGATAACTTTCAAAATAAATGTTGCACAATGAAAAAATGTTCCCGTGTTTCAAATAAAATGTCTGGTTTTTGTTTCAAAAAGTGTATAGAATTTTATAAAATGTGTGTGTAATGTTAAAAAAATAGTCAGTGCCACTAAAAAAATGTATGTCACGTTTTATTGAAATATTTCAACGATTCAAAAATGTCCATGACATTTAGAAAAAAGTTATATACAAATGTAAAAAAATCCAGGTAAGTTAATTTCCTTTTATTCCGTTATAAAATATATCATGAAATTTTAAGAAATATTTGATTTTTCCAAAAGAAGTCAATGAAAATTTTAAAAATATTTATGCAATGTAGAAAACTATTCATTATTTTTTAGAAAAATGTTTGTTGTCATTTAGAAATGTACACCATGTACTTGGGGAAAATTTACCATGCATTCAATTTTTTTCAAAACATGTATTTAAAAAAATACATATCATGCATTATATTTGAAAAATGTCCAACGTGTATCGGAAAAATCTTTCACGTGTGCTCTAAGAATGTAGTGCATTATGTTCTGAGAAAAATTAGACATGTTTTTAAACAAAGTAACAAAAAGAAATCGAGAGAAAGCAAAAAAGGAACAAAGAAAACCAAAAGTGAAAAGCGAGAGAAAGAAAACGGTGCCTTTGGGTTGACTAACGATGGGCCACCGCGGGCCCAACTCAGCACGTGGTTGGGCCTCCGTCTCGTTTCGTGAGCCCGACCCGGCACGTCTCCGTTGCCGTACCCGCTTACCATAGTCGCTCTCGCCCCCTTTCGTCTTCACCCCACCTGCTCTGCTCCCCCTGCCGCGAACCAGTCACCAGTCCTCGCCGCCGTCGCCGCCGCCGCCGGCATCGAACCGCCGCGTCCCCGATGTTCGCGAAGCGCTTCCTGCAGAAGAAGCTGCACCAGGTCTCGCCCCACCCCCTCCCCCGCTCCATCCCGTCAGATTTGGGGTCGACCAGATCGTCTTCGCCGGGGCTGGCCGGCGGAGTTTTCTTCCGGCGCTGCCGTGGCCGTTTTGGCGATTCCGTTTGCTTGGTTGTTGCTGCAGGGAGGAGGCGGAGAGAAAGGAGGAGGTGGAGGAGGAGGAGGGGCGGCCGGCGATGTGGCCCAGCTGGACGCGCAGATCGCGCTCCACTACGGCGTCCCCTACGCCGCCTCCGTCATGGCATTCGACCCCGTGCAGCGGCTCCTCGCCGTCGGGACGCTGTGAGTCCCCAACCTCCCTCCACTCGTCCCAACTTTGCCTACACTGCAAAATATAGTAAAACCGTATCTCTGTCAAGTTGTGTTACCACCCTCTGAATCCGAGCAACAAGCCATTTCTTATCATATAGCAAGACATCCAAATGAGCATGTAAAGTAGGTCATCTGTAGTGTGCCGTCATGCGTTCAGCTCTTAAGCTTGAAGCCTTAATGCGGTTCAGATCATTGCTCGAGTCGAGCTAATACAAATACGAACAAGCCGTTGAGCACATTTTCTGTGTCCATGTTGTGTTCACTTCCTGTTGAATTGATGGTGACTGCGCTTCAAACTGCAGGGATGGCAGGATAAAAATCTTTGGAGGTGATAATATCGAAGGCATCCTCATATCGCCAAAGAGTATGCCATACAAGTATCTTCAGGTTTAGCACTTCATCCAATGACTGAATCTTTTCTCCTACCAAGATATATTTATGTGATTGGCCTGACCATGCCAATTGTCCTCTACTCTCACCATGCACATGTACAACATAAACTCTATGGCAAAAAATTTCAGTTTTTTTTCCGGTTGGGGTTGGTTTGAAGTGGAGAGTGTTCCTTTTCCAGTGAAGTCGTTTTTATCTTAGACTGAGACTCTTAGCAATACAATCCTTGAAGTCCCTTTAATATAGTTACTTGCCCCAGTAAATTCTAGGTACACTTTCACCGCCTGCCTTAATTTAATTATATAGTTCTCTGAAGCAACTGTATGCCACCAGAAGCTACTTTTGCATGTTCACTAGTAACTAGCTACTTTGTACTCCCTCTATCAAAATATAAGACTGTTTTTACACTTTCATAGTGTCAAAATATAAGGTCTGCTTATGTTTGATACTTCCATAATGCCAAAAGATGTCTTATATTTTGATACAAAGGGAGTACTTGCTTACGTTTGGTGTAACCTCTAAAACCCTTAATCTGGTTGCCAGTTGTAAAAGTGAGTAATGGGTTGTTATCTATTGCAGTTTATACAAAACCAGGGGCTACTAATTGCAGTTTCTAATGAGAATGAAATCCAGGTATGGCATTCAGAGAGAGCTCTTTGTTGTATTCAATTTTCTTTCCTTTTTCACCCTTCTGCTATTTTGAGAAAGCTTTCCCCTTTTACTTTGGAGACCAGCACTACTCTTATATGTACAAATAAGGTGTGCAATGCATTCATGCTCATGGATTGGTTCACCCACCAACTTTCCACATTATATGCTGTTTAAATACAACATGTGAAGATTCTAAGCTCACTTCAGCATGTCAGAATGCATTCTGCTTATTGATGTGGGGCAATTTTTCTCTGTCCGCACAAGGTCCTTGCCATCTTTTTATAGTGCCTAAAGTGCAGTTAGATACCCACAGTAATTCTTGTTAGAATATGAACTCACCAAAAATATAGATAATCGCCATTGGGAAAGAGACTCAGAAGGAAATACCTATTTATATGGTGCTGAAGAAGCGCATCCAATACAAAAAATTTGCTAAGTGCTCAGCCTACGCGACTTCGCAAAAATAAAACAAAAAATACATGCTTTCATATTCCTATCTCACATCTGAAACACAGACATCATTTAATCCTTGGGTTTCATTCGAAGAAGAGTGTCAACTGTCGCCTAGCACCTGATGGTTACAGTTACAGGCATGCCAAGCCATCTCTTCTTCCTTCGGGCGTGCTTAGTTGACAAATCTACCTTTCTTTTTTGTGTATATTTGATTATTCTCCTTAAGAACAATATGTCGAGGGTAGTTACTATCATTGCTGGCAATCACTTGCAAATTTTGCCTGTACCTTTGAGGCTTTGACTAAATAGCATGTTCATAACGTTAAAATATTATGATGTTCATACAGTATGGTTTACTCCATCTTGTTTTAGAAGTTTGCATGTAATATGCGCGTGTCCTTTTTCTCTTGTAGGTGTGGAATCTTGAATTCAGGCAGCTATTTCATTCTTCCCAGTGGGACACCAATATAACTGCTTTTTCAGTCATAGAGGGGACCTTTCTGATGTGAGCTATGGACAGGGAAATCATTCTTTCACATTCTTAATTTAGTAGCTGTATGGACCACTTTCTAACCTTTTATCTGTATCTTAAATTTGTTCATCACATTCAGGTACCTTGGAGATGAGAATGGTCTGCTTTCTGTATTAAAGTATGATGTAGATGATGGGAAGCTTCAAAAGATGCCTTACAATGTTTCTATACATTCCTTAGCTGGTATACTACTGTTTCATGTGTCTCCATCAACAGATATTAATTAACAAATTTTAATTTTCTTCTGTCTATGTATCCAAGTCCATGTTAATATTGTAGCAGTATGAAGTTAAAATTGTAATCCGTCACTCTGAAGTTTCAATCTTCCACTGAAATATTGGATATTTTGCACAACTACATAAGTGAATGTCTTGAGTTAATCTGAAGTCTGAAAGTTTTTAATTGGACTCGAGTGATGTTATTCCTATTTAAGGGTATTTCCGGTTTCATACTACTCTTTATTTGGAGCACTGGCAGTTGTTATCTTACACACTCCAGTTGAGTTCATCTTATCCAGTTATCAGTTCCTATTACCTTTTACATCTGAACTTGCAAGTGTTTCAATGAATCATCACACCTTATTTTTTGCTTATCTTATACTGCTTTGAGGCTTAAACATGATACTATTGGTCCAATTTCTTCACAGAAGCAGCTGGTGTTCCGTTGCTTGATACTCAACCTATTGTTGGAATACTGCCTCAACCTAACACCTTGGGCACCAGGTAAGATCATCATGAAATGGAGCTCCTGAATTTTTTGTTATAACCGTTAACTATATAAGTTTTTTTCATTAGTAAATAGTATGCTGGCTGATATTACATCATATTAGGATGGTCAAACATATGAAAAAAAACAAAATGATACAAGGAGGCTATAATACTATACTCAGCTACCTTTGTTACCATGGAAACAATTCATGAATAATCAATGTTTCAAGCAGAAATTTAGAAAGATGAACTGTGCCGTTGTTTTCATCAGATTCCTCTAATATGGGGCACACTTTATCACAATTCAGTTTGCCAATCTGAAACACATGAATGAGCTGCTTTTTTATATGCTTCAGGGTGCTAATTGCATACGAGAAAGGATTCTTAGTTCTTTGGGATGCGTCAGAGGACCATGCAATTGCTGTTCGAGGCTACGGGGACTTGCATATGAAGGGTCAAGTCACTGGCGCTCAAACACATGCTAGTGAAGATCAAATAGATAATGTTGACGAGAATGAGGAGGAGAGAGAAATTTGCTCTCTTTGTTGGGCATCGAGAGGGGGTTCAACTGTTGCTGTTGGCTATATAACTGGAGACATACTTCTATGGGATATGACTGCAGTATCCTCTAGACAAGGCAAACAAACTGATGTTTCGTCTAATGTTGTTAAGCTGCAGCTGGCTTCTGGAAGTCGCAGGCTTCCTGTTATTGTCTTGCACTGGTCTGCTGGGTCAGCAAAAGACACCACTAAAGGCGGAAAACTTTTTGTATATGGTGGCGATGATATGGGGTCTGAAGAAGTTCTGACGGTTTGTGTCTTGTTTCATTCTCATCTGTTTTTTCTATTTCATGTAATCTTCTAGGCAGGCATGCAACTGATGCATCGAAAAGTGTACTCAAATATAGCTGTTTGTTCCTTTACCAACTTGCAAAAAACTATTTCTTGCTCATCTGAACTCAATTAGAACACCCACATTTGGTTCATCTGGCTGTTGATATGTTAATGTAGAACCACTAAACTAATTTGCATGGCTACTTGGCGTACACAGGTTAGGGCAAATGTTTCCCATACAAGATAATTTCCAGCGATAGCAAATATGGGCATGAGTGTATGCCTTAAAGAGGCAACCAATTTGGAGGTCGAAACAACTTGGTAGATATGTTTTGTTCAGATGCGAGCAATTATGTATCTAGATTTTGCTTTACAAATATATGTGTATCATATATCTAGCAAACTTACTTTTCTGAGCACAGAAAAATAGTATGACATATTGTTTTCAGTGGTTGACTGTGGAAACTTTACCTTGTTCAATGAAAAATTGTATTCTCTTGTAGGTTCTTAGTCTGGAATCATCTAATGGACTAGAGTCAGTAAGATGCGCGTCGCGGGTGGACCTCAAGCTTGATGGATCCTTTGCTGATATGATTCTTATTCCAGATACTGGTGTTCCAGATAAAATACGAACTTCTGCACTTTTTATATTGACAAATCCTGGACAGTTAAATTTCTATGATGGTGGTGCTCTATTTTCTGCGCGGAAATCAGAAGAGGAATATGCTCAGCCTGAGGCACAGAAATTTCCAGTCGTAGTTCCTACAATTGATCCCAGCATAACAGTTACGAATATGTATTCACTAACTGGGAGAAAGCATCCAAGTATTTCACTGAAGGTACATTGTTGTGTGGATTCTCGACATTTTACTCTACTTAACTGCAACCTTTTTACCAGATCGTATATTCATGTTTTTTGGTAGAAATTTTGTGCTAGGCAAATTGTCGCGCCTCCAATATCAGGGAATATGAAATGGCCTTTGACTGGTGGGGTTCCTAGTGAAATGTCACTGAAGAAAGATCATGCAGTTGAAAGAATATACGTTGCAGGCTATCAAGATGGTTCTGTGAGAATATGGGATGCAACTTTTCCCATTCTGATGCCAATGTTTGTCTTGGATGCAAAGGTCACTTCTACCATGTTCTTAGTTGTTGACTGATGACTACTAGATCAATGCAAGAATACTAAAACTATTATTACTTCAGGTGCCTGATGTTATTTTGGATGGAGCAAATGCCTCTGTATCATCGCTGGATTTTTGTTCATTAAACATGACTTTCGCTGTTGGCACAACAAGTGGTCTGGTTAGTTCCTACTATTAAACTTTATGGGTCAGTCCAAGTTATTGGTTGTCAGCAGCATATTCAATATTGTATATTTTTGTAACGTTGTAGGTCCGCATGTATAAACTTCAAGAGAACACTGGGGATTCCAGCTTTCACTTTGTGAGTGGATCTAAGCAGGAAGGTAAATACTGCGCATGAAGGCATAAGTGCAAATTAAATGATATTTGCACTTCCTCTTTCTTTCTTTGTTTCCTCTCCACCATCCCGTATGTATTAAAAGAATTAGATCAGTCAATATGAGACAACAGCGAAGTTGCCCTCATGATGTTGCCTTCTGGGCTTCCAGTTTGCTTTGATTGTCAGACACTCTTTCTTGATGGTTAGTCTGAGAGATGGCAATATATTTGTAGAGGCAGTGAGGCACAGATGCAACCTGTCTATAGGCAGGAAACGGTCTCAACTGCACCATACTCCCTGTCATTATATCCTACTCCCTCTGTACCGAGATATATGTCGCTGGAGTAGCTGATTCAGCTATCAGCTACTCCAGCGACATATATTTCGGTAGAGGGATTAGTAATTTTGCTGGTATTCTGGTAAAAATGTGTGTGGTGCTGCCTGTTTTACTATTCAACATCTGGTTCAGTCGCAATCCAAGTTATGTAAAACCCTGATAACAAGATAATGCGTAAGTGCCATCTCGTAAAAGGACATATTTCCAAGTGTTCTTTTTTGTTCAAGATATATTTTCCATGTGCTCTTTTTGCTGCCAGATCCTTATGAAAACATGTCCATGTCAAATGTGCCTTCTTTTGTTATGGTATAAGAGGCATCCATAAAACAGGACCTGCTCATGTTCGTGTTTACTTTTTTCCGTGCTAGAGAATCTCACCAGCGCATTTATAAAAACCACTTTGGGTGGGTATGTCCGTATGTGGTTCATTTCGTTTTTCTTAACCTTCTGGTGTTTTTCTTTCAGTTCATGCTGTTCATCATGGGAGAGGGTTCCATTGCCATATTGCCTTTATGGCATCAAATTCCCCTGTGCAATCTCTCAGATTTACATCTTCAGGAGAGGCCCTTGCAGTAGGGTATCAAAATGGCCAGGTATATTTTCCTTAAGGTCTCTGAAGTTTCACTATTTATTGAAGCTTGTACGTACCATTTGCTATTAACTAATTATTATTATTATGTTTTGGTTTGTCTTCTCAAAGGTGGCAATGTTTGATGCAAGTCAACTGTCCGTGATGTTCTCTGTGGATTGTACATCAGGAACAAATTCTCCTGTGGTTTCAGTAAGCATCTACAGTGTAGGTGCATCTGCTGCAAAAGCAGGCCCGTCCCAGAAAGAGATTGCTACAAGTGCAAAATTTCCAACAGATGTTGTACTTTCCTTAAGTAAGGATGCACGTCTTACTGTAGTTGACAGCACAAGTGGTTTGATCATAAATTCACTTCTGCTAGATGAGAAGCAATCTTCTGCACTTTTGATGTGTGTCCTCATAGGTAAGTGATTTCTATTCACTATGCTAATTTCTACCCCCACCCTCCTAGATCAACTCATAATTTCTGCAAGTTCTGGGTTTAGATGGAGCTTCAGATGAAGAGCAAGCCCAATTACCAGAAGACAAGCTCCCATGTCAAAGTCAGACAGGGAAAGAAGAACATGTTCTTGACCAAAAGCAAGTACAAGGAGCCGAAACTAACAAGAAAAATGCTTCTCTACATCCACAGAGTGGCGGTTCAGATTCACTTCTTTTGGTCTGCTTTGAGGATGTGGTGCTTTTATTTTCTCTGGCATCATTGATTCAGGTGCATACTTGGCATATGCGAACTACTTCTTAGAAATTTCAAACTTCTAAAGCTTATTTGTGATGTTCTTTTTCCATCAGGGAAGCAACAAGCATCTACATAAAACCAAGCTCACAAAAAAATGCTGCTGGTCAGCAATTTTCAAGAATAAGGATGATAAAGCTTGTGGGTTGATATTATTTTATCAGACAGGCATCATAGAATTGAGGTAGTTACTATTTTGTCATGTTATTGGCTTGGTATGCTAGAAATTTTGATATGAAGGTGTTTGCCATGTTGTCTTTATAATTACATATTATAATCATGTGGATTATCTAATACGACACTTATTGTCAAAGTATGATGGTGGAGAACGGATTCCCCCTTTACATTTATATCCTCTTACTGCAAGTTTACATTGACTTCTTTTTTCACATGCTTGTCAAAATTTAGATTGCTAATAGTTGATAAATCTATAAAGTACAACCTGGTAATACGATCATCATCATATTTGTTGTTCCCTATGTCTCATGTGCATCACCATGAAGAATCTCTTGGGAATATGAGTTTGTTATAGATAAAAGACAGTCTTTGATTGTAAATCTTCACAGTATTGTTTCTTTTAGAACATCTTGTGTATATTTTAAAGATTTCAAAAGGAAGACTTTTCAGGTGTCATCATCTGTTACCTGTAGGTGTGTACATCCATGCAAGGGCCTCGTGAAGTTATGCACATACCTTAACTGTTTTACGTTTCTCATGACAGATCTTTGCCAAGCCTAGATATTCTCGCTGAGAGCTCCTTGATGGAATTACTAAGATGGAGTTACAAGACAGGCATGGATAAAACCATGAGCTCCTCAAATGGACAAATTGCTCTGGTAAATTGTTCTGCTTGCTAAACTTGATGTTCAACTTTTGGCTGTTCACTAAATTTTAGCACCACATTGTATCTAAACATTATTTTGGATTATGTTCTATACTAGTGTTGGCTTTCCACATCAGTAGCTGGGTAACCTTAGCTTAGTTCTCCGCAAAAATAGCCAGAGTAACGGTCCCTAAAATGAGTGACATGTTTTCTTTGTGGCAAGCACAGTTGAGGGTGCCAACTTTGTTTCATCTCTATTCATTAATCCAGATTCGTTCTTCAGTTATGTTAGCTTCAATATCGACTGTGCTGTAAAATACCTCCCTCACTTTTCTCGTATGTCCCCGGCCACAGGTTAATGGATCTGAATTTGCAATCATCTCTCTTATAGACTCAGAGAATGACTTCAGGTACTTGAATTTTTCTTGCTTGCTTCCCACGTCCGGTTCTGTTTAAATTTGAGTCTATTTAACTCAATAGTTCTGATGCACCACCCAGTGGTATTAAACTAATGTTTTGTATCCATGATAATCATTTTAGGATTCCAGAATCATTGCCATGCCTTCATGATAAGGTACTTGCAGCAGCAGCTGAAGCAGCTATGAGCATCTCGATAGACCAGAAAGGAAAGCAGGTAGGCAATTGTCTAATCTCCTCAAACCTATATGATACTACTCTGTACAGTTTGACTTAACATGAAACTTCTGGTGCAGAATCCAGCAGCAGGAGTTATTGGTGGCATTATTAAAGGATTAAAAGGAAAAGCGGATGAAAATGCAAACCTGAGAAAAAGTTTCAATTCCCAAACCCCCAGTGAACTATTGGAGTCAATTTTCTTGAAAGGACCATATGTTGAACCATCACTAGCGAATCCTGATGATCAAATAGAAGAACTGTCAATTGGTCTCGCCCCCTCTCCTTGTTTTTGTAAAGCATTTGCCTGTAGTGCTGCCTATTTATCCAAAAGTGTTTCAATGCAGATGACATAGAAATTGATGATGAAGTGCCCTTACCCCCTCCGCCAGCATCATCCTCTGCTTCTCACATGAATAAGAAAGCAACAGGTTGGGCGTATGTCTTGGTTTTTGGAAACACGCCTTTTGAACTGTTCATGTTTATCAGTTTATGCCTACGCTTCTGCAGTAGAGGATGAGAGAGTGAAACTGTTTGAAGGATCAAGCGATGCTGACAAACCAAGAATGAGAAGTACCCAAGAAATTCTCACCAAATATAAGTTTGGCGGGGTAATTCCATCAACATTGCGATTCGTCATGATCTCTCTCTCTCTCTCTCTCTCTCTCCCTCCCTCCCTCCCTCCCTCCCTCTCTCTCTCTCTCTCCCTAAGCTGACTCTTAAGGTTTGCTTTTGCAGGATGCAACAGCAGCAGCTGCCCATGCGAAGGATAAGCTCATGCAGCGGCAGGAGAAACTCGAGGTAAAATAATGAATTCCGTAACACACTCTTTACGCACACCAGGCTGGTAGCCCCAGACTGTATATGTTTCTGATTTTCGTTGGTCAACTCGTCTTCTCTTGTAACCATTTCTTGAACAAGAAAAGCCTCATTAACTAATCGCCTTTGTACCAGAGAATAAGCCAGCGGACCGCAGAGCTTCAAGATGGGGCGGAGAATTTCGCTTCGCTCGCCCAGGAGCTCGCAAAAACAATGGAGAACAAGAAGTGGTGGAAACTATAACCTATTTGGGGTTTTCACATCACTGCATCCTATGCGAAGTACGTCCAGCTCTCTCGGTTCTTGGGAATGCTTTATCTGCGGGTTGTTATTTATCGTGGCATGGTTCGGCCCATTCGGCCCCGTCTTTGTGCTGTGTATATTTATGTTCATGGACAACAGCTGCTTGTCAAGGTGATTGTCTACCTTGCCACTAGGTTGACAGACAGACAGACAGACAGACAGACAGCATGGCTTGTTTGGATGCATTAGCTTAGGTTTATGTTGTATATCACCATGTGATCATATGTACCATGGGTGGAAAGCGTGGGGCGGAACCTACTTACCGTACATGATTTCTTTTGTGTGGTCATTCGGTCATTCGTTCTGTCTGTAAAGGTAAAAGGAGACAATAAACTGAAGGGCTTAAGTTGAGAAACTTCAGAGAGCCCGTGTGGCATTGTTAGTTGGTGGTGTCTGATGTGACACCTTCTCTTGACTAATACTCCCACTGTAAACTAATATAAGAATGTTTAGATCACTAAAATAGTAATCTAAACGCTCTTATATTTGTTTACGGAGGGAGTACTTGAACTGTGGTTGTCAAGTTGCAATGTGTATGTTTTTTTTTTGATTCATCGATCGTCACGTGTGGGTGCAGTGCCATATGCTCCCTCCGTAAAAAGATATAAGAGCGTTTAGATTACTAGAGTAGTGATATAAACACTTATGTGTCCTTACAGAGGGAGTATATATAAAGAGCTACGGTTGGTACAAAGTTGGGTCATCTATTTTGGAACGGAGGGAGTACATGAACTTAAGGAGGTGTTTGGTTTGTACATTTTCAGCCGTCATTTGATTACAGCGCAACCTTGTACCATCAACTTTTGTTGGGTTCACTTTGAGCGGAAACAAATCCCCCCGCAATCGAGATCCATGGTAAGTTGATTTCGATACCGGTCGATACCCTCAGGAAACAGATCATGTTTCTGCCCGTGATCTGATTCCAGTACCATTTACGTTAACAGAGTTGAACCAAACACCTCCTAAGAGTGAATCGAAGATTTGTTTCAGATGCATAGCTTCATTGGTGAGCACGTCCATGCAGACGTCAACATTTATTTTCCTGGAATTTAGAGGAGCACCTTGTTCACTTGAATGAACTGACACGACCAGCAAGAGAAAAAATTATTGTATGTTGATGCTAGAACTTCAAATAATATGTAGCATAGTCCAGCATACATGACAGTTTTTCATCGACATTACAATCAACGCTGTTGTAAGCATGACTTCCCCTCATGAGTTAAGATCATAGTATAAAATACCATTCGTCCGGCATGGCTTCCCTTCATGAGTTAAGATCATAAAATACCATTCGTCCGGCATGGTGAGGCCACTAAACTATCAGAATCAAAATTTTAAAACAGCATGTGTATGCCATAAGAAGTTCACTATGCACTGCATTAAACAACATGGTACACATCTAATCTATATTTTCATGGTCGCATTTAGTGCCGCAGAGCTAAATTCAGTTTGTTCATGGGGCGGATCTGTCCGAATAACATAATCTATACTGCTACATAATACCTACTCTTGACCTGCAAATTTGTTCAGGGGCTAAAAACAATAACCTTCAATGATGTACACCAATTGAGCATATAACTTACTTTACTGAGACAACACAAGGAAAATACGAAAGGAAAGTCCAACAATTCTGAAGTTCATACCGTTGTGCATGTAAAATTTACTCATATTCACAGTAGTTGTTCTGGGATATGTAGTGTCATTTGCCTTCATGTTTTATCTTTGATCTTCCCTACATTATTTCTGAAACTTGTGGTTCTTCTTTAGAAATCTGAAATTTAGTTGTAAACCTTCCGCCATCCCAAGTTGTAGAAAAAACTTGCATAAAGACATATTTGCTAGATGCGAACCTCAAGAGCTTAGATTTTGGCTTGATGAGGTCTGAGTGATTCTTTTTCCCTGTAGCAACACACGAACATTTACTAAAGAAATGAAAAGAGTTCCCTCTTTTACTTCTTTCTTCGCCGAACCAACCATATGTATCTCCTCCCCTGTCCCTTCATCATATTGATTCTTTACCCTCCTATTTCTGGGTTTGTAGTCACCGGTTTTCTTAAAAACCGATGACTAAGAAAGAAGGGCGTGCCTGACGCTGTAACAGTCTTTCCACTTGTGGTCCGGACGTCCTGGGTTCTCCGAAGCTCAAAATGAAGCATGGATTTTTGGAGAATTATTTGGAATATATAATGAATTATGGAGCAGAGATCTGCCAAAAAGGGGTCCACCAGCCAGCCACATGGGCAGGTGGCGCAGTCACCCCTAGACGCGTCACCTAAGCTTGTGTGCCCCTGGTGGCTCTCCTCCTGGAGTCCTTTGGCCATAAAAGCCTAATTACCATAAAAGCCTAATTACCCTAGAAAAAATTAACTTTCACGACTTCGTACCACCGTTTGCGAGGCGCAACAGAGACGAAACACTTTTACTCTATTGCAGAACGATTTCGCTAGGGAAACTTTCCTCTGGGAGACGGAAATCGAAGCCTTCACCATCACCAACACTCCTCTCATCGTGGGAATCATCATCTTCATCAACATCTTCATCGGCACCATCTCATCTCAAAACCCTAGTTCGTCCTTTGTGTTCAATCTTTGTACCAAACATCAAATTGATACTTTGGAGTGCTAGTTGACGGTGCAAAATACCGCCAGATCCCTCGGTAGGGTTCCAAGCGCAGCTGGAAATCTTGGAGCGGAGGTCGCACAAAGGTTCTACCCAGGTTTGGGCCTTCGTAGAGTAATACCCTACATCCTGTTTGCTTTGATATTTCATGGTGGAGAAATACATCATGCAAGGGGTTTACAATGGTGATTGATATTGCTACCAAGAGCTGCTATCGGATGTTAGATGGGAAGGCGTTTTTTGATACTGTCATAGTGTCAAAAAAACGTCTTATGTTATGGCGCGGAGGGAGTAGTACACATGCTTACTTGGTAGGTTTGGTAAAATATGATGTTTCCAAAAGTCGATGACCTCAAATTATTGAAGGGGAGCACGATGTACAAAGGATGTAGGATTTCTCTACTTGCATTAACATTTTTTGGGATTCGGTGAATTCTGTTTATAATCGACTTGGAAGGGAATTTTTTGTTTCCACAGTAAGGCAGTCACGAAAGTAAACAAATGATCTGAAAAACTGGCTTTGCTTTTGTATAAATTTAGGTAGTGGACACTGCAGGCTCTTCATCCTCTACACGATCCAGCAGACAAGGCCATTGTTGAAACAGCACCATCTTAAGTCCGTCTATTTGGTTTTGCTCATATATTGCACTAAATTTCTTTCAATAATCATCGAACGACACAGCTACTCCAGAAGAAGAAAAAACCCGACAATGATGCTGCTACAGTGTCTAAATAGAGAAAAAGGTAAGTATATGCTAATTATATCAAAATACACCAACCATGCTATGCCTAATCATAGCTAATATAATAAGATAGCAGATAGCCTTACGGAATAGATAAATCCCGAACGTTCGATTTTTAAGCATGTCATCCCAAACTCTTTTCATGGCAACTTTAGTTAAGGCGACGTTGACAAACATGGCAATTTTCTGATAAAAAATCGAAATGGAACAAAGTTGCCATGTGTTAACAACTAAAGTTGCCATCAAAAAACGTTCAGGATGACATGCTTAAATTCCGAACGTTCTGGACTTATTGAGGTCCTAGCCTTATTAGCAACATATCTGCCAAAAATAGTTGTTCGTTTCAGGGACCAGCGAAGGAGATAGATGCAACTAATCTGCAGATGCAGTGAAAAGTGTTTCAAATCCAGCATCTTATGATAGTTGAAGATGTTGCTTCCTGTTCTGCATATATGCACTAACTGTATATTGTTGGGTACTAAGAATGCAACAGATGAATGAGCTATAGCCATTCCCCATATGCCAAAACTAGGGCACGAACCAATCCCAGTAAAGAACAACTCGAGTAGAACGCATGTGCTAAACTTTGCGCTAAAATGAACAGTTTTGATCAAGAACTTTCACACCGCCAACTCTATCCCGAGCAAACTATTTAAATTTTCTTCCATAGATGAAACCGACAAAGACTATCTCAGGCTTACTGAGGCATTAGTTTACCTGATACTTCACCACCACCATTAAGAGAGGGCACTGCAAGTCTGCAATAGAATGCTAACATGGTTTCAAATAGACTAAAGCTGACAGGCATATATATGTACTCCCTCTGTAAAGAAATATTAGAGTGTTTAGGTCACTAAAGTAGTGATCTAAACGCTCTTATATTTCTTTACGGAGAGAGTACTGTAGAAAAAACTGACAGCGGAATAAGACATGATTCTAGTCAGAATATATTGGCAGGGTTTGAGCTTTTCCATCGGTATGTCATCAGGCATCCTTGTAAAGGAAGACATCTGGAACAGAGGCTGAATCCAGCTCATAGAAGCCGCTGAGCTTGCCGCCATTTTCTTCCGTCAGACAGAACGAGGGCACCCGGTGAGAGAACTTCAGATTGTGCCTTGTAGTTATCTCCACAACTCTCTTTCGCTTGCCAGGCTTGAACACCGCTGTGTAACCATTGACTTGAGTAAGAAGAGAAACTTTTGTGCTAGCTTCAGTGCGCTCAATGATCTCGCCGATCCCAAATCCACAAGCATGAGGGCTCGAGGGAGTCCAGTCAGGTGTCCAGTCCATGTAGATGACCCAAATCTCACCTACTTGCGGAACAATTTCAATCTGCTGGTTTGGGTCATGTCCGGTGCATACTAAATGAGAGAAAGTATCATTTGTTTCGTACATGGTTGTCCAGTTTCGAATTTTAAATTTACCACAGCTGACAGGTATATCCTGCTCCAACCACTGTTTCTCCTGCTCCAATTGGGGACAAGCTTCAAGCCAGGTCAAATAAACTTTGAAAGGTTCTAGCTCGACTTTGCTTACCCAGCCATAGAACTTAGGAAAGTTGTCAACATCACTGTATAAAGCCCATATTTGTCCACGTTCAAACTTCTCACATGAGCGACATTCTTCGAAGTTATAGAATTCAGAATCAGGATATGTATAAACTAAGGAGGGACTATTTTGCTCAGAGAAGTTGCCTAAAGCATTAGGACCATTGGGATTTCTCTGCAAGGATGTGTTTGGCTCAGAAGAAATATGTTCATGTTTTCCTCTACTGCTTGCACTGTCAGTGCTCAAATCAATGGATGTGCTGCCCTCTTTCTTGCCAGGGGACATGTAGGAGTGAAGAGAAACACAAGGAAACGCTGCATCCAGGTCAATGGGGAGACATGCAGTGTCAAGTTCCAGAAAACCTCCAGGGACACCAACTTTCTCATTCCCATTTGTCCTATAAAACGGAACACTGTGAGAAAAACGAAGTAGCTCACTTGGTGCTACCACAATTTCAGATTTCTCCTTAACTGTCGCAAATAAACAGACAAAGCCTTCAATCCTGACCAATGGGACAACAGTAACGCCAGCACTAACTGAGAAATCTGACAGGACTTCCACGACTTCATATTCATAGGATCTATGATTATCTGCATCTGATCCCCACTGCATGTTCCATCCCTTATAAAGAGCCCATACCTCACCCTTACTGGGATGTACTTCATATTTCCTTCGTTTGCCTTTTGTCCATGAAACAATATGAGAAAACATGAGTCTGTCTTGTGATATCTCTGTTGTTCCTAAGCTAAAGCTTCCACAAGCAACGGGCAGTTCTTCATCGGACCATTTCTCCTCTGCTTCATTCATTGCAATGCGTTCCAGCCAAGTGAGACAAACTTTAAAGTTGGAGGCATCCAAACTTTTTATTCTAGCATAATATCTTGGCATGCCATCAAGGTTATCATAAAGGGCCCAGATCTGACCAGTTGCAAACAGACTAGCATCCCTCAACTTCTCAAAATCGAAAAAATCTGCGTCAGGGAAAGAAAGCTTCTCAGAATAGCAAGGTTGATTCTGACCAACAGTATCTGTAACTTCTGCCCTGATATTGTCCTGATCACCTATATCTGGAGTTTTAGCTTCCTCTTGGATGTCTACTTTGCCAGACACGTCAGATGGAACAGATTGCCTGTCAGCGTTAGTGACATTATCATCAAATATTTGCTTCCCATTCAAGTCAGCATTCGCTGGAAAATTATTCTTTCTTCGCTTCTTTTTGCTATTATAGCTGAGGCTACTACTGCCATCAGCATCTTGCGTCCTCCTAGCTGATCTCCGGAGAACGGGGGATCCTGCAGCATTTAACACTGCAGATACATCCTCTATACCCGAGTTCTTTCTGTCAGAAACACCTGTCTTCATGTTTACAGTTTGGGCAGAAGATTTACTTTCAGTCTTTCCTGGAATTTTAACTTTCCCCTTTGTAGTATACGACTCGTTAGCTTCCTTCTCGCCACTAGGGTTGTCATGCCCTTTTATGTCGCATTCTGCCACATTTATCCTTATTTTGGCATATGTGTTTACACCTGTAGATGAAAGATTCGCAGGACCAGGGACATTCATAGCATTTGAAGCTGCAGATGCATCTGCTCTACCTGACTTTGGTCTGCCAATGACGCTTGGATCAGGAGGATCTGGTATTGACCATCCACCCATATGTTCATTTGCAGTCGGTACAGCAGGTTTTTCTTGACTCATTGCTGAAAATTGACTTTGCCCGCTTGTCTTTCTTGACTGACTAGGGACATTCATAGCATTTGAAGCTGCAGATGCATCTGCTCTACCTGACTTTGGTCTGCCAATGATGCTTGGATCAGGAGGATCTGGTATTGACCATCCACCCATATGTTCATTTGCAGTCGGTACAGCAGGTTTTTCTTGATTCATTGCTGAAAATTGACTTTGCCCGCTTGTCGTTCTTGACTGACTAGCTTTCTCGCCCATGGTTGGCCTGCTATATCCTTTCATGTAACCGTCACACTGGGCCGCATTCATCCTTGGATTCAGACCTGTGGTTTCCTGTGCAGAAGAAAGCTTCACACGGCGGCCTTGTTGACTTGGAAACGTCTTCGTTGGAACTTGAGAATTAGTGGGTACACTCGATGAAGTCGGCACATACTGTTCTTGTAAGTTGTACTTGTATGCAAAGAAATTATTTTCACAGTTCAGACAGCGGATCAGAGTGTTTAGGACATGGTTGTGATACTCATATCGCATCTGACAATGAGCACATATGGTCCAAAAAGTCTGTACATACCCAGGTATATCGCATTTGCTTGTGCCACTCTTCTTTTGTTGCTGTGTAGCTTGCTTCGGCACTTTTCTGGAAGCATACTGCCTTCTGATATCATAATGAGATCGCTTTGTTTGATCACACAATATTGAATGAGCTTCAGCAACCAACTTGAAAGCAGCTTCAGCACCAGGAAAACAGTTTTTATCGGGATGGAGTGAAAAGGCAAGCCTGAGGTATTGCTTTCTTATGTTAGCATGATCTGTTGTTGCCTCCACTTGAAGGATTGCATACCAGTCCGGCTCTCCATTCACCCTTACCTCTGCTGCACAGTGTACAGTGCAAACACTTAACAGCTGAGATATATTTTCAAGCTCTGGAAATAGCATCTGAGCTTTAAGTGCAATCTTTCGGGCACCAGCGAAGTCTTTATCTTCCAACTTCTTTATAGCAATTTCCCTGGCCATGGAAGCCTCTTCTCTGTTGCACTCCATCATAATCACTGCCAAAAAAATACCACAAAGCTCTCACGTGAAGTGATATCAGCTGGCAATGAGTATCCTCTGACTCAAGGTTCACAGCAGATAACGGATGCGCACATCTGGATCAATTTCTCAAACAACAATATGACTGAAAATTTACTGCATCAGGACCTACAAATTTAAGAAGGAAAGAATAATTCTTAGTAACTGAAAATTTAACACCTAAAAACACACACATTTGTGGATTCCATAACAATAAGTCAAGATTGCTCAAGTGCAAAACCTAGTATACGAGACCACATATGATATATTCCCTACGTTCGTAAATAGATAGTTTCCTAGAAAGCGTGCAGTCAATTTGTTTAATTTTGACTAGCAGTAGATAAAATAATAGTTAGATTGGTAAGATGAAAGTAGAAATATTAGATTTTTCATGAAATATATTTCCATCATATTAAACTACAAGTTTCTACTAACATATACGCATAGTCAAGAATACATATTTGAGAACGAGTCAATGCTAAAACATCATCTATTTTGTGACACATCGAAAGGCAATACCAGAAAAAAAAAAGACATGTGAACAAGATTGACAAAAGATATATTTCACATCAACCTTAAGCACTGATTAGAGTAAGGAAGAGCGAATTGTTATTTATAATCAGCTACGTGGCCAACGTTCTTCGTAAGTTGTTTATGCAGTACCTTAGTTTGTTATCACCAGAAAATGTTTGTAGCAGGCTATTATCAGCTCGTCGATGTACAACACCATAGTATAGTTTGTATTGCATGTGATTTAGTGACAAAAGAATGACTGGAAAGGGGCATAAGTCACTAGAAACAAATAGAGAAGTAATGGGTTATCTTGTAAAGTAAATACAGTGCCATTCTCGACAACTCTAGATGAAAAGGAAAACTTGCCATGTTCCCATGTGCAGGAAGGAGTTTGATGAGCCCAAAGTAAGACGTGTGAAAACATGGGTTGATCAAGGAAAATTTGAGGCATCTTGGCAGCGACTCAGATGGGCTGTCTCAGGTGTAAGAAGAGATGAGAACGACTAGAGAGCACTACTGGATTTGTAATACAAGAAAATATCCAGGGAATTTCTAGATCCGGCAGATACTACATGCTTCGGGTTCAACCCTACATCCAGATTCCACCTTGGAGCCAGCCAAATAGACGACTTGCTTCAGGAGTCCGGTCCCATCTGGATCCGTTTCCGGATAATGTAAGGTCATTTCATGGAGATGTTAAATTATAATTAACTGCATTTGCATGGGTAGAGCACCTAAAAGGATAAAGCACTGGGCCATCCGTGTCAGTGCTGTATAGATATACTTATCTATAAGAAAAACTCGAAGACATACTCACCGACATGAGAACTTCCAATATGACCAAAATACAGGCGCATACCACAGGAAGCATATGAAACTAGATATCTGCAGGCAAATTAAATTGCCACTCCATCATCATTACCATATCTCTTGGCAAAAACCTACTAAACCAATGCCTTCATTCATCATCACTAAACACACCAATTTCCTATGGCATCCTCTCAGAACAAGCATTGTACAGCCACTGCAAAGATTGTGGTAAGAAAAATGTTTGCAACCATATTCCTTCCTTCATTCCTTTCATTTACTTTGGCATAAAATTTAAATGCATGTATATGCGTAATTTGTAAACTATGACATAAGTACACCTCAGTACCATACCAACAGGATGTAAAGGGATTAATTACGAGACTACAAGAGCACTCAAACAATCAGTGAAACACACAACCAACACTAACCGCAGCAACATTCAAACAATCAACAGCCAACAGGATGCAAAAATATGACAGTTGCATCACGACAACCAGCACCATGTAGTGCATTCAAACAAGTGGCCAGTGCCAACAATGATTTGTAGGGCATTGCAGTTTTGTAAGAAAATCGTACCGATCCCCACCCTCCAAGCCCATGCTGTCTGCAGCTGCCCCCCACAACCCAAATAAACAATACATTATTACAGCGCGCAAACTCACCGATCACATTCCCGGAAAAAGGTGAAGAAAAAAAACTTGCTGATCACATAAACGAGATTAGAGGGGCCAAACATTGCAGGGGCAGATGCAGTAAACTAGGGTTTGGGGCCGCGTGGTTCGGGAGAGGCAGCGGCCTGAGAGGAGGGAAGGGTTTGTGGGAGGAACCCAGGAGGGGCTGCCGGAGGGGACGCAATGGAGACTGCATCTTCTGCTCCTACCACGCCATAGGAAGACTCGCCCATGCACAGGACTGGAATTCGACCAGCGCATGAAGAAGAAACCAATCTAAAATCTAGTTGCATCCATTTCGTCCATCCATCCATCCATCTAGGAGGCAGATCAGAGAGGAAACATGCATCCAGTTCGTCCATTCATCCATCCATCCATCTAGGAGACAGAGTAGAGCGGCGACAGAGAGGAGAGAGCTCACCTGAGGCGACGTCGGGCGTCGAGGCCAGTGTCCGGGGGCGGAGTCGGGCGAGGCGGGCGTCGAGGCCAGCGGCCGGGGCGGAGTCGGGCGACGCGGCGGCGGCGGCGGCGGCGCGAGCCCTAGTGTGGGGAGTTGGGGGATCGAGCAACAGAGAGGACGAGTCGCGCGACTCGTTTGGTGCAGGCGGCCACTAGTGGCAGTTTCTTAGTAATTTGCCCCTCAAATTGGGGTACTACCATAGCTGGCCAAATGGGCCGGGCCGGGCCGGCCCGGCCCGCCGAGACACAATTATTATACGGGTCGTTCCGGCCGTGCTTCCGGGCCGGCCCAGTTACCCCGGCCCGTTTGGCCATCTATAAGTATACTACCTTAAATCGAAGGGCACTATTAGCAACGGCTGGATAAAACACCATGACCCGCTCGCCTCTGCCAAGATAGCCTCGCGCGCATCCCGTGTGAGCGAGGCGCGGCACCAGCCTTGCGTCGCCGTCTCACTGTGGCATCGTCGTTCAAGGGAAGCATGCCGGCACAATAGTTGCAGCTGGGTGCAGAGCATGCCGGTGCCAACTCGTCCCCGCACATGTCGTAATACCCCCCCTCCCCGGTCGGCTGCAGCTCCACCATGGGCGCTCGCAGGTCGTAGCCAGGTCGGTTCCAGCATTTCGCCTAGCCGGTCGTAGCACGACGTCGCCGTTCCAGCACCTTCCTCCTGCCGGTTGCAGATCCGCCATGAAATGCCACAAAAAAATCAGCAAGAAAAACTATGTTCACGGAAACTGTCCCAGCAAAAAACAACACCGGTTTCAGCAAAAATGCATCGCTGCCGACAATCACAACAAAAAGAGAACTCACCGGATCCAGCAAAATGTTTGGCCGGTTGTAGCAAAACAAAAAGCCGATGCAGCAAAACGACTCAAATGGTCGTCCGGTTGCAGCACTGGTCATGTGTGGATGCAGCTTTTCGCCGACCAGTTCCAGCAAAAAAAATCGCCGGCTGCAGCACGGGAGGTCGCCGTCTCCATCGTCGCCAACTTCTGGTTGCAACTTTCCACCCGGTCGGTTCCAACAACAAAAACTAGGAGTTTGTAGCACAAGGGGTCGTCATCTCCATCACAAGCTACCGCTGGTTGCAACGCCGTTGCAACTGCTACCTCGCTGCACTGCCTGTCACAAAACAAACCATGGCTGCGACCGCCCTTGAGTTGCAGCACCGCCCACAACACTACTCCCTATTCATGGGAGAGGAAGGAGCAGCGCGAGCGTTGCAGTCATTGGGAGGTAGGAGCCGCACAAACACCATGGCAGGAGCCGCTCGCCGGGGAAGATTGTTGTGTCGTGGCCCATGGCTGACAAGATAGCTATTGAGGGGAATGAATGGTTGTACTGCGTCGTGAAGAGATAAGCGATGGGTGGACCCAAATGCTAATGTGGAGAGAAAACTGAAGCGAGTGACGTGGTGCGACCGGCCGAAGATTCGACCGGCATGTAGGCATGGAGTTTTTTCCTAAATCGAAACATTTTGTTTTGTTTTGTGGGAGCACCCGAAATCACCGGAAGCTTCCTAGACGATTTTCAGTTGCACTACCGATTCTAACGGTTTTCGATTGGAGTACCGATTCTAGCGATTTTCAGACAATCAGATCGAGTTCTTTTGAGCTTTTGATTTTTCACACCAAGATTGTCCAGAATCGAGCCGAAAGAATTGGGCCTAAGTCCTAGGGCATTATTCACGTGGAATTACAAATGTACCCCTCATCGTCAGATGACCAAATTACCCTTGGGGAGGGAGGCGAACAGGCCCATCAAGAGGGCCTAGGTACACGGATCGGGCCGAAAGAAGCACGACTTGGGTCGTGCCTGTGCAGCGATGTGAGCCCCACGTGTCTGAATGACCTGTTTATTTTATTTTTGTTTTTAGTTTTCAATTTTGTTGCATAGCAAATAATAGAGTTAATTGCATGATGGTACCATAATCGGGGCAATCTCAACGAAATGGTACCACTTTTTTTTGCATGCGGATACCAAGTCTCGGGCGCGCGATCACAAATTGATCTAAATTGCGTATAAACACGTATTTTGATGGTGAAACTGACCAGCAGAAACAAGCTTGTTTCAAATTTAATGACGCAAATGCCATATGCTGCCGATATGCGCCAGGAACTACACCAGAGAGCCTTAGGTTTTCTTTCTGAGAAAGAGAGACTAGGTGCTCAAGTAGGATACTATGGCCTTATATTATTTGACTGTTAAACGGGCTGCAGGCCCATTTGCACTGCAAGGTTTTTGAATGTGTTTTTTTCTGTAGGATTTCTTTTATGTGTTTTCAGATTTTGGGTATTCTTTGGGTTTTCCATTTTTAAATTTCTTCAAATTTATATCTTATATAGATATATACTAAAAAATGGTGTATGTTTTTTCATTCCTGTTATACTAATAAATGGTGTATGTTTTTTCATTTATTTTGTACTAATAAATGGCACATGTTTCTTTATACTAATAAACTGTGTACAGTAATTTACACTTCTTTTTGTATAATATACTATGAACACTTTTTATACATTAAACTTTTTCAATATACAATGATATTTTCTAATTATATGATGAGCATTCTTTAAATATACGATAAATTTGTATAAGATGAAACATATATAATGTTCATCGTATCTTTTTACACATTTATTTTTTATATAGGTTTTGTAAGAAAGGTGTACACTTCTTCAATACTGTGAACATTTTTTTAATTTACACCAAAAAATTTAGCACGCGAGATTTTTCTATAATTACACACTGAACATTATTATATAATATACGATGAACAATTTTGTTATATACATTGAACTTTTTTTAATATACGATGTTCGTCATATACTTTTCATCATATATTTAAAAAAGTCCATCTTAATTAAACAAGATCATTGTATACTAAAGAAAGTCAATGTATATAACAAAATTGTTCATCGTATATTATGCAAAAAAGAAATGTATATTACTGTACACATTTCATTAGTATAAAAGATATGTGCACCATTAGTAGTAAAAAATAAATGAAAAAACATACACTGTTTACATTATAACAGAAATGAAAAAATGTACACCATTTTTTTAGTATATCCTATATAAGAAATAAACATAAAGAAAAATTAAAAAGAAAACCCCGAAGAATACCCAAGATTTGAAAAAAGATAAAAGGAATCAAAAAACACATACAAAAAAATGGAATAGAAAAAAAGGCCAGGACGTGTCCAATACTCTAATGTAAGCTTATAAATATATGTATGCCTCTACTTCGTCACAACCAGACTTGGTACTGAGTTGTAAAAAATACGTAAAGTAGTGCCAATTCATTGAGACTGCCCCAATTGTGATAGCAACGTGTAATTAACTCCCAAAAATAGGTCCAAAATGGACCAAAAAGGCCCACGACACATGTGTCATGTCGGGACCGGCCGTTTAGCAATTTTGTCATGCCTAGGCCTAGAAGTATTGCATGACCCGTTTATAAACGTATCCTTGCACCGTGTCATGCCAAGCATGTTTAAGGGTGGGTCGGTCGTGCTGGCTGAGATGGCCAGGTCTAGTGACAACAATCAACCTTGGCAGCCACCATACCTACCTATCACGCATTTTCATAGCCATTTCAAAATATATTGTCATGCAACTTCTATTTTTACTTCTAGCTTTGATCCCTATGGAGGGCCTCCTACATTGGGATTTTGCTTTGGGCCTTGCCCAAGCAGATCAGGTGAGACGAAGGTTTGGATTCACGGTTCACTTCTCCCTTTCCGCTTCTCTCTGTGAAGGGCCTAACTTTTACTTTTCAGTATTTACTTCTATGTAAGAGTCATTATGTTCATCCCTTCTCCGTTTCAATTTTCCCTATTTGACAAGCATCATGAGGTGGGAAAGATCCAAGCAGATATATCCAGTTGGATGTAGGCAGTCATAAACTGTTATTGTTGACATTATCCTTAAGATAAATAAGTTGGGACGTGAAAACTGTAAACCCCTATCTTCCTATGTGTTTGACTGAAACTTTTACTCCATAATTATGCCATGATGTCAGCAATCATAGAAGGCTAAAAGATAGTTGAGTATATGTGAACTTGCAAAACAAAGCTCTTACATAGACTCTTTCTGAAGTTATGATGAACTGCAATTGTTTCGATGAATGAGATCATAGTTTGTTGGTTTTCAATAAAGTTTATTTTTCCCACTTTAAGCATGTGAATGAATTGTTACTTATTCATGAGAAGTTTTATGATGATATATTGTTGCTATGATAATGATCATGATGCTTTCATGTCCGTATTTTGTTTTATCGACACCTCTCTCTCTCTCTCTCTCTCATGTCCGTATTTTGTTACCAACCAGGACTAAAGGTCCTCCTGCCTGGACGCCCCACAACGGCCACATGGAGCTCCTTTAGTCCCGGTTCGTAACACAACCGGGACTAAAAATGAAGGTCTTTAGTCCCGATTGCTTAGTCTCAGTTGAAGAATCGGGACTAAAGGCCCTTACGAACCAGGACCGTTGGCCTGTTTTCTACTAGTGGTACTCTTGCAAAGGAAGTAATAAGGAACCTCTAGCTAGAATGTGAGCACCTTGATTCGACCTTCTACTCTCATGACTGAAGCTAATATCATATGATCTCATTAGTAATTGATGCACATGACAGCCACAGATTATTGTTGATTGTCCCGAGTACTAGCATTGCATTATGGATTCCCAAGTCCCGCATCGAGAGCCAGCCCTTCTCTACATGCCAATGCTTCCAAATTCTCCAATTCAAAACAACTAGCAGCAAAAGTAATTGATCCTTGGTCAAACTTTACATTAAAGAATGAATAAAATCTTCCCAAATAGGATTCAAACCTATGACCAGCCAGTTAATAGTCGACCGCTCTACCACTGAGCTACTGAGGAACAAGGGGGGATTTGACCTCCTAGAGTTCAACTCCTGCTCCATGAGTGCTTTAGGCCGTCCACAGTATATGTTTTCGGATACTGCCGTACAATTACAACCTATCTTTGCTCAGTGGGTACAAAATATACATGCTACTACGGCGTAACAGCTCCTGGTGCAACAACAAGTACTAGCTTAACGTGGGGAGGCGACGAGTTAGTAGTAGTAGGTGGCAAAGTGGCTTTGTATCCTTAACTTTTCGAGGAATCCTTCATCAGTGGTTGTGAATGACTGATTTTTTTCAATCTTTTCAACTTTGGTTCCGTAGGAGCAAGCCAGAAAGGTTGAGAAATAGAACTATCTGATTTGATTCGTTCCCAATAGCCATGAGATGATCATCTTAGGGTGATCCTTTTGTCAACGGATGCTCCTATTACACTCATAGTCTCTGAAGGATGAGAACCCATGCTATAAAATATATACCATAGCGAGCGTAGTTCAATGGTAAAATATCTCCTTGCCAAGGAGAAGATACGGGTTCGATTTCCCCCCGGTCGCCCGCTTAATTTATCAAAGTACTATGATAAAAAGTTTAGTCTAGTTAACTGTTTAACTATTTATATTAAATTTATGAGTTATCTTGGAATTTAGAATCAAATAAAAAACCCTATATTATGCTCAAGGAAAGTAGATATAGATAGGAGCTTATGCCCTAAAAAAGTACGCTAGTTTCTTAAATTAAAAATAAAAAAGATTTTTTTTCTTACGTCGCTACTGGGATGTTTCAGTTTGCAAGGTTTTCTCTCGCCTGCTCATGGATTCAGTAGGCAGTTTAAAAGGTTGACCTATTTGGGAATCTCCGGAGTCATGATCTGAACGAGTCGCACATACACCCTAGCACATGTTCCTCGATGTTGAGGGCATCCTTTAAGCGCGGCAGTTTTTCAAGCACTTTTTTGCATGATTCAAATGAAAAATCTTTCTCAACGATTCCTATTCTACTAACAAGAGTAGACATGCAAAATTTATTTGTTACTGAAGAGAAAACTGTTCCAACTGTTCCTGAATAGCTTTCTTCAAAAGGATTTCCGCTTGCTCGGTGAATGTCTTGCACCTCCCACATTAGGATTGCTTGTTAATGGTTGATCAAGCTTGATGGATTCCCCCTCTAAAACAAGAAGTTCTGGTCCAGGAGTTGATTGGAGTTGAGCTAGCCATAGACCAAAGTCGTATCTCTTTGGTTAATAAAATCCAAAGAGTTTATCGATCTCAAGGGGTACAGATCCATAATAGACATATAAAGATTATTATACGCCAAGTAACATCAAAAGTGCAGGTTTTCAAATAAAATAATTTCATTTAAGTAAGAAGTCTCCCAGATAGTGGGACTTCTTACTTAAATTAGTCTCTGTGTTCTTCGAATGTATCTCTTAATTGTTGAGAGGGTACATGTGTCCACATTGATTTTAATCCTGCCTGGGGTGGGGTGGGGTTGCGGGTTCAAAATGAGGCGTTCCTTTTTCTCCTCCACCAAGTCCAGGGCAGCAACAGTTAGTTGCACTAGTCCATTCACTAGTGCAGAACCGGGCAATAGCACCGGTTCGTAAGGCCCTGTAGTGCCGGTTACATAACCGGCACTAAATTATGGTCACTAAAGGCCCCCCCTTTAGTACCGGTTCAGCACGAACCGGTGCTAAAGGGCAACCACGTGGCACGAGCCAGCTCCGGGGGCCTGGAGCCCTTTAGTACCGGTTGGTAAGACCAACCGGTACTATAAGATTTGGGGGGTTTTTAGTTTTATGATTTCTTTTTCATTTAATTTTGTGTTTCCATTTTAATTCTTTTTCGTTTGCTGATATTTTACGATACTACACATTGTACACGTTATGCATATATATATATATATATATATATATATATATATATATAAATTTAGTAGAACCAATCATGCATATATATATCATCAATGTCTCACAAACCACCATATTAATTAATTCACACATACACACATGTATAGCTATATGCAATTTCTCCTACATATGCATGTTGCCTTCGGAGCCAGTGGCATTAGCCTAATTGGTGCCTTCGGAGCACGATGACAATTGGAAGTGGTTTTCATGGGGGCGGTAGCGGGTAATAGAATTCTCCCTTCGGATTTATGACCTGGTCGAGCAAAAATCCCGCTATTTCCTCTTGAAGTGCTTCTACGCGCTCCGTTTCTATGAGCTTCTCCCGCACCTCTTTGAACTGTTAAGAAGGAGATCAATATGCATGTGTATTAGTTGTGTGACTAGATATCGATAATGGTGTAAAAATTGTGAATAGTGTTCTGACAAGCGTACCCATTCCTGTCTTTGAGATCTGCTCCTTTCGGACGCCATCATGCGAATGTTCTCGCAAACGCAGAATGCACACAGATCAGTCCCCTGCGCCTGCTTCAGGGCCTTTACGAGAATGGAATTTGATTAGATAAAAATTAATCAAGCATGATAATCAAAGAGATGGCAGCTAGCTAGCTAGCTAGTACTACTTAATTGCTTACCTTGGGTCGAAACCATTTAAGCCTTTGTTTCCATTCGCCGGGCGTGACGGCGATGAACCTTGCCCAAGCCCTGCCCGCCAATAAAGAAAATGAATAAAAGGGTTATTAAATAGTTCATATCATGAAATGACGAACTAAATAGGCCGAGATATATAGTTAATAATGATTGAAATTACCTGTTGACTATCCCAAATAAGATGTTATAGTCAGTTTTTTCTGAGACTAGTGAGTCCAGGACTTCAACTGTTCCGGCATCAACTTTAATGATACACAAGACCCAATGAAATCTACATGCACACACATTTGTATGTCTTAATTAAGCGGGCATATGTAAGCAAAAACATGTAGCTAGCTAGTAGGCAAAAATAGAGAATTTGTAGTACAAGACAGTGTGACTCACTGGAAGTTGTAAGGAAGTAGTATATCTTCATTGTATTTGAGGCGCTTCAAGAACTCTAGCATGCTGTCCTCTACATTCTTTTGTTGACGTTCATTTATCTTCCATGTGTATTCATTAACGGTGTTTGGGTCAATGAACCCAATGCCAAAGCATCCACCTTTTCTCATTTCATACATCTTCATCCTGCATAATACCACAGAAAAGAATATAGTGAGGATAATTATAGGTAATAATTGATCAAAAGGATCACTACAGCTAGCTTGAGACTTAAATTATAGAAAGAAATCACTTACAGACAATAGCAACTGACGATAGATTTGTCGAGTGCGTCTTGATTGTATAACTGAAACAGTTCTAAATACTCAACGGACACAGCTTTCTCATGGAAGTAATGGTCCTGCTTGACATTCACCATGAGGGACAATCGATCTGAAATCTTGGTAATGTTCATGTACCATTGATGCAATTCATACATTCTCGTTGGGAGGTTCTTGACCTTGTCTGGCGCGACCAAAGGTTGGCCCCGGACATATTTTCGTTTTATTTCATCCTCTCTAAGCAAAGGCATGGGCTCGATCTCGAGGAGTTGTCCAACAGTGATGTTGAGAACTTCAGCCTGCATTATATGCTCCTCCGTTATTACCACAGTGCCCACCTCGGGAACGTGCACTGTTTGCCCGCAATAATATTGGGCGCGCGTACTGTCACCTGTTGTTGGCACAACAAACGAGGGGATCGATTGCGCCGCCTGTTCTCCCAGCTGGGAAATGGTTTTCCCGCATTTTTTGGCAGCTGCTTCTTGTTTGCCTCCCTTTGTAGACGTGCTCGCCTCCCTTTGTAGACGTGCTCGATTTAACTTCCTGATGTGGCGCTCATAGTCTGTGTCAACAGGCTTGGGAGCTGGTGGTTGAGTCATACGAATGAAGTGGTCAATCGTTTCCTCAGGCACTTTCTCCCTTGGCGGCGGTGGCGGTTTCGGTGCAAAATGGGCTTCCACCTCGGCCTTCGATATGGCTGTGATTTCCTCCTCGGACCTGTCATAAGACCTCTGCGGAAGAGGCTTGAGGCTTGGACCATATTTATATCGCTTGCCTCCGCCTGTACTTCATGTACTACCTCGACTCGTACCGCTACGCACCATAGCTGCGGGGTGTCTCTTCTGCGATTGCTGAGGCGGCGGAGACGGCTGACGGGGCTGAGTTGGACGAGGAGGAGTGGCCTGAGGTTGTGCCGGACTTGGAGGAGGACTGGACGTCTGACGCTGTGGCGGACTTGGAGGAGGAGGATTGTCCTGACACTTTGCCGGACTTGGAGGAGGAGGAGTGGCCTGACACTTTGCCGGACTTGGTGGACTTGCAGGAGCGGGAGTCTGCTGACTCGGTGGCGGACTTCGACGAGGACTCGGCTGACGCGGTGTCGGTGGCCTTCGAAAGATGATGCAATCCTTTTTCCATAGGATGATACGATGTTTGGCCTCTCCGAGAAAGTGCTCGCCGTCACCTCCAGCAATGTCAAGCTGTAGCCCCGAATATGGTGGGTCCACCACCTCATCAACCAAGACACGAGCATAGCCCGCTGTAATCGGGTTGCAATGGAAGGTTGCCTCGGGGGGATTTGTGAAAGCAAAGCCGTCCGCCACCTTCATGGATATGTTCTTCATTTTGACATGTATCTCGCAGTTAGTGTTCTCCGTGATGTCATCCATGGGGTATCTACCCAACATTGCGTCGTCCGGGACGGAACCCACGCTGCTTCTCGGCATGGATGGGCCGGTGCTATCCAATGCTGGATCATCCGCTAGCTGCTGCAGCTGCTGAGACCCCCTTTGATGGGTAAGTGAGTCGATCTGCTCCTGCTGCCGCTGGAATTTGACTGCCAATTCCGCTTGACTTGCTTCTAGGCCTTGAAGGCGTTCATAGTCCCGCTTCCTCTGCTCCTCCTCCATCTTCCTCTTCTTCTCCTCCGCAATCTTCTTTCTCGCACGGGTTCTGTAGTCGGTGTTCCATTCTGAAAACCCCTCATACCACGGAATAGTGCCCTTGCCTCGTGTTATTCCCGGGTGTTCAGGATTTCCCAGGGCACGCGTAAGCTCGTCGTTCTCTCTGTTGGGATGGAACACCCCCGATAGTGCCTCTTCTATTGCAACAAGTATCGCATCGTCGGTTCCCTTTAGACTTGCCCTCGTCGAAACATTGCCTGTCTCCGGGTCCAACTCCCCCCCATGCGCATAGAACCAAGTCCTGACCCTGGGGGGTCAGCTCTTAGTAGCCGGAGTGACACCTGCATCCTCCATCTCTTTCTCAGACTTATCCCACTTCGGCATTGCCACCGCATAGCCACCTGGCCCCAGCTTATAGAACTTATCCTTTTTTTCGGCATTCTTCTTGTTTATTCTCGACCGTTCCTTAGCTAATTCCGAATCCTTGAATTTCATGAAATCGTCCCAATGATCACGTTGGTTCTCTAGTGTTCCCTTGAATACTGGAGTCTTCCTTCCTCCCTTGACGTACTTCTTCCATTCACGATTCTTGTGGTTCTTGAATGCAATCGCCATCATCCTAAGAGCAGCCTCCTTGACTTTCTGCACATCTGCTTCTGTGAAATGATCTGGTAGGGTGAAATTTTCCATGAGAGTATCCCAAAGCAGATCTTTTTGATTCTTGTCGACAAAAGTAACATCTGGACGTGGCTTTGCTGGCTCTCTCCATTCTTGAAGTGTGATCGGGAGTTGGTCCTTCACAAGAACTCCGCACTGACGAACGAACTTGTCCGCAATCTTCTTAGGCGCTAATGGTTTGCCAGTAGGGCTGCATGCCTCGATATTGTACTTTACGCCCGGCTTCAACTTTTTGTTCGGGCCTCGTTTCGTCATTTTGCCTGAAGATTTGCTCGATCCGGATGGCTGAAAGAACACAGATCGATTTGTTAATATATCTTCAAGTCATTTAAAACATGTGATGATCACCAGATGCCTGCTTATATAAATATATATACCTCGCCGGTCTTTGTTGTTTCAGGATCAACATGTTCTTCGTCATCGTCATAATCGTAGTTCATGACTTCATCAATTTGGTCGTCGCGATCGAATATCATATCACCCTCTTCGGTGTTGTTTAGAAATTCGGAGCCGTCATAATCTTCTTCATTCTGATTATCATCTGGCCCGCGTATCATATCGAACATGGTCTGTTCTCTCTCTCTGTCGGTATTGTCTGCCATAGCTTTTGTTTAACTAATCCAAAAGAAATATAAAACAATTTAGTATTCAAATTACATTGTCTCGAATAATAGATATAATCTCGAATACATCGTCTAGAATAATAGATATAATCTCGAATACATCGTCTCGAATAATATATAATATTGAATAGTACATCACTGGCTATTAGCTAATAAAGATCGAATACTACAGAAGAATCTAGGACACTCGCGGTTCCTCCGGCGCGGGCGGTGGACACCCAAAGAGAAGGAACCCTCACAGGATCATAGCTGAAGTGAGATCCCCGAAGAAACGACCACGTATTGGAGAACCTACCGCCCTCTAACGCAACCATGTAGCGATGGACATGCTCGTCCTCCTCCCTGACACGGCGACGTACCACCTCCGGCGGGGCCGGGTCCCTCCGCACCGAAACTGGCCCACGCAAACGCCACCAAACGAGATCAGGGTCGACGACGGGACCTGGGGCCGGGTTCCTCATCAAGCGGCGCGCCCCTCCAGGCAGCACCTCCCAATGCCAGCCCGACGGAGCCAGTCCCGCACATGGGTCGGCTGGACGTCGTCGCGGACGGGTTGACGGCAAGGATGCGGGCCGGGCATCGTCGAGAACAAATACTAGCTATATGCCCGCAAAACGTAACATTTTTTTAATGATTGATTTTTGATAACTAAAATTTCTAACATTTCTATATAACACTAATTATGCTAATCTAAATAATCTAAATAACACTAAAATTTCTAACATTTCTAACATTTCTATATAACACTAATTTCTAACATTTCTATATAACACTAATTTCTAACTGATTAAACACTAATTATATCCATCTAACATGCATTCATACATATATAATAGTGAAAAAATAATAATCTAAATAATCTAAACTAATTAAACATACAAAATACGTGTGTGTGTGTACTAATTAAACACTAATTATCTAATCTAATTAAACATACAAAATAATAATCTAAATAATCTGAAGTAATTAAAGACTAATTATCTAAACTAATTAAATATGCTTGTGTGTGTGTGTTTGTACGGGCTCGGGGAGGGCTCACAGCGGGCGACGGCGACGGCGAGGCGACGGCGAGGTGACGGCGAGGCAAGGCGACGGCGAGGCGACGGCGGGGACGGCGCGACGGGGACGGGGACGGCGCGACGGGGACGGGCCCGGGGAGGCGACGGAGACGAGGGCGGCGACGGGGACGGGGGGCGGCGACGAAGACGAGCGGCGACGGAGACGATCGAGGGCGGCGGCAACGGCGGCGGAGACGGAAACAGAGGAACGAACAGAGAGGGAAAACGAAATTTTCGCACTCTACCATATATAGAGGGCACCTTTAGTACCGGTTGGAGCCACCAACCGGTACTAAAGGCCTGTTTTGGCCAGGCCAAGCGGCGGGAAGCGACCCCCTTTAGTACCGGGTGGTGGCACAAACCGGTACTAAAGGGGGGCCTTTAGTACCGGTTTGTGCCACGACCCGGTACTAAAGGAGGTGCGCTGGCGCAGGTGCGGTGCGGCAAGTTTAGTCCCACCTTGCTAGTCGAGGGGCTACCGCACTGGTTTATAAGCCCCAGTGCGGTAGCTCTCTCGAGCTCCTCTCCTAACCAGGCCTACTGGGCCTACCTGTCCTCTTCGCCTAGTGGGCCTACTGGGCCTTCGTGGGCCTGCATCCTGCCCCAACGAAAGGTTGTGTCGCTAGTCGTATGCAGGCCGCTTTGGCCCAGTAGGCGGACTTTTTTTTCTTAATTTTTTTTGCTTTATTTTTTTGCTTTATTTTTTTTGTTTTATTTATTTTTGAGTTGTTTTTTGCTATATTTAGAGTTTCTTTGTGAATATTTTTGCTTTACGTACAAAAAATTACAAACTTTCTGTTAGTGCCGGTAGATTTCAAATTTGAATAGTTTAAATTTTGAATTATTTGAAATTTGTGTGAATCACTAGTTTGTGAATAACTTAACTTTGAAAAAAGTTTTTTCAGTGATTCTTTTTTCTTATGTTTAATATTAGTGTGTTTTATCATTATATTCAATTTAGTAATGCTTAGGTTATTTAAAAAATGAAATGCCTTTGTAACAGTTCAGTTTTCATTGGAAACCCTGATACTTCGAAAGAGATTGTCCATTTTGTACACGAAGTGCATCCAGTTTTTGCCGTAACCCTCTCTACTTTCTTGCACATGCTATTTGTATGAAATTATGATACCATGCCAACTTTCAAACTTTCTTGAGTTCATTTGAATTGCTTTTCAATTTCAGGGTCATTTAGCTGGAAAAAAAAATCAGTAAATGTATGAAAAGAATTTGTTTGCACATAAAATTTCTTCGCGTTTCAAATGCCAAAACACATAACTACCCTAACTATTACAGACATTCCCTCCTGGGTGTGAAACACAGAAGAAAGTGATGATAGTGAAGTCGTTCACATCTCAGATCTTTGGGTGTGAAACTTTTTCTTCGCGTGTGTCCCTTTGCGCCGTAACCATGGAAAATCTTCATCATTTAACGGGATGCTCGGGTCAATATTCACTGTGAATGGAGCAATTTCATCAAACTTTTCATAATCTTCTGACTTGTCTATCTTGTCATCCACTCCCACGATGTTTCTCTTCCCAGAAAGAACTATGTGCCGCTTTGGCTCATCGTACGATGCACCGAAACAAAGGGACCTTTAAACCACGTCGATAGTCAAGTTCCCATATGTCCTGTATATAACCATAATATGTTTCCTTTCCCTTCTTGGTTTCTGCACCAAAGCGGACACCACTGTTTTGGTTGGTGCTCTTCTTATCTTGGGCGATCATGTAAAATGTATTACCATTTATCTCGTACCCTTTGAAAGTCATTATATTCGAAGATGGTAACTGGGACAGCAAGTACAGGTCATCTTCAATAAAGGTGTCATGCATGGTACGTGTCTGCAACCAGTTGGCGAAACTCCTGGTTTGTTCACGTGTAATCCAGTCATCAGACCGCTCCGGGTGTTTGGAGCGTAGCAAATTCTTGTGTTCATCCATATACGGAGCCACCAAGGTGGAATTCTGTAGAACTGTGTAGTGTGCTTCAGTGAGAGAATGTCCGTCCATATATATTATTTGTTCCCCTCCTAGCGTGCCTTTTCCATCCAGTCTGCCCTTATGTCGCGATTCAGGAACACCAATCGTCTTAAGGTCAGGAATAAAGTCAATACAAAACTCAATGACCTCCTCATTTTGATGGCCCTTGGAGATCTTCCTTCTGGCCTAGCACGGTTATGAACATATTTCTTTAAGACTCCCATGAACCTCTCAAAGGGGAACATATTATGTAGAAATACAGGACCCAAAACGTTAATCTTTTCGCATAGGTGAACTAGGACGCGCGTCATGATGTTGAAGAAGGATGGTGGGAACACCAACTCGAAACTGACAAGATATTGCACCAAATCATTCTGTAACCTTGGTATGATTTCTGGATCAATTACCTTCTGAGAGATTGCATTGAGAAATGCACATAGCTTCACAATGGCTAATCGAACGTTTTTCGGTAGAAGCCCCCTCAATGCAACCGGAAGCAGTTGCGTCATAATCACGTGGCAGTCATGAGACTTTAGGTTCTGGAACTTTTTCTCTGCCATGTTTATTATTCCCTTTATATTCGACAAGAAGCCAGACAGTACCTTAATACTGAGCAGGCATTCAAAGAAGATTTCCTTCTCTTCTTTGGTAAGAGAGTAGCTTGCATGACCCTGATGTATGCCGTCTTCTCCGTGCATACGTTGCTGGTCCTCCAGTGCCTCAGGTGTATCTTTTGTCTTCCCATACACGCCCAAGAAGCCAAGCAGGGTCACGCAAAGATTCTTCGTCACGTGTATCACGTCGATTGCGGAGCGGACCTCTAGGTCTTTCCAATATGGCAGGTCCCAAAATATAGATTTCTTCTTCCACATGGGTGCGGTCTGTCCGCGTCCTTCGGAACAGGTTGTCCGCCAGGACCCTTTCCAAATATCACCTTCAAATCCTTGACCATATCATGTACATCAGCACCAGTACGGTGGCGAGGCTTCGTCCGGTGATCCGCCTCACCTTTGAAATGATTGCCTTTCTTTCTTACGGGATGCCTGCTCGGAAGAAATCGACGATGTCCCAGGTACACATTCTTCTTACAACTATTCAAATATATATTGTCGGTATCATCCAAACATTGCGTGCATCCGCGGTATCCCTTGTTTGTCTGTCCTGAAAGGTTACTGAGAGCAGGCCAATCATTGATGGTCACGAACAGCAACGCCTTTAGGTCAAATTCTTCCCCCATGTGCTCATCCCACGCACGTACACCTGTTCCATTCCGCAGTTGTAAGAGTTCTTCAACTAATGGCCTTAGGTACACATCAATGTCGCTGCCGGGTTGCTTAGGGCCTTGGATGAGCACTGGCATCATAATGAACTTCCGCTTCATGCACAACCAAGGAGGAAGGTTATACAAACATAGAGTCACAGGCCAGGTGCTATGGTTGCTGCTCTGCTCCCCAAAAGGATTAATGCCATCTGCGCTTAGACCAAACCATACGCTCCTTGCGTCATCTGCAAACTCCTTCCCGTACTTTCTTTCGATTTTTCTCCACTGCGACCCGTCAGGGGGTACTCTCAACTTTCCGTCTTTCTTACGGTCTTCTCTGTGCCATCGCATCGCCTTGGCATGCTCTTTGTTTTGGAACAAACGTTTCAACCGTGGTATTATAGGAGAATACCACATCACCTTGGCAGGAATCTTCTTCCTGGAGCGCTCGCCCTCGACATCACCAGGCTCATCGCGGCTGATCTTATAGCGCAATGCACCACATACCGGGCAAGCGTTCAAATCCTCGTACTCACCGCGGTAGAGGATGCAATCATTAGGGCATGCATGTATCTTCTGCACCTCTAACCCTAGAGGGCAGACAGCCTTCTTTGCTTCGTACGTACTTTCGGGCAATTCGTTGTCCTTTGGAAGCATATCCTTTATCATTACCAGCAACTTTCCAAATCCCTTGTCAGATACACCATTCTCTGCCTTCCATTGCAGCAATTCCAGTGTGGTGCCCAGCTTTTTCTTGTCACCTCGGGTACAACAATTTTTTGTGATCCTCTAACATGCGCTGCAACTTCTTCTTCTCCAAATCACTTGCGCAGTTTCTCTTTGCATCGGCAATGGCCCGACCTAGATCATCAACGGGCTCATCTGATGCCTCTTCTTCAGCTTCTTCCTGCATTGCCGGCTCAGCTTCTTCCCGCATTACCGGCTCAGCTTCTTCCCCCATTGTTGTATCATCGTATTCAGGGAACCCATGGCCAGGATAGCTGTCCTCGTCCTCTTCTTCTTCATTGTCTTCCATCATAACCCCTCTTTCTCCGTGCTTGGTCCAAACATTATAGTGGGGCATGAAACCGGACTCAAACAAGTGGACGTGAATGGTTCTTGACGTAGAGTAATTGTGACCATTCTTACAGCCAGCACATGGACAAGGCATAAAACCATCCGCCCGCTTGTTTGCCTCAGCCGCAAGCAGAAAAGTATGCACGCCCTCAACAAATTGGGGAGAGCATCGGTCATCGTACATCCATTGTCGGCTCATCTTTATTACACAACACCGAATAGACCAAATTAATACAAGTTCATACATAAAGTTCATACAACACTTAAATGCAACAAACAAATAACTCTCTAGCTAAAGCATTTAAATGCAACAACAAATGCGATCAAGATCGCAACTAAGGTAACAATGATCCAACAGCATAATGATACCAAGCCTCACTATCGATGGCGTATTTTCTAATCTTTCTAATCTTCAAGCGCATTTTCTCCATCTTGATCTTGTGATCATCGACGACATCGGCAACATGCAACTCCAATTCCATCTTCTCCCCCTCAATTCTTTTCAATTTTTCTTTCAAGTACTCGTTTTCTCTTTCAACTAAATTTAACCTCTCGACAATAGGGTCGGTTGGAATTTCCGGTTCACATACCTCCTAGATAAAAATATCTATGTCAACTTGATGGGCATAATTTGTCATAAACACGAAATGCAACAAATAGTTTTAAAAGAGAATATACCACATCCGAATCATAACAAGGACGAGGGCCGACAGGGACGCATATCAAAACCATGGAACTATGTATAACAAACAACGTATGGGTAAGATAATTATACGAGTAACTATATATCCAAATCACACAAACATCAATTTTTTATATAAAATTTCATGAACAAGAGGCTCACCACAAGGTGGTGCCGGCGACGGGACGGTGCGGGCGATAGACGGTGGTTACGACAGAGATTTAGAAGGCACTAAGTAAACCACACCTACATATGCAAACTAAGTGTTATTTTTGACCTCAAATTGCATATAAATCAAATACTAGCACATATATATATTTCCTCCCAAATTACTAAACTCCCAAATTAATAACTATATAAAGCATTGCAAGAGCTAATCTAGCAATGAGAGATGAAAGGACAAAGTTGCTAACCTTTGTGATCACTTGAATGGATGGGGGCCTTCAAATCTTGACAAATTTCGGGTAAAATGTGTGATGAGCTCGAGGGGAAGAGGAAGAACAGAGAGGAGAGGAGAGGGGAAAGGGGGAAGAACAGAGCGAGCTGGACGAAGGGTTTATATGCAGGAGGACCTATAGTACCGGTTCGTGCCACGAACCGGTACTAAAGGTGCTGGAGGGGCCCCAGACTGACAACATCCTGCCACCACTCTCATTAGTACCGGTTCGTGGCACAAACCGGTGCTAAAGGTTAGCCACGAACCGGTACTAATGAGAGCGGCCCGGCTAGCCGTTGGAACCGGCACTAATGTATACATTTGTGCCGGCTCTAATACAAACCGGCACTAATGTGCTTCACGTTTGACCCTTTTTCTACTAGTGACTGGACACTGCCCCCTTTGTCTTCCAATTGTGGGCCTTTGCTAATCAAGTCGAAACATTGCATAATTATCAAACTGCCTAATCGCTATTACATCAAAATCACTAAGTAACAGGTGGCCCTTGCAAAGGTCACCCTCACCTTCTCATACGTTGACAAGTGGTACACTGCATGTGTGCCATGTGTCGCAACCTGGGTGTTTTTCTTTTTCGTAGTTTCGTTCATTGAAAACATTCTCTTGAAACGCACATCCAAATTCTGAACTATTTATAATATATATTACCCCATGTACACTATTTTCTTCCATAATCAAGTGCATGGATACTTATTTTCCCGTTGAAACACACGGGTATGTTTGATAGTTTTGGCTAAATCAGGAAGTGTAATTTTGGGCAGGCCATGAGCGAATGATCCTGGGAGAAAAGAACGTTCGCGTCAAGGTTTCTAATGGGCGAACAATCCAAGACCCTCATGAAGTCACGAGCGAATGATCCAGACTGGAACGTTCGCTCAAGGCATCCAAGTATGATCGTTTGGTAGCTATGCGCATCCTATTCTTTTGTTTTGAAAGTAGAGAGCGCTTCAAATATCTTATCTTATCCGATTTGGGACATAACAGACACCCTTTCGGTACAAAGCATACCAGAACTCTAGGCCCAGCGAGATCTCTTTGTATTTTCCTTCCACAAGTAAAGTATTCTCAGAGAAAACAAAAAATCGAGGCGACTTCATCTAGATCCTTGGCATTACCGCCACTGCCCCAATCTCTGGTCACCATCGGAGGCCTGAAGGTATGATCGACTTCCACTTATCCTGCTTCTCTTTCTTTCTTTGTGTTGATGTGCTTTTCCTTCACACCATTAAATTAACACTGGGCGGCGCAATCGCGGTGATTCTTTCTCCTCTGCTAATAATCTTCCCCTGATCACCAGATGAAGACATATAACATGGTGTTTATATGCACCCCACTGGAGGAGACTCAAGGCACACATGTGTTCGATATCTTGGGTTACAGAAAGCACAAGTGCATGGGCTAGAACAATGACAGCTACATACGATCCGAGATTTTCATGGTCGGTGACCACAAGTGGGCCATAAGCTTCTTCTTCCCTGATGGATTCAAATGAGAAGGCTAAGATTACATCTCAGTTTATCTTGAGCTTTTGTGGAACACTGAACTCCTGACATTTTGCGAAATGAGGCCGGTGGACCACTGCACTGGAATCTCGTACTCAATGCATAAAACATGACTTTGGATTTTTCTAAAATAAATAGTATTTGTACTAATTTTTTATATTTCCATATAATTTATTATCAACCTATGATGTTACTAGTATATTTTATTCATCCTTAGTTGGCATATTTATCCGTGTAACAATACCACTAAATATAGGGATGCAATTATCTATATGGTATCATTTTATGTGTTATTATTAGCAAAAATTGAAAATATTCATGTGCTAAACTATACTTTATAGGAAAACCTTATGTAAGTTTTTTGAGATCTTCTAGCTTATTAAGAATATATTTAGACCAAACAAATCCCTTTTAAATGTGAGTAAAATCAACATGAGCGTGCATTTTGTAGATTAATTTGCGACACTTCCATGAATAATGATGTGTGTGTGTGTGTGTGTGTGTGTGTGTGTGTGTGTGTGTTTTGATATCCTTAAATATTTCGTCTGCAATCTTCCAGGTATTATCTAGCAAAATATCTTGATATAAGTTTTTGTGTGTCATATCTAGCAAAACTCAAATACAAATAATTTTCTTGACAATGCAATAGTAAGTACTACAACAAAGTGTAGAAGTATGTTTCATTGCAACAAACTCCGATAAAGTTAGGAAGCATGGATATCAAGAAGCATCGATTTGTTGTTATCTAAACATAATTCAATCTAGTGGAAGCACAAAATTTTATAACTAGAAACTAGCAAATGAATGTTGCGAACATGTGTGTGCATCGATCATTTTCTGATCTACAAACAAATTTCATCCATCGATGCAAACAAACTGGGATGCCGAAGCACGTATCTGATGCTTACGAAGCATGGCTATTGGAGATATCATATCGAGTATAATCTGTGCATGGTGACCCATGATGATGGAACAATGGTTGATTCACGCAATGTAATAAACTTAGAAGAAGGGAAAAGTACCGAAGGTCACTGCCGGTTCTCTGGTCAACGACGGGTACTCCAGCATCCGGTTGAAACCTCCAGGATCCAGGCACCTCGTGACGCAACAAATGTAGCGGAGATGGCGGGCACGCCAACTTAATGTCAGGACAATGCACCACCGAGGTCAGGGGCCGCATCGAGAAGTAGGTCGGTATAGAGGATCAGATCTGGGGGCGTGGTGGATTGCATCATCGGGGCTGGATTGCGTCTTCGGTGGTGAGGTGTGAAGGAAACATGGTGCGGACGAGATGGATCTAGGCTGTGTAATCGGAGAGGATGGGGACAACGTTGTTGACAGCGAGCTCCGTGCAAAGGAGGCATGGGAGAGGAAGAGGTTTGTGAGAGATAGAACAGGAGGGGATCACGGGCTAGCGTCAGATATGTGTGGATAGCATGAGTGGCCCTCGACCGTGGGATTAATTAGAAATCAAGGGATCACATGTGGTATGATGATTTCTTCCTATCAGACTACTGATAGGAAGTGTTTCCCGTTATTATATGAGGTTTAATTTGTTCCAGTGCAACTCCCTTCCCCCTTAAAAAGTGTATGGGTCTTAAAACATATTTAATAAATGATAATGATTTATCTTAGATTTTTAATCCACACTGACTTAAAATTCAGAGTAGGCCATCTGCCATGAATAGTGGTAAGGTCGAAGTGTCAAAAGTCATGTAGGGCACCAAACTAAAGGGTCAAGACCCATCGAGCTATTGCTAGAGAATCTTTTAACATGATTGAAGCAATAATCCTATCTATTCTCAATTATCGATTTTTTTCCTTTTCTAATAAAATAGCATGTTCCTCTAGCAGTGTCATTAGGAACTACAAAAGATAGGAATAATGGATGCCAACACAAATTAGAAATTAGTAAACAAGGAATCCAAGATTAAGAACCATTCTCAATATTAAGAGAGGGGGCTAGAATCAATTGATTTGTGTGAGCAACACTGGTGTTGGAAGATTCCGTGGTGATTTTCCGCTGTTGTGCCGAAGGAGAAAGAGAAAACGAGAGATTAGGAGAGAGAAAGGGAGAGATAAACAAACTAGTTAAGCAAAAGGACTATACTACCCTTATGTCGACCACTAACTGATATGTAATACTGTAAAGCTTTTAGCGGGGTAGGGGTAGGGAAGCAAACCAACAGGAGAATAAGCCACCCTTATGGATTTCATAATACGTCGGCAGGAGAAACTCGAGGTAAAGGAACGAATTTCATAATGCACTCTTACGCACAACAATTTCTTATTTTTTGTGTCAACTCTCAGCTTCTTTCGCAACCGTTTCTTTAACAAGAGCAGTCTCGTAGCTAATCGCGTTTGTACCAAAGAGAGAATAAACCAGTGGGTCACGGGTGAAAGCGCGCGGGGCAGGGGGCAACCTATTCATTATAGATGAGCTTTCTCTTCTGTGGCCATTCTTCCTTTTGCTGTAAAGATAAAAGGAGATTATTTTTTTGGAACGGCTTACGTCGAGAAACAACAAAGAGCAGTGTGACACTGTTATGGTTGGTTGCATCTGATGTTGACACCTTCTCCTAACATGTCTAGTTGTGGCTCTCAAAAAAAAAGTTGTGATGCACATGTCGTCGTTTCCCCCCGATTCGTCGACGTTCACGTGTCGGTGCAGTTGCGTTTTATTTTGTCATCAACACGAATGAAAAGAAAGTATCATGGTTTCCGTTCCAAGCAGAAGCAGTTGTGTTTGGTCCATTCCATTTGCCAGTGGCTTTGATATTTGGATTCAAGACCACCAAGCGCTCCTCCCACCGGTGTGAGCCACACAGACGGAAAGGAGCACTCGTGTCCGGCTGGTGGTCGCGGGATGCCGAGGCCCACGCAGCCCGGCCCACCGAGCCGCGGCCACCCACTACTATATGCTCGGATACGGCCGCCTCACCCGCCGGCGCAGCAAGCAGCAGCAGCAGCAATGGCGCGCCTGCTCCTCCCCCAATGCTGCTGCGGCCTCACGCCCCTGCCCCTCCCGCGCCGCGCCGTCGCGCTCCCTCCCCCGGCCCTATTCCCTTCCTCCTCCGGCGTCGCCGCGTCCCGCCGCGCGCTCTCCCTCCGCGTGGCCGTCGCCGCGCCCGCCCGCCTCGTCACGGCCGAGGACGACGGCTCCGGCTCCTCCTCCCGGGCCCAGGGTGGTGACGAGGGGCCCGCCGCGGACGGGTTCGACCCCGGGGCGCCGCCGCCGTTCGGGCTGGCGGACATCCGCGCCGCCATCCCCAAGCACTGCTGGGTCAAGGACCCCTGGCGCTCCATGGGGTACGTGGTGCGCGACGTCGTCGTCGTGCTCGCGCTCGCCGCCGCCGCCGCCCGCCTCGACAGCTGGCTCGCCTGGCCCGTCTACTGGGCCGCACAGGGCACCATGTTCTGGGCGCTCTTCGTCCTCGGGCACGACTGGTGCGTCGCCTCTCCGGCCTCAGTTTCCCCGTCCTTGGAAATTAATTTTTTCTGTCCAGAGGAGCTCACCGTCTCTCTGTTTCCATGGTGGTCGTCGCTGCTGCAGCGGCCATGGGAGCTTCTCCAACAACGCCAAGCTCAACAGCGTGGTCGGCCACATCCTCCACTCCTCCATCCTCGTGCCTTACAATGGCTGGTACGCGCGCATCGACACCTTCTTACACCTCCATCCTCTTCTTGCTGATAATGTTGTTACAGTAACTATGAGTGATGAGTTTATTGTGGCGTCAGTAAAAACTTCTCCTTTCCAATCGAACCTGCAGGAGGATTAGCCACAGGACGCACCACCAGAACCACGGCCACGTCGAGAATGACGAGTCCTGGCATCCGGTACGTGGGTTACATTCCAAGTTGTTGCTGCTTACTTTGCTCATGTTCTTGAGGAATTTGATTAACCCTGGTGTTATCGTGTTTTGAATCAATTGCTGCTACAAATTTCAGCTCCCCGAGAAGCTGTACAGGAGCCTGGACAGTTCCACCCGGAAGCTTCGATTCGCACTACCGTTCCCGATGCTCGCGTACCCATTCTACTTGGTGAGACCAAACAAGCCCAAATGACCTTTGATCCTACTTAATTTTGCTGATTAAACTGCTCACAAAGTGGCATATGTTTGGTAAAATTTGTTTGCTGAATTTACTGTTTGTGTTCAACCTGTCCAGTGGTCGAGGAGTCCAGGGAAATCAGGCTCGCATTTCCACCCGAGCAGCGATTTGTTCCAGCCGAACGAGAAGAAGGACATTCTGACGTCGACGACATGCTGGCTTGCCATGGCTGGCCTGCTCGCTGGGCTCACCGTCGTGATGGGGCCCCTTCAGATACTCAAGCTCTACGCTGTACCCTACTGGGTATGTGTGTGTGGTACCTGCCCTTGTTGCATCTGTAGCCTTACTTCCTGCCAAAAGTTCTGATTCTTGTGGATAGGTGGATTGGGTTGTGCCCTGTTGTGGGGGTGGCCAGCAGCTTACCAAGTTTCCTTGCTGAATTTCCCTGCAGATTTTTGTTATGTGGCTGGACTTTGTCACCTACCTGCACCACCACGGCCACAACGACAAGCTTCCCTGGTATCGTGGAAAGGTAAAATCAACAGATCTACTATTCGCGGAATTGCGAGTTGCATCGCTTAATCTGCATACCATTGTGCTAAAACTAGTGTGTTGATATAGTGTGATGTTTGTATGGTTGCTGCTTGAAGATAACCCTTTAAGCCGTCAGAGTTTACCACAGCCCATATATCAGATAAAAGTGCAATTGAACAGTCTGAATAAACAATAAACGTCACATCCTTTACTTGATAAAAGAGGTTTTCTGGGGGAGCAAGCATAAAGGATGTGAAGTTACCGTATTTTAGTACTAGTCAAAATATCAAAGTTACAGAGTTATTGAACATAAGATATCAGAAGCCACCTTCTCAGCCTTCCATGACAATTGGAAGATAACGTAAGGCATATCTAGCCACAGAAATCACCAATTGTAGTCCATACGTTTGGCTGCATCTTTCACTGTCCATCTTCTGTATATATCTGTGATGTGTATATGTGTGGTAGTTATTGAAAGTAATACACTTTTTGTGTGGAAAAGACATACTTTACCGCCTTCTGTGACAGGCAACCAATCAGAAATTGAAAAAACTGTGAGCATTTCTATCTTCTCCCAAAAATTGATGCCAACTTCAGGCTTGAAAAAAAAAACAGATTCATGTTTGTCATTGCTCAAATCCTTCAACGATTACTGCTCCTGTATGTAATGACTGAGATATTGTCTGTGTTGCTATGTGAACCAGGCATGGAGCTATCTGCGCGGGGGCCTGACGACGCTTGACAGGGACTACGGGTGGCTCAACAACATCCACCACGACATCGGGACTCACGTGATCCACCATCTTTTCCCGCAAATCCCGCATTACCATCTAGTGGAGGCGGTAAGAATCGGATCCCTTGATGTTGTTCCCTGCCCACCTTGTTATCTTGTCATGAATCTTGCCTAAACAAGCCCATGGTCTTGGTTTTGCTTTATCTTGCAGACTGAGGCCGCCAAGCCAGTGCTGGGGAAGTACTACAGGGAGCCGGACAAGTCTGGCCCGTTCCCATTCCACCTGTTTGGCGCGCTGGCACGGAGCATGAAGAGCGACCACTATGTCAGCGACACCGGAGACATAATCTACTACCAAACTGACCCAAAACTCGCCGCCGGTGCACACACATCCGATTAACAACATCAATCATACTCTTTGAGCGGATGCTGCTCACTATCACCTGACCGAGTAGCCCTCTGCTGCCTCACCTTGTCAAGTTCCTCAGCATCCGGCAAATCAAGCAGGTGGATGGCGTGGATGCTAGCCCGGCATATTGGATTTTTGGTTGTACAATAGGCTTGAAGCCACGATAGAATAGATTATGTGCTTGAAAGAAACAAGTGATTCTTTGGACCAGAGCCACGGCAGCTCTAAAAAGATTGGAAAAACTTGTCTGATCAAGGGGCATTCATCGTTTGATACTACAGCACTGTTATACAATTATAGAGCAGTATTTGTTCCAGCTGCTCCATATGCATATACTACTGCTGTGAAGATCTCAGCTTAACTCCAGATCTTTGCACGAACATGTAAAATAGGGTTTACGCGTGTTGTCGGATTTTTTTGCATCTGTCCTAGTGGTTGGTCAGGTGTCCTCTTCAGAACGCAGGGTTGGCTCATTGCTGACCGCAGGGTGTGGCTGTCTGCCTGCAGATGGGGTCATATGGGTTCTGTGATCCTTGTGAGCTTACTTCTTGACTCTCTGTGGTCCTCCTTTTCTTCTTCTTAGAATGATCATCAGATTTATGTTGAAAACACACCATTGCTACCATTGAAATTCCAGCTGAGCTCTGTGTTACCACTGAAGCCGAATTATTGCCGTAAACTCCAGATCTTGTAATGGTGGAGGTGGTGGCAGACCGAATAAAAGTCTCATGCGGTTCTTTTCGATCCCGTCGGTTGTAGATTTCACGGACTGTCGTCTGGTGCTTAGACTTTCTTTGGTGGCGGCAGTTGTGGTGCCGAGTTTGGTTTGGTTGTATGAAATCCTTCTATACTGCTGAATATCATGCATTAAGCAAGCAAAGTGAAAATGAAAATCAATGACATTAGTTTTTTGCACAATGTCCTGCAAATTAAGCAATCTAACTCGCACTTCCCAAGACCAACAAGATCAACAGGTCCTCTTCCTGTTTTGATATTTTTTTCCCTTTCCATCTCTGATTTCTTTTTTCACAAGTTTGTCCTCAAAACCAACTCAATTGTCACATAATATTACCCAAATGATAAGTGTCACACGTGTGGCACAAAGGAGTTTGATCCACACATTTTTATTTTGTCCCACACTCCCTTCTCTTCCACATATGCATGCACACAAGAAAGAAACAGATGAGTTAGCAGGAATCTTTTTGTATTTTCAATCTTTAAACCATCTTATCTCTTAAATGAAAAATCTGATTAAATTTTTGTTTTGGCCATTAAATCCACTGCGACGAGATCTTCAAAACTAGATCCCATTGATATGTTTCGACGACGTTTTTTGGGGGGGTCAAAAGTTACCATGTCTATAATACGTAAATTGACATGGTGTTTACAATGAAGTTGCCATGATTTGTTTCGAATTTGTTTTCTTCTAGATTTAAAGCTATCATTGTATTTCAACTACTTTTCACTCATTAGCGAGGGTCTCGGTGAGCTGTGCCGATGACCCGTGGACCCCGAACAAATATCCAACGCGCGCGCGCGCGCGGGGGGGGGGGGGGGGGGGGGAGGGGGTTGCGGCATGGCGTGCTCCTGGGACATAGATGCGTCAAGGAGATTCTCGGGTGCATCTCGATGTGCTGCATGGCGTACTCCTGGGACACGGATGCGTCAAGGAGATTCTCGGGTGCATCTCGATGTGCTGCATGGCGTGCTGCTGGGACACGGATGTGTCAAGGAGATTCTCGGGTGCATCTCGATGTGCGGCGGCGCGCGGGAGGGGTGGGGGGGCTGTGGGTCCGGTGGAGCGGTTGTCGGTCTTGTGGTGTTGCGCCCGTGTGACTCTTTTTTGTGTGTCCATGGCAAATCTACTATACAAACCACGGTAAATAAACATGTGTTGCCACACCAAGTTTTGGAGTTTTATTTTACGAACCATGCCAAATTTACTACATTGATCATTGAAATTCTTTATTAATTGAACATAGCAAATTTTATTAATTGACCAAGGCAATTTTAGTAATTAATCATATGGCAAAATTACTAAAATGGGTCATGGCAATTTATTAGTAATTAACCATGGAAAATTTACCAGATGGATCATGTCAATTTTTAGTAATTCATCATGTCAAATTTAGTATATAGATCATGGAAATTTTAGTATTTTGACCATGATTTATTTTGTGTAAACCATTGCAAATTTTAGCCATTGACCATGGCTTTTTTCAGCAAATGACGATTGATTTTGTTTAATTATGAATCATGTCAAAATTAGTTCATGGATGATGGCAATTTTTAGTAATTCATCATGGTAATTTTTTAGTTTCCTTTTTTCTACATCATGACAATTTTGTTTTTTGTAACATGATAAAAAGAATGGAAAAGAGTTACTTTTTATTTGACCTTCGCAACTTTTAGTTTTTTTTAGATTAGGGCAAATGTAATAATGTAATCTACATATCAAGGCAGTTCTACCTTTTCGACCATGGAAAAATTATTTCCTTTTTTGCAACATGTTAAAATAATTGAAAATATGATGGCAACTTCAGTGTAAACAACATGGTAACTTTTTACCGTCAAAATATATTGTCGAAACATATCGGTATTGGATCTAGTCCCGACAGATTTAATGGTGAAAATAGATTTTCAATCGGATTTTTCATTTAAGAGATAAATCGTTTTTAAGTTTAAAAATCCAAAAGATTCCCGTTAACATCATATATTTTCGTCCTTGTTAGCATGCATGCGTCGGAGAAAAAAAAGCGGATAAAAAAGCCGTTGTGGCACAATGGGTGGCCACAAAGGCGTACGGTCAGACCTCCTTCTGCACACGTTCGGCACTTATATGTGTAACATGTTAAAAATACTTGAAACATATCATGTTAAAATACTTGAAATATATCATGGCAACTTTAGTGTAAGCACCATGACAATTTCATTATAAACATCATGGCAACTTTTAACCGCCAAAAAATATCGTTGAAACATATCGATATGTGATCTAGTTTTGAAGACCTGATCGCGACAGATTTAATGGTGAAAATGGATTTTTAATCGGATTTTTTATTTAAGAAATAAAACATTTTAAGTTTATAAAATCCAAAAGGTTCCCGTTGACAGCATATGTTTTCGTCCTTGTTAGCATGCATGCGTGGAAGAAAAAACAAGCGAATAAAAAGGCTGAAGTGACACAATGGATGGCCACAAGATCGTTCGGTCAGACCTCCTTGAGCCCACACGCTGGGCACTTATCGCCATTCTAATATTATGTTTTCTTTGGTAAGGCAATAAGTTGGTCACCAAATAAGTATATACCAAATAAAATTATTTTATACTATCACATTAATATGAACAAATAAATCATGGGCTAGTGTATTTGAACATTTATATCCCCTTTGCTACACACGAGCAATTATCTATCTTACCAACATGTATTGCTATGCCGTCCTCTTGTATTTCGTCCTAACACCCACTTTGCAAACGCTATGTCTACACATATTATTCTTGTTAGCAAACATGTGATATACGCACAGTGGATATCATCAATTTAAATATGAATGTGCAAGTATGTTCATAAATGAAAGCTGATATGTATTTTTTTCTTTTTGTCACGTGAAAGAGAAAGGCCTGAAGTTTTAGTGGTTAGCAGCACAATTTGGTGGGCTAAGCGTTGGGTTTTGGGTTTGCTCAAATTGAGGAGTCTTTTCTAAATTTTGTAGCCTTTCCGTCAAGGTGACCCATCCGGTTCAGCTCATGTCAACGTACTCATCATCAAAGCATTGTTGATCTCATTGTTGATCTAATGCGAGCTCAGTACCCATCCGGTTCAGCTCATGTCAATATACTCCTGCTTAAAAAATGGAGTAGGTAGTCAAAGCATGGGTCGCGTCTTGCCAAAGAAAATGGAGGGAATAATCAAATCGCTAGCGCCGTGCCCATCAGTTTGCAATTGTTGAATGCAGACCCGATCGCTAGTAGTAATATTCAACATGCTGGAGCTAGTAGTAGTACTCCAGCACAAGTTTCATAAGGCCAACTTCAGCGCACGATCTCAAACAGACATCCGTTTTGCTCGGATTCTGTCCATTTGGGTTGGGCAATGAAATCGTGTCCGGACAATTTTTGAGATACAATGGCCATGCGCCCAACCCGCGGACGCATCCCGGTCGCATTCCGTTCGCGTACATTTTTTTTGCGAACACATATCTTTTTTCATCATTGATTTTTGATACATAGAAATACATCACCAAATTTTGATTAGAAAAGTAAGACCAAAGAAAACAAGAACCACAAGAACACATTTTAGAAGATATCCAACTTCCATAACTGCTCTTATAAGTTGGATTAGTGCATTCTCGATGCATTCATTGTTGATCTGTGAAGGCTCGATCTTGCGTGCTTCTTTCTTCTTCGAGTGTAAAGTAGTAGACGTTGCTTTCTCGCATCTAGTCTCATGTCTAGCCTCTATTCTAGCAACAAGTACACTAGTCTCATCTCTAGCCTCTTTGCTAGATAAAAGTGCACGAACATCTACTAAATTGCGCTCTATCAATATATCAATGTACTCTTCTTCCCAATACCAAAACTTGCTTCCATTCTACATAATAAAATTTTAAATTGGCACAACTAGTCAAATTGCACAACTAAAGCTAAAGTAGCACATACCCCATCGGTTGAGCATTTGATGAACACCCATTCGGGATGTTCCTGCGTTGTAGACACGCGGCGCAAGACCTTCTTTGGGCAGTTTTCACACGTAATGTGTGGCAACGGTGCGCCGACGAGCTTTTTGGGCCAGCACCGAGCCTGGCCGACCGCCGTTCATGTATCTACCGGCGGGCCGCCAACGGTGTAGATCCGAGAGGCCAGAGGAGGAGTCAGTACCTGCATGTGGCCTTGCGGCCTTGCCGGGGCCTTCCGGCCCGGTGCCCGCCCAGTCCATGGCACGACGCGACCTCCCATGGCCGGGCGAGCTCAAACTCGACCGGATGCGTTCCAAATTCGGTCGCCGAGTGCGCAAATCAGGTGAACGTGGTTGGGTAGCTCGGGGGCATCGAGCGAAAGGGGGCTGTGCAAGCGTGCGTCCAAGCTAGGTGCACAACTGCAATGACAGCGTCGGCGACGAGGGGCAAGAGTGGAGAAGAGTGGAGGGGGTGCGGCTGGAGGGGGGAGGGAGCGGATAGAAAAAGGGATCCTTGTGCCACCGACGGGCGTGCCAGGGGAGGACACGCGCACACAGCGCGCCCGCCCGCGCGCTATCTTTTTTTTTGAGAGCCGCCCTCTAGGCATTTTATTCAATTTTGTGACGGTTTACATCAGATTGCACTAGGGCAATCAGAGAATCAGGGATTACATCAAACTGATTAACATCAGAGGCACTCTTAAGGCCTTCCTGAGCACACCAATGAGCAGCCTTATTGGCCTCTCTTCTCACGTAGCTGATGCGCAAACCCTGAAAGTTTTGGAGATATGATTTGATTTCTCTAATTACTGGACTCCCCATCGACCAGCATTTTGTCGCCATCCATTCCTCCGTAACCGTTTGGCAATCCGTTTCGACGGCAACCTGCGTCCAGCCCTTCTCCATAGCTAGCCGCACAACTTCTCTCACTCCTAGGAGTTCAGCAACATACGGGTCAGTCACCCCCCTTAGCTTGCGACTTCTGGCGAGCACGAGACCTCCCTGATCTGTGGCCACCAGTCCAATGACTGAAGTCACCCCCCTTAGCGCGCTATCCGTTTCACCTCAAAAGTGGCCCAAATTTGGGCCAGGGATGGGTCACAAGCGGACATAAAACGGACAAAAGTCCATTTGCGTTCGCGAGCTGGGCCGTCTGATATGTCCATTTTACCCCAAACGGACGTACCCGAACAGGATGGGGTCGCGCGCTGAAGTTGGTCTAAGCACATTTTTTCTGTTGCTGGGAAAAGCGAATTATGAGGCTTGGCACATTTAAATGGACAAAATCACTGTTTTTTTTTCCAATCCATTGACCAGGCGGTCTGTCTGACCGTTCATCTTAGAAGGAACGTGCCTACCACTTTTGAAATTGTCTAAACTGATAACGGAAACTTAAGTTGAATGGTGGTGTACTGCGGGGTTGCAGATTCGTCTAACCTGCCTGGCGAATTGACTGAATCACATGTCCATAGTGTACCTGACAGATTTTTTGGTTCAGTGACTTTTTTCGGACAAATCTAGCAGTATGGGAATACAATGAGCACATATCCGACCTCGGGATGACTAGGAATAGCGCGTGCCGGATGGTGGGCGACGTGGACAAACCGTTGGATCTCACAAGGAAGCAACTAGCACACTTGACGATTCGACGGGTAATGCATCACCAGAAAAAACGGATTCAGACAGCAGGACAGAGGCCGGTGGATGTATTTTCAGATTTTTCACGCAGGTCCCTGTTCCATGGCTACAACAAAAGGGGCAACTCTCTGGTGACGATGCCTTGCTGCTCCTCTCGCAAAATGTACACATTCCTAGCTCCTAGAATTTCTAGTTCATTTAGATGTGTCCTCGCAGTCGGCGTGTCCGCTGGACGACGACGATGACGACTCTGTGATGCTCTGCGGCGCCGGCCGCCAGTGCCGGTCTCTGCCGCGGGCGGCGGCCATGCTCCGGTGGTGCCGGTCCTTCTCCAGCCGCTTCCGTTGCTGATGATCGGCGGGCTGCCTCTGTTCTCCGTTGGCTGTGGTGGCCGCGTTGTCGCCCCTCGAAAAAACATAACATATTCCTTCTATCACACATGAATTCATATGTTAACTGATTAATCGATAAGAAATAACAAAAACAAAAAAGACTTTATTAATTGCCCGGATCAAGCCAAGGTATAGCTGAAGTTTATAAACATACTACAAGGGTTGTACGCGCTTTGTCGCGCCGTTGAATTTGTTGGGATTCTTAAATTTCTTTACTTACTCTATTTCAAAATATATGGTGTATTATTTTTTTTGAAAAGTCTAGCCTCTTTAAATTTCATCAAATTTATTGAGAAATATATCAAAATTCATAATATCAAATTGGTGTTATTAGTTCATCATGAAATGAATTTTTATTTTTTTTGTTTAATACTGTGGATGTCGATATTTTTGGCTCTGAACTTGCTCAAAGTTAAAGAAATTTGTTTTTCCAAAAAATAATAACCCTTATATTTTAAAACTGATGAAATATTTAGTTTGGCCGGTGGAGGGGACAATGGAGTGTGTTTTATATTTATTTATAGTGCGGTTACTTGGTTGGTCTTTCGCAGTGTGATTTTGTGCTATCCGCTAATCAACCCAGATTTACGTGGGGATATTTTTTCATCACTGGTTGCATGTACTGTATTCGTGTTATAATATCACATGGTGGTGCTTTTTTCTAGGTGATGGGAGTCTGCGAGGGATTGATATGTTTTTATAAGCCGGTTGCTGCTGATTGATTTGAAAAATTGTTGGCCCGATCAAACTCATAAATCAAATCCAACATTGAATACCTCAATCGAATGAAAGAAATGTAAAATTAGGGAACATAGAGAATTAAAATAATTAAATGGAAGAGCCCCTTGAGAAATTCTTGACCTAGTCAAAATCGGGTGACCCTATCCTAAATCGTAGCCTCAATTAATTGTGAAGATTTAAAAATTAAAAATGATAGTGTATTTTATATAAAAAAATGAGGGTTTTGGAAAATTGTTAACCCGGTCAAAATTGGTGACCAAATCCACAGTTGGAGACCTCAATTGATTGTGAGGCCTTCAATCCTAAGGAGCTTAGTGATATAGCATATGTGTTTTGTTCAGCATGCAAACAGTAGGATATTAGCTCAACAATTAGGAATGAGGTATTTACATGTTTTCGGTTCCATGGGTACATTTTTTGTAAGTAGCTCCTAAGTCAGGCTAAAAGATTTTTTTGGTTTTTGTCTGCAGCGGAAGCAAGCACATATCAGTGCAGCAACTCTAGAGGTGGGTGGCAAACGCTTCGTGCGTCTGCGGACGAATAAGAGCATTTCTAGCTGACCCCGCATCCCGCCGACCCGCAAAACACGTTTGTAGTTCGCGAAAAAACGGCTCTGCAGGCCGGCCCGGACGACCACAAATGCAGACCTCGCATAACGGATCCGTAAAAAAGAATATTCGCGTATACTTTTTCCCATGTCTTCTTCTTCCTCTCGCCTGTGTTCATAGTCAGCTCCCGTCGTCCATGATAGTCGCCGAATCGATCCAGGAGGCAGCTCCTCCGTTGCCGGATGGATCTCGATCGAGGAGCTTGCTAGCTACTCCCTCAACGTTCGTGGCCGGATGGATCGAGGACCTTGCTAGCTAGCTAGCTAGCTAGCTCGTTCTTGGCCGGATGGATCGAGGACCTTGCTAGCTTGCTTGTTCGTGGCCGGATGGATCAGGAGCTTGCTAGCTAGCTCGTTCGTGGCCGGGTAGCTGCACGAGTCTTCAGCCATTGCTCCTGCGATCTACTCCGCAAGCTGACGCCGCGGCAGCGGTAAACGGCGAGTTTCCGGCGAGATTCCGGCGAGTTCCGTGGCGGAAGGTCACCGGAGCACGTGTGCGCACGTCGGAACTTCTTTGTCGCGTAGCGTTGACCGGTTTGCAGTTCCTCTTATATTTTGCCTCCAAATCTATAAAATTAAGGGTTGTGGGGATGGATTCCCAGGGGCCTGCAAAATTTTTACGGGTTTGACCGCTTTTGCGGGTTCTATTCAGGACGTTTTTTGACACCACGAAACTGCAAACGCGGATTTTTGCGGGTTTGACCGCTTTTGCTGGGTCTGCTAGAGATGCTCTAAGGTCCCATCGAACCTAGCACCTAGTCACCGAGGTAACTCACTCATGTCTGTTGCATCTATCAATCCTGCAAATTACACCTCCATCTCAACATCGACATCGTCTCAACAGTCGGTCAATGGAACATAGTAGGCAGAGAAGACCATGAAGCACCTATGACGTGTTCTCGCGAACCGGGAGTCCACCCGGCAATACATCCTCTGCCGTTGGGTGATTAATTATTAGTTCAATCCACCTCAACCTGAACTATGAAGCTCCACATGACACCTATAACTGGTAAATGCTCTATAGACTACGTGTTGAGGTTACCAAATTTCAGTGTGGTCAGAAGTTGAACTCGGCCATTGAGATATTCGTAAACAAAATTTAACATAATTCTCTGAAAGCTTGATTAAACCATCAACTATTCTGATAAGACTTCACAATCTTCTCCTCCCTAGCCAATGTCCAACTATGCCAATGACCGGCCAATGTCCAGAGTACCTGCCTCTGTGTTTCTCCCTATCTCTCAACTCATATAACTAGCATATATAGGGGCATGACTTAAAAGGGAGAATGCATTTGGTGTGTCTTCCTACCTTGGTTGGTGTGTTGAGACGTGGATGGTTGACGGTGTCTCGGGACATGGATGCCGGGACGGCGGCCCTATATGGTGGGCTACACCGTTGGCTTTCTGGCAGGCGCTGTGGTGGCAATGGTGGCTTCATCTGTTGGTTGTGTCGACAGCAAAGGGTGCATTGTCAGGAGGCTTTGGCTTGTCCTCTTCCTTCGGAAGTGGTGGTGCCCAGATTTGGTGTGACTGGACTAACCTTTGGCGGGGTGATTGTCGGGATGCCTCTTGGTGGTGCAAGGGAGTTTCCGAGCGAAAGCTTTGCGCTTTGGCGCCGGTGATGGCGACACCCGTGGGTGCCGCTTTCTTTCTGAAGACATTGTTGTGGGTCTCTTTTTTGTTCCAGGGCTCCGGGTGAAAACCCTTGTCCACATGATTGGGCTCAGCATCCGCGACGCTAGGCGCCGTTATTCTCTTGGGGGCGTTGTCGTGGAGCTCAGGCGTCTGCGGCCAGTCTGACATTGACTAGGTGTTAGCTTAGTCCTTTGCTTCATGTTATATTTGCAGATCTGCTTTCTTTGAGGGTCTCCTCACTACATTGTATCGTTTGGCCTTGTACTTTGATCTATTGCTTTATATATAAAGCAGGGCAAAAGCATGTTTCGAGTGTTTTCAAACCTTTTTATCGGTTAAATGTTGATTTCCACATAGGGTGGTTGCGATTGAAAGTTGTCACCGGTCTGGGCACAAGGGAAATACATAGATGGACTTATAAACAGAGGTATCATGTCTTACTTATCAAATTCAATTTCTTTTGGTGCCAAACATTTTTCTGTCCTTACATTTTTTTGTTTATACAATGCTCTGTTTTTAAATAATTTTTCACACATATATTAGCAATATTCATTTATGAAGCTCCAGTTTTTTTTCAGTATACAAAATTGTTGTATTTTACTAAGATAGATTTTAGTTTTCCAAGTCCTTTTGAGGGTTGTCTATGGTCAGAATTTGACCCCAAATATGAGGGAGACTTATAAACCCGGACGGAAGAAGTATATAATTTCCCCAAAGATGCCACCAATAATGCCTTGATTATGCCACAAATCAATATATACCAGAAGGATCAAGGTAAATTAAATGTCAGTAAAACCACAGACAGAAGTACTGTATTTTCAGGGTATGTAATTTCAGGGTTGTCTAAAAGTATTTCCATTCTGTTTTTTTTTGCTGTAATGTACTAAAATTTGTATGCATTACAGAAAACAATGGCATTGTTGGTTTTTGACTGTGCTGCCAACATCGAACCTAAAAGAGTGGACCTTTTTATAAAGATTAACCATTTTATCCTTTCTACTTTTCAATTTACTTTTTCTGTTGTTTTTCCTTCTTGTGTATCTTGCTTTGTTCGCTAATACAAAATTCCATCTTTTGTAGGATGGGGTATTATCTGTAAAATGTGATCTTTAAAACGTGTGCCCGAGCAATTTTCCTTCGTTCGAAGGAAGCTTCATGTACAACTTTTGGTTGCACTGGGCGATTTTCAAACTCTGACTATCTTGGTAAGAACAATTTTGTCTGGAACATCTAAGAACATCTAAGATATATAGCTAAGTGTTTGTAACCATGGGTGAAGAATTAAGATATATATAGCTAAGTTACATTGGCTTGCACATTTCGATTGCCAGCTCACTTACCCACAGCCTTCTTTTCTTACATGAGAAAAACAACGTAGCTATGCACACGGGCTTCACGATGGGTGCACAGTTTCTTGAATCCGCAAAAGCTTAGTAATTGGCTAAAACAACACAGCTAAGTTACACTAGAATTCTGCCTACTAGTTTCTTGAATCCGCGGAAGATCCGTTGGTAGTAGGCACAGTTAATAGGTTTGTAGGAATGGAACCATATTTTTATACTCCTCTCTGTCCTGACATATAGTGCGTATTAGATTTTTTTCAAAGTCAACCCATATAAATTTTGACTAAGTTTATAGTAAAATCTATCAACATCTAGAATACCAAATCAATACCATTAGATTCACAATGAAAAATATTTTCATATGATATTAGTTTCGTAATATACGCATAGATAATTTTCTCAATAACTCTGGTCAAAATTTATGAAGATTGACTCCACGAAAACCAGTGTGCACTATATTATGGGAAGGCAGGAGTACAAAATTGGTTCCTATCCTTAGCATTTCAAAGGGAAAAACATTAGTTCAGACCTAGTGGAAAAAAAATCACATCATATGAACCAAATTATTTCAAAAAGAAAAAAAACAATGGCTCCTATATAACTTGAGATACATATCACCCCCTTCCTATAAGTTTTCTGTTCTTGTGCTATTCCTTCCTATGAGCCGAAGGAGACCTTATACTCATCATGAAAGTAGGGTGGAAAATTTTATGGAGGCACAATACAAGAAATCTATTAATCATCGATGGATTTCTGGCAGCGTTCTCAGAGAACCTACATAGATATATTTGCCAAAGGGCAGAGTCAGAAACCAAATAAAGGGGCCAAGCATCAATTGCTAAGCTTCAGGGACCAAGTAGTTTTTTTTTTATATTTTATACTCCCTCTGCCCGAAAAAGCTTGTCCCAACCTGGACAAGCTTTTCCGGATGGAGGGAGTATGTAAATTTGAAGGGTATATGAATAATTTTATCAAACATGTTGGGGAGGGGGGGGGGGGGGGGGGGGGGGGCAATGCCCCCCCCCCCCCACCCTGGCTCCTTCTCTACATTGGCCAAAATCAAACCAAGCTGCTAAGAGGTCAAGAATTGCCTTATTTACTATCTGTAGTTTACTATCACAGTTGAGGACATGAGATGAGAGCTGGGAGAGTGGACCCGATATCTTGTGCATTGTCTGCAAAGGGGTAGAAACATGGCTACCCCGATAGAGAAGATCGAATCAGAGGCATATGAACCCGACAGTTGTGGCTTCGTAGGATTCACAACTAACGTTTATTATCTTTGTGTAATTAGACATGTCGAACACCATTAATATGGGAGGTATGTGATAACAGTGCCACGCGTGGGGGTGGGCCCCACTCCCTCTCTCTCAGCCGTGATTGGAGTAGTACTTCTTATCATGAAGCAAGCTAATAAGGGGTCCATCGTTGTACACACCACCGCCAGAAACATGTGATGGTGGTGGTGGTGATGGGGAAGGGGGCATCAGTCCTCTTCCTGTTTTGATTTTTTCCTTCCATCCATGATATTTTTTTGCATCGATTTGTATCGAAAACTGATTCAACTGTGCCACCTCTTATTGACGGGGAATTTGATGATAACCCCCCCCCCCCCCGGTTGGTCTGCCTTTGATCTTAAGCCCCTTTTGTGAGAGGGCCAAAACAGTGCGGCACAGTGTGTAGGGGGCTTATGATCGAGCGGCAGACCAAAGGGGGGGGGGGAATGCCCCCCTCTCCCTAGCTCCTTCTCTACATTGGCCAAAATCAAACCAAGCTGCTAAGAGGTCGAGAATTGCATTATTTACTATCTATAGTTTACTGTCACATTCGAAGACATGAGATGAGAGCTGGGAGAGTGGATCCGATATCTTGTGCATTGTCTGCAAAGGGGTAGAAACGTGGCTACTTCGATAGAGAAGATCGAACCAGAGGCATACGAACCCGACATTTGTTATCATGAAGCAAGCTAATAAGGGGTCCATCGTTGTACACACCACCGCCAGAAACATGTGATGGTGGTGGTGGTGATGGGGAAGGGGGCATCAGTCCTCTTCCTGTTTTGATTTTTTCCTTCCATCCATGATATTTTTTTGCATCGATTTGTATCGAAAACTGATTCAACTGTGCCACCTCTTATTGACGGGGAATTTGATGATAACCCCCCCCCCCGGTTGGTCTGCCTTTGATCTTAAGCCCCTTTTGTGAGAGGGCCAAAACAGTGCGGCACAGTGTGTAGGGGGCTTATGATCGAGCGGCAGACCAAAGGGGGGGGGGGAATGCCCCCCTCTCCCTAGCTCCTTCTCTACATTGGCCAAAATCAAACCAAGCTGCTAAGAGGTCGAGAATTGCATTATTTACTATCTATAGTTTACTGTCACATTCGAAGACATGAGATGAGAGCTGGGAGAGTGGATCCGATATCTTGTGCATTGTCTGCAAAGGGGTAGAAACGTGGCTACTTCGATAGAGAAGATCGAACCAGAGGCATACGAACCCGACATTTGTGGCTTCGTAGGATTCACAACTAACGTTTATTATATCTGTGTAATTAGACATGTCGAACACCATGAATATGGGAGGTGGGTGATAACAGTGCCACGCGTGGGGGGTGGGCCCCACTCCCTCTCTCTCAGCCATGATTGGAGTAGTACTTCTTATCATGAAGCAAGCTAATAAGGGGTTCATCGTTGTACACACCACCGCCACAAACATGTGATGGTGGTGGTGGTGCTGGGGGAGGGGACATCAGTCCTCTTCCTGTTTTGATTTTTTCTTTCCATCTATGATATTTTTTTGCATCGATTTGTACCGAAAACTGATTCAACTGTCCCACCTCTTATTGACGGGGCATTTGATGATAACCCCCCCCCCCCCCCCCCCGCCCCCCCGGTTGGTCTGCCTTTGATCTTAAGCCCCTTTTGTGAGAGGGCCGAAACAGCACAGCACAGTGTGTAGGGGGCTTATGATCGAGAGGCAGACCAACAGGGGGGGGGGGGGGGGGTTATCGTCAATTCTCCCCTTATTGACTTGCCAAATAATATTATGTTTTGTTGGTAAGGCAATAAGTTGCTTACAAAATATAAGTATATAGCAAATAAAATCTTTTTTTATACTATCATATTAATATGGACAGATAAATGAGGGGCTACCGTACTAGAAAATTTATATCCCTTTGCAACACGAGCAATTATATGTCTTATCAATATGTAATGTTATGCATCCTCTTGTCTTTCGTCCTAACACCCTCTTTGCAAATGATCTGTTTATACATATTATTTTTATTAGCAAACATGTGATATATGCACAATGCATACCATCAATTTAAATAGAAATGTGCACTTTTTTCTTTTTGTCACGTACATGGATGAAAGAGGAAGGCATGAAGTTTTACTGGTAAGACAGCACACTTTGGTGGGCATAAGCGTTGAATTTTGCATTTGCCCAAATGAAGGATGAAACGGCGCCATGTTTCAAATTTTGTAGCGTTTCTGTCAAGGTGACCCATCCGGTTCAGCTCATGTCAACGTACTCATCATCATATACCCCTGCTTAAAAAATGGAGTAGGTAGTCAAAGCATGGGGTTGCGTCTTGCCAAGAGAAATGGAGGGAATAATCAAGTCGCTAGCGGCGTGCCCATCAGCTCGCAGATGTTGAATGGAGACTTGATCGCTAGGAGTACTATTCAACATGCTGGAGCTAGTAGTAATACTCCAGTACAAGTTTCATAAGTACAATTTCTGGAACAAATTTGCTGGGGAAAGCGAATTCTGAGGCTTGGCACGTTTAAATGGACAAAATCACTTTGTTTTTTCAATCCGTTGACCGGGCGGTCTGACCGACCGTTCATCTTAGAGAGGAACGTGCCTAGCACTTTTGAAATCGTCTGAACTGAAAACTGAAACTTAAGTTGAATGGTGGTGTGCTGCGGGGTTCGGTCTCGGAGACTCGGACGTGGTCCTGCATCAATGTAATGACATTTCTGCATCAATGTGGAGTACTAATCTATGAGCACAATGAGCACACGTACATTTTCTAAACTGGGAAGTCGTAATCTAGCAGCAAGGTAACACAATGAGCCCACATCCGGCCTCCGCATGACCAGGAATAGCGCGTGCCGGATGGTGCGCGTCCTGGATAAACCGTTCGATCTCAACAGCAACTAGCCAGTACACTTGGCGATTCAACGGCGGCGCACGAGCAACGCATGGTGCCGCATCACCAGACCAGATTCAGAAAGCAGGGCAGAGGCCGATGGATGTATTTTCACGCACGTTCAGATCACTGTTCCATGGCTACGTACAACGAAAGGGCAACGCTCTGGCGACGATGCCTTGCTGCTCCTCTCGCAAAATGTACACGTTCCTAGCTCCTCCTGCCGTTTCTAGTTCACTTAGATGTGTCCTCGCAGTCGGCGTGCCCGCTCGACGGCGACGACTCTGTGATGCTCTGCAGCGCCGGGCGCCAGTGCCGGCCTCTGCCGCGGGCGGCGGCCATGCTCCGGTGGTGCCGGTCCTTCTCCAGCCGCTTCCGTTCCTGATGGTCGGCGGGCTGCCTCTGTTCTCCGTTGGTTCCTGTGGCCGCGTTGTCGCCCCTCGGTCTCGGCGGTTGCCGCCGCCGGTGCAGTCGCGGCCGCTCCTGCTCGGTCGCCTCGTCGCAGCCGCGCATCCTCTCCTGCTTCCTCGTCTGCACGGCCTTGGTCACCTCTGCGCGCACACATCAAGTATCGATCGATTGGTTAATCTCTGTGAGCAAGAGAGGGAACCGGAGAAGAAGCGAAAGGAATCCAATCCAATGGCCGATTCGGAATACCAGGCGCTGACTGACCTTGGGAGGTGATGAGGCGGTAGACCTGGCCGAGGAGGAGCGTGTCCCGGGGCTTGAGGAGCTTCACCTTGGTTATCCTGGCGCCTCCTTCTTCTCCGGCGACGGCGGGGTCGGGGTCAACGCCGCCGCCAGAGACGTGGTGGAGGACGACGAGGGCGACGTAGTGGCCGGGGTTCCTGCGCATGACGTCCGCCGCGGTGGCCGGCCAGTGGAGGCGCTCCACCTTACCATCGCCCGGGTGCTGGATCACCACGTCCGCCGCGTCCGCCGCCTGGCAGTTCCCCATATCCGTCGGTGCGAGCTCTCGCGTGTGGACTCTGGATTCTGATGAGAAGGACGGGCGGGGTTGGGATTATATGGGGAGCCGAGAGGGAGAGGAGTGTGATTAGCGAGGTGGTAAACGAACCCATTTTTAATCTACTTGTGGACGTGCGATGTTGGTTGTTGCGAGGTGATAAAACGAAGGGGTCAATCAACGCTCGCTGATTAGTTAATTAGGGTTCCTAGGAAATTGGCCGGCTGGATGGAACAAAGGAAGAACAGAGTAGGTTTAATCTCTTCTTGCGCCATATGTCGACAATGCTCTGCAGGCTGCGGGCAGTTATACCAGGTGGACCATGAAAGAGTCGTCACATCTAAACATACATACATTTTGGGGGCAGCTTGCGGGTTTTTGTTTGATAAGTACTGGGTCCATGTGTTTCACAAACATGTCTCTGTTTAATGTCGGCGAGGGTTTGTGTACTCGATGTAATTTTTCTTATGTTTAGAGTGTCTTGTACTCCCTTCATAAACTAATATAAGAGCGTTTAGATCACTACTTTAGTAATCTAAACGCTCTTATATTAGTTTACAGAGGGAGTACTTCTTATGAACCTTTATAATAGATCTGGTCAGTTCTTTGCAAGAAAAAGGGATTTCCCAAACAACTACTTCCTAGACATATCCATTTCTTCGACAAGTATTTCCGGACGGAGGGAGTACTTTAAAATGCTCTAAGAATTGGCCAAAAAATTACTACACTAACTATTTCAAAATATATTGTATATTCGTTTTGTCTCAGTTCAATCTTCATAAAGTTTGACTAAGTTTACCCAAGAAGTAGAAGAAAAAGGTAAACATCCATGACAAATAATATCATTAGATGCATCATAGAACGTATTTTCATATTGTATCTATTCGTATTGTGGATATTAATATTCTTTCAACAAACATGTCAGAGTTTACAAAGTTTGACTTGGGACAAAATTAGTATGCAGTGTATTTTTGAACTGTGCTACCATCTGTCTTGCACCATACGACTTTCTTTGGGATTGTCTCTACCTGTAAATGACTAGGTAACATGTTGTTGGTGGCTAGTCTGATGTGCATTTATGTATGGGTGGCTTATTAACACAAGTTGTTTGTTGTTGCCGTCACATTCTTTTTTTCTGTTTCCTTTTCTCTTTCTTCTCCTTCTTTTGCTTGTGTATAGCTACCTGACTAGAAAGGGATGGAGACCAAAATGGAGTAAGGATTTTGGGTCTCAGACCACACATTTCCAGACCTATCAATTCTACTTGTGACTATATGTATTTGATGGATATCTCGTCAGAATATGTTGTTGTAGTTGATGGGCCCAACTGGAGGACTCACATTCCAATTATTTGCTTAGTGAGATTAATGATGATTTAGCTCGAACAATGATGTGTTCTAGTGACATCGCCCAACAACAATAAGCACACATACTAACACTGTGGCTGGAGGAAAGATAAATCAAGCTGATGTATGTGTGTGTGTGTGTGTGTGTGTGTGTGTGTGTGTAATGAAAGTGACATAATTAATCCAAATCATTGACATCTCCCATAACTGTTACCTAGCAAATCGACTCATGTAGTCATGTTACAACATTGGAATAATTTAGATATGACATAACAAGGATATATTCGAAATCAAAATTCATTCCACTTTGGTATATCTATAGCAATTTCTGTTGACATGACATACCAGCATATAATGTGAGCTAGAGTTTGATACAAATAATCTTAATCTTAGTCATGATATCCAATCTTTTTCTAACCAATGGCTCAAAGATGTTAGTTTAATATCTAATCATGTCTTGATTACACCATTTCTATTTTTTAAAGAAAACACCGTACATATGCAAATGCTCACATACGCTCATTGTTGACCTTAAGAATTTACAGCTACGTCTGATATGATGTTACTACATATTATCAAAGTTCACGAGATTAAGTAAATTTTGCAGTGGAGCTCCAAACTTATCGGCAAGGCAAAGTTAGCACCACTTTTCCGTACGATGAATCACACAAGGGTCAATGATTTGGCCGTGTGTCTCAAATAACCTTGGAACACCATTCATTTTTTATAGTGTGTGGATCCTGTCAAGCATGGATGGATGAACCTACCGACCGGCAAGATCGCCTTGCTTCACTTACGCATACCAGAAGGCAAGGCACCTTACCACCACGACCAGATCGAAGAAACTCTGAAACGCCGAAGTGCAGGGTTCACACTGACTCCTCCAATGATACAACCATAACCAGTTAACTATAGTAGTAGCATCTGCTAAGCACTATGCAACTAACACATATATATCTCCTTATTAGCATGTTGCTGAGGACAATTGGACAGATGAATCTTCCTATGCACGGCTGGCCCTTGTCTCATTAGAGGACAAGGATCACAAATGGCCTCGGGGACTGCCCTCACGGAAGGGAACACTGGTTTGAGGCTGATCAAGGAATGGTTGGGGGATATGAAAAGCATGGGTGACAGGATGAGAAAGTGTGTGTTCTGGGAAGGCAAAGAAAGGAAGCAACACATGGATCATCGATGGACTTGATCGATCTGCTTATTAGTTAAGTACATACCGAAAAGTTGATGATAATGAGAGCTTTTTTTTACTTGTGCATGCACATGGCGACTACGTGACTGAGAAACACTAGAGTACAACCGAGGCGCCTACCTGCTAATGCGGCTCGTTTGTTTTGTCTGATGAGATAGCTCATATCTTACTCATTTGTCCCAATGGTGCATGGTTCAAACGAAGCGATCGTACGCTTCGGAATTGTAAAATGGGATCCGCATCGACGACAGGCGGACTCCTGTCAGGACGCACACACTTGTTCGCTGTTTTCCTGTCCTGCCTCCTGCATCCGTCGATCTCCACGTGCCAAGAAGGTCCCGACCAGCGTCGTCGTCGAGCCTGTCTGTTCCGGATCGTAAAGGATTCCACGATTCAGCCACGATACAGTAGGGGCCTTCCCTCACTGTTTCCGGGTTGCAAAAAAGAAGTTTGTTCTCACGTGAACTATAATTAACCCTCCAAATGCCACAAACTATTGTGTCCCAGTGACCAAGCAAGCGCAACCTTCTTTATTCTGTTGTTATGTTAAAATAAAATTAGCTTTATGAAGGCGCAATGGTAGCTTGATCACGTAGGATTCACTAAAGTAGGCTCGTCCTGGCGGCGTCCGCGTATCCGTCGCGGTTGCTCCCTCCCTTTTGTGCTGCTCTGAGTGAAAACTTGATCTACAAGGTTGGACGGTGGTGGCACTCCGGTGGCGTGCCTTTCTTGGAGGCACCCTCTTGAAGTTATAAAATCCGTCGTTGTCCGGTTTCACCTCTTCGCGGTGGCTAGCTCACTGAAGGTCTCCGTCAGCTCCAAACGGTTTATTTCGGTTCATATGTAGTGTGCCCGGTGGTCGACTAGGTGGTGTTGCGGTGCATCGGCACCCTTGTATCTTGCCTTGGGTGTGTGTTGTGTGTGATGGTGATGTGTTGTCTGCAGGTGGTTATATCTTTGGTCGTTGCATTATATATAAAACGGGACAAATGCCTTTTTTGGTATAAGTGAGGGGCGACAACGGTGCGTCATTGGCTCGTTCTGACGGCTCTGATAAGTGAGGGGTGATAGCGGCGCGTCACCGGCTTGTTCTGGCTGCTCCGGTATGTGAGTGGCGACAGCGGCACGTCGGCGGCTCGCTCTGATGGTGGTAGTGGTCGTTCGGTGGCCAGTTGTGGTGCTTCATACTTTCAGTGAGCATTCAATGAGCTTCATACATTTGGGGTGCTTCATACTTTGAATGAGATTTTATAATAGATACATGTCTTTCGCGAATAAAAGGATCTAGTTAAGTAGGCTCGCTTGGCACTCCTCTCCCTTCCCTCACTGATCACACTGACATCCACCTCATCCCATTGTTTGCTTCTCCAGCTGTGGCGGCCACCACACCGCTCTCCGCCCTCCCTTAACTGGTGGACAACAAAAACAGAATACATCATAAGAATGAATAAACCAGCCATGCCGGCAAGCGAGGGCAAGAACATAATTCAAGGATTAACCATTTGTTGATACCTCACACATTCTAATTTCATGGTGGTTACTAGCAAGCTAGATAATTCTACCCAAAAAAATCTCTATTCGGATATTTTCTATACTCTTACAAAGTAAAAGCCTCTACCTACATATTTAAAGATACTAAAATTGACAAAACAAGTTAGAAATAACCTACAACAATACATTTAAATGGAATGGATTATTCTATTTATTTTAATATTTATATGATTTGCATATAGAAGATGGCCTAACAAAATTTTAATAATAAGATGTTTTCTCACAAAAATAGAGTTCTAGTTCAGCGCTACTGTCAGGGCCGAAGACATGTCTGTGCTAGCATAGCAATAGAGACTATTGTAGCTATAGTGTTTCTATTTTTATTCTGTAGCTATTAGACTAAACTGTATAGTAAAGTTTGTACCAATGAAAAATATAACATATCATATTTGTAACAAGGTGATCTATTTAAATAAGTAAAAATGTTTATTATAAATAAATAGGTGATAACCACGGTCGATGCGTCCGTCAACCTAGTTTCTCCTTTCTTGTTTGAGGTCTTCTTTCTTTGTAACTAAATGACCCGGTTGCGCCAATGGCGCAAGAAGCCAATTAGAAGCAATGTTAGTGGAGAGTAAGTAAGGGATATAGATGGAAAGATAATGTAATGTGGATTCTATTGCAGATAGTAGAATGACTTAAATTGGTTTACATATAGTAGAATGACTGATATCAATTTATAGAAATACACTTATATAGGCAGCCTCACAGCTTATTTAGGCATCTTCTTAGGCTGATTGTGGTCTTCAGAGGATATGTACGAAAAAGCAGAGTGTCAGTCGTCGAATAATGCTTGCATGGTAGACTTCCACACACGTACTTAAAGGCCTATAAAAGGCGTTGGTTCCACTGTCAGACCATTTGGAGTAGCCCATATAGTTACTATGTCCGGAATAAGCTTTCATTGGTCCATATGACACACTTGTAGAACCATATATATATCAAGGAAATCACCAACATGATAGTTATTGTTCTCTAGCTTGCAACAATGAATCAGGATATCTTCCATTATAGGTGAGGTGGGTTGTTGGTAGCCCTGTAATCCTTATCTCATCTCTTCGAGAGAGGATATGTGATACTGCACCAATAGACATGATGAGAGGACACCAATCAACCTGCGGTAGACAGAATAAATGGCTTAGGAGGGGAAAACAGAAATGGAAAGAGTGTGTATAATAATCATACTACACAAAGGATAAGTTAAGTATGCCTGCAATCACCATGAATAGAATTAGCAACATCTATCTGTTACTTGAATGGAATGCAGGTGAATGCATCTCCAGTAAGATAAGAATAGGTAGTGAGCACACAAGTTTGCACTTTACACAGGTAAGTAATTGGATCAGGTAATCAGGTTTGCTAATGAGGTTAGAACAAAAGTTTGGTATCAAAAGTAACTTAATACAATTGCAGAGGAAAGGTTTTGTAAGAAAGGTACTCTGTAAGCAATTTCTTCTGGTCAACACAGATGCAAAGCAAAGGTGTGAAAACATCAGTTTATCTTGGTTTTTAGGCCTATTATCAAACATCTTGGTTTTCAGGCTTATTATCAGACATCTAGGTTTTTAGGTCCATTATCAAACATCCTATGAGTGTCACAAAAACAATGAAGTAGATAAAATCCGGGAGTTATTCAACTAAGTTTGACAATACAAAGTTTATTTCCTGTGAGGTTTTTAGGAAGATCCAACTTACAAATAACACCGAGCATACTTTCTTAGGAAATACATAATGACCACAGGCAATGGCACGGAATGCAGAACACAACAGATGGTTTAATTTACATGTGCCATCGCCATAGCAAAACTAAATACACCTATCCCAGATCCTTGTACCTAGAGCAGAGAAACAATTTCAAGTAAAGAAAAGTAGGAACGATTGTTAAGGAGGTATTTTTGTCGAGGATGTCAACTGCAGTCTTCCAAAGCATAGGAACAACATAAATTAGGGGTTCACTAAGAGTATTATGTTAACAATCTGGTCTCACACACATAGCCTAAGTATATACTCACAGGCATGTTCCTTAGTATATAACTAATAACAAAGAGGCATTGTCGATCAGTTAAACCAAAGTTAATAGTGCAGCGTGTTGTCTGTAAAGTCAAGTGACCATGCAGTTTTTTTCCTGGGATAAAGATGGTGTGATCTTCTCCATGGTCTTTAGTTTTCATCTTTCAGCCTATGTATATGAAGTTTTGGTTGACCTGCATGTCAATTGATAGTTTGGTAAAGCTTTTACTAAAGATCATAAAACAAATTGGTGGTTAGCATGTACTGCTCCAACAAACCTGGATCACCATCTGAATGAAAATGCACCTAAAGGAAGGTGTATCACAATTTCTTAGTCCATTCTCATTCATAGTATTCTCCCTGATGATTTCTCAAGATGTTTCAGTATAGATCTTTGGCCACATATGTCCACTACAAAGTTGTCATATGCAATGGAACACATGGTACATGATCACATATATTAACAAACTATCTTCAGAAGATTGGATGGAAACCTCCTAACATAAGAAAATCTTTTGATCTAAGTGCTTTAGAAATAGTTGAAGCCTGTTTCTTCTAAGGTGGTCAGCAAATTGGACCCTCACAAAAGATCTAACATAGCAGAGATAAAAACTAATGAACTGAAGACAACCTCAATTAGGACCTATAAACCTCTCAGATGTCATCGAAGCAAACTATCATGTACAGATCATTGCCAACGTTCATCTTGAATGTAAGCAGGACATCCGTACCAACGTCAAGTCCCGTTTTTAGGAGAAATTTGTTGTATCCATGTTGATCAAGATGCAGGCGTCATGTGATTGTTCGTCATACTCGGTCCTAGCTAGTGAAGCGTTGTTTGTCAAACTGTAGTCCCACCAGTCTGTGCTTGGGATATTCAAACAACAAGCTACTTCCTTTGGTATTTTCTGGGTGACCATAGATTACACACAAAAAAGAGTGAGTGTTATGATCCCAGTTACGAAAATGGCACAAGAACAAAAGGAGAACAACTAATAAAAACAAATGCATCCTATAGGACTAAATAGATCAAAAAAGTGTGTGCAACAGAATGCATGTAACTCAACCTAAGGTGATCAGATCACACATATTTAGATATGTGAAACTGAAGTAGGCACGACAATGAGTGAGATACATGAAATACATGTGTTCACCGAAGTAGCTACAGAAGGTGAGCTCGTTGTGAGATAGGCGATATATATGTAATCAGTGAAATAGTTCATAAAGTGAAATTGAAATAGGCACCCAATACGAAAGACCGGGAGTAATAGGGAATTCTAAAGAGCAAACACCAACCTTGGTAAGCAGATCAGCAAACGAAGAGCAATAAGATGACAAGGCAAGGAGATCCAGTCAAACAATAATGAATCAAGAGAGGATGCATTAAAATAACAAGCAGATGGGCCATTGAAGTGCAAACCATAGATTTATGCCTGCAGTTACCATAGTACATTTCGGCGAAACTACGGAAGAAAAGGTCCGAAGATTTTGGCATTCTAAAAGTCATATGATTGTGTAAAACTTACACACCTAAAGGGATTATCTAAGCACAAACCAGCACGAGATGCAAACTAATAGGGCATGCTAAACTTATTTGAAGGAGAAGGCAAACCATGACAACACTAATCGAACAAGGTATACAGAATCAGTAAATTGCACATGTTCTTTTGATGAATATTGCAAAAATGGTACAAAAAAAGGGCATGTTCAGGTCCACACTTTCTATGGCAAGACAAGCACCAAACAAAAAAATAGAGAAAGAAGTAACTTAATACCGTAAATTCAAATAACAAATTATCACAGGAGCAACAACACAACACCGACTACAATCAAGAAGAATGCACCTGAACTGAAGCATAGGCTAAAGATAAATTCAGAACATGGGTATTCTTATAGCTTTATGCCGCTACTCTAAAACGCAGAGTCACCAAATCCCAAATTTCAGAACCAATCCCATAAATTCAGATCTACTACATCAACCTATCACAGGAAATACACAGGTTGTCATGATACCCCTAGAAAAAGGCGCTCTTGGAAGCAGGCAGATTGGTCCGGACGCCCTCGTTATTAGCATAATTGATTAACTATCAAATGGGTATCCACTCAAATTATCTAAAGGGAGATTATTCTTTGTGGTGATCCACATGCTATAAATTTTCAACTAATGTTATACATGAAATGGAGGTTATATGACTAATTATCATATCAGCATCACTCAAATTATCTGAAGGGAAACTCAATATTTTTTAGGCTAAAACACTGAAATGGAGGAGCTACCCCACTTTTCTTTCTTATACATGAAATAAAATGAAGTATACACGGTGTAAATGATTAGTGAATTGCTCCTCCCTATCTAGACGAATTGATTTCAACCACCAAATCACAGCAGAGAGGACGAAAAGTGAATAAATTGGATGAGAAGGAGCTGCAAACCTGTGGATGGGTTGGAGATAGCGATGCCGCCGGCAAGGACGCCCATACAATCATGTTTATGTTTTTGTGAAACCTGGGAAGAATGTGAAAACTGAGATGCAAGTAACACCATAGCTTCCTTTTGTTTTGATTCTACCGAAAAGTCCCATAGCATGGTATCTTCAGAACAGCATGTGGTGTGCCGGTGGCATCCAAACAAAAAGATTTGGAATAGGGAGAATAGAAATACACCAAAAGAGATCATCATCTTTGAATTTTTTTTCACGCCTGGCCTAATTGCAAAGATATTTTAAATGCCCACATATTTATTTAGCTGATTACTATAAGCAAGAAAAGACAACATCATACACAAAGCGGAAGACATTGAGTATGCTCCTATACTCTGTCAAAATTAAACTACACATATACTATCAGTTCGAAAATGTATTTTCATTGCCATCATGTCATCATACACATCAAAGAGCCAATTGATTAGCTAACTGACACAATCCATATATTTAGCATCATGATTTCCCAAAAATCAATTAAAAAAATATCACCTGAAACTCAAAAGCGATAACCTCGAGTGATGACCCAAGTGTTGAGGCGTCACAAAAAACTGGGCCATTTTTTGGCCTAATTGGAGGTTGTAAAGGCCCAGTCAGGGTTTTGTTTTTTCCTGCAGGGGAAACTGTTTGCGTGGGGGCCTGGGGCGAATCGTTCGCTCCAGCTCCTCCCCCAGATCGAACAAAAATGTTCAGTGGGGTGATCACTCCCTGACGAACAGTTCGTTCGTTCCCAGGAGCAAAACTCTGACGTTCCCAGGAAACCATTTTTACACTTTGCATATCTTCGTGCGTATACTAAACATGCCAATGACATCCACACGCTTGAAAAAGCAAATAATCAAACAATACTCACATGAGTTGCAGAGTCCTATCGTTTCCGCTTTACCGCCCCAAAAAACAATATAGTTGTTCTGCAAGTAATTACATGACATGATGATGGCTTCATCAAATATCAATTTTTTTGTGATTATTAGTGGCCATGTGCACGCCTAAACCTAATAGCATGATTCATCTGCAAATTCTTCCTACACACCTAAACTAAACCAACAAGTTATGGTAGTAGCCTAGACAAATAATTTAGAAAAAACAACATAAAGGAGAGGAGAAGGCAGACGGTAAGGCATCAAAACTAAGAACAGGTTACATCCCAAAAGATTTGTTTATTCCAGAAATATAAGTGAGCATCTGATGAGAGGAAAGTACACTCTCTTAAGGGAAGTAGAACAACTCATAATGCTCACCTAACATGCACAAAACAGAGATCAGCCATGTAATTTTACTGCCTGATATGTTATCAATTTTTACTTTTCTTGTTTAGCGAAGAGGAGTCGCAGTTTGCAAGTACTATAACCTCATTCGTATTTCCTTGGAAAACAGAGTCAAGTGCAACATTTATAGACCACTGTCTAATATCAGTTAATGGGGAAAGAAGTAATGGAAGCAATGAGAATATAAATTCTGAAATCATCCTCGACAACATCGTGTGCGGAAAATTTTACAAAGGGAAAGGGCAAACTCTTCTTTTATCATACCGGGGGTACATCAAATAATTTTCATTTGCAGAAAATAGAAAAAGCCTTAACTCAGCTGAAAAATGGGCAATCCAGAAATACTGATGAACATCAGCTCTATTGACTCGTACAGTCCAGGGATCGCAAAAGTAGCTAATTCAATATCTAGACTCTGAGTGTGCAATGGACAATTGTAGAGTTTGCAAGGACATAAATCCTAGAGTAAAGATATTGAAATCAAATAACTAAATGAACTGAGAATGAAGAGAAGGGGGACCTCACTGTCCATGGCTAAGCAAAACAAACTTACATGTAAAGATGTGGCATAGGTGTGCATGTCTCACCGAGTGAGATCCCTGTGGGTTGCACTGTTGGAAATATGCCCTAGAGGCAATAATAAATTAGTTATTATTATATTTCCTTGTTCATGATAATCGTTTATTATCCATGCTATAACTGTATTGATAGGAAACTCAGATACATGTGTGGATACATAGACAACACCATGTCCCTAGTAAGCCTCTAGTTGACTAGCTCGTTGAATCAATAGATGGTTACGGTTTCCTGACCATGGACATTGGATGCCATTGATAACGGGATCACATCATTAGGAGAATGATGTGATGGACAAGACCCAATCCTAAGCCTAGCACAAAGATCGTAGTTCGTATGCTAAATCTTTTCTAATGTCAAGTATCTTTTCCTTAGACCATGAGATTGTGCAACTCCCGGATACCGTAGGAATGCTTTGGGTGTACCAAACGTCACAACGTAACTGGGTGACTATAAAGGTGCACTACAGGTATCTCCGAAAGTGTCTGTTGGGTTTGAAGGAAATATGCCCTAGAGGCAATAATAAAGTTATTATTTATTTCCTTATTTCATGATAAATGTTTATTATTCATGCTAGAATTGTATTAACCAGAAACATAATACATGTGTGAATACATAGATAAACATGGTGTCACTAGTATGCCTCTACTTGACTAGCTCGTTAATCAAAGATGGTTATGTTTCCTAGCCATAGACATGAGTTGTCATTTGATTAACGGGATCACATCATTAGGAGAATGATGTGATTGACATGACCCATTCAGTTAACTTAGCACCCGATCGTTTAGTATGTTGCTATTGCTTTCTTCATGACTTATACATGTTCCTATGACTATGAGATTATGCAACCCCCGTTTATCGGAGGAACACTTTGTGTGCTACCAAACGTCATAACGTAACTGGGTGATTATAAAGGTGCTCTACAGGTGTCTCCAAAGGTACTTGTTGGGTTGGCGTATTTCAAGATTAGGATTTGTCACTCCAAATGTCGGAGAGGTATCTCTGGTCCCTCTCGGTAATGCACATCACTTAAGCCTTGCAAGCATTGCGACTAATGAGTTAGTTGCCAGATGATGTATTACGGAACGAGTAAAGAGACTTGCCGGTAACGAGATTGAACTAGGTATTGGATACCGACGATCGAATCTCGGGCAAGTAACATACCTATGACAAAGGGAACAACGTATGTTGTTATGCGGTCTGACCGATAAAGATCTTCGTAGAATATGTAGGAACCAATATGGGCATCCAGGTCCCGCTATTGGTTATTGACCGGAGACGTGTCTCGGTCATGTCTACATTGTTCTCGAACCGTAGGGTCCGCACGCTTAAGGTTTCGATGACAGTTATATTATGAGTTTATGAGTTTTGATGTACCGAAGGAGTTCGGAGTCCCGGATGAGATTGGGGACATGACGAGGAGTCTCGAAATGGTCGAGACGTAAAGATCGATATATTGGACGACTATATTCGGAGTTCGGAAAGGTTCCGAGTGATTCGGGTATTTATCGGAGTACCGGAGAGTTACGGGAATTCGCCGGGGAGAAGTATTGGGCCTTATTGGGCCATACGGGAAAGAGAGAGGGGCTGCCTAGGGCAGGCCGCGCGCCTCCCATGGCCTGGTCCGAATTGGACTAGGGGGAGGGGCCGCACCCCTTCCTTCCTTCCCTTCTCTCTTCCCCTTCCTTGTCTCCTACTCCTAATACTTGGAAGGATTCCTAGTTGGACTAGGAAAGGGGGAATCCTACTCCCGGCGGGAGTAGGACTCCCCTAGGGCGCGCCATAGAGAGGGCCGGCCCTCCCCTCCTCCACTCCTTTATATACGGGGGCAGGGGGCACCCCATGAACACACAAGTTGATCTTCGTGATCGTTCCTTAGCCGTGTGCGGTGCCTCCCTCCACGATATTACACCTTGGTCATATTGTAGCGGTGCTTAGGCGAAGCCCTGCAACGGTTGAACATCAAGATCGTCACCACGCTGTCGTGCTGACGGAACTCCTCCCCGAAGCTTTGCTGGATCGGAGCTCGGGGTGCGTCATCGAGCTGTACGTGTGTCAAGAACTCGGAGGTGCCGGAGTAACGGTGCTTGGATCGGTTGGACCGAGAGGACGTACAACTACTTCCTCTACGTTGTGTCAACGCTTCCGCTTCGGTCTACGAGGGTACGTAGACAACACTCTCCTCTCTCGTTGCTATATCATCACCATGATCTTGCGTGTGCGTAGGAAAATTTTGAAATTTACTACGTTCCCCAACAGTGGTATCAGAGCCTAGGTTTTATGGTTTGATGTTATATGCACGAGTAGAACACAAGTGAGTTGTGGGCGATACAAGTCATACTGCTTACCAGCATGTCATACTTTGGTTCAGCGGTATTGTTGGATGAAGCGGCCCGGACCGGCATTACGCGTACGCTTACGCGAGACTGGTTTTACCGCCGTGCTATGCACACAGGTGACTAGCGGGTGTCAGTTTCTCCAACTTTAGTTGAACCGAGTGTGGCTACGCCCGGTCCTTGCGAAGGTTAAAACAACACCAACTTGACAAACTATCGTTGTGGTTTTGATGCGTAGGTAAGAAAGGTTCTTGCTCAGCCCGTAGCAGCCACGTAAAACTTGCAACAACAAATTAGAGGACGTCTAACTTGTTTTTGCAGGGCATGTTGTGATGTGATATGGTCAAGACGTGATGAGATATAAGTTCTTGTATAAGATGATCATGTTTTGTTGAAGTTATCGGCAACTGGCAAAAGCCTTATGGTTGTCTCTCTATTGCATAAGATGCAAGCGCCAAATAATTGCTTTACTTTATCGCTATGCGATAGCAATAGTTGCAAGAGCAATTGTTGGTGAGACGACTATGTGACGACACATTGATATATATCAAGATGATGGAGATCATGGTGTCATGCCCACGATGAAAATCATGACGATGCTTTGGAGATGGAGATCAAAGGCACAAGATGATGATGGCCATATCATGTCACATATTTTGATTGCATTTGATGTTTATCTGTTATACATCTTATTCTTGCTTTGATTGACGGTAGCATTATAAGATGATCTCTCACTAAAATTATCAAGAAGTGTTCTCCCTGAGTATGCACCGTTGCCAAAGTTCGTCGTGCCCAGACACCACGTGATGATCGGGTGTGATAAGCTCTACGTCCATCTACAACGGGTGCAAGCCAGTTTTGCACACGCGGAATACTCAGGTTAAACTTGACGAGCCTAGCATATGCAGATATGGCCTCGGAACACGGAGACCGAAAGGTCGAGCGTGAATCATATAGTAGATATGGTCAACATAAGATGTTCACCATTGAAAACTACTCCATCTCACGTGATGATCGGTTATGGTTTAGTTGATTTGGATCACGTGATCACTTAGAGGATTAGAGGGATGTCTTTCTAAGTGGGAGTTCTTAAGTAATATGATTAATTGAACTTAAATTTATCATGAACTTAGTCCTGGTAGTATTTTGCAAATTATGTTGTAGATCAATAGCTTGCGTTGTTGCTTTCATATGTTTATTTTGATATGTTCCTAGAGAAAATTGTGTTGAAAAATGTTAGTAGCAATGATGCGGATTGGATCCGTGATCTGAGGTTTATCCTCATTGCTGCCCAGAAGAATTATGTTCTTGATGCACCGCTAGGTGACAAACCTATTGCAGGAGCAGATGCAGGCATTATGAACGTTTGGCTAGCTCAATATGATGACTAATTGATAGTTTAGTGCACCATGCTTAACGGCTTAGAATCGGGACTTCAAAGACGTTTTGAACGTCATGGACCATATGAGATGTTCCAGGAGTTGAAGTTAATATTTCAAGAAAATACCCGAGTTGAGAGATATGAAGTCTCCAACTAGTTCTATAGCTAAAAGATGGAGGAGAATCGCTCAACTAGTGAGCATGTGCTCAGATTGTCTGGGTACTACAATCGCTTGAATCAAGTGGGAGTTAATCTTCCAGATAAGATAGTGATTGACAGAATTCTCTAGTCACCATCACCAAGTTAGTAGAACTTCGTGATGAACTATAGTATGCGAGGGATGATGAAAATGATTCCCGAGTTTTTCATGATGATGAAATCGATGAAGGTAGAAATCAAGAAAGAACATCAAGTGTTGATGGTTAACAAGACCACTAGTTTCAAGAAAAGGGCAAAGGGAAGAAGGGGAACTTTAAGAAGAACGGCAAGTGAGTTGCTGCTCAAGTGAATAAGCCCAAGTCTGGACCTAAGCCTGAGACTAAGTGCTTCTACTGCAAAGGGACTGGTCACTGGAAGCAGAACTACCCCAAGTATTTGGCGGATAAGAAGGATGGCAAAGTGAACAAAGGTATATTTGATATACATGTTATTGATGTGTACTTTACTAGTGTTTATAGCAACCCCTTGGTATTTGGTACTGGTTCAGTTGTTAAGAGTAGTAACTCGAAACGGGAGTTGCAGAATAAACAGAAACTAGTTAAGGGTGAAGTGACGATGTGTGTTGAAAGTAGTTTCAAGATTGATATGATCATCATCGCACACTCCCTATACTCGTGGCCCCTGCAGTACCCATGTTATCCTTGTTATTTTTTGTCACAACCTAAATCCTTTTCTGTAAGGTACAAGTTCAAAGTGGTGTTACTCACCTTCTTTGTCCTGGAGCTGCTTCTGGGCACGGCCGAGCTCTTGCTCGGACCGCTCGAGCTCCTGCTTCAAAGCACCGACCTCCGCAGTCAGTGCGGCAGAGGTCAGCAGTGCAGCCTGCAACCCATATTGACATAATTTTTTAGCAACCCTGCGTATATCTTTTTTTTCAGATCCTCAGTTCGAATTTTCTTTCCGAACACCGAACCGAGCATCAGGGGCTACTGTCTATGCAGTATTACATTGCATATTTTTAACTTCTTACCTCAAAGCCTGATAGAAGGCTACTGCAGGCTTCGGTCAGCCCGCTCTTGGCGAGCTGTACCTTCTGAATTACCGCACTCATAATAGTGCGGTGTTCTTCCTCGATGGAAGCGCCTTGGAGCACCTCCAACAAGTTGTCCGGCGCCTCCGGTTGGAGGGAGGCCGCCGGCGTCACGGTCTTGCCCTTCTTGCGAAGGGGCCGCCGGCCAGACTCCGGAACCACTGCGGGTTCCGACGTGGAGTCCGGCGCAAAGTCCGGGAGGCCGCCTTGGGGCGCCTCCGGAGCCTCCCCCTGATGGGTCCCTTCTTGGGATCCTACCTCGGCATCCTCGGTGTCGCAAGGGGTGGAGGCGGTCGGGATGGAGTCTACATCCAACGGAGCCAACGACCCGCTTGATGAAGTGGGGAGATCATCATTGGCCGGACTACAGGCAGCATGCGGCATTAGAATGACACTATGTGACACAAAAGAGAAATTATAAATCATTCAGGAATCCGGATACTTACGATCTCGCCGGAGGCCTGGCCCTTGAAGGCCATTCTTCCTCGCCAACGTTGATGTTGGCGGAGCTGTCCGGGGGAATAGTCCTTCCCCTCTTGGACCCTTCGGCCTCCCCTGTTGGGGGAACCTTCCTCTTCCTCTCTCCCTCCTCTGGGAGAGAGTCCTCTTTCTCCTCCTCGTTTTCGGGGGAGGAGTCCGCCTCGGAGTCGTTGGGCACCTGAAAACGGGAACTCTTTCGAGTACCCGTGGCCTCCTTCTTGGCCTTCTTCTCCGGCACCACGTGCGGGGCCGGAACCAGCAGCCTCGCTAGACGGGCGTCTACTGGGTTTTCTGGCATGGGAGCCGGGCAGATGAGCTGCTCCGCCTTCTTCATCTAGTCCTGTCAAAGGAAAAGGGGAAATTAAAACCCGCATAGAGTCAAACAATGAAAATCAAGTGTCCCGTAAAGGGGTAGAATCACTTACCTCGTCAGCTTGGCGCTGCGAGAGAAATCCGCGATCTTCAGTCGCGGATGCGGGGGCTTCGGCGCCCTTAAACAACACCCTCCAGGCGCCTTCGTACGTCGTGTCGAAGAGCCCGCTCAACGCCTGGTGCTGTTCTGGATCAAACTCCCACAGATTGAATGCCCGCTCTTGGCATGGGAGAATCCGGCGGACGAGCATGACTTGGACCACGTTAACCAGCCTGAGCTTCTTCACCAGCTTCTGGATACAGGCTTGGAGTCCCGTCAGCTCCTCCGAACTACCCCACAACAAGCCCTTCTCTTTCCAGGAGGTGAGCTGCATAGGGATACCAGATCTGAACTCGGGGGCCGCCACCCACGTAGGGTCGCGCGGCTCGGTGATATGGAACCACCCCGATTGCCACCCCTTGACGGATTCCATGAAGGCCCCTTCGAACCAAAGGACGTTGGGCATCTTGCCCAACATGGCACCTCCGCACTCCGCTTGAGTGCCCTTCACTACCTTCGGCTTGACATTGAAGGTCTTGAGCCACAAGCCGAAGTGGGGCTGGATGCAGAGGAAGGCCTCGCACACGACGATAAACGCCGAGATTTTGAGGATGAAGTTTGGCGCCAGATCATGGAAATCCAGGCCGTAGTAGAACATGAGCCCCCGGACAAAGGGGTGAAGTGGAAAGCCCAGTCCGCGGAGGAAGTGGGGAAGAAAAACGACCCTCTCATGGGGCCTGGGGGTGGGGATGAGCTGCCCCTCGTCGGGCAGCCGGTGCGCGATGTCGCCGGACAGATAGCCGGCGCCGTGCAGTCTTTCGATGTGCTCCTCCGTAACGGAGGAGGTCATCCACTTGCCTCCCGCTCTAGACATGGCTGGGGAAGGTTGAGACGAGATGTGCGGGCTTGGGCGCTGGAGCTCGAGTGCGCGGAGATGGATAAGCAAAGGAGGAAGAAGGCGTAGGTGAAAAGGTGAATCCTTATCCCTTATATATAGGCGGACGAAGACTATGCGTCCCCACCAGCCTGGTAAAACTCGCTTATCTCCCAAGTGCCACCATCAATGGCGCGGTTGGGTTACCCACGTCCGTATTGATGAGAATCTCGGATTAAGGGGGAACACGATCTCTGCTTCGACAAGACGTGCCAAGGAAACCGCTTCGCTAAATGCGTTGATGTGGTAAAATAAAAAACGATTCAAGTAATAGCTTGATAGTGGTGTGACGTCATGCCGCAAAACACGTCAGCAGATTGAACTTGTGTATATATTATTCTCTCTACGGTGGAATGTGGAATTTATTTTGCAGAGCCGGACACTATCCTGGTGTTCACAATCTTCTACAAATTATTCGGAGGAGGAACCCGCCTTGCAATGCCGAACAATATGCGCGCCGGACTCATCATCATTGAAGCCTGGCTCAGGGGCTACTGAGGGAGTCCCGGATTAGGGGGTGTCCGGATAGCCGGGCTACCATCATCGGCCGAACTATCATCAGCCGGACTATCATCATCGACCGGACTCCAAGACTATGAAGATACAAGATTGAAGACTTCGTCCCGTGTCCGGATGGGACTTTCCTTGGCGTGGAAGGCAAGCTTGGCGATACGGATATGTAGATCCCCTACCATTGTAACCGACTCTATGTAACCCTAGCCCTCTCCGGTGTCTATATAAACCGGATGGCTTTAGTCCGTAGGACAGAACAACAACCCTGACAATCATACCATAGGCCAGCTTCTAGGGTTTAGCCTCCTTGATCTCGTGGTAGATCCACTCTTGTAACATCCACAATATCAATATCAATCAAGCAGGACGTAGGGTTTTACCTCCATCAAGAGGGCCCGAACCTGGGTAAAACATCGTGTCCCTTGTCTCCTGTTACCATCCGCCTAGACGCACAGTTCGGGACCCCCTACCCGAGATCCGCCGGTTTTGACACCGACAGTGATCTAGGAGTAGATCATTGGACAGCGGTCAAAATTATCCTTAGTGGAATAAAGGATATGTTTCTCGATTATGGAGGTGTCAAAAAGGTTCGTCGTAAAGGGTTACGTCGATGCAAGTTTTGACACCGATCTGGATGACTCTAAGTCTCGATCCAGATACATATTGAAAGGTGGGAGAAATTAGCTAGAGTAGCTCCTTGCAGAGCATTGTTGACATAGTAATTCGCAAAATACTTACGGATCGGAATGTGACAGACCCGTTGACTAAAATTATCTCACAAGCAAAACATGATCACACCTGAGTACACTTTGGGTGTTAATCACATAGCGATGTGAACTAGATTACTGACTCTAGTAAACCCTTTGGGTGTTGATCACATATCGATGTGAACTATGGGTGTTAATCACATGGAGATGTGAACTATTGCTATTAAATCACATGGCGATGTGAACTAGATTATTGACTCTAGTGCAAGTGGGAGACTGAAGGAAATATGACCTAGAGGCAATAATAAAGTTATTATTTATTTCCTTATTTCATGATAAAGGTTTATTATTCATGCTAGAATTGTATTAACCGGAAACATAATACATGTTTGAATACATAGATAAACATGGTGTCACTAGTATGCCTCTACTTGACTAGCTCGTTAATCAAAGATGGTTATGTTTCCTAGTCATAGACATGAGTTGTCATTTGATTAACGGGATCACATCATTAGGAGAATGATGTGATTGACATGACCCATTCAGTTAGCTTAGCACCTGATCGTTTAGTATGTTGCTATTGCTTTCTTCATGACTTATACATGTTCCTATGACTATGAGATTATGCAACTCCCGTTTATCGGACGAACACTTTGTGTGTTACCAAACGTCACAACGTAACTGGGTGATTATAAAGGTGCTCTATAGGTGTCTCCAAAGGTACTTGTTGGGTTGGCGTATCTCAAGATTAGGATTTGTCACTCCAAATGTTGGAGAGGTATCTCTGGTCCCTCTCGGTAATGCACATCACTTAAGCCTTGCAAGCATTGCGACTAATGAGTTAGTTGCCAGATGATGTATTACGGAACGAGTAAAGAGACTTGCCGGTAACGAGATTGAACTAGGTATTGGATACCGACGATCGAATCTCGGGCAAGTAACATACCGATGACAAAGGGAACAATGTATGTTGTTATGCGGTCTGACCGATAAAGATCTTCGTAGAATATGTAGGAACCAATATGGGCATCCAGGTCCCGCTATTGGTTATTGACCGGAGACGTGTCTCGGTCATGTCTACATTGTTCTCGAACCGTAGGGTCCGCACGCTTAAGGTTTCGATGACAGTTATATTATGAGTTTATGAGTTTTGATGTACCGAAGGAGTTCGGAGTCCCGTATGAGATCGGGGACATGACGAGGAGTCTCGAAATGGTTGAGACGTAAAGATCGATATATTGGACGACTATATTCGGAGTTCGGAAAGGTTTCGAGTGATTCGGGTATTTATCGGAGTACCGGAGAGTTACGGGAATTCGCCGGGGAGAAGTATTGGGCCTTATTGGGCCATACGGGAAAGAGAGAGGGGCTGCCTAGGGCAGGCCGCGCGCCCCCCCATGGCCTGGTCCAAATTGGACTTGGGGGAGGGGCCGCACCCCTTCCTTCCTTCCCTTCTCTCTTCCCCTTCCTTGTCTCCTACTCCTAATACTTGGAAGGATTCCTAGTTGGACTAGGAAAGGGGGAATCCTACTCCCGGCGGGAGTAGGACTCCCCTAGGGCGCGCCATAGAGAGGGCCGGCCCTCCCCTCCTCTACTCCTTTATATACGGGGGCAGGGGGCACCCCATGAACACACAAGTTGATCTTCGTGATCGTTCCTTAGCCGTGTGCGGTGCCCCCCTCCACGATATTACACCTCCGTCATATTGTAGCGGTGCTTAGGCGAAGCCCTGCGACGGTTGAACATCAAGATCGTCACCACGCCGTCGTGCTGACGGAACTCCTCCCCGAAGCTTTGCTGGATCGGAGCTCGGGGTGCGTCATCGAGTTGTACGTGTGTCAAGAACTCGGAGGTGCCGGAGTAACGGTGCTTCGATCGGTTGGACCGGGAGGACGTACGACTACTTCCTCTACGTTGTGTCAACGCTTCCGCTTCGGTCTACGAGGGTACGTAGACAACACTCTCCTCTCTCGTTGCTATATCATCACCATGATCTTGCGTGTGCGTAGGAAAATTTTGAAATTTACTACGTTCTCCAACAGGGTTGGCATGAATCGAGACTGGGATTTGTCCCTCCGTGTAAACGGAGAGGTATCTCTGGGCCCACTCGGTAGGACATCATCATAATGTGCATAATGTGACCAAGGGGTTGATCACGGGATGATGTGTTACGGAACGAGTAAAGAGACTTGCCGGTAACGAGATTGAACAAGGTATCAGGATACCGATGATCGAATCTCGGGCAAGTACAATACCGCTAGACAAAGGGAATTGAATACGGGATCGATTGAGTCCTTGACATCGTGGTTAATCCGATGAGATCATCTTGGAACATGTGGGAGCCAACATGGGTATCCAGATCCCGCTGTTGGTTATTGACCGGAGAACGTCTCGGTCATGTCTGCATGGTTCCCGAACCCGTAGGGTCTACGCACTTAAGGTTCGATGACGCTAGGGTTATAAAGGAAGTTTGTACGTGGTTACCGAATGTTGTTCGGAGTCCCGGATGAGATCCCGAACGTCACGAGGAGTTCCGGAATGGTCCGGAGGTAAAAATTTATATATGGGAAGTCCTATTTTGGCCACCGGAAAATGTTCAGGATTTTTCGGTATTGTACCGGGAAGGTTCTAGAAGGTTCCGGAGTGGGGCCCACCTGCATGGGGGGACCCACATGAACGTGGGTAGTGGGGGCAAGCCCCCACACCCCTGGTCAAGGCGCACCAAGATCCCCCCTTAGAAGGAATAAGATCATATCCCGAAGGGATAAGATCAAGATCCCTAAAAAGGGGGGATAACAATCGGTGGGGAAGGAAATGATGTGATTTCTTTCCTCCCACCTTTGCCAACGCCCCAATGGACTTGGAGGGCAAGAAACCAGCCCCCTCCACCCCTATATATAGTGGGGAGGCGCATGGGAGCTTCACCCTTGCCCCTGGCGCAGTCCTCCCCCTCTCCCAAGTCCTCCTCCTCTCTCGCGGTGCTTGGCGAAGCCCTGCAGGATTGCCACGCTCCTCCATCACCACCACGCCATTGTGCTGCTGCTGGATGGAGTCTTCCTCAACCTCTCCCTCTCTCCTTGCTGTATCAAGGCATGGGAGACGTCACCGGGTTGTACATGTGTTGAACGCGGAGGTGCCGTCCGTTCGGCACTAGGATCTCCGGTGATTTGGATCACGACGAGTACGACTCCTTCAACCCCGTTCTCTTGAACGCTTCCACTTAGCGATCTACAAGGGTATGTAGATGCACTCTCCTTCCCCTCGTTGCTGGTTTCTTCATAGATAGATCTTGGTGACTTGTAGGAAAATTTTGAATTTCTGCTACGTTCCCCAACAGTGGCATCACGAGCCAGGTCTATTGCGTAGATTCTTTGCACGAGTAGAACACAAAGTAGTTGTGGGTGTTGATTTTGTTCAATATGCTTACCGTTACTAGTCCAATCTTGTTTCGACGGTATTGTGGGATGAAGCAGCCCGGACCGACTTTACACGTACACTTACGTGAGACAGGTTCCACCGATTGACATGCACTTGGTGCATAAGGTGGCTAGCGGGTGCCAGTCTCTCCCACCTTAGTCGGAACGGATTCGATGAAAAGGGTCCTTATGAAGGGTAAATAGCAATTGGCATATCATGTTGTGGTTTTGCGTAGGTAAGAAACGTTCTTGCTAGAAACCCATAGCAGCCACGTAAAACATGCAAACAACAATTAGAGGACCTCTAACTTGTTTTTGCAGGGTATGCTATGTGATGTGATATGGCCGAGAAGAATGTGATGAATGATATGTGATGTATGAGATTGATCATGTTCTTGTAATAGGAATCACGACTTGCATGTCGATGAGTATGACAACCGGCAGGAGCCATAGGAGTTGTCTTTATTTATTGTATGACCTGCGTGTCATTGAACAACGCCATGTAATTACTTTACTCTATTGCTAACCGGTAGCCATAGTAGTAGAAGTAATAAGTTGGCGAGACAACTTCATGGAGACACGATGATGGAGATCATGATGATGGAGATCATGGTGTCATGCCGGTGACGATGATGATCATGGAGCCCCGAAGATGGAGATCAAAAGGAGCAATATGATATTGGCCATATCATGTCACTATTTGATTGCATGTGATGTTTATCATGTTTATGCATCTTATTTGCTTAGAACGACGGTAGTAAATAAGATGATCCCTCATTAAAATTTCAAGAAAGTGTTCCCCCTAACTGTGCACCGTTGCAAAAGTTCGTCGTTTCGAAGCACCACGTGATGATCGGGTGTGATAGATTCTTACGTTCACATACAACGGGTGTAAGCCAGATTTACACACGCGAAATACTTAGGTTGACTTGACGAGCCTAGCATGTACAGACATGGCCTCGGAACACAAGAGACCGAAAGGTCGAGCATGAGTCGTATAGTAGATACGATCAACATGAAGATGTTCACCATGATGACTAGTCCGTCTCACGTGATGATCGGACACGGCCTAGTTGACTTGGATCATGTAATCACTTAGATGACTAGAGGGATATCTATCTGAGTGGGAGTTCATAAGATGAACTTAATTATCCTGAACATAGTCAAAAGATCTTTGCAAATTATGTCGTAAGCTCGCGCTTTAGTTCCACTGTTTAGATATGTTCCTAGAGAAAATATAGTTGAAAGTTGACAGTAGCGATTATGCGGACAGTAGAAAGCTTATGTACTTAATGCACCGCTCAGTGTGCAGAACCCCAAATGTCGTCTGTGGATGTTGCGAACATCGGACATACACGTTTTGATAACTACGTGATAGTTCAGTTAAACGGTTTAGAGTTGAGGCACCAAAGACGTTTTTTCGAAACGTCACTGAACATATGAGATGTTTTCGAAGGCTAAAATTGGGATTTCAGGCTCGTGCCCACGTCAAGAGGTATAAGACCTCCGACAATTTTCTTAGCCTGCAAACTAAGGAAGAAAAGCTCAATCATTGAGCTTGTGCTCAGATTGTCTGAGTGCAACAATCACTTGAATCGAATGGGAGTTGATCTTCCAGATGAGATAGTGATGTTTCTCCAAAGTCATTGCCACCATGCTGCTAGAGCTTCGTGATAAACTATAACATATCAGGGATAGATATGATGATCCTTGAGGTATTCACGATGTTTGACACCGCGAAAGTAGAAATCAAGAAGGAGCATCAATTGTTGATGGTTGGTTTAACCACTAGTTTCAAGAAGGGCAAGGGCAAGAAGGGATACTTCATGAAACGGCAAATCAGCTGCTACTCCAGTGAAGAAACCCAAGGTTGAACCCAAACCCGAGACTAAGTGCTTCTGTGATAAGGGGAATAGTCACTAGAGCGAAATTACCCTAGATACTTGGTAGATGAGAAGGCTGGCAAGGTCGATAGAAGTATATTGGATATACATTATGTTAATGTGTACTTTACTAGTACTCCTAGTAGCACCAGGGTATTAGATACCGGTTCGGTTGCTAAGTGTTAGTAACTCGAAAAAAAGAGCTACGGAATAAATAGAGACTAGCTAAAGGTGAGCTGACGATATGTGTTGGAAGTGTTTCCAAGTTTGATGTGATCAAACATCACACGCTCCCTCTACCATCAAGATTAGTATTAAACCTGAATAATTGTCATTTGGTGTTTGCGTTGAGCATAGACATGATTGGATTATGTCTATCGCAATATGGTTATTCATTTAAGGAGAATAATGGTTACTCTATTTATTTGAATAATACCTTCAATGGTCTTGCACCTAAAGGAATGGTTTATTGAATCTCGATCGTAGTGATACACATTTTCATGCCAAAAGATATAAGATAGTAATGATAGTACCACTCACTTGTGGCACTGCCATGTAAGTCATATTGGTATAAAACGCATGAAGAAGCTCCATGTTGATGGATCTTTGGACTCACTCGTTTTTGAAAAGTTTGAGACATGCGAACCATGTCTATTGGTGTATACGCATGAAGAAACTCCATGCAGATGGATCGTTTGGACTCACTTGATTTTGAATCACTTGAGATATGCAAATTATACCACATGGGCAAGATGACTGAAAAGCCTCGGTTTCAGTAAGATGGAACAAGATAGCAACTTGTTGGAAGTAACATATTTTGATGTGTGCAGTCCAATGAGTGCTGAGGCACGCAGTGGATATTGTTATGTTCTTACTTCACGGATGATTTGAGTAGATACTGAGTATATTTACTTGATGAAACGCAAGTCTGAATTATTGAATGGTTCAAGTAATTTTAGAGTGAAGTTGAAGATCGTCGTGACAAGAGGATAAAATGTCTATGATATGATCATAGAGATGAGTATCTGAGTTATGAGCTTTGGCACGCAATTAAGACATTGTGGAAATTGTTTCACAATTAATACCGCCTGGAACACCATAGTGTGATGGTGTGTCCGAACATCATAGTTGCACCCTATTGGATATAGTGCGTACCATGATGTCTCTTATCGAATTACCACTATCGTTCATGGGTTAGGCATTAGAGACAACCGCACTCACTTTAATAGGGCACCACGTAATTCCGTCGAGATGACACCGTATTAACTATGGTTTAGAGAAACCTAAGCTGTCATTTCTTAAAGGTTTGGGGCTGCGACGCTTATGTGAAAAAGTTTCAGGTTGATAAGCTCGAACCCAAAGCGGATAAAATGCATCTTCATAGGACACCCAAAACAGTTGGGTATACCTCCTAATTCAGATCCGAAAGCAATGGGGATTGTTTCTTGAATCGGGTCCGTTCTCGAGGAAAAGTTTGTCTCGAAGAATTGAGTGGGAGGATGGTGGAGACTTGATGAGGTTATTGAACCATCACTTCAACAAGTGTGTAGCAGGGCACAGGAAGTTGTTCCTGTGGCGCCTACACCGATTGAAGTAGAAGCTTATGATAGTGATCGTGAAGTTTTGGATCAAGTCACTACTGTACCTTGTAGGGTGACAAGGATGCGTACTACTTCAGAGTGGTACAGTAATCCTGTCTTGAAGGTCATGTTGCTAGACAACAATGAACCTACGAGCTATGGAGAAGCAATGGTGGGCCCAAATTTCGACAAATGGTTAGAAGCCATGAAATCCGAGATAGGATCCATGTATCAGAACAAAGCATGGACTTTGGTGGACTTGCCCGATGATCGGCAAGCCATTGAGATAAATGGATCTTTAAGAAGAAGACGGACATGGACGGTAATGTCACCGTCTATGAAGCTCGACTTGTGGCGAAGAGTTTTTCACAAGTTCAAGGAGTTGACTACGATGAGATTTTCTCATCCATAGCGATGCTTAAGTCCGTCGGAATCATGTTAGCATTAGCTGCATTTATGAAATCTGGCAGATGGATGTCAAAACGAGTTTCCTTACCAGTTTTTGTAAGGAAAGGTTGTATGTGATACAATCAGAAAGGTTTTGTCGATCCTAAGGATGCTAAAAGGTATGCTACCTCCAGCGATCCTTCCATGGACTGGAGTAAGCATCTCGGAGTTGGAATATGCACTTTGATAAGATGATCAAAGATTTTAAAGTTTATGAGAAACTTGTATTTCCAAAGAAGTGAGTGGGAGCACTATAGAATTTCTGATGAGTATATGTTGTTGACATATTGATGATCAGAAATGAGGTAGAATTTTCTGTAAAGCAAATAGGGTTATTTGAAAAGTGTTTTTTTTTTCAAGTGAAAACCTGGATTAAGCTACTTGAACATTGAGCATCAAGATCTATGAGGATAGATCAAAAACCGCTTAATGGTACTTTCAAATGAGCATATACCTTGACATGATCTTGAAGGTGTTCAAGATGGATCAGTCAAAGAAAGAGTTCTTGCCTGAGTTGTAAGGTACGAAGTTAAGACTTAAAACTCGACCACGGCAGAAAAGAGAGAAAGGATGAAGTTTGTCCCCTATGCTTAGACGTAGGCTCCATAGTATGCTATGCTGTGTACCGCACCTGATGTGTGCCTTGCCACATGTCTGGCAAGAGGGTACAAAGGTGATCAAGGAGTGGATCACCAGATAGCGGTCAAAATTGTCCTTGGAGTAATAAGGACATGTTTCTCGATTTTGGAGGTGATAAAGAGTTCGGCGTAAAGAATTACGTCGATGCAAGCTTTAACACTTATCCAAATGACTCTGAGTAGCAAACATGATACATATAGTGGAACAACCATTTGGAATAGCTCCAAGTGGAGCGTGGAAGCAGCATTTACAATATGACATAGAGATTTGCAAAGTACATACGGATCTGAATGTTGCAGACCCGTTGACTAAAACTTCTCTCACAAGCAAAACATGATCAAACCCCAGAACTCATTGAGTCTTAATCACATGATGATGTGAACTAGTTTAATGACACTAGTAAACTCTTTGGATGTTGGTCACATGGCGATGTGATGTATGAGTGTTAATCACATGGCGATGTGAACTAGATTATTGACTCTAGTGCAAGTGGGAGACTGTTGGAAATATGCCCTAGAGGCAATAATAAATTAGTTATTATTATATTTCCTTGTTCATGATAATCGTTTATTATCCATGCTATAATTGTATTGATAGGAAACTCAGATACATGTGTGGATACATAGACAACACCATGTCCCTAGTAAGCCTCTAGTTGACTAGCTCGTTGAATCAATAGATGGTTACGGTTTCCTGACCATGGACATTGGATGTCATTGATAACGGGATCACATCATTAGGAGAATGATGTGATGGACAAGACCCAATCCTAAGCCTAGCACAAAGATCGTAGTTCGTATGCTAAAGCTTTTCTAATGTCAAGTATCTTTTCCTTAGACCATGAGATTGTGCAACTCCCGGATATCGTAGGAATGCTTTGGGTGTACCAAACGTCACAACGTAACTGGGTGACTATAAAGGTGCACTACAGGTATCTCCGAAAGTGTCTGTTGGGTTGGCATGAATCGAGACAGGAATTTGTCACTCCGTCTAAACGGAGAGGTATCTCTGGGCCCACTCGATAGGACATCATCATAATGTGCACAATTTGACCAAGGGGTTGATCACGGGATGATGTGTTACGGAACGAGTAAAGAGACTTGCCGGTAACGAGATTGAACAAAGTATCAGGATACCGATGATCGAATCTCGGGCAAGTACAATACCGCTAGACAAAGGGAATTGAATACGGGATCGATTGAGTCCTTGACATCGTGGTTCATCCGATGAGATCATCTTGGAACATGTGGGAGCCAACATGGGTATCCAGATCCCGCTGTTGGTTATTGACCGGAGAACGTCTCGGTCATGTCTGCATGGTCCCGAACCCGTAGGGTCTACACACTTAAGGTTCGATGACGCTAGGGTTATAAAGGAAGTTTGTATGTGGTTACCGAATGTTGTTCGGAGTCCCGGATGAGATCCCGGACGTCACGAGGAGTTCCGAAATGGTCCGGAGGTAAAGATTTATATATGGGAAGTCCTATTTTGGCCACCGGAAAATGTTCGGGATTTTTCGGTATTGTACCGGGAAGGTTCTAGAAGGTTCCGGAGTGGGGCCCACCTGCATGGGGGGACCCACATGAACGTGGGTAGTGGGGGGAAGGCCCCACACCCCTGGTCAAGGCACACCAAGATCCCCCCTTAGAAGAAATAAGATCATATCCCGAAGGGATAAGATCAAGATCCCTAAAAAGGGGGATAACAATCGGTGAGGAAGGAAATGATGTGATTTCTTCCCTCCCACCTTTGCCAATGCTCCAATGGACTTGGAGGGCAAGAAACCAGCCCCCTCCACCCCTATATATATAGTGGGGAGGCGCATGGGAGCTTAACCCTTGCCCCTGGCGCAGCCCTCCCCCTCTCCCAAGTCCTCCTCCTCTCTCGCGGTGCTTGGCGAAGCCCTGCAGGATTGCCACGCTCCTCCATCACCACCACGCCATTGTGCTGCTGCTGGATGGAGTCTTCCTCAACCTCTCCCTCTCTCCTTGCTGGATCAAGGCATGGGAGACGTCACCGGGCTGTACGTGTGTTGAACGCGGAGGTGCCGTCCGTTCGGCACTAGGATCTCCGGTGATTTGGATCACGACGAGTACGACTCCTTCAACCCCGTTCTCTTGAACGCTTCCACTTAGCGATCTACAAGGGTATGTAGATGCACTCTCCTTCCCCTCGTTGCTGGTTTCTTCATAGATAGATCTTGGTGACTCGTAGAAAATTTTTGAATTTCTGCTACGTTCCCCAACATGCACATAATGATACAAGAGTAGTCTGTCTCCAGAAAACTTCAAAGATACATGACCACACCAAAGTTCAAGTCAAAATTAGTTATGTACAACAGTACAAGATGATTCTATGACTGGCAACCAATTATTCTAGGGTTAGATCAATCAGTTCTCAGCTTACCTAATTAGTTTGGTCTACTAAGCATTTTGTTCCTACTACAATCTTCAAGTATATTGTGTAACCAAGTTATTCATTGGTACTAAAGAAAGAACAGCCTGTATAAATTATCTGAGCAAAGTAGAAAAAATAAAAAAATAGTAAAAAGCAATAAATCCTAATCGCCATCTCAGTCAGCAATATAAACAAATCTACCATGATTCTTCAATGCATTGCGAAGTGAGATCCCAATCCCATTTTCATCTCAATCCTTCTCCAGAGCTATTTTCCCCCAATCTTTTTTGGCCAACAGTCTGTAGGAATATAGTGGAACTTCCCCAATCTTCTTTGGCCATCAGTCTGTAGGACAAAATGTAACTTCAATGTATAAGAGTATGACATATAAAACAATATTTGCACAAACAAAGATGAAATTTTCTAGGAAATTAAAGGGTCAAGTGTAACAAGGCTGGGTGAAGTTTTAGATGGGTAGGACGTTCCATGTGAGGTCAGCTCTGTACAAAGCATGATCATACATTATCCTATCAATTTGACTGGCCTAGAAAGAGGAAGCAAATATTGTACACAGGCCAAACAGTGGCTTGAGAGATGAAACACCTTATGACATACTGTATTTTAGTTGTTGAGATGCAGTTGGCCTGCTGAATAAAAAGAATTACACAGCACAGAGTCAGAGATGATGACTGAACTTACATATCTTTTGGAAGTGTTGATTCATCAGTATTTGAATACAGAAACAATGAGCAACCACTCTCAACACTCAGAACTTCAAGAGAAGATACGTGTGTTCATTTATAATCAATAATCATGAAGATGTCCACGCACGCACCTGCTTGAACAGCATTAGCAACCTGTGATACGCCAATCAGGATACCTTACAAAATATTCACAGAATGCATTGATCAATATGTATGCAAACCAACAACTGCCGCATCACTTTCTCACCTGCAACTTCGGAGCAGGCTGCCGCCGTCGACCACCGCTCTGCATCTTGGCTGCATTTATGAATCAAATTCTTAGAATCCTTGGTATACTGCTATCTGGCAACATCACTTGCAACTTGGGAGCAGGCTGCCGCCGTCGACCACCGCTCTACATCTTGGCTGTATTTATGAATTGAATTCTTAATATCCTTGGTATACTGAACACAATTTCATTCAAAGTGCATAACATGATCTATGAACACAATTTTATTCAAAGCATATGAACCAAATTGACTACTACTTCAACCATTCAACTAACTGCTGCTGCCGCCATTTTGTGAAGTTAATCTAGAAAAGTGGTTGCATAGAGCTAGATCCCAAAATAATCACATGAGGAAAGAAAAACTATTTTTATGCAGAAGATGAGACATCGTCTCTTCATACCTCACCATGGAACACCTCACCAACAAATCGGTGACAGGGGAAGTGGCCGCACGGACCTTGGTGCTCCGGCAGATGCGGTCGTCGTCGCTCGATGCGCAGCTCCCAAAGCCGTGCCTGCCGCCTGCTGCACCATGCGTGGCGCTCACCGGCAAGGCACCGCCAGGACGCTATTGGTCCAAGCCGCTGCCGTCCGCGTCCTTCCAGCTCGAGCTCGTCCATGGGATTGCATCCGTTACCTTCACCTTGAGGGCGACGAGAGAGCATGGGGCGCGGCTGCTGCTCCCCTCCTCCTGTTGAGTCCTACTCGAGGGCGAGCTCCTCCTGCCGAGTCTCGAGGTCGAGCTCCTCCTGCTGAGGCCGGATCGAGGCTGACGGGCGCCGGCAGAGCACGGGCCGGCCGAGGCCGAGGCCGAGGCGGTGGCGGCGGTAGGAGAGGAGGCGAACGAGGCCGAGGCGGCGGCGGCAGGAGAGGAGGCGGCTAGGGGGCGCGGGCTAGGTCTGGCTGCTTTTCCTCTTTTCTCTCGCTGTTGCTTCCCCTTTTCTTTTGTCTCGTGCCCGCTCGCCCAGTCCGCCCGCTCGCTCGCTGCTCTCTCTGAGCCGTGCACCCACGAGAATGACAGATGGGCCCGCCAAGGCTGAAGCGGAGGCACCGCCACTGGGTGCAAACGAGGACGGTAAAAAAACACCCTGCCAACCCACGAACGCCACCGGTAACCCACGATCGATCGCCCCCTCTTTCACCCGGACACAGGCACGCACACACCCTGTCGCTGCCAGGCTGGCCCGCACGCAAAGCTGGCCCATGCATTAGTCGCTCTAGCCCGATTCCGCGGCGTTCAGAAGAACGAGCGCCCAGATGTTTACCACGACGATAAAAAGTACGATGTCAATGGACAACAGTGCAAACCGAGCGTACAGGATGAATTTGAAACTGCGAGGGCGCTGGTATGGCGGGTACTCTAGGAGGGTTTATATGTTCAATAAGTATTTGGCTATAATTTTTCATTTTTTCCACGTCTTGCATGTAAGATGTTGTAAGCCACGGCTTTGACTAATGAAACATTTAGCTCTTCGTGCCCTTACATGTGTTTAAAAAATATGTTGGCACTGACATGGGAAAAAAGAAATTATACTTGTACATGTCTAATGATGAAGTGTATCCTTTTGTGACACTGAAATAATTAAGATATGACATAGCAAGGATATATAAGAAAATCAAAACTAATTACGCTTCACTACATATTTAGAAAAAAGATGTGGACTTGGATATCTATATGCCAGTATAAAAAAGTACTTAATCTTAATCGTATACATCCATTCTAAGCAATGTGTCTAAAAAATATTGTTTTACTAGGAATCACTTGGAAGTAAGTTCTCCCACTCGAATATAATGCTTAAAAGCGGTCAAGGCCAAGAGTCACCCCTTAGGATTTGGCCGGTCTAGTTTATAAGGAAAACCGGATCGAAAAACTAAATAAGTTGAACCTGTTTATGAGGAAAACCAGACTGAAAACCATACATGTAGCAAGAGTATAGAAAAAAAGGACACCTACGACAAGGCATGCCTAGCTAGTAGACACAAGGACCATCGCTATGGAAAGATACAAGTAGATGTGGGGTGTTGTCGAGGGTTCACTATACAAGAACTTTGCAATTAGCCGCTACCTAGTGCAGAAAAGCCTAGGAGCAGCATTTCAGAAATGACGTGAGTGGAGCCGATGCCAGATGCCGCTAGTATGACGCCAGTGGTAAGTTGATACAACTGGCGTTCTCGCCAAACGCCACTTATGTAGGTCTCATCTATGATGTTGTCGCCAAACGTCACTAGTATGACACCGGTGATAAGCTGTTAATACCGACGTTCAGCCCAAACGCCACTCATATAGGTCTCATCCGTTGAGTTGTCGCCAAATTCCACTACCGTAGACATCGGTAATACAAGTCACGTGCCAGACTACCCACAATGAGAGTAACATAGGCGATAACATCACACATCTCTAGGCAAAACAGATGATGTGAAGAGTAATTAATAAGAAAAGAGGGGCATGTGGTAACCTAGCTAGCTACTGTAACATCACACATACCAAGATAAGACGAGTCTACAACCTAATAAATAAAGTGTTGCATGGCACCACACATATATTACTCACCATTATAGAGGTAATAACATATGCATGTTACTAGTCTAAGTTACTACCCGTTGTGACTAGTCTAAACCCCTGATGTCAGTTAACCCCTAGCGTGCTAAACTAATCTAATTAAAACATTAATTAAATAAGTCTTAGTTAAACATTAATATTAAACAACTTGGCATTCATATATTACACGGATCTGAATATCACTGTTCAAATCACAAAAGAACACCTAATTAAAATTAGAGACCTTTTACGATACATCAGCTCAATATAGACCGTTTATTTCTGTAGTTCGATGGTCCAGATGATACAATACTATTCTAGATTTTCGGTAGTATATTAACTAAACAAGACGTTTTCCGTAGTTCATATTTATCCATCTCGCACGCACCTTCCCCTCAAAAACAAGTGGAGGGCGGACCTGAAATATCACGTAGTAATTTTTCATCCCGCGGTTGTTCATTTGCCGTCGCCATTGCCAGCCGGCACCATCATCGCTCGTCACCCCCGTCCAGCGCGCCAGTACTGGCCTATCAAGCTATCGGCGGCGGCGAGATGCCATGCCTTTCGTGCTACCCTCGAGCCTACAGAATTTGAAGCGGGTCGCCAACTGAAACGACGAAGGTGAGGGCGTCGCCCCGGCCGCATGCCCCCGTCCTGGCCTTGCCTGCCATGGCCCGTGGCTAGATTACCGGGTCTATGGTGTTCCCAACGAGCCTCTGGAATCTGGAGCAGAGTCGCTGACATGGAGATGACGCCGTCGCTCCGGCCGTATGGCCCCGACCTTGTCCAGTCGGTCCCATGAATGAACTTGCAGCAAGTACTCCACTCCGTTGAACTCTCCACCAGCTAGCTAATTACGTTGCTACCTGCTACAATTGCTAGTTCGTGCCGCCGTCGGCGGCATGCAGGCAGGGTAGGCTGCAATTTTTGGCAGCGTTGAGTAATGAGTACTTGAGTTGACGGTGCGCTGGGAGGAGTGCAGGCGGTGTCGGGATGGCAGAGCTCCTGAGAGCGCCAGCCTGCAGGCAGCTTCGGGATGGCCAAGAACATGGGGCGGGACCTGGCCGTCATTGGGGACGGAGGGCTGGAGCGGCGTCTATCGTCTGCGATTTGTCTAATAATTAATTAGAGAAAACATAATTACTAACTAGCAAACATGCCCGTGCGTTGCACCGGGTGACAAAAAAAACATACGTCCCTAAACCTGTAAGCATGGGTCAATACACCCACATGTCCACTCTTCGTTTTCGACACGGCATACCACCCGTGTTGTCGATTATCCTCCTTCGTGTCATCACAAACAAACTATGGCCAAGGTGTCTACCTGATATCAACTCATCCGAACGTGGTCAGTCCCAAGGCCATGAGCTTGCCACCATACAACAAACTTGTCACTGAACTGCTTCTGCGCAAGAATGTTTAAACTTTAAAAAACTAATCTCATCGGGCTAGACGTGAGATCCGCCCTCCACAAGATACTCCCTCCACGCGTGTGGCTACTTATCTTGTAATGTTCTCGACTTGTTTAACATAAGGAGGGCAGGTCTTGCACGTGTCCGTGCATGCCTCTTTAGTGTCCGGACACCTTCTAATGGGCGACACACCGTCACGCCATGCATGCATGCAACTCGAGACCAATGGGCCTAGGCTCGAATCTTCTATCCTTGTTGGCATGGCTTCTCCTCCATTCCCCCTCTGCTCGACGCAAACAAGCGAAAATAAATCTTCCACCATGCTTGATCCTTCTCGAGGCACCCGATCCGTTGGCAAGGAAGACAGACACATATTTCCAATCCTAAGAAGAGATTGCATGTTCAGACTTCAGACTCAGGATGTGTGACATTGAACATATGTTCTTGCCGAGATCAAACTGGGAGGTATCATTTATAACTACCACAATGTATATTTTTAGTAATACAAAAATGTTCAATTATTGTAGTAGAAATAACGCCGTAGTTAGAAAAGAAGATTGTAGATGAGTGTCAATTTCGAGTATTGGCCCATTAGGCTTGTATGGATACACCGCAACATCAATTGTGATTGAACACCAGGATATGCTTTGTGATTCATAAGGCTAATGCAAGCAGAAAATAGATAAACACATAATACAGAGCGTTAGATTTTTTCTTTCCGTCCAAAAGAAACTCCTTGATAATTTAGTAGTCGTGCACAGACCACAAGCTTGATCAGGAGAACAAAAGGACCTAAAAGTAACCCTATCTCCCGAAAATCAACAGGCTCCGGAAATCAAGGATAATTAAGTATGTCCCCTAACATCACAACACAAGAAGGAATTAACTGGAAGTAGATCAAGGAAAACTGAACTAAGCACAGAGACACGCTGCAATAGAAATTAAACCCACTTCTGGGCGCTATCATCAATGAACATCCTCATCAACCTGCAAACTACCATTTGCCCGAACGCTATAGAAACGATCTACATTTCAATATACATGCAGAGATATAGACTGTTAGGGCTTCTCCTACAGTTTTTGGTACACAAGAAGGTATGTTGGGGCATAGCAAGTTGAAATCATCCGACAAACTAACAGTTAATCAGGATCAAAGACATATTACAATTTCGTTTCGTTCTCATAGAAAGACATCTATCGAGAATCTCACTTCGAATAATTATGTAGCCATAAGGCAAAGGGGGTCTGAACAAACAACCTCATATGTGCTAATTGATTTTAACAAACCTATATCCATACTAATAACCTTTCCAGACAATATTAAAAGAGAATTAGGAAATTGTCCCGTTGAATGATGAAAAGCAAAAACGAAAGACAAAAAAGTTGGTCATATGCACCTGATCTCTCCACAAGAATCAAAAGTTTTCCATCCTATTGGGCGTCAACTAAAAACTCGCTTGTAGTACCAAGTCTTCTGAGCTACAAACAAACAGAAACCACGATGACCACAAAGAACTGATAGTGCTACGGAAGCCAACGAGTGATTTGTGTTCAAGGCGGGGATATTGCGGAGTCGTACAATGCCACTAATGAGCCCAGTAAATAATATGAATGTGATTCTTTGCTTTTAGTCTTTGATGCGTTGGAGTTTCTTCTTAAAATTGTCTTTGATGAAAATGTTTTATTTTTTCAAAATCTGCCATAAAAAAACTTCAATTTTCTGGGGAAGCTTCACCTTCCAAAGAAATATTTCTGTAAATAGCTTTTGTTGATTTCTTCTCATCTAATTGCACAACGGAACCATCCAGAAGCTGAATATGGCTACTCCTCTCCAGCAAGGTTTCAACAGCTCCCTGCAACTGCAATAAGCAATCAGGACACATCATCATGCACTTGAGTGCCCCTCCAGTAGACATAAAACAATGATATCATGCACTTGAGTGCCCCTCCTCGCCCGATCCTGTCCCAACTTCCAAGCTCCCTTCTCCCTCGATTCTCTGCGCGCCTCTCGCGATGCTGGTTCCCAAGCCGGCTGTAGTATCCCCGTTGTTCGTGTCCCAATTCTTGTGTTGTGGCGCGGTGATCGGTATTGGATTGGGCGTCGACACCTATTGATCCGGGGGGCAGTCCATCTCCATATGCTAGCTTGATTTTCTCCACTCAAAAGAACAGGGTTGGTGTTAGTACGAACGCTGGAATCCTATGTCGGACCGGCGACGCCGGTGCCAGCCACGAGAGGCTCCGCCTCAGTCGCGACCTCGACGGATCAGCCAAGATGCACCGCGCAGGCCCAGCATGCCTGAACCCTATGCTGGCCGACTCCGGCGTTGACGATCCTCGCCGCGAGGACACTCTCCTCGCCCGACCTCCATACAGATGGCGGCTAAGATTTCGCTGGTGCAAAAAGTAGTGCAGGGATTTGGTTTTTACAAGGGCTCCTGCGTGTACGCGCTGCCCTTGCCGGCGCTGAAGCTGAACCGCGGAAAACCGTGGAAAGCTCGTCCCTTGCTCCTCCTCGTCCGGTCCTCCATCGATCTGTCTCGCGAGGCGGCCGATGTTGGGTGGCGGCGACATCGACGGGTTATGGGCTGATTGTTTGCTGACCCGTGCTTGATATAGTCACGGTTCTTACGATAAGCTGAACATGTGCACCCGTGTTCGGACCTGGAAAATAAGACGGCGTGCTCCAGGGGCTAGCAATTATTTTTGTATTGGGCTAGCTTTGCGCGCTGCGGCCCAACCCTGAAATTTTGTACGAAGTGATAAGTGATATATATATAGATGGATTAGTACCACCTTGGATTTTGTAAAAACTATGGACGAAAAACTGAAAGCGTAAATTCACAGGAGAAAGCGTATTGTGACGGTGAACCCAGAGACCCAATCCGTCTGTAAATAGCTTTTGTTGATTTCTTCTCACCTAATTGCACAACGGAACCATCCAGAAGCTGAATATGGCTACTCCTCTCCAGCAAGGTTTCAACAGCTCCCTGCAACTGCAATAAGCAATCAGGACACATCATCATGCACTTGAGTGCCCCTCCAGTAGACATAAAACAATGATATCATGCACTTGAGTGCCCCTCCTCGCCCGATCCTGTCCCAACTTCCAAGCTCCCTTCTCCCTCGATTCTCTGCGCGCCTCTCGCGATGCTGGTTCCCAAGCCGGCTGTAGTATCCCCGTTGTTCGTGTCCCAATTCTTGTGTTGTGGCGCGGTGATCGGTATTGGATTGGGCGTCGACACCTATTGATCGGGGGGCAGTCCATCTCCATATGCTAGCTTGATTTTCTCCACTCAAAAGAACAGGGTTGGTGTTAGTACGAACGCTGGAATCCTATGTCGGACCGGCGACGCCGGCGCCAGCCACGAGAGGCTCCGCCTCAGTCGCGATCTCGACGGATCAGCCAAGATGCACCGCGCAGGCCCAGCATGCCTGAACCCTATGCTGGCCGACTCCGGCGTTGACGATCCTCGCCGCGAGGACACTCTCCTCGCCCGACCTCCATACAGATGGCGGCTAAGATTTCGCTGGTGCAAAAAGTAGTACAGGGATTTGGTTTTTACAAGGGCTCCTGCGTGTACGCGCTGCCCTTGCCGGCGCTGAAGCTGAACCGCGGAAAACCGTGGAAAGCTCGTCCCTTGCTCCTCCTCGTCCGGTCCTCCATCGATCTGTCTCGCGAGGCGGCCGATGTTGGGTGGCGGCGACATCGACGGGTTATGGGCTGATTGTTTGCTGACCCGTGCTTGATATAGTCACGGTTCTTACGATAAGCTGAACATGTGCACCCGTGTTCGGACCTGGAAAATAAGACGGCGTGCTCCAGGGGCTGGCAATTATTTTTGTATTGGGCTAGCTTTGCGCGCTGCGGCCCAACCCTGAAATTTTGTACGAAGTGATAAGTGATATATATATAGATGGATTAGTACCACCTTGGATTTTGTAAAAACTATGGACGAAAAACTGAAAGCGTAAATTCACAGGAGAAAGCGTATTGTGACGGTGAACCCAGAGACCCAATCCGTCTGTAAATAGCTTTTGTTGATTTCTTCTCACCTAATTGCACAACGGAACCATCCAGAAGCTGAATATGGCTACTCCTCTCCAGCAAGGTTTCAACAGCTCCCTGCAACTGCAATAAGCAATCAGGACACATCATCATGCACTTGAGTGCCCCTCCAGTAGACATAAAACAATGATATCATGCACTTGAGTGCCCCTCCTCGCCCGATCCTGTCCCAACTTCCAAGCTCCCTTCTCCCTCGATTCTCTGCGCGCCTCTCGCGATGCTGGTTCCCAAGCCGGCTGTAGTATCCCCGTTGTTCGTGTCCCAATTCTTGTGTTGTGGCGCGGTGATCGGTATTGGATTGGGCGTCGACACCTATTGATCGGGGGGCAGTCCATCTCCATATGCTAGCTTGATTTTCTCCACTCAAAAGAACAGGGTTGGTGTTAGTACGAACGCTGGAATCCTATGTCGGACCGGCGACGCCGGCGCCAGCCACGAGAGGCTCCGCCTCAGTCGCGATCTCGACGGATCAGCCAAGATGCACCGCGCAGGCCCAGCATGCCTGAACCCTATGCTGGCCGACTCCGGCGTTGACGATCCTCGCCGCGAGGACACTCTCCTCGCCCGACCTCCATACAGATGGCGGCTAAGATTTCGCTGGTGCAAAAAGTAGTACAGGGATTTGGTTTTTACAAGGGCTCCTGCGTGTACGCGCTGCCCTTGCCGGCGCTGAAGCTGAACCGCGGAAAACCGTGGAAAGCTCGTCCCTTGCTCCTCCTCGTCCGGTCCTCCATCGATCTGTCTCGCGAGGCGGCCGATGTTGGGTGGCGGCGACATCGACGGGTTATGGGCTGATTGTTTGCTGACCCGTGCTTGATATAGTCACGGTTCTTACGATAAGCTGAACATGTGCACCCGTGTTCGGACCTGGAAAATAAGACGGCGTGCTCCAGGGGCTGGCAATTATTTTTGTATTGGGCTAGCTTTGCGCGCTGCGGCCCAACCCTGAAATTTTGTACGAAGTGATAAGTGATATATATATAGATGGATTAGTACCACCTTGGATTTTGTAAAAACTATGGACGAAAAACTGAAAGCGTAAATTCACAGGAGAAAGCGTATTGTGACGGTGAACCCGGAGACCCAATCCGTCTGTAAATAGCTTTTGTTGATTTCTTCTCATCTAATTGCACAACGGAACCATCCAGAAGCTGAATATGGCTACTCCTCTCCAGCAAGGTTTCAACAGCTCCCTGCAACTGCAATAAGCAATCAGGACACATCATCATGCACTTGAGTGCCCCTCCAGTAGACATAAAACAATGATATCATGCACTTGAGTGCCCCTCCTCGCCCGATCCTGTCCCAACTTCCAAGCTCCCTTCTCCCTCGATTCTCTGCGCGCCTCTCGCGATGCTGGTTCCCAAGCCGGCTGTAGTATCCCCGTTGTTCGTGTCCCAATTCTTGTGTTGTGGCGCGGTGATCGGTATTGGATTGGGCGTCGACACCTATTGATCGGGGGGCAGTCCATCTCCATATGCTAGCTTGATTTTCTCCACTCAAAAGAACAGGGTTGGTGTTAGTACGAAAGCTGGAATCCTATGTCGGACCGGCGACGCCGGCGCCAGCCACGAGAGGCTCCGCCTCAGTCGCGACCTCGACGGATCAGCCAAGATGCACCGCGCAGGCCCAGCATGCCTGAACCCTATGCTGGCCGACTCCGGCGTTGACGATCCTCGCCGCGAGGACACTCTCCTCGCCCGACCTCCATACAGATGGCGGCTAAGATTTCGCTGGTGCAAAAAGTAGTACAGGGATTTGGTTTTTACAAGGGCTCCTGCGTGTACGCGCTACCCTTGCCGGCGCTGAAGCTGAACCGCGGAAAACCGTGGAAAGCTCGTCCCTTGCTCCTCCTCGTCCGGTCCTCCATCGATCTGTCTCGCGAGGCGGCCGATGTTGGGTGGCGGCGACATCGACGGGTTATGGGCTGATTGTTTGCTGACCCGTGCTTGATATAGTCATGGTTCTTACGATAAGCTGAACATGTGCACCCGTGTTCGGACCTGGAAAATAAGACAGCGTGCTCCAGGGGCTGGCAATTATTTTTGTATTGGGCTAGCTTTGCGCGCTGCGGCCCAACCCTGAAATTTTGTACGAAGTGATAAGTGATATATATATATAGATGGATTAGTACCTTACTCTGTGCATTTTAAAACCGAACCGAAAAACCATACCGAAAATAAACCGAACCGAACCGATTTTTTTGTTTTTATTGTTTCTGGTTTCGGTATGGTATGAACTTTTCATACCGATTTGAACTTTGGTTTTTATGGTATATACCGAAAAACCAAATGGTTAACCGAATAAACCGAAGTAAAAGATAAATTTATATTTCTTGAGATGAACAACCATACAAGTTGTCATTTTTCTTGTACATGAGTCAAATTCACTACTAAGCACCTACATTTTTCTTGTAACATTGTCATTTTTCTCTTTTTAAAATGCTAAGCACGTCCATAACCATCAACAGATGAATCAATGCATGCATATATACTTATATATATAGTCATATACTATTTGTGTAAAATAGAATGTGTTTTGAGTCATAAATTTGCAAATTATTATTACGTCATTTTCAAATTCGCGTCAACTTTGGTTTTTATGGTATATACCGAAACCATACCGAAATAATTTGGTATATACCGAAACCGAACCGTATTTTAATTTCATACCGTATTTACCGAAGTATTAATACCGTACATACCGAAAAACCGTATAAACCAAATCATGTAAACCGAATAAACCGAACGCACAGGGCTATTAGTACCACCTTGGATTTTGTAAAAACTATGGACGAAAAACTGAAAGCGTAAATTCACAGGAGAAAGTGTATTGTGACGGTGAACCCGAAGACCCAATCCGTGCTTTATTATTAGGGAGAGATAATGTACCGTAAAAAATCTCTAAAATTAATAGGCTCACCCAATTCCTCGTCGCCGGGCCTCCTCCGTCGGAGCCGCTGCCACCGGCCCGACGTGTCGTTGTCGGAGATGTCGATGACGTCCTCCTTGGCGTAGCCGGAGCCGGGCCAGAGGCTAGCACGACGTTCAATGGAGGAGCAACGAGAGCAGGGGGCGGTTGGCGCAGTTCCTGCAGGGTTTCCTCCCGCTCGTCAGGAGGAAGCGACTTGAATATGGGGCGAACCTGAAGAAGCGCGTTCGCCATCCACAAGTCCTCCTCGTTGTGGCAGGCAGTAGGCGGAGGCGGAGCCAGAGTCGTCTCCTGCCGGCGCATCTCCTCGTTCTTCTCGTTGTCATACCGAAGGGACTCGAAGGAGTGGTCGATGGCGAGCTGCTCCTCGCAAAGTCCGGGTCAACGTGGTAGAGGGCCATGAGGTCCTCGTCGACACGGTGCAACCCGATTTAGCACCACATTCCATGTAACTTTCACGCAAAGGCAAAAAAATTCTCACAAGGGTCAATGATTTGACCGTGGTCTCAAATTACCACGCTGTTACCGGAAAGGCAGGGAGGCTTGGAACACAATTCATTTTTCAGAGTGTGTGCATCCTGCCATGCATGGATGGATGAACCTACTGACCGGCAAGATCGCCCTGCTTCATTGACGCATATCAGAAGTCAAGGTAAACACAACACCTTCATCCACATGCACATCGCCACGACCAGATCGAAGAAACTCTGAAAGGCCGAAATGCATGGTTCACACTGACTCCTCCCAGTCCAATCATATCCAGTTTAACTATAGTAGTAGCATCTGCTAAGCAGCGCCGATATGCTGACACTAGCGCTATATTTAACTAACACATATATCTCATTATTGGCATGTTGCTGATGGCAAATGGACACATGAGTCCTCCTGTGCATGGCTGGCCCTTGTCTCATTAGAGGACACGGATCAAAAATGGCCTCCCGTACTGCCCTCCCCAGAGGGACATGGAAGGGAACACTGGGTTGAGCCTCAAGGAATGGTTGGGTATCATGGAGAGCATGGGTGACAGTTTTTTTTTTTTTTTTTTTTTTTTTTTTGTTGTTGACAAGGCATGGGTGACAGGATGAGAAAGTGTGTGTTCTAGGAAAGCAAGCAAAGGAAGCAGCACATGGATCATCGATGGACTTGATCGATCTGCTTATTAGTTAAGTATATACTGAAAGCTGATGATAATGAGAGCTTTTTTACTTGTGCATGCACATGGCGACTGCGTGACTGAGAAACACTAGAGTACAACCGAGGCGCTTACCTGCTAATCAAACCCATGTGCCCCAATGATGCATGGTTCAAACGAAACCATCGTACGTTTAGAATTGAAAATGGGATCTGCGTCGGCAGGCGGACTCCTGACAGTGCCAGGACACAGACACACACTTGCTCGCTGTTTTGCTGTCTTGCATCTTCAGATCAAATCAGAGGGCAACTTCCTTCCTCCTGTCTTGCGTCCGTGGATGTCGATCTCCACGTGCATGCCAACAAGGTACCGTCCCGACAAGCGTCGTCGAGCCTGCCTGCTCCCGGATCGTCAAGGATTCGACTGACTTACTGTTTCCAAGTTTGGAAAAAAATGGTTTGTTCTCACGTGAGCTAATTAACCCTCCAAATGCCACATCCTATTGTGTTCTGCTGCTAAAATTAGCTTTGCGAGGAGTAGTGATAGTTTGACCAAGGAAGTCAACTACATTTTGTTGTCCTATTAGTGTGTGCTTTAGCTTCTTATCTCTAATTATAGACTTCAATTAATTCATAAATAAAATCAGACCATTTACTAAATGAAAAATAGTGAATGCAACCTTTTTTTTTTATCAATGCTTATACGGTAATGTGATCTTCCTACCAAATAGGAGCAAAATACCAGAACTAGAATGCATAGGAAAACCATGCACATGTGTTACAAGATCACACATCGCAAACGATTCCACGGTCAACAACAACGACACCACCAACGCGAATGAAATATTAACAAGATTACACATTCATACTCCCTCCGTCTGGAAATACTTGTCCGAGGAATGGATGTATCTAGATGCATTTTAGTTCTAGATACATCCATTTGTATCGATTTCATCGAGTAATATTTCTGGACGGAGGGAGTATATGGTAAGCGATCCAATCTGACCGACCAAACCGTGTTTCAAATCAGCGGGGTGTGCGGTCGTTCTCCCCTTCACATCACGACTACATTTCTCTCTTCCGCATCGAGACCATCCATGTGACGCACCAGGTCAACCCTGACATGTGGGAATGTAGAGTATTCAAATTGTTGGGGAGAGCGATTTTCGAGGCTTCTTTATTTCAAACTAACAAATTCGGACTATTTTCCCCAACATTGTCCATGCGGTCTGACCATTTTCATCTTAGAGAGGAATGAGCCTACCTACCAATCTGTCATCTGCCCTGACATGTGGGACCACCTTTGCAGAATGTTCATAAAATTTGAAAAGGTTAACCAGAGCAGGGGTTAAATGGAACAATTTATGTTAAGATGGTAATCCATATAAAAATGATAAATGATGGGGGTGAAAATGAATTAACTATTAAAGAAAGTAAACATACTCATATACTAGGTATTAGGTAGTCAAAGTGTACTAATTGTGTCTTGTCAAAAGAAACGAAGGAAATGTTGAACGGAGACTCCCTACTACATTCAATATGCCGGAGCTGGTAGCAATGGTACAAGTTTGAATGGAGACTGGCTAGTATATTCAAATTGCTGCAGAGAGCGAATTCAGAGGCTTGTCATTTTTAAATTGATAAATCACTGTTTTTTCTTAACCATTGACTAGGCGGTCTCTCCATACATTCATTGATGAGGCTAACTACCACTGTTTCATCGATCATGACCTTCCTCAGAAAATGTATCCGTGTCATTATATACATCAAATTTGAAATGGTCAGAACTGAAGACTGAAAGTGAATGCGCAAGCCGCGAGCACTTTGTGACAACGCATTTTTCAGTCTTTTCAGCCGTCCCATCATTGCCTTTCTCTTTTTTTTGAGCAAAAGAATGTTTCCCCTCTGATTTCTATTAGGGAAACCAAACAAGCAAGCATCCGATATGTTTTAACCACAGCAAATTAAGGCTAGCCTTATTACATCCCATAGAACTCCCAAAGTATAACAAGGCCAATCAAGAGAACTACAGAAGATGATGAAACACCAGGTAGGCCACAAAAGATGAGCCTCATGCGCAGATTTTCACTTCACTTCGTCGAAGCACCAAAAGAAGGAGTCCTCATCCCTGTCGTCCCATCATTGCCTAATCACCTATTGCCGATTTTTCTCGTTAAATGTTGTTTTTTATTGACCCATAAAGTCATAATGTAGTCATCAAGAAAGCATAAACACAAGGAGTGCACAACAATCCTCCGCACCACTGGGAATTACACGTGTAGCTTGGATAAACCGCTAGATCCTCGAGAGAGGAACGGGTAATTTTCACCAAAAAGGTAAAAAAAAAAGGTGGGGTAATGCGTGCGACTGTATCACCAAAACGGATTCAAACAAGACAGAAGCCGATGGATACATTCAGATCGCCTGCCCTAATGTACGTACATTTCTACTACCTCTGTGCCAAAATACTTGTAGCTGGGGAAACTTTACAAGCATTTTGGTACAAAGGGTAGCTCCCCAAAAACCGTCTTCTACTTCTCTACTCTAGTTCATTTACATGTAGAGTCTCTTTGCATGTATCCTCGCAGTCTGTGTGTCCGCTCCACGATGACTCTGTAATGCTCTGCAGCGCCGGCCGCCAGTGCCGGCCTCTGCCGCGGGCGGCGGCGATGCTCCGGTGGCGCCGATCCTTCTCCAGCCGCTTCCGTTCCTAAACCAAGAAGAGGGGTCGACAGATGAGTTGCTGCGATTGCCATGATGGATGAGTTCGCAGGCGAGCGTGCTATCAATTACCTGGTGATCGGCGGGCTGTCTCTGTTCTCCGTTGGCTGTGGTGGCCGCGTCGTCGCCCCTCGGCCTCGGCGGTTGCCGCCGGCGGTGCAGCCGCGGCCGCTCCTGCTCGATGGCCTCGTCGCAGCTGCGCATCCTCTCCTGCTTCCTCGTCTGCACGGCCTTGGTCACCTCTGCACGCACGCACAACGGAACGATTAATCTCTATGCAAGTAACAGAGCGAACCGGACAAGAAGCGAAAGGAATCCAATCCAAGAACTGGTGGATTCACCGGGATACTGCTAATTTGGCGCGAACCTTGGGAGGTGATGAGGCGGTAGACCTGGCCGAGGAGGAGCGTGTCCTTTGGCTTGAGGAGCTTGATCTTTGTTATCCTGGCACCTCCTCTTTCTCCGGCGACGGCGTGGTCAACGCCGCCAGAGGCGTGGTGGAGGACGACGAGGGCGACGTACTGGCCGGGGTTCCTGCGCATGACGTCCGCCGCTGTGGTCGGCCAGTGGAGGCGCTCCACCTTGCCGTCGCCCGGGTGCTGGATCACCACGGCTGCCGCGTCCGCCGCCTGGCAGTTCCCCATGCCCGGTCACGTGCCCCTGTACCACAGAGATCGCCGACAGCTGCCCGAGTCTTTGTGAGCTCTCGCGTGTGGGCTCTGAATTCTGATGAGAAGGACGGGTTGGGGTTGGTGTTTTATGGGGAGCCGAGACGAGAGGGAGAGAAGTGTGATGTGATTAGCGAGGTGGTAAACGAACCCATTTTTTAAATCTATTACTTGTGGACGTGCGATGCTGGTTGTTGCGAGGTGATAAACGAAGGAGTCAATCAAGATCAACTTGTTAATTGATTGTTTAGGGACCGTAGAAAAAATGGCCGGCACAGTGGAAGCAGCATAGGGATCGTGCTTGTCTTCTTGCGCAGGCATGTCGTGGACGCGCCATATGTCGACAATGCTCTGCAGGCTGCAGGCAGCTCTACCAACTGGACTCTGAAAGGGTCGTCACATATACGTATATTTGAGGGCAGCTTGTAGGTTTTTGCTGAATAAATACTGGGTCTATATATGTATTCCATCAATATGTCCCTATGTTTAACTATGTAGAGGGATTCAAATGCTCTAATGATTGGCAAAAAAAATACTACTCTATCAAAACTATATCACCTTTGTCTCGATTCACAAACTTTGTAAAGTTTGACCAAGTTCACTGAGGAAGAAGAAAAATCTACATCCAGAAACAGAGGATCTATTTTGTATTGTGGACATTGATGTTCTTTCTACACACTTAGTCAGAGTTCACAATCTTTATCTCGGGACAAAATAAATATGCAATGTATCTTGAAATGGTGAGAGCATTTACGAATGACCTTATGTGTCATGCTCTTCTCACCATGTGGCGATAAAGGTGGGTGAAGACACGTGGCACCGTGACGTCATGGGTGGAACTAGGCAGTCAACACCTACTGCCCTAGCCAGAGCGTGGATTTCTTTTTTTTACTCTTACCTATATAGATTTTGTATTGACCGTAGAGAGGGAAGTTTCGTAGACTAATATTATGAGTGATGGATAGGATCCCAAATAGTGTCATAGAATAGTAGTATCATATTGTCAGTTCATTTCCGTACGCATTTGTAGAATCTCAAATACAAAGTTGTGGTTAGAATCTATATTTCTTGTTAACTTTTCGTGTTTGACGCGCTAGACTGGATTTGCACTTAGGATTAATGCTTGCATCATTCAATGAAATTCCCTTTATAAAAAGAAAAAACAACCATTCGAACTGTGCTAAAAGAGGCTCCTACCATCTGTTTTGCACCATAAAATAATTTCATTTGGATTGACTACTACTAGTATTTAAATGACTAGGTAACATGTTGTTGCTAGCTAGTCTGATGCACATTTATGTTTGGGTGGCTAATCAACACAAGTTATTTGTTGTTGCCATCACAGTCTTTTATTATGTTTCCTTTTCCTTTCTTCTCCTTCTTTTGCTTGTGTCTGTCTATGTGCTAGCCAGAAAAGAGACGGAAATCAAAAAGGAGTAAGGATATTGGGTCTCCACCACAAATTCCTCGGGCCTATCAATATCTGCTCGTGACTATATGTACTTGATGGATATCTCGCCGGAATATATTGTTGTAGTTGACGGCCCCAGTTGGAGGATTTGCATTTGAATTATTTGGTTAGTGGCATTAATGATGGATCGGATCGAGACAATAACGTGTTCTAGAAACATCGCCAAACAACAATGAGCACATACTAACATAGTGGCAGGAGGAAAGAGAAATCGGGCCTATATATGTCTAATGATGAAGTGATGGAATTATTCCAAACAATTGACACCTCACAAAAGGGTTACCTAGCTAATTGACTCTAGTTGTGACAAGGAAATAATTTAGATAAGACATAACAAGAATATATTGGGAACCAGGAATCATCGTCAGTGCTATTCGACTGACATCCACTGAGAGGGATGACAATTGCGAATGTTTTTATGGCAATTTCTATTGGCATGAGGATGTCAATTTTAGTTTGCAAACACGGTAATCTTCTGGCAAAAAACAAAAATGAAGCGGAGTTGCCATACTCGATAAGTAAAATTGCCATCCTCAGACAACACAAGTTGCTACTCCCTCCTTCCATCTATATAGGGCCTAATGCGTTTTTCAAGACCGCCTTTGACTATTGATAAAATTAATACTACATGACATGCATAATGTGAAAATTATATCATTGAAAGCTCCTTTCACATACAAATTTGATGATGTGCTTTGTGTAAGTTGCATGTCATATATTATTGCTCTAACATTTGGTCAAAGTTAGCCTCGAAAAACGCATTAGGCCCTATATAGATGGAAGGAGGGAGTAGCAAAATTGTTTGCAATTGCAATCCCCCAAGCGAACGTTTGCTGGTTATGAGGGCCCAAAATCATTCCACCGCCCCGCAAAAAAAATTTCACTGCGGTACATTTGTAACAATGTTAGTGGGCATGGCATCTATATACCAGCATAACAAAAGGTATGAGCTATGATTTGACACAAATAATCTTAACCTTAGCCATCCAACTAAGCAATAACTCAAAAAGTTAAGTACAATGTCTATTATTCGCAGGGAATGTTCAATATCTAATATGTCTTGATTACATCATTTCTTTTTTTCAATTAAAAAACACAGTATACATGGATGCTTACAGACACGTGTGTATGCTCATTTCTTATACTAACTATTTACAGCTCCATCAGATATTATGCTCGAGAGTTTGTAGCACGCAGGTGCAAGGGCACTGAGCCCATCACATGTGATTTTTCTCTGTCTTCTGAGTTCAAAACTTTCTTATCTTTTCAACCAAAAAATTAAATTATGTTTTGTTTTCTGATTCATGTTGGTTGTGAGGGCTTTCAAATAGGATCCATTTTGAATCTGTTTTGATGATTTTTTTTATTTGATAAGTTTCAACTGACAAAACTTAATAGGAATGAATGACATAATCAATAAATTTCAAAACTGAATTTGTGACAAACGTACAAGGAATCAACAACTTGACGGATCGCGAGGCAATCGTGCAACCGGGTTGGGCTGCGCCCGCAGGTGCATGCCTCCGCGCCTGCTTGCCCTTGAGAGTTTTAGTTACTATCAAAGTGTGCAAAGCTCATGAGATTAAGTAAATTTTGCAGTGGAACTCCAAACTTGTCGGCATGGTAAAGTTAGCACCATATTCCATGTAATTTCCACGCAAAATTACAAAATTGATCAAATTGCCTACTGCAAACTTTTCTCTTGGACGACTCTCAGAAGGGTCAATGGTTTGACCATGGTCTCAAATAACCACGCTGTCAGTTAGTACAAGCCGTGGGAGCCTTGGAGTTGGAACACAGATCATTTTTCAGAGTGTGGATCATGCAAGCATGCATGGATGAACCTACCGACCGGCAAGATCCTCCTGCTTCACTGACGCATCAAAACTTCAGAAGGCAAAGCAAACACATTGCACTACGACCAGATCGTAGAAACACAAGTACCATCTGTTAAGCATTCATGCATGGCGGCGCTGATCTGCTAACACTGCAACTATATACTAATCTCTCTCTCTCTCTCTCTCTCTCTCTCTCTCTCTCCATTAGCATGTTGCTGAGGACAACAAGCACAGTTGGACACAAGAATCTTCCTGCACAGTTGGACACAAACACGGATGGCAAGTCGCCTCGCGGACTGCCCGCCCCGGAGGGACAGAGAAGGGGACACCGGTTTGAGGCTCGAGGAATGGTTGGGGGGCATGGAGAGCATGGGAGGCCAAGGAAAGAAAGCAACACATGGATCATCGATAGTACGGACTCGATTGATCTGATTAGTTAACTAATGAAAGCTGATGATAATGAGAGCTTTTCATTTCTGTATGCACATGGCGACTAGGCGTGACTGAGAAACACTACACTACAACCGAGCCTGCCTGCCTACCTACCTACTAGTGCGGCTCCGTTTGTATTGGTTGGTGAGGTGCATTTGGAGTGTGTTTAGTGAGCGAGTCATCGCCGCCTTATCTTACTCATGTGTCGGAATGAATGAATGATGCATGCTTCAAATAGAGCGATCGTACTTTCGGAATTGTAAAATGGGATCCGCATCGACGACAGGCGGACTCCTGTCAGGGCGCACACACTTGCTCGCTGTTTTCCTGCCTTGTATCTTCAGGGCGTCGATCTCCACGTGCCAACAAGGTCCCAACCAGTGTCGTCGAGCCTGCTCTAGGATCATCAAGGACTAGAAGGGTTGGCGAGCTCTGCTGTGCCGTTTGTGTTGTTAGGATTTTCATAAAAAAAATTACTCCCTCTATTTTAAAATGTTAGTTGTATTAGCTTTTTTGAGAAGTCAAACTAATTTAAATTTGAACAAATTTGTAGAGAAATACATTTTATCCGTAACATTTAATCGGTATCATTAGGTTCATTATGAAATGAATTTTCATGTTTTATTTATTTAGTATTATGGATGGTGATATTTTTGGCTCTCGGCTAGGTCAAATTAAAAGAAATTTGACTTTTCAAAAAACTGAAACACCTTATATTTTGGAACAGAGGGAATATTTGGTTTGGCGGATAGGAGAGATGATGGAGTGTGTTTTCTCTTTATTTACAATGTGGTGTTTTGGTGAGCCTTTCTCGATGCGATTTGTGTTATCTTCTAATTAACCTATATTTATGTGGAAAAAATTTCTACATCGATGATTGCATGTATTATATTGGTGCTACAGTATCACATGTTGATGCTTCTTTTTAGGTGGTGAGCGAGCGTGCGTGTGTGTTGCTTGCATTTGTCAGTCGGAACGGTGGCGCCAGAGATGGTTGTAGGGCATCCGCTTCGGTTGCTCGGGCGACCGAGTAGGTGGCTTGCCCGGTGCGCGGCCTCGGCAAATTTGACAAATTTGACCTATAGACGAAATTAAATCACAGAATGAACTGTCCGTGAAATTATTTCACGCGGTTGACCCGTGACGCCTAGCTCTCAGGCGCTGCAATAGTGCAACGCCCGGGAGCTAGGCGCTGCACTAGTGCAATGCCTAGGAGCTAGGCGCTACACTGTATAGTGTGGCGCCTACCTCTCAGGCGCTGCACACCACTTAGTAATTTTCTGATCACACGTGTGCGACGCTGGTCGTGTAGCGTCTATCTCTGAGGCGTTGCACAGTGTAGTGTGGCGCCTTCGTGGCGGTCGTCACACAAAAAGGTCAGCCGCGTGAAATAGTTTCACGGATAGTTCATTCTATGATTTGATTTCGTCTATAGGTCAAATTTGTCAAATTTGCCCGCGGCCTCGGCGCCCGGTGTGGATGTCAAAGCGGCGGCTTCGGATTTGGTTGTAGGTTGTTGGCTCAGGTTGCTTAGGTTGCTTGGGTGACGGAGTCGACGAGACTTGTCGGGGGCGTGTCTCAGGGTCGGTGTGTGCATTGCTTATGTACCGGATTTTGGCCAGATTTTCTCATTAACTGGTCAATTCTTATTCTTCTTACAGAAAAGGTAGAGCTCCTGCCGGTTGCCCGAAAAAAAAGATGTTTCTAAGCTCATGCAACAGTTTCACTTGTTAACAGGGTAGCAACTTTAATATGGTCTCTGAATTACAAATAATGATTAATTAATTATCCAATTCAGCTATGTTAAATCTAAAACCTCAAATAGAGATGCAAGAACATGAAGCTAAACCGACATTTCTTCCTGATATACAGCAAGAAAGGCAACGTGGTGACCCAAGTCTTTCACTCATTTGTTGAAATCATGATATCATATTTTAATGTTCAATAATTTCTAACATTTTAGAGTTATATCTTGAGTCAAGAAGAACTAGGCTAAAAGAACATCACCATATTATAAGCGTTCACAATGTTTTTCAGTTGAAGTTGAAGACACAATATGGATGGCTGGTATGGGATTGGCTGTTGATACTTACCATAGTCGTCCCCGTTCCACGTGTTTTGTTGGGTTTGTTGTAGAAGGGTTTACATACATATTATCGAAGGAGATGGCAAAATGGACACGTCTATAAATAATAGTAGCAAGATGATTACAACGAGTCTACCACATTTTTTGGAACAGTATTGCTCGATGAAAGATGATCATTCCCGTGCACCGCTGTGAGCAGACTCTGTTGAACCTTCCTCATCACATGACCTTAAGCAAAATAAGAGGCAAAATGTCAGGTGCATGGGGTAAAATAAGTTGAGAACTGGGGAAAATACAGTTTGGCAAATACTTTCAGTTTGCATGAAAGTTAACAAAATAGAAAACAGAGCAAAGCAAAAAACCATGCCTTGGACTTGGGAGCGGTATTGAGATATGCAGAGAATACACAGGAAATGAAGGTGTTCTTGAAGGTCTGATCGGAATAAGGGGCTCTTGAGGCACAATATGGTTTGATGACTTCCAGCGACTCCTTTTCAATATCTACACCAAACATCCATGGCTTCTTGTTAACACCCACTTCAAACATGAGGTAGACAAAATCAATATCATAAATGCTAAAGGCCGGGAAGCCCGGTGTAGTCTTCAGCATATTCAATCTGCATTTCTGAGCTCCACTATTCCAGAGGTGAGGTAGCACCTTAGCATGTTGTGGGTCGGCTGATATGTCATCATCACGGACAATGCGCCCCTTTCTCCAATGGTCCCAAGAAATGCTCCTAAAGCATGTTCGGATCTTCCAGCCATCAGGCACACACTTAATTTCATTATCCAGAGAGTCCATTTCATGATGCTCGAGGAGCTCGGTATCACGGATGGTATCCAGGAAGTCGAGATAGGCTGTTGTCTTGAAACTCCTCACCTGGATAAACTTACCCCATCTGAAACAACTTTCGATCTCAATGAAGTTGATGAAACCATTGGGGTAGCCGGTGACGTCCCGCACTGGCCATGCTTGGCTTTCACGGTGTACCATGGGCTTGGGCATCGGTAGGAAGCGGAGAAGAGGCTCCTTCTGAAGCACATCACAGACGACTATGCCGCGCCAGAGGTCGACCCATCCTACCGTGCTTTCACCGAGAGAGATCACCTTGTCGGTTTGGCTTGGTAGGTCCCGTGGCAGGAGCAGGACATCCGAGTTGGGCGCCTGCAGCCGCAGGTGTTTGGTGCTCCACTGGTTCGTCTCTGACGAGAAGATGTGCAGGTTGTAGTGCCCGAGGTCCCTGTTCGATGAAAGATCAGCGACCAAGAAACTGTCGCCCTCGCGGGGCACGATGGCCGCATGCCGTTGGTGCCTGTAACCTGGAGGAGAACGAGGGACGGGTCTGATGGACTGGTTGCCAGCGGAGGCAGCCTTGTAGACGAAGTACTCGACATGATGGGATTCTTCGTCCGTGCTCGCTGTGTCGGTTCTGAAGGCGAAGCAGAGGAGGGCGAGGTCGTCGGCGGAGGAGACGACGCGGGGCTCTGTGGCGCAACACTCGTGTACGCTGATTCCGGGGAAGTGGACGCAGAAGTAGGAGACGGCAGGCGGGTCGGCGAGGCAGAAGGTGACCTTGACGTCGTGGCCCCTGCTCGTCGTGGCCTTCACGGTGGTGGCGTTGTCGCGGTCGGCGAAGTAGGCTCTTCTGTCGAGGAGGACATGGGAGGGGTAGCGGGAGGGGTTGGCGCTGGCGGGATCAGCGGCGGGGGGCTGGAAGGAGGCGGCCGTGATGGATCCCGCCATGGCTGCTGGATCCGGCCGAGAAGGCTTTGGGAACTAGCTAGGGTTACCTGGACTGGACGGCAAGCGATTTTCTTTTGTAGAGACAGCGGCGTGCGGGCTGTCTAAAAAAACTTCCGATCTACTATAAGTAGTTTTATTATCGGAAATAGTTTTGTAGGGTTAGATTTCTCTTCCTTCCTCGGCCTGGATATCACGTTCTACTAAAAAAACACACCTTCACCGGTTCACGTATTTTTTTTCTTTTTTTTTCCCATGAAATCTTCTGTCTACTACATTAAACTTTAATCATGGCAATACAACGAACACTAAAAATAATATAAATTACATCCAGATCCGTTGATCACCTAGTGTCGCTTACAAGCACCGAAACCAGCTGAAGGCGCGCCGCCGTTATCGCCCCTCCCTCGTTGGAGACAGACAAAGACGTGTTGTAGTATAGAGCCGGGAAGTCGTGGTGCTAAGGCCTCATAAGATCTGTGCACCAGAACAACAACTGTCGCCGATGCAGAATAGCATAGATCGCAAGGATCAAACCTGAAGACACATGAACGTAAGCGAATGATGACCAAATCCGAGAAAATCCATCAAAGACAGATCCGCCGGAGACATCCATACGCCCACCTACGATACTAGACGCACAACCGGGATAGGAGCTATGTGATGAGAACTTTATTCCATCTTCAGGGAGGTGTCGTCGCCTCGCCTTCCTGAGCAGGACACAAACCCTAACATAACTCGAACAAACATCTAAAAATGGAGCCCTTCTGCCGACAAGGGCTGGGATCCACCGCATCCCCGCCCTAAGGCCACCGGAGACGAGGCAGGCCGACGGCGACGCCAACAGGAGGTGGAGGGACCCTAAACTTTTTTGGGGAGGAGGCGCGTGAGGCCACGTTTTTTTTCTTTCTTAGTGTTGCTTTTTTTCCCAGAACCCACAGAACGGTCTCCGTGCCGAACGAAACATTTGATTTGGGGAGGGAGTGAAACAAACAATTGCTTTGCTCGCAAGTCCCACTCTAACCACTCTTTAGTGCATGTTTAGATAGTGATATTTAGCCATGCATTCACCAAAATTTTGTTTTTAGAAGATTTTTAGTAAAATCGTTTTGCTAGTTTTTTTTTTTGAATAATCAGTTTATGTAGAATCATGTTTCGTGTCATAAAGGCTAAAGCTGGCCACTCTAAATTCTTGTGTAGGAGCAGGCTGTGAGAAACGAGCGCAGCATGAGAAATTCAGTTACGATCCACTATTTGTGAAACGTGTTTTTGGAAAACCACTAATATTCGCTTTTCCACACCCATGAAATTATGGGTTTCCAAGAAGGCGGGTGATAGGCGCCGGCCGGCCGGCCCAAATTTCGGCCAGCAGTAGAGCCGCCCGATCTGTTGCTTCTCCTTCCTTCCCCACATGTAAAATAATTTCCCATGGCCCTTCCCCCATGCCCATTCCTCCTCTGTGGCAAGCTCGCCCCGCCCCCTCTGCACCTCGGTCCACCAGCCCGCGCTCGTCGTGGTGACTGTCACACTCACCGCGGTCACCGGTTCCGACCAAAAAAAAAACGAGTCGCCATTGTAGCTCTCCCTCTCTACGGTTGTACAAGCGTGGTCGCCGTCGCTCCATGCCAATCGAGGTTGCAGCTCGCCGGTGACCGGTTGCAACATCTGCCCCTGGCCCACTCTGTATCTCGTCGCCGGGATTTACAACAACCCATCACCGGCCTCTCGCTGTCGTGAAAGAATGAGTTAAGAGCATCTCCAACAGCCGCGCTAAACTAGCGATGCGCCGCAAATTAGTCGATTTTAGCACGCGCGCAACGCGGCGGGTCGCTCCAGTGGGCGCGCGAAAACGGCGCGCGCTGTCGGAAACGGCATCCCGCGCGGTGTATTTCGAGCGCCTGCTACAGCGCGCGGCACACTCGATCGCTCGCGCCGCACTCTCTCCTCTCCTCCTCCTACGCCCCGCGCGTGCCGGCGCCCTGCCACCCATGGACGCGCACACCGGCACCCCGCTCACCCCGTTGTACAGCCGCGACCCCCCCCCCCCCCCCGCCGCCGGAAACCCTAGCGCGTGGAGCGTTGGCGTCGCCACCGCCGGAGCTCCGCCGAGCGCCGGCCTGGTGCGCAGCCTCTTCTTGACGCCGCGGATGACCACGGCGACGGGTGGCGTCGCGCCGGCGCCGTCCCGTGCCGCCGCCGCATCGTCGAAGCTCCCCAATGCGGTGCAGCCGAAGAAGGGCAAAACTTCGGCGAAGAAAAACAAGGCGGCGGACGGCTCCGGCGGCACGAAGGCGAGGGGAAAGAAGCTTGCAGGGCGTTCGACGGCCGCGGCGGCTACCGAAGCGCCGGCGAGCTCACTCGTTGAGCCGGCCGCCGACGCGCACCATGTGTTCGACGAAATGCCCCAAGGTGAAAAAAATTCCAAATTTTATTTTCTTCTTGTTTTTTTAATGCATCATCTCACATATAGAGGCATGAGTTTCGCTACTCTTATGGGAGGCATGGGTGCACCTCCGGTCATGGGTGGAATGTCTTTCAATGTGCCTCCTCACACACATTCTCATGAAGATGCCGTTGAAGATCTTGCCAACACTGTCGGAGCTTCACGTGATGCGATGCGTGATGAGGATAGGGAGGAAGATTCATCTTCGGAGGCGGAAGAATCGTCTTCGGAAGATGAGGACGAAGACGAGGAAGATGTTTGATGTGTCTTTTATTTATGTCTTGTGGGCATGAACTTTTAGTTTGCATTTTGAACTTGGTTGGATAAACTTGTGGGCATGAACTTGGTTGGAAAATGTTTGTGACAAATTTCACATGTTCATTTTGATAATTGTTTCAAACTCATTTTCGCGCGTGTCCGGCGAGTCGCGCGCGCTGCATTATAACGAGGCTGCTGGAGCCAGCGCTCGCGGCCGCGCTAAACCAGCCGAAGCGCGCGCGGCAAACAGGTTTTTTGCGCGCGGCGCTTAGCGCGGCTGTTGGAGATGCTCTAAATACACCTATAGTACATAAACTTACGTGGTGGGTACAAAATCATACATAAAGTTGAAAAATGATGCAAATGGGTCACTGAACTATAATTTGGGATACATTTTGCTACATCTGCTGTTAAATCTAACGGTAATTGCAAGCCTTGCCGTTAACTCGCAGGCCTGCATGGTAGTGGGTCCACTTGTTAGATGAGAAGCAAATATGTAGACGTATGATTTGACCTTCGGACGTGAGATGTTTCAAGCACAGGGCTAAGGGCATTTCCAACACTGACGCAAACATCCCGCAACGATCCAAATCACGGAAGCCATCTAACGTGGTCTGTATCGGTCCGCGGCACAGTTCAAACGTGATTTCTCCCGCGAACCAGAGATAAAATTGAGGGAGGTTTGCGGGAGTCCAGACCGATCCCAAACCCATTTCTGACCGTCCTGACCCATTAAAAACCCTCGCCCCTCCCGCACGTTTTCGGTCAGCGCCGCTCTAAAGCGTCAGCACCCGCGTACATGCCCGGTCAGAATGGATGCTGCTGCTCACTGGCACCGGCATTGAAGCAGCGCACCGGCCGAGAGAGCGCCACCCGCGTCGCTTCCCAGTGCAGGTGATTGCCGCGCGTTCAAACGACACGACGGCCGGCCGGCCATCCGTCTGCCACCTGCATTGATGGCACGCGGTTGCCGAGGTGTCTCCTCCGACGCCACCCATCCGTCCCTTTGCCGCCCACCGGCGCTATATAAAACCGCTGCCCTGGCCATAGCCACAGTCATCCGTCTTCACGTCACTCCCCTTCATGGATCCCTCTGCGGCCAAAGCTCTCTGAGACGGGCTTACGTCGGAGCCGGAGCAGAAGAAGGCCATGCCCGCCATTGCTGCCGGTTTGCAGGCCGGCAGGCAGCCAGAGGACGTGCAAATGGAGGACACCTCTGACAACGAGCCAACGCCACCCTTCACTTCCTCCACGGCACCCTCCTCTTCCGCTCCACCCTCGCCAGTGCATTGCACCATGACTATCGGCGAGGCTTGTGCCCATTATATGGACATGGTGCGGCAGGAGCAGTCCCGGGAGGCGCAGGCCGAGGCCAACTACAACCACAACCTCCTCCAGGAGCATCTGCACGCGGAGGAGTAGGTCGTCGCCGGCAGGGCGGTCGTGCCGGACGCGAACTTGGTGGAGCGGGAGGCATTGCTCGAGTCTTATATGAAGAAGGATACCTGTTCGATCTTTTTTGCAATTGAATGAACTCAATATCTCACGTACAAGCATGTGGTTTCTCAATCAGGCTAGTGGACTGATATTGCAGCTCGACACGTTAAAACTAGCTAGCTTTGTACACCGTATTGCCAACGGGCAACATACCGAATACACAGGCCGGTGATTCAACCTCTCCGCCGGCGGTGAAGGTCAAGGCCACACGTATGAATTCAGTGGCGGAGCCAGCCAACTCAAGGAGCTGGGGCAAAGCCTATATACAGTGCCGTTGTCCAGAATTTGCCACTGTAATTAGTGATATTAATCATGATTTATATGTACTACTTAGTGGAGAATGGCCGGAGCAGCCCGAGCAACTGCCCGGGGTCGCCGGGGGTAGCTCCGTCCCTGCGTATGATACCCTCGTCAACTTTGCTTTACAAGAAGTCCAACCTCTCCGCCGTCGTGACCAGCACATATCTAGTCAGCTGACAGGTGGACCCGCATATACGTATACACAGAACATAGTGGGCTGCAAGTTAATGTCACACCGTTAGATTTAACAGCAAATGTATCAAAATGTACCTGAAATTATAGTTTAGTGGCCCATTTGTATCATTTTTCAAGTTTACGTATGAATCTGTACCCAGCGTGCAAGTTCATGTACTAAAGTGTAATTAACTCTGAAAGAATGGATGTAGCAAAAAAGCCACATGGTTGCAGCAAAAAAAATGTCATCTCACCATCGCCTCTGAAGAATGTGTAGCAAAAACATCTTCGGTAGTAGCGAAAAACGACTAAGGTTGCAACAAAACACCGTCGCCGCCGTAGCAGGGGTCGTAGCTAGCATGAATGGTTGCAGCAAAAAAAAAAATTGGTTGTAGTAGATTCATTCATCGCCGGTTGCAGCATCCATACTTGCCAGTTCCTGCAAACCGCCGCAGCCTTCAACCTCGCGTTCCAGCAAAATGCAAGAAAGGCAACATGGTGACCGAGGTCTTTCACACATTAATTTTAAATCATGATATCAAATCAAATGTTAATGTTCAATAATTTCTAACATTTTAGAGTTAAATATCTTGAGTCAAGAACTACTATTTTTATTAATATATACATAAAAATAAAATCATGTCATTTAATGTATGGAGTGCTTTCATCAAGAGAAGAAAGCTGAACAAACACAAACAATTCCAGCAAAATTGTTAGAAACATTTTTACAGGTTTATCGGAGTGCTGCCTATGAATTCTGAAACTCAAGCACCCAACAGACATTTTCAAACAGTCCACTAGTTAAAGCAAACAAGCTCGGCTCCCAAAAGTCATCTGTTAATACAAAATACAGTGGGGGCCAAACATCCACAACAAACCAGGGAATATTCAAAAAGTACAATATATCACAACACCGGGTCACTGACACAAATAAACCAAGATTCCCATCATCACTCACCCCACATATAATGTCTTCACAAGTCAAATTTTAAAAACATCAGCTAGTATGCCTACTCACATTGACCACAACTAGGTTTTGCTCTCAGCTTTACTGCACTGGCTAATTTGCAATTGTGAGGTTGTATTCTCCAATTCAAGATGGTCATTCGGCACACCGCTGTGAACAGACACTGTTGTAACCTCCTCATCACACGGCCTTAAGCAAAATAAGAGGCAAAGTGTCAGGTGCATGGGGCGAAATAAGTTGAGAACTGGGGAAATTAAATACACTTAATTAGTGTGGCAAATACTTTGAATTTTCATGAAAGTTAACAGAATATAAAATAGAGCGAAACTAAAAAAACCATGCCTTGGAGTTGGAGTGGTATTGAGATATTCGGAGAATGCACAGGAAATAGGATTGAAAGCAGTGGATCTCCCACCACAATATGGTTCGGTGACTTCCCGCCCCCCTACAATTTGAACAGCACCAAGCGGAATGGGATCGAAAGAAATGGATCTGCCGCAACAATATTGTTCGATGACTTCCAGCTTCCTCTTTCTAATATCAACACCAACAAGCAATGTGTCTTCATCCCGAGACTCCACCTTAGACACGAGGTAGACAGCATTACCACCGTAAACACTGAAGGTCGGGAACCCTGTAGTCTTGAGGTTGCTCAATGTCCATTTCATGTCTCTATCATTCCATAGATGATGCGTCAGCTTAGAGGGTTCAGGTGGGCAGGGTGATATGTGGTCAGCATGGACAGTGCGACTCTTGTGCCATAAGTCCCAATGAATGCTCCTAAGCATTGTCCGTATCTTCCAGCCAGCAGGTGCATGCCGCACAGGATTGTCATCCGTAACGTCGTCCATACCATCATCACTATGGCTGAGGAGCTTCACATCAGAGATGGTATCCGCGACGTCAAAAACGCCGGCTGTCTTCAAAGTGCTCTTACTGACAACGGTGAACCATCTGATGCAGTTTTCGATCTCGACGAAGTTGATGAAACCGTCGGGGAGGCCAACGACGTCCCGCACTTGCCGTGCTCGGCCTTCCCGTCGCAGGTCGAAATCGGCCTTGGGCAGCGGGAGGAAGCGGAGAGCAGGATCCTTTTGAAGCACATCACAGACGACGATGCCGCGCCAGAGGTCGACCCATCCAACGGTGCTTACTCCGAGACGGATCACCTTGTCGGTTTGGCTTGGCAGGTCTCGTGGCAGGACATTGGCAGGCACCTTCAGCTGCACGTGTTTGGTGCTCCACTCGCTCGTCTCCGACGAGAAGACGTGCAGGTTGTAGTGCCCGAGGTCCCCATTCGGGGAAAGATCAGCAACCAAGAAATTGTCGCCCTCGCGTGGCACGATGGCCGCGTGCAGCGTGTGCGAGTAGTCTGGAGGAGAAGGAGGGACCCGTCGGATGGAGTGCTTGCCGCCGGGGGCAGCCTTGTAGACGAAGTACTCGAGGTGATGGGGGGAGTCATCGTCTGTGCTCGGTGTGCCGGAGCCGGACCTGAAGGCGAAGCAGAGGAGGGCGAGGTCATTGGCGGCGGAGACGACGCGGGGCTCTGTGGTGCAACACTCCTGTATGCTGATCGCGGGAAAGTGGACGCACAGGTAGGAGACGGCAGGCGGGTCGGTGAGGCAGAAGGTGACCTTGAATTCTTGGCCCGTGCTCGTCGTGCCCTTCACGGTGGTGGCGTTGTCGCGGTCGGCGAAGTAGGCTCTGCTGTCGAGGAGGACCCAGAAGGGGTAGCGGGAGGGGCTGGCGCTGGCGGGATCGGCGGCGGGGGGGTTGAAGGAGGCGGCCATCAAAGATCCCGCCATGGCTGCTGGATCCGAGAAGGGTTTGGGAGCTAGGTTTTTTTTTTTTTTGAGGCTTTTTGGGAGCTAGGGTTACCTGGACGACAACGACAAGCGGCGTGCGGGCAGTCTGGGTTAGATTCGTCTCCGGTCCCTTCCTAGGCCTGGGCCTGCGCCGTGGCAGCCAGCCTATCCACGCTCACGTAATTTTTTTTTCTTTAGTGTTGCTTGAAAAAAGACGTATAATTATTTACACTGATCGCTTTCATGGCTAGTTCATGTCTAACACAATGCCTCGTACACCTGATCGCTTTCACTACCACCTCCCTCTCACTCCTAAGCAACGTCTTAGGCCTTGTACACTGCAAAGTGTTTAGGGGGTGTTTAGAAAAATAAACCAGATTTTTTTAAGCATTGATGCTTATTTATATAGCATAGACGTTTAGTTAGGCGTCTCTATAGGCACCGATGCTTCAGAAAATTTTGATTTATTTTTCTAAGCATCTCACCACCTAGCATTGTACGAGGCCTTAATCTCCTGAATAAGGCAAGCATCACGGGTCCTATTGATGGTCTCCTCGTCAATCGTCGCTTCCATGCAGTCTGTTTCTATAATGAACGCGGTAAGAGATCCACTCTAGCACGAGCGCAACTCTCTCTCGACAAGCTTCCAACTCAGCCACCAGTGTGTTATCACATGTAAAGAAGTGATGGCATGACGAGAAAAAGATTTGGTTGGCGTTGCCTCGAAGCACCATCCTAGCGCCACCATTCCCATGTAGTTTAGAGATACTGAAAGTGTTGCTTGCGTCTTATCAAGATAAATGAAGGAAATGATTGCTAGCGGCACACCCATCAATTTGTCGTTTTTTTAACGCAGTACGGACGCAAGTGTTTATATACACATGCATACACTCACCCCTATGGACGCACATACGCACACCCTATCCCTATGAGCACATCTGAAAGACTGAGCCGGCATATCATCTTGAAATTTACGAAGTCACCGTAGGCACCTCGTCATCGACGGGAACGTCTCCTCCCACTGAACGTGCATCGCCGAAAATTCTGAAATAAATTCAGGAATAAATACGAGCACCGGGACTTGAACCCTGGTGGGCTGGGGATACCACAATCCCTCTAACCATCCAACCACAGGTTGGTTCGCTCAATTTGTTGCTGTTGAGCGGAGACTCGGTAGTATTTTTTTAGGAGAAAACTTTTGATCTATTCATCTTCAATTATGGCAGTACAACAAATACCAAAAATAATAAAAATTACATCCAGATCCGTAGACCACCTAGCGATGACTACAAGCACTGTAGTGAGCCCGGCCATGACGCGCCGCCGGCATCACCCCTCCCTCATCAGAGCCTGGAAAAAAATATGTTGTATTAGACAGTCAGAAAGTCGTCGTGCTAAGACCATATAGAACCACCGCAGCAGAACAGCAACCACCGTTGATGAAGAGTAGCATAGATCGGAAGGATCCTACATGTAAACACACGAACGTAGAAGAACTACGACTAGATCCGAGCAAATCCACGAAGGACAAATCCGCCAGAGTCACACCTCCACACGCCAATCGACGATGCAAGACACACCACCGGGACGGGGCTAGGTGGGGGAGAACTTTTTCTTCAAGAAACCACCGCCGTCTCGTCTTCTTGAACATGATACAAACCCTAACAAAGCTCGATAGTATATTCGATATGCTAGAGCTAATAGTAGTACAAATTTGAATGGAGAATATTCAAATTGCTGGGAAGAGTTATTTCTGAGGCTTTTCAATTTTAAACTAACAAATTCATATTGTTTTTTTTAGTATTGTCCAGGCGGCCTGACCATTCATCTTAGAGATGAATGAGCCTATCTACCAGTCTTTCATGGGCCCTGACATGTGGGACCATCTTGGCAGAATGGTTACAAAATTTGAAGAGGTAAATCAAAGCACAGGATTGGTTAAATGGAGGGGGGAGGGTAAAACGGAACAATTTTGGTTAAATGGATAATCCTTATAAAAAAAGCTAAATGATGGGGTTGAGAAGTGAATTAATTATTAAAAATTAAACAAACAAATTTAAACGTACTCATATAGGTAATGAATGTGTACTAGTTTTGTCTTGTCAAAAGAAATGCAGGGAATATTGAACGGAGACTCGCTACCACATTCGATATGCTGGAGCTGGTAGTACAAGTTTGAATGGAGACTCGCTAGTATATTCAAATTGCTGTGGAAAGTGAATGCCGAGGCTTCACAGTTTTCAATTAACAAATCACTGTTTTTTCTTAACCATTGACCATGCGGTCTCACCATTCTTTGACATGAGCCTAACTACCACTGTTTCATCGATCATGACCTCTCACAGAAATGTATCCGTGTCCTTATACCATCACACTTGAAATTGTTAGAACTGACAACTGAAACTGAATGCGCAAGCGGGGAGCACTCTGTGACAAAAAATTTCAGTTTTTTTAGCCGTCCCATCATCGCCTAATCACCTAATGCAGATTTTCGCACTAAATGTTGTTTTTTATTGACTTATAATGTAGTCATCGCCTCATCTTGCCAGTCTTCCTGTGACCACCGGTCTTGTTATGAGACATTTAAGTGGGTGGATTTTGAAAATAAGGGTGACCCGATGTGCTATCATATAGAGAGGGCATTTATTTCCATTTTCATTTTCTTGTTCCAAACTGATATATAAACAATATGCCTCTAAATAGCCGCATCCATGACGAGAACGGACGTTTGGTGGCCGAGCTGCCTGCAGGCCAGAATCTCGCGCGTGCACCGCGATGTGTGCGTGCCTATTGTCTCGCGGGTATACGGTAGATAGTAAATGCAAATACATGTGTGCCGTCGGCTGATGTGCTACGCTGTACGTGGGCCTCCAGTGTGCGGGATACGCAAGCACGTCATGTGCTGCTGGGCTAATTTGAAAGTAGCAGATGTAGCTTTGGAGCAACTAATTAACGAGTGTTTCTTTCGGATCGCGCGCTCTTAGCCATTCGTCATGTGTCGCGTTTTTGGCGCTTCCTTCATTTTTTATTTTTTATTTTTTTCGCATGCGTTTTCGGCTTTTTAAACGGTTTTTTTTGGGTTTTTTTTTTGACATTTCGATTTTCTACTGGTCTTCCTTAGCTTTTAGATAAAAAAACGAAAAAAAACTTTTATGTGAAAAATACGTGTTTTTTTCTTTCACGAGAGTCACGGTTTTGCTTCCGCGAAAGACACGATTGTGCTTTCGCGAGAGTCACGACTATACCTTTCAAAAACGAAAAAAAATGTTTTCTGTTTTTTTCCTTCTACTAGAGGCACGGTTTTGCTTTTGCGAGAGTCACGGCCGTGCCTTTCAAAAATGAAAAAAAACGCATTTTTTTCCTTCTACGAGAGACACGGTTTTGCTTCCGCGAGAGGCACGGTTGTGCTTTCGCGAGAGTCATGGCCGTGCCTTCGAAAGAGGAAAAAACGCGTTTTCTGTTATTTTTTCCTTCTGCGAGAGGCACGGTTGTGCTTTCGTGAGAGTCATGGCCGTGCCTATCGAAAATGGGAAAACGCGTTTTCTGTTTTTTTTCTTCTGCGAGAGGCACGGTTGTGCTTTCGCGAGAGTCACGGCCGTGCCTCTCGAAAACAAAAAAAAACATATTTTCTGTTTTTTTTTCTTCCGCGAGAGGCACGGTTGTGCTTTTTTTTTCTTCCGCGAGAGGCACGGTTGTGATGTCGCGAGAGGCACGGGCGTGCTTTTGCAAGAAGCACGGGCATGCCTCTTTTGGAAAGGAAAAAACCCGTGCTCCCGGGTCGGTTTTTTCATCCTATTTTTTATCCCTTTTTTCATAAAAAAAGGTTCGTCAAAACATATCAATATGGGATCTAGTTTTGTAGATCTCGACGCGAAGAATCTAACAGTAAAAACGGTTTAAGATTTGGACGCACGGTTTAAAAGATAAAACATTTTGAATAAACGGATATACGAAAAAGGGAAAACTCCCGGGTTGCGACAAGTGGCGCACATACAACGCGCCACATGTCGCAACCTGGAAGGTGGGAGTGATCTTTGTAACGAGTACTGCCTCCGTCCTGGTTTATAGGCCCCCCTTGTAGTTTGTGCCAAATTTTGACTAAAGATTTAACTAACAAAATGTTAATGCATGTCAAGAAAAATTATCTTATTGGATTCGTATTTAAACATAGTTTTCAAAAATATAATGTTTGGTCACATGCGTGAACATTTTGTTAGTTTAATCTATGGTCAAAATTTGGCACGAAATACAATGGGGACCAATAAACCCGGACGAAGGTAGTACTACTCAACTAGTGATTTTGCCTTTACATTCTGTCATTTGTGTTGCTTTGTGGTATATCATGTAAAAATGCAGGCTTCCAAAAAAAGGACACCTAAAAACTGTAGTTTTGTTTTTGATTAAAATTCATCAATGTGTAGTTTTCCGTTTCACACAGAAAAATGTGCACCAAAAAAATGGCATAAAATGTATGAGCCTTTGCTAAATTTGAGAAAGAATTAAAGAAAAGAATGCGTGGGCTATCCTGGTTTTGAGGAGTTGATGGAGTCAAATCCCGTGACGTGTACATGGGTCTGACGTGATGCGTGCGTGCCCCGCGACGTGCAGCTGGTGTGCACTCCTGTGCCTGCTAGTGTACATGAGCCGACACTGATTATTTAATACCAAATACGGACGCTGTCCACCTGACTCTTCTACGATTAGAGTCAATATATGGTAGCCTCATGCACTCATGGCGCTGATCGCGATTCGCGACAAGCATTGACGGGGGTGATTACGGCCTGCAGGTAGCTCGGCCATCAAAGGCCATTTTCGCATCCATGACCTCCTTGATTCTGCTTGGAGGAGAACATACCAAGTGTATAGCATTTCCTCACGGTAGGATTATGCTTCACCAAGCTTCAATAGAGAATACAAACACAATGAACATGTATCTATCCTTGGTGCTACTGGGAATAACCCGTGCGGCTTATTTATTTACTCTTTTGAAAAGGAGGAAGACCTAGTGATAGATGCAACCATTTTATTAATTATTTACAGAAACTTTATAAAATAATACATCAGGTAGTTTGAAGCTATTCCTCGCAAAAAAAAGGTAAAATGCTAGATCCTCGACGAACGGGTAATCTTCAGAAAAAGAAAATTAAGAATCGGGCAAGGCATGCCACTGTATCTCCAAAACGGATTCAAACAGGAGAGAAGCCGATGGGATACATTCAGATCGCCTAAGAGCATCTCCAACAGCCGTGCTAAGCGCCGCGCGCAAAAAACCTGTTTACCGCGCGCGTTGCGGTTGGTTTTGCGCGCCCGCCTGCGCCGGCTCCAGCAGCCGCGCTATAATACAGCGCGCGCGCCGCTCCAGCAGAGCGCCAAAATACAGCGCGCGCGCTTCTTTCCCCTCGCCTTCGTGGTGCCGGAGCCATCCGCCGCCTTGTTTTTCTTCGCGGATGTTTTGCCCTTCTTCGTTCGCGCCGCATTGGGGACCTTCTTCGACGGTGCGGCGGCGGCACGGGACGGCGCCGGCGCGACGCCACCCGGCGTCGTGGTCATCCGCGGCGGCAAGAAGAGGCTGCGCGCGAGGCCGACGCTCGGCGGAGCTCCGGCGGTGGCGACGCCAGCGCTTCCCGCGCTAGGGTTTCCGGCGGCGGCGGCGGCTGCGGCGGCGGCGGGGGGGGGGGGGGGGGGTCGCATCTGTACAGCGGCCTGAGCGGGGCGCCAGTGTGCGCGTCCATGGGTGGGTGGCAGGGCGCCGGCGCCGGCGCGCGCGGGGCGTAGGAGGAGGAGAGGAGAAAATGCGGGCGCGAGCGCTCGAGTGTGGCGCGCGCTGTAGCGGGCGCCCGAAATACGCCGCGCGGGTAAGTGTTTTTGACCGCGCGCCCAACCCGTTTTAGCGCGCGCGCCGTTTTTGCGCGCCCGCTGGAGCGATCCGACTCGTTGCGCGCGCGCTAAAACGGCCTATTTTGTGGCGCGGCGCTAGTTTAGCGCGGCTGTTGGAGATGCTCTAATGAACGTACATTTCTAGCACCGCCAATACCATGTTCTGCTTTTCTGCGTAGTTCATTTACGTGTATCCTCGCAGTCGGTGTGTCCGCTAGCGCTCGACGACGACTCCGTGATGCTCTGCAGCGCCGGGCGCCAGTGCCCGCCTCTGCCTCTGCCGCGGGCGGCGGTGATGCTCCGGTGGTGCCGGTCCTTCTCCAACCGCTTCCGTTCCTGGTGGTCGGCGGGCTGGCTCTGTTCTCCGTTGGCGGCCGTGGCCGCGTCGTCGCCCCTGGGTCTCTGCTGTTGTCGCCGCCGGTGCAGCCGTGGCCGCTGCTGCTCAATCACCTCGTCGCAGCCGCGCATCCTCTCCTGCTTCCTCGTCTGCACGGCCTTGGTCACCTCTGTACGCGCCACGGAATAATTAATTGGTTAAACTCCATGGAAGCAAGAGAGGGGACCGGACAAGAAGTGGAAGAATCCAAGCCAAGAACCGTCTTTGGCACGAACCTTGGGAGGTGATGAGGCGGTAGACCTGGCCGAGGAGGAGCGTGTCCCTTGGCTTGAGGAGCTTGATCTTGGTTATCCTGGCACCTCCTCCTTCTCCGGCGACGGCGGGGTCGGGCTCGGCGTCGGCGTGATGCAAGACGACGAGGGCGACGTAGTGGCCGGGGTTCCTGCGCATGACGTCCGCCGCGGTGGTCGGCCAGTGGAGGCGCTCGACCTTGCCGTCGCCTGGGTGCTGGATCACCACGGCCGCCGCGTCCGCCGCCTGGCAGTTCCCCATGCCCGTCGGTGTGAGTTCTCTCGTATGGACTCTGGATTCCAATGAGAAGGACGGAGTGGGTCGTGGTGGTTATATGGGGGGTGCCGGGACGAGAGGGCGAGCCAATTTTAAATCTACTTCCGGACGTGCGATGCTGGTTGTTGCGGGATGATCAAAAAGGAAGGAGTCAACTTGTTGATTAGGCTCGTAGATGTCGACGGCCAAGGAGAAGAGAAGAAAAAGTTGGCCGGCCGGGATATGCTACAGTGGAAGCACAGGGTAGATAGGCATCGTGCTTGTCTTGTTGCGCAGGCATGTCGTGGCCTCGTGGGCGCGCCATATGCATGGCGACAATGCTCTGCAGGCTGCGGGCAGTTCTACCAACTGGACTGTGAAAGAGTCGTCAAATCAAATGTAAACTTGTGTATATTTGAGGGCAGTTTGTAGGGTTTTTGTATGATAGATACTGGGTCCACACGTTTCATAAACATGTCTCTGTGTTTAATCTATGCAGAGGGATTCAGGATAACCAACTGGACTGTGAAAGAGTCGTCACAACGTAAACTCGCAGTGGCACGTAGATGGGGGACGCACCTGCCTAGCCGTGGCGGCCGCCTAATTGCCCCGCGATCCGCAAAGTTGTTGTATCCGGTACAAGAGCACAACAAGTTTGATGTTTCATTCAATCCAGCATCAAACTAGGCGAGCCGGTTCAGGATGGATCCCCTTCCTCCCTCCTCCTTCTCCTCCTCCTCCCCCTCCTCCCCTCCTCGCCCTAGCCGTCCCGCTCCCCGCCCTGCCCCGCTGGCCGGTGCCCGGCCGTCCTCCTCTCCGCGTGCAGGTGCTCTCCCTCTCCTCTCCCCTGTCTCCCCGCGGGTGGGGCTCTCCCCTCCTTCTTCTCCGCTGCCGGTGCTTGGGTCTCGTTTTTGGGCCCTTGCGTCCGACGAGGAGGATTCGCGGTCGTCGTCCTCCTCCCCCTGTGGCCCTGTGCCCTGCCCTGGGGAGGAACTTAGGTCTTAAAATCTCACCCGAGGAGAATGCCTCCTTGATGATCCCTCTTTCTGATCAGGAAATCTGGGATGTTGTTAACACTGCCAATCCCAATGCAGCTTTTGGGCCAGACGGCTTCTCCATTCCTTTTTATCGTAAATTCTGGCCCCAGTTGAAACAGCTGGTTTGTAATGTTATTCAGGGTTTTTGTCTTGGTACTGTCGATATCTCCCGCCTGAACTACGCAGTGATATCCCTGATTCTCAAGGTTAAGGGTGCTGATGTTATTTCCCAATTTTGGCCTATTGCTTTGATTAACAACTTTGCCAAATTCCCGGCTAAACGCTTTGCGAATCGTTTGTCGCCGGTTGCTCATAGAGTTATTAGTCCTTTTCAATCTGCTTTCATCGAAGGGCGTTTCATCCTTGATGGTATCCTATCCCTACATGAGATTGTTCACGATCTTCACGCTCGGAGAGCCAAAGCGATTATCCTTAAGTTAGATTTTGAGAAAGCTTATGACTCGGTTAGCTGGCCCTTCCTCAAGCAGGTCCTTCTTGCTAAAGGTTTCGACGGTGTTTATGTTCATCGTATCATGCAGTTGGTCTCGGGTGGCCATACTGCCGTTTCAGTTAATGGTTTCGTTAGCAATTTCTTCACAAACGGTAGAGGCCTTCGCCAAGGGGATCCGGCCTCCCCCGTTCTTTTTAATTTTGTGGCCAACGCCTTCTCGTGCATGCTTTCCAGGGCGGCCCGTTCTGGGCACATTGCTCCTGTGGTCTCCCATTTACTTCCGGAGGGCGTTTCCCACCTGCAATATGCGGATGATACAATTATCTTGATGGAGCTGGATGATGCCTGCATTGCCAACCTGAAATTCATCCTGTTGTGTTTCGAAGCTGTTTCGGGTCTTAAGATTAATTTCGCTAAAAGTGAGGTCCTGGTGACGGGTGTGGATGGGGCGGAAGCCTTGCGGGTTGCCAGGCTTCTTAACTATTCATTGGGTTCCTTTCCCTTCAAGTATCTAGGCCTCCCTATTTCTCCTGGCGTGCTCCATGCTAAAGATTTCGCTCTGGCGGTCGCTAAAGTGGGGAACAGGGTGCTCCCTTGGCGAGGCAGATATAATACCAATGCTGGCAAAGTTGCTCTAATTAACTCCTGCTTATCTTCTCTCGCTGTGTTTCTTATGGGCTTTTATCTTCTTACGGATGGCGTGCATGCTGGTTTCGACAAACATAGGGGAGCCTTTTACTGGAATGTCGCGGATAACAAACAGAAATATAGGCTGGTCAAATGGCAACATATGTGTAAGCCTAAAAACCTTGGGGGGTTAGGCATTATTAATACTCGGGTGATGAACATTTGTTTGCTTATCAAGTGGTGGTGGAAAATTTTGACTAATGGGGCTGATTCGCTGTGGTTTTTGATTCTTAAGGCTAAATACTCCCCACACTCCAACCCGCTGTTTGCCACCGCGAGGCGCGGTTCTCAATTCTGGAGATCCCTTGTCAAAGTCAGACCGGTTTTTCTGGAACATGTTAAATTTAATGTTGGAAATGGGTTGGCAGTTCGCTTTTGGTTGGACTGGTGGTCTGGGGATGCCCCCCTAGCCGCGAGCTTTCCGGTTTTGTTTTCTTATTGTCCTAATCCGAACATCTCCATCATGGAGGTGGCAGCGAATAACTGGGATCTGGCTTTTCGTCGGGCTCTGTCTCCTGAAGAGTTGGAAGAGTGGCAAAATCTCTTTGCCCTCTTCCCTGTGCTCTCGGAGTCGGCCGATTCTGTGGTGTGGCCTCATTCTGCCTCTGGTAGATTTTTGGTTAAGTCGCTTTATTCTAGACTTATTGGTGGTACTCCTTCGCCCAGATTCTCTTGCGTTTGGAAGTCCAAAGTCCCTCCTAAGATTAAATTTTTCCTTTGGCAAGCCTTTCGTGGTCGCCTCCCGGCTGCTGACCAGATCAAAAAGCGCAATGGGCCTGGTTCGGAGTTTTGTCATCTTTGTGGGGCCTTGGAAAACTCTGATCACATCTTTTTCAATTGCGTGCTGGCCAAGTTGGTTTGGTGCTGTGTCAGATCTTGGCTTCAGGTCTCTTGGAACCCCTCCTCTTTCTCCGATATTCGAACCCTAGCCAAAGCTTTGGTTGGGGTCACCAAGAGGGTGTTTTGGGTCGTCCTGGGAGCCTTATGTTGGTCTCTCTGGACTATTAGGAACAAATTTACTATTGAGCTTATCTTCCCATCTAAGCCTGCTGACGTTCTTTTCAAATCATGTATATTATTGCAGCAGTGGAGATCATTGACTAAGGAGGTTGATCGGGATGCCCTGGACCTGCTCATCGACAAAATTCGGGCTTCGACATCTCACATCTCCGGGCGGGACCCCGTCGCCTAATCCTGGTGGTGCTGGTTGCGGTGTTTAGGTCTTTCTCCTTTCCGGCCTGCGCGCCGTGTATGGCAGTTGCCTGTATACTTCCTTCTTTGGGTACTCTCAAACTTTTCGCTTCGTGCACTGTGTGCGTTGTCCTTGCTAGCTGGTTTCTTTCCTATTCGGTTTCCGTGACGCTGTCATGTGGCTTTATTTATAAAGTCGGGCTCTGGCCTTTTCTCTAAAGAGCACAACAAATTTTAAAACTTGGTTGTTGAAACTTAGGATTTTGTAGGTCGCATGTTCTGAAACTTACGAATTTGTTGGCCGCTCATACTAAGTTTCAAAAGTTAAAACTTAATAAAGTTTCAAAAACTCATCAAAACGTATTCAAAATGGATCTCATTTGAAAGACCTCGTCACCGGAAACACGAATATGTAAATGAAACATTAACTTGGACTTTTGGTTCAAAATATATGAAAGACTAAAAATCGAAAGCCAAAGAAAAAAATAGGTTGCATGGCCCCACACCTGCGTGCTACAAATTCTCTCCACATACAATAATTTCATTTGGAATTGTCTGCTACTAACGGAAATTTACTTTGGCACATGGGAGCATATGCTCCCGCCACAGGTAAAAAATATTTCAAAATGTCAAAAAATTCTAGACAAAATATTGGCATGTATATCAAGACATTCTAAGTGGGCACGCCAAGTTTTGTGGAAAACCCGACATTTTTGTGGCCTGTGTAAAAAGACAAAAAAAAATGTCTCGTGAAATGCCCTTTTTAACACAAAATTTTATCTTTTTCAAACGCGAAACGAAAGCTGTCGGTTTTTCGCGTACAAATTGTGAGGCATAGAATGTTGAGATGTATGTGTGAAAACTTTTTGTCAGGTGACGTTTTGAAATACATTTAAAACACATTTTTAAATGGCTAGATAACATGTTGGTAGCTAGTCTGATGCGCATTTATGTTTGGGTGGCTGATCAACGCAAGTTGTTTGTTGTTGCCATCACATTCTTTTCTTCTCTCTCTCTCTCTCTCTCTCTCTCTCTCTCTCTCTCTCTCTCTCTCTCTCTCTCTCTCTCTCTCTCTCTCTCTCTCTCTCTCTCTCTCTCTCTCTCTCTCTCTCTCTCTCGTGTAGCTATCTACTAACTCAAAAGAGACGGGAAATCAAAACGCCGTAAGGATATTGGGTCTCCACCACTAATTCCCCGGGCCTATCAATGTCTACTCATGACTATATGTACTTGATGGATATCTCGCTAGAATATATTGTTGTAGTTGACAGCCCCAATTGGCGGACTTGCGTTCCAATTATTTTGTTAGTGGCATTAATGATGGATCAAATCAAGACAATAACATGCTCTAGTGACATCGCCAAACAACAATGAGCACATACTAACCTGTGGCAGGAGGAAAGAGAAATCGGGCCTATATCTAATGATGAAGTGATAAAATTATTCCAAACAATGGACAGCTCACAAAACTGTTACCTAGCTAATTGACTCATGTTGTGACAAGGAAATAATTTAGTAACAATGATATATTGGAAACCAAAATTTATTTCACTGCCCCGCAAAAATGAAAATCGGTTGCGGTACATTTGTAACATTGATGACATCTACTATATACCAGCATAAAAAGTACGAGTTACGATTTTAACACAAATAATCTTAATCTAAGCCGTTTAATCTAAACAATGACTCAAAAAGTTAAGTTCAATACCTATTTTTCTTACTACTACATCCGATCCATATTACTTGTCGCTCAAACGTATCTATCTAGACTAAACCAGTGCATGGACAGCCCGGCCCGGAGGCCCGAGCCCGAAAGCCCGGCATTCGGGCCGGGCCCAGGCTCCATTTTATGGCTGAAAGCCCAGAAAAAAACCCAAAATGCCTATCAATCTATTTATTTTAATACCCCAAATATTATTATTTTAATTAAAAAAGGCATTGTTCCTACTTCGGGTCGGGCCAGGCCCGGGCTTGGGATTTTTGCTTCAAGCTTTTACAAGCCCAGCCTGAAACCCGGCCCGGCCCAAGCAATGATTAGATCCAATCTAGACGTATTTCGGTGTCATATACATCCTTTGAGCAACAAGTAATATAGATAAGAAGGAGTAGTGAATTTTGCAGTAGTGTTCCAAACTTGTCGGCATCGTAAAGTTAGCAGCGCATTCCATGTAACATTCGGGCGAAATTACAAAATCGATCTAATTGCTGCGTTCCTACTGCAAACTTTCAGTATGCCACCGACAACCATGTGTCGTGGGCGGCGTACTTCCAGCACCACCAGGAGCAGCGGCTGGCGTCCAACAACGGGGCGTCGGTGGTGGGCGGCGTCAAGAACAGCGAGGGGCCGCGTATGGCGGGGCGCCCCCGGCCGCACGCTCCAGGACGTGCTGGAGCACCTCGAGGGCGGCAGCGACCCGCCGCTAGCATACACTGCCGCGGTGGCCGCCCCGGTCCACCGCCGGAGCGCCGGGCAATGGATGTTGTAACGCCCCGGATCCGATGCACCAGGTGTCTGCCAGTTATTCGCTGTCGTTGCCATGTCATTTGCTTGCGTGTTGCATTTTATCATGTCATCATGTGCATTTCATTTTTTATATGTGTTTGTTTCATGCATCCGAGCATTTTCCCCGTTATCCGTTTTGCAATCCGACACTCCTATGTCATCCGGCGTCCCCTTTTTGCCTCTTCTCTTGTGTGGGTGTTAAACTTTCTCGGAATGGCCCGAGGTTTGCCAAGCGGCCTTGGTATAGCACCGGTAGACCGCCTGTCAAGTTTCGTGCCATTTGAAGGTCGTTTGATACTCCAACGGTTAACCGGGTAACCGCAAAGCCCTCTTTGAGTTGCAGCCCAACACCCCTTCCAAACTGGCCCAAAACCCATCTAACTCCCCTCCATGCTCTCGGTCGTTCGATCACAATCGCGTGGCCGAAAACCGCTCCTCATTTGGACACTCCTAGCTCCCTCTACCTATATATATGTGCATCTCCCCCGAAATCCCGGTCTAACCCTAGCTTCTTCCTCCTCCCGCCGACGGACACGTCCACCCGCCGCCCGGACATGTCCGCCACCGCCCCCGCGCCCAATCCCGATGTGCCACGTGTCGCCGCCACCTTCCCACCGCGCGCCGCCGCCCGGGGCCCAGATCCGGCCCGCCCCGGGCCGAACCGGGCCGCGCTGGGCCCGCGCCGCCCGAGCGCCTCGCGCCGCCGCGCGCCCGAGCGCCGCCGTGCCCGCCTCCGCGCCTCGCTCCCTCCGGCCCCGCCGCCTCGCCGTTCGGCGCCTCCGGCCCCGGCACCGCCAGCCTGGGCAGCCGTCGCCCGCCGCCGCGGTTGTCACCTCCGCCCGCGCCCAGCCTTGCCGCCCCTCGCCGCCGGCGCCGCGCCGCCGCCGGGGCAGCTCCTCGCCGCCCTCTGCCGCGCCTCCCCGTCGCCCCTCCGCCTCGACCCGGACCGAATCCGGCGAGATCCGGCCGGAGGAGCCCCGGATCCGCCTCCCCGGCCCCGTCCCCGACAGCTCCGGCGACCTCACTCCGGCGAGCCTCGGTACCCGTGCCCGTTGACTTTCTCCCGGGGTGAGAAATCCACTAAGTCCCTGATCTGCAGTAATTATCATGCCATGTTTGATCTGCCGTATCTCTGCATCCGTAGCTCCGTTTTGTGCGTGTAATATGTCAAATTGTTCGTCTCAAAGAGTACATCATTTCGTTCTATTGCATCATTTTCATTTGAGCTCATCTTGATGCCTGAAATGCTGTTGGAAGAGTGCTATGTGATGTTAATCTGCTGAAACTGTTATAACTTGCTCTTTTGTCATTTTTGTCATGATTGATGTGTGCATCCTATGAGGTAGATGTCTACATGTGTTTTGAACTATGCCATGTCTTCTTTACAGAGGTGCTTACCATGTATTTTTGTGATCAATGTAGTGACTAGCACAAGCATGTAAACTAGGCATCGTGATGTTGCTGATTTTAGTCCCTGTTCTGCTGTTATTTTTATGCTATGTAAACATGATGCTACAGAGAGATCCATGCATATTTTGAGATACTTCAGTAAGGATGTTTTGTACATATGGTTATTGTCTATCCATCCCTGCCCTGGTTGCAATTATGGAGTAGTCTAGCATGTCATTTTCGTGCTCTACTTTTGCTTCAAAATGTTTCCTGGCAGATTGTTTACTTGTTATTCAATTTGGCCAAGCTTGTTGTAGTTGATCCTTGCATGCTTTGGACTTGTTCTTCCCTTGGTTTGTTCCATAAACATGTCTTATTGATGATGCTATGCTTATCTTGTCATTCAATGACTTGTGGTGAGTGAATCGAGCTTGTTAAGTAGTGTACTTGCTATTGCTGTTTTGCTAGGCTGAATCTGTTATTTCGTGATGCTATATAAACATGTTGCTACTAGTCATTCTATGCATAATCTGAAGATGTTCACTAAATATGTTTTGATCTACATATCTTGCTCTATCCATACATGCCCCTGGTTGCATTTATAGCTTGCTGTAGGTTGTTGTAATCTTGCTCTAAAGTTGCTTCATAATGTTGTTGTCAGCCTGTTAACATTAAGTTCACTTGTTCCTATGTGTTTTGCTAGTGTTCCATGCACCCTATGACCTTGCTATCACCATTCTTAACTTCACAAATATGCCTTCTTACTGTTGGTTGCCTTGCCATGCCATGTATTGCTTTGTGTTGAGTGGTTCAAGCTCACCAACATGCCTTCATAATTCTGTTTCTGCCATGTTTGAATCTGTAATATAACTTGCTATGTTTACTTGGGTGCCATCATATTTTCTGTGCCCTTTTGGCTCTTGGTCAGTAAGGGACTATTGTTCTATGGGTTTAGTAGACTCATGCCATGCCTTTGTTTGCCATGATAAGTTCCTGTAACATGTTGTTTGATAACTCTGAACATTGCAACCTGATGTTATTTCCTGATATTATCTGAAACTGTTAATATATGCAATTTTACCATGTCTTTTTGAGCATGATCTAGTGATTTATGGAGATAGTTCAGTGTTCATGTTTTGTTATGATTTACCTGTACTTCATGCCCATGCCTTTTGTTCTTATGTTGGGGTGCTATAGCTTGTTGTTTTGATGCTTGCGATATGCCTACTTACTGTTATGGACAGATTGTTGTTATGACTTGTATAGTGTGTGTGTGTTGAACCGTTGCTCCGTTCTGAGTGTGCTCTATATGAAACTTGCTTGTTTTTTCATGTAGTTTCATATTATCATGTTGCATCCTTGTTTTGAAGTGTTTGCTTGATGTTTGGGTGCATTTTGCATCAATGCCATGTTTAACTTGTTTTGCTCATATCTTCTAGGCCGTAGCTCCGAACTAAATGAACTTTATATGTAACTTGACTAGAATCTCGTGTAGATCATCTTGGTGCATCTTAACTTGCTGTTTAACAACTTGAACATAAGGTTTATTCAGATCTGGACCAATTTCGAAATTTGCATATGAGGACTTACCGGAATTGTTATATGTTGTTCCCGGCCTCATTTAAACTTGCCTTAGTGTGTTGCTCTTGTTTGCATCATCTCTTGCCATGAGTAGCTTCATGTAGCTTTGTCATGCATCATGCTTATTTGTGCATCATGTCATGTTCATGTGTGGTGTGTTTACCATGTTGTGTGCTTCTTTTTGATAGTTCCTGTCTCGTTGCGATCGTGATGATTCGTTCGTCTACGGTTGGTTCGGCTTCACCCGTTCGTCTTCTTCATGGACTCGTTCTTCTTCCTAGCGGGATTTCAGGCAAGATGACCGCTACCCTGGATCTCACTACTATCATTGCTATGCTAGTTGTTTCGTTCTATCGCTATGTTGCGCTACCTATCACCTGTTTATCAAGCCATCCCAAATTGCCATGAACCTCTAACCTTTGACACCTTTCCTATGCAAACTGTTGCTTGGCTATGTTACCGCTCTGCTCAGCCCCTCTTATAGCGTTGCTAGTTGCAGGTGAAGTTGAAGATTTCTCCATGGTGGACAGGATTTTGGTTGGGATATCACAATATCTCTTATTATTATTAATGCATCTATATACTTGGTAAAGGGTGGAAGACTCGGCCTTTTGCCTAGTGTTTTGTTCCACTCTTGCCGCCCTAGTTTCCGTCATACCGGTGTTATGTTCCCGGATTTTGCGTTCCTTACGCGGTTGGGTGATTTATGGGACCCCCTTGACAGTTCGCTTTGAATAAAACTCCTCCAGCAAGGCCCAACCTTGGTTTTACCATTTGCCTCACCACCACCTATACCCTTCCCTTGGGTCGGCCAACCCGAGGGTCATCTTTATTTTAGCCCCCCCGGGCTAGTGCTTGTCTAAGTGTTGGTCCGAACTGAGCTGCCTGCGGGGCCACCTCGGGGCAACTTGAGGGTTGGTTTTACTCGTAGCTAGTCTCATCCGGTGTTGCCCTGAGAACGAGATATGCGCAGCTCCTATCGGGATTGTCAGCGCATCGGGCGGCTTTGCTGGTCTTGTTTTACCATTGTCGAAATGTCTTGTAAACCGGGATTCCGAGTCTGATCGGGTCTTCCTGGGAGAAGGTCTATTCCTTCGTTGATCGTGAGAGCTTATCATGGGCTAAGTTGGGACACCCCTGCAGGGTATAATCTTTCGAAAGCCGTGCCTACGGTTATAGGCAGATGGGAATTTGTTAATGTCCGGTTGTAGATAACTTGACACCAGATCCGATTTAAAACGCATCAACCGCGTGTGTAGCCGTGATGGTCTCTTCTCGGCGGAGTCCGGGAGGTGAACACGGTTTCTGGGTTATGTTTGTCATAAGTAGGTGTTCAGGATCACCTCTTGATCATTACTAGTTGACGACCGTTCCTTTGTTTCTCTTCTCGCTCTCATTTGCGTATGTTAGCCACCATACATTGCTTAGTCGCTGCTGCAACCCCACCACTTTACCCCTTCCTTTCCTATTAAGCTTTGCTAGTCTTGATACCCATGGTAATGGGATTGCTGAGTCCTCGTGGCTCAAAGATTACTACAACAACAGTTGCAGGTACAGGTTCTGCGATGATCATGACGCGAGAGCGATGCTTGCTTGCATTGAGTTCTTCTTCTGCTTCTTCGATCAGGGGATAGGTTCCAGGTCGGCAGCCTGGGCTAGCAGGGTGGATGTCGTTTGAGTTTCTGTTTGTGTTTTCATCCGTAGTCGGATGATGCTCTGATGTATAATGTGATGTTGTATTCGTGTGGCATTGTATGCCTTATGTATGTATCTCCATCTATTATGTAATGTTGATGTAATGATATCCACCTTGCAAAAGCGTTTCAATATGCGGGTCTATCCTTGGTGGGACCTTCGAGTTCCTTTTGGATAGGGTCGCATATTGGGCGTGACAGATGCCCAGGAGGTTCGGCTCCTCCTCAACTTCCTCCTCCCACTCCTCCTCCCGCTCCTCTTCCCATTCCTCTGGCTCACCAGCAGTGTTCGGCATCAAGGCCGAGCCCGCAGCGGAGACGATGCTCGGCCGACGCACTCGCAACGCCGGCATCGTCATAAATGAGGGCGGCAGGCGCGCCTCCTCCTCGGCTCCTCCGTGTTTCGTTAAACCGAAGACGGAGCCGGGGCTCGCGGCCGTGAAAACGGAGCCGGGGCTCCCCGCCATGAAGACGGAGCACGGCGCCGGGGAGCTCGACGAGGCGGCGGCCCTGAAATGGGCGCGCGACGACTGGTTGCACATGGAGATGGAGCGCCAGCGCCGCGCCCTAGAGCACTTCGAACATCGGCGCCGGGGCCGCGATGAAGGAGGCGTCGTCGTCCTCGACGACAGCGACGACGACGATGACGCGCCGCCACCGCCACTAGTCCGCCATGGCGACGTCGGCAGGGGTCCAGCAGGGGTGCCCGTGTCAAGGAGGAGAAGGCCGCCGACGACGACGGCGAGGATGGCGGCGCCGGCGGCGACTTCGCCGCGCTCAGCGACTTCTTCGGCCCGTAGTTGTAGTCCCGGCCCTTTTTTTAATAAATTTACTATATAAAATGTCGAACATGTCTAATATATGCCCTGTTTGCCTAATTTTAGCCGAACTTTGCCAAATACTATTTTTTTAACATAAACGGCGTCTGGGGGCGGCCCTGGGGTCGGCGGCTGGGAACCCACTCGCCTTCAGGCCGATTTTTTGCGACGGCTCGCCCCCAGGCGGCGCTTTTACGCGCCCCCTGGGGGCCAACGCTGGAGATGCTCTAATGGCCCCGATGCTACTCCAAACTTTTCTCTTCGACGACTGTCGCAAGGGTCAATGGTTTGACCGTGATCTCAAATGACCCCAAAAAAAAAACAGTGTGTGGATCCTTGGAACAAGAAACTGGGGGACACTTGGAACACAATTCATTTCTTAGAGTGTGGGGATCCTGTCATGGCATGCATGGTTGAACCTACCGACCGGCAAGATCGGCCTGCTTAAGTGACGCATCACCATGCAAGGCAAACACAGCACCTTCCACATGCGCAGCACCAAACTGTGAAACGCCGAAATGCAGGCCATGCAGAGCGGTTCACATGACACTGACTCCTCCCCGTTCCAGTCCAACCATAACCAGTTATCAACACTTACAAGTACAACTATGTACTACTCCATTGCTAAGCAGTCATGCATGGCGGCGCCGATATGCTAATTAAGAGTAACAGCACAACTATATATACTAATCTCTCTCTCTCTCTTATTAGCATGTTGCTGAGGAGGACAAGAAGCACAACTGGACACAGGAATCTTCCTGCTCATGGCTGGCGTTTGTCCCATTAGAAGACACGGACCGCAAACCGCCTCGCAGACTGCCCTCCAGTCCTCCACACAGGGGCACGGAAGGAGACACTTGTCTGGGGCTGAAGAAATGGTTGGGGTGGGTGACAGGATGAAAAAGTGCGTGGTTTGGGAAAGCAAGGAAAGGAAGCAACACATGGATCCATTGATCTGATTAGATTAGTTAACTACTCCTACTGAAAGCTGATGATAAATAATGAGAGAGCTTTTCATTTCTGCATGCACATGGCGACTAGCTAGGTTGACTGAGAAACACTACACTACAACCGAGCCTGCCTACCCGCTAGTGTCGCTCAGCTTGTTTTGTTCTGTGAGAGTTTTTAGAGTGTGAGTCATCAATCTCTTATCTTACTCATGTGTCGGGACGATGCATGGTTCAGACGAAGCCATCGTACGTTCGGAATTGATTCAAAAACGGGATCCGCGTCGACGACGGCAGGCGGACTCCTGTCAGGACGCACACACTTGCTCACTGTTTTCCTGTCTCGCATCTTGAGAATCAGATCGAAACTTCCTCCTGCCTTGCGTCCGTTGATCTCCACGTGTATGCCAGGAAGGTCCCGACCAACGTCGTTGAGCCTGCTCCCATCACGGCAAGAGCTTACTGTTTCCGGGTTAAAAAAAAGTTTGTTCTCACGTGAGCTAATTAACCTTCCAAATGCCACGAACTGTTGTGTCCCAACGGCCAAGCAAGCGCAGCCTCCTTTGTTCAGTGAGCGCGCGGTATCTTGGTCTTCCCATGGCAGTTGGCCGCACTACAAGTGGCATGTTCGATCACATTGGCAGCGGTCAAAGGGGAAGATGCAGGGTTGGTCTAAACGCTTGTTAGCTTGTGCATGTAGAGAAACCTTGCTGAAAGCAATAGTGAAAGCAATCCCACGTTCAGCATGAGTACTTTTCTTTTGACAAAGAAAGTTTGCAAGAGCATTACTTAACCCATGGCCAAGTATTTTTGGAGTTAGCTCGCTAGACAAAAGGTCATTACGTTGGGCCTCGTGGGAAAACCTTGCGACTCCCAAGTGCAAACCTTGTCCTTTAATATGTTATTTCTTTCTTTCATATAGGCATGAAAACCCGAACCCTGTACAACAATGCCTCTTTTCTAAGGTGATATTAGATGGAGATTTGTGTGCTACTTGCTTAGAATTAAGAAAATGGTTATCAATAATGATATTGATTGCTCCTGTGTACTTTGCATATGTTCCATGGTTTTGCATATATTTCTTGCTATGGTGCGGGATGCGCTTTAGCGACAACTTCACTGCCATACGTTGGCCCATTGTTTGGTGTTGGTGCCATTGAGATAGATGATGATGGCGTCGCGTTACCTCCAAAAGTTGAAACCTGCTTGTGGTTTTAGGTTGCTGGTGAATATGGTGTTGTTCTGGTAGTTTGGATCAGCTATGGCGAGTTGCCTGATGGGTTCTTTCTTTGCTGGGTGCTAGCTGTTACCTTGTGTTGTTTGTATTCAACAAGTAGTGTCTTTTTGAAACTTATAAGGCCCTGCTTAAATGTGGTTACTACCAAGCTAGACAATTCTACCCCCAAAAAATCTCTATTGGGCCAGCTATACACAATGACGGTTGTAGGTTTAAATGATCGGATCTGCCAGCCGGCCCACCGCAAGAGATAGGTCCAGTCTAAAACACTCAACTGTGGCAAGTGCGAGCCACTGCATACAACTTTAGTCCCACTTCGCTGGGGTGAGGAGATTTTGACCAACTTATAAGGAAAGCCATTCACTGTCTTAGAAATGCTAGAACCACATTGATGACTGTCACACATGTATAGCGCGTGTGCTCGCGTGAAATGTTCGTGACTTAGACTTTGGATGCTTGCCGCGACCGCGTTCTAGCGAGACAAAAATGTCTTCTTGTTTTTTCTTTTTACGTGCGCTATTATAAGGTAAGTACCGTTGCCATCATGATGTATTATGTGGTTTACTATTTGTAACTAGAAGAACGCCCGTGCGTTGCAACGGGGCCACATTAAATTTAAGAGTTCAATATTACGACATTGACGACTTTTTTTACCATCAAATCCTCACACACACACACTCTCCCTCCCTCTTCCTCACTCTCTCTCCCCCTCTCCCTCTCTCTAACACACACATATATCCATCTTATTGGGTACGGGACCATAATCCATCTATTTCACACACACACACTAGTGCATAACAATATGGATTATGTGTATTATATTTGCCACAAGAACTGAGGGAATTAATTTCATGTAAATCGGCCAGCCACAGCTCCAAGAATACGCGGAGGAGGTGGCTCGGGTCAGCGTCGGCGCCGTCCGGCGCGGCCCACGGGCCCGCTTCCAAGTGCATGTGCAATGCACGTCTTCACAAATATTATAATCAGATGTGAGAAATCACACACTAACAAGATGTTGCAATTAATTTGTAATTAAAGAAGCCAAAAGTCTTTTTTCTTAAACCAGAATTCCTTATGCTGGAGTTTAAACAAACCCCACAATAACATGATCAAATTTTTTTTGCTCTACTTATCACCTAATTAAGCAAATGCATGACTTATGAAGCGGATAAGAAATCATGTTAACTTGGAACTAAAATTCCAACAAAAGAGTGAGGAACAAACCTTTTTATCATTGCTCTGAAGTCTGAACCTCCCCCTATTTGTTAGTGAAATGTGAGTATGCTTGGAAGATAATAATTTCTTATGCAACATGTGCTTTTACATCTGAAAAAGCTACAAAATATGTTGACCTACCTATGTGCACTTCCTAAATCAAGCGGATAAAATTATTTCTATCGGCAATATAAAATACTAAACATTAGAAAGAAATGGACAATGTCCACTAACCATGCAAATATTCTGACCATGGGATATTTAGGCTGGCGTATATGGGAAATCAAAGCTAAAAATGACTCGATGAGTTAGGGATACATCAATAAATATTGTAAAAAGTGATAAAAGCAAATCCGCAGCAACTCGCGACCCCACGAACTCGTATTCGCAATGTGCAAGTTAGTGAGGCCGCCACGGTAGGCTAGCACCAAGGGACAAGGGCAACAACCGCCTTCCCATCCAACCTACTGATTCTGCTGGCGCTACTTTCATCCTAAGCCCATGAGTACCGCTAGTGTGTTGCCACGTACGGAGAAACTACGAACTGAAATTTTCATCCAAATCATAAAAAATGTTAATGTTCCTCTCCTCTCCCATCCCTCGTGTGAACATACCCAATTCGTGGTTGGCTCGCTACATTCAGGCTCTGATGTGCACTACCCTCGCTCTTGATTAGTTGCCGCAGTGCCACGCATCTACGCCAACAAGCTGGGGAAACAAATGCAAATGTTACACCGAGTCAAAATCAACCATCCCACAATCGTAACAGTAGAAAAGATAATAACCAAAATTTAACAGAAGAACTACTGCTTGGCTCCCAGATCCATCTCGATAGCCCTTGATCTGGCTACTGAGCAACATCACGTCATTACCAAACATGTAGTGGATGCCTAGTGGGACAAGGATTAAGAAATAACATGAGGTGAAAAATATGATGGTTGTCAATTCCATAAGACGATCCAAGTAATTTGACAAAACAGATCGGGAGCATCTTGTATAATCTGAAAAAAGCAACTAAAAATATGAAAAATGAATTGATGAAAATCAGCCCCTGCTCTCATTCATGCTCGCTTTTGTAATGGGAGGCAAGGAATGGGGATACCGGGAGAAGAAAGGATCACATGGACGGCAAGCCTCTACCACCGGCAAGTGGGGTTGCTTCACATCCAATCTCCACGACCGCCGCCTCCATGGGGACGAACTCCCATGTTCACAACCGGGCTCCCAATCGGCCGCTGCCTCGCCGACCTTGACGGCGAAGTAGTCCCTCCCTTCGATCCCATTCGCAATGGAGGCAACACCCATCCCAGCGGACGGGTCCGCGGTGAGATCCCTACTGGATTGTGGTCGCGCCTCCCCAAACCTCACCACGGGACACATGAGAGGGCGCCGTTGCCATGGTCAGGCTTGGATGGGGAAAGAAGGCGACATAGCAGCAACGGCGCCTTCGCCGGGATTGGTGGCGACGGTGGCAGCGAGCGAGCGGGAGGACGGCGGCGGCGAGAGAGTAGGAGGGTGGTGGCGGCAGTCCATCGGCCGCCGAGACATGAGAGGAGGATGGGGATGGGGCCGTGATCTGGACGTATGGAGCGGTCGAGAGGAGGAGAAGCAGGCGGCTGGGTTTTTCCATCGTGTGGGGTTTGGGGGAGGTCAAACGAGAGGGTTTTTTTCGTGCGGGAGGCAGAGCAACGAGGGCGGATGTAGGGAGACGGGACACAGTCGGTTGGCAAGAAAAGAAAAGCTACACATTTTTTTAGGCAGTAGAGATGATTGATGATAAGAAAGGGAAAATCACATCAATATAAGAAAATATCCCATCAATACTTGATTGATTGCGATTTATTTTTTATATGGTAACTAATCTGATCATCAATACTTGATTGACTGCGATTTATTTTTTATATGGTAACTAATCTGATGGGTTTATGTGGGTGGTGAAGCGAAAAGGCAGGTGGGAGGGAGACGAAATAAAACCAGCGAAATAAAACCAACGAAAGTGGTGAGGCAAAATAAAACCAGCAAAAAATAACTGGCGGACTATTCACCAACTGCTCTATTAGGAGTAGAGATAACACAGATTGCATGTCAAGTCAAGATGTTTCCTTTGAATCGATTGATTGATGAGCTTGCTTTCACAGATGGCTTAAATAGACATGGGTAATATATTCGATATGTTGGAGCTGGTAGTAGTACCAATATGGATGTTAGATTCATGATAAAATATATTTTCATCATATACTTATTTGGTTTCACAAACATTGATATATTTTTGCATAAAGTCGGTCAAACTTTGAGATATTTGACTCTGAAGTACACTCTTTCAAAGACGGAGAGAGTAAATGACTAGGTAACGTGTTGTTGGTAGCTATTCTGATGTGCATTTATGTTTGGGTGGCTTATTATCACAAGTTGTTTGTTGTTGCCATCACATTTTTTTCCTTCTGTTTCCTTTTCTATTTCTTCTCTTTCTTTTGCTTGTATCTAGCTATCTACTAACTCGAAAGAGATGGAAATCAAAACGAAATAAAGATTCTAGGTCTCAACCACAAAATCCCGGGCCTATCAACGTCTACTCATGACTATATTTACTCGATGGAGCTACTTGCAGTGGTGTGGTCGAGGGTTCACATACAAGAACTTTGCAATCAGCCGCCCACTATCTAGTGCAGAAAAGCCTAGTAGCGGCGGTTTAGAAATGATATTAGTGGCGCCGAGGCCAGACCCCGATGGTATGACCCCGATGGTAAGTTGTTACTACCAGCGTTCAGCCCAAACGACACTCAGGTGTCATCTATGGCGTTGTCGCAAGAAAAGGATCTAGTTAAGTAGGCTGGCATGGCATCCACCCATCCCATTGTTTGCCACTCTTGCTGTGGTGGCCAACACACCCCTCCTCCCTCCCCTGATCTGGTGGATAATAAAAATAATACATCGTTAGGCAAGAATGAATAAGCAAGGAATGCTGGCAAGCGAGGGCAAGAACATAATTCAAGGACAAACCATTTGTTGAGGCCTCACACATTCTAGAATCTCACTGTGGTTACTACCAAGCTAGACAATTCTACCCCCAAAAAATCTCTATTGGGATATTTTCTATACTCTTACAAAGTAAAAGCATCTATCTACGTATTTAAAGATACTAAAATTAACAAAACAAATTAGAAATAACCTACAATGGTACATTTAAATGGAATGGATTATACTATTTATTTAAATATTTATATGATTTACATATACAAGATGGCCCAAAACAAAATTCTAATAATAAGATATTCTCTCACAAAAATAGATTTCTGCTTCAGCGGTATTGTCAGGGGGCGAAGACATATCTGTGCTAAAATGGCAATAGGAACTATTGTAGCTATAGTGTTTCAAAGTACTATTTTATAGATAGTAAACTAAATTGTACATGTAGTAAAGTTTGTACAAATGAAAAATATAACATATTATATTTGTAAACAAGATGGTCTATTCAAATAAATAAAAATATTGAGTATAAATAAATATATGATCACCACGGCCGCCGCATCCGGCAACTGGGTTTCTCCTTTGCTGTTTGGTGTCTTTTTCCATAGACCAGACCAATGCCTGTTTCTTTGCCACCGGACCATGAAAATAAAGGCACTGATCAATATTGTGTGCGCTCTATGTTTATTGCCCAGTCTTGAGTAACTTGCAAGCTGTTACAAAATGAATTGCCAAAAAAGTCCCCCAGCCTTTGCTCCGTGAGGACGGGGGAGATGGCTGCTTCGTTCTTGTGGAAGAGATTGATGGATCCGGCTGCCTCCTGCTAGGCGATAAGGCCTCGTCCCCGGATCCGGGGCTGAAGATGCTCAAGGAGCAAACCTGCTTCCAGTTTCACCTCCGACCGATGTTCTCCGTCGTTGAAGATCCAGGTCACTGGGCCTGGTGTTTGCTGCGGTTCGTCAACTCCGTTAGGCAAGGGGTGTCTTCAGCTCCTTGGTTTGTTTTGGCTGTCGATGTTCTCCTCTTCTGGCGACGGCGGGGGATTTGGTCGAATCTATTTGGAGAGTGACAGTCTATCCTCTTGTATCCTCTTTGTATTTTGCTGCTTGTATGCATCGCTGTTCTGTATCTTTAAGGCAGATCTGGTTTCACTAGTAGGAAGAACACCCCTGATATTGAGAGAAGATAGTAGTTGCACACACGGAACTAGCCTTAGATCAAATCTGGGATGATGTGAACCAGACCTTTTGATCTTTGGTTATCTTTCGTAGTAATAATATCTAGCTAAGACCTTTTTGAGACCCTGGGTGACTCACGTGGACTTATCCCCTCTCGGTAAGCCGAAGACCATATCGTCTGCGTACTCGTATGAATACAAGTAGTGTACACCCAAAAAACTGCACTCTGAAACAGTCGTCACATATGTGAGGGCAGCTTCTAGGTTTTTGTTTGACTAATACTGGGTCTATGTGTTTCATAAACATGCCTCTGTGTTTAACCTATGTAGAGGGATTCAAATGCTCTAAAGATTCCCAGAAATAATAATAACTAGATCATCGTTGGCGCGCGTTGATGCGCCCGTCTATTTGTACTATGAAATGTTCTTTGCTGATGCATTGGAATATGGTTAGAATAGAAGCATCGCTTATATTATAGGTTAAAAGTAAAGGAAAGCAAGAAGGTCGAATGGTTATTGTTAAACAACCTGCAAAGAAAAAAAACTCACAAGAGCAAGCTTCAACAATATGACCAGAAATCTCAGATATTTGGATTTCCAAAATCTTGCCATCGTAACAACTACGTTTTGTTACCGATTACAAACTTGGAGGACAGATGCACCCAACCATAATACTTGAAGGAAAATGTGATGCTTCTGTTGGTGAATGTTGCAGAAAATAAAAAATTTCATACGGTTTCACCAAGATCCATCTATGAGTTCATCTAAGCAACGAGTGATAGGAGTGCATCTACATACCTTTGTAGATCGCGAGCGGAAGCGTTCAAGAGAACGGGGATGACGGAGTCGTACTCGCCGTGATCCAAATCACCGATGACCAAGTGCCGAACGGACAGCACCTCCGTGTTCAACACACGTACGGAGCGGATGACGTCTCCTCCTTCTTGATCCAGCAAGGGGGGAGGAGAGGTTGATGAAGATCCAGCAGCACGACGGCGTGGTGGTGGATGCAGCAGGACTCCGGCAGGGCTTCGCCAAGCAACTGCGGGAGGAGGAAGAGGTGTAGCAGGGGAGGGAGGCGCCAAGACTCAGGGTACAGCTGCCCTCCCTCCCCCCTCCTTTATATAGGCCCCCAGGGGGGCACCAGCCCTAGAGATTGAATCTCCCAAGGGGGCGGCGGCCAGGGGGGTGGAGTGCCCCCCAAGGCAAGTGGTGCGCCCCCCCCCCCCCCACCCTAGGGTTTCCAACCCTAGGCGCAGGGGGGGGCAAGGGGGGCGCACCAGCCCACTAGGGGCTGGTTCCCCTCCCACTTCAGCCCACGGGGCCCTCCGGGATAGGTGGCCCCACCCGGTGGACCCCCGGGACCCTTCCGGTGGTCCCGGTACAATACCGGATGACTCCGAAACTTTCCTGATGGCCGAAACAGCACTTCCTATATATAATTCTTTACCTCCGGACCATTACGGAACTCCTCGTGACGTCCGGGATCTCATCCGGGACTCCTAACAACATTCGGTTTGCTGCATACTCATATTCATACAACCCTAGCGTCACCGAACCTTAAGTGTGTAGACCCTACGGGTTCGGGAGACATGCAGACATGACCGAGACGGCTCTCCGGTCAATAACCAACAGCGGGATCTGGATACCCATGTTGGCTCCCACATACTCCTCGATGATCTCATCGGATGAACCACGATGTCGAGGATTCAATCAACCCCGTATACAATTCCCTTCGTCAGACGGTATGTTACTTGCCCGAGATTCAATCGTCGGTATCCCAATACCTCGTTCAATCTCGTTGCCGGCAAGTCAGTTTACTTGTACCGTAATGCATGATCCCGTGACCAGACACTTGGTCACTTTGAGCTCATTATGATGATGCACTACCAAGTGGGCCCAGTGATACCTCTCCGTAATACGGAGTGACAAATCCCAGCCTTGATCTGTGTCAACCCAACAGACACTTTCGGAGATACCTGTAGTGCACCTTTATAGTCACCCAGTTACGTTGTGACGTTTGGTACATCCAAAGCACTCCTACGGTATCCGGGAGTTACACGATCTCATGGTCTAAGGAAAAGATACTTGACATTGGAAAAGCTCTAGCAAAACGAACTACACGATCTTGTGCTATGCTTACGATTGGGTCTTGTCCATCACATCATTCTCCTAATGATGTGATCCCGTTATCAATGACATCCAATGTCCATAGTCAGGAAACCATGACTATCTGTTGATCAACGAGCTAGTCAACTAGAGGCTTACTAGGGACATATAATGGTCTATGTATTCACACGTGTATTACGATTTCCGGATAATACAATTATAGCATGAATAAAGACAATTATCATGAACAAGGAAATATAATAATAATCCTTTTATTATTGCCTCTAGGGCATATTTCCAACAGTCTCTCACTTGCACTAGAGTTAATAATCTAGTTACATTGTGATGAATCGAACACCCACAGAGTTCTGGTGTTGATCATGTTTTGCTCGCGAAAGAGGTTTAGTCAACGGATCTGCGACATTCAGATCCGTATGTACTTTGCAAATATCTATGTCTCCATCTTGAACATTTTCGCGGATGGAGTTGAAACGACGCTTGATGTGCCTGGTCTTCTTGTGAAACCTGGGCTCCTTGGCAAGGGCAATAGCTCTAGTATTGTCACAGAAGAGTTTGATCGGCCCCGACGCATTGGGTATGACTCCTAGGTCGGTGATGAACTCTTTCACCCAAATTGCTTCATGTGCTGCCTCCGAGGCTGCCATGTACTCCGCTTCACATGTAGATCCTGCCACGACGCTCTGCTTGCAGCTGCACCAGCTTACTGCTCCAACATTCAACATATACACGTATCCGGTTTGTGACTTAGAGTCATCCAGATCTGTGTCGAAGCTAGCGTCGACGTAACCCTTTACGATGAGCTCTTCGTCATCTCCATAAACGAGAAACATGTCCTTTGTCCTTTTCAGGTACTTCAGGATATTCTTGACCGCTGTCCAGTGTTCCTTGCCGGGATTACTTTGGTACCTTCCTACCAAACTTACGGCAAGGTTTACATCAGGTCTGGTACACAGCATGGCATACATAATAGATCCTATGGCTGAAGCATAGGGGATGACACTCATCTCTTCTTTATCTTTTACCGTGGTCGGGCATTGAGCCGAGCTCAATCTCACACCTTGCAATACAGGCAAGAACCCTTTCTTGGACTGATCCATTTTGAACTTCTTCAAAATCTTATCAAGGTATGTGCTTTGTGAAAGACCTATGAGGCGTCTCGATCTATCCCTATAGATCTTGATGCCAAATATGTAAGCAGCTTCTCCAAGGTCCTTCATTGAAAAACACTTATTCAAGTAGGCCTTAATGTTGTCCAAAAGTTCTATATCATTTTCCATCAAGAGTATGTCATCTACATATAATATGAGAAATGCTACAGAGCTCCCACTCACTTTCTTGTAAACGCATGCTTCTCCATAAGTCTGCATAAATCCAAACGCTTTGATCATCTCATCAAAGCGAATGTTCTAACTCTGAGATGCTTGCACCAGCCCATAAATGGATCGCTGGAGCTTGCATACTTTGTTAGCGTTCTTAGGATCGACAAAACCCTCCGGCTGCATCATATACAGTTCTTCCTTAAGATGTCTGTTAAGGAATGTCGTTTTGACGTCCATCTGCCATATCTCATAATCATAGTATGTGACAATTGCTAACATGATTCGGACGGACTTCAGCTTTGCTACGGGAGAGAATGTCTCATCGTAGTCAACCCCTTGAACTTGTCGATAACCCTTAGCGACAAGTTGAGCTTTATAGATGGTAATATTACCATCCGCGTCTGTCTTCTTCTTAAAGATTCATTTGTTTTCTATCGCTCGCCGATCATCAGGCAAGTCTGTCAAAGTCCATACTTTGTTTTCATACATGGATTCTATCTCGGATTGCATGGCTTCAAGCCATTTGTTGGAATCTGGGCCCGCCATCGCTTCTTCATAGTTCGAAGGTTCACCGTTGTCTAACAACATGATTTCCAGGACAGGGTTGCCATACAACTCTGGTGTGGAACGTGTCCTTGTGGACCTATGAGGTTCAGTAGCAACTTGATCCGAAGTACCTTGATCATCATCATTAATTTGCTCTCTAGTTGGTGTAGGCACCACAGGAACATTTTCCTGAGCTGCACTACTTTCCGGTTCAAGAGGTAGTACTTCATCGAGTTCTACTTTCCTCCCACTTACTTCTTTCGAGAGAAACTCTTTTTCCAGAAAGGATCCGTTCTTGGCAACAAAGATCTTGCCCTCGGATCTTAAGTAGAAGGTATACCCAATGGTTTCCTTAGGGTATCCTATGAAGACGCATTTTTCCGACTTGGGTTCGAGCTTTTTAGGTTGAAGTTTCTTGACATAAGCATCGCATCCCCAAACTTTTAGAAACGACATCTTAGGTTTCTTCCCAAACCATAATTCATACGGTGTCGTCTCAACGGATTTAGACGGGCCCTATTTAAAGTGAATGTAGCTGTCTCTAGAGCGTATCCCCAAAATGATAGCGGTAAATCGGTAAGAGACATCATAGATCGCACCATATCCAATAGAGTGCGATTACGACGTTCGGACACACCGTTACGCTGAGGTGTTCCAGGCGGCGTGAGTTGTGAAACGATTCCACATTTCCTTAAGTGTGTACCAAATTCGTGACTTAAGTATTCTCCTCCACGATCTGATCGTAGGAACTTTATCTTTCGGTCACGTTGATTCTCTACCTCATTCTGAAATTCCTTGAACTTTTCAAAGGTCTCAGACTTGTGTTTCATCAAGTAGACATACCCATATCTACTCAAGTCATCAGTGAGAGTGAGAACATAACGATATCCTCCGCGAGCCTCAATGCTCATTGGACCGCACACATCGGTATGTATGATTTTCAATAAGTTGGTTGCTCGCTCCATTGTTCCAGAGAACGGAGTCTTGGTCATTTTGCCCATGAGGCATGGTTCGCATGTGTCAAATGATTCATAATATAGAGACTCTAAAAGTCCATCAGCATGGAGCTTCTTCATGCGCTTGACACCAATGTGACCAAGGCGGCAGTGCCACAAGTATGTGGGACTATCGTTATCAACTTTACATCTTTTGGTATTCACACTATGAATATGTGTAACATTACGTTCGAGATTCATTAAGAATAAACCATTGACCATCGATGCATGACCATAAAACATATCTCTCATATAAATAGAACAACCATTATTCTCGAATTTAAATGAGTAGCCATCTCGTATCAAACGAGACCCAGATACAATGTTCATGCTCAAACTTGGCACTAAATAACAATTATTGAGGTTTAAAACTAATCCCGTAGGTAAATGTAGAGGTAGCGTGCCGACGGCGATCACATCGACCTTGGAACCATTCCCGACGCGCATCGTCACCTCGTCCTTCGCCAGTCTCCGCTTATTCCGCAGCTCCTGCTGTGAGTTATAAATATAAGCAACAGCACCGGTATCAAATACCCAGGAGTTACTACGAGTACTGGTAAGGTACACATCAATTACATGTATATCAAATATACCTTTAGTGTTGCCGGCCTTCTTGTCCACTAAGTATTTGGGGCAGTTCCGCTTCCAGTGACCCTTCTCTTTGCAATAAAAGCACTCAGTCTCAGGCTTGGGTCCATTCTTTGACTTCTTCCCGGCAACTGGCCTACCGGGCGTGGCAACATCTTTGCCGTCCTTCTTGAAGTTCTTCTTACCCTTGCCCTTCTTGAACTTAGTGGTCTTATTGACCATCAACACTTGATGTTCTTTCTTGATTTCAACCTCTGCTAACTTCAGCATTGAAAATACTTCAGGAATGGTCTTCACCATCTCCTGCATATTGTAGTTCATCACAAAGCTCTTGTAGCTCGGTGGGAGCGACTGAAGGATTCTGTCAATGACCGCCTCGTCCGGGAGGTTGATCTCCAGCTGGGACAGGCGGTTGTGCAACCCAGACATTTTGAGTATGTGCTCACTGACAGAACTGTTTTCCTCCATCTTACAACTATAGAACTTGTCGGAGACTTCATATCTCTCGACCCGGGCATGAGCTTGAAAAACCATTTTCAGCTCCTCGAACATCTCATATGCTCCGTGTTGCTCAAAACGCTTTTGGAGCCCCGGTTCTAAGCTGTAAAGCATGCCGCACTGAACGAGGGAGTAATCATCAGCACGTGACTGCCAAGCGTTCATAACGTCTTGGTTCTCTGGGATGGGTGCTTCACCTAGCGGTCCTTCTAGGACATATGCTTTCTTGGCTGCTATGAGGATGATCCTCAGGTTTCGGACCCAGTCCGAATAGTTGCTGCCATCACCTTTCAGCTTGGTTTTCTTCATGTTAACATGAGCGTTGGCCATTTGATCTACAAGACATATTTTGCAAAGATTTTAGACTAAGTTCATGATAATTAAGTTCATCTAATCAAATTATTTAATGAACTCCCACTCAGATTGACATCCCTCTAGTCATCTAAGTGTTACACGATTCGAGTCGACTAGGCGGTGTCCGATCATCACGTGAGACGGACTAGTCATCATCGGTGAACATCTCCATGTTGATCTTATCTTCCATACGACTCATGTTCGACCTTTCGGTCTCTTGTGTTTCGAGGCCATGTCTGTACATGCTAGGCTCGTCAAGTTAACCCTAAGTGTTTTGCATGTGTAAAACTGTCTTACACCCGTTGTATGTGAACGTAAGGATCTATCACACCCGATCATCACGTGGTGCTTCGAAACGACGAACTTTAGCAACGGTGCACAGTTAGGGGGAACACTTTCTTGAAATTATTATAAGGGATCATCTTATTTACTACCGCCGTTCTAAGTAAACAAGATGCATAAAACATAATAAACATCACATGCAATTATATAGAGTAATGACATGATATGGCCAATATCATATAGCTCCTTCGATCTCCATCTTCAGGGCTCCATGATCATCTTCATCACCGGCATGACACCATGATCTCCATCATCATGATCTCCATCATCGTGCCTCCATGAAGTTGCTCGCCAACTATTACTTCTACTACTATAGCTAATGATTTAGCAATAAAGTAAAGTAATTACATGGCGTTAAATCATTGACACGCAGGTCATACAATAATTAAGACAACTCCTATGGCTCCTGCCGGTTGTCATACTCATCGACATGTAAGTCGTGATTCCTATTACAAGAACATGATCTCATACATCACAATATATCATTCATCATTCATCACAACTTCTGGCCATATCACATCACATGACAATTGCTGCAAAAACAAGTTAGACGTCCTCTAATTGTTGTTGCATCTTTTACGTGGCTGCAATTGGGTTCTAGCAAGAACGTTTTCTTACCTACGAATAACCACAACGTGATTTTGTCAACTTCTATTTACCCTTCATAAGGACCCTTTTCATCGAATTCGCTCCAACTAAAGTAGGAGAGGCAGACACCCGCTAGCCACCTTATGCAACTAGTGCATGTCAGTCAGTGGAACCTGTCTCATGTAAGCGTACGTGTAAGGTCGGTCCGGGCCGCTTTATCCCACAATACCGCTGAAGCAAGAAAAGACTAGTAGTGGCAAGCAAGTTGACAAGATCTACGTCCACAACAGATTTGTGTTCTACTCGTGCAATAGAGAACTACGCATAAACCTGGCTCTGATACCACTGTTGGTGAACGTTGCAGAAAATAAAAAATTTCCTACGGTTTCACCAAGATCCATCTATGAGTTCATCTAAGCAACGAGTGATAGGAGTGCATCTACATACCTTTGTAGATCGCGAGCGAAAGCGTTCAAGAGAACGGGGATGATGGAGTCGTACTCGCCATGATCCAAATCACCGATGACCAAGTGCCGAACGGACAACACCTCCACGTTCAACACACATATGGAGCGGATGACGTCTCCTCCTTCTTGATCCAGCAAGGGGTAAGGAGAGGTTTATGAAGATCCAGCAGCACGACGGCGTGGTGGTGGATGCAGCAGGACTCCGGCAGGGCTTCGCCAAGCAACTGCGGGAGGAGGAAGAGGTGTAGCAGGGGAGGGAGGCGCCAAGACTCAGGGTAAGGCTGCCTTCCCTCCCCCTCCTTTATATAGGCCCCCAGGGTGGGCGCCGGCCCTGGAGATTGAATCTCCCAAGGGGGCGGCGGCCAGGGGGGTGGAGTGCCCCCCAAGGCAAGTGGTGCGCCCCCCACCCTAGGGTTTCCAACCCTAGGCGCAGGGGGGGCCAAGGGGGGGGGGCGCACCAGCCCACTAGGGGCTGGTTCCCCTCCCACTTCAGCCCACGGGGCCCTCCGGGATAGGTGGCCCCACCCGGTGGACCCCCGGGACCCTTCCGGTGGTCCCGGTACAATACCGGATGACCCCAAAACTTTCCCGATGGCCGAAACAGCACTTCCTATATATAATTCTTTACCTCCGAACCATTCCGGAACTTCTCGTGATGTCCGGGATCTCATTCGGGACTCTGAACAACATTCGGTTTGCTGCATACTCATATTCATACAACCCTAGCGTCACCGAACCTTAAGTGTGTAGACCCTGCGGGTTCGGGAGACATGCAGACATGACTGAGACGGCCCTCCAGTCAATAACCAACAGCGGGATCTGGATACCCATGTTGGCTCCCACATACTCCTCGATGATCTCATCGGATGAACCACGATGTCGAGGATTCAATCAATCCCGTATACAATTCCCTTCTCAGACGGTATGTTACTTGCCCAAGATTCGATCGTCGGTATCCCAATACCTCGTTCAATCTCGTTGCCGGCAAGTCACTTTACTCGTACCGTAATGCATGATCCCGTGACCAGACACTTGGTCACTTTGAGCTCATTATGATGATGCACTACCGAGTGGGCCCAGTGATACCTCTCCGTAATACGGAGTGACAAATCCCAGTCTCGATCCGTGTCAACCCAACAGACACTTTCGGAGATACCTGTAGTGCACCTTTATAGTCACCCAGTTACGTTGTGACGTTTGGTACACCCAAAGCACTCCTACGGTATCCAGGAGTTACACGATCTCATGGTCTAAGGAAAAGATACTTGACATTGGAAAAGCTCTAGCAAAACGAACTACATGATCTTGTGCTATGCTTACGATTGGGTCTTGTCCATCACATCGTTCTCCTAATGATGTGATCCCGTTATCAATGACATCCAATGTCCATAGTCAGGAAACCATGACTATCTGTTGATCAACGAGCTAGTCAACTAGAGGCTTACTAGGAACATATAATGGTCTATGTATTCACACGTGTATTACGATTTCCGGATAATACAATTATAGCATGAATAAAGACAATTATCATGAACAAGGAAATATAATAATAATCATATTATTATTGCCTCTAGGGCATATTTCCAACAGCTTCACAATCTCAGAAATCAGAGCTGGTATCCAACTAAAAAAATGATATATACAGAGATATCATAACAAGCAACACCATACTGCATAACTTGGAGATGGAATGTCTGAACTAAAAAACAGCATGCACTGTGTCTGCATTACACACAATGTGAGCTAATGCTTAATGAAGCAACATGGTATTCTCTACTATGTGTTGCATTTCATGTGTACCTATATATACATGAAAATTGACAACATGATCTGGAGCAAAATCTCTAAATAATGAGCAAGAGTAAACCCCGGATGGTGATAATAGCAACATAAATTTAAGACGCTCATGGACTATATAGTATATTGTGCTATATAATTCGTTGACTCCAGCAAGCAATTGGTTTTTCTTTCGATTGCTTAAACTCTTGAGTGGTAAAGAAAAATGGAGGAAAAGAGCAGAGGAGCATGTTGCCGCATCGATCCATTTTAACAATATAATGGTACAGGAGATCCTACAAATATTTTTAATTTTATTTTTATGGAAGGAGATGCTGCAACACACAATTAATATATGTCGAATAACTGGTAAGATGCAAAAGTTCGATCAACCAACTTTTTGTTTGGTTAATGTATTCATTTCTAGAACTTTTTATTACGCTTGTACGTAGCACATATTTTCCTTTCTTAGGACTACCTTATCTTGTGGGATGGCAACGCCACACACTTTTATGTTTTTTCCATGAAATGGTTAAGGTAGTGATAAGATTTAAAAGTTCGATGAATAAACTTTTTTTTGGTTGTTGTATTCATTTCTAGAACTATTTATTATGCTTGTGCGTAGCACATATTTTTCCTTTCTTAGGACTACCTTATCTTGTAGGACGGCAATGCCACACACTTTTATGTTTTTTCCATGAAATGGTTAAGGTAGTATGCCCGATAGACACCGATAAGACATTTTTTTACCTTATCATGACTCTTAAGCTTGTTTCGCACCGATTTCCAACTATTATGCAATATGTCAAATGCAAGTCTGAGTTATACAACATGCCGAAGCCAGAGAATTGTAGGAGTGCACTTACTGTAGAGATGGCAAATGGTGTGAAATATGAATCCTCGACAATTACAACATCAACGGGCTTATTTAAAATTAGGAATGTTATTTGTGCATCTACTTCATAAGGAACAACAGTAATCTTTATTATTCTTCAATATCTGATATACGTATTGCATGTTTTATTACAATATACACAAGTCAACCAAACCAATATCCTCCCTCCTCTCACATTACATGGAATTTGCATGTGTACCTGAATTAGCTTAGAAGCTATTTTGGTGGACTATTCATAACACTCGAAAGCAGCACATGAATGCTCAGCTGATTCATGTTAACTGGCACACTAAGAATTTCCTTATGTAGTCTGAATGATGGCGTCATCAGGATCCAGTAAATAGCATGAAAAGAAAAGAAATGCATTGAAAAAGTAAAAGTAGTTCCGGCACCCCTCAAATGATCCACTGTAGCTACCAGATCTAAATAACATCAACGTGTGCTAACCTGAAGATTTAATTTGAAAGCAGAAGAGGGGAAGGTGTAACCTGGAAGTTACAGGGGATGAATTTTCAGATGTGAAACAGCCCCTATATCCACTATAAATCCCACAAAAATTTGAAACAACCATAGAACAAGTATCAAGCATTTGTCATGCCCTATCGTTCATACACTTTTCATAGATAATTAGAAAACAAAGAGGTAGATAATTCTTCACGTTGTGCTAGTTTCCTACTCCCTTGCATCCTATAGAATCTCAAACGGATACATTAATTCTGGACAAAACATCTCATCATATCAATTATAGAATTGGCGCAATCAGGGTTCGACATAGATGAATATGTACAATATCCAGGTTGGAAGACGGATCGGACCTGCAGCGAGAATGCTACATGGGTTGTGAAGGAGCTCCTTATACAGGAGCCACCGCCGCCGGCGGCGGCTCAGGCCCACATCTCGACGACTCTCCTTGGCTCCATTGGGCAAGTCGCCACCACAGCTGGCGTTGTGGCCTCGCGCCCGCCATGGTCGTCACCTCTCCATAGCTCATCAATCTCACCCGCAAATAAAAAGCTCATCAATCTATATTCTGTACTGAGAGCACTCTACATTCAGTTGGGACTTGGGAGTAGAAAACCAGCAGCAATACAATATGAATTCCCAATTTGTTGGAGAATGATCTGGTAGAAGGGAAAGCGGAGAAGACGAAACAACAAAAGAGGTGGGGAAGGAACAGCCGGACGGAGGAGACTATAATGACGCGAAATCGACATGGTAACTGATCTATAATTATCCGCCGTAGGGTGAGTGGCGCAGATCGCGCGTCATTAAAGTCCTGTAATGGCTGTACTTTAATCTATAGCGACGGTCGCTTCTCTCATTACATCACGGTGGCATCGCCCCAAGAACCCTCTCGCCACAAGTCGCACGGAGGAGGCGCAAATCCAGACTGATGAAGCGCAAACCCATCCCCTTTTTCTGCTCGCATGATTGTGTTTTTTTTCACAATGAATTGACCGAGAGAAATTGGATGATTTAGGCCCAACTGGCCCAAACTGCAGCAGGTCGCCGATTTTGTTGCGGGAGCATCGTCCCAGAGCGTCTAGCACCCCCCAGTGGGGCCGAACGTGCATCCAACGGCCAAAAAAGTCCAAAACTTGTAGATCTGATGGTCGAAAACGGTGATGGTGTGAGAGGGCTGGAAGAGTGCTCGGTTATAATGAGCATAATTGGTTCGATGCCAAAAGTTGGCATGCCAAATTTTGGCAACTACCAAATATTGGCTATAGATTGGTTGCTTGCCAATTCTCGTTGCCAATCTCACAAAAAGTTGCCAAATGTTGGCAACTTTTAACTTTGCCAAATGTTGGCTTGCCAAATATTGGCAATGCCAAATGTTGGTAGCAAATCAATTATGCTCAATATATCTAAATAATACCGTCACTACACTATCAAAACTATATTACTTTTGTCTCGGTTCACAAACTTTGTAAGGATTGACCAAGTTCACCGAAGAAGAAGGAAAATCTACATCCAGAAATATAGAATCTATTTGGTATTGTGGATGTTGATATTCTTTCTACAAACTCAGTCAGAGTTCACAATATTTGACTCAAGACAAAATAAAAATGCAATGTATCTTGAAATGGTTAGAGTATTTATGAATGTATGAATGCTTTGCGAAAAAAAAGAAGAGCATTTATGAATGACCTTATGTGTGATGCTCTCCTCGCCATGTGGCGATAAAGATTTAGGTGAAGACATCGGGCACACATGCGTGGCACCATGACGCCATGGGTGGAGCTGGGCAGTGAGCACCTACTGCCCTGCCCAGAGCGTGGATTTCTTTTTTCACTGTTACCTATATAGATTTTTGAGCACCTACTGCCATGTCCAGAGAGTGGATTTCTTTCTTCACTCTTACCTATATAGATTTTTGAGCACCTACTGCCGTGTCCAGAGCGTGGATTTCTTTTTTCACTCTTACCTATATAGATTTTGTATTGCCCGTAGAGAGACGAGTTGCGTAGACTGATATTATGAGTGATGGCTTGGATCCGAAATGGTGTCGTCGAATAATAGTATCATATTGTCATTTCATTTACGTTCGCACTTGTAGAATCTCAAATACAATGTTCTGGTTATGACCTAAATTTTCTTGTTTGACGCGCTAGACTGGATTTGCAGTTAGTATACATGGTTGCAACGATTCAATGAAATTCCCTTTATAAAAAAACAACAAACATTCTAGCTGTGCTAAAAGAGGCTCCTACCTTCCGTTTTGCACCATACAATAATTCATTTGGGATTGGCTACTACTAGTATTTAAATGACTAGGTAACATGTTGTTGGTAGCTAGTCTGATGCACATTTATGTTTGTGTGGCTAATCAACACAAGTTGTTTGTTGTTGCCATCACGGTCTTTTATTTTGTTTCCTTTTCCTTTCTTCTCATTTGGCTTGTGTCTATCTATGTGCTAACGGGAAAGAGATGGAAATCAAAAAGGAGTAAGGATATTGGGTCTCCACCACAAATTCCTCGGGCCTATCAATATCTACTCATGACTAGTGTATATATACTTGATGGATATCTCGCCGGAATATGTTGTTGTAGTTGACCGGCCCAATTGGAGGATTTGTGTTCGATTTATTTGGTTAGTGGCATTAATGATGGATTAGATCTAGACAATAACATGTTCTAGAAACATCGCCAAATAACAATGAGCACATACTAACATAGTGGCAGGAGGAAAGAGGAATCGGGACTATATATGTCTAATGATGAAGTGATAGAATTATTCCAAATCATTGACACCTCACAAAATGGTTACCTAGCTAATTGACTCTAGTTGTGACAAGGAAATAACTTAGATAAGACATAACAAGAATATCTTGGGAATCAAGAATCATCGGCAATATGTCCATGATGACACACGGCGACGTAATAATCCCCTAGGGTTTCCCTTGGGTCCAACCTTTCCTCCGACGGTGACGGCGGAGTCTACCTAGGGTTTCTACACCGATCGGATCGTCTCTCGTGGATCGTCACTCGCGGCTGCCTGCTACGTAGCCCGCGCGCGGGGAGGCATGGAGGATCTGGGTGATGGGAACAATGGTGCATCGAAGGAAGTGTTGATGGAGATACAATCTGAGGGCGGGTTAGCAGGAAGTAGAGGGTCGGGGGCCGGCCAGGAGAGGGGGGAGACCGAGGGAGAGGATGATGGAAGTAAGGAGAAGGCGACGGGGGAAGATCGGGAAGAGGAAGCGGATGAGGATTTCGGCCACCTGGGTCCAGATCCAAACCTAGAGGATGCGTTTGAAGGCATGAACCTGCATGGGGAGGAAGAAGAAGACCTAGACCTATCTGGAGAAGTGGATGACCTGATAAGGGACGTGCGTTGGTTGGCCCTGTTTAGGGTTCACACGATGAGACCGTTTAGCCATGCAGTGTTGCTAAACTCGATGAGGAATGCGTGGACATGCGCGCAAGGAGTTACATTCAACATCAAGGGGCCGAATTTGTTCTTGGCTCAATGCCATTGTCTTGGAGATTGGAAGAGGGTAATGGAGGGAGGCCCATGGCAGTTTCGAAGGGACCCAGTGATTCTTGTTGAATATGATGGCTTCACGGATGTAGCAGAGTATGCACTGGACATGTATCCATTATGGGCGCGTATAAAGGGCCTCCCGGACGGCCTCACAAGGAAGAAAGAGTTAGCGGAGAAGGTGGCAAAGAAGGTGGGGAAGCCACCTTTTACAGTGATTGTTAATGAGGGGAGGATAAACCCTTCAAATCATCTTCGAGTAAGAGTTTTCGTGAATGTGCATGAACCGTTGGTGAGATTTGTGCCGATCACTTTGAAGGAGAGGAAGAAGTACCCAGTTAGATATGAGAAGCTCCCAGACTTTTGTTTTTTCTGTGGATGCATGGGGCATGTAGTGGAGGAATGCGGTGATGGCATACATGATCCTGTATCGCGCGAGTGGGGAGATTGGCTTCACTGGACAAATGAACCGGCTAACCTTGGTGGCGGTGATAGAGGAGGGGGTGGGATGGGTTTGAGGCGCGGTGGTGGATCTATGGGTGGAAGAGGTAGAGGAGGGTTCGGAGATGGTGTGGGTGGTGGAGGAAGAGGTGGACGGGGACATGTTCCAGTTAGCGAGCATGGTGCGGGGCAAGTGGCTCCTGGTGTCAATATGGTGTTAGGCGGGGATGGGAGGAATGTCAAAAAACGCTTGATCAGTCCAGATGGGTCTATTAATGTGAGAGGCCAGGAGGTTCCAAACCTGAAGGGTAAAGTATCGAATACAGTGCTACAGATAGAATATGTAACAGCAGCTGGAACTTCATCAAGCGGTGGTGTAAGCAGTGCAACTCCAGGGAAGAAGCCAATAGTAAAGAGAAGGAAGCAGGGAGGTGAGGAAGATGGAGTTGTTTCACAAATGCATGTTGAGGCGGCCTCCGAGCTGGAGGGCCGCCGATCCCAATGAGTATACTCAGTTGGAACTGTCGGGGAGGGGGGAATTCCCGCACAGTTCGCGAGCTTGCGACGATTTGCCAGTCGCATTCCCCCAATTTGGTTTCCCTGTGTGAAACTAGGCAAAAGGCGGAAAAGATGAGGAGGATACGGGGTCGGCTTGGCCTCAAGGGGTTCTGTGGTGTGGATAGTGAAGGGATGAGTGGTGGTTTGGCACTATTTTGGCACGAGTCGTACGTAGTGGAGATTCTGAATAAAACAGAACGATATATTGATGCTCATGTACAGATAGATCAAAATGCAGAAAAGTGGAGGATCACTTGCGTTTATGGTGAGCCGAGAGTTGAGAATAGACACCTTATGTGGGCAACAATGCAGAACCTTAAAACTGTGAGTGATTTACCTTGGTTAGTGCTGGGTGACTTTAATGAGGCTATGTGGGATTTTGAACATATGTCGGCGACTCCGAGAGCTGAATCTCAAATGGTTGCTTTTCGGGACTGTTTGGAGGTATGTGGATTGGTACATCTTGGATTTGGAGGGGTGCCTTTCACCTATGATAACAAACGAAGTGGCGCAAATAATGTCCGGGTTTGGCTTGATAGAGCGGTGGCTACAAACTTGTGGAGGAATATGTTTGCCTTCACGGTTGTCTCCCATATTGCATCACCATGTTCAGATCATATAGTTCTTTTACTCAAGGCCTCGACCGACCCAGGGCCAACAGGTGCAAAGCCAAAGAGGTATGAGTTATTCTGGGAAACAGATGGTTCATTGCCGGAAGTGATTAAGGAAGCATGGGAAGCGGTGGGGGGTGTACGCAACCTTGCACAGTTGCGTGACGCCTTGACAAAGACCATGATCTCACTCGGCACTTGGGGCAGGAAATTTGGGAATGTCACAAGGGAACTGGCTAAATCCAGAACCCAACTTGAGGAGCTTATGCACATGAATGCGGACCAGCAGGATATCCGTAGGGTGACAGATAAAATGAATGAGTTGTTGTATCAAGAGGAGATGATTTGGCTGCAAAGATCAAGGATCTCATGGTTGAAAGAGGGGGATAGGAATACGAAATTTTTCCAAAATAAGGCTGTTTGGAGAGCACAGAAAAACAAAATCAGACAACTAACAGATAGTGTTGGCGTGGTGCATTCAGAATTTGCAGGGATGAGCGAGATCGCAAATAATTACTTTCATGTGATCTTTACAGCGGATGCAACTCTTGATGCTGCCCCGGTTCTGGATCTTTTGGAGCAAATGGTGACAGAAGAGGATAATGCTAAATTATGTGCGGCCTTTACGGATAGGGAGATATCAGACGCAATGTTCCAAATTGGGCCACTTAAGGCACCGGGACCAGATGGCTTTCCTGCGAGGTTTTTTCAGCGGAATTGGAGCACTGTTAGAGATGATGTGATTTCAGCGGTTAAGGATTTTTTTGATAGTGGAATTATGCCGGAACGGGTAAACTCTACATCCATTGCTTTGATTCCCAAAATTTCTAACCCTGCAAAGATTTCTGATTTTAGGCCTATCAGCCTCTGTAATGTAATCTATAAGGTGATTTCGAAGTGTTTGGTGAATCGGCTTAGGCCTCTCCTAGACTCTTTGGTTTCTCCAGAACAGAGTGCCTTGTCAGGCAGGATGATCACAGATAATGCTCTTGTGGCCTTTGAATGTTTACATTACATCAAAAAGGAGAAGGATCCTACTAAGAGTTTTTGTGCTTACAAGCTGGATTTATCAAAAGCTTACGATAGAGTGGATTGGGTTTTCTTGGAGCAGGTGATGCAAAAGCGGGGTTTCACTCAGCGATGGATTGACTGGATTATGACTTGTGTCACATCGGTGAGATATCGTGTTAAATTAAACGGGACCCTCTTGGATTCATTTGCACCGTCGCGTGGGCTTCGGCAAGGTGACCCTTTATCTCCATTCCTATTTTTGTTTATTGCGGATGGGTTATCAGCGATCTTAAAGAGTAAGGTTGCAACAGGCAGTATAACGCCATTGAGAGTTTGCAGAAGGGCTCCGGGTATATCACATTTGTTATTTGCTGATGATACCTTGCTGTTTTTTGAGGCTACTAGTGAACAAGCAGAGAATGTGAAGGCAGCATTGACCGTGTATGAGAGAGCAACGGGGCAATGTTTGAACTTTAATAAATGTTCATTATTTTTTGGTGCTGCTTGTCCAGGGGTTGTACAGGAGCAAGTTCGAGATGTTCTGAATGTCACCTCGATGGTGTTTGAAGAAAAATATTTGGGTCTCCCAACCCCCGAGGGGCGCATGTCCAAGGGGAAGTTTCAGAATCTTCAAACTAGTTTAACCAAGCGTGTTATTCAGTGGGGTGATGGCCTCTTGGCGCAACCAGGAAGAGAGGTCTTGATCAAAGCAGTAGCACAAGCATTGCCAACTTACATCATGGGGGTTTTCAAGTTACCCTTTTCAGTCTATGATGATTTGACACGAATGGTACGGAATTTCTATTGGGGTTCTAGTAAAGAAAAGAGGAAAGTCCACTGGAGAGGATGGGATCACCTGTTACAGCCTAAGAACAAAGGGGGGCTGGTTTCCGGGACTTCCGGATGTTCAACCAAGCTTTGCTGGCCCGGCAGGCGTGGCGTTTGTTGACGAAACCTGAAAGTTTGTGTGCGCAAGTTCTAAAGGCGAGATATTACCCCAGTGGCAGTTTGGAGGACACAGTATTTTCAGGCAATGCTTCCTCTTCATGGCAGGTGATATCTCATGGTCTTGATCTCTTGAAGAAAGGCTTGATATGGAGAGTGGGGAATGGGTGCAATATTAGGGTGTGGAGAGATAACTGGATCCCGAGACCATTCTCTTATAAACCAGTATCGCAACGTGGCCGATGTCGTATCCGATTTGTGGCTGGTTTACTGAATGAGAACGGTTCCTGGAACTTGGAGGTGCTGAAACGTTTCTTTGTACCAGCGGATGTGGAGGAAATTTTAAAAATTAGAGCGTCCCCTAGGCTTGGGGAGGACGTTATTGCATGGGGTCCATAGAAACATGGCAGGTTTACGGTCAAGTCGGCGTATAATCTAGCGTGTGAGGAGGCTAACAGGGCTACTGCTGTGGCGTCCAGTACGTCACCAAACGGTAATCATTCGTGTTGGCAATATATATGGAAGTGCAACGTTACCCCTACAATTCGGAACTTTGCATGGAGATTGTCAATAGATTCACTGCCCACTTGGAAGAATAAACACAAGATTGGTCTGGAGTTGAGTAGTATATGTCCTGTCTGTGGCATGGAGGAAGAAGATAATTTCCACCCTTTTATAAGGTGTCAGTTGGGGCGGGACTTATATGAGCACATGTCCACCATATGGCAGATCCCTGACCTGTTATCGTTTCAAAACTCGGGAAAGGAATGGCTCCTCAACGCGCTTGGCCAACTAGGAGATACTCAGCGATGCATGATATTGCTAATTTTCTGGAGATGCTGATATATACGCAATGAGGTTACACATGCCAAACCGGCTCCTCCCATGGCAGTGTCAGTATGTTTCCTCCAAAAGTACCTGGATGAACTTATTGGGAGTCGGGTTGGTGACTGCTGGGATCCAGCAAAAGGGAAAGGAAGCATAATCATTGGTGGTGCGGAGCAATGTCTGAAGAAGGTGGTACAAGATACACCGTGGAAGCCCCCCAACAGGGGCTGTGTAAAATTAAATACAGATGGTTCCTTTGCCGAATCAGGTGGTGCGGGAGCCGGGATGATCCTGCGGGATAACGATGGAGCGATAATTTTCTCATCATGCAGAACCTTGTTCTCGTGCAGAGATGCATTGGAGGCAGAGCTATGTGCATGTATGGAAGGCCTCTCCTTTGCAATCCAGCGATCGGAATTACCAATTGAAGTGGAGATGGATTCAAGCAATGCAGTGTCTATGATTTCTTGTGAGGAGATGGACCGCTCAGTTTATGCTCCTTTGGTGGGCGAGATCAAATACCTGTTGAGTCTTAGAAAGTTTTGTATTACTCATGTACCTCGTAGCCAAAATAAAGCTAGTGATAATCTTGCTAGTTTCGCTAGATCCGAGGGCCGAACCATTACTTGGGTCGGATCGGGCCTGGAGGAAGTGTTGAGGATTGTCCGTGATGATTGTAAGAACTTGATCATTGAGTAATACATTTCTTTACCCGCAAAAAAAAAAGAATCATCGGCAATGCTATTCGGCCGACGTCCAATGAGAGGGATGGCAATTGCGAATGTTTTGATGGCAATTTATATTGGAGTGAGGATGTCAATTTTAGTTTGCAAACGCGATAATCTTATGGCAAAAAACAGAACTGAAGCGGAGTTGCCATACTCGCTAACTAAAATTGCCATGCTCAACCAACACAAATTGCCAGCAAAATCGTTTGCGATTGCCATCCCCCAAGCAAACGTTCGCTGGTTATGAGGGCCCAAAATAATTCCACTGCCCCACAAAAAAATAAATCATCTACGGTACATTTGTAACAATGTTAGTGGGCATGGCCTCTATATACCGGCATAAGAAAAGTATGAGCTATGATTTGGCATAAATAATCTTAACCTTGGTCATCCAATCTAAGCAATAACTCAAAAAGTTAAGTTCAAAGTCTATTTTTTTGTGGGGAAAGTTCAATATCTGATAGGTCTTGATTACATCATTTCTTCTTTTAACTAAAAAACACAGCATATACGGATGCTTACATACATGTATGTACGCTCATTTCTTATACTAACTATTTACAGCTCCATCAGATATTAGGTTCGAGTAGGTGCGGAGGCACCGAGCACATTGCATGTGCTTTTTCTTTTGTCTTCCTTGTTTAAAACTTTCGTATCTTTTCAACCAAAAGTATAAATTAAGTTTCGTTTTCAGATTCGTGTTGGTCGTGACGAGGTGTTTCAAATGAGATTCATTTTGAATATGTTTTGATGGATTTTTTAAATCTGATAAATTTCAACTGACAAAGCTTAATAGGAATGAATGACATAATCGATAAGTTCAACACTGAATTTGTAAGAAACGTACAAGGAACCAACAAATTCACGGATCACAAGACAATCATGTGACCGACTTGGGGCGCGCAGGTGTTAAACACATTAGATGTTGTACATGAGTTCGGTAGCACTAGTAGAAAAAGGGTCAAACGTGAAGCACATTAGTGCCGGTTTGTATTTGAGCCGGCACAAATGTATACATTAGTGCCGGTTCCAATGGCTAGCCGGGCCGCTCTCATTAGTACCGGTTCGTGGCTAACCTTTAGCACCGGTTCGTGCCATGAACCGGTACTAATGAGAGTGGTGGCAGGATGTTGTCAGTCTGGGCCCCCTCCAGCACCTTTAGTACCGGTTCTTGGCACGAACCGGTACTAAAGGTCGTCCTACATAAACCCTTCGTCCACCCGATCTCGCTCTGTTCTTCCCCTTTCCCCTCTCCTCTCTGTTCTTCCCCTCTTCCTCTCGAGCTCATCACATATTTTGCCCAAAATTTGTCAAGATTTGAAGGCCCCCATCCATTCAAATGATCACAAAGGTTAGCAACTTTGTCCTTTCATCTCTCATTGCTAGATTAGCTCTTGCAATGCTTTATATAGTTATTAATTTGTGAGTTTAGTAATTTGGGAGGAAATATATATATGTGCTAGTATTTGATTTATATGCAATATGAGGTCAAAAATAACACTTAGTTTGCATATGTAGGTGTGGTTTACTTAGTGCCTTCTAAATCTCTGTCGTAACCACCGTCGATCGCCCGCACCGTCCCGTTCCCGGCACCACCTTGTGGTGAGCCTCTTGTTCATGAAATTTTATATAAAAAATTGATGTTTGTGTGATTTGGATATATAGTTACTCGTATAATAATTATCTTACCCGTACGTTGTTTGTTATACATAGTGCCATGGTTTTGATATCCGTCCCCGTCGGCCCTCGTCCTTGTTATGATTCGGATGTGGTATATTCTCTTTTAAAACTATTTGTTGCATTTCGTGTTTATGACAAATTATGCCCATCAAGTTGACATAGATATTTTTATCTAGGAGGTATGTGAACCGGAAATTCCAACCGACCCTATTGTCGAGAGGTTAAATTTAGTTGAAAGAGAAAACGAGTACTTGAAAGAAAAATTGAAAAGAATTGAGGGGGAGAAGATGGAATTGGAGTTGCATGTTGCCGATGTCGTCGATGATCACAAGATCAAGATGGAGAAAATACGCTTGAAGATTAGAAAGATTAGAAAATATGCCATCGATAGTGAGGCTTGATATCATTATGCTGTTGGATCAATTGTTACCTTAGTTGCAATCTTGATCGCATTTGTTGTTGCATTTAAATGCTTTAGCTAGAGAGTTATTTGTTTGTTGCATTTAAGTGTTGTATGAACTTTATGTATGAACTTGTATTAATTTGGTCTATTCGGTGTTGTGTAATGAAGATGAGTCGGCAATGGATGTACGATGACCGATGCTCTCCCCAGTTCGTTGAGGGCGTGCATACTTTTCTGCTTGCGGCTGAGGTAAACAAGCGGGCGGATGGTTTTATGCCTTGTCCATGTGCTGGCTGTAAGAATGATCGCAATTACTCTACGTCAAGAACCATTCACGTCCACCTGTTTGAGTCCGATTGCATGCCCCACTATAATGTTTGGACCAAGCACGGAGAAAGAGGGGTTATGATGGAAGACAATGAAGAAGAAGAGGACGACGACAGCTATCCTGGCCATGGGTTCCCTGAATACGATGATACAATAATGGGGGAAGAAGCTGAGCCGGTAATGCGGGAAGAAGCTGAGCCGGCAATGCGGGAAGAATCTGAAGAAGAGGCATCAGATGAGCCCGTTGATGATCTAGGTCGGGCCATTGCCGATGCAAAGAGAAACTGCGCAAGTGATTTGGAGAAGAAGAAGTTGCAGCGCATGTTAGAGGATCACAAAAAATTGTTGTACCCGAATTGCATAGGTGACAAGAAAAAGCTGGGCACCACACTGGAATTGCTGCAATGAAAGGCAGAGAATGGTGTATCTGACAAGGGATTTGGAAAGTTGCTGGTAATAATAAAGGATATGCTTCCAAAGGACAACGAATTGCCCGATAGTACGTACGAAGCAAAGAAGGATGCCTGCCCTCTAGGGTTAGAGGTGCAGAAGATACATGCATGCCCTAATGATTGCATCCTCTACCGCAGTGAGTACGAGGATTTGAACGCTTGCCCGGTTTGTGGTGCATTGCGCTATAAGATCAGCCGCGATGAGCATGGTGATGTCGAGGGCGAGCGCCCCAGGAAGAAGATTCCTGCCAAGGTGATGTGGTATTCTCCTATAATACCACGGTTGAAACGTTTGTTCCAAAACAAAGAGCATGCCAAGGCGATGCGATGGCACAGAGAAGATCGTAAGAAAGACGAAAAGTTGAGAGTACCCGCTGACGGGTCGCAATGGAGAAAAATCGAAAGAAAGTACGGGAAGGAGTTTGCAGATGACGCAAGGAGCGTATGGTTTGGTCTAAGAGCAGATGGCATTAATTCTTTTGGGGAGCAGAGCAGCAACCATAACACCTGGCCTGTGACTCTATGTTTGTATAACCTTCCTCCTTGGTTGTGCATGAAGCGGAAGTTCATTATGATGCCAGTGCTCATCCAAGGCCCTAAGCAACCCGGCAACGACATTGATGTGTACCTAAGGCCATTAGTTGAAGAACTCTTACAACTGTGGAATGGAACAGGTGTACGTGCGTGGGATGAGCACATGGGGGAAGAATTTGACCTAAAGGCGTTGCTATTCGTGACCATCAATGATTGGCCTGCTCTCAGTAACCTTTCAGGACAGACAAACAAGGGATACCGCGGATGCACGCACTGTTTGGATGATACTGATAATATATATTTGAATAGTTGTAAGAAGAATGTGTACCTGGGACATCGTCGATTTCTTCCGAGCAGGCATCCCGTAAGAAAGAAAGGCAAGCATTTCAAAGGTGAGGAAGATCACCGGACGAAGCCTCGCCACCGTACTGGTGCTGATGTACATGATATGGTCAAGGATTTGAAGGTGATATTTGAAAAGGGTCCTGGCGGACAACCTGTTCCAAAGGACGCTGACGGACGCGCACCCATGTGGAAGAAGAAATCTATATTTTGGGACCTGCCATATTGGAAAGACCTAGAGGTCCGCTCCGCAATCGACGTGATGCACGTGACGAAGAATCTTTGCGTGACCCTGCTTGGCTTCTTGGGCGTGTATGGGAAGACAAAAGATACACCTGAGACACGGGAGGACCAGCAACGTATGCACGGAGAAGACGGCATACATCAGGGTCATGCAAGCTACGTTCTTACCAAAGAAGAGAAGGAAATCTTCTTTGAATGCCTGCTCAGTATTAAGGTACCGTCTGGCTTCTCGTCGAATATAAAGGGAATAATAAACATGGCAGAGAAAAAGTTCCAGAACCTAAAGTCTCATGACTGCCACGTGATTATGACGCAACTGCTTCCGGTTGCATTGAGGGGGCTTCTACCGAAAAACGTTCGATTAGCCATTGTGAAGCTATGTGCATTTCTCAATGCAATCTCTCAGAAGGTAATCGATCCAGAAATCATACCAAGGTTACAGAATGATTTGGTGCAATGTCTTGTCAGTTTCGAGTTGGTGTTCCCACCATCGTTCTTCAACATCATGACGCACGTCCTAGTTCACCTATGCGAAGAGATTAACGTTTTGGGTCCTATATTTCTACACAATATGTTCCCCTTTGAGAGGTTCATGGGAGTCTTAAAGAAATATGTTCATAACCGTGCTAGGCCAGAAGGAAGCATCTCCAAGGGCCATCAAAATGAGGAGGTCATTGAGTTTTGTATTGACTTTATTCTTGAGCTTAAGCCGATTGGTGTTCCTGAATCGCGGCATAAGGGCAGACTGGATGGAAAAGGCACGCTAGGAGGGGAACAAATAATATGTATGGACGGACATTCTCTCACTGAAGCACACTACACAGTTCTACAGAATTCCGCCTTGGTGGCTCCGTATATGGATGAACACAAAAATTTGCTATGCTCCAAACACCCGGAGCGGTCTGATGACTGGATTACACGTGAACAAATCAGGAGTTTTGCCAGCTGGTTGCAGACACGTACCATGCATGACACCTCTATTGAAGATGACCTGTACTTGCTGTCCCAGTTACCATCTTCGAATATAATGACTTTCAAAGGGTACGAGATAAATGGTAATACATTTTACACGATCGCCCAAGATAAGAAGAGAACCAACCAAAACAGTGGTGTCCGCTTTGATGCAGAAACCAAGACGGGAAAGGGAACATATTATGGTTATATACAGGACATATGGGAACTTGACTATCGACGTGGTTTAAAGGTCCCTTTGTTTCGGTGCAAATGGGTCAATATGACACGAGGCGGGGTAACGGAAGACCCGCAGTACGGAATGACAACAGTGGATCTCAACAATCTTGTGTATGCAGACGAACCATTCGTCCTAGCCAATGATGTGGCACATGTTTTTTATGTGAAGGACATGTCTACCAAGCCAAGAAAAAGAAAAGATAAGGAGGCGAATGCATCGTACGATGAGCCAAAGCGGCACATAGTTCTTTCTGGGAAGAGAAACATCGTGGGAGTGGATGACAAGACAGACAAGTCAGAAGATTATGAAAAGTTTGATGAAATTGCTCCATTCACAGTGAACATTGACCCGAGCATCCCATTAAATGATGAAGATTTTCCATGGTTACGGCGCAAAGGGACACACGCGAAGAAAATGTTTCACATCCAAAGATCTGGGATGTGATCGGCTTCACTATCATCACTTTCTTCTGTGTTTCACACCCAGAGGGAAATCTCTGTAATAGTTAGGGTAGTTATGTGTTTTGGCATTTGAAACGCGAAGAAATTTTATGTGCAAACAAATTCTTTCATGCCTTTACTGATTTTTAAAGTTAAGTTATTCACAAACTAGTGATTCACACTAATTTCAAATAATTCAAAATTTAAACTATTCAAATTTGAAAACTACGGGCACTAACAGAAAGTTTGTAAATTTTTTGTACCTAAAGAGGCTGTGTCAGCCTCCGGTCAGGCTATGGCCCCACCATCACCATTTAGTGCCGGTTCGTACCACGAACTGGTACTAATAAGGTTGTGTCAGGTAAGGCTGGGGCCCCACGAGCACCTTTAGTACCGGTTCATGGATGAACCAGACATAAGCTGTTTTTTAGTCCCACCTCGCGAAGTGAGAGGGACTAGGAGAGGTTTATAAGCCCTGAGTGCAGAGACGATGAAGAAGAGCCTCAATGCTTACGTTGCTTAGCTTCAAGCCTTCAGGAATACGGTAGACTGCATGGAGCTATGCGCAGTGCAGTTTACACTATTCCAAAAGGCTTGAAGCAAATTAACGAGCATTGCACCTCTTTTTTATTTTTAATAACTTATTACAACTCCGGACTTCTTCTGTTATGGCAAAAACTGATTGCACGTCGACATTTCTTTTTCTTAAGTTATAACTCCAGACTTTGACCATCAAGTTTTGCAAAAAAGAAAAAATAGCAGAAAAGAAAGAAAAACTATAGCTGAAAAGAAAAAAACTATATTAAAAAACTACTCAAAAATAAATAGAAAAAAATAAATATAGCAGAAAAGAAAAAACTACTCAGAAATAAATAGAAGAAAAAATAAAGCAGAAAAGAAAAAAAATTATATTTGCTATTTTTCAATCATTTACAAAATGACCGTGAAATTGAAAATCACTACAAAATGAACTCTGAAAATGTTGAATTTTGGCAAACTAGATGAAAAACTACTCACAAATAAATAGAAGAAAATAAATATAACAGAAAAGAAAAAACTATACAAAAAACTATGCAAAAATAAATAGAAGAAATTAAAGCAGAAAAGAAAAAAATATAAAAAAAATTGGGGCGCTGCCCTGTGGGCCTGATAAGCCACAGGTGTGTAATTACAGGCCTTAAAGGCCCAGCAGACTCACAGGACAGCGCGCAGAGTTTAGGCCCACAAGCCTGCTATATAGAGGAGTTCGAAGTGGTAGCCGCGGCTGGGTTTATAAACCAGTGCGGCTGCCCTTCGCCCGGCGAGGTGGGACTAAACTTTGGGGTGGCAGCGCGAGGCCTTTAGTACCGGTTGGAGCCACCAACCGGTACTAAGGTGGCTCCAACCGGTACTAAAGGCCTCGTCTTCCCGCCGCTTGGCCTGGCCAAAACAGGTCTTTAGTACCGGTTGGTGGCTCCAACCGGTACTAAAGGTGCCTTCTATATATACAACACTTACGAAATTTTCATTCTCCCTCTGTTTCTTCCTCTGTTTCCGTCGTCTCCGTCGCCGTCGCCGCCCCCGTCCCCGTCGCCGCCCTCGTCTCCGTCGCCGCCCCCGTCCCCGTCGTCGTCCCGGGCCCGTCCCCGTCGCGCCGTCCCCGCGTTGCCGCCCCCGCGTCACGCCCCGGCCCGTCACCACCCCCGGTCGTCGCCTCGCCGTCGCCGTCGCCCCGCTGTGAGCTCTCCCCCTCTAACCCCTCTCCCTCGCCCCGGCGGCCACCATGGGCGCCGCCCCTCCCCGAGCCCATACACACACACAAGCATGATGAACACACACACACACACATATGTATGAATTAATGCATGTATATATTAGTATATACGTATTTTGTATGTTTAATTAGTTTAGATTATTTAGATTATTATTTTTTCACTATTATATGTTAGATGGATATAATTAGTGTTTAATTAGTATGGAATTTTTTTATATAATGTTGTTTTTCAGTTTTTTAATGGATGTATAGAAGTTGTGTTTTCTGTTTTTAGTGTTAGATTCTTAATTAGTATGAAATAGTATATAGATTTTTGAAATAGTAGAAATATTAAAAAATTTAGTTATCAAAATCCAATCATTAAAAAAATGTTATTTTTTGCGGGCATATAGCTAGTATTTGTTCTCGACGATGCCCGGCCCGCATCCTCGTCGTCGACCCGTCCGCGATGACGTCCAACCGACCCATGTCCGGGACTGGGCTCCGCTGGGCTGGCACTGGGAGGTGCTGCCTGGAGGGGCGCGCCGCTTGATGAGGAACCCGGTCCCGGGTCCCGTCGTCGACCCTGATCTCGTTTGGTGGCGTTCGCGTGGGCCAGTTTCGGTGCGGAGGGACCCGGCCCCGCCGAAGGTGGTACGTCGCCGTGTCAGGGAGGAGGACGAGCACGTCCATCGCTACATGGTTGCGTTAGAGGGCGGCAGGTTCTCCAATACCTGGCAGTATCTTCGGGGATCTCACTTCAGCTATGATCCTGTGAGGGTTCCTTCTCTTTGGGTGTCCACCGCCCGCGCCGCAGGAACCGCGAGTGTCCTAGATTCTTCTGTAGTATTCGATCTTTAATTAGCTACCTAGCCAGTGATGTACTATTCAATATTATATATTATTCGAGACGATGTATTGGAGATTATATCTATTATTCTAGACGATGTATTCGAGATTATATCTATTATTTGAGACGATGTAATTTGAATACTAAATTGTTTTATATTTCTTTTGGATTAGTTAAATAAAAGCTATGGCAGACAATACCGACAGAGAGGGAGAACAGACCATGTTCGATATGATACGCGAGTCAGATGATGATCAGAATGAAGAAGATTATGACGGCTCCGAATTTCTAAACAACACCGGAGAGGGTGATATGATATTCGATCGCGACGACCGAATTGATGAAGTCATGAACTACGATTATGACGATGACGAAGAACATGTTGATCCTGAAACAACAAAGACCAGCGAGGTATATATATATATTTATAAAAGCGGGTATCTGGTGATCATCACATGTTTTAAATGACTTGAAGATATATTAACGAATCGATCTTTGTTCTTTCAGCCATCCGGATCGAGCAAATCTTCAGGCAAAAGGACGAAATGAGGCCCGAACAAAAAGTTTAAGGAGGGCGTAAAGTACAATATCGAGGCAGTCAGACCTAATGGCGAACCATTAGCGCCTAACAAGATTGCGGACAAGTTCGTTCGTCAGTGCGGAGTTCTTGTGAAGGACCAACTCCCGATCTCCCTTCAAGAATGGAGAGAGCCAGCAAAAGACAAAAGACAAAAAGACAAAGAGGACGCTGCTCCACGTCCAAATGTTACTTTTGTCGACAAAAATCAAAAAGATCTGCTTTGGGATACTTTCATGGAACATTTCACCCTACCAGATCATTTCACAGAAGCAGATGTGCAGAAAGTCAAGGACGCTGCTCTTAGGAAGATGGCGGTTGCATTCAAGAACCACAAGAATTGTGAATGGGACAAGTACGTCAAGGGAGGAAGGAAGACTCCAGTATTCGAGGGAACACTAGAGAACCAACGTGCTCATTGGGACGATTTCATGAAATTCAAGGATTCGGAATTAGCTAAGGAACGGTCGAGAATAAACAAGAAGAATGCCGAAAAAAAGGATAAGTTCCATATGCTGGGGCCAGGTGGCTATGCGGTGGCAATGCCTAAGTGGGATAAGTCTGAGAAAGAGATGGAGGATGCAGGTGTCACTCCGGTTACTAAGAGCTGGCCCCCAGGTGCAGGACTTGGTTCTATGTGCATGGGGGGGAGTTGGACCCGAAGACAGGCAGTGTTTCGACGAAGGCAAGTCTGAAGGGAGCCGACGATGCGATACTTGTTGCAATAGAAGAGGCACGATCGGGGGTGTTCCATCCCAACAGAGAGAACGACGAGCTTACGCGTGCCCTGGGAAATCCTGAACACCCGGGAAGAACATGAGGCAAGGGCGCTATTCCGTGGTATGAGGGGTTTTTAGACTGGAACACCGACTACAGAACCCGTGCGAGAAAGAAGATTGCGGAGGAGAAGAAGAGGAAGATGGAGGAGGAGCAGAGGAAGCGGGACTATGAACGCCTTCAAGGCCTAGAAGCAAGTCAAGCGGAATTGGCAGTCAAATTCCAGCGGCAGCAGGAGCAGATCGACTCACTTACCCAGCAAAGGGGGTCTCAGCAGCTGCAGCAGCTAGCAGATGATTCAGCATTGCATAGCACCGGACCATCCATGCCGAGAAGCAGCGTGGGTTCGGCCGCCCCGGACGACGCAATGCTGGGTAGATACCCCGTGGATAACATCACGGAGAACACTAACTGCGAGCTACACGTCAAAATGAAGAACATATCCATGAAGGTGGCGGACGCCGTTGCTTTTACAAATCCCCCCGAGGCAACCTTCCATTGCAACCCGATTCCAGCGGGCTATGCTCGTGTATTGGTTGATGAGGTGGTGGACCCACCATATTCGGAGCTACGGCTTGACATTCCTGGAGGTGACGACGAGCGCTTTCTCGGAGAGGCCAAACATCGTATCATCCTATGAAAAAAGGATTGCATCATCTTTCGAAGGCCACCGACACCGCGTCAGCCGACTCCTCGTCGAAGTCTGCCACCGAGAGTCTCCCGCTCCTGCAAGTCCACCAAGTCCGGCAAAGTGTCAGGACACTCCTCCTCCAAGTCCGGCAAAGTGTCAGGCCACTCCTCCTCCTCCAAGTCCGCCACAGCGTCAGACATCCACTCCTCCTCCAAGTCCGGCACAACCTCAGGCCACTCCTCCTCCAAGTCCGGCACAGCTTCAGGCGGCCACTCCTCCTCGTCCAACTCAGCCCCATCAGCCGTCTCCGCCGCCTCGGCAATCGCAGAAGAGACACCCCGCAGCTATGGTGCGTAGCGGTACGAGTCGAGGTAGTACAGGAAGTACATGCGGAGGCAAGCGATATAAATATGGTCCAAGTCTCACGCCTCTTCCGCAGAGGGCTTATGACAGGTCCGAGGAGGAAATCGCAGCCATATCGAAGGCCGAGGTGGAAGCCCATTTTGCACCGAAACCGCCACCGCCGCCAAGGGAGAAAGTGCCTGAGGAAACGATTGACCACTTCATTCGTATGGCTCAACCACCAGCTCCCAAGCCTGTTGACACAGACTATGAGCGCCACATCAGGAAGTTAAATCGAGCACGTCTACGTAAGGAGGCGAGCTCGGGATCGAGCAAACAAGAAGCAGCTGTCAAAAAATGCGGGAAAATCATTCCCCAGCTGGGAGAACAGGCGGCGCAATCGATCCCCTCGCTTGTTGTGCCAACAACACGTGACAGTACGCGCGCCCAATATTATTGTGGGCAAACAGTTTACGTTCCCGAGGTGGGTAATATGGTAATAACGGAGGAGCATATAATGCAGGCTGAAGTTCTCAACATCACTGTTGGACAACTCCTCGAGATTGAGCCCATGCCTGTGCTTAGAGAGGATGAAATAAAACGGAAATATGTCCGGGGCCAACCTTTGGTCGAGCCAGACAAGGTCAAGAACCTCCCAACGAGAATGTATGAATTGCATCAATAGTACATGAACATTACCAAGATTTCAGATCGATTGTCCCTCATGGTGAATGTCAAGGAGGAGCATTACTTCCATGAGAAAGCTCTGTCCGTTGAGTATTCTGAACTGTTTCAGTTATACAATAAAGACGCACTCGACAAATCTATCGTCAGTTGCTATTGTCTGTAAGTGATTTCTTTCTGTAATTTAAGTCTCAAGCTAGCTGTAGTGATCCTTTTGATCAATCATTACCAGTAATTATCCTCACTATATTCTTTTCTATGGTATTATGCAGGATGAAGATGTATGAAATGAGAAAAGGTGGACGCTTTGGCATTGGGTTCATTGACCCAAACACCGTTAATGAATACACATGGCGGATAAATCCACATCATCAAAAGGACGTAGAGGACAACATGCTAGAGTTCTTGAAGCGCCTCAAATACAATGAAGATATACTACTTCCTTACAACTTCCAGTGAGTCACACTGTCTTGTACTACAAATTCTCTGTTTTTGCCTACTAGCTAGCTACATGTTTTTGCTTACATATGCCCGCTTAATTAAGACATGCAAACGTGTGTGCATGCAGATTTCACTGGGTCTTGTGTATCATTAAAGTTGACGACAGAACAGTTGAAATACTGGACTCACTACTCAAAGCAAAAACTGACTATAACATCTTGTTTGGGATAGTCAACAGGTAATTTCAATCATTATTAACTATATATCTCGGCCTATTTAGTTCGTCATTTCATGATATGAACTATTTAATAACCCCTTTATTCATTTTCTTTGTCGGCGGGCAGGGCTTGGGCAAGGTTCATCAGCGTCACGGAAGGCGAATGGAAACAATAGCTTAAATGGTTTCGATCCAAGGTAAGTAATTAAGTAGTACTAGCTAGCTAGCTAGCTGCCATCTCTTTAATTATCATGCTTGATTAATTATTATCTGATCAAATTCCATTCTCGTAAAGGCCCTGAAGCAGGCGCAGGGGACTGATCTATGTGCATTCTGCGTTTGCGAGAACATTTGCATGATGGCGTCCGAAATGAGCAGATCTCAAAGATAGGAATGGGTACGCTTGTCAGAACACTATTCACAATTTTTACACCATTATCGATATCTAGTCACACAACTAATACACATGCATATTGATCTCCTTCTTAACAGTTCAAAGAGGTGCGGGAGAAGCTCCTAGAAACGGAGCGCATAGAAGCACTTCAAGAGGAAATAGCGGGATTTTTCCTCGACCAGGTCATAAATCCGAAGGGAGAATACTATTACCCGCTACCACCCCCATGAATACCACTTTCAATTGTCATCGTGCTCCGAAGGCACCAATTAGGCTAATGCCACTGGCTCCGAAGGCAACATGCATATGTAGGAGAAATTGTATATAGCTATACATGTGTGTATGTGTGAATTAATTAATATGGTGGTTTGTGAGACAATGATGATATATATATATGCATGATTGGTTCTACCTAGAAATTCTATATATATATATATATATATATATATATATATATATATATATATATATAACGTGTACAATGTGTAGTATCGTAAAATACCAGCAAACAAAAAAGATTTAAAATGGAAACACAAAATTAAATGAAAAAGAAATCATAAAACTAAAAACCCCCCAAACCTTATAGTACCGGTTGGAAAGCCCAGATTCTTCCTCCTCTTCGCATCACCAACGCCACCTGTTATGTAGATGGGACCTCTCCTACACATGCTCGGCTAGGGATGAAAACGGAGCGGAAACGGACGGAACTAAGTGCTACCATATTTGTTTTCATATAATTTTGCAAACACGGGAACGAATACAGAAACCCCGGAAATGAATACGGAAACAGATACTACTGAAAACGGACACGGAACGAATACAAAGCGGACACGGAAACAGAAGTGGGTGTTGAACGGAACTTAAAAACCCTTGAATCATAGAGAAATACACACAAAATACAAGCAAATTTAATGAACTTTTTACATGGCTAGAAATAACATCGTTACGTTAGCAACTTAGTGTAGTTAGCAACTTAGTGTAGTGTTGTAGTAATACTGAACAATTGCATATACAGTCAAGCTAAGTAAATGTGTGGTTGTAGAAGATGGCCTCAAATGATCCATTCTACTCATTGTATAATTGTGTGTTGTTGGTGGTTGGACTACAAAGCAGCCATAGGTCTATAGTAAAAATGGAAATTCCATATTCACGGAAATGGAAAGTTCCGTTTCCACGTCTATTCCACCGGAAAACACCATTCTGTTTTTGTTTCCGTTTCCGCATAAAAAATTCCACTTCCACTTCCGTTTTGCAAATTTCCATTTCCGGTTTCATATTTCCTCTCTATTTCCATTTTTCCTCCGGAAAAACGGAAAGTTTCCACTCCATTTTCATCCCTAACCCCGAGGCCACCCTTTGGGTTGTACCGATCCAATCTTCCAATCTCAAGTTTCACATGGTGCCAGGTCATCTCGCGTAATTGCTCGATGGGTTCTCCTTCCGCCGGCGCCATGACCTCCTCTGCCATGACCTCGCTGTCTGTGCCGGCATCCCTCTCGGCGCCATCCACCTCCTCTGTTCCTCCTCCTTTCGCTAGCCTCGTTACGGCGAAACTCACCACCTCCAACTACCTTCTCTGGAAAGCCCAGATTCTTCCTCCTCTTCCCGTCACCAATGCCACCTGTTATGTAGATGGGACCTCTCCTACACATGCTCGGCTAGGGATGAAAACGGAGCGGAAACGGACGGAACTAAGTGCTACCATATTTATTTTCATATAATTTTGCAAACACGGGAACGAATACAGAAACCCCGGAAATGAATACGGAAACAGATACTACTGAAAACGGACACGGAACGAATACAAAGCGGACACGGAAACAGAAGTTGGATTTGAACGGAACTTAAAAACCCTTGAATCATAGAGAAATACACATAAAACACAAGCAAATTTAATGAATTTTTTACATGGCTAGAAATAACATCGTTACGTTAGCAACTTAGTGTAGTTAGCAACTTAGTGTAGTGTTGTAGTAATACTGAACAATTGCATATACAGTCAAGCTAAGTAAATGTGTGGTTGTAGAAGATGGCCTCAAATGATCCATTCTACTCATTGTATAATTGTGTGTTGTTGGTGGTTGGACTACAAAGCAACCATAGGTCTATAGTAAAAACGGAAATTCCATATTCACGGAAATGGAAAGTTCCGTTTCCACGCCTATTCCACCGGAAAACACCATTCCGTTTTTGTTTCCGTTTCCGCATATAAAATTCCACTTCCACTTCCGTTTTGCAAATTTCCATTTCCGGTTTCATATTTCCTCTCCATTTCCATTTTTCCTCTCGAAAAACGGAAAGTTTCCACTCCATTTTCTTTCCTAACCCCGAGGCCACTCTTTGGGTTGTACCGATCCAATCTTCCAATCTCAAGTTTCACATGGTGCCAGGCCATCTCGCGTAATTGCTCGATGGGTTCTCCTTCCGCCGGCGCCATGACCTCCTCTGCCATGACCTTGCTGTCTGTGTCGGCATCCCTCTCGACGCCATCCACCTCCTCTGTTCCTCCTCCTTCCGCTAGCCTCGTTACGGCGAAACTCACCACCTCCAACTACCTTCTCTGGAAAGCCCAGATTCTTCCTCCTCTTCGCATCACCAACGCCACCTGTTATGTAGATGGGACCTCTCCTACACATGCTCGGCTAGGGATGAAAATGGAGCGGAAACGGACGGAACTAAGTGCTACCATATTTGTTTTCATATAATTTTGCAAACACGGGAACGAATACAGAAACCCCAGAAATAAATACGGAAACAGATACTATTGAAAACGGACACAGAACGAATACAAAGCGGACACGGACACAGAAGTGGGTGTTGAACGGAATTTAAAAACCCTTGAATCATAGAGAAATACACACAAAACACAAGCACATTTAATGAATTTTTTACATGGCTAGAAATAACATCTTTACGTTCGCAACTTAGTGTAGTTAGCAACTTAGTGTAGTATTGTAGTAATACTGAACAATTGCATATACAGTCAAGCTAAGTAAATGTGTGGTTGTAGAAGATGGCCTCAAATGATCCATTCTACTCATTGTACAATTGTGTGTTGTTGGTGGTTGGACTACAAAGCAGCCATAGGTCTATAGTAAAAACGGAAATTCCATATTCACGGAAATGGAAAGTTCCGTTTCCATGCCTATTCCACCGGAAAACACCATTCTGTTTTTGTTTCCGTTTCCACATAAAAAATTCCACTTCCACTTCCGTTTTGCAAATTTCCATTTCCGGTTTCATATTTCCTCTCCATTTCCATTTTTCTTCCGGAAAAACGGAAAGTTTCCACTCCATTTTCATCCCTAACCCCGAGGCCACCCTTTGGGTTGTACCGATCCAATCTTCCAATCTCAAGTTTCACATGGTGCCAGGCCATCTCGCGTAATTGCTCGATGGGTTCTCCTTCCGCCGGCGCCATGACCTCCTCTGCCATGACCTCGCTGTCTGTGCCGGCATCCCTCTCGGCGCCATCCACCTCCTCTGTTCCTCCTCCTTCCGCTAGCCTCGTTACGGCGAAACTCACCACCTCCAACTACCTTATCTGGAAAGCCCATATTCTTCCTCCTCTTCGCATCACCAACGCCACCTGTTATGTAGATGGGACCTCTCCTACACATGCTCGGCTAGGGATGAAAACGGAGCGGAAACGGACGGAACTAAGTGCTACCATATTTGTTTTCATATAATTTTGCAAACACGGGAACGAATACAGAAACCCCGAAAATGAATACGGAAACAGATACTACTAAAAATGGACACGGAACGAATACAAAGCTGACACGGAAACAGAAGTGGGTGTTGAACGGAACTTAAAAACCCTTGAATCATAGAGAAATACACACAAAACACAAGCAAATTTAATGAATTTTTTACATGGCTAGAAATAACATCGTTACGTTAGCAACTTAGTGTAGTTAGCAACTTAGTGTAGTATTGTAGTAATACTGAACAATTGCATATACAGTCAAGCTAAGTAAATGTGTGGTTGTAGAAGATGGTCTCAAATGATCCATTCTACTCATTGTATAATTGTGTGTTGTTGGTGGTTGGATTACAAAGCAGCCATAGGTCTATATAAAAACGGAAATTCCATATTCACGGAAATGGAAAGTTCCGTTTCCACGCCTATTCCACCGGAAAACACCATTCCGTTTTTGTTTCCGTTTCCGCATAAAAAATTCCACTTCCACTTCCGTTTTACAAATTTCCATTTCCGATTTCATATTTCCTCTCCATTTCCATTTTTCCTCCGGAAAAAACGGAAAGTTTCCACTCCATTTTCATCCCTATGCTCGGCTGCTTCCACCCGATGACAAGGGGGAACGCGTAGTCAACCCAGAATACGTGGTCTAGTACCTGCAGGACCAAATCGTTCTTAGCTTACTTGCTTGCCTCTCTCACCGATGATGTGCTCATGCAGGTCATTCGCTTTGACACTTCTTGTGCTATCTGGTCACATCTTGAGGAGATGTATTCTGCTCATTGTCGCGCTAGCGTTGTCCAGATCAAGCTTGACATGGCCAACTTCTGCAAGGGCAATCTCTACATGGTGGATTATTTTGCCAAGATTCGCTCCTACGCTGACTAGTTAACTACTCCTACTGAAAGCTGATGATAAATAATGAGAGAGCTTTTCATTTCTGCATGCACATGGCGACTAGGTGACTGAGAAACACTACTACTCCGCTACAATACAACCGAGCCTGCCTACCCCCACTAGTGCGCTTCCGCTTGTTTTGTTCTCTGCGAGTTTTTAGAGTGTGAGTCATCGATCTCTTATCTTACTCATTTGTCGGGACGATGCATGGTTCAGACGAAGCCATCGTACGTTCGGAATTGTTTGAAAAATGGGTTCCGCGTCGACGCCGGGCGGACTCCTGTCAGGACGCACACACTTGCTCGCTGTTTTCCTGTCTCGCATCTTCAGATTCAGAGGGCAGCTTCCTCCTGCCTTGCGCCCGTTCAACTCCACGTGCTCCATCTAGCTAGAGGCGAGCTAGAGCAGCTAAAAAGGTCCCGACCAGCGTCGCCGAGCCTGTCTGTTCCCGGATCGTCCAGGATTCGACTGTTCAATCACGGCAGCAACTTACTGTTTCCGGGTTAAAAAAAGAAGTTCGTTCTCAAGTGAGCTAATTAGCCCTCCAAACGCCACAACCTGCTGCGTCCCAACAACCAAGCAAGCGCAACCTCCTTTCTGCTGCTAAAATCAGCTTTACGAGAGTATTGGTAGTTTGATCAAGTAGGAGTTAGGGCATTCCTAACCGATCCCTTAAAAATAGCGGAGTATTCGCTGGAGTAAACCTTTAGAGCATCTCCAACGGCCGCACAAAAATTCCGCCCCAATAAACGTTATAGTGCGCAACTGTAGCACTTATAATGCGCGGGGACCAGCTTTGCTTTAGCAGGCGCCAAAAAATGCGCGTCCAAAAAGCAGACAGTGCAAATTGTGTAGCGCGCACAATCCGGCGCCCAAAATATGCTGCGCGCGATAGCGTTTTTCAGCGCGCGCCCAAAAACTTTTAGCGGTACAGCTTCTGCTGGAGCTGTCCGGTCCCCCAAAAAATAAACTTTTAGTACGCGGAGCTCTTTTTGGGCGCTTGTTGGAGATGCTCTTAATGGAGTATACCCGATCTCTTAAAACCAGCGGAGTATCCGGTGGAGTAAACCTTTAGTGGAGTATATTTACTCCACTAAATTTTGGCCGATTCTAGCCGATACCCTAAATTCAGCGGAGTAAAGTAACTTTTTTGGTTTATGCATTTCGTCGAACATCTGTCATGCGTGTCTACGACGATGGTGACCATGCCGAAAACACTGGTGACCATCGATGCACGCCACGACCTTCCACCGGGTGCTCTCATCGTGCCGCACCGTGACCGGCCGCCGTCAAGGTCGTGCTCGTGCTCTATGAGGATGGAGGGCGGCATTGGGGTCGTTGTAGCGTCACCGCCCTTCAGTGAGGATGGCAATTATTCGGTCCATTCATGCACGCCCGAGCTGGCTTCTAGTCCTGTCGCGCACGGGCATGTATGATACATACAATACAGGCAAGCATACCATGCGGTGCTGGCCTGGTGTAGCATAGGAGAGCGGACACTGCCGAGGCGCTTTTGCACACCTCTCCGGCGTACGACCACATATACAGCGATCAACTTGAGTGACTATTCAGCGAGGGTTCCCCGAGTGCCGTTGAGTTGTCGAGGTGAGATGAGCTGCAACGAGTGTCATGTGCTGCGTGCAGAGGAGATCGTCCATCGGGGTCGTCCTTGCAGTGACGGCGGCGCGCATGATCAGCAAGGGAAGGAGAGAGAGAGAGAGAACAAAATTTTTAGTCCATCCCGTTTCGATGGAGTATATTTAGGGAAATGGTTGGGACCGGAGTAAAAAAATTTACTCCCTTATGACGGATAAGGGATCGGTAAGGTCCCGGTTAGAGGAGTAAAACCATATTTTTACTCCTCTAACCGGTTATAAGGGGTCGGTTAGAAATGCCCCTAGTTCAGTACGAAAGAGTAGGCTCTCCTACTGCTTCTCTCTCCTTCTCTTCCCCGTCGACATCCCCCCCCCCCCCCCCAAAAAAAAATCTCCCAGGAGGTAGGGTGTGTCCGATTATGTCGGGCCTTCACACATTACAGTGCTTGCAAGGTCTTTGGGATATCCTCCCCATGTGGGATGAGAGGAGATCAATGAACTTTAAAGCCTTTTAGAGTTATGTTCTATGTACACTTTGGACTTTGCACATGAGAGGGGGATGTGTATTTTGCTTTTCATCTAGCGTCCACCAAAAAGAAGTGGCAAGAATGGAAGATCTGCCTCCATTGGGAAAAACAGAATACAAAAAGAGAAATGAAGGGGGAGAAAATTGAAAGAAGTAATCATACATATCAAGCATAGGGAGCTCCCTCTCCATGTTATGAAGTTCAGATCCACCATCCTATCTCTTTTTAAGTTAGGGTTCCACCATACCTTGGTGAAATAATTTCAATTCTAGCTCATGCGGCTCCAAAACTTGTTGTTGTTATCTAAGATGGTGAAATATTGATGTGCGAGAACCTCTGGTGGTATCCAAATAGGAATATGTTGTATCACATACTCCCTCCGTCCCAAAATAGTAGAAGAAGCTTTGCATAGCTTCAACTTGTGTTTTCCCCCATCTCAATTAGTTTTTTTTATGAGAGCTGCTGGAGGCATTGCGCGCTGACAACACTTACGACTTGTCCTAAATTCATTTTGTGAAGCTGCACTCATACTCCATATAAGTCGATGCATATGTATGATCCTATGATGAACAATGACTTGAGTTAGTACAGAATAATAGTGCTAAAATTTCTTAAAAACACCTTCACTGTGCAATCCATTCCGTGCACATGTTTTTTGTTTTCCTGTGTATTTCTTTATCGGGTTTTACATGTTTTTTTTTTCTCTAGTTTCTTTTTCTTTCATTTCCCACTTTTCTTATTTTTAAATACACCTTGAATATTTTTCATATACATGTTGAACATTTTTAGATGCATGTTTAACATTTTTAAAATTGATGCTGAACATGTGTTCGAGTACGTGTCACACATTTGTCAATTGCACATTTGAATATATTTTTAATACACAATGAACGTTTTTCAAGAATGTCATCCATTTTGTTTTTGTAAAACAATAAAAACATTTCTCAAGTATTTATGAACATTTTTTCAAATGTCACAGACATATTTTTATATGTTATGAATATTTTAAAAAAATATGCAAACAGAATTTTACATTTCATGATCATTTTATTAAATTTAATGAACATGTTTTTAAATGTTGAACATTTTTGAAATGTCACTAATATTTGCATGAAGATTTTTTAAACATCTAAGCGTTTTTGTAAATGCTGTAAACATTCATTTCAATGGTCACGAATATTCTTTGCATGTCATAAATATTTTGAAAAAGTGGATGAATGAATGTTCTGAATGAATTGCACGAACAAAAAATTCCTCCGAATATACAATTTGTTGAAAACATTTCTGGAGTACATATAAAAAAAGGAAAAGCAAAAAACGACAAAAGTGTACCAAGGCTGCACCAGCTATTGGTTTTTTATAGGCTGTGCATCAACTTTTTTTTAGAAGAGGGTATACTGTAGAGATGGGCCTGGCCTGTGAGCGGCAGAGTTCAGTCATGTCGCTGATCGGCTCATGACACTCAACAGGCCTGCTTACGCTCGGATTGGATACTTAAAGGCACCAAAAGGGCCGAGCCATTAATTTAAGTAAGAAAAAAGAGGAAAAGGTTTTAAGAGGGGGGAGAAACCACTACTCCCAGGACGCGCGTCGCCGGGGATCGCCGGAGCTAGGGTTCCGACCGTCCGTCCGATGGCGGTGGCCCTCCCGCCGGCCTTCCCTCCGCACGGCCTCCCCCAGCCGGACGCTTCTGCCGGGGACATGGGCCCGCGCCTCCTGGAGGTGCGCGGGCTCCGCCGGCTGCCGCTCCACGAGCTCGTCCCCCGCCTCGCCGAGCTCCGCGCCGACGAGGCCAGCCCCGTGCGCAAGGTCGTCGTCGAGTGAGTGCTCCCGCTCCTCTTATCCGCCCATTCCGTCGGGGCACCTCGGCGTTCCGTCCCGCTAGTCAGTTTCGTCTGCCACTTAACCCTGCTGCCTCCTGCCAATTCGATTCGAGATAACTTAAATTGACAGTGAATTCAGCAACAAAAGTAGCAGTAAATTTTCAACCAAATGTGTAATTTCTGTTATAAAGGTTCTGGAGTTCTATATACGTTGCAGTGACCAATTACTCAAATGTGCAATTTACTACTAGTACCAAATGCTAAGGTTTCATGTGGTGGAATGGTAGCTGAATGCTTTCTGTCATGATAGTAGCTGATTTTCCTTTTAACACGTACTGAAATATGCTCATATCTTGGACTTATGTTTAATTCAACTCGTCCACCTGACATAGGATGATTGGTGAGATTGGGTCAAAGCACACGGTGTATATACCTGACATGATGCCCAGCCTGCTGGATCTTTTGAATGATGAGACGCCGGCGGTTGCGAGACAGGCTGTTAAAACAGGAACAGACTTATTTGCCAAAGTACTGCAAGAGCTCGTTATCCAGGTAACTCTTAACAGCAGCACCTACAAGAGTTGCCTGTGTGTAGACTTTGGCTCATGTTGCTGTTTGCCGGTTCTGAATCCAGGGTTTGTTCTCAAGTGGTGGGATTGACGAGTCACTCAAATCATCATGGGAATGGATGCTCAAGCTTAAATCAGCGGTATCGCTCATGGCATTCCAGGTAAGCCACTGTCCTCTTTTTGCATCAGTTAATTGCATCATCTCGGCTTACAGTTTCATTCATTTGTGGCGTCTCCATGTCAGCCCACCAGCAATGAAGGAGTCAGGTTGCTGGCTGTTAAGTTTGTTGAGAAAACAGTTCTTATGCACACCCCGGATCCTAATATCACATCTGATCCACCAACCCAAGCTACAGAAGGTAGAACATGTGCTTACTACTTTATACAAATGGCCTGTTTTAAATTTGGATTTATGGCATGATAATCTGTCGATCCTTTGCAGATATGGGATTCAATATAGCATGGTTAAGGGGAGGTCACCCTCTGCTTAATGTTGGTGACCTAGCCATGGAAGCCAGCCAGAGCCTGGGACTGTTCCTAGAACAACTTAAGTCTCCTAAAATAAGATTACTCAGCACTTCGATGATCATTGTCTTCGTTACTAGGTTGGCCTCATCCATTTGTATTCCATTATTTATTAATTTTTGTGCATGTGCGGTTTGTATCATCTTTTTAGCAAATAAATTTCCTGAAAGATGGTGCTGTGTCATTTCTTCATTCTGTTTGTAGAAAATTTCCAGGTTATAGCCCCTTTCATTAGCATCTGTATATGTTCTGATGCATGTGTTTCTTACCTCATCTTCTAATATCAACTTCTCCCAGTCTCTCGGCTATTGCTCAAAGAAGGCCTTCCTTTTATGGACGCATACTGCCAGTTTTACTTTCTTTGGACCCAGCAAATACCATTATCAAAGTGCAAGTTCCAGGCGCATTCCATGCTTTGAAGAGTGCCATTGACGCATGCCTCAAATGTACACATTCAAGTGCTGAGCCGGTACTTCTTTTACCTTCTTGCAGTAAATTTTAAGATGCTATGTAAATAATATCTGTTTCGTCAAGGAACTTTTCTTGGTATGCATATGCTTTTTTCAGTAGTATATGACATGTCTCACTTCATGCTTACATTTTCAGAATCCGCTCTAGGTGCATTCTTACTAATTTGAAGTTCTATTTTTCAGTGGCGAGCTCGTCTATTGGAAGCTCAAAACATTATAAACCAGGGAGATTCAATAGCTGCAAATGATTCAAATGCTGGTAGAAGTGCTGGAGACATGTCCAACAGGGCCGAGTCGTTGCCTCTGACAGTATGTACCTCTATATCTAAATTATATCTCTTCTGCAAATTCCAACCTTTGCAATGAGCCCCCCACCCACCCACCCACATTGATTCAATCTATAAGTGTTTCAAAGTAACTATAAACTATATTTCTATGACAGGAAACAAGCACTGACAACAGTAACAAGCGGAGTCTGGCTGATGACATGAATAGTATTCTAGAAGATGATGGTCATTCCAGTAAAAGGGTCAAACAATCACATGATTCTCAGGATCATAGTGAAGAGGCAAACAAGAGAAATACTGAGGCAGCCTCTGTTGATTCATCATCCAATCAACCCATCCCTGCAAGGACTGAGAATTCTGAAGCTGTATATCAATTAATTGGTATGTTTGCTGCATTAGCTGCGCAAGGCGACAGAGCTGCTGGATCACTACAAATCCTGTCATCCAGTATCGCTGCTGACTTATTAGCAGAGGTTGTAATGGTTAACATGCAACACCTGCCAGTTTCTGGTCCTGAAGTAGATCAACGACAACATCCTTTAACTAGCCAGTCCTCTGTTGCTCCTAGTCGGAATCTTCTTTCAGGTCGCTTTCCTATGTTAGAGGCTCTGTGGAAGGTAGTTTCTCTAGCTGTCCCTGCTTATTTTGTTAGATTTTCTTGTTTCATTTTGTTTATCGAATCCTCCATTGCAGACAATAAGTGAAACTGATCAAGCTGAAGCACCTCCAGCTAAGGATTCTGCTCTGGTGACATCTGCTGCTGGTGAGATCATACCAGTTCTTGCCAGTTCTCCTGTTCCTTCTGCATTAAAAATACCGAAGGAGGAGGACATTAGTTCAGCAGTTCCACTAGATATAGAAACAGTAGAGGCTAAAGTGCCCACTGCAGATGCCACTGGATTATCGATGGAGATTCAGGAATCATCAGAAACTTCCCATGCTTCTACAGAACCTCAGGGAACCCAAGAACATTCTGGCAGTTTTGTTACTCCATTGCCAGCTGACAATTCTTCAGCTGGTATCAGTTTGGCTCAATGTTCAGAAACTCGCAGTCCAAGCTCCTCTACTATTGACGGAAGCCAGTCACAGTTTTCGTCTTTGAATGCCCCTACTTCACAGTATGTTCTTCCAAAATTGGTTGTGACTAATGTCGATCTGACCGATGAGGCTAAAGATCTCCTTCAAAAAGAAGCGTTTCTGCGTATTCTTGAGAGAGATAAGCAAGTAGAGTCTGGTGGTTCGAAAGCTCGTCTTCCGTTGCTTTCTCACCTGAGTGTTGAGGTATTGATCACCATTCCTCCCATCGAGTACCATTCTTTGCCTTGAACTTTGCTTAATCGTATTTGTGTGCACCACTTTTTGGCTATTTAGAAATCCCAAATCAGTTTCCCTAGAAACACTGAACTGTTAGTTTTGCTCTAGTTTTTTGTAGACTGTACTATTGACATGCTCTCTCTATTTTACGGTATTTTTCTCATGCAGTTTCCTTTGGAGTTGGACCCGTGGGAGCTTCTCAAAAAACATGTACTATCTGACTATGTAAATAAGGAGGTAAGACTCGTATAAATGGTTTTTTCTGTAAGTGTTATCTTAGTTATTTAGTTATGAACCAGGAAAGAACTGGATGGCTAGTGATTTAACCCCAAAAAAGCCCAAATCAGAGCTTAGTCCTACTTAGGTGTCTGAACTAAGGTGGGAATCAGGTTCAGCCACCTGATATGTATATCCAGTCAAGTTTATTACTGGCAAGTACTTGCAGAGAATACTTGTCCTAGGAGCCAATAGATACCCTGTCTGACAGCAGAGAATCAGACGCAACAAAATACCAGTAGAATTACAAAAGAAGAAAAACAAATCCCCAGAACACATCTGCCAAATGAAAACGAAAATAAAAATATTTTTCATTATCACTTGCAATGATTTGTACTTTTCTAGATTTGTACCATGTCTATGATCTGTTGTTCAACCAATGACCCAGTGATTGAATAAGTGAACTAGTGAATAAGCATGTTACCATTCTTGTTCATCTATGTATTGTTGGCTTATGCATGTGTTCTTGATTTCATGTAGCAAGATTCGACAGACTGGTAGAAATTGTTATTATATCTTATATGATAATGTTTGCCATTTTACATTTGGTGCAACTTTCCTAGTTTGTTTATGTGGCTACTTACATGGTTTCACTCGATATGCCTCCTCCAGTGATTTCTAACTCCTCTTTCCTTGAGCAGGGACACGAGTTGACACTGGGCATCCTGAACAGGTTATATCGCGAGGCAGAACAGGATCAGGACTTCCTTTCATCTAGAACTGCAACATCAGTTTATGAATCATTTGTTCTGACAATAGTATGTCTCCTTAAAACTTTGGTAACTTTGACACAGCTACCTTTTGTTTGTATCATGGCCAACCATTTTCCTTTTTGCCTAGGCTGAAAATCTTCGTGATATGTTTCCGGCTTCAGATAGATCACTTGGCAAATTGCTTTGTGAGATGCCATACCTACCAGAAGGTGTATTAAAACTGCTAGAGGGTTTATGTTCTCCTGGAAATAATGAGAAGCAGGACAAGGATCTTCAGAGTGGTGACAGGGTAACTCAAGGTTTAAGTGCTGTCTGGAACCTTATCATGTTAAGACCTCCAAACCGGGACAGATGTCTGGACATTGCTTTGCAGGTGCTGTATGGATACCCTAATATATTACTGATAAATATTTTAACATATATGTGGGATATGCTTTCTTAGCCATATAGCTCTATTAATATCATCCGTCTGTTGAGCAGTTTTAACATGGTCCCTCTTACCTCCTCTTTTCACATGAGAGGTAAGAGTATATAATAGACCTGGGCCGTTGATTCCATTAAGTAGTGGGTCTGAGTAACTCTTATCTTCTTACCTCCCATGTGAAAAGAGTAGGTAAGAGGGACCATGTTAAAATTGCTCCTGTCTGATTGGTCGCTAACTGACAAGCGCACGTCTGGGACATCTGTTCTGACTTCTGATTTGGTGGTACAGTGTAAATAATAGCAAACATATCATGGATTTCAGTTCCATTTTCTTTTGCATGTTTAGTAGCATTGTGAAGCACTAAGTCAATCTTAATCGCTTCTTTCGAGCATGGTTGAACACTAAAATGTAAGAAATGGTCAATCGTTTATATTTCCCTTTCACTTAGATGAGCTTTAGATTAAACTCTGAAGATGTAATTGCAGTGCCTAAAACTTCCACACTGGTTTGTTTTTATGATATAGTACAAATTTTCTGCTTCAAGTATAGTCTTTAGTGCCATTCCCTGTTTTCTTATGTCACTAAGTAGCAGTGTTTCTTGCAGAGTTCAATCAATCGTATAGATGAGGTCCGCATGAAGGCAATACGTTTGGTAATCCCTTAATCCTTCCTGCTTGTAAGAAAGGTGCACATATGTGATTTTGTTCACTTCATTTGTCATTCGGTAATAACAGGTAGCAAATAAACTATTTCCAATGACGAGCATTTCCAAAAGGATTGAAGAATTTGCAAATGAAAAACTTAATTCAGTCCTGGAAGTGATTCCAGCAGCTGAATCTTCATCAGCTGCTGAAATGGGCACACCCGAGGTTCACCAGGTTTGCTTCCTGCTCTAATTTCTTTCACATATTCCTTTGCTGCTATCTGAACTAACCATGAATTTAGATGATTCTTAAATTGGATTCTGATGTATTTCATTATAAAGTTGATAAATAATCTCAAGAAAAACTGTTGAAAACAGAGAAAACATTGATAAACCAGTGTACTTAGGCATGCAAATTTGGAACCTTTAGGGTACCCTTTGACCCTACTTAGTTCAACCAAATGAACTAAAATTTCAAAAGTAGTGTGAATTCTGAAAGTTTAGTTCACTTTGTTGAACTAAGGAGGGTCGGAGGGTACCCTCAAGGTTCCAAGTTTGCATCCTAAGTTTATACTGCTGTAAATGAAAAGAGGTGCAAACATTATTAGTAGGATATGCAGGTGTCTTAATAATATATTGGCTTGGGACGTACTCTTAGCATCATAACTCTCATTGTTTTCTGTTCCTTTCAAAGCAAAATTTGGTTGACTTTCTGTTTTTGAAGGATGGTGGTTTAGAAAATTTATCCTCGGTAGCAGATGCTCTAACTTTGATGTCGCTGTATTTTGCTCTGTGTACCAAGGTCAGTAGTTCTCCTTTGTAACCCTTTTGTCTGACTATGTGAATTCTACTAATAGCATATGGTTTGTATCTTACTGCAGAAGCACTCCCTTCTCCGGCGTGTATTTGAAATATATGGCAGTCTTCCACAGGCTGCCAAACAGGTCTTGCATCCGACATTCTCTGTGATGTCATTCATTAGATCTTATTCAATCTGCCATGGCTCGTTTTCTCTAACATAAATTCTATGTTTTCCAGGCAGTTCACAGACAAGTACCCATTCTGATTCGCACAATACGTTCCTCTCCTGACCTTCTTGGTATCATCTCAGATCCACCAGCTGACTGTCGGGACCTACTCATGCAGGTGCAAGTTGTGCTTTTCTTTGCCTATTAAGATATGGCGTCTTCTATTGGTCAAAGTTCTACATTACATGTTTGGGAAAGAGGTTTCATGAAAATATAACTTGATCATTGAATTTCTTTCATTTGAATGCATTTGTATAATCCAAGATATTACATTGTCATGCAGGTTTTACAGACTCTCACTGATGTAGCAGTGCCATCTCAAGATCTGATTTCTTCCATAAAGAACTTATATTCAAAAACTAAGGTTATCTATTTCTCTGTATCTGAGTTAAGCTTCAAGTTCTTGCTGACATTTATATGATCAGATTGTGTGATTCTAATTTACAAAGCATTGTCTTCATTTTGCAGGATACTGAGTTCCTTTTCCCAGTCATGGCTCATCTGCCAAAAGATGAGGTTTTCTCTTTTACATTCTTAGAACATTTAAGATATAAAAAATAATTAGCAGTATGTACTGTATGTCTACCTTTTTGTACTATAGAATGTATATGGTGGTTATACTTAATGAATAGCTGACGTAATAAGTCTGCACATGGTAGCTGAAATGCTCACGTTATATTCAATTCAAGTTGACATGGCAACATATTGTGGGCAATGGTTAATGTTTTGAAAGAAAATTTGTGTTCTGCTTGGTATTAGATTTATTTCTCGAACCAGTGGTTGTGGACCTTGACAGTAACTGACTTGATTTATTAGTGGAGCAAAAATTTAAGCATTGTAGTCGAGATAGATACCACATGTATTCTGTAGGCATTGCTGCCAAGGTATAACTTATGTTTTGCATGTAGTTTCATGTTAGTTATTCTTCGTTTTGTCCTTTTCAGGTTCTGTCTGTGTTTCCCAATATTGTTAATCTTCCGGTGGATAAGTTTCAAGTTGCCCTTTCTCGAATCCTGCAGGTTAGTTTTTTCTCTACTTTTTTTCCCTTGGCTATGATTTGAAACATTATGCTGGTTCATCAATTGTAATTTAGAAATAAAGCACTAGTGTTTGTTTATATCTGGGCGTGTTTGTTGCACACTTTATGTAAAACTTCGTACCTTCAAGGTTTTCTTGGAAAACTTATTTAGCTCACTCTTGGACTTCTGTTTCTCAAGTCACTTTAATATGCTTTGCCTATTGTTTGTTTTAAGGTCTTTCCTCTTCTATGCAATGTTAATCATGCAGCATAACTTCCTACCTATTGCAGGGATCACCACAACATGGCCCTATTCTTGACCCATCAGAAATTTTGATTGCGATTCATGTAATAGATCCTGAAAAAGAAGGAATACCACTGAAAAAGGTCTGTTAGTTTTCCACTTCTCCATTTGTTAAAATGCACATCACTTGGCGAGTTAATTCGTTACACTGACGGAGTGATAATTTATATTAATTTTCTCTAGGTCATGGATGCATGTGCTGCCTGCTTCGAGCAAAGGACAACATTCACTCAGCAAGTTTTGGCAAAAGCACTAAACCAACTGGTATCTATTTCTGGATATTATCACATTTTCCATTGTATGTGGCTATGTGCCTTATGATATGATAATCTGTTGGCTCTTTCCTCAAATCCTTTGTGTTTCCACAGGTTGAACAGATTCCCCTACCTTTGCTGTTCATGCGAACTGTTATGCAAGCGATAAGTGCATTTCCTGCCTTGGTAAGCCAATTGTGTGAACCCATTTTGTGTCAGAAATATGGCTTATGTACCTCATGCTCTAATCTAGCATGCGAGAGACTTGCCTGGCACGAAGTATATATGTGGATATGGATGATCTTGGTGTGGTTTATGCATTATTATCATGCTGAAGTCAACAGTTCTCAGTTTTGCTCAAGTCAACAGCTCCCAGTTTTGCTGATTTGTTACCCGTTATATTGTAACCTGATAGTGAGACTTCCTTTCAGGTGGATTTTGTGATGGAGATCATGTCACGCCTTGTTAGCAAGCAGGTGCTCACTTTTGTGTTGGGCATGAATTCAGTTACAGTGTTTTTTTTTTTCATTTCTGACGCTTCAGTCATCATTTTGTCATGGCAGATATGGAAATATCCGAAGTTATGGGTAGGATTCCTGAAGTGTGCTATCCTGACAAAGCCTCAGTCCTATGGTGTGTTACTGCAGGTTTGTTCACTGCCGATTGATATTTACTTTCCTCATAAGCCTGCACCAAATTTCATATTATTCCTGTTCAAAAATAGAAAAAACTGTCATGTATCAAGACTTCTCCATAACATCACACTCGGTTTGTCAGTTACCAGCTCCACAACTCGAAAACGCCCTGAATAAGAACCCTGTACTGAAGGCGCCCTTGGTCGAGCATGCCAGCCAGCCAAACGTGCGATCGACTCTCCCGAGGTTCGTCGCCTCGCTCTATTCCTACGAGCTCAAGTGCTATACCATTTCAAATGCATGGCGCTGGATCTGACCGGAGCCTGTGCCTTTTTTCCTGGGCAGGTCTAGCTTGGTGGTTCTGGGCCTCGCTGAAGATCAACAGCAGCAGCCAGCACCCGAGGCGCAGAGCAGCCAGAACCAGGCCGCGGAGACCAGCAGCTCCGCCGCAGAGGCCACGACTGAAGTGACCCAGGAATCCTCCGCCGCCAGTTGACATTAACCCCGCAGCGCCTGGTAAAAAAATGCCTCCCACAGCTTCATTGATTATACTCTTGTTTGTTCGATCATCATGAACGACTTTCTTTGTGCCTCTGTATTTCCTTCATGGAAGATACAGACATTGCGTACCGTTAATGATCCGGACTGATCGGTAATATATCGCAGGCCTTTTCTGTATTTGCTGCAACAGAATGGAGGCATTTGGCAGGCGACGAAGCGCTATCCACATTAGCAGTACTGGGAAAGATGGCATGGCAAGACCATGTGGCGAAGCAATGTTTAGCTGCTGCGTGATTTGTATAAATATTACACTAAAAATTTGAAAATAGTGGTAGGAGAAAGTTGTTAGCCTTGTTGTCTATCTGTTTCGGTAGCCTGTATTCCAGTCCACTAAAGTGGCATGTAGAACATTCAACAAGGTTTTGTGGTGAAAGAGGTTCTGAATTTGTTAGTTTGTGTACTATCTTATTCTATTTAACTGTTGATAACGGTACATTTGAGCTAGGGATTTGGAGGACACTTTCCAGTGACAATGATCTTTCTTGCTAAATGGAATGTACTCCCTCCGTCCAAAAATAATTGTCATCAAAATGGACAAAAAAGATGTATCTAGAACTAAAATACATCTAGATACATCTCCTTTTATTCATTTTGAAGACATGTATTTTCGGACGGAGGAAGTAGTAGGCTAGTAGCAGCTCTCGAACTACGCAGTTAGATTTTTTGTTTGTGGGAAGAGCTCGCTACCCAGTTACAGAAGTGGCCTTTTTGTTTGCTTGCTCTCAATCCAGTGTTACCTTTTTTTTGCGGGTATCCATCTAGTGTTGCCAACGAGGTACGTGTCAAATTGCTGCAGACATAGGCTAGGTTTGACACGATGCGGGCTCTGCAAAAAAAAAAAAAAGCTTGGATCTCTGCAAAAAAAAAAAAGCTTGGACTCCACCAGGAATCCGACGCCGGATTTGAAACCATGGCAAATCAGACGTTTTTCATGGCAAATTATGTTATGTTTTTTGAGAATGGCAAGTTCAGTTGGCGAGCATGGCAAATCCGCCTCAGTTTTAGCACAAGCTAACAGCTTCCTCCCTCCTTGACAAGACATGGTTGCTCTCTTTAATTAGTTTGTTAATGTTGATAGATTAGCCTGTTAGGTTAAGCTAGGGCTCACGTGAGCAGATGATTAGCCAATGTACGCACTAAACACTGCAGTGCGGTATAAATTATCATTTGATTCTCAAGAAAGAGAACTGCAGCCGTATGCTGGGCCTTCAGAGCTAGTAGTAACTGATATCGCAGCCCGGCACCGGAGGCGCACAGCAGCCATAACCACGACGGAACTGACCCAGGAGTCTTCTGTTGCCAGTTGACATTTTCCCCGCAGCCCCGGTAAATGCAAACGCCTCCCACGGCTTCAGTGATTTTCTCTGCTCGACCACATCAGGACAGCTTCAGCGATGTGTTTGCGTGAACAACTTTAGTGGTACGTACCACTACTACCCGGTCACAGAAATGCTCTGTTCGTCTTGCCATGATGCAAGTGGAGATTCAAATAAAATTTTCGAAAAGTGAAGCAACCACCCAAAGCATCGTGTACCTTCAAACCTTTCAAATTTAGAATCGCGCCTTCAGATAGATAGAGAATCGTGTGAGTTTTGTATACGACGGGCCAGCTAGATGGGCCTTCAAAATTTGCATCGCACAGGAAAAGGAAAAGGTTCCACATTTTGAATCGCGCCTTCTTCACATAGATAGAGAATCTTTCTTTTTTAGAAAAGATAGATGAAGAATCGTGTGTGAGTCTTGGGCTCAGAGATAGAGAATGTGTTGTATACGCTGGGCCAGATGAATGGGCCTTCACCGGCCGGCAGCGTGGGAAAGAAGAGCCCTGCTAGATGCTGAACCGACCTGAGAGAAATCGGGCGACTGAGAACGTTATTAGTCCCACCTCGGCTAGGCAGGAGGGGCTGGGTGCAGCGCGCGGCTATAAGAGGGGGCGGGGCGCGCACGTTGGAAGGCATCTTTGCGCTTGGGGCAATGACGCAGCTAGTGAGGTAATACCGAGGCGCGTCAATTGCTGGTTGAAAACTATTTCCAAACCCCCTCTTTGGCTCTCCAATGGAGGGCCACTGAGAATTTCTGAAAGGGCTCCCCCTCCTTCGGGATTGGGTAAAGCCCTACAATGCCTTAAATTCAAATCTTTTTGGCTACGAATTTTTTTAACTCTGGGTGTGCATCTGCTGTTATGCTGCTTTAGGTTATTGTTACTGAACTCATCCAACTTTATAATTGCAGTTCATAGTTGTAAGCTGTCTGTCCGCATTCAGTTTGATGTTTTAGAGATGTGCTTACTGGCTACGACCTTTGGGTTCTTGTTCCTGATTCCATCGAGCTTAGGCCTTGCGGGTTAATGGTGTAAGCTTTTGATAATGTGCCAAATTAGTTTTCATTCATACCCGTGCGTAAAAATCTGGAGGAGAATTTGGTCAATGTGTGTCTGCTGGAAGTCCATCCGCCAACCGTCTCCCATGTACACTTTTACCTGAAAGTCAGCACTTCATTTCTCTCCTGAATTTTGAGTGGCACAAACAAAACTGAAGACCTCTGATGGTGACAGCCAGGCCGACAGCGACAAGGAGTAGATTTAGCGTTTTTAGATGTTTTATTACTTGTTTATAGGGCCTTTTGCTATGTTTTTTTCTTGAAATGAAAAATTAATGCAAAACAGTGTCTTTTGGTGATTTCGGTTGGATGGCCGGCTCCCTGTTTGGTGTTCGTGAACGTCCGGACGTGTCCACGGACATTTGGTGGTGCACATTTGGAGATCCGCGTTGGAGTTGATCTAAATTTTCCTTACCTCTCAACCCACACTGTCTTCAAATATATTCAGTAAGCAGGTCTTTGGTGAAATATATCCAGTCTACACGCTCAAAATCTCTAGTCACCCCAAGCACCAACAACACACATTTGCGAGCTAAAGTACATTACCACAGCTAGTAGCTCTGCTGCACACTGCAATTCTTATGAAATAGACCCACTGTCCAAACTAATCCTAATTTACTCTCAAATGAACACTCAACATCTGAAAAGTGCAACTTTCTGCCAGCCACCAAACTAGTCCTAATTTACTCTCAAAATAAATGTACACACAAGATCTGAAAGGCATTTAGTTTAACTTTGTGGTAGTTCGGAATAATCCATCATTGGCGTACAAACTGCTACAGAAAGCTCACTAATATTTCCGTACTTCTACAACCTGAAACCATTTGGTTCCTTGTTCATTGTTCAAACTAGTTGAGCAGTTAAGCTGAGATTTCTTATCTCTGTGGCTGAGACTAAACGCCCCCCCCCCCCCCCCCCCCCTCTTTTTTTATGGATGTGGTACTCATCCTAGCACTTTCCATGGCCAGATCAGTGAAGAAGTGGCGGTCAAATCACGTCTATAATCTAGTGGTTTTGTTGTTGCTGTTGTTTCTTTTGTTTCAGTTTCACCGCTAGGTTGGCTAGCAGCTCAAGTGTTTGTTTAGATTAAATTCACTGTGCAAATTCAGATGTTTCTTGCGTTAGTTCTACGTCACAAGGAAATGTGCAGTGAATAAAAAAAGGAAAGGAAGAGAAGCTTGCGCAGTTTTGGAGCCACAAACTTGATCAGTTCGCTATGTTTACCAGTCTGAAACTGTAGTAATTTGTACCCAACGTGCAGCTTCTTCTCCAAATGGCATTGTCCAGCTCAAGGATCAGAAGGAGTACATGTTCATCTTTTCTTTTACCCCCAGACGTTAATAAGCCGTTACATGAAAGGACCGTAACAAAGGAACATGACGGCAACATGAGTGTGTGTGTTGGCAGAATGCTTCACCCAGCACAAGTTACAGGTTCGAAATTCAAATAGAGATACTTCACACACAACGTAAAATGAAAACAGAAACACTTGACAGAAAAGAACTTGTAAACTATAGTCAATACACAAATAGTTAGACATCTTACATAGCTGATCGATACACAAATACTTGAACAAGCAAACAAGTGGCGAACGGGTGCGTAACGCGTGGGAATCTGCCGAACAGTTCGGGCCAAATCCTGAAGAAAGCTCAAAAGCGCTGTTTGATGAGCCTGCGTAGTATTAGGTAGTTGGTCAGGTAAAGGCTGCCAAGCCAATGATGCTTACCTGGTCTTTTCGGATGATCAGCCACACTGGGACTGAGACACGGCCCGGACTCCCACGGGAGGGGGGGGGGGGGGGGGGCGGGGGCAGGCAGCAGTGGGGAATCTTGGACAATGGGCGAAAGCCCGATCCAGCAATATCGCGTGAGTGAAGAAGGGCAATGCCGCTTGTAAAGCTCTTTCGTCGAGTGCGCGATCATGACAGGACTCGAGGAAGAAGCCCCGGCTAACTCCGTGCAAGCAGCCGCGATAAGACGGGGGGGGGGGGGGGGGGGGGGCAAGTGTTCTTCGGAATGACTGGGCGTAAAGGGCATGTAGGCGGTGAATCGGATTGAAAGTGAAAGTCGCCAAAAAGTGGCGGAATGCTCTCGAAACCAATTCACTTGAGTGAGACAGAGGAGAGTGGAATTTCGTGTGTAGGGGTGAAATCCGTAGATCTACGAAGGAACGCCAAAAGCGAAGGCAACTCTCTGGGTCCCTACCGACGTTGGGGTGCGAATGCATGGGGAGCGAACATGATTAGATACCCTGGTAGTCCATGCCGTAAACGATGAGTGTTCGCCCTTGGTCTACGCAAGAAAATGAAAGAGAGTTTGTATTTGCAAATGAAAATGAATATGGATCTAAATAAATTAGATTATCAATAAATAAGAATTGGAATAATAGAAAAAATATCCTTCGCCCCTTATCTCTTCATCATAATAAATTCTAACTATTGTTCAAAACTCAAAGTACCAAAGATTCAATAGAATGAAATGGTTAACTAAGAATGAGAGAGTGAAAAAGCGGAGTAATAAACAAGGAGTGGCTTGCTATTTATGATGACAAAGAGCTGGTACAAGCCACCTTCAGGAATGACCCTGCGATGAAAGCAATCTACATCTACATGATTCCAAGATGGTGAAAGATATAAAGTCAAAGTGCTATGGAACGCATGGTGAACAACCTGCGGGAGCACGGTAATCCCGACGAGTAGGATCCAGAGGAACTCAGGCAAAAGTACTGCCTCCTTGATTGGATCGCACATGTCAACTAGCTTTTCATAGACCTAAAAAGACGAAGCCCCTCTCCTCCCTCTGTAACTAGAGAGGTAGGCAAACCTGAGTTTAGAGCCACCTCGATTCGGGATGTCGGAACCGGATCGGAAACCTCATCCTAAACTTACTTCGGAATAGGTTCGAGAGCTTCCATTTCAATGTGTCTTTCCAAAAATCTTTGGTATGCCGTTTCCTGGTCAAAAGGTTTGTTTGGGAAAGCTTCTAAATCTAGGGTTCAATGTCTCCGAAAACCCCCCTGGGGCAGGATAGTAAAGGGCTGAGTCTAGGGAAAGCTAGGATTTCACTTTTCTCTCAGCCATCGAGTTGGAGTAGTTAACCTTCTATATGCTGTGGAAGAATACGCATAAGCATTGCCTGACTTGGCCAATAAAAGATACCTAGCATGACACATCAGCTACGCCATCTGAGACTGTGCAAGAAGAAAGAAAGGCTCCCACCTACGACTGCAGCTGTTGGTACTTTATCTCTGTCGCTTTCAACTCCCACTCCTTCTCCCTTTGGTTTCTAGAGGAAGTGAGACAGAATAATATATCTTGTGTAACTAATCTTTCTTATCGAAAGGTTATAGTTCATAGATCATTTCTATAAGGACTATTTGAGCCATATCTGGTGCTTTGGACCTCTTTTAGCTGCCAGGTATCTACTGGGTTCAATCCCCACTTCCGCTTGAAATGAGTAAGTCAATCCTCTTGCTCGGCTGTGATAGCAAAACATAAATATATATGCATACACAACTGGCTTAAGGCTATACCACACTACTGTAATTCTGGGCTATGCCGGGTGTACTGCTCTTCGCCGAGTACTAAAACACGGACACTCGGCAAAGGAAGCTTTGCCGAGTGTCACTCTCGGCAAACCCACCTTCACGGCAAACTGCCATCTTTGCCATCACTGCCTCACGGCAAAGAGGCATCGCACGGCAAACCCTGCAGACGCCGAGAGCCACTCACGGCAAAGAGTAGCCACGTGGCATGCCCGTCCGCAACAAACGGCTCCGTCAGTTACTACATACTTTGCCGAGTGTCACTCTCGGCAAAGCACATGCAACATCCTATTTTTTTGTGTGTGTTCTTTCTAACTGACATGTGGTCCCACTGGTCACATTTACGAGTAAAAAAATGACGATATCTTTGCCGAGAGCTGCTCTCGGCAATCCTTCTGACCTGTAGGACAGCGTGGCCCACATGGGAGCTGACAGTTTACATAGCTTTGCCGAGAGTTCTGCTCGGCAATGCTCTCCTTCTTTTCCGAGAGCTACTCTCGGAAAAGTTGTGGCACAACAATAGTGTCCCAGATGACCATGTTTCCGAGAGTTGCTCTCGGTAGTCTATTGTTTTTCGAGTGTTGCTCTCGGAAATCTTTCCCATCCATTCTGCTGTCAAGCTATTTCTTTTCTGATCCCTGCAGATAAAAACAACTACAGTGCAATTTGATCTAGTCCACACATATATAGGCATAATTTGATCTAGAACATATATATATATATATATATATATATATATATATATATATATATATGCATAATTAGGGATAGTCCACGTATTGTCACTCACAAGTCGAATGCATTATCCTAGTAGACGTCACACACAAGTCGCAAATTCATACATATTGTCACTACTTGCAAAACACGTGCACATCACAATAGAAGTACACTTGTTCATATATAGATCATCTTGAGGAGGAGAGGCCATCGGGTTAACATTCCGGAGGAGGAGGAGGGGCATCACTTGCACTGCTTCGAAATTGCATAAGAACCTATAAGAGTAGAGTCACGTGAGAGTGGTTCGTCCCTATGTAATGAATCTTCTACTTTAGTTTAGATAATGTTCTACATGTAGTTGATCTTCAAGCATCTTCAACCTATTGTTAGTGTCTGCCCGTTCCTTTTCTCTGGACTCCTCCTCAGCCTTCCGCCTTTGCTCCTCTTCAACAGCCCGCTGCGCCATTAAATCATGTAACATGGCATTAGGCTCATATAGGTTGGAACGGTGCTATTTCGAGGCATGGTGCTCATTAGGCTCGTATGGACGGAGTTGAGCTGGTGCTCGACGCGCGTATCTCGTGCAGCTTGCGATGCCCGGAGGTGGCGATCGCCCCGTTGCAAAGGAGGTGACGTCCATGGCCCTTCCCCTCGCCAGCAATGATGAGAAGCTCAGGGTCAAGGGGCTTGGACGTAGGTTCGGCTTCCTGCCCGTGCACCTCCTGGAAGACCTCTTTGAAGGTCCCCCACTTCTCCTCCACCGACTCGCTGCAGAACTCGGCGCCATCCTTCCCCTTGTGGCCTTCTTTCCAGGCTTCTAGGATGTGGACCGGTCGACCAACCTTCGCCTCCTGCAAAATTAACCATCAAGTTGAATGAACCAAGATGCACCGTGCGAAAAAGTTAACATCTTAATCCACATACAATGTGTTGCTTGAGAGCAGTTAGGTTCTGGCTCCCCTGGACATGAGCCGGGCCTGGCATTTTGGCTTGTTCATTTCCCTTCTCCACATGCTGCGCCTGCCATGCTGGGTCACACCACATGTCAACTAGGGCCTCCCAACAATCGTCCTTCATCCAGGGTTCCTTCACCTAATCAGACAAAATTGAATAATTGAGGAACAAGAGGGATGAATCGAAGTACTAGAAACCGATGTAGTCACTTACCACTGACAGGTATTCTTCTCGCGACAAGTTGGTATGGCAAGCAGTCTTCCTTGTCATCTTCTCTCCCTTCTCATCGAGCGGCCAACACTGCATCACGACTTTGTACCGCAGCGTGTGCTTGGTGTTAGAGAGTATCTTTCGGGCAGATTTCACGATGCCTTTGATCGCCTTCTGCTGCTCACCATCCACGCAAGCAAATGTTTGCTACAGGAAAGCATATGGCATCTTCTCACCATCCACGCAAGCAAGGATTTGGATATGAAAAAATGCAGTGGTCGGAGCTAAGATACTTACAAAAAAGCATTGATGACCCGAGTGGCCATGGTGAAATCGTGCTCATCCTTGTTGTGTAGGTAATGCTCCCAGGTTAAACCTGGCGACGGCGGATCGTCATCACCCGGGTTGGACAATCCAAGGAAGTGCTTCCTCAAGAGGGAGCCGATGACGTGGTTCGGCGGGCGTGTCCCCTTAGGTTGTGTCGGGATAAATTCCCACTGACTGCATGATATAAAAGACAAGCATATGTGAGTGTCAAAGTTGTGGCATCCAAAATATGATGCAAATGAAATACTTGCTTACCCCTCTCCTGTCGGGCAAATGACAGGACGGTTGCTGGCACCAGTTGGTTCCGGGACCTTCCCCGGACCACGCTCGGATTTCTTCCTCTTGGAAATGTTGCTCGAGGTAGACCCTGAGCCGTCCGAGGCCTCCATGTCGCCCCACTCGATGGCGAGCGGATCTAAGTCCACTCCGACATCGCCATCCGATGATGACGATGCCTCGGTTGTTGCCTGATGGGAGGCGGACGACTCGTTCCTACCAATCGGGACTCTCCGATACTTACTACGAGTGCTCCCATCAGAATCTGAAAAACAATATATATATGGTTACTCTCAGTTCCAAAGCAAAATCTTCCTAATCTAAGTGTCATATCATATATGGCAAAAAATAACACAAATAGCTCAATCAAGTCTCAGATATATAGTTCCATTTACTAATGCCATAGCACTGACAAGGAAACAAGCACAAGTATATAGTTTCATTGATCTACTCTAGTATTTATCTAAAAAAGCACAAGCATAGAGGTGCTGATCCTTCGGCAAAAACAAAGCATCCACAGCCTGATCCCCACGCCAAACCACTTACCGACGACAAGCATTAGTTTAGAGACAAGAAGTTCAGAGAACTAGTTTCAACTGAAACTAAATACTTCGAGCACTGATTCGGTTTAACTAAAACTAAACCAGTCAAACATAGGAGTCAAAACCAAAGCATTCTACTCTAGGCATTACTCCAAACTTCCATACTTCCATACTACTCTAGGCATTACTAAACAGGACCATCTTCATCTACTACTTTTAATCACATTTGTGCATATTTCCTACATTTGTGCAAAATATCCTACTCTAGGCATAGAATGTGATACTAACTTGAGGGCACCTCCAGCTGTCGCGCTGCCGGAGAAGCTCTGCTGCGGCGGCCGTCCTTGGGCCGCATCTAAGAACCGCCGCGCCGGCTGCCGGCCATGAAGCTTGGGGGCAGTGGCCGCAGTTGGGGGTGGTGGCCGCAGTTGGGGGCAGTGGAGGAGGGGCTGGTGGTGGCCGCAGTGGGGAGCGGTGGAGGAGGGGTGGCGACCACAGTTGGTGGCGGTGGAGGGCAGTGGAGGAGGGAATGGCGATGGAGGAGGGGGTGGCGGTGGAGGAGGGGGTGGCGGCGGCCGCAGTTGGGGGCGGTGGAGGAGGGGGTGGCCGCAGTTGGTAGCGGTGGAGGAGGGGTGGCGGCCGCAGTTGGTGGCGGCAGCGGCGGTGGCGATTTCGGCGTCGGCGGCGATGGTGGCGCAGGGAAGAGACGAGGGGAATGAAGATACAAACGAAAGGGGAAAGGTTAAGATCTAGGTTAGATGCTTTACCGAGAGCCACACTCGGAAAAGGTGTCCATTACCGAGAGCCGAGAATCGACCCTTGGTAACCACTGCTCTAATTTCCCCCTCGCGCACACTCACTCCTCTCTTCTCTCCCTGTTTCTCTCGCCCCCGCCCCCTCTGTCCGCCGCCGCCCCTTAGTGCCGCCGCCCCATCCGGCGAGCTCTACCGCCATGCCACATCTGCTGTCGCCGCCATCGGGAGTGCCTCCCTCGCCCCTCCACCTCCACCGAACCCCCCCACCGCCACCTCCACCGAGCTCGTCCACCGCCATCGTTGTTGGTGTCAAAACCGACGGATCTCCGGTAGGGGGTCCCGAACTATGTGTCTAAGGCTAATGGTAACAGGAGACTGGGGACACGATGTTTTACCCAGGTTCGGGCCCTCTCGATGGAGGTAATACCCTACTTCCTGCTTGATTGATCTTGATGATATGAGTATTACAAGAGTTGATCTACCACGAGATCGTAGAGGCTAAACCCTAGAAGCTAGCCTATGGTATGATTGTTCTTCTTGTCCTATGGACTAAAACCTCCGATTTATATAGACATCGGAGGGGGCTAGGGTTACATAGAGTCGGTTACAGAGAAGGAGATCTACATCCGGATTGCCAAGTTTGCCTTCCACGCAAAGGAGAGTCCCATCCGGACATGGGACGAAGTCTTCAATCTTGTATCTTCATAGTCCAACAGTCCGGCCAAAGTACATAGTCCGGATGTCCGGATACCCCCTTATCCAGGAATCCCTCAGTAGCCCCTGAACCAGGCTTCAATGATGATGAGTCCGGCGCACAGATTGTCTTCGGCATTGCAAGGTGGGTTCCATCTCCGAATACTCCAAGATAAATTCCGAAGACAAGGACCGTGTGCAGCTCTGCAAGACAAATTTCACATACCACCATAGAGAGAACAATAATCCATGAATCCAATCTGCTAACAACTCTGCATAGCGTGACATCATGCCACGGCCCGGCTTTTATTCGAACCGTTTTTTATAACCAGCCACCGCACACATTGCGAGGCGGTTTCTTTGGCACGTCTTGTCAAAGTAGAGATCGTGTCCCCCTTATCACAGGATTCTCATCAATACGGGTGTGGGTAACCCAACCGCACCACCAAACGCGGTGAGTGGGGAATGACTAGGTTTCATTAGGCAAGCGGGGAGGCGCAGGGTTCATGGTTTTAAATAGCGGATAGCGGGCTGGTGGTAGATTGGGGTCCGCGTAGCGGAATGCGGATAGCGGGCGATATTGCGGGCGCTATGTCCATTTAGTGAAATTATAAAAACACTAGATTATTGTTTATATTTCTAGATCATTAACAAAAAGTAATGACATTTAATTTTAGCAATAGCAGATGCTATTGCGCTAGCGCTATTGCGGACGCAATAGCGGATGCTATCTCTGCTATTTGAAACTATGGCGGGGTTTCATTGCCTCTATAAAGAGGAAAGGGCTCTTCCTTTTTACCCACGCCTTCTCCTTCGCTTGAGCCCTAACGCCCGAGCGTTCATCTTCTCCACCAATCGAAGGTTCTTCCGAAAATGTCCGGATCCGGAGCAGGAGACAAGTGGATGGCCTCTACCGTCCAGGAGAAGGATATCAAAAAGCTTCGGGAGGCCGGGTACATGGCCCAGAAAATCGGCCACCGCCTTCCGGCGGCGGGACAGATTGTCCCTACTCCGGAGTCCCATGAGAGGGTCGTGTTCCTCCCCCATTTTGTCCGCGGGCTCGGGTTTCTCCTCCACCCATTTGTTCGTGGCGTCATGTATTATTATGGGATCGATTTCCATGATCTATCCCCCAATTCCTTCCTCAACATCTCGACGTTTATTGTCGTGTGCGAGGCCTTTCTCGGCCTCACGCCACACTTCGGCTTATGGCCGAAGATCTTCAATGTGAAGCCCAAGGTGGTGAATGGCGAGCACGCCGGGTGCGGAGGTGCCATGGTGAGCAGGATGTCCAAGGTCACATGGCCGACAGGTACTTTCAATGAATTTGTCAAGGAGTGGCAGCAACAGTGGTTCTATATCACTGAGCCGCGTGACAAAAAGTGGGTCGCAACTCCTGAGTTCCGATCCAGAGCCCCTTTGTGGCTCACGTCCTGGCCCGAGAAGGGCTTGAACTGGTCTTCATCTGACGAGTTGTCAGTGATCCAGACACGTGTCAAAGGTATGGAAGACAAGGCCGTCAAGCTTGTTGACGTAGTCCAGGTGATGCTGGTCCGCATGGTTCTTCCCTGTCAGCACCGAGCTTGCAATTTGTGGGAGTATGACCCGGCCGAGCACCAGACCCTGCGGGAACTTTACGACTCCTCACACAAGGACATCTGGAAGGTGCTTTTTAAGTCCGGCAAACCGTGGCCGGACTCCGCCGCGGACCGCGGGTACCAACTGTCCCGCCCCGCAAGTCCGGTAAGTAGTCATTATATTTTTTCCATCCATATGTTTCATTGTCATATCCCGGGGAAGATGCCCAAACACGCTTCCCGTAATTATCTCAGGGATGGACGAAGAAGGCGGGGCGGATACACTGTTCAGCCCCACTGCCAGAAGAACCAGCCGGACCTCTTCTAATGAAGATGCTGGTCCTGGAGCCTTACAAGGTGCCAAAGAAAGAGGCCCATAAAGAGGCCAAGGAGACCAGGGGTGGCCTGCGACGTCGTGGGGCTTCGGACACAAAATCCGAAGACTCCAATACCCCTCTCCCCTCTGAAGAGGAAGAGGAGGAGGAAGGCGAATCCCCCACGTGGGGAGGAAAGAAAAGGGCAGACTCCTCATCTCTGGAGGCCGAATTGCCCAAGAGGGGAAAAACTCCCCTGCCAGAGGCGTCCATGTCAGGACCCCGACTCAATGCCACATCGATCTAGCATGTAACACCTCATATAACTTTGCGGCCTCACGCACGGTATCCCCACGGGTGTCGCCTTACCTTTGCCCGGGACCGTTTGCGCCTTTTGGCACACGTATATGATAGTGTCGCTAGCACCCGTATGATAAGGAGCCCGGGATGACATGGCTAGTCGTAAACCCAAAGTGGCACAAACTTACAGGGACAGGCATCCATGACCCAGCATCGAACGTGTCGGTCATCAGCGAGTGAATCCAGGCTGTAGCACTGGGCTAGCAGGACTCCGGTGAAACGGGCTGTAGCGGGCTAACAGGACTCCGGTATTCATCGCGTGACATTTCCCCGAAGGGACAGACACATGAACGAAGAAGGACACATGCCGGCCAACCTGAGTGTTCCGGAGCAGTAGCAAGCTACCATGGCTCAGTGGAAGCACTAGGAGACATTTCCCGGTAAGAGAGGCTACTAAGGATAAACAACTAGATAGTCAGATCCCACACATACCAAGCATTTCAATAACATACACACAATATGCTCGATATGTGCAAATACAACATGGCATCACAACATGACTCTACAACTCAAGTATTTTATTCAATAGGCTCCGAGGAGCGAGATATTACAAGCATGGGTCTCACGACCCAACATTCAAAGCATACAAGTCAAAGCACAAGCGGAAGCTTAACATGTCTGAGTATAGACATCTACAAATGAAAAAGGTTGAGAAGCCTAACTAACTACCAGATCCCGCTGAGGGCACAAGATCATAGCTGAGGTAACAAGCTAAACGTCGAAGTCCACGCGGAACTACTAGCGAGACTGAAGTCTCTCTGCAAAAACGTAAAATAGGAAAACGTGAGTACAAATGTACCCAGCAAGACTTACATCAGAACTAACTACATATGCATCATTATCAACAAAGGGGATGGTGGGGTTTACCTGCAGCAAGCCAGCTTTGACTCGGTGGCTATCCTGAACTACGACTGCAAGTAACTCTTTGAAGGTGGCGCACACGAGTCCACATATTCACCATATCAATACACCACTATGGATCCGCTCCCGTCTCCCCATGAGAACGCCATCCATAGCACTCACACTTATCTTGCGCATTTTAGAGTATCCACTTTCACTTGTCTATGAACTGCACAGGCAACCCAGAAGTCCTTTACCGCGAACACAGCTATTCGAATAGATGATGTTAACCCTGCAGGGGTGTACTTCTTCACACACGCTCTCGCCACTTACCGCCATGTACACATCATGTATCTCGGCAACCTTCAAGCGGAAGCCTGGCGAGGGTGTCGGCCATGACCTGACTAACCACACAAGTCTCTAGTCCAGGTTTATCGCCTATTCGGGTTCCATCCGCAAGGAGATCCGGCCGGGGTGTCGCTCACGGCCCAAAACGATGTGTGCAGGGTTCCCAAGTCCACCATCCGGGTGCCACTTGGTACACCGGGCCACTATGCCTAGTCTGTCCCAAGCCCACTTGTACCGGGTGCCACTTGGTAGACTACTAACACTACCTACAAACACCAGAAACTAGTTGCAACTCCTGGACAGAGATCGAGTCGGTTAATAAGTCGAGAGAGTCAATTAAGGATCCCAATGTGTGGTAGTAGCTGTTCATGTATCACAAACACAGAACTCAGTTCCTGAGGACGGCTTCAATGAGACAACCCACCATGTACTCCTACATGGCCTCTCACCACTACCTTTACCAAATCGTGTTCACACACTTAGCTCACACACAATAGGACATGTTTACACACCTCCAATTCATCCCTGATGAATCAGACCTGACTCAACTCTAAGCAATAGCAGGCATGACAAACAAGCATGAATGAGTAGGCACATCAGGGCTCAAACAACTCCTACTCATGCTAGTGGGTTTCATCTATTTACTGTGGCAATGACAGGTCATGCAGAGGATAAAGGGGTTCAACTACCGCAGCAAATAACAGTTGTATCGTTGTTGTCCTAATGCAGTAAAATAGAGCAGGAGCGAGAGAGTGGGATTGTATCGGAATGAACAAGGGGGTTTTGCTTGTCTGGCACTTCTGAAGATAGTATAGCTCTTCATCGGTGTCATTGATCTCATCATCGGAACCACGTCTACTGAGAGGGAACAACCACCGGCAAACAAGGAAGAACTCAATCAATGCAATGCACAATATGATGCATGATCATGACATAGCAATATGCTGTGGTTTGAGGTAATGCAACTAGCAGCGGGTTAAATGAAGTTGGTTTGAATCCAAGATTCAAATTCAAACTCCATATGTGAAGGTTTAAATGCCATTTATATTATTTGTGCTAAACAGAAGCTATAGTTGTTCTAACATGCATGAAAATAGTACAGATGGGTAGATTGGATTTTTCTGATCATTTTTCATATATAATTTGTTTCATTTGGAGTTACGGTTGATTTTATATGATTTTTAGAAGTTTTGGGCATTTTCTGGATAATAAATCATTTTCTGATTTATTTTAAATTCCAGAAAACCTATACTGCGTCAGCATGACCGCGCTATGATGTCAGCAGGTCAACCAAGGTTGACTAGGGTCAAACCTGACGTTCGGGACCCACATGTCAGCTGCACAGTGATTTAACAGAGTTTAATTAACCTAATTAAATTGTTAGCCGGGTTAATTAAACGGTAGGGCCCACCTGTCAGTGGCCCTAGGCGTGGGTTAGCGGGGTCGTTAAGCCCTAATGACCGGCCACGCCAGCGGTTTACCGCCGGTGGCCACTGGGCACGGCGGAGACGCGCCAAAAGACCACGGAAGCGGCGGGGAAGGGCACCGGGGCGTAGCCCACGGTCGGGCGCATCCAAAGGAGGCCACGGGAGGGCGCGGGGAGGCTTGAGCTCGCCGGAAATGAGCTTGTGGCGGCGGCCGGAGTGCAAACGAGAAAAAGAAGAGGATGGTTCGAGGGAGAAGCTCACGGTGGTTTCAGCGGTGCAGACGGAGAGCTCGAAGGAGGACCGGAGCGAACGGGGCGGCAGAGTGGATCTCCGGCGACGGCGGTCGGGAAGGAGCTTGGTGGAAGCAGTGCAGAGCGTGCGAACGCTCTGGGCTGGGTCTTCTGGACGAATCAGTCCACGGCGGAGCTCTGGGACACGATGGTAAGGCGAGGCGGGGACGGTGGCCGTGGTTTCACGGCGGCGAGCACTTGGCGGTTGCGGCCATGGCGAGGAGAGGGCAAGAGAGAGGGCAGAGGGGGAGAGTGAAACGTCCAGAGGGTCGGGGCGGCACTGAAGAGAAGGCCTGAGGCGTCGTGGTGGCCTCAGTGACGCAGGCGAGCAGCGTGGCGCCGCGGGCGCGCGTGCGCTGTCTCCCCCCTCTGCCTACTGGCAGAGGTAGGTGACGACTGGCATGGGCCAGGTGGGCCGGCCGCACAGGTGGGCTTTGGTGGGCGCCAGGTAAGTTGGCCCAGGTTAGTCTCTCTCTCCTTTATTTATGTTTTTCTATTTCTGTTATTTGTTTTGATTTGATTTAGAACACCAAATCATTTTTATAAACTTTCTGTAAATTGTTATGTGAGCTCAGGTCTAGCCCAAGTCACATGCAACTTACAAAAATGTTTGGGCTTTATTTCTTATATAATAGAAATAAATCCAACTCAAATATTTCATTGATTTAATTCAAAAGGCCCAAAATAAATATTTCAGTCACTCCAAAAATATAGGTTTGCATTTTACCTCATGCCAATATTTTCATAGAATAACAGGAACGTTTTCTTGGACTCATTTGATGAGATTTAAATGTTAGTTATTTTTAGAGGTCTTCTAAGGCTTTTGAAAATTCCTCAATTCAAATTTCATTAGAATTTAAACATGATGCTCACAAGAAGTTAGCCTATTGCAATGCCAGAAGCTAGGGATGTGACAGTCCACTACGGCTACCGATAGCAGCCCGGAGTGGGATCCCAGGGCCCAACCCCTGGAAAACTCGTATGTGCACAAAATCCGGACACGTCTATGCTTCCAGGATTACCAAGGCACAAATAAATTAATTGGTGCCATACTTTTTTCAGCCCGGCCAGGTCTCGCGCCGAACAGTCCTCATCGGAGGATTCGTTGAGCTCAGATGCCCTTAAGAGCGAGACACCTCCGAGGGCCCTTTCCCCGAAGCTCGGGCATGACACCGAGGTGTCGTCCCAAAAGGAGCAAAACCAGGAGGGGCGTACCTCAGGGGCCGGATACACGGGAGCGGCGGCTCCACTGGGTGTCGATGGCGGGGGCGATCTTGTATTCGGCCCTCAGCCGGACACAGTCAAAGAGACCTTTGAGGCTCCGGGTTCAGACGAGCAGCTCCCCTTGACTAGAGGAGGTGATCCTACTCCACTGGCGACCTCTGCCCAACCGGAGGTGCCAGGCAGCTTATTGACAACGCTAAAGAGCGCTTCCATCGTTGATGAACATCGCGCCCTTATGGGCGTGGTAATTGAGAAGGTTCAGGCCGCTGAAAGTGGACTGAATGGATCCTGCATCAGCCTTATAAAAGGCTTGGAGGTAAGTTTTTAGGAGTTTTTAGAAGATTTGTCATAGTATAGATAGTAGCCCCTGATACACTGTCCGGTAAAAGAAGGAACCAGACAGGGGATCAAATTTCCCCCATAGGAGACTCAATGACATATATCTCTTCCTTTAAAAACAGGCGTCTGCGGCGACTGCCGCCTCTCATACTGCGGAAGTATACGGACTAAAGCAGAGTCTGGAGCGGGCCGAAGAAGAACTTGGCCAGGTGAAGAAGCAGTTGGAGGACCACCGAGGTATGTCGAGACCTTTGTTTAATTTTAGCAGAATAACGTAGGTGTGCCTAGTGAAAGTATGTATATTGCACGCTCTAGGGGCGAATGCATAAATTGAGGCATTGAAGAAGGTTGTGGCCTTAGCCGAAAAGAAGGCAGCCGCGGAACAGGCCCTTCGCGAGAAGCACGAAGCCAGGGTCATTGAAGCTGAACGAGAGCTTCAAGAGGCCGTGCAGAAAAGCGAGACTTTGGAGCAGAGTCTGTCTTTGAAAGAATCCGAACTCACCCAAGTTCTCCAAGCCGCCACTGATGCTCGGGAGGAAGCCCAAGGTGCTCTGAAGGACATTTAGGAGGCAAGGAAGATTGCGGCGGGTAAGGCCTTTTCCTATTTAGAGCATTTGTTGATGCCGTAGTAGAAAAATTCGAGGTGACAAATTGACTTCTGATTTCTCCAGGGGCGTTTGCGGGTCTTCCGCGCAGCATATCTTATGCTGCTCAATTCTATCGAGCTGAGGAGAAGAAGACTGCGGACAAGCTTTTTTGGTCGCAGTATTTGGCGCCGAATTATCCGGTGCCATTCGTCGATCAGCTGAAGCAGCTGGTCGAACTGCACCAGGCGGCCGAAGTAGCCATGAAGGATCTGATTGTCCGGCTATGCCCCGCTGAGCCTATTCCGAGTAGTTACTTTGGGCTCATGAAGCAAATTGTGAGTGCCTGTCCTCGGCTTGACACCATTAAGCGGTCAGTTTGTATAGAAGGTGCACGAATGGCATTTGCCCGCGCGAAAGTGCATTGGGGAAAGCTGGATGCTGAAAAGCTGATGACCGAGGGACCACCCGAGGGGAAGGAGCACCGCAAGCCCGAATTATAGTACGATGGTGTCCTGAAAGGAGCCCTCCTTGTGGCGGAGCAATGTACCAAAGACATTGTATTTCCATGAAGGCAATTATGCTGTCCTTTGTGAGGTGGAACAGAGTCACCGTTATTTATGTATTTGCCTTTTATATAAAAAGTTTTCCTTCGCGACCGTTTTTATATGTTTAATCTTGAGAGTTGGCCAGTCGTCGGCTTCTGCCCCCACGTAGGAAATACGGGGGTGTTCGGGATACACCTGAACACTCTTTACCCCATTCTTGGGTCCATAAAGGAGGTGTTCAGCACAGCGAACCAGGCAATCAGACTATAGGTCTTTATCACTCTCACTTAGCCATAGGAATTCGAGTATGGTAGGCGCAGCCCCTGGTGTTCGGAAGACCGTACGAGGGACTCTAACAGCACCTGATCGGTAGACCAATCCGTCACACTATGCATTTATGATGGCATTATGCGGAATAAATCCTTAAAGATTTTACAACCTCTCGAATAGCTGACCAGCTCTCGCCTTATCATGACAGTCAGTTTTCGGCTTTCTCTACTGAGGTGCTCGTCCGGAAGAACCGGGACACAATCACAGTAGTTCTCCTAGCGCTACCTTAGCCGATATTGCGGAACGTAAGGTACCAAAACATGGGAGCCAGGCAAACCCAACTAATGACCCAAGACATGATTCAGAGCTGATGCATATAATGCTATAAGTTCGGGGTGCCGAGCGACCGAGAAGGTGGTCGGACTTTGTTGCCATGGTGAAGGTACAATGAAGCCCCTTGGCGTTTTAAGGCATAACACGATATTCGGATGCCTTTTATGACTAAAAATGTCAATGATAGATGATAGTGGATAAGCGTCATATAACTCTACATGTTGTATCAAGTAACACGTTTATGCGTATGGGTACTGTTCATGTTGTAAAAAGGAGGCATGACGACGTACCCTGTTTAGACCGGGCAGGAGGGAGCTGTGTATGAATTCGAAGTATGTCCGGATTGTCTTCGAGGGAAATGCTGAAAGATTCCCCCTTTATGCATCCGGGCTGATTTCCTGGCGCCAGTCCTATTATCCGCAAAAGAGGTCCTGCAAAGAAAATGCTGAGAGACGTATGTGCGCCACGGAGCGGTTGAACTGCAGGGCATGACCCTTCCCAACTTATGCCGGGGTGTTTGACTGGCGTCTGGTCGAGCTGATCTATCCTGTCATGAAGTAGTCCAGACTCCTTTATTGGTGTCCGAGGGGTTAGCTGCTGAATCGAGGTTCGGCAAGGTGGCCCAATTCACTGCTTCAGTGGCCGTACGCTTTTCGGCGCCAAAGTGGTGTTCGGCCGTGCCCGTAATTGTGACCATGTCACGCGGGCCTGGTATGGTACCACGTTGAATCGAGCCAACGTGGTTCGCCCCGGCAGTACGTAATAGTTACTGTATAGGGGGATAGTGTCGAAGACTGACTCTTTGGTATGGTGATCATTCGGTGATCCGGAGACAACCTCAAGGGTGGTGTTTATAACGCTCACCGTGTTGGATTGTGTAGGAGTTTCTTTTGCTCTTTATTGCATTGCTTTGAGACCCCTTTATTGTTTTCGGTGTATGACCGGCCGGCTTGTTTGAAGACCCGACATTCTCTATTTGTATGTTTAGCTGCCGATCCTGGTTTACCATGGATTTGGAATGGGCGATCGAGGATGCGGTCCAGGCCGGATGGGCCTGAATTGCTTTGCTGAAGTGGCTTTTTCTGCCGACCAGACTAGGAGCCGCGGAATCCGGTGTTGACTGCCGTCTCACGAGCATCATCATTAGTCTTGGGACGCTTATGTTTGTTGCGTCGATGTTTATGGATGCTATATCTGGCCTCTAATGTGCCAGGGGTGTTTGCTTTGTTGCTGTGAGCCAGTCGGCTATCTTTTTGCCTGCGCAAAAGTCGGTAATGAGTGTTGTTAAGGCCGCCATGGACTTTGGTTTCTCTTGGCCGAGGTGTCGGGCGAGCCGCTCATCCCGGATACTGTGTTCGAAGGTTGCTATGGCTTCAGTGTCCGGACAGTCGGCGACTTGGTTCTTTTTTAGTAGGAACCGGGTCTAGAGTCTCCTGGCGGACTCTCCGGGCTGTTGGGTAATGTGTCCCAAGTCATCAGCATCCGGTGGTCGCCTATAAGTACCTTGGAAGTTGGCGAGGAATGCGTCCTCGAGATTTTCCCAGCTGTCGATGGAGTTCACCGGCAGGCTATTCAGCCACTGTCTGGCTGGTCCTTTAAGCTTAAGGGGGAGATACTTGATGGCATGTAGATCATCACCACGGGCCATGTGAATGTGGAGAAGGAGATCTTCAATCCATACCGCGGGGTCTGTTGTACCGTCGTATGATTCGATGTTGATGGGTTTAAACCCTTCTGGGGATTCGTGATCCATTACTTCATCAGTGAAGCAGAGGGGGTGTGTGGCGCCTCTGTGCCGGGTTATGTCACGACGCAGTCCGACTAAATCTGGTCGGTTGTGTTCGGCCCGGCCGGACTTATTACTAGTGTATTCGGCATGACGGTCATCGTCATGTGCTGTGGTGCGCCCCCATGATCCGTTGATTGATCTTGTTTGTCCTGCGTTGTTTTCCGATATATCTCGCAGGTCCTGCGTATTGCCCCGGGCCGTAGTGAACTGGCGTGGGGGTGCGGGCTGGTACGTCGTTTTATTCCGGCCATGAGGTGGCCGGTCAGCCTCGTCTTGTGCTGGTAATGCAGGCTCTACGGGCTTTTCCTCCAGCTGAGGTAGAAACTTGTGCTTTGGGTAACCCTTGGTGGTGGGCTCGAGTCCGTATTCCTCGGCCACCAGGACCTCAGTCCATCTGTCTGCGAGCATATCTTGATCAGCTTGGAGCTGCTGCTGCTTCTTTTTCAGGCTTCTTGAAGTGGCTATAAGCTGGCGCTTACATCGCTCCTGCTCTATGGGATCCCCTGGTACGCCGAATTCGTCATCATCGAGGCTCACCTCGTCTTCGGAGGGAGGCATATAGTTGTCGTCCTCCAAGTGTCCGTCCATCGCCTGTTCATCTGGGCTGACCTGCCCGTGTTCTTGTTCTGCCTGCTCGAAGGTAGGCCGATCAGGATTGTTTTCCTCTCCGGCACCATCTGGATTGTTTTCTTCTCTAGTGCCAGTGTTGCTGTGGCGGGGCTTAGAGCGACGCTGATGACGCCCATGCTTTGATTTCTTCCCTGAGGGGTTATCTATTGCCTCATCGCCATTATTTTCTTTGGGGGTGTCCACCATATATATATCATATGAAGAGGTGGCAGTCCAGGGCCCTGTGGGCGATGGTTCCTGTTCTTCTCCTGCATCGTCGTCTATACCGTTGATGTTTTCGGAGTCAAAGTTAAGCACGTCGGTCAAATCATCGACCGTGGCTATGAAGTGGGTGGTGGGTGGGTAACGAATTTCTTCATCGCCTGCTTCCCACTCGAGACGGACATAGTTCGGCCAGGAATCTCTTGACAGGGAGAGACACCTTAATGAATTTAGCATATCGCCAAAGGGGGAGTGCTGAAAGATGTCCGCGGCGGTGAACTCCGTTACTAGAGCCCAATCGGACTTGATGGGCCCGGGCGCGTGCGGTTCGGAACCCACGTCCGGACACAGGTCCGGGGGTCCGGTGACGCAGATCCCCTTAACGGCGGAGTCTGTGTTCGGCTCTTCCGCCGAAGAGTATGCGGCCTCCGTGGCGGGGTCCATCCACCCATCCACGGTCGACTCGATCTGCCCTGGATTTAGATCCAGAGCGGCTGCAGGGGCGATATCCCGAATACTGTCCGATAGCAGATTTAAGTCATGCTCGTCGTGACTGTTCGACACTCCCGATGCAGGCCCGAATCCATCGAAGATCAAGTCTCCGCGGATATCTGTCATGTAATTCAATTTCCCAAACCTAACCTGATGGCCAGGGGCGTAGCTGTCGATCTGCTCCAGATGGCCAAGCGAGTTGGCCCGCAGTGCAAAGCCGCCGAACACGAAGATTTGTCCGGGGAGAAAAGTCTCACCCTGGACTGCGTTGTTTTTTTTGAAACCTTGAACAGTAGGAGCACCTCCCACTGTTATTTTTGTATTAACATAGTATAGTACAAATTACATGGTGACTATACAAGTGTCATCACCCCATTTGGGGTGTGTTAGGATGCTAGTGTACAGAAGAAAGGATTATAGGGATGAGGTGTTTGTGCTTTTCCTTGACCCTATAGGCAAGGAGAGAGAAGTCTGTCTTAAATCTGTGCAACCAAGAAAGTTTTGTTGGAACAATCCCCCTGAAGTGTTTATTGTTACGTTCCTTCCATAAGCTCCAAGCTGCAAGCAAGAACATCTCCATGAAAAGAGGCCTATTCCAGCGTTGTTTGGCCATAGCCACATTGTCAAGGCGTGACATTCCTTGTGGCCAGGAGAGGTCCAGACTTGCCCAACAATTAATGCTGAAGCGGCACTCAAAGAACAGGTGCTCCAAAGTTTCTTCGATTTGCAGTCCACATAGGATACAATTGTGGTCATCACCAATATTGTAATGTCGTCTTTTGAGCATATTCCTGGTATTGAGGCGATCAGCCAGAAGCAACCACCCGAAAACTTTGATTTTCATTGTTGATTTTGATTTCCAAATCCAACCAAAGGCTTCATGTGCTCGAATATCTCTGAAGTAGAATTTATAGTATTTATGTGCTGTGAATTGATCTGATCCCCATGCATATATACAAACATCTGTCTCATCAGATAGTGTAGTCGTGGACAAGTCGGATTGCATCAATCTAACTTCAGCATGGGCTTGCTCGGAAAGAGGAAGGTGAAATGCCTCTTGCAGTGCCATGATGGACAAGAAATCTCCGACAGAGATGTCTTCATTAATGGTGTAGGAGAAAGAGGACATTCTTGCCATTTGCTACCTGGACATGGGTGATTCCTTTATAAATGGGCATTAGCTTTGCAACATCACGCCACCAGAATGAACCACACGTGTCAGAGGTGTGTGGAATGCAGTTAGGGTAATATGTAACCCAGATGAGTTGGACCCAAGGCACGTCCCACCTATTATAGAATTTATGTAGGTATTTGAGTAGTAGGGCATCTCCTTTTGTTCTTAGATCAATCACACCTAGGCCACCGCATTCCTTGGGTCGGCATACCATGTTCCAGGCGGCAAGGGAGTTGCATTTATCACCTTGTTCAGTTTTTTTAGTCCACAAACATTTCCTCCTAATCTTGTCCAGTAATTCAATGATCTTGGTTGGCAATTTGAGAGTGCAAAGAGCAAAAATGATCAACGAAGTGATCACAGAGTTGAGCAGAGATAATTTGCCACCGTAGGATATCATGTTGAGAGTGGCAGTTAGTCTTCTTTCCATGGAACAAACTAGCGGCATAAGTTCAACAATTGTTGGCCTTGTAGTTCCAAGAGGGAGCCCCAAGTAGGTAAAAGGCAACTTGTCAATGACACATCCAAAGATGTTGGTTATTTCCTGAGTTTTTGCCAGATCACAATTCATTGTGATGAGAGTGGATTTATGAAAGTTTATTTTCAACCCAATGGACGTGGCATAGTCATTTAAGATGTCCTTGACGGTTGTAGCTTGCTGGGTGCATGCTGGCATGACCAAGATGGTGTCGTCTGCGTACTAAATTACAGGGTAATCATTTTGGTGCTGGGACATGAACGGGAGATGAATCAAGTTGCACGCGAAAGCATCATTTATGGCAGCCTGCAAAAGGTCGGCTGCAAGAACAAAGATTAGGGGGGGAGAGAGGGTCTCCCTGTCTTACACCGCATTTGCAATAAAACTGCCAACCAGGAGTGCCATTAAGAAGGACCGAAGATTTGCCCGAGGAGAAGATGCATCGGATCCATCCTAGCCATTTATCATTGAATCCCAAGTTTTTCATAATTTCAATCATGGCCTAATGTTCGATCGTATCAAATGCTTTGGCAAAATCTAACTTTAGGAGCATGATTTCCTTTCTTGAAGATTGGCACTGGTATATGTACTCATAGGCCCATGCGAGACAGTCTTGTATCGTCCGTCCTTTAAGAAATTCATATTGATTCTTGTGCACAATTTTTAGGATGACTTTTTGGAGTCTATTAGCCAAGATTCTTGTGACCACCTTGAGACAACAGTTTAGGAGTGTGATCGGTTGATAGTCATTGATAGACTCAGGAGAGCCTATTTTGGGGATGAGGGTGATAAAACCATCATTAATACTTTCCAAATTGAGCTCCCCACTATGAAATTGGTTGCACAAGTTATAAAAGTCGTGCTTGATGATTGGCCAGCACCGTTTTAAGAATAGGCCATTAAAGCTATCCGGGCCAGGGGTTCTGTCTGCGGGCATTTCTTTAATAACTTTGTCTATCTCTTCATTTGTAAAAGGAATGGTGAGCTCATCGAGTCCATTGCACTTCTTGATTATTTTGGCTAGGTTGAACTTCATATTGCAGGGCCGTGATGATCGCATCCTTTCTTTAAACGTTTGAAAAATTATAGACTCCTTTCCTGCATGATCCTCGACCAAATTGCCGTCAGGTGTTGCTAGGGTGGCAATGTTGTTCTTCCTATATATTTCGGAGGCCAAGGCCTGGAAGAATTTGGACGGCTCGTCCCCAAACTGAACCCATCTTATGGTGCATTTCTTTTTCCAATAAGCTTGTTGATACCGTAGTAATCTTATGATGTGCGCCTTGAGAATTCTTCTAAAATTAACTTCAGGAATAGTTAAAGTCCTTTTATTTTCAAGCTCATCAATCTCACAAAGGGCTTTATTTGAATTCTCAATAGCCACAGAGAGTTTGGATATGCCTTTACTCCAATGTTTAAGATCACGTCACAGGGTTTTGAATTTTCAGCACAGAATGGTGGCAGTATTTGAGGAGTGCACTGGTTTGGCCCAAGAAGTTTCAACAATTTGCATGAAACCCGGATGTTGCACCCAGAAAGATTCGAAGCGAAATAGTTTTGATTTGGGGATATTTGTTTCAATAGTAACCACACAAGGGATATGATCGGAGACTGGCTTACCGAGTGGTTTGACCAAGGTTTTTGGGTATGATGTGGTCCAAGTAGTACTCGTGAAGAACCAATCCAATTGCTCTAAAAGAGGGTCAAGCTACATATTGCTCCAGGTGAATGAACGTCCCTTGATAGGTAATTCAATGAGGCTTTGACAGCGAATGAAATCATTAAATGTGTTCATGTCAGTAATGCTGCCTCCTGGTTTATTACGATTATTAGGTGCACGTATGAAGTTAAAGTCCCCCACGAATAGCCAATCTTCATTTGATGGAATATTAAGTGAACACAACTAGTGAATGAAATGTTCCCTCTGCTCACCTTGGCAAGGGCCATATACATTAACCAACGTCCAACATTACGCTGATTGTGTTGATTTGAAACGTGTAACCAGTGCAAAATCTTTAGATAGCAGCACATCAGCAGAGAAAATAGTGCTATTCCAAATAGTTACAATACCCCCCGAAGCCCCACGAGAAGGTACAAATGCAAATTGGTCAAAGCGACGAGGGCAACAAGATTTAATGAATGACAAATCAAATGATGGTTTCTTGGTTTCTTGCAAACGAATCACCGCACAGCCACTAGAGGTAATTGCATTGGAAAGCGCTAGTTGCTTGTCCCCTGAGTTTAACCCACGAATGTTCCAACATAAAACATTCCAGTTTACCAAAAGATTCATTGCTTAGGGAAATAAAAGGATCTGCAAGAGAGAAGCTAGGTCGAGGCCGGGGGCTCCTCCTCCTGTGAAGCCATCAGTGCTTCGTTAGTGAGCTCTTCAGAAGGGATTGCACATAACATAGTGCCAATCTGCTGGATCATCCTGATAGGCGTAGGCGGTGGGATCTGCTCAGCATCATCAACATCCCTAATAGTAAGAGCAGAGGGAACCACCCTGGGTTTAACCTTTGAAGTTTTTGCCTTGCTGTCAGAGACTTGATGAACTTTGAAACCATCATACTTGTTGGTGCGAGCACTTCTACGCAGGGCAATAGCACATTCAGGCACCACAGATTTTCCTTTGTGTGTTAGGATTGTAGAAGAGCCAGCAAATTCAGCAGCAGTTGGAGGAGGCTTCTGAAGTTGATCCATAGGAACAAGTTGCATGTCCATTGGAGCAGTCAGGACATCTTCAGAGACTGTAGCTGGATCTACTAAGTCCTCATTAATCTCCTAGTTAACAGCTTCAGAAAGATCTTCAATAATAACATTTGAAGAAGATGCATTGGTAGTTGTTTTGGAAGCAGAGACCACTATCAGAGAGCCCTCAATTTCAGATATTGTAATTCTAAAGGTGACTGAATCTTGCTGGAATCCATAGTGATCATTCCATGGCCCAAAAGAAGCCACAATGGGCTTAATAGCAGCAGCAAGATATGTATTTAACCTGAAGATAGGAATGCAGTCCCTAATAAGCACAGCAGGTATGAAATCACCTTGAGTGGACACATCCAGGTGTAGGCCAGCAGCAGAGAGATTCAAAGACAACTCCAGTATATTGTTGGGCAGAATAGCAGATGCAGAGCTGATGGGTAGTGCAAGCTGATTGTGTTCAGGAGTAACCAAAGCAGAGTCATCAGAACTAGACCTAGGAGAGACCAAATCAGAGACAACATTGCTGGCTGAAGGAACTCCAGTGGCATTCTGTGGCTAGAACTGATTCATCAGGTTAATAGGCACAAGCACATATGAGTCAGAAATGGTTGCACTGGAATCAGAGCTTGAAGGAACAGAGATGGAGTCATTCCAGGCAGCCCCAGGGCTGTCATGCAGATTCTGTGGTGGCACAATTCCATGATCTACCTGAAGCCCCTCCCCAGCCAACCACTGTTGAAAATTGTACAGAGCAGGAGGTGCTTGTGGAGGGGGGGGGGGGGTGGCCACACACCCCACTCAGGGTGAATCTCAATGTCATTACCTTCATCAACAACCACATTTTCATCCTCATTGGCTGCAGCATCAACCACAACATTCTGAGCCATCCAGTTGTGAAGCTGCTGTTGATACAATTGTTCAGCATTCAGACCTGCACCATGAAGTGGATGAGGAATACCATCGGGTGGTGGTGGATCTTCTCCAGCCGGAGGAACCTCAGGCAGGTGAGCATTCCAATCATTACTCCTCAGCATAGTAACAGCAACAGTCCAGCATTGCCTAGCCCCTCCTATCTGACGGATAACAAGACTTTTGGGCACTAAGCAAAGATGGATAACTCTGACTTTAACAAGCACCAGCCTCCTATCTCCTCTAGGATTATTCCAATCTACTAAAGCACCAAAAGAGTCTACTGATTTGTGTATGTAGTGCTGTGTCTGGTAATCGTAGGGGAAACCAGCATACAGAATCCAGACCTTCGGACCAAAAGTTGTCAGGCGCATGTTGAGAGCTGCATCGTGAGGAACAAAAGAAATAACAGTATGCTCCTCAACCTCATTTCCATCAAGCTCAAAGGTGGTGCCAACCACCGCATCCCGGATGACAGAAGAAGCAAACCCAAACAAACCAACTCCTAGAGGATGATCCGAAACTTCAGAAGGGAAATATTGTGATTCATGGAGCGAACCTTCAATAATGTTCCATAGACCAGCCTTCTGGTGAAAGGGGATGAATCTGTTGGCCTCAGCAATTGCCAAGAAATCGTGGCGCAGCGGCGGGATTGGGCCGACAACCATGTCCGCCCGCACCTTGCGGTCGGCCGGACCAAGCTTGATGGTCATACCAGGCGGGAGGTAGGGGACGATGTTGAGCGGGTAGTTCGCCATTGGAGCGGTGGAGGGAGCTGGAGCAGAGGCATGCCTAGACTGCAAGAAGGAAGAATACGTATCGTCCGCCTCGCGTATTGATTTTGGAACCCAGACTCCTCGGCGCTTGTGCAAAAGTTTCTGGCAGGCATCCACCAAATGACCATCGTGACCATAGGATGAGCATCGCACGGCTGAGCAGCGTTGGGTGGCAGGTGGGTGCTGAGAGGACGTGGCATTTAATTTCTGTGATAAAATCCCAGACAAGACGCGATCATTATCTTTCCCACGATACTTCCCATGAACCTCAGCAGTAGAATCTTTGACCAAAGTAGGTGTATCAATTACTGATAAGCCAGAATTTTGTGCGCGTAATGCGTTGTTGAAGATTGGGGGAGCCATCGAGCCTTACAACGACGACACAGAGGAACTCTCAATGAAAGCACCAATGTCGGTGTCAAAACCGGCGGATCTTGGGTAGGGGGTCCCGAACTGTGCGTCTAAGACTAATGGTAACAGGAGACTGGGGACACGACATTTTACCTAGGTTCGGGCCCTCTCGATGGAGGTAGTACCCTACTTCCTGCTTGATTGATCTTGATGATATGAGTATTACAAGAGTTGATCTACCACGAGATCGTAGAGGCTAAACCCTAGAAGCTAGCCTATGGTATGATTGTTCTTCTTGTCTTACGGACTAAACCCTCCGGTTTATATAGACACCGGAGGGGGCTAGGGTTACACAAAGTCGGTTACAGAGAAGGAGATCTACATCCAGATCGCCAAGCTTGCCTTCCACGCAAAGGAGAGTCCCATTCGGACACGGGACGAAGTCTTCAATCTTGTATCTTCATAGTCCAACAGTCCGGCTAAAGTACATAGTCCGGCTGTCCGGATACCCCCTTATCCAGGAATCCCTCAACCGTCTCGGCCAAGCTTCACCGAGCACCACCGGCGCGACATCCCCTCCACTGAGCTCTACCTCGTCCGGCATCCACCTCCCCCGCCACCCCCCTTCCCCGTTGGTGAGCCCTCCTACTCAATCTCGTTTTTTTGAAATAAAAGGGGTTTCCCCCCTCTCCATTACAACAAAAGGTGTATATATATGCATATATAGTGAATAATGTGTGTGAGTGTGTGCTTTATATGTGTGTGTGTCAGTGAGTGATGTTGGTGTATGTGTGCATATATAATGAATGGTTTTTTTATATTTAGGTGTGTATATATGTGCATATATAATGAATGGTGTATGTGAGTGTGTGTGTGGGAGAGGGGTGCTATTGGTGTGTGTGTGTGTGTGTGCATGTGTGAGTGAGTGTGTGATGTGTGTGTATGGATATGTGAGTGTGTTTGTGTGTGGGGTGTGTGTGAGTGAGTGTTATTGATGTTTGTGTGTTCGACATATGATTGAGACAAGTCCATTCTTTCATGCAGGACATGCATCTATTTTGACAAGAGAGAGTGAATTCCGTTGCACGCTTCAAGGGTAATCTCTTACCATTCATGTGTAGGTTTTCATTATTTGTAGATCACCTAAATAGTCGCGTAACCTAGGTGTCTCCCGTTCGGAAGGGTTGTATCTATAAATATGCAAGTCTTTGCATATTTATAACCTCAACTCTTTCGAATTGTCCACGTTTTCCATGGACAACCCGAGGATGTGTAGGCGGATCATTTTCATGATGTACTTAGATCCAAGACAGAATTTCGATAGTGTCTCCTTGTTGTTCTCTAGATACACATCCTCTTGGCTTATTGCTGAGACGTGTATTTGGAGAACAGCGGGGAGGTGCTGCCGAAATTTTGTCTCGGGTCGGAGTACGTCATGAAAGCGGACCCAGCCTACACATTCTCGGGTGGTATTAGGACCTATCTTTACCTATTACATAGCTCAGTGCATGTCGTAAAACTTGATGGAACCACTTCTTACATAAAAAAATTATGTGTGTGTTTCACTTTATATCAGAGGATGGAAGAACGTGAGTGGATGTACACCGGACATCCCAGCATGGAGGGTATGACCCCTGAGTGGAGGTCGAAGACCAATGATTTCCTGGAATTAGTATTTGCTGGAGAAACGCCAGTTCGTGGAATTTGGTGCCCATGCACAGAGTGTGATAACCAGACTGAAAGAGATAAGATTACTATGAGTAAACACTTAGGCAAATATGGGTTTACGCCAGGCTATTACCGGTGGATCTTTCACGGTGAGACAGAACAGTCCAGGGCGGAGGTGGTGCGACAATGCACCGGCGAATATGATACTCGGATTGAAAACCTATTAGATGACATCCGCCGTGCGGATCCGCGGGAGGACCCGAACTCCGAGGAGCTGCCTGAAAGCCCTGAAGAGTATCATGCAGCTTTGTTTGCGGCACAAAAACCCCTTCACGCCCATACAGAGGTTACTCAACTAGATGGCATTGCACGCCTAATGGCCCTGAAGGCAAACCATAACATGAGCATAATTTGCTTCAATGAATTATTGTCAGTTATTGCTAGCCTATTGCCTAAAGAAAATATATTGCCAAAGAACATGTACGAGTTGAACAAAATCCTCGGTTCACTTAAGATGCCGTATGAGCAAATACATGCTTGTCCAAACGAATGCATGTTATTTAGAAATGAACATAAAGATACGAATTATTGTGTCAAGTGCAAACCCTCTAGGTATATTGAGGTAATAGATGATGATGGTAGCAAGAGGCAGCTCACAATTGCCGTCAATATCCTTCGATATCTTTCATTCACAAAAAGGATCCAGAGGCTTTATATGACCGAGGAAACTGCCCAATATATGAGATGGGCCGCCGAAGGGAAGATGTACAATACAAAAAAGATGCAACATCCACGGGATGGTGAAGCATGGAAGAAATTTGTTGAAATTCATAAGAAAACAGATGACTGGAAGAGTGTAGTTGTTGGGATAACAACCGACGGGTTCAATCTATATGGTTTGATGACTGCCATATACAGTTGTTAGCCAGTATATGTTATCCCCTTGAATCTGCCCCCTGGCGTTTGCATGCAACGACATCACATGTTCTTGACGTTGATAATTCCAGGTCCTAACTATCCCGGGAAGCATATGAGTGTGTATATGGAGCCATTGGTGGACGACTTACTTGTTGCTTGGAACAACGGGGTCCGGACATACGATGCCGTTTCAAAGAAGCACTTCAATATGCATATCTAGTACCACACATCGCTACATGACCTACCGGCACGTGTGATATTTTGTGGTTGGTGTGTAAAGGGGAAGTGGCCTTGCCCAGTGTGTCGACAACGTGTGACTTTCATTTGGCTGGCTAAGGGTCACAAGTATGTATGCTTTGACCAACATCGGCAGTTCCTTCGTCTTGATCACCCATACAGGCAAGACGCTATGCACTTCCAAAAAGGTGTTATTGTTGATGACCCGCCACCACCTATTATGACCGGTGCCCAGCTTAAGGATGAGTTAGATTCTCTCAAGGAAAAGCTCGATGGGAAAGGTTTTGTGGGATATGGAGAGACACACCAGTGGACTCACATTCCAAGATTATGGAGGCTCCCTTACTTTAAAGATCTTCTACTTCCACACAACAATGATGTAATGCACACTGAAAAGAATATTGCGGAGGCCTTACTCGGCATGCTCCTCGACACCGAGAAGTCAAAGGATAACATTCCGGCTAGGATCAATCAAGCCAAACTATGCAACATGCCAAAATTAAATTTGGTGCCTCATGCAAAAGGTAATTCTTGGAAGAAGCCACCAGCCCCTTTCACCCCTTCAATGCCCCAAAGGAAGGAAATTCTCCAATGGATTGTGAACAACTTGTACTTCCCTGATAGATATGCAGCTAATATCATGAGGGGAGTGAATATGGATACAAAGAGAATAGGAGGCCTCTAGAGTCATGACTACCATGTATGGCTTGAGAGGAAAATGCCTGTGATGACTCGAGGGTATGTCAGAGAGGATATTTGGCGACTGCTGGCGGAGTTGAGCTACTTCTTCCGTCAGCTTTGTGCCAAAGAACTAGATTATGAAGTGGTTGCAAAGTTGGAGGAACAAGCACTTGAGTTGCTATGCAAGTTAGAGATGATATTTCCACCAGGTTTCTTTAATCCGATGCAACATATGATCTTACATCTCGCGTATGAGGCTAGAATGGGAGGACCTATGCAGTTTTGATGGCAGTATGCACGTGAATGGGAGTTCAAGCATCTTCGTGGGAAATGTAAGAATAAAGCCCGCATTGAAGCCTCCATAGCCGAGGCATACCTAAACGAGGAGGTGGCCATGACCACAACAAAGTACTATCATGACAGTATTCAGACTAGGTTAAATCCAGCTCCTCGTTACAATGAAGAACCCACCAGTAATGTTTCCGACCTTAGCCTCTTCGAAGGCCAAGGTGGCAAAGCAAGTGGACCGAAGCCCAAGAACTTTTCACCTACTGAGTGGTCGACTATTATGATCTATGTCTTGACCAACATGGAAGAAGTGCAACCGTACATAAAGTAAGTGTAGAACACCTTTATTGACAACTACTCACTAGTCTTGAGTTCTAACTTGAATTCTTCCTATTGCTAGGGAATTCCAGAATGAATTCTGGAAGCTACTGTGGCCTCCTATCGACGAAGAATCAGCAAACCTTCTTGAAGATACCAATGCTGATGGCAGTTTCATTTCTTGGTTCTCAAGAAAAGTAAATTTTCTAACTTTATGTTACTTCAAGTTGATCTTACTTGCCTGTAATGCTTCCACTAATGAACCAGACAATTTCCTATTAATCTTATAGGCATATCAGGAGGTTGATATGGACGCCAAAGTGAGAGAAGTAGCCAGAGGTTTTGAATACGAGGCCAAGTCATTTAAGGCTTACGACATGAATGGGTATCGCTTCCACACTGATAAACACACACGTGAGAGGCCCAACCGAAGGTCAATAAATAGTGCGGTCTATTGTCTAGGGACAGATGGACGTCACTACTATGGAAACCATCAAAGAAATTTATGAGTTGCAGTATTGTGGTTTACAAGGAGTGAAGCCCATCGTATTCAGATGCAGCTGGCTCAATCCTGAGAAAGTGAGACAAACCCCTAGTATTGGCTTTGTCGAAGTTGAACGAGCATCAAAATATGCAGGAAATGATGTCTATATTATGGATCAACAAGCTACACAAGTGTTTTTTCTCCCATACGCGTGCACTTCTATGGAATATATCTATCTCTTGAAGTGGGATGTTGTGTACAAGGTACCCCCGCGTATCAAGGTACCTACCCCAAACAAGGACGATTACCATATAAACCCTAACACATATGAGGGAGAGTTCTTTCAAGAAGCAGACACTGACGAAGACGAAGATGATGCAAAGGAAGATGATGGCGTGCATCACGAACATGATGCTATGGAACATGAGGCCATGGATGACATGGAAGTAGATAATGCAGAGGACGAATACGAGGATGTTTCTGACCCTCGAGATTTGGAATTACTCATGTGATGGCACATGGGGCTAGATGAGGATGAGGGCCCCCCTGAAGACTTCGAGGATGAATGTATGAACGGGCGTGATAGCGATGATGAAAGCCCTGATCCAAATGTTGCACCTAATATTGACCCTTATTTCTAACAACTCCATGTAATCGTGTGAGAACTCTATGTATGTGTGTCACAAGTCTATGTATTCGTCTGTGTAACAACTCTATGTATTCGTGTGTGCAACAACTCTATGTATTCGTGTGTGCAACAACTCTATGTATTTGTATGTGTAACAGCTATATGTATTATTGTGACAATTCCATTTATTCTTCATATGTGATATATTTATTGTATTTACATCAAGTTGTATCATCTATACTAACTGGTTTGTTCTTCTTCGTATCAAGTGATTGAAACATGACAGGTAGCAAGAAGATTCCAAAGGAAAGTTTGAAAAAAGTGAATGATCTGTACAATGATCAACCTGCTCGACCAGTGAAAGCGGTGGCCACTCCTTCATCGGTTGCCTCAACCGCCAAGAAGGCCAAAGGATTGGCGGGTCTAGACACCCGTCCGGCAAAACGTGTGGAACAAGGTCGAGTACCACGCGGGGGAGGAGTAGGAGGCGGACGAGGAGGGGGAGTAGATGAGGCAGGAGGAGGAGGCGGACGAGGAGGCGGGCGAGGAGGGGGAGTAGGTGAGGCAGGAAGAGGAGGCAGACAAGGAGGGGGAGTAGGTGAGGCAGGAGGAGGAGGCGGACAAGGAGGCGGACGAGGAGGGGGAGTAGGTGAGGTAGGAGGAGGAGGCGGACGAGGAGTACATAAAGCAATCCGGAGTAGAGCACCCCTTTCTTCTCCTCGACCCTCTGATGCAGTGCTTCACCGTGCTCAGGAGGAGGAAACAGAGGATGGGGATGAGGCGTGTGAGGAGGAGGACGAGGAGGATTTTGTGGAGGAGGTGGTGGAGTATGAGGAGGAGGAGGTGGTGGAGGTCGCCGCCGCCGAGAGGAGGCTGGTTGTTCGTCAGGTTTTTGAGGGTGGGGATGGACCCTCACGGGTGATAGAGCACCATGAGGTGAGCGGTTCACAACCGAGTGGTTCGACTATAAGCACTACTTCCAGAGGGAAAGTGTGGCTGCGTGGTCCTTCAAAGCTTCCAAGACGTCCATATGTGCATAGAGACATGTTGATTAAACCAATGGGAGAGAAGTAAGTGGTTATCTCGACTCATCCCATATAAATTGTACCTTTTGTCATTTCCTCACATATAATATGACTTCACTCTTCGAAATGCAGAAGCTTAGTAAAAGGTGGTGAGAGGCGTCTGCCATGGTCGCCGAGTGGCATCATTGGGGGTCTTTGTAGGTTAAATTATCCTGGACTGGTCACTTTGCCAAACAGTATCATTGAGCCAGCTTGGTCATGGGATCACTACAAACTTGCACCGGATTTCCTGGATATGCGTCAGAGGGTTTTTGTTAATAGATCCATGCGAGTGGTCAACGATTTCTGGGTAAGTCCTTTCAAACACCTAAATGTCAATACCAAAAGGTTTAAATTTGCCATAGTCATGATTTAACCCTTCTCACATGTATGCATGTTTGTAGGATTTCTATACATGCGTTGAGGGTCAGAAGGATCGTGCAAATGTGGTGGTTGAGAATATTGCCAAGAAACTAGTCCATGATATGCACTATGAGGAGCACGTCCGGTTAGTGGTCAAGTATCACGCGGACTATCTCAACCATAGGATTTCCAAACAGGAGGCTCGAGGGACGCATCTTTCACGGGACAATTACTTCAAAGCAAGTGACAATGGATGCTTGCTATTCCCTACACTACGGCAAAATTAGAATCCTTACTAAGATTATTTGTTTAATTTACAGGTGATTCCTCGGTGGTGCGCTGACAAACGTCCGTGCTGGGAGAAGATCGTCAAACGGTGGACAGATCCAGGGTGGTAGGATGAACACAAAGTAATATCTGAACGGCGTAAGTTGATGGGGGGTCGAGGACACCGTCAAGGCAACCTCACCATCCCAGGTGTCGTCTCAAAACATGTAGGCAACCACATCCTTTTCTTTTCATCATGTTCTCTTTCATTTGTGAGCATTCCCTTGATTGTTTGGATCACTTTCTTTTGTAGAAAGAAGACACTAGCAAGGATATTACTTACTTCGAGGCATGGACCATCAAACGTACCAAAGACGACAAGGACAAGGACCCTCTCCACCCGGAGATGGACTGGATCAGCTCTAAAGCCCGGTCAGATGGAGAGAACTACACCAAAAAATTGAAGGAGACGTACGGACCTGACGCTGATCCTCACGTGCTACCGTTTGACCCTCTTGTGGCCATTGCCGCGGCAGGCGGTAGACCGAATGGCCGGATGGCGGTTCACCTCGATTCTATCATAATCTCCTCCCTTCTGAGAGTCAACACGCTCCGTGCTATGAGTACTGGCTCTACTCCTACCGTAGAGCATCACGTACCACATTCCGTGAGCATTATTGAGGATATTGAGGTCAGTGCTTTTTCATTGATCCTTCATGGTCATTCTTCATTGATCCTTCTTCATTATTCAGGATATTTGCATTTTAACATGAATGACATTTGCATTGCCATATTGTAGACTCGACTGATTGACACCAAGAAAGAACAAGATGAAAACCGGGCCAAGCTGAAGGCACAAGATGATGTAGTGAAGTCTTTGCAACATATGGTGGCCAATCTTTATTCCACGCAAGGCCAACCAGTGCCAGAGATGCCACCGACACCAGAGTGGAACATTGTGAGTTTTGTTCAAACTATTTCTATCACCATTTTTGGCATTAGCATATGCATTCATCTCACTATTGGGTCAATCCATCACAGCTCAACCCATCACAAGGGTCGAACAATGTTCCGGTAGTTCCACCTCAAGTTGGTGGAGTTGGGGCAGCAAAGGGAATGATGCCTTCTAATGTTGATGTTATCACTCCGGTTGATGGAGTTGGGGCAGCAAACGGAATGATGCCTTCTAATGTTGATGTTATCACTCCGATCTCCAAAGTCGCGTAAACTTCATGTTATGTTTGAAACTGTTCCTTGTATGTTGAGAACTCTTGCATCTTGAGACTTGTAAACTTGTGGTCTATTGCTTTTATGCACTATTGCTTTTATGTGGAATGTTTTTCAGAATCAATCATTGCTTCTTTTGTTCAATGATGCCTATATGTGACATGTTCTATGTGTGATGAACTATATGCTGCTGTTGTATATGTTTCGCTGCAGGAAAGAAACAGAAACAGGGAAAAAAGGCTCCTGGGCACACCATTGCCGAGGGTGGCTCTCGGCAATGACTGTGAAACTAGACCAGAATGCACCCTTTATCGAGAGGCCTCTTGATAAAGTACAATAACCTGACACCTTTACCGAGAGGCCTCTCGGTAAAGGATAATAACCTGTATCCCTGTTGGCAACTTTACCGAGAGGCCTCTCGGTAAAGGAAAAAGAATTGCCGACGATGACTCTCGGCAAACTATTTTCACGGCTTTTAGGAGAAGTGACGTGGCCCTCCCCTACTGGTTGAGTTTGCCGGGAGTCACACTCGGCAAAGATAGAGTTTGCCGAGAGTGGCGCTCGGCAAAGTTGGCCCTCGGCCTGCCCGCCTGGCCCCACATGTCAGGAGCTGACACGTGTCAGCATCCTAATGGCTCTCTTTGCCGAGCGTGGCACTCGGCAAAGTTGGCCCTCGGCCTGTTCGCCTGGCCCCACATGTCAGGAGCTGACACGTGTCAGCCACCTACTGGCTCTCTTTGCCGAGAGCGGCGCTCGGCAAAGTTGGCCCTCGGCCTGCCCGCCTGGCCCCGCATGTCAGGAGCTGACACGTGTCAGCATCCTACTGGCTCTCTTTGCCGAGTGTGGCACTCGGCATAGTTGGCCCTCGGCCTGTTCGCCTGGCCCCACATGTCAGGAGCTGACACGTGGCAGCCACCTACTGGCTCTCTTTGCCGAGCGCGGCACTCGGCAAAGATGGTCCTCAGCCTGTTCGCCTGGACCCACATGTCAGGAGCTGACACGTGTCAGACACCTATTGGCTCTCTTTGCCGAGCGCGGCACTCGGCAAAGATGGCCCTCGGCCTGTTCGCCTGGCCCCACATGTCAGGAGCTGACACGTGTCAGCCACCTACTGGATGTCTTTGCCGAGAGGGGCACTCGGCAAAGTAGGACCTCGGCCTGCTCCACTGGTCCCACGTGTCAAGAACCGCCGTCACCGTCTGCTATCCGTTAGCTACTTTATTTTGCCGAGTGGTACTGTTTGACTTTTGGCAAAGTCTTTGCCGAGTGCCCGTTTTCTGGCTCTCGGCAAACTCCTGTTTGCCGAAGAGGTGTACACCGGGTGGCTTTTGCCGAGGGTGACACTCGGCAAAGGCTTTGCCGGCGGTTTTCGGCCCTTTGCCGAGTGTCCGTGGCACTCGGCGTAGCCCAGAATTCCAGTAGTGCCAAGGCACACACCCAATAAGGGTTTTCTCAGGTAACATGTAAACACCGCTGACCACATTGATATGATGTGAGGAACTCAATGAGAACTGCAGCAGCCCTTCATTCACCTAGAGAAAACCAAATTGCCAATCTGTTAGTAACCAGATACATATAGGCAGAACCTAATAGTAGAACCTACTGTAACATAGTGTATAAACAAATGAGTACAAATTCAGGACCAGCTCAGCGACACAAGGAAGAGCTAAGTAATAGATATCAAACATCCTATTCCTGGTTATATCTCATTCTCTGGTGCGTTCTGACACTCTAGTTTATTGGGGTGGGGGATTTGAATGTTGTAAGACATGGTCTATAGAATTTATCTCATGCAAACTCATCTCCCATCATGTCAACAAGACAAAATAAATACATGCAAAAATGCAACACTACCTCCAGAAGTGATGTTGAATATTCAGATTTAAATAAATGAAGCCTGGTTAGAGAAAACAACTCCGGGAAAAAAGGTGTTGATCATTTGGCATTTGCTTTTACATTATTACTCACTTGATATTTGATTTGCTATCTCCCAAGGTTGAAGACAACTACATCATATAATGACACAAAAAAGACCATAAGCTTGTCTATATTGGGCTATTGACTGATAACATACACGTAACCGTACATCTTTAAGTTCATCTATCTAGGAATGGAACAATCTGTAGCTAAGTTTAAGTTGTTAGTGAACAACTGAACATCTATAAACTGAAACAAAGATATTCCAGCAACCATGTACAAGACATAACAAGATTAGGTTACTCCTACAATATGAGGACTAAAGATGAACAAACACCTGACGTGTAGAAACTGTTGAAGGAATGACAAGCGGTAACATGATCGCTTTCCCAAAGTTTTCTAGATTGCATCGACTTCAGTTGAACCATATAGACAGTGCCGTCCAGATACAATAACACATCCTGGTCATGTTATATCCCAGTATCAGTTCCACCCCCTTTTCACTACCTCAATCGGAGGAGAGAGCCAAAGAATGTCATGCACTTCGGTGGTTTTCCATGGCACCCATGTGGCAACACCCTGACAATTGACCTTCCGCTGCCACATCTGAATATTATGGTAATGGTGAGACAATATGGCGAGACCAAGAGTGCCATCCTCTGCCTGGATGATCTCATGGTTGCAGGGAGCATTCATACCCGGAGGCGTCTAGATCACATCTAGACTCTGCCTATCCAAATCAAACTGAAGTATGCCATCTTTCGCATGCTTTAACGGCATTGCCAACAAGGATGCTCTGAGCACCACCGCAACATGCCGAACCTGGGTACGGAGCCTCTGTCGGGATGAGATGGCCCCATGTGTTGGTCTCGGAGGAGTAGAGGCAGGCGAGGGGCCGATGATCGTGGTTGCGCATGAACACCAAGACCACCTTAAACGGGCTGGAGCGGCAGCCGCCGTGCACGTGGCCCCGGCCGCGGTCGGCGCAGATCACCGCACCGTTGAGGAAGCCCGTCTTGAACTCCGGCAGGACGGCCACGCGCCGCTGCTCGCCAGTGATGGGATCGCACACGACGACCTCCGCCCGCGCCACGTCGAATACGAGGACGCGGCCGTGGCGGCACCCGAGGAGATGGGCCTCAGAGTCGGTGACGCGGATTCGCAGGTCCAAGCGCTCGGGAGGGACGCGGTCGGGAGCCGCCAGGACGGGGGCAAAGACGATGCCATCATCATGGCTCTGGAAGAAGCCGAGGAGGGGGGGCCTCCCGTGGTGGGCGCGGAAGCGGGCGGTGAACTTGGGGTCGACGGCGACGCATCGCCACCGCCTGCAGACGGCGGAGGCGCGGGGAAGGGAGCAGGGCTGCGGCGGGATGCGGAGCAGGATCTCGCGGAGGAGATATATCGTCGTTTTCGAGCGGAGGCGGAGGCGCCGGCGGCGAGCCGCGTCGGCGGCGTCGGCGTCGGAGTCGGGTTATTGGCGGTTGGCAGTTGGCGCCTGGCTCCCGCTCTCGCTCGTGGGGATGGATTTGGGGAGTGGAGTGCTTTTTTTTTTCTTCTGGAACCGCTGCTTCTTTTCGTGCACAAGCAACGGAAAAAAGAGCGACATGCTGTTGGGCCCGGCAAGTTGGTGTAACGAGCGCTTGCTGGCCTCTCGAAGAATCGACAGCCCAACTTGGGAATATCGTGAGAGAAAGATCAATCGAGTTTGTGATCCTCTAAAAAATCAATCGAAGTTCCCTCCAAAATAAAAGTGTGGCTAGATCTTAGTCGATTGAGATTTAACCCAGTTTCAGTCAAGTGATATCACATGTATGAGAGATTTTTTTTTACACGAAACTCAATGTAGAATCTCACGGATATAGCATCGACTGAGACTTAACAAAGTCTCAGTCGAGACTTAGCAAGACTGCTAAAAAGGACCAATTACATTGATTCAAGTTGGAGCAACCGCCGCAGCAATGGTGTCCCTGTTCAAATCCCATTTTAAATAACCATATATATTCCATTAGACAAACTTATTATAGAGAGTACATACATGGTCACCACATGAGACATACATAGGTGTCTTACATTTTTGCATCGAAATCCTGCAACCAGTGAAACTAGAATTTCACGAGTGGAGAACATTATGCCTTGCTGAATCGTTGCCCACCATTGTCCTCCATCATCATCAAGGCAACGCCGAAGAAAAAGGAGAACAACCACCATACCAAGATATGAGGGAGCACCTTCGCATACAAGGATTCTTTGTGAGCCGATGAACCGGACCGCCGCAAGCGACGAGACTGAGGCTTTGTGGCACGTTGGTCGGGGTTCTTCCCCGTGTGCATTAGATCACGGCGCCATCAACTTCATCCAACACAGTTGAAGAAGCAGAACGTCACCATTTGCCGCCATCCACATGTCCCACTGCAAGACACCAAACACAACTACAACAGCCGGTGCCAACACCATCCAGAAGAGTGCCAAGCGCCGATCACTAGATATAAATCTCACCGGATCCGAAGACCGGCAAGAATACCAAGCCATCTCCTCCTCGGCACCACTGATCAGAGCATCACCGAGATGGAGGAAAAACAGAGGCAAATCATTCCAACGTGACGCCATCCCATCCATTGATGCAATGCCTCTAGAAGAAAGTGGCCTACCCTATTTTCTTACCGAAGAGAATCGTCGGGGTCCCCGTCCAATCCCACCACCGGAGCGGCACATGGGAGGACGAGGACCCTCAGCAACGCCAACAAAGAGAGAGGTAGGCAAAAATTGTTGGAAAACATTGCATGGAAAACAAAAAAAAATCTACGCACATACAATGATCTATCCATGGAGATGCATACCAACGAGGGGGAGAGTGTGTCTACGTACCCTCGTAGACCATAAGCGAAAGCGTTTCACATCGCATTTGATGTAGTCGAACTTCTTCGCGCTTCAACCGATCAAGTACCGAACACACGACACCTCTGCGTTCTGCACACGTTCAGCTCGGTGACGTCCCTCGCCTTCTTGATTTAGCAAGATGTCTAGGTAGTAGATGAGTTCCGTCAGCACGGCAGCATGGTGACGGTGATGGTGAAGTGATCTCCACAGGGCTTCGCCTAAGCACTAAGAAAATATGACCGAAGGTGTAACGGTGGAGGGGGGTGACGCACACGGCTAGGCAATTGTCTGGGGTGTGCTCGGCTCCCTTCCCACATATATATAGGTGGGAGGGGGAGGGGAGAGGCCAGGGCGCGCCTTAGGGCTGGCCGCCGACCCCCTAGGGGCCTGCCTTGCCCTGCGCCCCTGCCATGTTTCCCCAAGGGGGAAGGAAAGAGGGGGGAGAGGGAAGGAAGTGGGAATTCTAATCCACACTTTCCTTTCCCTTCTCCCCTTTCCTTCTCCTCCTTAGGCTGGCCTATATGGGGGGCACACCAGCACCTTGTGGCTGGTGTGTTTTCCCTCTTGGCCCATAAGGCCCATATCTTTGCCATGGGTGCCCAGAACCCCTTCCGGTGACCCGATAAGTACCCGATACCCTCCAAAACACTTCCGATGTTCGAATACCATCGTCCTATATATTAATCTTTACCTCTCGACCATTTAGAGACCCCTTGTCATGTCCGTGATCTCACCGGGACTCCGAACAACATTCGACCACCAAATCACATAACTCATATAATATTATATCATCATCGAACGTTAAGCGTGCGGACCCTACGGGTTCGAGAACTATGCAGACATGACCAAGACACCTCTCCGTTCAATAACCAATAGCAGAACCTGGATGCCCATATTGGCTCCTACATATTCTACAAAGATCTTTATCGGTCGAACCGTTATGACAACATACGTAATTCCCTTTGTCCATCGGTATGTTACTTGCCCAAGATTCGATCGTCAGTATCTCTATACCTAGTTCAATCTCGTTACCGGCAAGTCTCTTTACTCATTCTGTAATACATCACCTCGTGAATAACTCCTTAGTCATTTGCTTGCAAGCTTATGATGTGTATTACCGAGAGGGCCCAGAGATACCTCTCCGATACTCGGAATGACAAATCCTAATCTTGATCTATGCCAACTTAACAAACACCTTCAGATATACCTGTAGAGCATCTTTATAATCACCCAATTACGTTGTGAAGTTTGATAGCACACAAGGTATTCCTCCGGTATCCGGGAGTTGCATAATCTCATAGTCGAATGTTTTTGACATGAAGAAAGCAATAGCACTAAACAGAACGATCATTATGCTAAGCTAACGGATGGGTCTTGTCCATCACATCATTCTCCTAATGATGTGATCCCGTTTGATAGCACACAAGGTATTCCTCCAGTATCCGGGAGTTGCATAGTCTCATAGTCGAAGGTACATGTATTTGACATGAAGAAAGCAATATCAATAAACAAAACTATCATTATGCTAAGCTAACGGATCCCGTTATCAAATGACAACACAGGTCCATGGTTAGGAAACCTTAACCATCTTTGATCAACGAGCTAGTCTAGTAGAGGCTCACTAGGGACACGGTATTTGTTTAAGTATTCACACATGTATTTAAGTTTTCGATCAATACAATTCTAGCATGAATAATAAACCTTTATCACGAATAAGGAAATATAAAATAACAACTTTATTATTGCCTCTACGACATATTTCCTTCAGTCTTCCACTTGCACTAGAGTCAATAATCTAGTTCACATCGTCATGTGATTAACACCCATAGTTCACATCACCATGTGATCAATACCCAAAGAGTTTACTAGAGTCAATAATCTAGTTCACAACGCCATGTGATTAACACACAAAGAGTACTAAGTTGTGATCATGTTTTGCTTGTGAGAGAGGTTTAGTCAACGGGTGATGACCCACAAGTATAGGGGATCTATCGTAGTCCTTTCGATAAGTAAGAGTGTCGAACCCAACGAGGAGCAGAAGGAAATGACAAGCGGTTTTCAGTAAGGTTTTCTCTGCAAGCACTGAAATTGTAGGTAACAGATAGTTTTGTGATAAGATAAATTGTAACGAGTAACAAGCAATGAAAGTAAATAAAGTGCAGAAAGGTGGCCCAATCCTTTTTGTAGCAAAGGACAAGCCTGGACAATTTCTTATAATGAGAAAAGCGCTCCCGAGGACACATGGGAATTATCATCAAGCTAGTTTTCATCACGCTCATATGATTCGCGTTCGGTACTTTGATAATTTGATATGTGGGTGGACCGGTGCTTGGGTACTTCCCTTACTTGGACAAGCATCCCACTTATGATTAACCCCTATTGCAAGCATCCGCAACTACAAAAGAAGTATTAAGGTAAACCTAACCACAACATTAGACATATGGATCCAAATCTGCCCCTTACGAAGCAACGCATAAACTAGGGTTTAAGCTTCTGTCACTCTAGCAACCCATCATCTACTTATTACTTCCCAATGCCTTCCTATAGGCCCAAATAATGGTGAAGTGTCATGTAGTTGACGTTCACATAACACCACTAGAGGAAAGACAACATACATATCATCAAAATATTGAACGAATACCAAATTCACATGACTACTAATAGCAAGACTTCACCCATGTCCTCAGGAACAAACGTAAGTACTCACAAAGCATATTCATGTTCATAATCAGAGGAGTATTAATATGCATTAAGGATCTGAACATATGATCTTCCACCAAGTAAACCAATTAGCATCAACTATAAGGAGTAATCAACACTACTAGCAACCCACAGGTACCAATTTGTGGTTTTGATACAAGATTGGATACAAGAGATGAACGAGGGTTTTGAGAGGAGATGGTGCTGGTGAAGATGTTGATGAATATTGACCCCCTCCCGATGAGAGGATCATTGGTGATGACGATGGTGATGATTTCCCCCTCCCGGAGGGAAGTTTCCCCGGCAGAACAGCTCCGCCGGAACCCTAGATTGGTTCCGCCAAGGTTCCGCCTCGTGGCGGCGGAGTTTCGTCCCGTAAGCTTGCTTATGATTTTTTCCAGGGTAAAAGCCTTCATATAGCAGAAGATGGGCACCTGAGGGCCACCAGGGGGCCCAGGAGACAGGGGGCATGCCTAGTAGGGGTGGGCGCGCCCCACCCTCCTGGCCAGGGTGTGGGCCCCCTCTGGTGTTTTCTTCGCTCAATAATTCTTATTAATTCCAAAACCGGCTTCCGTGGAGTTTCAGGATTTTTGGAGCTGTGCAGAATAGGTTTCCAATATTTGCTCCTTTTCCAGCCAGAATTCCAGCTGCCGGCATTCCCCCTCTTCATGGTAAATCTTGTAAAATAAGAGAGAATAGCCATAAGTATTGAGACATACTGTGAAATAACATCCCATAATGCAATAAATATTGATACAAAAGCATGATGCAAAATGGACGTGTCAACTCCCCCAAGCTTAGACCTCACTTGTCCTCAAGCAGAAGACGAGATCGAAAAAATATGTCCACATGTTTAGAGATAGAGGTGTCGATAAAAATAAAATACGGACATGAGGGCATCATGATCATTCTTATAACAACAACATATATAGATTTTGTCATATGATTTCTTATGCTCAAGTAACAATCAATTCACAATGTTAAGTATGGTTCAGAAACTTCATTGGGAACTAACAAACTATAATCTCAGTCATTGAAGCAATTGCAATTTATCATAACATCACAAGGAGTCAAGAATAGAGCTTTTCAGCAAGTCCACATACTCAACTATCATATAGTCTTCTACAATTGCTAACACTCACGCAATACTTGTGGTTAAGGAGTTTTAATCGGACACTGAGAAAGATAGGGGCTTATTGTGTTGCCTCCCAACGTATTCACCTTTGGGTGATGTCAACAATAATAATTCATGCTAACTTACATCCAATTGGATATATATATATATATCAAGATCTTTCAAACACGAGGAGCTTGCCAAAGGATAAAATGAAAAAAGGGAAAGGTGAAGATCACCTTGACTCAAGCATAAAGTAAAAACATAAAGTAAAAGATAGGCCCTTTGCAGAGGGAAGCAGAGGTTGTCATGTGATTTTAGGGTTGGATGCACAAAATCTTAATGCAAAAGAACGTCACTTTATATTGCCACTTGTATATGGACCTTTATTATGCAGTCCGCCGCTTTTATTGCTTCCATAACAAGATGGTATAAAGCTTATTTTCTTCACACTAATAGATCATACATATTTAGAGAGCAATTTTTATTGCTTGCAACATGACAACTTACTTGAAGGATCTTACTCAATCCATAGGTAGGTATGGTGGACTCTCATGGCAAAAATTGGGTTTTAAGGATATTTGGAAGCACAAGTTGTATCTCTACTTGGTGCAAGGAAGTTGGCTAGCATGAGGGAGAAAGGCAAGCTCAACATGTTGGGAAGATCAATGATAATATACTTTAACTGAGATGTGAGAAAACATAAACCATTACGTTGTCTTCCTTGTCCAACATCAACTCTTTTAGCATGTCATACTTAATGAGTGCTCACAATCATAAAAGATGTCCAAGATAGTATATTTGTATGTGAAAACCTCTCTTTCCATATTACTTCCTATTAATTGCAACGATGACCAAAACTACGTTTGTCAACTCTCAACAACTTTTATGCCTCATACTTTTTATGTGTGAAGTCATTACTATCCATAAGATCAATATGAACTCTTTGTTCTTTTTATTCTTTCTACTTCCTCAAGATCATAGCAAGATAGCGAAGCCCTTGACTCAACACTAAGCTTTATTATAGATAGCTCACAGACTCGATTACATAAAGAGATCACAAAGCAAAACTCAGAACTACTTGATACCAAAACTTCAATCTACTAGATTAAGATACTACTAAAAGGATCGAACTAAGTAAAACGGTAAAGATAGGAGTGTGATGGTGATACGATACCGGGGCACCTCCCCCAAGCTTGGCAATTGCCAAGGGGAGTGCCCATACCCAAGTGATTATGTCCTCGGAGGTGATGGAGGTGGTGTTGTTGATGGCTTCTTCCTCAATTTACGCTTGAGGATAATATTTTGCTCCTTTAGGTCATCGATCTCTTGCTCAAGACTCAATATTCTTTTGCATAGTTCCTGTTTGTTTTCCTGTAAGAGACGAAAAGGGATAAACTCAATCTTTGGCTTCTTTGCTCTATCAGGGAGGCTCGAATTTTTAAACTCCGCATGCATGTCCCCAGGTTGAGGTAATGGAGCTTCGTATTCGTCTGAGCTCATCTCCTCCTTTCCCTTAGGCACATAGTCTTCCTATTCTTTAGTGGTCCAGCCACCATGCTCCATGTCCCCGTAGACCTTAGGGTCTGCAAGGTAATCAGCCACATAGCTCTCCCCTTCCGAATCCTGAGACGACATATTGCTCTAAATCTGTAATAGAAACAGCTCGAAACGAAAACAGAAGATAATTGCGTGATACGGTGGTCAAAACTTCGGGAGATTATATAATGAATTTTTACCAACCAAAATACGTAACATGCAAGAAAATGGAGTCCGGGAGGCACACGAGGTGGCCACGAGACAGGGGGCGCGCCCTCCACCCTCGTGGAGGCCTCGTGTCCTTCCCGGATTACTTCTTTCTTTCCAAAATTCTTAAATATTCCAAAACGGATAAAAATTGCCATTAGAATTGTTTTGGAGTCGGTTTACTTATCGTACCACATACCTATTCCTTTTCGGAGTCTGAAACATTCTAGAAAGTGTCCCTTATGTATTCCTCCGGGGTTACGGTTTCAATAATATTAGTTTCAACATTGATAGGATTACTTGAGATATAATGTTTGATTATTTGACCGTTCACCACCCTCGGACTTGTGCTTTCGAAGTTGTTGATTTTTATGGCACCGGAATGATAGACCTCCTCGATAAAGTAAGGACCATCCCACTTAGAGAGAAGTTTTCCTGCAAAAAATCTTAAACGAGAGTTGAATAATAACACATAATCACCTACATTAAATTCTAGCTTTTGTATCCTTTTGTCATGCCAGCGTTTAACTTTTTCTTTGAATAGCTTGGCATTCTCATAGGCTTGGGTTCTCCATTCATCAAGTGAGTTAATATCAAATAACCTCTTCTCACCGGCAAGTTTGAAGTCATAGTTGAGCTCTTTAATAGCCCAATATGCTTTATGTTCAAGTTCTAGAGGCAAGTGACATGCTTTTCCATAAACCATCTTATACGGAGACATACCCATAGGATTTTTGTATGCAGTTCTATAGGCCCATAATGCATCATCAAGTTTTTTGGACCAATTCTTTCTAGATCTATTCACAGTCTTTTGCAAAATTAATTTGAGCTCTCTATTGCTCAACTCTACTTGACCACTAGACTGTGGGTGATAAGGAGATGTGATTCATTGATTAACATCATACTTAGCAAGCATCTTACGGAAAGCACCATGAATAAAATGTGAACCACCATCAGTCATAAGATATCTAGGGACTCCAAACCTTGGAAAAATAACTTCTTAAAGCATTTTAATAGAAGTGTTATGATCAACACTACTAGTTGGAATAGCTTCTACCCACTTAGTTGTTGGAAATATGCCCTAGAGGCAATAATAAAATGGTTATTATTTTACTTCCTTGTTCATGATAATTGTCTATTATTCATGCTATAATTGTATTGACGGAAACCGCAATACATGTGTGAATACATAGACCACAACATGTCCCTAGTGAGCCTCTAGTTGACTAGCTCATTGATCAACAGATGGTCATGGTTTCCTGACCATGGACATTGGATGTCATTGATAACGAGATCACATCATTAGGAGAATGATGTGATGGACAAGACCCAATCCTAAGCATAGCACAAGATCGTGTAGTTCGTTTGCTAAAGCTTTTCTAATGTCAAGTATCATTTCCTTAGACCATGAGATTGTGTAACTCCCTGATACCGTAGGAGTACTTTGGGTATACCAAACGTCACAACGTAACTGGGTGGCTATAAAGGTGCATTACAGGTATCTCCGAAAGTGTCTGTTGGGTTGGCACGAATCGAGACTGGGATTTGTCACTCCGTATGACAGAGAGGTATCTCTGGGCCCACTCGGTAATGCATCATCATAATGAGCTCAATGTGACTAAGTAGTTAGTCACGGGATCATGCATTACGGAACGAGTAAAGTGATTTGCCGGTAACGAGATTGAACGAGGTACTGGGATACCGACGATCGAATCTCGGGCAAGTAACATACCGATTGACAAAGGGAATTGCATACGGGGTTGCTTGAATCCTTGACATCGTGGTTCATCCGGATGAGATCATCGTGGAACATGTGGGAGCCAACATGGGTATCCAGATCCCGCTATTGGTTATTGACCGAAGAACGTCTCGGTCATGTCTGCATGGTTCCCAAACCCATAGGGTCTACACACTTAAGGTTCGGTGATGCTAGAGTTGTTATGGGAAATAGTATGTGGTTACCGAAGGTTGTTCAGAGTCCCGGATGAGATCCCAGACATGACGAGGAGCTCTGGAATGGTCCGGAGGTGAAGATCGGTATATTGGATGAAGGGTATTGGAGTCTGGAATTGTTCCGGGGGTACCAGGTGATGACCAGCGTGTCCGAAAGGGGTTTCGGAGGCCCTGGCAAGCATTGGGGGGCCTTATGGGCCAAGGGGAGAGGGCACATCAGCCCACTAAGGGGCTGAGAGCCCCTCCCACCCCATCTCACGTAACCAGGAGAGGTGGGGGCGCCACCCCTAGGGCAGCCGCCCCTCCCGGCTTGGGGGGCAAGTTTCCTAGGGGGTGGGGGCGCCCAAAACCATCTAGGGTTTCCCCTGTGGCCGCCGCCCCTCCCCTAGGGAACCCTATGGCGCCTCCCCCTCCTCCCTTCCCCCTATATATAGTGAGGGAGAGGGAGGGCAGCCGCACCCTTCCCCTGGCACAACCCTCTCCCTCCTCCAATATCTTCCTCTTCCTCCGTAGTGCTTGGCGAAGCCCTGCCGGAGAACCACGAGCTCCATCACCACCACGCCGTCGTGCTGTCGGAGTTCTCCTTCAACTTCTCATCTCCCCTTGCTGGATCAAGAAGGAGAAGACGTCCCCGGGCTGTACGTGTGTTGAACGCAGAGGCGCCGTTGTTCGGTGCTTAGATCGGAATCAACCGCGATCTGAATTGCTACGAGTACGACTCCTTCATCCGCGTTCTTGTAACGCTTCCGCTTAGTGATCTTCAATGGTATGAAGATGCACTCCCTCTCTCTCTCTTTGCTAGAATCTCCTAGATTGATCTTGGTGATACGTAGGAAAATTTTGAATTTCTGCTACGTTCCCCAATAGTGGCATCATGAGCTAGGTCTATGAGTAGTTTCTATGCACGAGTAGAACACAAGTTGTTGTGGGCGTTGATTTTGTTCAATATGCTTACCGTTACTAGTCCTATCTTGTTTCGACGGTATTGTAGGATGAAGCGGCCCGGACCGACCTTACACGTACACTTACGTAAGACAGGTTCCACCGACTGACATGCACTTGTTGCATAAGGTGGCTAGCGGGTGTCTGTCTCTCCCACTTTAGTCAGATCGGATTCGATGAAAAGGGTCCTTATGAAGGGTAAATAGCAATTGGCATATCACGTTGTGGTTTTGGCGTAGGTAAGAAGCGTTCTTGCTAGAAACCTATAGCGGCCACGTAAAAACTTGCAACAACAATTAGAGGACGTCTAACTTGTTTTTGCAGCATATGTCGTGTGATGTGATATGACCAAGAAGGATGTGATGAATGAAATATATGTGATGTATGAGATTGATCATATTCTTGTAATAGGAATCACGACTTGCATGTCGATGAGTATGACAACCGGCAGGAGCCATAGGAGTTGTCTTTATTTATTGTATGACCTGCGTGTCACTGAATAACGCCATGTAATTACTTTACTTCATTGCTAAACCGTTAGCCATAGTAGTAGAAGTAATAAGTTGGTGAGACAACTTCATGGAGACACGATGATGGAGATCATGATGATGGAGATCATGGTGTCATGCCGATGACGATGATGATCATGGAGCCCCGAAGATGGAGATCAAAAGGAGCAAAATGATATTGGCCATATCATGTCACTATTTGGTTGCATGTGATGTTTATCATGTTTATGCATCTTATTTGCTTAGAACGACGGTACTAAATAAGATGATCCCTCATTAAAATTTCAAGAAAGTGTTCCCCCTAACTGTGCACCGTTGCGAAAGTTCGTTGTTTCGAAGCACCACGTGATGATCGGGTGAGATAGATTCTAACGTTCACATACAACGGGCGTAAGCCAGATTTACACACTCGAAACACTTAGGTTGACTTGACAAGCCTAGCATGTACAGACATGGCCTCGGAACACAAGAGACCGAAAGGTCGAACATGAGTCATATAGTAGATACGATCAACATGAAGATGTTCACCGATGATGACTAGTCCGTCTCACGTGATGATCAGACACGGCCTAGTTGACTCGGATCATGTATCACTTAGATGACTAGAGGGATGTCTATCTGAGTGGGAGTTCATTAGATGAACTTAATTATCCTGAACATAGTCAAAAGGTTTTTGCAAATTATGTCGTAGCTCGCGCTTTAGTTCTACTGTTTTAAGATATGTTCCTAGAGAAAATTTAGTTGAAAGATGAAGTAGCAATTATGCGGACTAGGTCCGTAAACTGAGGACTGTCCTCATTGCTGGGTAGAAGGCTTATGTCCTTAATGCACCGCTCAGTGTGCTGAACCTCGAACGTCGTCTGTGGATGTTGCGAACATCTAACATACACGTTTTGATGACTACGTGATAGTTCAGTAATGGTAAACAGTTTAGAATTGAGGCGCTGAAGACGGTTTTTGAAACGTCGCGGAACATATGAGATGTTTCAAGGGCTGAAATTGGGATTTCAGGCTCATGCCCACGTCAAGAGGTATGAGACCTCCGACGAGTTTCTTAGCCTGCAAACTAAGGGAGAAAAGCTCAATTGTTGAGCATGTGCTCAGATTGTCTGAGTACTACAATCACTTGAATTGAGTGGGACTTAATCTTCCAGATGAGATAGTGATGGTTCTCCATAGTCACTTCCACCAAGCTATTAGAGCTTCGTGATGAACTATAACATATCAGGGATAGACATGATGATCCTTGAGCAATAAACAATGTTTGACACTGCGAAAGTAGAAATCAAGAAGGAGCATCAATTGTTGATGGCTAGTGAAACCACTAGTTTCAAGAAGGGCAAGGGCAAGAAAGGATACTTCATGAAACGGCAAATCAGTTGCTGCTCTAGTGAAGAAACCCAAGGTTGAAACCAAGCCCGAGACTAAGTGCTTCTGTAATGAGGGGAACGGTCACTGAAGCAGTACTACCCTAGATACTTGGTAGATGAGAAGGCTGGCAAGGTCGATGGAAGTATATTGGATATACATTACATTAATGTGTACTTTACTAGTACTCCTAGTAGCACCAGGGTATTAGATACCAGTTCGGTTGCTAAGTGTTGGTAACTCGAAATAAAAGTTGCAGAATAAATGGAGACTAGCTAAAGGTGAGATGACGATATGTGTTGGAAGTGTTTCCGAGCTTGATGTGATCAAGCATCGCATACTCCCTCTACCATCAAGATTGGTGCTAAACCTAAATAATTGTTATTTGCTGTTTGCGTTGAGCATAGACATGATTGGATTATGTCTATCGCAATACGGTTATTCATTTAAGGAGAATAATGGTTACTCTGTTTATTTGAATAATACCTTCAATGGTCTTGCACCTAAAATGAATGTTTTTTTGAATCTTGATCGTAGTGATACACATGTTCATGCCAAAAGATATAAGATAGTAATGATAGTACCACATACTTGTGGCACTGCCATTTGAGTCATATTGATATAAAACGCATGAAGAAGCTCCATGTTGATGGATCTTTGGACTCACTCGTTTTTGAAAAGTTTGAGACATGCGAATCATGTCTATTGGTATGTATGCATGAAGAAACTCCATACAGATGGATCGTTTGGACTCACTTGATTTTGAATCACTTGAGACATGCAAATCATACCACATGGGCAAGATGACTGAAAGCCTCGTTTTCCATAAAATGGAACAAGAAAGCAACTTGTTGGAAGTAATACATTTTGATGTGTGCAGTCCAATGAGTGCTGAGGCACGCAGTGGATATCATTGTGTTCTTACTTCACAGATAATTTGAGTAGATGATGAGTATATTTACTTGATGAAACATAAGCCTGAATTATTGAATGGTTCAAGTAATTCCAGAGTGAAGTTGAAGATCATCGTGACAAGAGGATAAAATGTCTATGATATGACCATAGAGATGAATACCTGAGTTACGTGTTTGGTACACAATTAAGACATTGTGGAAATTGTTTCACAACTAATACCGCCTGGAACACCGTAGTGTGATGGTGTGTCCAAACATCATAGATGCACCCTATTGGATATGGGGCATACCATGATGTCTCTTATCGAATTACCACTATCGTTTATGGGTTTAAGCATTAGAGACAACCGCATTCACTTTAATTAGGGCACCACGTAATTCCGTTTTGGGGATGACACCGTATGAACTATGGGTTAGAGAAACCCAAGCTGTTGTTTCTTGAAAGTTTGGGGCTGCGACGCTTATGTGAAAAAGTTTCATCCTGATAAGCTCGAACCCAAAGCATATAAATACATCTTCATAGGACACCCAAAACAGTTGGGTATACCTCCTATTTCAGATCCGGAAGCAAAAGTGATTATTTCTACAAACGGGTCCTTTCTCGAGGAAAGGTTTCTCTTGAAAGAATTGAGTGGGAGGACGGTGGAGACTTGATATGGTTATTGAACCATCACTACAACTAGTGTGTAGCAGGGCACGGGAAGTTGTTCCTGTGGCACCTACACCAATTGAAGTGGAAGCTGATGATAATGATCATGAAGCTTCGGATCAAGTCACTACTGAACCTCGTTGGACGACAAGGATGCGTACTACTTCAGAGTGGTACGGTAATCCTGTCTTGGAGGTCATGTTGCTAGACAACAATGAACCTACGAGCTATGGAGAAGCGATGGTGGGCCCGGATTCCGGCAAATGGCTAGAGGCCATAAAATCCGAGAGAGGATCCATGTATGAGAACAAAGTGTGGACTTTGGACGAACTACTTGATGGTCGTAAGGCTGTTGGGTACAGATGGATTTTAAAAGGAAGACAGACAATGATGGTAAGTATCACCATTAAGAAAGCTCGACTTGTCACTAAGATGTTTTCTGACAAGTTCAAAGAGTTGACTACGATGAGACTTTCTCACTCGTAGCGATGCTAAGAGTCTATTGGAATTATATTAGCAGTTACTGCATTATTTATTAAATCTTGCAGATAGGATGCCAAAACATTGTTTCCTCGACGATTTTCTTGAGGAAAAGGTTGTATGTGATACAACCAGAAGGTTTTGTCAATCCTGAAAGATGCTAACAAGTATGCAAAGCTCCAGCAATCCTTCTAAGTATTGGAGTAAGCATCTCGGAATTGGAATATACGCTTTGATGAGATGATCAAAGATTTTGGGTTTATACAAAGTTTATGAGAAACTTGTATTTCCAAAGAAGTGAGTGGGAGCACTATAGAATTTCTGATGAGTGTATGTTGTTGACATATTGTTGATCAGAAATGATGCAGAGTTTCTGGAAAGCATATAGGGTTATTTGAAAAGTGTTTTTCAATGGAAAACCTGGATTAAGCTACTTGAACATTGAGCATCAAGATCTATAAGGATAGATCAAAATCGCTTAATAGTACTTTCAAATGAATACATACCATGACAAGATTTTGAAGGAGTTCAAAATAGATCGGCAAAGAAGGAGTTCTTGGCTGTGTTATAAGGTGTGAGTATTGAGTAAGACTCAAGACCTGACGGCGGCAGAAAAGAGAGAAAGGATGAAGGTCGTCCCCTATGCTTTAGACGTAGGCTCTACAGTATGCTATGCTGAGTACCGCACCTGAAGTGTGCCTTGCCATGAGTCAGTCAAGGGGTACAAGAGTGATCCAGGAATGGATCACATGATAGTGGTCAAACTTAACCTTAGTAACTAGTGGACTAAGGAATTTTCTCGATTATGGAGGTGGTAAAAGAGTTCGTCGTAAAGGGTTACGCTGATGCAAACTTTGACAGTAATCTGGATTATTCTGAGTAGTAAACCGGATTCGTATAGTAGAACAGTTATTTGGAATAGCTCCAAATAGAGCGGGGTAGCGGCATCTAGGAGATGACATAGATATTTGCAAAGCACACACGGATCTGAAAGGTTCAGATCCGTTGACTAATAACCTCTCTCACAAGCGAGATATGATCAAACCCCACCTCTCTCACAAGCGAGATATGATCAAACCCCATGGGTGTTGATTCATTACAATCACATAATGATGTGAACTAGATTATTAACTCTAGTGCAAGTGGGAGACTGTTGGAAATATGCCCAAGAGGCAATAATAAAATGGTTATTATTGTATTTCCTTGTTCATGATAATTGTCTATTATTCATGCTATAATTGTATTGACCGGAAACCGCAATACATGTGTGAATACATAGACCACAACATGTCCCTAGTGAGCCTCTAGTTGACTAGCTCATTGATCAACACATGGTCATGGTTTCCCGACCATGGACATTGGATGTCATTGATAACGAGATCACATCATTAGGAGAATGATGTGATGGACAAGACCCAATCCTAAGCATAGCACAAGATCGTGTAGTTCGTTTGCTAAAGCTTTTCTAATGTCAAGTATCATTTCCTTAGACCATGAGATTGTGTAACTCCCTGATACCGTAGGAGTACTTTGGGTATACCAAACGTCACAACATAACTGGGTGGCTATAAAGGTGCATTACAGGTATCTCCAAAAGTGTCTGTTGGGTTGGCACGAATCGAGACTGGGATTTGTCACTCCGTATGACGGAGAGGTATCTCTGGGCCCACTCGGTAATGCATCATCATAATGAGCTCAATGTGACTAAGTAGTTAGTCATGGGATCATGCATTACGGAATGAGTAAAGTGACTTGCCGGTAACGAGATTGAACGAGGTATTGGGATACCGACGATCGAATCTCGGGAAAGTAACATACCGATTGACAAAGGGAATTGCATACGGGATTGCTTGAATCCTTGACATTGTGGTTCATCCGATGAGATCATCGTGGAACATGTGGGAGCCAACATGGGTATCCAGATCCCGCTGTTGGTTATTGTCCGGAGAACGTCTCGGTCATGTCTGCATGGTTCCCGAACCCGTAGGGTCTACACACTTAAGGTTCGGTGACGCTAGAGTTGTTATGGGAAATAGTATGTGGTTACCGAAGGTTGTTCGGAGTCCCAGATGAGATCCCGGACATGACGAGGAGCTCCGGAATGGTCCGGAGGTGAAGATCGGTATATTGGACGAAGGGTATTGGAGTCCGGAATTGTTCCGGGGGTACCAGGTGATGACTAGGGTGTTCGAAAGGGGTTTCGGAGGCCCCGGCAAGCGTTGGGGGGCCTTATGGGCCAAGGGGAGAGGGCACATCAGCCCACTAAGGGGCTGAGCGCCCCTCCCACCCCATCTCACGTAACCAGGAGAGGTACGTGGGGGCGCCACCCCTAGGGCAGCCGCCCCTCCCGGCTTGGGGGGCAAGTTTCCTAGGGGGTGGGGGCGCCTAAACCCATCTAGGGTTTCCCTGTGGCCGCTGCCCCTCCTCTAGGGAACCCTTGGGCGCCTCCCCTCCTCCCTTCCACCTATATATAGTGAGGGAGAGAGAGGGCAGCCGCACCCTTCCCCTGGCACAGCCCTCTCCCTCCTCCAATATCTTCCTCTTCCTCCGTAGTGCTTGGCGAAGCCCTGCCGGAGAACCACGAGCTCCATCACCACCACGCCGTCGTGCTGTCGGAGTTCTCCCTCAACTTCTCCTCTCCCCTTGCTGGATCAAGAAGGAGGAGACGTCCCCGGGCTGTACGTGTGTTGAACGCGGAGGCGCCGTTGTTAGGTGCTTAGATCGGAATCAACCGCGATCTAAATCGCTACGAGTACGACTCCTTCATCCGCGTTCTTGTAACGCTTCCGCTTAGCAATCTTCAATGGTATGAAGATGCACTCCCTCTCTCTCTCGTTGCTAGAATCTCCTAGGTTGATCTTGGTGATACGTAGGAAAATTTTGAATTTCTGCTACGTTCCCCAACATTAGTAACGTAATCAACAACAACTAAAATATGTGTATAACCGTTAGAGGCAGGAAAAGGTCCCATATAATCAAAGCCCAAAACATCAAATGGTTCAATAACAAGAGAATAATTCATAGGCATTTCTTGAAGTCTACTAATATTACCAATTCTTTGACATTCATCACAAGATAAGACAAAATTACGAGCATCTTTGAAGAGAGTAGGCCAATGAAAACCGGATTGCAATACCTTATGTGCAATTCTATCTCCAGCGTGGTGTCTTCCATACGATTTAGAGTGACACTTGCGTAGGATCTGTTCCTGTTCATGCTCAGGTACACAACATCTAATAACACCATCTAGTCCTTCTTTATAAAGGTGTGGGTCATTCCAGAAGTAATGTATTAAATCATAAAAGAACTTTTTCTTTTGTTGGTATGTGAAACTAGGTGGTATAAATTTAGCAACAATGTAATTAGCATAATCAGCATACCAAGGAGTAGTACGAGAAGCATTAATGACCGCTAATTGTTCATCAGGAAAGCTATCATCAATAGGTAGTGGGTCATCAAGAACATTCTCTAACCTAGACAAGTTGTCTGCAATGGGGTTCTCAGCTCCCTTTCTATCAACAATATGCAAATCAAATTCTTGGAGCAAGAGAACCCATCTAATAAGTCTAGGCTTAGCATCTTTCTTTTCCATAAGATATTTAATAGCAGCATGATAAGTGTGAATAGTAACTTTGGAATCAACAATATAAGGTCTGAACTTATCACAAGCAAACACATCTGCTAAGATCTCTTTTTCAGTAGTGGCATCATTTCTCTGGGCGGTATCAGGAGTTTTACTAGCACACTGGATAAAATTCAATTTCTTATCAACTCTTTGCCCTAGAATAGCACCTACAGCATAATCACTAGCATCACACATAATTTCAAAGGGTAAATTCCAATCAGGAGGCTGAACAATAGGTGCAGTGATCAAAGCTTTCTTAAGTATTTCAAATGCTTCTACACAATCATCATCAAAGACAAAAGGAATATCTTTTTGCAATAAATTAGTCAGAGGCCTAGAGATTTTACAAAAGTCCTTAATGAACCTCCTATAAAAACCGGCATGACCAAGGAAACTTCTTATACCTTTTATGTCCTTGGGACATGGCATCTTTTCAATAGCATCAACTTTAGCTTTATCAACTTCAATACCTCTCTCGGAAATCTTATGCCCTAAGACAATGCCTTCTTTAACCATAAAGTGGCACTTTTCCCAATTCAAGGCAAGACTAGTGTCTTCGCATCTCCGCAAAACTCGATCTAGGTTGCTCAAGCAATTATCAAAAGAGGATCCATAAACGGAGAAATCATCCATGAATACCTTGATACGTCTCCAACATATCTATAATTTTTGATTGTTCCATGCTATTATATTACCCCTTTTGGATGTCTATGGGCTTTATTTTACACATTTATATCATTTTTGGGACTAACCTACTAACCGGAGGCCCAGCCCGTATTGCTGTTTTTTTGCCTATTTCAGTATTTCGAAGAAAAGGAATATCAAATGGAGTCCAAACGGAATGAAACCTTCGGAGGCGTGATTTTTGGAACGAACGTGATCCAGAGGACATGGAATGCAAGTCAAGAAGCAGCTGAGGCGGCCACGAGATAGGAGGGCGGCCACCCTATAGGGCGCGCCCCCTGTCTCGTGGGCCCCTCGGGCGTCCACCGACGTACTTCTTCCTCCTATATAAGCCTACGTACCCCGAAAACATCCGGGGAGCACCCGAAACACAATTTCCACCGTCGTAACCTTCTGTATCCGCGAGATCCCATCTTGGAGCCTTCACCGGTGTTCTGCCGGAGGGGGAATCGACCACGGAGGGCTTCTACATCAACACCATAGCCCTTCCGATGAGTTGTGAGTAGTTTGCCACAGACCTACGGGTCCATAGTTATTATCTAGATGTCTTCTTATCTCTTTTTGGATCTCAATACTATGTTCTCCCCCTCTCTTGTGGAGATCTATTCGATGTAATCTCTTTTTGCGGTGTGTTTGTCGAGATCTGATGAATTGTGGGTTTATGATCAAGTTTATCTATGAATAATATTTGAATCTTCTCTGAATTCTTTTATGTATGATTGAGTTATCTTTGCAAGTATCTTCGAATTATCAGTTTGGTTTGGCCTACTAGATTGATCTTTCTTGCCATGGGAGAAGTGCTTAGCTTTGGGTTCAATCTTGCGGTGTCCTCACCCAGTGACAGAAAGGGTTGCAAGGCACGTATTGTATGGTTCCATCGAGGATAAAAAGATGGGGGTTATATCATATTGCATGAGTTTATCCCTCTACATCATGTCATCTTGCTTAATGCGTTACTCTGTTCTTTGTGAACTTAATACTCTAGATGCAGGCAGGAGTCGGTCGATGTGTGAAGTAATAGTAATAGATGCAGACAGGAGTCGGTCTACTTGTTGCGGATGTGATTCCTATATACATGATCATGCCTAGATAATCTCATAATTATTCGCTTTTCTATCAATTGCTCGACAGTAATTTGTTCACCCACCGTAATACTTATGCTATCTCGAGAGAAGCCTCTAGTGAAACCGATGGCCCCTGGGTCTATTTCTTATCATATTTGCTTCCAATCTACTTTTATTTGCATCTTTACCTTTTGCATATATATTATAAAATACCAAAAATATATTTATCTTATCATACTATCTCTATCAGATCTCACTTTCACAAGTGGCCGTGAAGGGATTGACAACCCCTTTATTGCGTTAGTTGCGAGTTCTTTGTTTGTTTGTGTAGGTGCGTGGGACTTTTGAGGAGCCTCCTACTGGATTGATACCTTGGTTCTCAAAAACTGAGGGAAATACTTACGCTACTCTGCTACATCACCCTTTCCTCTTCAAGGAAAACCACCACAAGCTCAAGACGTAGCAAGAAGGATTTATGGGGCCGTTGCCGGGGAGGTCTTCGCTCAAGTCAAGACATACCAAGTACCCATCACAAACTCATCTCCCTCGCATTTACATTATTTGCCATTTGCCTATTGTTTTCCTCTCCCCCACTTCACCTTTGCCGTTTTATTCGCCCTCTCTTTCCCAATCTCCTCCTCTCTTTTCGCTTGCCCTTTTTCCGTTTGCTCGTGTGTTAGATCCTTTGCCTTGTCGTTATGGCTAGTCCTCCTATCCTTATTATTACTCCCGAACATGAAATCCTCAATTTTAAGCAAAGGGAGGGAGAAAATTTAAAAGATGCTTGACATATAATTTGCAATGCTCAAAATAGATCTACTAGGAAGCTTTCTACTTCCATTCTTCTATGCAATTTTTATGTGGGCATCACTCCTTGGAATAGATGTGTTCTTGATACTGTTGCCGGAGGTGATTTCTTGAGTAGCCATATGTTTGATGCTTATAATGCTATGTTAGATTTGTTTGGCCCACCACCTCTTTTGGTTAATGGAACTGTTTTAACTTTAGAACACGTTATGCAATGGCTTGACATTATTGAAAATAAAATTGCCACTGTTGACTTGATTGAAAATTTGGATAAAAAGATTCATACTCATATCACCCAATATGGATCTAGGGTTGGAGTTACTTTGAAAAATCTTAAAGAGAAAGAACCTATAGTTAATGAAAAAATAGATCTTGATTCTGCTAGAATTGGTAAACTTGAGGATATAATCACCAACTTAGGTTTGGTGTTTTCTTCCATGAAAAACACTCCAAAACCTCCTACAAGAACCGCCAAGTTTATTTATGTTCCTAAAAATAAGGGTGAATCTTCTAGTAAGGGAGATGCGGATCTCAAATCCATAAGTGTTCATCCCAATTGTCTCTATATCGTTAAGGAACCTTGTGCTACCAATGAGTTTCTTGAATTCTTGCATAAAGGCTTAGCCATTGCTAAAAGGCGAGAAACCCCTAGAGATCACAAGCGCTCTATTGATGAATTTAGTGCCAAAGATGGCACTCGTTAGATCTATCTTCGCTGTTATGCCTAGCTAGGGGCGTTAAACGATAGCGCTAGTTGGGAGGCAACCCAATTTTCTTTATGTTTTTTGTTTTTGCTCCTGTTTAGTAATAAATCTTGCATCTACTCTCTGTTTAGATGTGTTTTTATCTTTTAATTAGTGTTTGTGCCAAGTAGAACCTATAGGATAACCTATGATGATAGTTGATTTGATTCTGCTGAAAAACAGAAACTTTGCACGCACCAATTTATATTTGTTAAATCACAGAAACGTGCTTTTGTGTTGATTATTTTTGCTTCTGATCAATAGACAAATTTTCCAGGACTTCATATTTTGGTAGGATTTTTAGAGTTCCATAAGTTTGCGTTAGTTACAGATTGCTACAGACTGTTCCGTTTTTGACAGATTCTGTTTTTTGTGTGTTGTTTGCTTATTTTGATGCATCTATGGCTAGTAAAATAGTTTATAAACCATAGAGAAGTTGGAATACAGTAGGTTTAACACCAAAATAAATAAAGAATGAGTTCATCACAGTACCTTATGTGGTGGTTTTGTTTTCTTTCACTAACGGAGCTTATAAGATTTCCTGTTGAGTTTTGTGTTGTGAAGTTTTCAAGTTTTGGGTAAAGCTTTTATGGACTATGGAATAAGGAGTGGCAAGGGCCTAAGCTTGGGGATGCCCAAGGCACCTCAAGATATTCAAGGATAGCCAAAAGCCTTGGGGATGCCCCGGGAAGGCATCCCCTCTTTCGTCTTTGTTCATTGGTAACTTTACTTGGAGCTATATTTTTATTCGCCACATGATATGTGTTTTGCTTGGAGCGTCGTGCATTATATTAGTATTTTCTTTTTAGTTTACCACAATCATCCTTGCTGTAGACACCTTTTTGGGATAAGCCTATTTGATTAGAATTTGCTAGAATACTCTATGTGCTTCACTTATATCTTTTGAGCTTGATAGTTTTTGCTCTAGTGCTTCACTTGTATCTTTTAGAGCACGGTGGTGACTTATTTTTGTAGAAATTGCTAGTCTCTCATGCTTCATTTATATTATTTTGAGAGTATTTTAGAACAGCATGGTATTTGCTTTGGTTACAAATTTGGTCCTAGAATGGTAGGCATCCAAGTTGGGTATAATAAAAACTATCATAGGAAGTGAATTGGATGCGATGATCAATTTGATACTTGATAATTGTATGGAGGTAGTGATATTAAAGTCATGATAGTTGGGTGGTTATGAATTTAAAGAATGCTTGTGTTGAAGTTAGCAAGTCCCATAGCATGCACATATGGTTAAAGTTGTGTAACAAATTTGAAACATGAAGTGTACCTGGCTTGTGCATCCTTATGAGTGGCGGTCGGGGACGAGCGATGGTATTTTCCTACCAATCTATCCCCCTAGGAGCATGCGCGTAGTACTTGATTTTTGATGACTTCTAAATTTTTGCAATAAGTATATGAGTTCTTTTGACTAATGTTGAGTCCATGGATTATACACACTTTTACCTTTCCACCATTGCTAGCCTCTCGGTACCGTGCATTGCCCTTTCTCACCTTGAGAGTTGGTGCAAACTTCGCCGGTGCATCCAAACCCCGTGATATGATACGCTCTATCACACATAAACCTCCTTATATCTTCCTCAAAACAGCCACCATACCTACCTATTATGGCATTTCCATAGCCATTCCGAGATATATTGCCATGCAACTTTCCACCGTTCCGTTCATCATCTTCATGACATACATTACTTTTGTCATATTGCCATTGCATGATCATGTAGTTGACATCATATTTGTGGCAAAGCCATCATGCATTATTTTTCATACATGTCACTCTTGATTCATTGCACCGTCCCGATACACCGCCGGAGGAATTCATATAGAGTCATATCTTGTTCTAGTTTCGAGTTGTAATTCATATGTTGTAATCAATGAAAGTGTGATGATCATCATTATTAGAGCATTACCCAAGAAAAAAAAGGCCAAAAAAAAAGAAAGGCCCAAAAAAAGAGGAAAAAAAAGAAAATAAAAGAAAATAAATAAAAAGGGCAATGTTACTATCTCTTTTTCCACACTTGTGCTTCAAAGTAGCACCTTGTAATTCATGTAGTGAGTCTCATATATTGTGCTTCAAAGTAGCACCATGTTTTTCATATAGTGAGTCTCATAAGTTGTCTTTTTCATACTAGTGTGAATTTTTCGTTATAGAACTGTATATTCCTACGATGGGCTTCCTCAAATGCCCTAGGTCTTCGTGAGCAAGCAAGTTGGATGCACACCCACTAGTTTTCTTTTGTTGAGCATTCATTTATAGCTCTAGTGCATCCGTTGCATGGCAATCCCTACTCCTCATGTTGGCATCAATTGATGGGCATCTCCATAGCCCGTTGATTATCCTCGTTAATGTGAGACTTTCTTCTCTTTTTTGTCTTCTCCACACAATCTCCATCATCATATTCTATTCCACCCATAGTGCTATGTCCATGGCTCACGCTCATGTATTGCGTGAAGGTTGAAAAAGTTTGAGATTATTTAAGTATGAAACAATTGCTTGGCTTGTCATCGGGGGTATAGAAGTTGGGAACATCTTTGTGTGACAAAAATGAAGCATAGCCTAACTATATGATTTTGTAGGGATGAACTTTCTTTTGCCATGTTATTTTGAGAAGACATGATTACTTTGATTAGTGTGCTTGAAGTGTTACTATTTCTATTATCAATATGAACTTTTATTTTGAATCATTTGGACCTGAACATTCATGCCACAATAAAGAAAATTACATTGAGAATTATGCTAGGTAGCATTCCACATCAAAAATTTCTTTTTTATCATTTACCTACTCGAGGATGAGCAGGAATTAAACTTGGGGATGCTTGATATGTCTCCAAAGTATCTATAATTTTTGATTGTTCCATGCTATTATATTACCCATTTTGGATGTTTATGGGCTTTATTTTACACATTTATATCATTTTTGGGACTAACCTACTAACCGGAGGCCCAGCCCGTATTGCTGTTTTTTTGCCTATTTCAGTATTTCGAAGAAAAGGAATATCAAACGGAGTCCAAACGGAATGAAACCTTCTGAGGCGTGATTTTTGGAATGAACGTGATCCAGAGGACTTGGAGTGCAAGTCAAGAAGCAGCCGAGGCGGCCACGAGATAGGAGGGCGCCCCCCCTCCCCTATAGGGCGCGCCCCCTGTCTCGTGGGCCCCTCGGGCGTCCACCGACGTACTTCTTCCTCCTATATAAGACTACATACCCCAAAAACATCCGGGGAGCACCCGAAACACAATTTCCACCGCCGTAACCTTCTGTATCCACGAGATCTCATCTTGGAGCCTTCGTCGATGTTCTGCCGAAGGGGGAATCGACCATGGAGGGCTTCTACATCAACACCATAGCCCTTCTGATGAGTTGTGAGTAGTTTACCACAGACCTACGGGTCCATAGTTATTAGCTAGATGGCTTCTTCTCTCTTTCTGGATCTCAATACAATGTTCTCCCCCTCTCTTGTGGAGATCTATTCGATGTAATCTCTTTTTGCGGTGTGTTTGTCAAGATCCGATGAATTGTGGGTTTATGATCAAGTTTATCTATGAATAATATTTGAATCTTCTCTGAATTCTTTTATGTATGATTGAGTTATCATTGCAAGTCTCTTCGAATTATCAGTTTGGTTTGGCCCACTAGGTTGATCTTTCTTGCCATGGGAGAAGTGCTTAGCTTTGGGTTCGATCTTGCAGTGTCCTTACCCAGTGATAGAAAGGGTTGCAAGGCACGTATTATGTTGTTGCCATCGAGGATAAAAGGTTGGGGTTTATATCATATTGCATGAGTTTATCCCTCTACATCATGTCATCTTGCTTAATGTGTTACTCTGTTCTTTGTGAACTTAATGTTGGAAATATGCCCTAGAGGCAATAATAAAAGCATTATTATTATATTTCTTTGTTCATGATAATTGTCTTTATTCATGATATAATTGTATTATCCAGAAATCGTAATACATGTGTGAATAACAGACACCAACATGTCCCTAGTGAGCCTCTAGTTGACTAGCTCGTTGATCAATAGATAGTCATGGTTTCCTGGCTATGGACATTGGATGTCATTGATAACGGGATCACATCATTAGGATAATGATGTGATGGACAAGACCCAATCCTAAGCATAGCGTGAGATCATGTAGTTCGTTTGCTAGAGCTTTTCTAATGTCAAGTATCTTTTCCTTTGACCATGAGATCGTGTAACTCCCGGATACCGTAGGAGTGCTTTGGGTGTATCAAACGTCACAACGTAACTGGGTGACTATAAAGGTGCATTACAGGTATCTCCGAAAGTGTCTGTTGGGTTGACACGGATCGAGACTGGGATTTGTCACTCCGTATGACGGAAAGATATCACTGGGCCCACTCGGTAATGCATCATCATAATGAGCTCAAAGTGACCAAGTGTCTAGTCACGGGATCATGCATTACGGTACGAGTAAAGTGACTTGCCGGTAACGAGATTGAACGAGGTATTGGGATACCGACGATCGAATCTCGGGCAAGTAACATATCGATTGACAAAGGGAATTGCATATGGGGTTGATTAAATCCTCGACATCGTGGTTCATCCGATGAGATCATCGTGGAGCATGTGGGAGCCAACATGGGTATCCAGATCCCGCTGTTGGTTATTGACCGGAGAGCGATCTCGGTCATGTCTACATGTCTCCCGAACCCGTAGGGTCTACACACTTAAGGTTCGGTGAAGCTAGGGTTGTAGGGATATGTATATGCAGTAACCCGAATGTTGTTCGGAGTCCCGGATGAGATCCCGGACGTCACGAGGAGTTCCGGAATGGTCCGGAGGTAAAGATTTATATATGGGAAGTCCTGTTTCGGGCATCGGGACAAGTTTCGGGGTTATCGGTATTGTACCGGGACCACCGGAAGGGTCCCGGGGGCCCACCGGGTGGGGCCACCCATCCCCGGGGGCCACATGGGCTGTAGGGGGTGCGCCTTGGCCTACATGGGCCAAGGGCACCAGCCCCACTAGGCCCATGCGCCTAGGGTTTCCAAGGGGGAGGAGTCCTACTAGTGGAAGGCACCTCCTAGGTGCCTTGGGGGGGAGGGAAACCTCCCCTTGGCCGCCGCCCCCCTAGGAGATTGGATCTCCTAGGGCCGGCCACCCCCCCTTGGCCCTCCTATATATAGTGGGGGAGAGGAGGGACTTCATACCTCGACACCTCGGCCTTTGGTTGCCTCCTTCTCCCTCTCCAACACCTCCTCTTCCTCCATAGTGCTTAGCGAAGCTCTGCCGGAGTACTGCAGCTCCATCAACACCACACCGTCGTGCTGCTGCTGGTGCCATCTCCCTCAACCTCTCCTCCCCCCTTGCTGGATCAAGAAGGAGGAGACGTGGCTGTTCCGTACGTGTGTTGAACGCGGAGGTGCCGTCCGTTCGGTGCTAGGATCTCCGGTGATTGGATCACGTCGTGTTCGACTACATCATCCCCGTTCTTTGAATGCTTCCGCTCGCGATCTACAAGGTATGTAGATGCATCTAATCACTCGTTGCTAGATGAACTCATAGATGGATCTTGGTGAAACCGTAGGAAAATTTTTTGTTTTCTGCAACGTTCCCCAACAGTGGCATCATGAGCTAGGTCTATGCGTAGTTCTCTTGCACGAGTAGAACACAATTTGTTGTGGGCATAGATTTGTCAACTTTCTTGCCGCTACTAGTCTTATCTTGCTTCAGCGGTATTGTGGGATGAAGCGGCCCGGACCAACTTTACACGTACGCTTACGTGAGACCGGTTCCACCGACTAACATGCACAAGTTGCATAAGGTGGCTGGCGGGTGTCTGTCTCTCCTACTTTAGTTGAAGCGGATTCGATGAAAAAAAGGTCCTTATGAAGGGTAAATAGAAGTTGACAAATCACGTTGTGGCTTTCACGTAGGTAAGAAAACGTTCTTGCTAGAACCCTAAATCAGCCACGTAAAACTTGCAAACAACAATTAGAGGACGTCTAACTTGTTTTTGCAGCAAGTGCTTTGTGATATGATATGGCCAAAGTTGTGATGAATGATGAATGATCTATATGTCATGTATGAGATGTTCATGCTATTGTAATAGGAATCACGACTTGCATGTCGATGAGTATGACAACCGGCAGGAGCCATAGGAGTTGTCTTTATTTTTTGTATGACCTGCGTGTCATTGAAGAACGCCATGTAAACTACTTTACTTTATTACTAAACGCGTTAGTCATAGAAGTAGAAGTAGTCGTTGGCGTGATAACTTCATGAAGACACGATGATGGAGATTATGATGATGGAGATCATGGTGTCATGCCGGTGACAAGATGATCATGGAGCCCCGAAGATGAAGATCAAAGGAGCTATATGATATTGGCCATATCATGTCACTACTTTATATAATTGCATGTGATGTTTATTATGTTTTATGCATCTTGTTTACTTAGGACGACGGTAGTAAATAAGATGATCCCTTACAAAATTTCAAGAAGTGTTCTCCCCTAACTGTGCACCGTTGCTACAGTTCGTCGTTTCGAAGCACCACGTGATGATCGGGTTTGATAGATTCTTACGTTCACATACAATGGGTGTAAGACAGTTTTACACAGCGAAAACACTTAGGGTTAACTTGACGAGCCTAGCATGTACAGACATGGCCTCGGAACACGGAGACTGAAAGGTCGAACACGAGTCGTATGGAAGATACGATCAACATGAGAATGTTCACCGGCGATGACTAGTCCGTCTCACGTGATGATCGGACACGGCCTAGTCGACTCGGATCGTGTAACACTTAGATGACCAAAGGGATGTCAAATCTGAGTGGGAGTTCATTATAATTTGATTAGATGAACTTAATTATCATGAACTTAGTCTAAATATTTTACAATATGTCTTGTAGATCAAATGGCCAACGTAGTCCTCAACTTCAACGCGTTCCTAGAGAAAACTAAGCTGAAAGACGATGGCAGCAACTATACGGACTGGGTCCGGAACCTGAGGATCATCCTCATAGCTGCCAAGAAAGATTATGTCCTACAAGCACCGCTGGGTGACGCACCTGTTCTCCCTGCAGAACAAGACGTTATGAACGCTTGGCAGGCACGTTCCGATGACTACTCCCTCGTTCAGTGCGGCATGCTTTACAGCTTAGAGCCGGGGCTCCAAAAGCGTTTTGAGAGACATGGAGCATATGAGATGTTCGAAGAGCTGAAAATGGTTTTCCAAGCTCATGCCCGGGTCGAGAGATATGAAGTCTCCGACAAATTCTTCAGCTGTAAGATGGAGGAAAATAGTTCTGTCAGTGAGCACATACTCACTATGTCTGGGTTACATAACCGCTTGACTCAGCTGGGAGTTAATCTCCCGGATGATGCGGTCATTGACAGAATCCTCCAGTCGCTTCCACCGAGCTACAAGAGCTTTGTGATGCACTTCAATATGCAGGGGATGGAAAAGACCATTCCTGAAGTATTTGCTATGCTGAAATCAGCAGAGGTAGAAGTCAAGAAGGAACATCAAGTGTTGATGGTCAATAAAACCACTAAGTTCAAGAAGGGCAAGGGTAAAAAGAATTTCAAGAAGGACGGCAAGGTAGTTGCCGCGCCCAGCAAGCAAGCTGCCGGGAAGAAGCCAAAGAATGGACCCAAGCCCGAGACTGAGTGCTTTTATTGCAAGGAAAGTGGTCACTGGAAGCGGAACTGCCCCAAATACTTAGCGGACAAGAAGGCCGGCAAAACCAAAGGTATATTTGATATACATGTAATTGATGTGTACCTTACCAGTAATCGTAGTGACTCCTGGGTATTTGATACCGGTGCCGTTGCTCATATTTGTAACACACAGCAGGAGCTGCGGAATAAACGGAGACTGGCGAAGGACGAGGTGACGATGCGCGTCGGGAATGGTTCCAAGGTCGATGTGATCGCCGTCGGCACGCTACCTCTACATTTACCTACGGGATTAGTTTTGAACCTCAATAATTGTTATTTTGTGCCAAGTTTGAGCATGAACATTGTATCAGGATCTCGTTTAATTCGAGATGGCTACTCATTTAAATCCAAGAATAATGGTTGTTCTATTTATATGAGAGATATGTTTTATGGTCATGCTCCGATGGTGAATGATTTATTCTTTATGAATCTCGAGCGTAATGCTACACATATTCATAGTGTAAGTACCAAAAGATGTAAGATTGATAGTGATAGTGGCACTGCCGCCTTGGTCACATAGGTGTCAAACGCATGAAGAAGCTCCATGCTGATGGACTTTTAGAGTCTCTTGATTACGAATCATTTGACACGTGCGAACCATGCCTCATGGGTAAAATGACCAAGACTCCATTCTCAGGAACAATGGAGCGAGCAACCAACTTATTGGAAATCATACATACTGATGGGTGCGGTCCAATGAGTGTTGAGGCTCGCGGTGGCTATCGTTATGTTCTCACCCTCACTGATGACTTGAGTAGATATGGGTATGTCTACTTAATGAAACACAAGTATGAGACCTTTGAAAAGTTCAAGGAATTTCAGAGTGAAGTTGAGAATCAACGTGACAGGAAAATCAAGTTTCTACGATCAGATCGTGGAGGAGAATACTTGAGTCACGAGTTTGGTACACACTTAAGAAAATGTGGAATAGTTTCACAACTCACGCCGCCTGGAACACCTCAGCGTAATGGTGTGTCCGAACGTCGTAATCGCACTCTATTAGATATGGTGCGATCTATGATGTCTCTTGCTGATTTACCACTATCTTTTTGGGGCTATGCTTTAGAGACTGCCGCATTCACTTTAAATAGGGCACCGTCGAAATCCGTTGAGACGACACCGTATGAATTATGGTTTGGGAACAAACCTAAACTGTCGTTTCTAAAAGTTTGGGGATGCGATGCTTATGTCAGGAAACTTCAACCTGAAAAGCTCGAACCCAAATCGGAAAAATGCGTCTTCATAGGATACCCTAAAGAAACTATTGGGTATATCTTCTACCTTAGATCCGAAGGCAAGATCTTTGTTGCCAAGAATGGGTCCTTTCTGGAGAAAGAGTTTCTCTCGAAAGAAGTAAGTGGGAGGAAAGTAGAGCTTGATGAAGTATTACCTCTTGAACCGGAAAATGGCGCAACTCAAGAAAATGTTCCTGAGGTGCCTGCACCGACTAGAGAGGAAGTTAATGATGATGATCAAGATACTTCTGATCAAGCTCCTACTGAAATTCGAAGGTCCACAAGGACACGTTCCGCACCAGAGTGGTACGGCAACCCTGTCTTGGAAATCATGTTGTTAGACAACAGTGAACCTTCGAACTATGAAGAAGCGATGGCGGGCCCGGATTCCGACAAATGGCTAGAAGCCATGAAATCCGAGATAGGATCCATGTATGAAAACGAAGTATGGACTTCGACTGACTTGCCCGTAGAACGGCGAGCCATAGAAAATAAATGGATCTTTAAGAAGAAGACAGACGCGGATGGTAATGTGACCATCTATAAAGCTCGGCTTGTCGCTAAGGGTTATTGACAAGTTCAAGGGGTTGACTACGATGAGACTTCCTCACCGGTAGCGAAGCTGAAGTCCGTCCGAATCATGTTAGCAATTGCCGCATTTTATGATTATGAAATTTGGCAAATGGACGTCAAAACGGCATTCCTTAATGGTTTCCTTAAGGAAGAATTGTATATGATGCAGCCGGAAGGTTTTGTCGATCCTAAGAATGCTGACAAGGTGTGCAAGCTCCAACGCTCGATTTATGGGCTGGTGCAAGCATCTCGGAGTTGGAATATTCGTTTTGATGAGATGATCAAAGCGTTTGGGTTCACACAGACTTATGGAGAAGCCTGTGTTTACAAGAAAGTGAGTGGGAGCTCTGTAGCATTTCTCATATTATATGTAGATGACATACTTTTGATGGGAAATGATATAGAACTCTTGGACAGCATTAAGGCCTACTTGAATAAAAGTTTTTCAATGAAGGACCTTGGAGAAGCTGCTTATATATTAGGCATCAAGATCTATAGGGATAGATCGAGACGCCTCATAGGTCTTTCACAAAGCACATACCTTGATAAGATATTGAAGAAGTTCAATATGGATCAATCTAAGAAGGGGTTCTTGCCTGTGTTACAAGGTGTGAAATTGAGCTCAGCTCAATGTCCGACCACGGCAGAAGATATAGAAGAGATGAGTGTCATCCCCTATGCCTCAGCCATAGGTTCTATTATGTATGCCATGCTGTGTACCAGACCTGATGTAAACCTTGCCGTAAGTTTGGTAGGAAGGTACCAAAGTAATCCCGGCAAGGAACACTGGACAGCGGTCAAGAATATCCTGAAGTACCTGAAAAGGACTAAGGAAATGTTTCTCGTTTATGGAGGTGACGAAGAGCTCGTCGTAAAGGGTTACGTCGACGCTAGCTTCGACACAGATCTGGATGACTCTAAGTCGCAAACCGGATACGTGTATATTTTGAATGGTGGGGCAGTAAGCTGGTGCAGTTGCAAGCAGAGCGTCGTGGCGGGATCTACATGTGAAGCAGAGTACATGGCAGCCTCGGAGGCAGCACATGAAGCAATATGGGTGAAGGAGTTCATCACCGACCTAGGAGTCATACCCAATGCGTCGGGGCCGATCAAGCTCTTCTGTGACAACACTGGAACTATTGCACTTGCCAAGGAGCCCAGGTTTCACAAGAAGACAAGGCACATCAAGCGTCGCTTCAACTCCATTCGTGAAAATGTTCAAGATGGAGATATAGAGATTTGTAAAATACATACGGACCTGAATGTAGCGGATCCGTTGACTAAACCTCTCCCTAGAGCAAAACATGATCAACACCAGAATTCCATGGGTTAGATTCATCACAATGTAACTAGATTATTGACTCTAGTGCAAGTGGGAGACTATTGGAAATATGCCCTAGAGGCAATAATAAAAGCATTATTATTATATTTCTTTGTTCATGATAATTGTCTTTATTCATGCTATAATTGTTTTATCCGGAAATCGTAATACATGTGTGAATAACAGACACCAACATGTTGCTAGTGAGCCTCTAGTTGACTAGCTCGTTGATCAATAGATAGTCATGGTTTCCTGGCTATGGACATTGGATGTCATTGATAACGGGATCACATCATTAGGATAATGATGTGATGGACAAGACCCAATCCTAAGCATAGCGTGAGATCGTGTAGTTCGTTTGCTAGAGCTTTTCTAATGTCAAGTATCTTTTCCTTTGACCATGAGATAGTGTAACTCCCGGATACCGTAGGAGTGCTTTGGGTGTATCAAACGTCACAACGTAACTGGGTGACTATAAAGGTGCATTACAGGTATCTCCGAAAGTGTCTGTTGGGTTGACACGGATCGAGACTGGGATTTGTCACTCCGTATGACGGAGAGATATCACTGGGCCCACTCGGTAATGCATCATCATAATGAGCTCAAAGTGACCAAGTGTCTGGTCACGGGATCATGCATTACGGTACGAGTAAAGTGACTTGCCGGTAACGAGATTGAACGAGGTATTGGGATACCGACGATCGAATCTCGGGCAAGTAACATATCGATTGACAAAGGGAATTGCATACGGGGTTGATTAAATCCTCGACATCGTGGTTCATCCGATGAGATCATCGTGGAGCATGTGGGAGCCAACATGGGTATCCAGATCCCGCTGTTGGTTATTGACCGGAGAGCGATCTCGGTCATGTCTACATGTCTCCCGAACCCGTAGGGTCTACACACTTAAGGTTCGGTGACGCTAGGGTTGTAGGGATATGTATATGCAGTAACCCGAATGTTGTTCGGAGTCCCGGATGAGATCCCGGACGTCACGAGGAGTTCCGGAATGGTCCGGAGGTAAAGATTTATATATGGGAAGTCCTGTTTCGGGCATCGGGACAAGTTTCGGGGTTATCGGTATTGTACCGGGACCACCGGAAGGGTCCCGGGGGCCCACCGGGTGGGGCCACCCATCCACGGGGGCCACATGGGCTGTAGGGGGTGCGCCTTGGCCTACATGGGCCAAGGGCACCAGCCCCACTAGGCCCATGCGCCTAGGGTTTCCAAGGGGGAGGAGTCCTACTAGTGGAAGGCACCTCCTAGGTGCCTTGGGGGGGGGAGGGAAACCTCCCCTTGGCCGCCGCCCCCCTAGGAGATTGGATCTCCTAGGGCCGGCCACCCCCCCTTGGCCCTCCTATATATAGTGGGGGAGAGGAGGGACTTCATACCTTGACACCTCGGCCTTTGGTTGCCTCCTTCTCCCTCTCCAACACCTCCTCTTCCTCCATAGTGCTTAGCGAAGCTCTGCCGAAGTACTGCAGCTCCATCAACACCACGCCGTCGTGCTGCTGCTAGTGCCATCTCCCTCAACCTCTCCTCCCCCCTTGCTGGATCAAGAAGGAGGAGACGTGGCTGTTCCGTACGTGTGTTGAACGCGGAGGTGTCGTCCGTTCGGTGCTAGGATCTCCGGTGATTGGATCACGTCGTGTTCGACTACATCATCCCCGTTCTTTGAACGCTTCCGCTCGCGATATACAAGGTATGTAGATGCATCTAATCACTCGTTGCTAGATGAACTCATAGATGGATCTTGGTGAAACCGTAGGAAAATTTTTTGTTTTCTGCAACGTTCCCCAACACTTAATACTCTAGATGCAGGCAGGAGTCAGTCGATGTGTGGAGTAATAGTAGTAGATGCAGGCTGGAGTCGGTCTACTTGTTGCGGACGTGATGCCTATATACATGATCATGCCTAGATAATCTCATAATTATTCGCTTTTCTATCAATTGCTTGACAGTAATTTGTTCACCCACCGTAATACTTATGCTATCTCGAGAGAAGCCTCTAGTGAAACCTATGCCCCCGGGTCTATTTCTTATCATATTTGCTTCCAATCTACTTTTATTTGCATCTTTACTTTTTGCATCTATATTATAAAATACCAAAAATATATTTATCTTATCATACTATCTCTATCAGATCTCACTTTCGCAAGTGGTCGTGAAGGGATTGACAACCCCTTTATTGTGTTGGTTGCGAGTTCTTTGTTTGTTTGTGTAGGTGCGTGGGACTTTTGAGGAGCCTCCTACTGGATTGATAACTTGGTTCTCAAAAACTGAGGGAAATACTTACACTACTCTTCTGCATCACTCTTTTCCTCTTCAAGGAAAACTAACGCAAGCTCAAGACGTAGCATACCTCACAAATCTTTTCACAAAAGTCAGAGAATATATCCATCATGCATCTTTGAAAGGTAGCAGGTGCATTACATAAACCAAAAGGCATACGTCTATAAGCAAAAGTACCAAAAGGGCAAGTAAAAGTAGTTTTTGATTGATCCTCCGTTGACACAGGTATTTGAGAGAAACCAGAATAACCATCTAGAAAGCAGAAATGTGTGTGTTTGGACAGTCTTTCTAGCATTTGATCAATGAAAGGTAAAGGGTAATGATCTTTCTTAGTAACTTTATTTAATTTATGGAAATCAATTACCATCCTATAACCTGTAATAATTCTTTGCAGGATCAATTCATCTTTATCATTAGGAACGACAGTAATACCTCCCTTTTTAGGAACGAAATGGACAAGACTTACCCAATCACTATCAGCAACGGGATAAATTATACCTGCCTCAAGGAGCTTTAGTATCTCCTTTCTTACCACTTCTTTCATCTTAGGATTCAATCGTCGTTGAGGATCTCTAACTGGTTTGGCATCTTTCTCCACATTTATTTTGTGTTGGCATAGAGTGGGACTAATGCCCTTGAGATCATCCAGAGTATATCCAATAGCAGCACGGTGCTTCTTTAGAGTTTTCAATAATCTTTCTTCTTCTTGCTCTGAAAGGTTAGCACTAATAGTAACATGATATATTTTCTTTTCATCAAGATAAGCATACTTAAGATTATCAGGTAATGGTTTGAGCTCAAACATGGGATCACCCTTGGGTGGAGGGGGGTCCCCTAGGATTTCAACAGGTAGATTGTGTTTCAGAATAGGACCCTGTTGAAGGAACACTTCGTCTATTTCCCTTCTTTCATTCATAAACATATCATTTTCATGGTCTAGCAAATATTGTTCTAACGGATCAGTAGGAGGCACAACAATAGAGGCAAGACCAATAATCTCATCTTTACTAGGTGATTCTTTATCACGGGGTTGTCTATGAAACTTAGCAAAATTAAACTCATGAAACATATCACCTAAGCCAATTGCAACAACATCCTTTTTGCAATCAATCCTAGCATTAACAGTATTCAAGAAGGGTCTACCAAAAATAATGGGACAAAAGTCATCTTGTGGGGAACTAAGAACAAGAAAATCAGCAGGATATTTAACCTTCCCACACAAGACTTCAACATCTCTAACAATCCCAACTGGTGAAATAGTATCTCTATTGGCAAGCTTGATAGTAACATCAATACCTTCCAATTCAGTGGGTGCAATATCATGCATAATTTCTTTATATAAATCACAGGGTATTGCACTAGCACTAGCACCCATATCACATAAGCCATGATAACAATGATCTCCTATTTTAACAGAAATAACAGGCATGCCTACAATAGGTCTATGTATCTTAGCATCTGGTCTAACAATATTAGCAGTCTCACCACAGAAATAAATAACATGCCCATCTAAACTATCATCCAAGAGATCTTTAGCCATAGCAATACTAGGTTCAACTTTGATTTGCTCATGAGGTGTATAAGTCCTAGTATTACTCTTATGAACAACAATCAAAGTTTTAGCACGATCCTTTATCCTAACAGGAAAAGGAGGTTTCTCAACATAAGTAGTAGGAACAATAGGATCATTATAAGTGTCAGTCTTTTCTTCAACTGTAATAGGTGCAACTACTTTTACTTCAATGGGAGGATTATATTTAAACCACTTCTCCTTAGGGATATCAATGTGAGTAGCAAAAGATTCACAAAAAGCAGCTACTATCTCAGAGTCAAGTCCATACTTAGCGCTAAATCCACGAAAAGCATCGGTATCCATAAAAGATTTAACAAAATCAAAATTAGGTGTTATACCTGAATCCTTACCATCGTCGAAACCCCAATCTTCAGAGTTGCGTTTAATTCTTTCCAATAAGTCCCACTTGAATTCAGTAGTCTTCAGCATATAAGAACCAACACAGGAAGTATCAAGCATGGTGCGATCATTGGGAGAAAGCCGAGCATAAAAGTTTCGAATAATCATTTCTCAAGAGAGCTCATGATTGGGGCATGAATATAGCATTGACTTAAGCCTCCCCCAAACTTGAGCGATGCTTTCTCCTTCGCGAGGGCAGAAATTATATATGTAATTACGATCACGATGAACAAGATGCATAGGATAGAACTTCTGGTGAAATTCCAACTTCAATCGTTTATAATTCCAAGATCCCGTATCATCACATAGCCTATACCATGTCAATGCATCCCCCTTCAAAGATAAAGGGAAGACCTTCCTTTTGACAACATCATCGGGAATACCTGCAAGCTTAAATAATCCACAAACTTCATCCACAAAGATAAGGTGTAAATCAGGATGCAATGTTCCATCTCCTGCAAAGGGATTAGCTAGCAGTTTCTCTATCATACCCGAAGGAATCTCAAAGTAAATATTTTAAGTAGGTTTAGTAGGTTGAGGAGCAACTCTTTGCTCTTCTGGTCGGGGTGAAGATACCCCGAACAAGCCCCTCAAAGAATTAGTTTCCATAGTAACAAGTGACAGAAAATTTCAGCACACTATATAAATGTTTCCTTACCAAGTTCCACTCACCAAAGGCGCTTCGCTCCCCGGCAACGGCGCCAGAAAAGAGTCTTGATGACCCACAAGTATAGGGAATCTATCGTAGTCCTTTCGATGAGTAAGAGTGTCGAACCCAACAAGGAGCAAAAGGAAATGACAAGCGGTTTTCAGTAAGGTTTTCTCTGCAATCACTGAAATTGTAGGTAACAGATAGTTTTGTGATAAGATAAATTGTAACGAGTAACAAGCAATGAAAGTAAATAAAGTGCAGCAAGGTGGCCCAATCCTTTTTGTAGCAAAGGACAAGCCTGGACAATTTCTTATAATGAGAAAAGCGCTCCCGAGGACACATGGGAATTATCGTCAAGCTAGTTTTCATCACGCTCATATGATTCGCGTTCGGTACTTTGATAATTTGATATGTGGGTGGACCGGTGCTTGGGTACTTCCCTTACTTGGACAAGCATCCCACTTATGATTAACCCCTATTGCAAGCATCCACAACAATAAAAGAAGTATTAAGGTAAACCTAACCACAACATTAGACATATGGATCCAAATCAGCCCCTTACGAAGCAACGCATAAACTAGGGTTTAAGCTTCTGTCACTCTAGCAACCCATCATCTACTTATTACTTTCCAATGCCTTCCTCTAGGCCCAAATAATGGTGAAGTGTCATGTAGTCGACGTTCACATAACACCACTAGAGGAAAGACAACATACATCTCATCAAAATATTGAACGAATACCAAATTCACGTGAGTACTAATAGCAAGAATTCACCCATGTCCTCAGGAACAAACGTAACTACTCATAAACCATATTCATGTTCATAATTAGAGGAGTATTAATATGCATTAAGAATCTGAACATATGATCTTCCACCAAGTAAACCAATTAGCATCAACTACAAGGAGTAATCAACACTACTAGCAACCCACGGGTACCAATTTGTGGTTTTGATACAAGATTGGATATAAGAGATGAACTAGGGTTTTGAGAGGTGATGGTGTTGGTGAATATGTTGATGAAGATTGACCCCCTCCCGATGAGAGGATCGTTGGTGATGATGATGGTGATGATTTCCCCCTCCCGGAGGGAAGTTTCCCCGGTAGAACAGCTCCGCTGGAGCCCTAGATTGGTTCCGCCAAGGTTCCGCCTCGTGGCGGCGGAGTTTCTCCCGTAAGCTTGCTTATGATTTTTTTTTCAGGGTAAAAGCCTTCCTATAGCAGAAGATGGGCACCGGAGGGCCACCAGGGGGCCCAGGAGACAGGAGGGTACGCCAAGTAGGGGTGGGCGCGCCCCACACCCTCCTGGCCAGGGTGTGGGCCCCCTCTGGTGTTTTCTTCACTCAATAATTCTTATTAATTCCAAAACTGGCTTCCGTGGAGTTTCAGGATTTTTGGAGCTGTGTAGAATAGGTTTCCAATATTTGCTCCTTTTCCAGCCAGAATTCCAGCTGCCGGCATTCCCCCTCTTCATGGTAAACCTTGTAAAATAAGAGATAATAGCCATAAGTATTGAGACATAATGTGAAATAACAACCCATAATGCAATAAATATTGATATAAAAGCATGATGCAAAATGGACGTATCAACGGGTCTGCCACATTCAGATCCGTATGTATTTCGCAAATTTCTATGTCTACAATGCTCTGCATGGAGCTACTCTAGCTAATTGCTCCCACTTCCAATACGTATCTAGATTGAGACTCAGAGTCATCTGGATTGGTGTAAAAGCTTGCATCAACGTAACTCTTTACGACAAACTCTTTATCACCTCCATAACCGAGAAATATTTCCTTAGTCCTCTAAGGATAATTTTGGCTGCTATCTAGTGATCTACTCCTAGATCACTACTGTACCCCTTGCCAAACTCATGGCAAGGTACACAACAGATTTGGTACACAGCATGACATACTTTATAGAACCTATGGCTGAGGCATAGGGAATGACTTTAATTTTCTCTCTATCTTCTGTAGTGACCCATTCTTTGATTGATCCATTTAGAACTTCTTCAAAACTTTATCAAGGTATGTGCTTTGTGAAAGTCCTATTAAGCTTCTTGATCTATCCCTATAGATCTTGATGCCCAATATATAAGCAGCTTCACCGAGGTCTTTCATTGAAAAATTCTTATTAAAGTATCCATGAAGGATCGAAAAGCAGTCCCAATACACTTTGTTAGCACCTTTAGGATCGACAAAACCTTCTGGTTGCATCGTATTCAACTCTTCTTTAAGATATCCATTAAGGAATGCAGTTCTGACATCCATTTGCCAGATTTCATAATCAGAAAATGCGGCAATTGATAACATGATTCAGACAGATTTAAGCATCGCTACGGGTGAGAAGGTCTCATCGTAGTCAACCCATTGAACTTGTTGAAAACCTTTTGCAACAAGTCGAGATTTGTAGACAGTAACATTATCATCGGCGTCAGTCTTCTTCTTGAAGATCCATTTATTTTCTATGGCTTGCCGATCATCGGGAAAGTCCACCAAAGTCCATACTTTGTTCCCATACATGGATCCTATCTCAGATTTCATGGCCTCGAGCCATTTGTCGGAATCTGGGCTCATCATAGCTTCTTCATAATTCATAGGTTTGCCATGGTCTAGTAACATGACTTTTAGGATAGGATTACCGTACCATTCTGGTGTGGAACGTGCTCTGTTCGACCTACGAGGTCCAATAGTAACTTGATCTGAAGTTTCATGATCATCATCATTAACTTCCTCTCCAGTTGGTGTAGGCATCACAGGAATGAATTTCTCTGATGTGCTACTTTCCAAATTGAGAGAAGGTACAATTACCTCATCAAGTTCTACTTTCCTCCCACTCACTTCTTTCGAGAGAAACTCCTTCTCTAGAAAGGTTCTATTCTTGGCAACAAAGATCTTGCCTTCGGATTTGTGGTAGAAGGTGTACCCAATTGTTTCCTTAGGGTATCATATGAAGACGCACTTCTCTGATTTGGGTTCGAGCTTATTAGGCTAAAGCCTTTTGACATAAGTGTCGCAACCCCAAACTTTAAGAAACGACATCTTAGGTTTCTTGCCAAACCACAGTTCATACGGTGTCATCTCAACGGATTTAGACGGTACCCTATTTAACGTGAATGCAGTTGTCTCTAATGCATAACCCCAAAATGATAGTGGTAAATCGGTAAGAGACATCACAGATCGCACCATATCTAATAAAGTACGGTTACGACGTTCGAACTCACCATTACATTGTGATGTTCCAGGTCACGTGAGTTGTGAAACTATTCCACATTGTTTTAAATGAAGGCCAAACTCGTAACTCAAATATTCGCCTCCGCGATCAGATCATAGAAACTTTATTTTCTTGTTATGATGATTCTCCACTTCACTCTGAAATTCTTTGAACTTTTCAAACGTTTTAGACTTTTGTTTCATTAAGTAGATATACCCATATCTACTTAAATCATCTATGAAGGTCAGAAAATAACGATACCCGCCGCATGTCTCAACACTCATCGGACTGCATACATCGGTATGTATTATTTCCAATAAGTCATTGGCTCGCTCCATTGTTCCGCAGAACAGAGTTTTAGTCATCTTGCCCATGAGGCATGGTTCACAATTATAAAATGATTCATAATCAAGTGGTTCCAAAAGCCCATCAGCATGGAGTTTCTTCATGCGCTTTACACCAATATGACCTAAATGGCAGTGCCACATATATGTTGCACTATCATTATCAACTTTGCATCTTTTGGCATCAATGTTATGAATATGTGTATCACCACAATGGAGATTCAACGGAAATAGACCACTCTTCAAGGGTGCATGACCATAAAAGATATCACTCATATAAATAGATCACCCATTATTCTCTGATTTAAATGAATAACCGCCTCGCACTAAACAAGATCCAAATATAATCTTCATGCTCAACGCTGGCACCAAATAACAATTATTCAGGTCTAAAACTAATCCCGAAGGTGGATGTAGAGGTAGCGTGCCGACGGCGATCACATCGACCTTGGAACCATTCCCGACGCGCATCGTCACCTCGTCCTTAGCCAACCTTTGTTTAATCTGTAGCTCCTATTTCAAGCTACAAATATGAGCAAACGAACCAGTATCAAATACCTAGGCGCTACTACGAGCATTAGTAAGGCACACATCAATAACATGTATATCAAATATACCTTTGTTCACTTCCCCATCCTTCTTATCCGGCAAATACTTGGGGCAGTTCCACTTCCAGTGACCAGTCCCTTTGCAGTAGAAGCACTCAGTTTCAGGCTTGGGTCCAGCTTTGGGCTTCTTCCTGGGAGTGGAAAGTTGCTTGCCATTCTTCTTGAAGTTCCCTTGCCTTTCTTCTTGAAACTAGTGGTCTTGTTAACCATCAACAATTGATGCTCCTTCTTGATTTCTACCTCCGCGGTTTTAAGCATTGCAAAGAGCTCGGGAATTGTTTTGTTCATCCCTTGCATATTAATAGTTCATCATGAAGCCTTTGTAGCTTGGTGGCAGTGATTGAAGAACTCTGTCAATGACACAATCAACTGGAAGATTAACTCCCAGCCGAGTCAAGTGATTATAATACCCACACATTTTAAGTATGTGTTCACTGACAAAACTGTTCTCCTCCATGTTGCAGCTATAGAACTTGTTGGAGATTTCATATCTCTCAACCCAGGCATTTGCTTGAAATATTAACTTCAACTCTTGGAACATCTCATATGCTCCATGACGTTCAAAACGTCTTTGAAGTCCCGGTTCTAAGCCATAAAGCATGGCACACTGAACTATCGAGTAGTCATCAGATCGAGCTTGGCAAACGTTTAAAACATCAGCACCTGCTCCTGCAGTAGGCCTTTCACCTAGCGATGCATCAAAGGACATAATTCATCTTTGCAGCAATGAGGATAGTCCTCAAGTTACGGACCCAGTCGGTGTAGTTGCTACCATCGTCTTTCAACTTAGCTTTCTCTAGGAACACATTAAAATTCAGGGGAACATTAGCACGGGCCATTGATCTACAACATAGATATGCAAATATTATCAGGACAAAGTTCATGATAAATTAAGTTCAATTAATCAAATTACTTAAGAACTCCCACTTAAATAGACATCCCTCAAGTCATCTAAGTGATACGTGATCCAAATCAACTAACCCATGTCTGATCATCACGTGAGATGGGGTAGTCATCAATGGTGAACATCTCTATATTGATCATATCTACTATATGATTCACGTTTGATCTTTCTATCTCCAGTGTTCTGAGGCCATGTGTGTACATGCTAGGCTTGTCAAGTTTAACCCAAGTATTCCGCATGTGCAAAACTATCTTACACTTGTTGTATGTGAACGGAGAGTCTATCACACCCGATCATCACGTGGTGTCTCAACACGACGAACTTTCGCAATGGTGCATACTCAGGAAGAACACTTTTATCTTGAAATTTAGTGAAGGGGTCATCTTATAATGCTACCGCCGTACTAAGCAAAATAAGATGCATAAAAGATAAACATCACATGTAGTCAAAATATGTGACATTATATGGCCATCATCATCTCGTACTTTTGATCTCCATCTCCAAAGCATTGTCATGATCTCCATCGCCACTGGCTCGACACCTTGATCTCCATTGTTACGTCGTGGTTGTCTTGCCAACTACAGGCTTCTAGCAAGAACCGTTCTTACCTACGCAAAAACCACAACGATGATTCATCAAGTTTGTTGTTTTAACCTTCTTCAAGGACCGTCCGTAGTCAAATTCGATTCAACTAAAATAGGAGAAACAGACACCCGTCAGCCAACTTTATGCAAAACTAGTTGCATGTCTATCGGTGGAACCAGTCTCATGTATGTGGACATGTAAGGTTGGTCCAGGCCGCTTCATCCCACAATACCTCCGGATCAAAATAAGACGTTGGTGGTAAGTAGTATGACTATCACCACCAACAACTCTTTGTGTTCTACTCATCCATATCATCTATGCATAGACCTGACTCATGATGCCATTGTTGGGAATCATTGCATGGAAAACAAAAAAATTCACACGCAATGATCTATCCATGGAGATGCATAGGAACGAAGGGGAGAGTGTGTCTACGTACCCTCATAGAATGTAAGCGGAAGTGTTTCACGACGCGGTTGATGTAGTCGAATTTTTCGCGCTTCAACTAATCAAGTACCGAAAGCACGGCACCTTTGCGTTCTGCACACGTACAGCTTGGTGACTTCCCTCGCCTTCTTGATCCAGCAAGATGTCGAGGTAGTAGATGAGTTCCGTCAGCATGGCGGCGTGGTGACGGTGATGGTGAAGTGATCTCCACAGGGCTTCGCGTAAGCACTACGAAAATATGACCGGAGGTGTAAACGGTGGAGGGGGCGCCGCACATGGCTAGGCAATTGTCTGGGGTGTGCAAGGCGCCCCCTTCCCACATATATATAGGTGGGAGGGGAGGGGAGAGGCTAGGGTGTGCCCTAGGGCTGGCCACCGCCCCCCTAGGGGCCTGCCTTGCCCGGCGCCCCACTGCCATGTTTCCCCAAGGGGGAAGGAAAGAGGGAGGAGAGAGAAGGAAGTGGGAATCCTAATCCACACTTTACTTTCCCTTCTCCCTTTTCCTTCTCCTCCTTAGGCCGGCCCATATGGGGGGCACACCAGCCCCTTGTGGCTGGTGTGTTTCCCCTCTTGGTCCATAAGGCCCATATCTTTTGCCAGGGGTGCCCGGAACCCCTTCCGATGGCCCGATAAGTACCCGATACCCCCAGAAACACTTTTGGTATCCGAATATCATCGTCCTATATATCAATCTTTACCTCTCGACCATTTAGAGACTCCTCGTCATGTCGTGATCTCATCCGGGACTCCGAACAACATTCGATCACCAAATAACATAACTCATATAATAATATATCGTCATCGAATGTTAAGCGTGCGGACCCTACGGGTTCAAGAACTATGTAGACATGACCGCGACACCTCCCCGGTCAATAGTCGATAGCGGAACCTGGATGCCCATATTGACTCCTATGTATTCTACGAAGATATTTATTGGTCGAACCGTTATGACAACATACGTAATTCCCTTTGTCCATCGGTATGTTACTTGCTCGAGATTCAATCGTCAGTATCTCTATAGCTACTTAAATCTCGTTACTGGCAAGTCTCTTTACAACCTGCAAGGCTGCAACTTCGACCGAATATGGCACTCTACATAATCTCCACAACAGAGATCCACATTAAAAACCTCTGGGAACTGAGTACCCAGGACAGGCAAGGTAGTATGGGTAGAATTAATGGATAACTAAAACCATTTGTTTCGGCGTTGCGTGACTATCTTAAACATCTAAAACTCGGACAGCAATGCATTCTTCTCAACCAGGCTTGATGCCGCATAGTCTATTCTATTCTCTCTCATACAACTCCAGGCTGTATATTCATACGCATTTTGAACTATTTTTTTTACAACCAAGCAGATTATCTAGAACCATGCAAGAATCGAGCTAAGCTGCAGAAAAAACTATTTCCAAAACTAGTCAATTCAATGATGACCCGACATGGATTCATTTACATAGGTTGCGGCTAATATTGCAAAATAAGAGCTTGAATACCGCTTGTAAATAATATAAGAACATGACTGGTGTAGGGATTACTAAGGAGACTAAAGAAACAAGAACAACATCGACTAGTTCATCCGCCAATATATCCCCGTAAATTCAAAGACTAAGCGATAATGGTTTTGTGAAATCTTCTAGGATGTTAATTGGTAAAAGGATAGGAGTTGGTTTAATACATTTATTGAAATAGCTCAATCCTTTTTTTTTGTGCTAAGACCAGCATAAAAATATGCCGTTGACGTGAGTAAAGCTAAAGCAAGAGTAGTATTTATATCATCGTGGGCGCTGCTAAGTCCCCACAAGGTAACTCTATAATTTTCCAAGGTAAAAGAGCACCCGACCAATTCGAAATAACTTCCCTCCGGACTTAGTTGTTGTTGAAGTTCCATCTAATAATAGATAAGGTTTTTCTGCTAACATATAAGAATTTTTTAAGAAAGAAAACACAGAAATACCCAATATCTTGTTCTACTAGAAAAGGATCTTGTTCTACTAGAACAAGATATTTGGTATTTCTGTCTTTTGAATCTTTTTTCCTTCTTAATATTTCTATTCAAAATTCAGTTAACGACGAGATTTACTATTCTTTGTTGCATTTTCATAACTCGTGAAATACCGAGTAGGCACGAATTCCCCCAATTTGCGACCTACCATAGGATTTGTTATGTAAACAGGCGTTGTCCTGCAAATTTTGTTTACGGTATCCCGTAAACAAAATTTGTGGTAACACGGATGACCTAAAAGAACAAATCCCGTAAACAAACTCAAACACATATGGCATAATTTAAACTAGCAGTTCACGCCACATATTATATCACCAGAGTTCACATGAAAATAAAGTTCATACTAGCATAAATGAAATTAAACCTGGATATACGCATCATCATCATCATCACCGTCCTTCTTGACGCCGAGGTGGTGCTCCATCAGCGAGCTGGAGAGGACGTAGGTGAGGTCATGCTCCTCCTTCAACGTCGTCAACCGCGCTGCTGCAGCTTCATCTCCGGCGGCGGCGGCCTCCTTCGCATCGAACCATGTGCGCTCCGCCGCCCGGAGATGCTTGAGCGTGGGCGAGAAGATCCGGTCCAGCCCGTTGAAGCTGCTCCAGGCCCGGCGGCCGGCGCTGCGGGAGAGCGTGCCGCACGTACGCTCCTGCTCCTTGCGCCACTCCTCCACCGGCGGGCAGAGGGAGGAGCTCCCGACACCGTCGTCGTTGCGGCGCTTGCGAGGCGGCAAGCTGTCGCGGCCGCCGAGCTCCCCTCGACCACCCCACTCACGACCCGTACTCGACATTGGGGCGAGGTTCCGGTGGCTACGCGTGCCGCAAAAAACTGCCGGAGGAAAGGGGATTTGTCGCCGGAGATTTCGAATTGCGGCGGAGTGGGAAACGGAAAATGAAGGACAGGAGCCCTAAAACGGCCTCGTTCCGGTATATATTGCGGATTCGGAGGCGGTTTACGGGCCTTCCGTAAAAAAAAATCACGGGCCGGACCATTTTTACAAGACCTATCCGGGCTGGGTTTTTTACGCGTACTGTAAAGTCGTCAAAAAAACACGGGCCGGCGAGTTTTAAAGCATTTGCTAGAGATGCTCTGACCCCGCTATTACAAAGCAGTGCATGAACCATTATTGCAAACTACCGCTAAGAACTAATTTTGTGAATGCTGAAAAATATCTCAAATAGTATGGACAAACTCTATAAATGATGCTTTGGGATATTTATTTTTTTCAGAACAAATGTATGGACCAAACAAAGTGGAATGATGGCCTGTCGCATCGACAACCCCTATATCTCGCTTATTACGAGTTATAGGGGGGAGCCGTTCTTATGCATGGCCGTGGCCCAATAATTTCCTTTTGTAGGGTTTTATATGCAGCACCACCTTACACTTTTTCTTTTGAGGATCACCACCTTACATTATTTCATTCAAAAGATCTGCAGTGCATATGTAATCGCAATGAAACGGCTGAAATGAATGCATCCATTATTTACCAAACTTCCCCTTATATGAAATTTAGTTACCTAACTTGGTTCTTGAACCTTGACTTACATCCCGACTTACACTGCGTCATTTTGAAATGTTCATTGTGTATGACAAATGTCCCGGGAGTGTTAAAATTTATTTCTCGTGGTTTTAGAAATATGTTGTACGTTTCAAATAAAAATGTTTGTGAGATTTAAAAAGTGATCATAATATTATTAGGAAATGTTTGTGCAATGTTAAAAAAAACGTTCAAAACATATAAAATGTTTGCACATTTCAAAATATATTCGTTACATTAAAAAATGTTTACACAATGCAAAATGTTCATGTAACTTCTAAAAAATGTTAAGTACAATTCATAAAGATGATCGTGACATTTAAAAAAATGAGACATATTCCAAAAGTATGCCAATGACAATTTTAGAAATTGTAGTAAAAATTCGTGTAATTTAAAAAACATTAAAATTCACAAAAATGTTCATCAATTTAGAAAAATGTTCTAAAAGTTAACAAATGTTCCGCACATAAAAAAATCATGGCATTTATGAAAAATATTCAATGTGTGTAAAGAAATGCTCACCGTATATTAAAAAAGGGAAAGTTTCCCGCCGACCGACCGGGCGAAGCTTTAGCCGGTCGCGTCCACATGCGCGCTACAGCGAGTCAAGTCATGACACGTGGGGGTGGTGGGGCCCAATCACGAGGCCTCTTCTTTTAGCTTCCCTCTCCTCGTTCCCCTTCTTTGTCTTCTCTCTCCTCCCACCGTGCACATCCCGCCTCGTCGGCATTCTCCCGAGTTGCCATTTCCATGCGCACCATTAGCTGCCCTTCCTCCATTCTTTTGGTGTGGCAGGGGCTCCCCATGACGTAGGTGCCGGGACCACGTCGTGCCGCCATGCCAAGGGGTGCCTGACGAGCCTCCATGGATGACCACGACAATAGTTGCAACGTGGCGAGCGGACAACAAAGCTCAAACCAGCATTTGTTTTTGCTACAACCGACCAAAGCCAAAGCTGGAACTGCAGTTGGTTTTTGCAACCAATAAGTGAGTTGGAACCACATATGATTTTGCTACAATCGGTGGCTGTGTAGTTTTGTGGCCGGCGACGACAAATGGATGCAACCGGGAGATCGGGAAGCTGCAATCGCGTTGCGAAAAAGCTACGACCAGTAACAAAAAAAGCTTTGGCGGGCGGATTGACATGTTTTATCTAACGATGGTGAACTTTTGGATGCAACCGGCAGATGTAAATTATACAACCGTACATGTATGAAGCTACATCCACGTTAGCAGAGTTGCAACCCTGTTTGGGGGATGGTGCAAACCGTTATTTTTTGCTGTAACCGTCGTCATTTTTCCTACAACAGTTCATATACATTGACTGATGCCGTCGTTCGTGAATCCTGTGCAGCGAGCGTAGATGGCCAAGGCGGCGGTGGTGCATCGAGTGTTGCAACCATGGAGCTTCGACGATGGGAGTTGCAACCTGTCGGCGACGGGAGTTGCAACCTGTCGGCGGCAGAGCTTCAACCAGAATTGACCACCCGTCGTCCACCACATGTTGTTCGCCATGGAAGCTGGAAACCGCTCGAATCGCCTAATTAGTGAGAGTGGGTTGGCTCCTAATCCCCATGGGCGGCTTTTTTTTTAATGAATAGCCCCTCAAACTGATGGCTCCTAACCGGATGTTGGGAGCGAGTCAATGTAAAATTACGACGCAAGGGGAAACCTTAAATTGGTAGGGTGAGCGGTGGGGTGCGGTAGAGACACCGGAAAATTCTAGCTCGCTCGGTGCCTCGATCGACCGGGATGAAAATTACTTATACTTCACCCACTGATTATTTTAAATGTGAGTCTCACCACAACTTAACTATAAATTCAGTTTAATAAAAAAATTAAATTCAAAGCAATACAACCAAATGTTAATATATATTACATGAAGCTCTTATGGGTTGCTTGGTTACGAAGATTTTGCTAAACTAGTTTCCTCTAAACGTGCTTATGGTTATAACCAACTAAAACCATGTTTGCTTAGCATACCAGATTTGAGGATAAGCAAAAATTAGTTTTCGTAAACCTGGAAAAGTGGGTTTATGGAAAAACGACAATTCAACGTTTTTCTATAAACCGATTCAGCGTATCCATATTTTGAAGCCCCGTGGTTGATGAGACTTCCTTGATACCTCGTCGTTGCCATCCTCACCTCCACCGACCACCACAGTCAGATTATACGCCAAGTCAAACACGTTCATACCATCGCTGTTGGTTGCCGCTCGCCGGCTAAGCTACAACACTTTAGTCGGACACCATGGGAGTGCCAGCGACAGAGCCAGGAGGCAGTGGTGGAGGGAGCTCACCGAGAGGGTTTCTCTTGCAATTGAGGGGCTTGGCAGTTAGCTAGGTTGAATAGATGGTGCACATAGGAGGACTTGACCAGAGAGCCGCTGTGGTGTCCGTGGTGGAGGCGTGGATGTACTCACCGGCGTTGGAGGAGAAGGCTGAGAAAAGGCAAAAATGGGTGCTGAGGATAGTCGATTGGCAATGGAAGGACGTCCGTGGTGAAAGCGTGGAGCTACTCGCCGCGGTTGGAAGAGCGGCGACGCTTGTGGCCAAGCGGAGTGGCCATGCACGGCAGGTGCTTGACACGGTGTCTGGAGGATGGGGCGAGGGGAGAAAGGGGAGCTGCATGGCGGCGCAACAGTAAAGCAGCAGGCAGGGCAGCGCTGCCGCAATGGTCGTGGTTGTCCGTTAGCTTGCTGGGCGCTGGGAGCAACTCCTGTTGCGCGGCTACCCATGCCGTTCATGGCATGTTGTGAGAGAAAAAGGAGCGGTAGCTAGCTTGTGGATTGATTGGATGAGGACGGTAGCAGGGTCAAAGGGACTTCTAAACAAAGAATTTCTTAAACTTGTTTTACCATTTTCTTATCCAATTAAGATTTTCTATATACTTATCACTATCCGAATTGTTAGCAAAACTGGTTTTTTAAAAAATCTCTCTAAAACATGTTTTAAAAAAACTAGACGCTTACATTCTTTATCCAAACAACCACTGAAAATTGATATATGTAACAACTCAAAATTGATATATGTAACAACTCAGCCTCTGATATAAGCATACTATTTTGATTCATAGTGACTAGTGCTTCTCTGGATGTAATAAACATCTCTACGTAATAAGGTGATCATGTGTCCTTGAATTTATAGAAATGTGATATGCTCGAGATTTGAAGGAGTGAAACGGTTTTTAGTTATAATATCTCTAATTTAATTTATATCAAACTTTTGTAGTTTCGTATAAAACATTTTATTATGGCCATTTAAAAAAAATATGTTACATGATTAACGATTATTATCTTATTAGTTAGCGTAATAGACCAAGTAGTGTGTATCAATACAAAAGGTAAATTTGAATTGTGATAAATTTAAATTGTATTTTGTAATAAAATTCACTTGAATAATTGTCAATAATCACATAAAGTATATAGCATGAATGTTTATGTATATTTTAATATTTTTAAACATCATTGTAGAGACCTGCAAAGCATATGATGAAACAAATATCTAAATAGTGATTTTCTAGTGTAAGATTAGTAGGCATATTTCTATAAACTTCTAGTGTATAAGTTTAGTCGTTTGCATTGTTTTTGGTCAAACGTGTCTTTAAGTAACCGTGGGTTCAATAATAATTTAACACATGCTCTGTAAATTTTATTCAACTACCACTTATAGAAATCAGCAATGAACATAAAAATACCATGGCTTCTGCTACTTATGTATCTACTCCCTCCGTTCCAAAATAGATGACTCAACTTTGTTCTAACGTTAGTACAAAGTTGAGTCATCTATTTTGGAACGGATGGAGTACTAGTTAGCGTGCACATGCAATGCATGTCTCAACCAAAGCAGCACATTAAATTCATGTGTATTTAATTCTGTAGTGGCCATAATCCCTGCCACTCTATAGGTGAAGTTCAATGCAAACCCCATATTTTACCTTCTGAGGATGTATGTGATGTTGGAGTAGACCAAAAAGAAAACATAATCCAAGAAGAAATTCCAATCGTATAGTAAAGATTTCATAATGTCTGATATTCTATGAACTTGGAAGGACTTATAATACATATAAGCATTGTCCAAGTGAACATGGTAGAGATGCAAACTTTCAACAAGATATACAAAAGAGATTGCAGTCTCGGAAAAACTGAATTTGTTCCCTCTTGGATTTGGACTACATGTTATCTTCAGAATTTGAATTGATGGGCTCGACTACAGCGCCACAGTGGAAGTTATAACAGGCACCACTGGCGAGCTTGAAGTGTTCGCGGGTAGCCAGGACCATTTTGCACCCATTCTAAGTCTCTCATCTCCAGGAGTGCAACATCCATGAACAAAAAATGAAGAAAGGAAATTTAACAATTTGTGTGTGACATAGATGGCATGCATGCCACACTTTCTCCAGGCTAATCTTAATTCTGGCAAAATAAACCATGAATTAAACTTGCCCTATCAACATCTCAACAATGGAGAAAGGTCTACTATTTCAAAATGGAAATATGTACAACAAGGAAATAGCCATGAGTTGATCTTGCGCTAGGATAATCATTGTTTGACAAAGCTAATAAGAAAGAAAAAAATCCACACAAAAATTAGGAAGACCAAAGCCACACAACAGGGCCTTCCTAATGAGATGAGTATACCATCAGGAAAATAAATTGTAACAGCCTGGTTTTTTGCCCTTTCTTTTTCTTTTTGCTTTATTTGATTTTTGCTCTATTTTTTTTTCGGAGTGGATCCGTGGACTTGAAACCTGGGAGATCATCATTTCTTCTTCTCCCAAGTGGTTCGTCATTCTCAAACTCATTTCAAGATCATGCCATTTCCATCCTAGCCCAACTCCATAATTCTTTTTTCAGGAATATTCCTTTTTCTGTAAAGGGAATAACCATGTTTGCCCTAGGTTGTGAAGCAACCTATATTTCTCTCCATCCTAAAATTTCCAAATAATTCTCATAAACTGTTTGGGTCATATCTTGCTCAAATATGTCAAAATCCTTTCTTGGCTAGTTCAAAAATAATTCCCCAATATTCCTTTTTCTATTTTGTCCAGAATGGCACTTTGTGAAGGAAGTGTCATTTAGCTTATCTTGTTTGATCCCAAACTTTTTGGGCATTCTTCCCTGTCCAAATCATTGCCACATGCCAAAATTCAACTTCATTTGCCTAGTGAATCTTCCTCAATGAATTTTCAAAGTTTTTGTCAGACATAAGCCATTGTGAAGGAAGTACTAGCTAGGAGTATCCAAATGAGTTGAAATTTTGCATGCCTCTTCATGTGCTCATATCTTTACCCTCCTCCATTTTTCAGCGATGGTACTTACATGCAAAAAAATATGACTAGTGGTACCAATCCGTTACAGTGTGTCGAAGTGTGGTACTTCCATGCAATTAACTCCCACGGTTTTTACCTTCCTGAAAAAATAGTATTAACATAAAGAAATACATAATAGTTAATTGCTTAGAATGATAGGCTAGATTACATGCCAGAGTTAACAAAATGACCTAACTAAACAATGTTGCTAGATCCAGACTAAACAATGTTGGCAAAGTAAACAATGAATGCATCCACTGTCCTAACTTCACAATATAATACAATGATTGCTTCCACAATACATATACATGGTAAACAAATGATAGATCTATTCGGTAAATCCACAACTTCCAAGTAGTTCAATTGAAACCATACCTTCTCTGCACAACAAAGAAACCTCCCGCCAGTGTGAACCCCTTCGAAAGCAACACGCCTCTCTGCAACCTTCCCGTGTCCATGGCACAAAACAGGCAACTCAGTCTCAGGGCTTTGGAAATCTAAGTTTTCAGTGCTAGAAGGCACATGGAGTGCAAAGGTATGCCAGAGATTTGATCCATAACGTGAACAAGCTCATTCGAGAAATCCCCAAATATCAAACGCTAACCCTAACCCTAACTCTGAGAACTGATCTCAATGGTGCCGTCGTCGCCGCTCATGTACTCAACAGTGTGCTCGCTGCTATCCGACCCATAACTCCACGACACCATGGCGCTGCGGCGGCGGCGGCGGATGCGGCAAGCAAGAATAGAGCGAGAGAGAGCAACATAGCAAGAGAGGGGCGAGCGTGTAGAGTGGATAAGAGGAGTAACGGTTCGCTCGTTTGACCAAGAGGACCGAACGGCGCCGTCTAACACCGTCTGACGGCTTTCGGGGCAGCCTTGAGTGCCACATAGGCGAAAAACAGGCCCCACCTGCCATAATAGCACTTAACACGGCCCGATCCGCCGATCAGTGCTTTTTTGCAAAACAATTACGAAAGTTGTGGTGTTTTTTGCAGGGAAACTGTATCCTAGTGTTTTTCGCAAACCTAAGCCTCGAAGTTAATTTACTCTGCTGGATCAGGCGAGTTTAGAGCATCTCCAGCCGCGCTCCCAACACGGCCCCCCAAGGCGATTTTTTCACGTCGGCACCAAAAAACGGCCTAGTCGCGCCCCCAAGAGCGCGTTTTTTGCCGGTTTGGGCTGAAATTAGTGTAGGTGGACCCAGGCCGAACCCGACGCGCTGGGGGCGCCCGGGGGCGCCGGGGCGAGTAGTTTTGGCGCGAACGGGGGGCGGGCCCGCCTAGTCAGCGAGACGCCGCTTCGTCGCCCTCATCGCCTCGGTTCCCTCAGGAATCAATGCCAAGGCTGGCAAGGCTGCCGCGCCGGTCAGCCTACAATTATGCTCCATTGATGCCTCACGGGCGGCATAGTGAAGGCGCCGCCGACGCGCGTCCCGCCCGCTCCCGCCATGCGTTGCCCGGCATGCCGCCTCCCCGCCGCCCCGCTTGGGCTATAAAAGGCGCCCACTCCCCGCCGGTGAACGCCATACCCTCCCCTTCTCGCAAAAGCCATCTCCCCCCTTCCCGCCGACGAGCAAAGCAAAAGATGGCCGAGAGGTTCCCGGGCGATTGCGTAGCGGTGAACGGCTTCGGCCACCGACGCCTGCAAGAGCCGGAGGCGTGCCTCCTCTACGAGGCCGAGTACCCGGCGCCCCCTGACATGCGCGTATCGGAGGCGTGGATGCTGAGCGCCGGCGGCGTTCCGGTGCCGCCGGTGCCAGAAGGGGTGGCACGGCGGACGGAGATCGCCCGCATTCGCTCCTCCCAGAAGGAGAAGCAGCGGAACCAGTCGAGGTACTCGCCCAACAGCGAAACGCTATGGACGATGTACTTCGAGCGCCACCGCGAGGAGCAGATCGCCTCCGTCAACGGCGTCATTTCTCGCGCCCGCCTCAACGCCGAACGACGGCGCGAGTGGTGGGGCGTCCCCGACCGCACCCTCGAGACCGTCCTCGACCACATTGAGACCGGCAACGTGCCGCGCCTCGAGTACCCGACGTGGCCGTCCTTCTCTCGCCGCCGCGGCAGTTCCTGGACGTCGCGATGAATGTGAAGGAAATATGCCCTAGAGGCAATAATAAAGTTATTATTTATTTCCTTATATCATGATAAATGTTTATTATTCATGCTAGAATTGTATTAACCGGAAACATAATACATGTGTGAATACATAGACAAACATAACGTCACTAGTATGCCTCTACTTGACTAGCTCATTAATCAAAGATGGTTATGTTTCCTAACCATAGACATGTGTTGTCATTTGATTAACGGGATCACATCATTAGGAGAATGATGTGATTGACATGACCCATTCCGTTAGCCTAGCACATGATCGTTTAGTATATTGCTATTGCTTTCTTCATGACTTATACATGTTCCTGTAACTATGAAAATTATGCAACTCCCGTTTACCGGAGGAACACTTTGGGTACTACCAAACGTCACAACGTAACTGGGTGATTATAAAGGAGTACTACAGGTGTCTCCGAAGGTACATGTTGAGTTGGCGTATTTCGAGATTATGTTTTGTCACTCCGATTGTCGGAGAGGTATCTCTGGGCCCTCTTGGTAATGCACATCACTATAAGCCTTGCAAGCAATGTGACTAATGAGTTAGTTGCGGGATGATGCATTACATAACGAGTAAAGAGACTTGCCGGTAACGAGATTGAACTAGGTATTGGATACCGACGATCGAATCTCGGGCAAGTAACATACCGATGACAAAGGGAACAACGTATGTTGTTATGCGGTTTGACCGATAAAGATCTTCGTAGAATATGTAGGAGACAATATGGGCATCCAGGTTCCGCCATTGGTTATTGACCGAGAATAGTTCTAGGTCATGTCTACATAGTTCTCGAACCCGTAGGGTCCGCACGCTTAACGTTACGATGACAGTTTTATTATGAGTTTATGAGTTTTGATGTACCGAAGGAGTTCGGAGTCCCGGATGAGATCGGGGACATGACGAGGAGTCTCAAAATGGTCGAGACGTAAAGATCGATATATTGGACGACTATATTCGAAGTTCGGAAAGGTTCCGAGTGATTCGAGTATTTTTTGGAGTACCGGAGAGTTACGGGAATTCGCCGGGGAGAAGTATTGGGCCTTATTGGGCCATACGGGAAAGAGAGAGGGGCTGCCTAGGGCAGGCCGCGCGCCCCCCCATGGCCTAGTCCGAATTGGACTAGGGGGAGGGGCCGCACCCCCTCCTTCCTTCCCTTCTCTCTTCCCTTTCCTTCTCTCCTACTCCTACTACATGGAAGGTCTCCTAGTTGGACTAGGAAAGGAGGGAGTCCTACTCCCGGTGGGAGTAGGACTCCTCCCTGGCGCGCCCTCCCTTGGCCGGCCGCCTCCTCCCCCTTGCTCCTTTATATACGGGGGCAGGGGGCACCCCAAGACACACAAGTTGATCTACGGATCGTTCCTTAGCCGTGTGCGGTGCCCCCCTCCACCATATTCCACCTCGGTCATATCGTCGCGGAGTTTAGGTGAAGCCCTGCGCCGGTAGAGCATCATCATCATCACCACGTCGTCGTGCTGACGAAACTCATCCCCGACGCTTTGCTGGATCGGAGCCCGGGGATCGTCATCGAGCTGAACGTGTGCTGAACTCGGAGGTGCCGTACGTTCGGTACTTGGATCGGTCGGATCGTGAAGACGTACGACTACATCAACCGCGTTGTCATAAAGCTTCCGCGTAAGGTCTACGAGGGTACGTGGACGAACACTCTCCCCTCTCGTTGCTATGCCATCACCATGATCTTGCGTGTGCGTAGGAAAATTTTGAAATTACTACGTTCCCCAACAGTGGCATCCGAGCCTAGGTTTTATGCGTTGATGTTATATGCACGAGTAGAACACAAGTGAGTTGTGGGCGATACAAGTCATACTGCTTACCAGCATGTCATACTTTGGTTCGGCGGTATTGTGAGATGAAGCGGCCCGGACCGATATTACGCTTACGCTTACGCGAGACTGGTTTCACCGTTACGAGCACTCGTGCTTAAAGGTGGCTGGCGGGTGTCTATCTCTCTCACTTTAGCTGAATCGAGTGTGGCTATGCCCGGTCCTTGCGAAGGTTAAAACAGCACCAACTTGACGAACTATCGTTATGGTTTTTGATGCGTAGGTAAGAACGGTTCTTACTAAAGCCCGTAGCAGCCACGTAAAATTTGCAACAACAAAGTAGAGGACGTCTAACTTGTTTTTGCAGGGCATGTTGTGATGTGATATGGTGAAGACGTGATGCTATATTTTATTGTATGAGATGATCATGTTTTGTAACCGAAGTTATCGGCAACTGGCAGGAGCCATATGGTTGTCGCTTTATTGTATGAAATGCAAACGCCCTGTAATTGCTTTACTTTATCACTAAGCGGTAGCGATAGTCGTAGAAGCAATAGATGGCGTAAACGACAACGATGCTACGATGGAGATCAAGGTGTCGCGCCGGTGACGATGGTGATCACGACGGTGCTTCGAAGATGAAGATCACAAGCACAAGATGATGATGGCCATATCATATCACTTATATTGATTGCATGTGATGTTTATCCTTTATGCATCTTATCTTGCTTTGATTGACGGTAGCATTTTAAGATGATCTCTCATTAATAATCAAGAAGTGTTCTCCCTGAGTATGCACCGTTGCGAAAGTTCTTCGTGCTGAGACACCACGTGATGATCGGGTGTGATAGGCTCTACGTTCAAATACAACGGGTGCAAAACAGTTGCACACGCGGAATACTCAGGTCATACTTGACGAGCCTAGCATATACAGATATGGCCTCGGAACACGGAGACCGAAAGGTCGAGCGTGAATCATATAGTAGATATGATCAACATAGTGATGTTCACCATTGAAACTACTCCATCTCACGTGATGATCGGACATGGTTTAGTTGATTTGGATCACGTGATCACTTAGATGACTAGAGAGATGTCTGTCTAAGTGGGAGTTCTTAAGTAATATGATTAATTGAACTTTAATTTATCATGAACTTAGTCCTGGTAGTATTAGCTTATCTATGTTGTAGATCAATAGCTCGCGTTGTTGCTCTCCGTTTATATTTTGATATGTTCCTAGAGAAAAATTGTGTTGAAAGATGTTAGTAGCAAAGATGTGGATTGGATCCGTGATCTAAGGTTTATCCTCATTGCTGCACAGAAGAATTATGTCCTTAATGCACCGCTATGTGACGGACCTATTGCAGGAGCAGATGCAGACGTTATGAACGTTTGGCTAGCTCAATATGATGACTACTTAATAGTTTAGTGCACCATGCTTAACAGCTTAGAATCGGGACTTCAAAGATGTTTTGAACGTCATGGACCATATGAGATGTTCCAGGAATTGAAGTTAATATTTCCAGCAAATAGCCGAGTTGAGAGATATGAAGTCTCCAACAAGTTCTATAGCTAAAAGATGGAGGAGAATCGCTCAACTAGTGAGCATGTGCTCAGATTGTCTGTGTACTTCAATCGCTTGAATCAAGTGGGAGTTAATCTTCCAGATAAGATAGTGATTGACAGAATTCTCTAGTCACCATCACTAAGTTACCAGAACTTCGTGATGAACTATAGTATGCAAGGGATGACGAAAACGATTCCCGAGCTCTTCGTGATGTTGAAATCGACGAAGGTAGAAATCAAGAAAGAGCATCAAGTGTTGATGATTGACAAGACCACTAGTTTCAAGAAAAGGGCAAAGGGAAAGAAAGGGAACTTCAAGTGGAAAGACAAGCAAGTTGTCACTCCTGCAAAGAAGCCCAAAGCTGGACCAAAGCCTGAAACTGAGTGCTTACACTGCAAAGAAAATGCTCAGTAGAAGCGGAAATGCCCTAAATATTTGGTGGATAAGAAGGATGGCAAAGTGAACAAGGGTATATTTGATATACAGGTGTTTGATGTGTGCCTTACTAGTGTTTATAGTAACCCCTGAGTATTTGATACTTGTTCGGTTGCTAAGATTAGTAACTTGAAACAGGAGTTACAGAATAAACAGAGACTAGTTGAAGGGGAAGTGACGATGAGTGTTGGAAGTAGTTCCAAGATTGATATGATCATCATCGCACACTCCCTATACTTTCGGGATTAGTGTTAAACCTAAATAAATGTTATTTGGCGTGTGCGTTGAGCATGAATATGATTTGATCATGTTTATTGCAATACAGTTATTCATTTAAAATCAGAAAATAATTGTTGTTCTATTTACATGAATAAAACCTTCATTGGTCATACACCCAATGAAAAAAGTTTGTTGGATCTCGATCGTAGTGATACACATATTCACAATATTGATGCCAAAAGATGCAAAGTTAATAATGATAGTGCAACTTGTTTGTAGCACTGCCGTTTGGGTCATATCGGTGTAAAGCGCATGAAGAAACTCCATAAAGATGGATTTTCGGAATCACTTGGTTATGAATCATTTGATGCTTGCGAGCCGTGCCTTTTGGGTAAGATGACTAAAACTCCGTTCTCCGGAACAATGGAACAAGCTACTGACTTACTGGAAATAATACATACCGATGTATGCGATCCAATGAGTGTTGATGCTCGTGGCAAGTATCGTTATTTTCTGACCTTCACAAGATGATTTGAGCAGATATGGGTATATCTGCTTGATGAAACAAAAGTCTAAAATAGTTGAAAGGTTCAAAGAATTTCAGAGTGAAGTGGAAAATCATCGTAACAAGAAAAATAAAGTTTCTACGATCTGATCATAGAGATGAATATTTGAGTTACGTGTTTGGTCTTCATTTGAAACAATGTGAAATAGTTTCGCAACTCACGCCACCTGGAACGCCACAACGTTATGGTGTGTCCGAACATCGTAACCGCACTTTATTAGATATGGTGCGATCTATGATGTATCTTACCAATTTACCACTACCGTTTTGGGGTTATGCATTAGAGACAGTTGCATTCACTTTAAATAGGGCATCATCGAAATCCGTTGAGACAACGCCTTATGAACTGTGGTTTGGCAAGAAAACAAAGTTGTCGTTTCTTAAAATTTGGGGCTGCGATGCTTATGTGAAAAGTTTCAACCTGATAAGCTCAAACCCAAATCGGAGAAGTGCGTCTTCATAGAATACCCAAAGGTAACTATTGGGTACACCTTCTATCACAGATCCGAGGGCAAGTTATTCATTGCTAAGATGGGTCCTTTCTAGAGAAGGAGTTTCTCTCGAAAGAAGTGAGTGGGAGGAAAGTAGAACTTGGTGAGGTAACTGTACCTGCTCCCTTATTGGAAAGTAGTCCATCACAAGAAACGGTTCCTGTGACAACTACACCAATTAGTAAGGAAGCTAATGATATTGATCATGAAACTTCAGATCAAGTTTCTACTGAACCTCGTAGGTCTACCAAAGTAAGATCCGCACCAGAGTGGTACGGTAATCCTATTCTGGAAGTCATGTTACTTGACCATGGTGAACCTACGAACTATGAGGAAGCGATGATGAGCCCAGATTCCGCGAAATGGCTTGAGGCCATAAAATCTGAGATATGATCCATGTATGAGAACAAAGTATGGACTTTGATTGACTTGCTCGATGATCAGCAAGCCATGTTAAATAAATGGATCTTCAAGAGGAAGACGGACACTGATAGTAGTGTTACTATCCACTAAGCTCGACTTGTCGCAAAAGGGTTTTCGACAAGTTCAAGGTGTTGACTACAATGAGATTTTCTCAAACTGTAGCGATGCTTAAGTCTGTCCGAATCATGTTAGCAATTGTCACATTTTATGAAATCTGGCAAATGGATGTCAAAACTGCATTCCTTTATAGTTTTCTTAAAGAAGAGTTGTATATGATGCAACCAGAAGGTTTTGTCAATCCTAAAGATGCTAACAAAATGTGCAAGCTCCAGCAATCCATCTATGGACTGGTGCAAGCATCTCGGAGTTGGAATATACGCTTTGATAAGTTGATCAAAGCATGTTGTTTTATATAGACTTGCGGTGAAGCCTGTATTTACAAGAAAGTGAGTGGGAGCACTACAGCATTTCTGATAAGTATATGTGAATGACATATTGTTGATCGGAAATAATGTAGAATTATTCTGCAAAGCATGAAAGGATACTTGAATAAGAGTTTTTCAAAGAAAGACCTCGGTGAAGCTGCTTACACATTGAGCATCAAGATCTATATAGATATATCAAGACGCTTGATAAGTTTTTTCAATGAATACATACCTTGATAAATTTTTGAAATAGTTCAAAATGGAACAGTCAAAGAAGGAGTTCTTGCCTATGTTGCAAGGTGTGAAATTGAGTAAGATTCAAGACCCGACCATGGCAGAAAATAGAAAGAGAATGAAAAGTCATTCCCTATGCCTCAGTCATAGGTTCTATAAAGTATGTTATGCTGTAAACCAGACATATTGTATACCTTGCTCTGAGTTTGGCAAAGGAATACAATTTTGATCTAATAGTAGATCACTGGACAGCGGTCAAGAATATCCTTAGTAAGGACTAAGGAGATGTTTCTTGATTATGGAGGTGATAAAAGAGTTCGTTGTAAAAGTTACATAGGTGCAAACTTTTACACTGATCCAGATGACTTTAAGTCTCAATCTGGATACATATTGAAAGTGGGAGCAATTAGCAAGAGTAGCTCCATGCAGAGCATTGTGGACATAGGATATTTGCAAAATACATACGGCTCTGAATGTGACAGACCCGTTGACTAAGCTTCTCTCACGAGAAAAACATGATCACACCTTAGCACTCTTTGGGTGTTAATCACATAGCGATGTGAACTAGATTATTTACTCTAGTAAACCCTTTGGGTGTTGGTCACATGACGATGTGAACTATGGATGTTAATCATATACAGATATGAATATTGGTGTTAAATCACATGGCGATATGAACTAGATTATTGACTCTAGTGCAAGTGGGAGACTGAAGGAAATATGCCCTAGAGGCAATAATAAAGTTATTATTTATTTCCTTATATCATGATAAATGTTTATTATTCATGCTAGAATTGTATTAACCGGAAACATAATACATGTGTGAATACATAGACAAACATAACGTCACTAGTATGCCTCTACTTGACTAGCTCATTAATCAAAGATGGTTATGTTTCCTAACCATAGACATGTGTTGTCATTTGATTAACGGGATCACATCATTAGGAGAATGATGTGATTGACATGACCCATTCCGTTAGCCTAGCACATGATCGTTTAGTATATTGCTATTGCTTTCTTCATGACTTATACATGTTCCTGTAACTATGAAAATTATGCAACTCCCGTTTACCGGAGGAACACTTTGGGTACTACCAAACGTCACAACGTAACTGGGTGATTATAAAGGAGTACTACAGGTGTCTCCGAAGGTACATGTTGAGTTGGCGTATTTCGAGATTAGGTTTTGTCACTCCGATTGTCGGAGAGGTATCTCTGGGCCCTCTCGGTAATGCACATCACTATAAGCCTTGCAAGCAATGTGACTAATGAGTTAGTTGCGGGATGATGCATTACATAACGAGTAAAGAGACTTGCCGGTAACGAGATTGAACTAGGTATTGGATACCGACGATCGAATCTCGGGCAAGTAACATACCGATGACAAAGGGAACAACGTATGTTGTTATGCGGTTTGACCGATAAAGATCTTCGTAGAATATGTGGGAGCCAATATGGGCATCCAGGTTCCGCTATTGGTTATTGACCGAGAATAGTTCTAGGTCATGTCTACATAGTTCTCGAACCCGTAGGGTCCGCACGCTTAACGTTACGATGACAGTTTTATTATGAGTTTATGAGTTTTGATGTACCGAAGGAGTTCGGAGTCCCGGATGAGATCGGGGACATGACGAGGAGTCTCGAAATGGTCGAGACGTAAAGATCGATATATTGGACGACTATATTCGGAGTTCGGAAAGATTCCGAGTGATTTGGGTATTTTTCGGAGTACCGGAGAGTTACGGGAATTCGCCGGGGAGAAGTATTGGGCCTTATTGGGCCATACGGGAAAGAGAGAGGGGCTGCCTAGGGCAGGCCGCGCGCCCCCCCATGGCCTAGTCCGAATTGGACTAGGGGGAGGGGCCGCACCCCCTCCTTCCTTCCCTTCTCTCTTCCCTTTCCTTCTCTCCTACTCCTACTACATGGAAGGTCTCCTAGTTGGACTAGGAAAGGAGGGAGTCCTACTCCCGGTGGGAGTAGGACTCCTCCCTGGCGCGCCCTCCCTTGGCCGGCCGCCTCCTCCCCCTTGCTCCTTTATATACGGGGGCAGGGGGGCACCCCAAGACACACAAGTTGATCTACGAATCGTTCCTTAGCCGTGTGCGGTGCCCCCCTCCACCATATTCCACCTCGGTCATATCGTCGCGGAGTTTAGGCGAAGCCCTGCGCCGGTAGAGCATCATCATCGTCACCACGCCGTCGTGCTGACGGAACTCATCCCCGACGCTTTGCTGGATCGGAGCCCGGGGATCGTCATCGAGCTGAACATGTGCTGAACTCGGAGGTGCCGTACGTTCGGTACTTGGATCGGTCGGATCGTGAAGACGTACGACTACATCAACCGCGTTGTCATAACGCTTCCGCTTATGGTCTACGAGGGTACGTGGACGAACACTCTCCCCTCTCGTTGCTATGCCATCACCATGATCTTGCATGTGCGTAGGAAAATTTTGAAATTACTACGTTCCCCAACAGAATGGAGCCGACGTCCTCGACGTTGGGCTCCGGCTCGCTCTTCTCCGGCTCGCCGGCTCTCCGCCCCGTCAAGCCAGAGCCGGAGGAGACGCCGCAGCGGCGCCGCACCCGCAGTGGCACCCTCGTAATCAACGAGGGTGCCCGCCCCTCCCCGCGCTCCCTTCGCCTGGTCCGGCCGAAGCCCGAGCCGGGCCTGCTCCCCGTGAAGCCGGAGCACGCCGACATGGTGGCTCTCGACGACGAGTCCACCCTAAAATGGGCGAAGGAGGACTACGTCCGCGAGCAGGTGCGCCGCCACCGCCAGGAGTACGCGGAACTCCAGGACCGGTGATGCGGCCGCGAGGAGGGCGGCGTCATCGTCCTGAAAAGTGACGATGAGGACGAGGCATGGCCGTCCAGCTCCCGGCCGCGCTTCGGCGACCCTGAGAAGGGTTGCAGCAGGGACGGGGTGGCTCCAGCGGGGCCCGTGATGACGACGACAACGGCGGCGGCGACTACACCCGCTTCTACAAATTTCTCGGCATGTAGATGGCGGGCAGTGGACGGGAAGTAGTGGCTAGCGGCGTAGTTTGGCGTAGTTTGCATGTTTTTACTTTTTTTTTACAAATTTCAATAAAATTTCGCCGAGTTCGAACCAGATCGCCGAGTTTGCACAAGTTTCTACGTAATTTCGCCGAACCCAGGGCGACCTTGTGGGCGACGACTGGGAACCGAGACGCCTCCCAGCACCAAACTTGCGCCGGTTCGCGCCGAGGCGGCCTTGCTGGAGATGCTCTTAGTTCATCAATGCCTCCTGCCATACTATCGTGCTACTTGTTTGTAGGTAGGTCGGCAGAATTCCATTTTGAGATTTCAGTGTTGCAGCCGTTGAAAACTAAACTACAGCGAATTCGGATAACGCATACCCATCCGGTACAGGCAGGCACCATGCATGCTCATACAGCAAGCCAAGCACGCACACATGATGCATGGTCCCTTCATCACTTCCTCTGAATTATTTTTAGTGCCCCATGCCACGAGCACTAGGCCACGTCGCTGACTAGCTCAGCTCTTACTTGGTGTTGACGAACCTGCAGTCCCTCCTGACCTCCCCCTGCCCGCCGGTGAGCGGCCCGTTCTCCGACATCCTCACCAGCGCCGCCGCGAACTTCTCCCGGAAGTACCCGTTATCAGCCGCCATCTTCTTCACGAACGGCGCCGTGCGCGGGTCGGAGGCGAGCCGCTGGTCCACGAGCAGCAGCCCCCGGCCTTTCAGCAGGTTCTTGTGGTACATGTTGTCGAGCACCATGGGCGTGGCGCGGTCGTTGCGCGCGTACGCCACGTCACGGGTGTCCTCCCTCGCGTCCGCCGTCGGGCACCTGCCCCGCAGGTACGCGCCGTACGCCGGCTCGATGCCGCCGTCCACCGCCGGGTACAGCCTCGCCACCAGGTTGCTGCAGTGGACGCGGCCCACGGAGTGCGCGCCCAGCAGCGCCACCACGGCCTCGGCGCCCAGCCCCATGCCCGCGAACCGGGACAGCACCGCCGACACCGTGTCGTTGTGGTTCGGGATGTACCGCTCCACCTCGCCGTACTGGCTCTCCGTGGCGTCCCGCCGCCCCGTCCGTATCGGGATCGCCGCCGGCCCGCCCAGCATGGCCGCGCCGTCCCTGGCGGCCAGCGCGAGGAGGTCCGCGCAGGAGACGGTGCCAGGGCACTCACGCTCCAGCGCCGACTTAATGGCGCCCACGTACTTGAAGTTGCGCATGCCGAAGCTCCTTGGGGAGACCTGCTCGGAGACGAGGCCCGTGGCGGCGTCGGTCTCGAGGAGCAGCGACGCGTCGCAGGACTTGACGGTGCAGTCGTGGAAGAGGGCCCGGAGCCATGAGACGGCCGTGTTGCCGTGCTCCTCGTACAGCCTCCTCACCTGCTCCTTGACGATCTGCTCCGCCCTCGGGCAGCTCTCGGAGTAGTAGTTCAGCCTCAGACCACCACCACCACCACTCGCACCAGCGGCGGCATTCCCTGCCATGGCAGCAGATTAACCAAAGCGTCTCAAAGTTCTACTGCTAGATATCGATGATGGATGCATTCTAGAGGAAAATTAAGGAAGGAAATTCGCAGTTATTAACTTACGAGCAGTGAAGCAGCACAAGAGGAGCAGCGCAGCAGACGCCATTGGCACTAGGCTTGAGCTCAGACCCATCTTCAGTTCACTGACCTTTACAAATATCCAAGGGGGGTGGAAGGTGCTCAACCCACTCTCTTCTCATCTGGTTCTTATAGCCTGAGCGCCAAGTGGGAGGGGGGGAAGTGGGGGTGACTGGGTGAGTGAGTGGTTAACTGAAAGTGACACCATTGGAGATCTGATGGTCACATGCAGTTACTTCCGGGCTGACGGACACATGCAAAGGTGCGTGCAAGTGCAATCGTAACAGAAAGCCAAGTCATAAACTTGGTTGAATGCGATTAAAGCCACGTTGAAATCAACTTTCTGTAAGAGGGGCCTTGCTTGACAGTTGCTGAAAGAAGAACAGCGGTCAGTTCCATACCTTCCCAGCTTCCGGAAAGTGGGGACGAGCGCGCTTACATGAATTTGACATGCACCACCACCTTACTCCATTTCAGTCAAAGAGATTTGCAGTGCATATGTGGTTCAATGAAAGCGCTTGAAATGAATGCATCCATCAGTTACCTGACTTGTTCTTAGACCTCAATTTGCAGCCTGCAACTTTCAGACGATTGCATATGCCACTATACATAAACTTCCCAACAGAGATCCGCATTAAAAACCTCTGGGAACTGGCTACCCGGAACAAGCAAGGTGGTATGGGTGGATTTAATGGATCCTTTGTTTCAGCGTTGCGTGACTATCTTAAACGTCTGAAACTCGGACGGCAATGCGTTGGTCTCAATCAGGCTTGATGCTGCACGTTTCTATGTGGTGCTCCGCTATTGCAAAGCAGTGCGTGAACCATTATTGCAAACCACCGCTAAGAACAAATTATAGAGTATGTGAATGCTGAAAAATATCGCAGATAATACGGACAAACTCTATGAATGATGTTTTGGGATATTTATTTCAAATACTACACATATGGACGAGAAAACAGAGTGGAATTATGGCCCGTCGCATCGACTACCCTATATATCAGTTATTGCGAGGGGTATTGGGACCGTTTTATGCATGGCCGTGGCCCAATAATGGGGATCATTTCTTTTTGTAGTGTTTTATTTGCACCACCACTTTACACTATTTCAGTCAAAATATCTGCAGGTGCATCCATCAGTTTGGTTCATGGGCCTCGATTTACAGCGTATTGAAATGTTCACTTTGTATAAATAAATAACCCGGCAGTGTTAAAACTTTGTTCTTACAGTTTAATATAAATGTTGTACATTTAAAAGAACGTTGTGACATTTTAAAAAATGTTCATGATGTTTCAAGCAAACTATTCAAATTTGTATGTAAAGTGATTTTTATAGTAGATATATTTAAAATATTTGGAAATGTAAACAAAAGTACAAAAAACCAAAAAAACGAAAGCAAAATTCTAAAAGTATATGAATAAAAGAGAGCTTAAGGCATGTTGTCCGCGTTGGGCAGACCATTTTGGCAGCTTCTTGAGGCGAGTCGCACCCATTTTCAAGTACTGAATTCGTGAGAGCAACTAATCAGCGAGTACTCCTTGGGGAGCCCCCGTAAGGGTCACTTTTGGTGCTGGAAGCGTGCCACTTGGTGCGCTCTCAGTCACCGCCACGTGTTGCGTGTTAGACGCTCCCTTTCGGATTTTCTTTATTTACACGTTTTTGGCTTTTAGATGATTTTGGGGGTTTTTTCGGCTTTCTGATTTTCCTTATGTTCTCTAAAAAAAATTGCGCGAAAAAACGTGTATTTTTTCTTTTTCAAGTGGCACAGATTTGCTTCTCGTGGAGGCACGAATTTGCTTCCACAAGAGGCACAGTCGTGCCTATCAAAAAATAAACGTATTTTTCCTTCCGCGAGAGGCACAACCTCTTGGGGAGGCACGGATTTGCTTCCGCTGAAAAAAGGAAAATGTGTTTTTTTTTCGCGAGAGACACAAATTTACTTCTTGTGAAGGCACAAATTTGCTTTTGTGAGAAGCACAATTGTGCCTCTTCAAAAAGGAAAAAAAAGTGCTCCTAGTTTATTTTTTGTGAAGAAAAAGTTCGTCGAAATCTATCAACATGGGATCTAGTTTGAAGATTTCGTCTTGAGGAATCCAACGGTGAAAACGGTTCGAAATTTGAACGCGAGATTTTAGAGATAAAACATTTAAAATAAAAAAATCTACAAAAAGGTGAAAACTCCCATGTCGCAACCTGAGAAGGTGGAAATGATCTTTGCAAATTATTTCATGGATTCGCTCTCCCTTGCCAACCCAAGTCTTAACCTTAGTTTGACCCAGTAGTGAAAACTTCTCCTCCCTCGCTCCCCACTTTCGGCTAATGTTTGGTTGCTGGGGAGAGAAATTCCAGGATTGAATAAGCACATGTGTAATTTTTCTCGACACACTGAAATCCAAGAGGCATTATCTCATCACCATTTGGCACTTCAGGGGCCGAGGTTCCCTGGCTTCCGTGAAGAAAGAAAGAAGACCGAAAGGATAAAACTCCCGTCTTCAACCTCAGTGCCACATCGCCAATCGCGACACTCGTCTTCAAGCTTAGCTTAACGAAGCAAATCAGCACCGCCAGCCGCCTGCTCCGAGGGAGGGTGTGTGCGGAGGCGGCGAAGTCACATTTTGTGAGGAAGAGAAAATTGCTTATGAGAGGGATAGAAGAAGAAGAGGTGGGTTACCTTCGTGGGAAAGCAAATGAAGTTCAAGGAGGAGGGTAAGTTATGTGCCGACGGCACAAATACAAATTGTTTTTCTAATCATGCGACATGTGGTCCAATGGGAACGACTAGGACGAAACTCCTCTATCCAACCCCTGCGGGTTGCTCAGTTCAACGTGGACAGCCTGAGAGGCCGCGCCTTTTCCTCGCCGCTAATGGGTTTAATCACTACATTCAAAGTTAAAGTGATAGGAGAAGGAGAAAGCTTATGTTATGTGGACACGACTTAAGATCAATTTTGCGTTGCAGTAGCGTCACACGGCAAGGCACTATCAAAACGAAATTTAGTCTTCTTTCTCCCTTTTCCATTGCGGTGGAAACGAAATGCATGTGCGGAGATTGGATAAAATTTCGAAAACTCAAAACCACCATCCAAACCATCCTGCACCTTGGGACGCTCCAGATTTTGCATCGCAAGAAGGAAAGAAGAAACGTTTCGAATTTCGAATCACGGCCTGCAGACAGAGAGAGAATCGTGTTGAGTTTTGGGCAAAAGAAAACTCTGCTATATGCTGGGCCGAGTGGGCCATCACAAAGGAGCCGGTGGCGTGAGAATGAAGGCCTGCTAGGCTTGCTTAAGAGAGAATCTGCGCGAATGCGAGAAACGGACCGGCTCAGAACGACTGAGAACGTTATTAGTCCCACCTCGGCTAGCCAGGAGGGGGCTGGGTGCATAGCGCGGCTATAAGATGGAGGGAGGCGCGCACGTTGGAAGGCATCTTTGCGCTTGGGGCAATGACGCAGCTAGTGAGGTAATGCCGAGGCGCGTCAATTGCTGGTTGAAAACTATTTCCAAACCCCCTCTTTGGCCCTCCAATGGATGGCCACTGAGAATTTCTGAAAGGGCTCCCTCTCCTTTGGGCGAGGGTAAAGCCCTGCAATACCTTCAATTCAAATCTTTTTGGCTATGAAAGAAATTTTAAACTCTGGCAGGTTGCTCTTTGTGTGCCTCTAGCTTAGATTAATTGGATGGCTTCTTGGAAGATAGCTTTGACACGTCTTTGTCGAGTATCTCGTTTCAGTTCCTTCTTCTAGTGGCTCTCTTTGGCAGTAGAGAAATGACACTATAGTTTAGTCTGGACAAGTTCAACCTGCCAACGATTCCAGAATTTGAATCTTGAATAGATCCGTGGGGACGAGAGAAGTTGTTGTTGAGAAATATTATGAAATTGGAAAGGAAGTCAAACTCCCTATGGAACCCTTCTGAGCGAAGGCTTGTTGGCTTTGGTTGTTGCGAGCACTTCATCTGCTGTTTTTCAAAAACGAGCCAACAGAAAACTGTTTTCGCACTTGGAAGAAATTCTGATGGCAAATACCGTACCACCTTATTACCACTCTCACAACAAATACAAGGTTGATGAAATTCTCGTGTCTACACTACTGACTCGACATATACAGCGGTACACTCCATATTCACACAGACAGAACCACCATGCATCACACATGTACAGGATGAACAAGGAATGCACGAGTTGGTACCAGGCCAACACACCAACATCTCAAACCAAACCGGACCAAATCACACAAACTCAAAGCGCATGAGGAGCTTGACGTTGGGGAGCTTGTTCCCCTTGCGGTCGAACAGCGCCACCGCGCGGATCCCGGGCTGCAGCTCCGACACCGGCAGCACCGTCTGCCCCGCAAAGTCGTCCTTCTCCGACATGTCGTACTCGTGCGCCTCCACCCGCAGCAGGGCCAGCTCCGGCACCGTCAGGCCGAAGGAGAACTCCTCACCCCACACCGGCACCCAGTTGTCCTCCACCGCCTTGGTCTTCCTCATCACCGAGTCCGCCGGGACGCCGGCGATCCCGACCTGTTTCAGACAACGGATACATGCAAGGTTCAGTTTTGATGATGCTTCAGAGACATGGATACTGTTTTAGGTTCTTGTCACTGAACTCATTCAGCTTTGTAACTTCAGTTCACAGTTGTAAGCTATCTGTCAGCATTCAGTTTGATGTTTCAGAGATATGGTTACTGCGTTTCGGTTCTTGTTACTGATTTCGTCGAGCTTTTGGGTTGCGATGATGGTTGTAAGCTATCAATGTGCCAAATTAGTTTTCATTCATACCCGTGCGTAAAAATCTGGAGGAGAATATTGGTCAAAGTGTGTCTGCTTGAAGTCCATCCGCCAACCATCTCCCATGTACACTTTCACCTGAAAATCAGCACTTCATTCGTCTCCTGAATTTCGAGTGGCACAAACAAAACTGGAGAGATGCCTGAAAAAGCCCATACCTTCAAGGTTTTCTTAACAGGCTGAGGCTTTTTTGGATCGAAAACTTCCGGCTCAGACTGCATCAAGAAATCCGGTTTCTTCACGTAGCCACAACCACCATTGGCTTTATAAAATCCATGCATTAACCAAAGAGCTCTTCCATATCCCTGCAAGGAATATCATGCAGTTATAACATGCCTGTACGAAAGGGACAACATATGACCAATAAACATTAACTTCTTGCCCGAATTTAGGCAAGTGTATGCCCGAATTGATGACAGATTGTGATCTGCCAAACCTAAAGCACCCCCATGTTAAATATTGCACACACATAGAGCATCGGAACCTATCTAGTACCTAGTCACAGCAAGTCCATAATGCACATTATCAACTTCTTGATTTCTTTAGTTAGGACTTGGGCTTGTCCAGGAGACCAGGAACTGCTGCAAGATCATCAGCCCCTGCTAGGCGGGTTATCTCGATTTAAACATATGGCACAGATTGCATCCCACTTGAGTTCATATAAGCTAAGGGTTATTCCGCATTGACCTCGTATAACTATAATCATCTATATATTTCTGCCCTTTGATATTTCACAGCATAATTGGATATTCAGAGCATAAAGCAAGACCATTGCCCTGGGATAGATTACTCGGAAACAGAAATGCACCTGCATATTGAAGGCTACCATCTGAGCACCATGCACCCAACCAATAAATGGATTATAGTTGGATGAAGTAACCCGAGTGCCCTTTGGGTATATCCTCAGTAGATTCCTCTGTGTAAACCTTGTTAGCAAAATTATTGAAAACTTCAGTAAGATTAAACAAAAGAGGATCTCTGACTATTAAAGATAGAAATAAATGATACGAGCTATTTCATTTAGATATATACCTCACTATTTCGGTGCCATGATTAACTACAGCTTTGGCAAGTTGTTGCTCGCTCAAACTGAGCCGCCTAACTTTGTTCGGGTCACACTTCAAGGCATCAGACGTAGTACCCCCCTTTGGCTTTCCTGCTCTTATAGTAATAAGGTGTTTATATTGTGGAGCTAGATGCTGTTGCATTTTCTGTTCGTCCTCATCGTCGTCGTCCTCATCGTCATCTCTACGGTGCTCTGTGGCATCCTCCTCCTGTTGTCAGAGCAAAGTCGATTGTGTAGGTAAAATCTTGCTGAATGCCAGGACAGAAGAGAGCAGAAAATTGATAACTCCAAACACGTACTTTAGCAGATTGGATTTCAGCCTTGAAATCTGGGACTTCTGTTCCCCAAGCCGCATCATCGTCAGTTCCTTTGCCAGGATTCTGCTCCGCATCACCGTCTTTCGCGGCACCACCATCCTTGGCTTCAAGGTACTCCTTTGGGGGCTTTGTTGATAGGAGCACACGGCCCTTGAGGGACTCAGGTGAAGGCAGCTCTTTGGGATGTTCTTCTTCAGGGTAGTACAGTATGGGGCCAAACACTTCAAGGACCATCTATGGAGATTTTCAGAAGCACCTGTTAGCTAGAGAAGTGCAGATCTCCTGGATGAAGATAGCAACAATTTCAGAAGAAGAAAATACAGCTACCTTGGCAACTTTGTCCTGCAGCTCGGGTGTAAGGTGGTCTTCCAGTGTGATGATAACCGGGTAGGGAGACGCGACGAAAGCATACTCTTTGATGGATTTCAAGCATTTCAGCAGCGAAACCGGGGTGGTCAACGTCCTGTTCAGAATCGGCAAGACAGCAGCACACGGTGTAAGATTCAGCCCCCTTGTTTTATCGGCAGCGTGAGCGAGTCACCTATGAAATGTTTGTGTTCTGCAAACTGAACTTTTAATTTCCTGTGAAAAAAACTGAGCGGTGCACTCTGCATCCTTGTTTCATTCGAGCAATGGAGCAGGGGAGCTTTCTGTGTGTCTAAAAATATACACCTACGAAATCGAGGTGCATAGACAAGGTGGATACTTGCCTGGAGCTGTCCTCATCGATTGCATCGAAGAGGAAAGGCTCCAAGCTAGTGAAGGGCGGATCGATGTGGGGAATAGCATCCTAATGGAGTATGTAGGAAGCAGCAAAGTAGAAAGCAACCTGCCATGGAGGATGCTGATGTCGTCCTTGGCGGAGTTGGGCCACATGTCGAGCTCGATGACCCGGACGCCGCGCTGCAGGGCCTTGATGATGGGGACGTCGCTGCAGTCGCTGCTGAGCTGGTTGCCGGTGAGGTACGAGTTGTGTCCCGTGTAGACGTAGTAGTGGGAGAGGGGCTGGGACATGTCGTGGTGGACCTGCGGGCGGCGGACGGGCGGGTTGAGGTCGGCGGAGAAGAGGAAGCGGTGGAAGTCGTCGAGGCCGAGCAGCTGGCCGCGGCCGAGGCGCGGGAGGCGCGGGCCGGCGCGCTGGTGCTGGCCGCCCTGGCGGATCTGGTCCAGCAGGCGGTCCGCCTCGCCCTCGGCGTCGTCGGCGGCGTCGGGGTCGCCGCCCGTGGACTCGAGGTAGCGGCGCAGGCCGTCGGCGCCCATGGTGGCCGCCCCGCCCGAGTGCACGGCGAAGAGCGCCCGCACGTCGTCCGGCGGCGGCGCGTCCGTCCAGCGGTACCGGCGCTTGAAGATGAGGCAGCACTTGTAGGTGCCCATGGCTTTGGAAGTTTGGAGTTTGGCCGGCGGGGATTGGGTACTTGGGTTGGTTTGCTGGTGGCGGCTTGCTTGCTTGGGTCGTCGGCGATGTATCCGTAGGGGGAGACTGGTAGGGAGAGAAACAGGGGAGGGAGAGGGAGGGGAAGGCGAAAGGGATGGAGGGAGCGAGACGAATGGGGAGAGTGGGGGTTAAAATCAACTGTCGGCACACAAATGGCACTCATTTAAGATATGGCCCATCAATTAACTCAACTGCACTCCATCTTTATAGATCAATTCTTCAACTTTGCCTAAATAAAAGCTTCAATTTTCCAAATGAAATGTTAACCATATTGTACTACTCCCTCCCTCCGTTCCGATTTACTCGTCGTGGTGAACTAAAATCACGACGAGTATATCGAAACAGAGGGAGAACCTACGATCCGTATTAATTGTCGAGTATTCCTTTCATTTTTTTGAAAAATAGATATTGCCGGTATAAATACACGCACGAAAAAACACACGCATGCATCCATGAAGTCGGCGTGCTCAGTTGGTTACTACTCCTGGGTTCATCGCGATGGAACCAACCCACGAGGGAAAGTCTAGACTTAGTGTCGATGGTCGCGTTTTTCCTAATTTATGTCAGGGCTTTTAACGATGTGTGTTTAGTGTGAGTAGACGTTTCATCAACCACGAAGACGTCTGCGATGACTTCATCAGTGCCAACATGTTGTGTCGCCTTAGTATCGTATAGGTGTTCACAAAAATAGGGTGTGTACAAGATGCCAGCTATACTAGGCAATTCCGTACACGCAACCGCCTTCTCCGTAAAACAAATCTAGGGTTTCTCTGCCTCCCGGCGGCCTCATCGCCGGTCTGCCTCGTCTCTAGTGGCGTTAGGGCCATGGCGGCGTGGTGGATCCCGACCTTTGCTGGCGGGAGGACTTTGTTTTTAGATGTTTCTTCGAGTTTTGTTAGGTCCCGTGTCCTGCTTAGAGAGACGAGATGGTGGCGGCTCCTTGAAGATGGAATAAGGTTCTCCCCGGTAGCCTCCGTCCGGGTGGTGTGTCTAGTATCGTCGGTGGGCATGTGTCTCTGGCGGACCTGGTCTTGGTGGATTTGCTCGGATCTAGTCGTTGTTTGTCTACGTTTATGTGTCTCCGGCGGACCTGGCCTTGGTGGATTTGCTCGGATCTGGTCGTAATTTGTCTATGTTTGTGTGTCTCCGGATTGGATCCTTTCGATCTACGTTATTCTTCAACGGCGGCGGTTGTTGTTCTGGTGCGCTTGTCCTATGGGAGCTTAGCACGATGACTCCCAACTGCCTACTAAAACAAGTTTTGCTCGGCTCTAATGAGGGAGGAGCGATGATGGCGGTGTGTCTTCGGCTCGCTTCAATGCTTGTAGTCGTCGCTAGTGGTCTACTGATCTGGATGCATTTTTTTATTTTTAATGTTCACTGTACTATCATGGTTGAAAATGATAGATTGAAAGCCCCCTCCCCTCAATTTTTTTTGGATGTGAGCACGTGTGTTCATAGGTTGAGTTTTTTCTTCTTCTTGAATTTTGGAGGGATGGAACTCCCCCGCCGAATGTTGAGTGTGATATGTGTGTATGATCATCTGCATCTGTACTATGTTAAAGAAACACGCGTGTAAATCCAGTGGAACAAAAATTTCCGGTGGAGACAGTTCTCATGCTTTGGCTCATGCATAACAAACACCGTCGAAAAACATTAAAATAATTTGAAATCAGTTTGTACTGGGCGGTTGTTTGAATCCGGGATTCGGTTGAGAGACAAGGACGCAGGCATGAATATGACAAAGACATGGTATGCTAGGCGGAGTGTTGCTGAGTCAACTCTTATATTGTACCGTCCACGTGTGGCATACTTTACCAGAAACGCCGGCGTCTGGCGTACGTGTGCAATGCGTGTGGGGCCCACCCCTCCCGCGACATGCATTGTGGACAATCTTCCACGGATAACACTCGCTGGACTGAAATCATCATTACAGTAGTATATAAACATCCCTTGTGTGGCTTAGCCACGGTACACGTGTCTTGGGCTAGTATGAGATCACGGTCCGCAATGGAGGTGTTGGGATAGAGACAGACAGAACGAGGGATAGTTCTGCCGCCGCATTTCTGCAACTTGCGAGAGGGGTAGCGCACACACGCAACGGTCGACAATGATAAGAGCATCGCCCGGAAATAAATAAATGCTATGGGCATGTACAGCTGCAGAGGACAAATATCGACCCCTCAAACCCCCACAGACGCGTCTGTGAGCAGTGATCGGTCACTTCTCTTCTCGTTTACATTCGTGTATCTCATACATGATCCCATGTATCAATACTAAACCATGCAACGTCGATCAAACTACGTAGACCAGCAAACGGACGCAGACAAGCACAATATTTTCACTGGACGAGCGGATGTTCGAACGACTACCAAAGTTTATATAAACTACGGACAACTTGAAACTACATCTAAAACTTGAAATTAAATTGAAGAAAAGTGGATCTTCACAACTTCTGTGCCGGCTCCTTTCCCTTCGGGTCGCCGGCGCAGCTGTAGCCGTCGGAGGCTGATGGAGGACCGTTCGAGTAGTTGGACGAGGAACCGTTGCCCTCGTCGGAGGAGGAGGAGACGATGATGAGGCCCTGGAGACGTCGGACGTCCCGAGCCTGCTGGCGCTTGAGCTTCGCCAGCCGAGCCGTCTCCGTAGCCTTCTCCCTGGCCTCATGCCCGGAGTTGTTGGAGTGGTCGGAGTGAATCGAATCAGAGAAATCGAAGGAAGAAGAAGAGACGGATCGAGAGTGAGGGTGAGTTAGGGTTTCCGGATTGGGGATATTTGTGGGGATGGAGTGGGGTCGGGGTGGGCCGGGTCGACGTGGCGGGCGTGCCGGGCGCCCATATCCGCCCCATATTTGGGCTGGATATGAGGGGTACCGGACAACCCGGGCGTTTGAGAGCCGTTTGAGGCGACCTGCTAGGTCAGAAAAACATGATCTGACAGGCCGTCTGGGCGTTTGAGACCGGTTTGAGGCGCCCGGCTGTAGATATTGTAAAGTGCATTAGGAAAGAATGATTTTTCTTTAAGAAAAATATAACCCTTGGAGGCAAAGAAAAAGAAAAAGGAAATGAAGCTGGACACGGACATAGAGGGATGGCAAGCAAGAGCAAGGCATCCAGTGCTTTCCTTTGCGATTTTCTGGATCGGAATTTATGTGGAGGCCTTGGACGGGCCCATTTGTATCTGTCCGCACCTTACCTTTGCTTTTTCTTTGATTGAAGTGGAAAATATGCCGGTACGTGCGTTGCGTACTATTTTTAGCGAGTGAGCGGAATACGAAAAGAATTGGCATATCCTTCTTCTCGTCACGCGCTTCAGCCAGCTGCCACGGGCCTGGCATTTCCAACCTGTAAAGACTTTTCTTTTTCAAGGCTGGAAAGTATTTTTTTAGCAAGTCAAGACTTTTTTTTTTTGCGAAATGAGCAACTCAAGAAATGTTTTTTAGACAAGAGGAACTCAAGATTTTTTTTTGAGAGAGAGAAAGCAACTCAAGACTTGAAAGTGGGGATGGAGGAAGCACGAACACCTGCTTGCTTTCGGCCCGTAAGCTATTGGGCTGGCCTCTGTTTTCACTACTGGTTCAGACTGAAAACAGAGGGCAGCGAGAACCTATTTTTCCCTTCTCTTTTAGACAGCATCTCAGACAGCATTGCTGTGCCTCGGTTTTTCCCTTCTCTTTTCACCTATTTTTCAAATGGGCATTGACTATTTTTTTAATACATGCTGAGAATTTCTTAACAAATATTGAACATTTTTATTAGATCCACAGTTTTTTAAAACATTTGGTAAGTGTTAGAATTTTTTTAAATGACATGAATATTTTTTGAATTTTATTTTTTTATTAATTACAACAACTTTTTTCTACATTTTCTAAAAATTCTATGGAAATATTTTTGAAAAGCGTCATATTTTTAAAAATGTCACGAACATCTTTATGAATTGTGAGACACATTTTGTTTCAAAAGTTACATGGACATTTTTTTGACATTGTATAATCATTTTCTTAAAGTCATGAATATATTTTTGAAATGCGTGAACATTTGTTTTCATATGCTATGATTTTTCTAACATTGGATGAACATTTCTTAATAATATCATGCACATTATTTAAATGCCCGAACCATTTTCTTGAATGTACGACATTTTTCTAAAACCGCGAGAACAAAATTTAACACTCCGGGGACGTTTTTCATACACGGTGGACATTTCAAAACGACACGGTGTAAAATCAAGGTCCAAGAACCAAGTCAGGTAACGGATGGATGCATTCATTTCAGTGGTTTCGCTGCCGTTACATATGCACTGCAGATCTTTTGGCTGAAATGGTGTAAGGTGGTGGTGCAAATAAAACACTAATACAAAAAAAAAGAACGATCCGCGTTATTAGGCCACGGCCATGCATAAGAACGGTCCCAATACCCCCTCGCAATAACTGAGATATAGGGCCGTCGATGCGACGGGCCATCATTCTACTTTGTCTTCTAGTCCATATATATATTTGAAAAGTAAATATCCCAGAACATCGTTCATAGAGTTTGTCCGTATTATTTTGCGATATTTTTCAGCATTCACACAATTTGTTCTTAGCGGTGGTTTGCAATAATGGTTCATGCACTGCTTTGCAATAGCGGACGGAGCACCACCTGGAAACTTGCAGCGCCAAGCCTGATTGAGGCCAATGCATTGCTGTCCAAGTTTCTTCAGGCAACGCTGAAACAAAAAATTTAAATATCCAATTCCCCCCCATACTACCTTGCTTGTTCCGGGTAGTTCCCAGGTTTTTTTAATGTGGATCTTTGCTGCGGAATTTATGTATAGTGCCATATTCGGTCGAAGTTGCAGGGTGTAAGTTGAGGTTGAAGAAACCAAGTCAGGTAACCGATGGATGCATTCATTTCAGCGGTTTCATTCGACAACATATGCACTGCAGATCTTTTGACTGGAAATGGAGTAAGGTGGTGGTGCATGTCAGATTCAGCAAATGCATGCCCGCCTTTCCGGCCGGTGGTAGGGACGGTATGGAACTGGCCGCTGTGTCTTGTTTCAGCGCCTGACAAGTAAGGCCCCTCTTGCAGAAACTTGATTTAATCGCGTTCAACCAAGTTTATGACTTGTGTTTCTGTTACTACCGCACTTGCACCTGTGCGTCGGTCAGGCAGGAAGTAACTGCATTTTCATGGATGGAGTACTTGAGGCCATCTCCAATGGTGTCACTTTCAGTCAACCACTCACTCACCCCCACTTCCCTCCAACTTGGTGCCTAGGCTATAAGACCAGATGAGATGAGAGTGGGTTGGGCACCTTCCACTCCCCTTGGATTTTTTGCAATGCAGAGTGAACTGAAGATGGGTCTGAGCTCAAGCCTAGTGCCGGTGGCATCTGCACTGCTCCTCTTCTGCTGCTTCCCTGCCTGTAAGTTAATAGCTGCATAATTCCTTCCTCAATTTCCGTCTGAAATGCACGATCATAAATCTCGACTCGAGCAGTACAACTTCAACACGGTCTGCTTAATCTGCTGCCAATGCAGGGAATGCTGCTGCCGCCGCTGCGAGTGGTGGTGGTGGTGGCGGTGGCGGTGGTCTGAGGCTGAACTACTACTCCGAGAGCTGCCCGAGAGCGGAGCAGATCGTGAAGGAGCAGGTGAGGAGCCTGTACGAGGAGCACGGCAACACGGCCGTGTCGTGGCTCCGGGCCCTCTTCCACGACTGCACCGTCAAGTCCTGCGACGCCTCGCTGCTCCTGGAGACCGACGCCGCCACGGGCCTCGTCTCCGAGCAGGCCTCCCCGAGGAGCTTCGGCATGCGCAACTTCAAGTACGTGGGCGCCATCAAGTCGGCGCTGGAGCGCGAGTGCCCGGGCACCGTCTCCTGCGCGGACCTCCTCGCGCTGGCCGCCAGGGACGGCGCGGCCATACTGGGCGGGCCGGCGGCGATCCCGATGCGGACGGGGCGGCGGGACGCCACGGAGAGCCAGTACGGCGAGGTGGAGCGGTACATCCCGAACCACAACGACACGGTGTCGGCGGTGCTGTCCCGGTTCGCGGCCATGGGGCTGGACGCCGAGGCCGTGGTGGCGCTGCTGGGCGCGCACTCGGTGGGCCGCGTCCACTGCAACAACCTTGTGGCGCGGCTGTACCCGGCCGTGGACGGCGGCATCGAGCCGGCCTACGGCGCGTACCTCCGGGGCCGGTGCCCGACGGCGGACGCGAGGGAGGACACCCGCGACGTGGCGTACGCGCGCAACGACCGCGCCACGCCCATGGTGCTCGACAACATGTACCACCGGAACCTGCTCAAGGGCAGGGGGCTGCTGCTCGTGGACCAGCGTCTCGCCTCCGACCCGCGCACGGCGCCGTTCGTAAGGAAGATGGCGGCTGACAATGGGTACTTTCGCGAGACGTTCGCGGCGGCGCTGGTGAGGATGTCGGAGAACGGGCCGCTCACCGGCGGGCAGGGGGAGGTCAGGAAGGACTGTAGGTTCGTCAACGCCAAGTAAGTGCTGAGCTTAGTGAGCTAGTCACTGACGTGTGTGTATGTACGTGCTCGTGGCGTGGGGCACTAATAATTCAGAAGAAGTGAAGGGACCATGTATCATGTGTGTGTGTGTGTGGGCGCGCGCGCGTGCATGCTGCATGATGCATGCCTTCCTGTACATGATGGATATGCGTTATCCGAATTCGCTGTAATAGTTTTCAACGTCTGCCACATTCAAAATCTCGAAATGGAATTCTGCCGACCTACATAGAACAAGTAGCACGATCGTATGGCAGGAGGCATTGATTAACTAAACTCATCTATTCCAGCGTTGCGTGCTGTATACTGTACTACTTGTTCCGTCCCCAGCAGTTTAAAAGGGTTGTATTGTACTACATCAGCGGCACTTATTTTGGTACGGAGAAAGTAGAATATATTGCATGCTAGAACAATTTAATACTCAAACTACAAACCCACATCCACATCCACATGGGTACATATCATGTCATCTGCAAGATTCTCGGGGCATTATTAGCACACCCACGACAACGTGAACGGCAAATGGATTCGTATGGCCAAGGTCGATCATGAGCAAGTGGACGGATACCTAAGTTTCACAAAATCTTTAGTTTGGTTTCGTCAGCGTGAACCTGCCGATGGCATGAAAAAACATCACTTTGTGCCTGATCTGATCCGTGTCCCAAACTTAGTTGAATGTGATCACTTTACAGTTATTAAAAGAGCGGAGCGGTCAATTAGGGGCCCGTTCGGAGATTCTCCGCTCCACGCGGCCGCTTCGGGAGCGGGCGGAGTTTCAGCTAAAAAGCGCGGAGCGCGCATGCAGGTACTCCATAGATTCTTAGATTTCTGGAAGCTGGTGGTTCCCGAATAGCTCCAATGTCTCTGAGTATTGGAAAAGCTTGATATCAAGAGCATGTGACCATGGAGACAGACAGTAGCAGTATGCGTTGAAATGGAGCCTGTGCGTTGAAATGGCAAGAGTTGCACAACATGCATTCAAAGGAGAAGTTGCAGGTCTGACTCTCACAACACCATGGACAACTGGTCAACGTATCCACCGGCGGCGCTCCATGCCTCGTGGCGAAAAATCTGAGACGCTAGAAATGGATTAGTGTTGAGGCACCACATGCTTCACGCCAATGATGTACTTCCTCCGTTTCGAATTATAAGATGTTCTAACCTTTTTCTAAATCAAATGTATATAGCTCAATCCGACTTAAGCATTGAATTTTGTTCGCAATGGTGACTAAGGGCCTGTTCGGCAGCTCCCCAACTCCCAGCTTCCCCGAATCCAGGAGCGGAGCTGGCCCGAACACCTTGGCTCCATGAAGCTAGCTTCTGGGATGTGTGGCCTGGCTACGTGCAAAAACCGGGAGCTGCTCGTTTGGAGATCCTACAAAACGCAAAAGCTGGAGTTCACTTTTATTACGAGGATGTGCCACCGCCAAGTGACATACCTGTTCGATAGATAGGCTGGAGAAGTCTCGATACATCTCGATCCCCATTCTCCTCCTCCCGTATCCCCACCGGCTAGTCCAACCCTAGCCGTCAGACATCCCGCCGCCGCATCCTCACCGGTCAACTTCGTCCGGCAACCTCGACCCCACCCCGAAGAAGGTCTCGTCCTCGAGCAGCCCTTCTTCGTGACGCTCGCGACTCCTTCAAGCTCGCCCCATTCCGCCCCCACCTGACAGCAGCCGGCACCCCCGCCGTCGGTGACGCTGCTCCTCTGCCCCGCCGTCGCCGCTTGAGAAGCTCAAGGTGAGCTCGTGCAGATGTGCAACCTCACCACTCTCCATTCAGTTTATTTTACATTGAGTTACAGGCCATTTGGTCCAGATTTTTGGATGTCCAGATGCACAATCTTTTGTAAATAAGATGAACTTTTCTGAATGAGAGCATACATATTTGTAGACGAGAGCTATCATTTGGTTCAGATTTATAGATGGAAGCTATGATTTTTAGATTTATAAGTGAAATAGTCCCTGTACAGAATTATAGATGTAATAAACTCTGTATATGTTTATAAATGAGATATTCTATATACATACATACAGATTTATAGATGAAATAGTCTTTGTATATGTTTATAAAATGAGATATTCCATATACATACGTACAAATTTATAGATGAAATAGTCTCTGTATATGTTTATAAATGAGAGCATACAATTATTTTTATGACATGAATCTTTATATATATGAGAGCATACAATTTTATTAGCACACACAAAGTGACATGGACTTTTATATAGAGTTGTTGAAAATGGTTGCCGAATGGACTATTGAGAACACTCGGATTATCACCGAGTTGTTTGTCCAGCAAGTGAGAGCTGGAAATAGGCCAAATACTCACTTGACCTCCAATGCATATGATGAGGTGGTGAGGCAATTCAAAATAAGAACAGGGTTGGAGTACACAAATGATCAATTGAAGAACAAATGGGACAAACTAAGAGGTGAATATGGTGTATTCAAGAAACTTAAGTTGAAGGAGATAGGAGCGGGATGGAACAGAGAGCGCAACACTGTGAAACAAGATGCTGAGTGGTGGAAGAAGGCAAAGATAGTGAGTTTTCATCCTCATGTTGTGCATATCATATCTTTCTTCATATTACTTGTTGTTGACAAAGGTTGTCTTGTTTGTATATTTACAGGACATTCCAGGTTGTTACAAGTTCAGGAAGCATGGACTTCGCAATGAAGAGAACTTGCGCATCATGTTTGAAGACATCACAAGTGACGGTTCCGATCATTGGAATCCGACTTCTGGCATCCCCCCTACTTCTACTGCACTAATATCAAGTGCCATAAATCTTGAGCAAATAGAAGATGTTGATCTGTTGGAGGATCCCGAAGAGGCACCATCTCCTATTACACCAAAGGTTAATAAGAGGCTTGGCAAGATCATTTGTGACACAAACAAGAAACCCAAGACCGCACAAGTGATGCAGGAGCAGATTACAATGATCGGGGAGATTTGTAAGGAATCACATTCGTCATTTCAGTCGTTCTTTAAGCACGATGACACCACCTCTGTTGCATCTGTTATGAAGGAAGCAATTGCTTGTGGTGCAATAGAAGGCAGCGATGAGCACTTCATTGCCTCTGAGCTTTTCATCAAAGAGAGAGCAAAGGGAGATGTTTCTAAGCATGAGTGTTCACACTCGTTTGGGTTGGCTAAAGAGGAAGTTCAATGTCAAGTACGGGAACTAGTAGTTCCCAGTTTATGCCATATGTGTGATGATTGCTTATGTCCTATGCTACCGAACCATTTTATTTACTATGTCAGTGGTTGAACAATATTTTAAGTACTCACTCTTGAACAATTGTTTCCTATATGGCTTGTAATAACTGGTTCGATAATATTTATGTATGGAGTGGAGTTTCGTCTTCATATTTCTTGTTCTCCATGCTAACCATTGTTTGTTAACTCATTGGCTTTGTATGTGCAGATGTCATCTGACAGTGAAAGTGACAATGAAAACTATTATGAAATGAAGAAAAGAATGATTCGTGCCCATGCACAAGAAATGAACATTATGTATCTGAGTGCATCAACCATATTTGGGAAGTATTGTGACAATTGGGTGATGAAGGCCAATCCTAGGACATCTATCTTGAGTGGATTTGGATGGTTGCAGGAGACTATTGGTACACCCAGAGAGACATTCACCATGCTGAGAATGAAGGCGACGGTATTCTTTGAACTTCATGACTTGTTGAAGGATAAGTATGGGCTCGGCCATTCCCCATTCGTTAGTAGTTATGAGTCTCTTGCTATGTTCCTGTGGACCTTGGGTGGGTGTGAATCAAATAGAAGAACCCAAAACCGTTTCAAACATTCCGCAGATACAATCCACCGCAAATTCCATGAGGTACTACTTTGTGTCGTGAAGATGTCTGCTGACTACATCAAGCCTAAGGACCCAAATTTTAGGACCATACATCCAAGGATTCTGAATGACATGAGGGCTTATCCACACTTGAAAGACTGCATTGGTGCAATAGATGGGACTCACATTAGGGCTTCTATTCCTGAGGCCGGACAAGTGAGGTACATCGGAAGAACCGGAGCAATAACTCAGAATGTGATGGCAATATGTGACTTTGATATGCATTTCACTTATGCTTCTATTGGTCAACCTGGTTCTATGCATGACACAACTGTGATATATACCGCAATGCATATGGACAAGGATACCTTTCCCCATCCTCCAAAAGGTGAGATTTTTTACTTGTTGCAAGTTATGTCATATATCCAACAACTTACATTCATTACTCTGTATGTTATTTAGGCAAGTACTACCTTGTAGACGCTGGCTATCCTAATAGAATTGGATATCTTGCACCCTACAAAGGAGAAAGGTATCATGTCCCTGACTTTCAAAGAGGCGCACCACCGAATACTCCTAAGGAGAAGTTCAACAGGATCCATTCATCCAAACGCAATTGCATAGAGAGAACCTTTAGAGTTTGGAAGATGAAATGGCAAATACTTTTGAAGATGCCAAGCTACTCAATTGAAACCCAAAAGATGATAGTTGCTGCTACTATGGCATTGCACAACTATGTTCGCTTCCATGACAAATCGGATCTCCACTTTGTTCGATGTGATAGGGATCCGAATTATGTGCCAACAATTCCTGAACGGTATAAGAAATTTGCTGTTCCGACAAATGCTTCAGATACATCAACTTCGGAGGAAAATGGTGTTGACATGGATCTATTTAGGAACCAACTTGCTACTGACATTGCTCTAGGTTGATGAAGTACATGTTAGGAACATGTACCACTTTTGATTTGCAAACTTATGCAAATATTGTGCCCTTTGTTATATGAAATACGTGCAGACTGTCTTGGTCCTTAAGATATGTGTTGCCATATATATATATTCATTCAAAATACATTTCTGTTTAATAATTTATAATTTATATGCAAAAAGTATTGCAAACTACCCTTTATAGTTCTCTGTTAGTCAAAAATGCACAGAAAAGAAAAGGCAACTCTTTGCCCCAGCGAATCTGGCCATCTCTGTTAGAGAAAGAAAGCAAAGGAAAAGGAGAAAAACGCTGCCTGCCAGCGAATTAGGCTAAAAAATGCGCCCCAGGCACTCCAAACCAGGCCTTTAGCCATCTTTTCAGCCCCTAGGAACAGGGCCTCATGTGGATTTCCATCCAGCCTCCATCTTGGGCTCACTTCGGCCTCTCCTCAATGTCCAATAAGGCCGAATCCCACTGAAGATGGCTGGCAGACGATCGAAACCTGGAGCTGAGACACCGAACGGATTTCTGAGCGCTAGTGCTCGCGTGGGAAGCTGGCGATCGAAAAGAGAAGCTGGATTTGAGGATTTATTGGAGTTGGGGAGCTACCGAATAGGCCCTAAAGAATTGAAAGTGGGGGCAGCAGTACATGGTGACTTAAGTTTAGTGGTGCTACTGAGCACAAAGTCTCGAGCTCCGGAGTGAAAACTCTAGGTCTGACCTGGCAATGGTGGTGTTCCACACCATAACCTTGTTGGAGGCATTGTCTGGAGTTTCCTCGGACTTCTTCTTAAGGATGAAAACCCAAGATTGTTTGGATCAGGCGACGACAGCGCTGATAACCCACAAGTATAGGGGATCACAACAGTTTTCGAGGGTAGAGTATTCAACCCAAATTTATTGATTCGACATAAGGGGAGCCAAAGAATATTCTCAAGTATTAGCAGCTGAGTTGTCAATTCAACCACACCTGGAAACTTAGTATCTGCTGCAAAGTGTTTAGTAGCAAAGTAATATGATAGTGGTGGTAACGGTAACAAAAGTAAAGACAGCAAAAGTAATGTTTTTGGTATTTTGTAATGATTGTAACAGTAGCAATGGAAAAGTAAATAAGCGTAAACCAGTATATGGAAAACTCGTAGGCACTGGATTAGCGATGGATAATTATGCCGAATGTGGTTCATCATGTAACAGTCATAACATAGGGTGACACAGAACTAGCTCCAGTTCATCAATGTAATGTAGGCATGTATTCTGTATATAGTCATACGTGCTTATGGAAAAGAACTTGCATGACATCTTTTGTCCTACCCTCCCGTGGCAGCGGGGTCCTATTGGAAACTAAGGGATATTAAAGCCTCCTTTTAATAGAGAACCGGAACAAAGCATTAGCACATAGTGAATACATGAACTCCTCAAACTATGGTCATCAGCGGGAGTGGTCCCGATTATTGTCACTTCGGGGTTGCCGGATCATAACACATAGTAGGTGACTATAGACTTGCAAGATAGGATCTAGAAACACACATATATTCATGAAAACATAATAGGTTCAGATCTGAAATCTTGGCACTCGGGCCCTAGTGACAAGCATTAAGCATAGCAAAGTAATAGCAACATCAATCTCAGAACATAATGGATACTAGGGATCAAACCCTAACAAAACTAACTCGATTACATGATAAATCTCATCCAACCCATCACCTTCCAGCAAGCCTACGATGCAATTACTCACGCACGGCGGTGAGCATCATGAAATTGGTGATGGAGGATGGTTGATGATGACGACGGCGACGAATCCCCCTCTTCGGAGCCCCGAACGGACTCCAGATCAGCCCTCCCGAGAGAGATTAGGGCTTGGCGGCGGCTCCGTATTGTAAAACGCGATGAAACTTCCTCTCTGATTTTTTTCTCCCCGAAAGCCAATATATGGAGTTGGAGTTGGCGTCGGAGGGCCACCAGGGGGCCCACGAGGTAGGGGGCGCGCCCAGGGGGGAGGGGCGCGCCCCCACCCTCGTGAACAGGGTGTGGGCCCCCTGGCCTTCATCTTTGGCGAGGATTTTTTATTATTTATTCTAAGATATTCCGTGGAGTTTCAGGTCATTCCGAGAACTTTTGTTTTCTGCACATAAAAACAACACCATGGCAATTCTGCTGAAAACAGCGTCAGTCCGGGTTAGTTCCATTCAAATCATACAACTTAGAGTCCAAAACAAGGGCAAAAGTGTTTGGAAAAGTAGATATGATGGAGACGTATCAACTGCCCCAAGCTTAAACCCTTGCTTGTCCTCAAGAAATTAAGTTAACAAACTGAAAGAGAAAAAGAAAAACTTTTACAAACTCTGTTTGCTCTTGTTCTTGTAAACATGAAAAGCCAGCATTCAAGTTTCAACAATTATTATGAACTAACCATACTCACAATAACATGTAGGTCTCACAATTACTCATATCAATAGCATAATCAGCTAGCAAGCCATAATAATAAAACTCGGATGACAACACTTTCGCAAAATAATCATAACATGATATAACAAAATGGTATCTCGCTAGCCCTTTCTGAGACCGCAAAACATAAATGCAGAGCACCTTTAAAGATCAAGGACTGACTAAACATTGTAATTCATGGTAAAAGAGATCCAGCCAATTCATACCCAATATAAACCAATAATAATGAACGCAAACGACAGTGTGCTCTCCAGCGGGTGCTTTTTAATAAGAAGGATGATGACTCAACATAAAAGTAAATAGATAGGCCCTTCGCAGAGGGAAGCAGGGGTTTGTAGAGGTGCCAGAGCTCGCTTTTGAAATAGAGATAAATTATATTTTGAGCGGCATACTTTCATTGTCAACATAACAACTAAAAGACGACGATATCTTCCATGCTAAACAGATTATAGGCGGTTTCCAAACAGAATGGTAAAGTTTATACCCCCCCTCCTCCACAAGCATCAATCCATGGCTTGCTCGAAACAACGAGTGCCTCCAACATTCAACGGGTCCCAAGGGGAGTTCTGTTTGCAGTTATTTTTATTTAGCTTTGATCTTTTTGGATCATGGGACTGGGCATCCCGAATACCAGCCATTTTCTCGTGAATGAGGAGCAGAGTCCACTCCTCTTGAGAATAACCCGCCTAACACGGAAGATAAGGGCAGCTCTAGTTGACATATGAGCTATTTGAGCATGCAAAACAGAATGTTTATTTGAAGGTTTAGAGTTTGGCACATACAAATTTACTTGGAACGGCAGGTAAATACCGCATATAGGAAGGTATAGTGGACTCATATGGCATAACTTTTGGGTTCAAGGAGTTTGGATGCACAAGCAGTATTCCCGCTTAGTACATGTGAAGGCTAGCAAAAGACTGGAAAGCGACCAACTGAGAGAGCGACAACAGTCGTAAACATGCAATAAAATTAATTCACGCCGATTACAAGCATGAGTAGGATATAATCCACCATGAACATAAATATCATGAAGGCTATGTTGATTGGATTCAACTACATGCGTGAACATGTGCCAAGTCGAGTCACTCAATGCATTTAAAAGAGGATACCACCCGATCATACCACATCATAATCATTCTAATAGCATGTTGGCACGCAAGGTAAACTATTATAACTCATAGCTAATCAAGCATGGCACAAGCAACTATAATCTCTAAATATCATTGTAAATATGTTTACTTCATAATAGCTGAATCAGGAACGATGAATCATCATATTTACAAAAATAAGAGAGGTCGAGTTCGTACCAGCTTTTCTCTTCTCAATAAGTCCATCATATATCATCATTATTGCCTTTCACTTGCACGACCGAACGGTGTGTATAATAATAAGAGTGCACATGCATTGGACTAAGCTGGAATCTGCAAGCATTCAACTCAAGAGAGAAGACAAGTAATATGGGCTCTAGGTATAAATAATCAATCATGCATAAAAGAGCCACTAAGCATTTTCAATATGGTCTTCTCGACCCCCAGAGAAAGGAAAAGAAATAAAAACTATTTACACGGGAAAGCTCCCAACAAGTAAAAAGAAGAATGAGAAATATTTTTGGGTTTTCTTTTTAATTCTACTACAAGCATGGAAAGTAAACTAACTATTTTTTTGTTTTTCTTAAATTTTAACAAACACACAAGAAGAAAGCAGGAAAAAGAAATTTAAACTAGCATGGATATTACAGTGAAAAAGTATGAGCACCGATATCTAGCAATGAGTGTGTGTGAACATAAATGTAATGTCGGTGGGAATACGTACTCCCCCAAGCTTAGGCTTTTGGCCTAAGTTGGTCTATTGCCAGGGATGGCCCGGCGGATATCCATAGGTGAAGATGGGGTCGTACTGTGACGCAGAATAGTTGGGATCATAATGTGATGAAGAGGACTCTGATTGCCACTGGCTGACAACCGTCTCAGGATCCCAAGAATAAACCGACATTCACGGAGGCTCCTCTTGAGGCTCCGGTTCCGGGGCTGGTGCAGGATTCCGATAGGCTTGAACGGCCGCCCACGGAACAATGTGAGGCTCTGCGTACAAGTTAAACAAAGAAGGAACAGGCAAAGTAATAGTCTCAGGGTGATATTCATCAAAGTATAATTTATATTTGAGCTCCCCATCGCGACTCTTAACAAGAAAATCATGCGCTATCATACTCTTATAATCTAAATAAGCACGGGGCAGCGCTGTTTCTTCTTTCTCCGCATGCCTAATAGGTATTTCAAAATGTTCAGCTAGGCGCGAAGCATAAATGCCTCCAAAGATGGGGCCCTTAGTACGGTTCATACTTAACCGTCTAGCAACAATTCCACCCAAACTCACAGAGTTATTGCGGTATAAACCATGGAGCAAAATAATAATATCAGGAATACTAAGGTTCCCACAGTTCCCGCGTCCAATCAAGCAACGACTAGCAAATATGGCAAAGTAGCGTAAAACAGGATAATGAATGCTAGTGATCCTCGCATCAGAAACCTTCCTGGTTTCTCCCACCGTGATAGTGTTAATAAAAGCTTCTACTTCATTACGGTAGGGTTCATCTAAGGTGCCCTCAAAGGGTATTCTGCAAACCTCGTAGAATTCTTCTAATGTTATTACTTTAACAACGTCATATAAATGAAACTCTACTGATGGAGGTGATTTCTTAGGGAAAAGTAGAAGTTTTGCACAAAAGTTTTTGTGAGTAAGAGATACTGATGACGTTGGTCGCGGAGGAAGTTGGTGAGGCCGGTGTTCTCAATCAATAAATAGAAATCATCATAAATCCCGGCTCTTCTCAAGAAGTCATCGGAGGGCCATTCACACGGCCGGACCTCCGCGGTGCGGGGCAAATTAAATTTGGGCTTCTGTTCTTCTTCCTTTTGTTTTTCCTTAGAGCTTCGGCTCGAAGAGCCCCTCAAAAGTCTCTTCATTATTTCTGAAACAATCTGAAATTTTTAGTAACTTCAAACAAAAGTGAACCAACTTCAATAAAATTGATAGCAACAACTCCGCAAGTGCCAAGGGCCTATATCAAGCATTAGAACTACTTGGAACCATATAAATTTGACATGCAAGCTCAAGAACATGGTCACCTATGCAGCACAAATTTGCAATGAATAAAGCACTAGAACAAAAACTAATTGGACCAACGGAGGAGTCACATACCAAGGAACAATCTCCCCAAGCAGTTTTGCGAGAGGTGCTTTGAGCAAGGAGATCGAAAATCACAGCAACAGGGGCTGGAACTCGTGCTTGAGTTGGTTTTTCGTGTTTGTGTGAGGCAGAGGAAGAAGATGGGTGCATGAATAAGTGGAGGAGGGCCACCGTGGGCCCACGAGGCAGGGGGGCGCGCCCAGGGGGGTAGGGCGTGCCCTCCACCCTCGTGACCAGGTGGCAGCTCCCCCCGTGGTAATTTTTGCACAGTAAATTCTCAAATATTCCCGAAAAAATCATATTAAATTGGCATGGCATTCTGAGGACTTTTATTTTTGGGATATTTTTATATTGCACGGATAAGTCAGGAAACAGACAGAAAAATACTATTTTACTTTATTTCTACTAAATAACAGAAAATTTAAAGAGGGTACAGAAGGTTGTGCTTCTACTTTCATCCATCTCGTAATCATCAAAATCAACCCACTAACAAGGTTGATCAAGTCTTGTTAACAAACTCATTCCGAATAATCACGGAACCGGAGAAATTTCGAATGACACTAAGTTACCTCAATGGGGATATGAAAATCCCCAACAATAAGAATATCGTACTTTTTCTTGACAGTAGGGAGAGGAAATTCAAAACCTCCAAATATAATCGATGGGGTTTTTCCAATAGAGTTGATACTATAAACTTGAGGTTGTTTCCTCGGAAAATGTACCGTGTGCTCATTGCCATTAACATGAAAAGTGACATTGCCTTTGTCGCAATCAATAACAGCCCCTGCAGTATTTAGGAAAGGTCTTCCAAGAATAATAGACATACTATCATCCTCGGGAATATCAAGAATAACAAAGTCCGTTAAAATAGTAACGTTTGCAACCACAACAGGCACATCCTCACAAATACCGACAGGTATAACAGTTGATTTATCAGCCATTTGCAAAGATATTTCAGTAGGTGTCAACTTATTCAAGTCAAGTCTACGATATAAATAGAGAGGCATAACACTAACACCGGCTCCAAGATCACATAAAGCAGTTTTAACATAATTTCTTTTAATAGAGCATGGTATAGTAGGCACTCCGGGATCTCCAAGTTTCTTTGGTATTCCACCCTTAAAAGTATAATTAGCAAGCATGGTGGAAATTTCAGCTTCAGGTATCTTTCTTTTATTAGTAATAATATCCTTCATATACTTAGCATAAGGATTTGTTTTGAGCACATCAATTAATCGCATACGCAAAAAGATGGGTCTAATCATTTCAGCAAAGCGCTCAAAATCCTCATCATCCTTTTTCTTGGATGGTTTGGGAGGAAAAGGCATGGGTTTCTGAACCCATGGTTCTCTTTCCTTACCATGTTTCCTAGCAACAAAGTCTCTTTTATCATAACGTTGATCCTTTGATTGTGGGTTATCAAGATCAACAGCAGGTTCAACTTCTACATCATTATCATTACTAGGTTGAGCATCATCATGAACATTATCATTAACATTATCACTAGGTTCATGTTCATCACCTGATTGTGTTTCAGCATCAGACATAGAGATATCATTTGGATTATCAGGTGGTTCAGCGATAGGTTCACTAGAAGTTTGCAAAGTCCTATCATTTTTATTTTTCTTCCTCTTAGAAGAACTAGGCATATCAATATTAATTCTCTGAGAATCTTGCTCGATTCTCTTAGGGTGGCCTTCAGGATACAAAGGTTCCTAAGTCATTCTACCAGTTCTAGTATCCACTCTAACAGCATAATCATTTTTCTTACTATTCATTTCATCAAGCACTTCTTTCTGAGCTTTAAGTACTTGTTCTACTTGAGTGGTAACCATAGAAGCATGTTTGCTAACAAGTTTAAGTTCACCTCTAATATCAGCCATATAATCACTCAAGCGTTTAATCATAAAGGTATTCTGTTTTAGTTGTCTACCAAAATAAGCATTAAAGTCATCTTGCTTAAACATAAAGTCATCAAACTCATCCAAGCACTGACTAGCAATTTTAGTAGGAGGAACTTCAACTTTATCATATCTATAGAGAGAATTTACCTTTATTACCTGTGTCGGGATATCGGGAGGTTCTTCAGTAAATAAGTAATTGAGATCATATACTTCTTCAACAGGCGGTAAATTAAGACCATGTATTTCTTCAATAGGAGGTAAATTCTTAACATCTTCAGCTTTAATACCTTTTTATTTCATAGATTTCTTTGCCTCTTGCATATCTTCGGGACTGAGAAAAAGAACACCTCTCTTCTTCGGAGTTGGTTTAGGAATAGGTTCAGTAATAGGCTCACGAGCTGGCTCAGGAGTTGGCTCAGGAGGTGCCCAATTATTTTCATTAGCCAACATATTATTCAATAGAAGTTCAGCGTCATCCGGTGTTCTTTCCCTGAAAAGAGAACCAGCACAACTATCCAGGTAATCTCTGGAAGCATCGGTTAGTCCATTATAAAAGATATCAAATATTTTAGGTTTCTTAAGAGGATGACCAGGCAAAGCATTAAGTAACTTGACAAGCCTCCCCCAAGCTTGTGGGAGACTCTCTTCTTCAATTTGCACAAAATTGTATATTTCCCTCAAAGCAGCTTGTTTCTTATGAGCAGGGAAATATTTGGCAGAGAAGTAATAAACCATATCTTGGGGACTTTGCACACAAGCAGGATCAAGAGAATTAAACCATTTCTTAGCATCACCCTTTAATGAGAACGGAAATATTTGGAGTATATAAAAGTAGCGCGATCTCAGGTTATTAGTAAACAGGGCAGCTATATCATTTAACTTAGCAAGATGTGCCACAACAGTTTCAGATTCATAGTCATAAAAAGGATCAGATTCAACCAAAGTAATTATATCTGGATTGACAAGAATATCATAATAATCATAATCAGGAACACAGATAGGTGAAGTAGCAAAAGTAGGGTCGGGTCTCATCCTACCTCTAAAAGATTCTTTACTCCACTTAGTTAGCAACCTCTTACGTTCAAGACTATCCTGGCAAGCAATAATAGCTTCAAAAGATTCAGCACTAAAAAGATAACCCTCAGGAATAGAAGGCATAGGCCCATCATCACTAACATCATCGTGTTCAGGTTCATTAATTTCTCTTTCTCTAGACCTAGCAATTTGCTCATCAAGAAATTCACCGAGTGGCACAGTAGTATCAAGCATAGAAGTAGTTTCATCATAAGTATCATGCATAGCAGAAGTGGCATCATCAATAACATGCGACATATCAGAATCAATAGCAGTAGTAGGTTTAGGTGTCGCAAACTTATTCATAACAGAAGGAGAATCTAGTGCAGAGCTAGATGGCAGTTCCTTACCTCCCCTCGTAGTTGAGGGCAAAATCTTGGTTTTAGCGTCTTTCAAGTTCTTCATAGTGATCAACAAATATAAATCCCAAGTGACTCAGAGAATAGAGCTATGCTCCCCGGCAACGGTGCTAGAAAAAGGTCTTGATAACCCACAAGTATAGGGGATCACAACAGTTTTCGAGGGTAGAGTATTCAACCGAAATTTATTGATTCGACACAAGGGGAGCCAAAGAATATTCTCAAGTTTTAGCAGCTGAGTTGTCAATTCAACCACACCTGGAAACTTAGTATCTGCAGCAAAGTGTTTAGTAGCAAAGTAATATGATAGTGGTGGTAACGGTAACAAAAGTAAAGACAACAAAAGTAATGTTTTTGGTATTTTGTAATGATTGTAACAGTAGCAACGGAAAAGTAAATAAGCGTAAACCAGTATATGGAAAACTCGTAGGCACCGGATTAGCGATGGATAATTATGCCGGATGTGGTTCATCATGTAACAGTCATAACATAGGGTGACACAGAACTAGCTCCAGTTCATCAATGTAATGTAGGCATGTATTCCGTATATAGTCATACGTGCTTATGGAAAAGAACTTGCATGACATCTTTTGTCCTACCCTCCCATGGCAGCGGGGTCCTATTGGAAACTAAGGGATATTAAGGCCCCCTTTTAATAGAGAACCGGAACAAAGCATTAGCACATAGTGAATACATGAACTCCTCAAACTATGGTCATCACCGGGAGTGGTCCTGATTATTGTCACTTCGGGGTTGCCGGATCATAACACATAGTAGGTGACTATAGACTTGCAAGATAGGATCTAGAACACACATATATTCATGAAAACATAATAGGTTCAGATCTGAAATCATGGCACTCGGGCCCTAGTGACAAGCATTAAGCATAGCAAAGTCATAGCAACATCAATCTCAGAACATAATGGATACTAGGGATCAAACCCTAACAAAACTAACTCGATTACATGATAAATCTCATCCAACCCATCACCGTCCAGCAAGCCTACGATGCAATTACTCACGCATGGCGGTGAGCATCATGCAATTGGTGATGGAGGATGGTTGATGATGACGACGGCGACGAATCCCCCTCTCCGGAGCCCCGAACGGACTCCAGATCAGCCCTCCCGAGAGAGATTAGGGCTTGGCGGCGGCTCCATATCGTAAAACGCGATGAAACTTTCTCTCTGATTTTTTTCTCCCCGAAAGCCAATATATGGAGTTGGAGTTGGCGTCGGAGGGCCACCAGGGGGCCCACGAGGTAGGGGGCGCGCCCAGGGGGAGGGGCGCGCCCCCCACCCTCGTGAATAGGGTGTGGGGCCCCTGGCCTTCATCTTTGGTGAGGATTTTTTATTATTTATTCTAAGATATTCCGTGGAGTTTCAGGTCATTCCGAGAACTTTTGTTTTCTGCACATAAAACAACACCATGGCAATTCTGCTGAAAACAGCATCAGTCCGGGTTAGTTCCATTCAAATCATACAAGTTAGAGTCCAAAACAAGGGCAAAAGTGTTTGGAAAAGTAGATACGACGGAGACGTATCAAGCGCTTGTGCGCCGTACCCTTGTTGAAGGCATCATTGTTGAAGCACTTTTCCCTCCGGGTGCTTCCATCGGTGGAGGTTGATATTGATGGTCACGATGCACAGCGGCGGAGCCTGGAAAAAACGATTAGGAGGGCCCAATGCGTGACAGTATTGATGAGAGGGGCCAAGTATTAGTAATCGTCAAAAAATTTCTTAAAACCTGAAGGAAAATAAGGGTATCATGCTATACTTCCTGGGTCATGGGGGGAGCCATGGCTCCTGCCAGTCCCCCTAGCTCCGCCACTGAGGATGCATGCTTGAGTCGCTTCGGCGTGACTTTCAGATGTCGCTTTTTTTTTCCTTTTTTTTGGCTGTGTGCATCCTAGTTATGCAGAGGCCGGGTGTGTACTCTTGATGATTGTATTACCTTGTTGCAACATTATGAGTCAATAAAATCCACCCTTCATCGAAAAAATAGCTCAATCCGACGAAGTTGTACTGTTTTTATGTCAAAAGAAGGTAGTAGCCCATATTTTCAAGCGTGTTCACAGTCACAAGATGGGATTCGAACAATGAAGCCAACCGCGCACGTATCGCCAACTGCCAGGAACCGTTAGAGGTGATTTTTGCCTACCACTCTCTTCGTCGGCGTTGCTGAGGGTCCTCGTCCTCCCGTTCGCCGCTCTGGTGGTGCGATTGGACAGGGACCTCGACGATTATCTCCGACAAGAAGATATGGTAGGCTACTTTCTTCCAGAGGTGTTGCATCAATGGATGAGATGACCCCGCGTTCGAATAATTTTCTTATGTTTTTCCTCCATATCGGTGATGCTCTAACCAGCGGTGCCGAGGAACATATGGCTTGGTGTTCTTGTCGGTCTTCGGATCCGGTGAGATTTGTATCTAGTGGTCGGCGCTTGGCACTCTTCTGGGCGGCGTTGGCACCGGCTGTTGTAGTTGTGTTTGGTGTCTTGCAGTGGGACATGTGGATGGCGGCAGACAGCGACGTTCCACTTCTTCAACTGTGTTGGTGAAGTTGATGGCGCCGGGATCTAATGGACACGGCGAAGAACCCCGACTGATGTGCCACAAAGCTCGGTCTCGTCGCTTGCGGCGGTCCGGTTCATCGACTCGAAAAACATCCTTGTATGCGAAGGTGCTCCCTCAGATCTTGGTATGGTGGTTGTTCTCCTTTTTCTTCTGCGTTGCCTAGGTGATGGTGGAGGACTATGGTGGGCAACAATTCGGCGAGGCACAAGGTTCTCCACTCGTGAAGTTCTAGTTTTACTGGTTGCAGGATCTTTAGTTCAAAAATGCAAGACACCCATGCATGTCTCATGTGGTGACCATGTATGTACTCTATAATAAGTCTGTCTAATGGAATATTATGGTTATTCAGAAAAATGGGATTTGAACAGGGACACCATTACCGCGGTGGTTGCTCCAACTTGACCATAGTCGATTGATCTTTTTTACAGTCTTGCTAAGTCTCAGTCGACAGAGACTTCGTTAAGTCTCTGTCGATACTATATTCGTGAGATCTTACATTAAGATTTGTGCAAAACAAAATTCTCTCATGCATGTGATATCGAGACTTGGTTACATCTCAATCGACTGGGACCTAGACACATTTTTTTATAGGGGAAACTTCGAGAAAATAAAGGGAGAAACTTCGATTGATTTTTTTAGGGGATCACAAACTCGATTGATTGAAATCGTGCCATAATTAGCTAGGAAGGGAAATGCCTCCCTCGCGCTCCCCTCCCACGCCCGTCCCCGCACCACCGGCAGCGGCGGTGGCTCCCCCCTGCGCCGACCACGGATTCGCCTCCTGGTTCATGCCCCTGCCTCCACCTCCGGTTGGTCGTCCGGGTGCGGTCGCGCTGCCGCGGAGATCTTCTCCTCTCCTGCGTTCATCATCCCTGCCACGGCCAGATCCAGTTTCAAGGAGCTTCGGCCTGGACGGTGTCTTGGCCTCCGTGGAGTTTGTCCCTGACTCGCAGCCGCCCGCGGCATCCGTCCTGGCTGCGGGCGGGTCGGTTCAAGCCCCTTCCCCTGCGCATGCTGCACGCCTTGAAGTTCCGGTCGGTGGAGGCATTAACTACTCGGGTGCGGAGCAGCTGGCCACCTCCATCCCTCCTACCTCTGGTGCGCCTTCAATGCCGGCAATGCGGTCCGACGTGGGGCGCGAGGCTGGGGTGACCGGAGGCTGGCAGCTCATCGCGTCGCGTAAAGGCCCGCGCAGTCCGGCTTTGGCCGCCCCGGCATTCAAGCCGGCGCCCATCCCCCGATGGCTCCTAGGCCGGTGCTGTAGGTGTCTCCACCGCGGGCATAGGGCTGAGGCGTGCCGTGACCCGCTGCGCTGTTCCCGCTGCCTCCAGAATGGCCATAAATCTCGTGGTTGCAAGAACTAGTGGAAGCCTTTAAGCTTGCTGGACTCCCCCGGAGTGCCTCCACCCCCTCTCCGTCGGCCTGCCGCTGTTGCTGTCCAAGTAGCAGCTCCTCGCTCTGGTCGTGGCTGGGAGAATCCTCTGCTGCCTACTGCAACCTCTCCGGCCACGATGCTCCGCCTCGGGGATGCGTCGCTCCGTCCGGAGGAGGACTACATCGTCGTCCCTGCAACGCCTGAGATGCAGGCTGAGTCTGCTCTCCTCTCCACCAACGGGGCAGTTGCCTGGCTCGAAGGTGCCAGGCAGGACGTCTCCTGCCAGCAGGTGGCCGCCGAGCTGGCGAAGGCCTTGGGGGCACGCCAGGCTGATGTCGAAGTCGTCAAGCACTACCCCGAGCAGTTCTTCGTCCGCTTCACATTCCAGCACCACTGCGCCCTAGCGGTCTCCCTTGGCCATCTTCCTGGCGCTGGCTACCTCATCTATGTGAGGGAGTGGTGGCTCGAGGCGCACGCCGACAACGAGGACCAGCTACACCATGTTCGCCTATGCTTGGAGGGCGTCCCACTTCACGGGTGGAACAACTACGTCGCCACCTTTCTCATCGGCCGTGGCTGCTCCCTTGACTACATCGAGCAACGCTCTCTAAGGAAGGAAGACACGAGGGACATGGCGCTCTGGGCGTGGACGGCCGACCCCAACACCATCCCCAAGGTCAAGTGGCTCACACTCCCTGCGCGTGGTCACCGCCGTCGGGGGCGTCATGGGCTTCGGCATCGCGTCCTCATTCATCTTGACCTCCATGAAGACCACACCAAAGCGCGCGACGACGACAACCCACCTCCGCCGGAAGTCCACGAGTTCACTTGGTACCGCAAGAGGGTTGATGGCACCTACATCCCAAGGGAGCGTCAACAGCCACAGGGTGGTGCTGCTCGGCGCCCTGACAGGCGCGATGATGACGATGACCACGACGGCCGTCGGGGTCGAGATGGTGGCCGAGCTCGGGAGGGCTGGGGCGCCAGGGTGCATCACTCGCTCTCCCGCAATGCGCGCGATCGCCAGCACGACGAGGGCCAGGACCGCAACAGAGAGCGCGTCGGTGGTCGTCGGCGTGATGGAGGCGTCCCTAGCAGCGCGCTGGCCCCTTCTTCGGCTGGCGATGCTCCTGCTGTTCTGCGCGGCTCTGGGTCGGGCAACGGCATGGCTGCGCGCGGCCTAGAGCTGCTGGCCATTTAGAGGCCGGTGCTGGCTGACGGTCGTGGCCGTAGCCCTGTGCGACAGCTCTCACCGCGCTCCGCCAGGCACCGCTCTCAGGATGAGCGAATCCCGCCGGTGTCGCCCCCGCTCTCCCCAACCTCGGTGCTGCCGCCCAGTCCATTTCAAAGCGTGCTGAAGATTCATGCTCTCCTCTGCTGCAAGAGGCACCCAACCAGCCGTTGCTCCAGCTGTGCTCGCCAACTTCGCTTCAAAGGCCCCTGCTCTCGCCTTCCAGGCCGCCGGGGTTTCAGACCTCTCCTACGCCGCCGCTGACTTGCGACGGCCCCCTGCAGCGCACCCCTTCACTGGTGCATGGTGCGCAAGCCAAGGCCACTGAAGATCTCCTGGAGCCTCTCTTCGAGGTGAGGCAGCAGAGCATTTTTGCCACGCCTCCATCGCCACCCCCACGGCCCCCCACAGCTCGCCGGAAGACGTTGGCTGGTGTGCACATATCCAGGAAGGGTGGGCTCTCACTCCAGAGGAACAAACTTACTGGTGCAAGTGTTGCTACGATGCCAGCGACCAAAGTCGCCGAGAAGATGGTCTGCCGCACGCTCGGGATCACCAGAGATGGCAAAGATGTGACGGAAGCAACTCTGGAAGAGTTCACTTCCAAGTTCAAGGACCAGCTAGCTCCAGAGGTGATTATGGCCATGAGGGAGTTCTTTCATCTGGATGACCCAGCGGTCAACGGCGTCGAGGATGCACTGATTGAGCATGGTGGAGAGGGAGCACTGGAGCTTGCTCAAGAGGGAGGTGTAGCTATCCAGGATGCTTGAGGTTCCTAGTTTGTCTGTTAGGGTACTACGGATGCTTATGTTAGTCCACCCTCTTAGTGCTCCAAGGGGTGATCTGTGTGTTGTTAGTGTTGTGGGTGTGCGTTGTATCAGGCGTGATAGTGCTGTTGGTGCTCGTTGTTTCATGAGATAAAAATCATGCACTTTGGTTGTCGGTCTGCTGTGTTGTTATGCTGATGCTGGAGTAGCTCTCCTCTGCCTGATGGCCGTGCACAGCTGCTGTCGCTGCCAGAGGTCTTGTGTTTTTTGGTGTGACCCATGACGACACAGCCCATCAACACATTAAGTTGGAATGTTCGCGGTCTAAATAACCCGGCGCGGAGGTCAACTGTTAGCGCGACGATTGCAGCCTCCTCATGCCGGCTTGTATGTTTGCAAGAGACTAAGCTTGGCTGCGTTGATAAATTTGTTGCTGCCTTCCTTGGTGGTAACAGGCTTCAAGGCTTTGCGCAATGCCCGGCTCTGGGGACTAGGGGAGGGATTCTGCTACTTTGGGATGACACGGTCCTCGACGTCTCCGATATCACTGCATCGACCTATTGCCTCTCTGGTACGGTTCGTGCCCGTGCGACTGACGTCTGTTTTAGGGCCACGTCCGTGCATGGGCCAACTAACCACGCCTGCAAAGATGCGTTTTTTGCCGAGCTTATCTCCCACAAGCCTCCTAATGGGACTGCATGGCTGGCCCTTGGGGATTTCAACTAAATTTACCGTGCACGCGACAAAAACAAGAGAATCTTCAACCGGCGTAGGATCAATCGCTTTCGGGCTGCGTTACAATCTTGTGAGCTCAAGGAAATTCACCTTCAGAATCGGCGCTTCACCTAGAGCAATGAGCGAAACAACCCAACTCTCTGCAAGCTTGACTCCTTCTTCTGCAATGCGGAGTGGGATACGACCTTCAGCACCCATGTCCTACATGCTCTGTCATCTTCACTTTCCGACCATTGCCCCCTGCTGCTTGCTGATGATAAAAGGGCCCAGAAGGCCTAGATCCTTCAAGTTTGAAACCTTCTGGGCTTCTTTGCCTGGCTTCTCCGAGGTAGTGCAAAAGGCCTGGGACGAGCGAGTCGGGCACTCGGAGACGTACCAAGTTCTGTACCATAAGCTAAAAAAAATTGCGATCCGTCTATCTGAGTGGAGCAAGAACTTGTTCTCCAAGGCTAAGGTTCAGCTCCATGCGGCCCTGCTTGTGATTCTCCACCTCGACATCACGCAAGAGGAAAGGGCTCTCTCTCCTGAGGAGCGAGACTTGCGCACGAGACTCAAGCAGAGGGTGATTAGCTTGGCGGTTCTTGAGAGGTCTAGGAAGAGTCAATGTGCTCGGTTGGCAAATTTGAAGCATGGGGATGCAAACACAAAATTCTTCCACCGACGCATCAATGCCAGAAGGAGGAAAAACCACATTCATCGGATCAAACATGTGCATGGGTGGGTCACCGAACACAAGGAAAAAGAGAAGATCATACATTCCCACTTCACCGAGATCATGGGTACAGGATGCAGTAGCAACAAAGACTTCAACTGGGAGGAGCTTCGCATAGAGACCCATGACTTGCACGACCTGGGCAACACCATCATGGAAGATGAGGTTTGGGCGGCGATAAAGGAGATGCCTAGTGATAAGGCGCCCGGTCCGGATGGCTTCACAGGGATCTTCTTCAAGAAGTGTTGGGGCATCATCAAGCTTACGGTCATGAGAGTCATCCAGTGTTTTGACTCTCTCCACACCTCCAACCTGCATTGGTTGAATTCTGCCAATGTTGTGCTATTGCCCAAAAAGGAGGGCGCAGAAGGCATCTCTGATTACAGACCTATCAGTCTCATCCACGCCATCGCAAGAATAATTGCCAAGGTCCTTTCGCTCCGGCTGCCCCACACATGGACTGCCTTGTCTCCAACGCGCAAAGTGCATTCATAAAGAGGCGTAGCATACATGACAACTTCATGTGCGTTCGTAATTTTGCTAGGCGCTTACACAAGTGCAAGACCCCTGTCTCCTTTTCAAGCTAGATATAAGAAAGGCTTTTGACTCCGTCAAGTGGGGCTACATGTTAGATCTCCTTCAGCGTTTGGGTTTCCCGGATAGGTTCCGGGCTTGGATTATCGCACTCCTATCCTCGTCATCGTCTCGTATTCTCTTAAATGGCATCCCCGGCCCTCCCATTAAGCATGGGAAGGGGTTCCGGCAGGGGGACCCCATTTCCCCCCTGCTTTTCGTCATCGCGATTGATCCGTTGCATAAGATTCTGGATTTGGCAACCCGGAAAGGCCTTCTTCACAAGATACGTGGGCGGGGGCCTACGGTGAGAACCTCCCTATATGCGGATGATGCCGCTGTTTTTCTGGCTCCTATAAAAAGGGACGTTAACAATTTGGCTTCCATCTTGAGAGGCTTTGGCGAAGTGACAGGTCTATGCACCAACTTTCAGAAAAGCTCCGTTGTGCCAATTCGATGTAGTCATCTTAATCTTGGGCACACTCTTCAGAGCTTGCCTGCAACTCGTGCTACTTTCCCGGTGAAGTATCTTGGCTTGCCTCTCTCTGTTTGGCGGCTCAGAAAGGTGGATTTCCAATACCTTGAGGACAAGGCGGCGAGCAAATTGGCCACTTGGGACGGCCAAAATATCACTACCATCGGCCGCACGGCACTTGTCAAATCGGTCATTTCATCCCAAGCGATCTATTCAATCACGCCTCTCATTGTGCCGCCAAGTACGCTCAACAACCTAAATAAATTGGAGAGGTCGTTCCTATGGTCCGGTGCGGATAAGACAACGGGAGCCAAGTGCAAAGTCAATTGGAAAATAGTTTGTAGGCCAAAGGAATATGGTGGCCTGGGGGTACTCAACACCGAAAAAATTCGCGGGCTTTACGTCTTCGTTGGTTGTGGTATGAATGGAAGGAGCCCCACAAGCCTTGGGTGGGGTTTGGTAACCCTTGCACCGCCGAGGACCTCGAGTTTTTCTACGCCTCTACAACTATCACTGTGGGTGACGGTGCAAAAACACCGTTCTGGGACTCCCCTTGGCTATTTGGGCGGAAACCCATGGATATTGCTCCATTAATCTACGAGGCTTTAAGGAGAAAGAATTGGAAGGTGCGTGAAGCCCTCTATGAGAATGCATGGATTCTCAAAATCAATCCAAACACTGTTATCTCCATTCGCCACATTAGTGAATTCTTCACTCTTTGGATGCTTGTTCATGACTTCCCCCTTGACGACCAAGCCGAAGACGACCTTACTTGGAAACATGCGAACGATGGGATCTACTCGGCGGCCACTGCGTACAAGGCTTTGTTCCTTGGATTGACTATCTCTCCCATGGACCGTATGGTTTGGAAGGCTTGGCCCCCCCTAAGGTAAAATTCTTTGCGTGGCTTGCCCTGCAAGACCGAATTTGGACCGACGATCGATTGGAGAAGCGTGGTTGGGTCAATTGTGGTCTTTGTCCACTATGCAAGAGAGAGCAAGAAACGGGGCCACACCTCTTCTTCAAGTGTCGTTACACTCTTAGGCTTTGGAGATCTATCATCGAGAAGCTTGGGCTACCTCACGTCAACATTCCCGATTGGCATCTTGATGAATCCGTCAAGGAGTGGTGGGTCAAGCGTACCGATGACCGAAACCCGAATTGGCATGCCATGTCCTCTCTCGTCATGCTCACCTCCTGGACTATTTGAAACGAGTGAAATGCTAGGGTATTTCGGCAAAAATTTGCGCCACCGCCTATTCTCCTCCAAACCATCATTGGTGAGGCAAAGTTATGGGTTACTGTCGGCGCCAAGAAGCTAGGGACTATCATTGTATGTGAGTAATTGTCATGTCGCTTGTATGGGGTGTCCTGTAAAACTCTAAACTCTATTCTCTCCTTATTTAATAGATGAGGCAAATCTTATGCCTCCGTTTCGAAAAAAAAACTCGATTGATCTTTCTCTCACGAGCGAATTCCCAAGTTGGGCTGTCGATTCTTCGAGAGCCCAGCAAGTGCTCGTTACACCAACTTTCCGGGCCCAACAGCACGTCGCTCTTTTTTCCCTTCCTTGTGCACGAAAAGAACTAGAAGAAGCGGTTGTTCTAAAAAAATCAAAAAGGAGAAGAAGCGGTTCCAGAAAAAACGCAAAGCGGGAGCGGGAGCCAGGCGCCAACCGCCAATGACCCGACGCCGACGCCGCCGCCGCGGCTCGCCGCCGGCGCTTCCGCCTCCGATCGAAGACGACGATCTCCTCCGCGAGGTCCTGCTCCGTATCCCGCCGCAGCCATCCTCCCTTCCCCGCGCCTCCGCCGTCTGCAAGCGGTGGCGCTGCGCCGCCGTCGACCCCAAGTTCACCGCCCACTTCCGCGCCCACCACGGGAAGCCGCCCCTCCTCGGCTTCTTCCAGCGCCGCGATGACGACATCGTGTTCGCCCCCGTCCTGGCCGCTCCCGACCGCGTCCCTCCCGAGCGCTTCGACCTGCGAATCCGCGTCGCCGACTCCGAGTCTGAGGCCCACCTCCTCGGGTGCCGCCACGGCCGCGTCCTCGTCTTCGACGTGGCACGGGCGGAGGTCGTCGTGTGCGATCCCATCACGGGCGAGCAGCGCCGCGTGGCCGTTCCGCCGGAGTTCAAGACGGGCCACGTCAACGGGGCGGTGCTCTGCGCCGACCGCGGCCAGGGACACGTGCACGGCGGCTGCCGCTCCAGCCCGTTCAAGGTGGTCTTGGTGTCCATGCGCAGCCACGATCATCGGCCCCTCGCCTGCATCTACTCCTCCGAGGCCAACACATGGGGCCATCTCATCCCAACACAGGCTCCGTACCCAGGTTCGGCTTGCTGCGGTGGTGCTCAGAGCATCCTTGTTGGCAATGTCCTTTACTGGCCGTTAAGGCATGCCAAAGACGGCATACTTCAGTTTGATATGGACAGGCAGAGTGTAGATGTGATCGAGACGCCTCCGGGTATGAATGTTCCCCGCAACCATGAGATCGTCGAGGCAGAGGATGGCACTCTTGGTCTCGCCATATTGTCTCACCATTACCATAATATTCAAATGTGGCAGCGGAAGGTTAATTGTCAGGGTGTTGCCACATGGGTGCTGTGGAAGACCACCGAAATGCATGAAATTCTTGGGCTCTCTCCTTCGACTGAGGTAGTGAGAAGGGGAATGGAACTGATACTGGGATACGACCAGGATGCTAATGAAATGTTATTGTATCTGGATGGCACTGTCTATATTGTTCAACTGAAGTCGATGCAATCAAGAAAACTTTGGGAAAGCCAACATGTTACCGCTTGTCATTCCTTCAACAGTTTCTACACGCCAGGTGATTGTTCATCCTTAGTCCTCATATTGTAGGAGTAACGTAATCTGGTTATGTTTTGTAGATGGTTCATGGTTGCTCAAATACCTTTGTTGCAGTTTGTAAGTTTTCACTAACAACTTAAACTTAGCTACTCATGGTTCCTTTCCTACATAGATAAACTTATAGATGTACTGTCATTAGGTGTATGTTATTGGTAAATATAGACAAGCTTATGTCCTTTTTTGTGGAGCTTTTTTATGGTGCAGAGATGGAGTACCACTTAAATCTGACCCTCCACTTATAAGGGCGGTTTAGTCTTTTCCACTCTTAATTAGGTCCTTCTCTGATTTCTAATCAGATCACGCTTCCTATCACCAACGCAGCCGCCATCACATTAGAGTTGTTATGTCTTCATGACGACCGCGCCATTATTTCCTTGCACTGATCGAGAGCGAGTGGATCTGTGAGGAATATCCCCAACATTACCGATTGGACTAGAAGTTCTGGAAAACCACACAAAATCTAACATGTACTCCAAAGGAAATTAAAACACAGATATACATTGTTGTGGAAAGAGATCAGGCTCGCAAGAAGTTATCACTTAATCAGCCCGCAAGAGATATCAGGCTGGAGAGCTGACATGATAGATCTCCGGCCAGCCTGATGATCCCACCTCGCCCTAGTCATCCTACTTCAGCGCGGGCGAGTTTCCAGTTGCGCAAGAAAGATGGCTCTCGCAAACACGCCCGTGGCGGTGCCGCCGCCCGGCCCTGGTCGTCGATCATTCCCACTTCCCATTCCATGCCATTCTGGCAAGTCCGTAGCCCAGAGGCCGTCTTTCTCTTGTACGCACGCAGACCATAGTGGCCACCGGCGCCTATCTTATTGAAGAATTAGGTTTTTTAGGAGAAGAATTAGGATTCTAGCGATCGAGTCGAATCTGTATCAGCCGTGATGCACCGATGGGAGAATAATAATAATAATCAGTTTACCTTTTTACCCCCAAGCACAAGGTACTCCCTCACTTTTTTAGTAGGTACTCTCTCATACACACGTTGGAGTACCAATAGACATCAATCGTTGGATCAAGAGAAATTGAGGGTTCATATTCATTTAGGGGTACTGTAAAGGAGTTTCGATGTAGTTATCTTCATCCTTGGGAGATAGCAAATCAAATATCAAGTGAGTAGTAATGTAGAAGCAACTGTCAAATGATTAACACCTTTTTCCTCCGAAGTTGTTTTCTCTAACTAGGCTTCACTTATTTAAATCTGAATACCCAAAGATCACTTTTGGTGGTAGCGTTGCGTTTTTGCATGTTTTTATTTTGTCTTGTTGGCATGATGGAGACGAGTTTGCATGAGATAAACTCTAGAGACCATGTCTTACAACAATCATCTTCCCCGCCCCAATAAATTAGTGTCAAAACACAACGAAGATTTTTTTTTGTCGGTATTTCCATGAGATATAACCAGGAATAGGATATTCGATATCTATTACATTGCTCTTCCTTATGTTACCGAGCTGGTCCTGAATTTATACACTATGTTACAGTAGGTTCTGCTACTAGGTTCTGCCTATATGTATCTGTTCACTAACAGATTTGCAATTTGGTTCTCTTTTCTCTAGGTGAATGAAGGGGCTGCTGCAGTTCTCATTGAGTCTGCCACATCATATCAATGTGGTCTGCGGTGTTTACATGTTACCTGAAAAAAAAGGCTTATTCAGTGTGTGCCTTAGTATAGCCTTAAGCCAGTTGTTTGTATATATTTATGTTCTGCTAGTTGTTTGCTTATTCAAGTATTTGTGTATCGATCAGCTATGTAAGATGTCTACCTATTTGTGTATTGACTATACTTTACAAGTTATCTTCTGTCAAGTGTTTCTGTTTTCATCTTATGTTGTGTGTGAAGTATCTCTATTTGAATTTCGAACCTGTAAAGCTGTAAGATGAAAATAGAAACATCAAACTTAATGCTGACAGACAGCTTACAACTATGAACTGCAATTGTAAAGCTGTATTAGTTCAGTAACAAGAACCTAAAGGAGCATCCATTGGCTGAAACAGGTCGGGATTGCCGGCGTTCCCGCAGACTCCCTGATGAAGAAGACCTGACAGTGCCGGAGCTTCAGCCCGGGATCTGCACGGTGGCGCTGTTTGACCGCAAGGGGAACAAGTTTCCCAACGTCGGTGATGGTGTATTCTTTGTTCATGCTGTACATAAGTGATGCTTCGTGGTGCTGTCTGTGTGAACATCAGTCACTTGTGTAGACAAGGACTCATCAACCCTGTATTTGTTGTGAGTAATAATAAAGTCCGTATTTGCCATCAAAAATTCTGCAGAGTACAAACAGACTCTTGAAAAACATCAAGATTTAAATTTTGCATTTTGAAAGATTTGAATTTAAGGCATTGTAGGGCTTTACCCAATCCCGAAGGAGGGGGAGCCCTTTCAGAAATTCTCAGTGGCCCTCCATTGGAGAGCCAAAGAGGGGGTTTGGAAATAGTTTTCAACCAGCAATTGACGCGCCTCGGTATTACCTCACTAGCTGCGTCATTGCCCCAAGCGCAAAGATGCCTTCCAACGTGCGCGCCTCCCTCCATCTTATAGCCGCGCTATGCAGGCTCATCAAACAGCGCTTTTGAGCTTTCTTCAGGATTTGGCCCGAACTGTTCGGCAGATTCCCACGCGTTACGCACCCGTTCGCCACTTGTTTGCTTGTTCAAGTATTTGTGTATCGATCAGCTATGTAAGATGTCTAACTATTTGTGTATTGACTATAGTTTACAAGTTCTTTTCTGTCAAGTGTTTCTGTTTTCATTTTACGTTGTGTGTGAAGTATCTCTATTTGAATTTCGAACCTGTAACTTGTGCTGGGTGAAGCATTCTGCCAACACACACACTCATGTTGCCGTCATGTTCCTTTGTTACGGTCCTTTCATGTAACGGCTTATTAACGTCTGGGGGTAAAAGAAAAGATGAACATGTACTCCTTCTGATCCTTGAGCTGGACAATGCCATTTGGAGAAGAAGCTGCACGTTGGGTACAAATTACTACAGTTTCAGACTGGTAAACATAGCGAACTGATCAAGTTTGTGGCTCCAAAACTGCGCAAGCTTCTCTTCCTTTCCTTTTTTTATTCACTGCACATTTCCTTGTGACGTAGAACTAACGCAAGAAACATCTGAATTTGCACAGTGAATTTAATCTAAACAAACACTTGAGCTGCTAGCCAACCTAGCGGTGAAACTGAAACAAAAGAAACAACAGCAACAACAAAACCACTAGATTATAGACGTGATTTGACCGCCACTTCTTCACTGATCTGGCCATGGAAAGTGCTAGGATGAGTACCACATCCATAAAAAAAGAGGGGGGGGGGGGGGGCGTTTAGTCTCAGCCACAGAGATAAGAAATCTCAGCTTAACTGCTCAACTAGTTTGAACAATGAACAAGGAACCAAATGGTTTCAGGTTGTAGAAGTACGGAAATATTAGTGAGCTTTCTGTAGCAGTTTGTACGCCAATGATGGATTATTCCGAACTACCACAAAGTTAAACTAAATGCCTTTCAGATCTTGTGTGTACATTTATTTTGAGAGTAAATTAGGACTAGTTTGGTGGCTGGCAGAAAGTTGCACTTTTCAGATGTTGAGTGTTCATTTGAGAGTAAATTAGGATTAGTTTGGACAGTGGGTCTATTTCATAAGAATTGCAGTGTGCAGCAGAGCTACTAGCTGTGGTAATGTACTTTAGCTCGCAAATGTGTGTTGTTGGTGCTTGGGGTGACTAGAGATTTTGAGCGTGTAGACTGGATATATTTCACCAAAGACCTGCTTACTGAATATATTTGAAGACAGTGTGGGTTGAGAGGTAAGGAAAATTTAGATCAACTCCAACGCGGATCTCCAAATGTGCACCACCAAATGTCCGTGGACACGTCCGGACGTTCACGAACACCAAACAGGGAGCCGGCCATCCAACCGAAATCACCAAAAGACACTGTTTTGCATTAATTTTTCATTTCAAGAAAAAAACATAGCAAAAGGCCCTATAAACAAGTAATAAAACATCTAAAAACGCTAAATCTACTCCTTGTCGCTGTCGGCCTGGCTGTCACCATCAGAGGTCTTCAGTTTTGTTTGTGCCACTCAAAATTCAGGAGAGAAATGAAGTGCTGACTTTCAGGTAAAAGTGTACATGGGAGACGGTTGGCGGATGGACTTCCAGCAGACACACATTGACCAAATTCTCCTCCAGATTTTTACGCACGGGTATGAATGAAAACTAATTTGGCACATTATCAAAAGCTTACACCATTAACCCGCAAGGCCTAAGCTCGATGGAATCAGGAACAAGAACCCAAAGGTCGTAGCCAGTAAGCACATCTCTAAAACATCAAACTGAATGCGGACAGACAGCTTACAACTATGAACTGCAATTATAAAGTTGGATGAGTTCAGTAACAATAACCTAAAGCAGCATAACAGCAGATGCACACCCAGAGTTAAAAAAATTCGTAGCCAAAAAGATTTGAATTTAAGGCATTGTAGGGCTTTACCCAATCCCGAAGGAGGGGGAGCCCTTTCAGAAATTCTCAGTGGCCCTCCATTGGAGAGCCAAAGAGGGGGTTTGGAAATAGTTTTCAACCAGCAATTGACGCGCCTCGGTATTACCTCACTAGCTGCGTCATTGCCCCAAGCGCAAAGATGCCTTCCAACGTGCGCGCCCCGCCCCCTCTTATAGCCGCGCGCTGCACCCAGCCCCTCCTGCCTAGCCGAGGTGGGACTAATAACGTTCTCAGTCGTTCCCAGTCCCCGGTTTCTCTCGCGTCGGTTCAGCATCTTTTCTTTCCCACGCTGCCGGCCGGCCAGCCGCTGAAGGCCCATCTATCTGGCCCAGGGTATACAACAGATCTATCTGAGCCGTTCACACACACAAAAAAAGGTTCTCTATCTGAGCCCAAAATTTACACGATTCTCTATCTATATCTGAAGAATTGTCTCACAAAAAAAAATTCTATCTGAAGAAGGCGCGATTCAAAATTTGGAACATTTTTCTTTTCTTCTGCGATGCCAAATTTGAAAGGTTTGAAGGTACATGATGCTTTGGGTGGTGGCTTCAGTTTTCGAAATTTTTATTTGAATCTCCACTTACATCAGGGCAAAACGAACAGGGCATTTCTGTGACCGGGTAGTACTAAAGTTCTTCACGCAAACACATCACTGAAGCTGTCGAAAATCAGTGAAGTTGTGGGAGGCGTTTACATTTACCGGGGCTACAGTTACTAGCTCTGAAGGCCCAGCATACAGTTGCAGTTCAGTTTACTGAACCACCATCTTTTTCTTGAAAATCAAATGATAAATTATACAGTTCTGCTGTGCTTAGTGCGTACATTGGCTAATCATTTGCTCATGTGAGCCCTAGCTTAATCTAACAGGCTAATCTATTAACATATAGCAGGCGGAGTACTTCTTTTTTATTCCTAGCCCAAAACAAACACGATTCTCTCTGTCCGCAGGCCGTGATTCCAAATTCGAAACGTTTCTTTCGAGTTTGCATGGTGATTTGAGTTTTCGAAATTTTATCCAATCTCCGCACATGTATTTCGTTTCCATCGCAACGAAAAAGGGTAGAGAGAGAAAAAACTAAATATCAATTTATAGTGCCCTACTGACCAACAACAACAATTTTGTTTCTGAAACGTGTGACGCCACTGCAACGCAAAATTGATCGTAAGTCGTGTCCACTAAACATAAGCTTTCTCCTATCACTATTTAATTTTGAATGTGGTGATTAAACCCATTAACGGCGAGCAAAGGGGCGGCTTCTCAGGTTGTCCACGTCGGGTCGAGCGACACGCAGGGGTTGGATAGGGGAGTTTCCTCTTGTCGTCCCCACTGGACCACCTGTCGCATGATTAGGAAAAACAGTTTGTGATTTGTGTCGTCACCGCATAACACATCCCCCTAACTTCCTTTGCTTCCCCCATGAAGGCAACCCACCTCTTCTTCTTCCACCCTTCTCACACACAGTTTTCTCTTCCTTGCAAGATGTGACTTCGTTGCCTCCATCCCTCCACAACCCTCCAATTCTCTGCTGCCTTCGCCCCTGTCTTGCCCTGTGACGGAATGATAAGTTCGCCCGTGAGTAGTAAACTCAAGTAAAATATGTTTTCCAATACTTGTGCACAAAGGAATTTCTTACCATTCTATTAAATTCAAATATGCTAGAAAGTATCCAAGTTGCTCAAAAATGTCCACAATCAAGCTAATTTGCTATTTGATAAGATAGGAGACTAAATAAGAGTGTGTGGAAACGAAATTACATCACCATGTGTTGCCTTCAGGCCCGGTCCTGATGGGGGGGCAGGGGGGGCGCCCGCCCCGGGCCCCCGGAGTGGAGGGGCCCCCACCCAGGGACGTATGTAGGCCTGCTGCTAAGTTGAAATCCTGCATGGCCTGAAGAAACGTCCTGCTAAATTGGCCCAAGTTACTACGTTGTTGGCCATTAATTTTGCACAAGCGTGATTCATGGATCTGAGTCAGCGATCTTGGAGAGGCGAGTCAGTTTACGACTTCTCGCACGCAAGGCACGGTCGGCGGCTGTCGCAGGATGGATTTTCGCCTATTGGCCTCGCGACCGCCGGAATCAGTGGACGACGGTGGACGAGGAACCACCACCGAGCATGCGCCATGCTGCGCTGCTACTCTAGCCAGCATTTCCCATCAGCCATCAAGGAGATGAAAAACTGATTCTAGATAAGGTATTGTGCCCTAACTATTTTGCTTTTCCTAATTAATAAAAAGTTACAAATGATAATTAATATTCAATCTTGATTGATAATTGATTGATTGGCCGTGGTTATTTAACTGATTGAATTACGTGGCATCTTTCTAAGAGTCACCACGTCCGGTGCTAATTGCAACCTGTATATGCTTTTCTCATTTAACTGATTGAATTCCCCATCAAAAAAATTAATTGGGTTGCATCTGGTCTTTGCAATGTTCTATGAACACACAGATGCTAGCAGTAGTCAGCGAAAAGAAACTAGTCCATGATTGTGGTTAATTTATTTTTCTCTAAAAATGCATTGGATGTGATAGTACTTCCAATTCAGCCTCGTAAGCAAATTCGTCGGGTGTTAGATGCAAGATTGACCCTTGGGATCGAATAGGAAGCAGGAAAGACGGCTGGAAAATCAGTTCCGAGGGCACGCTCTAAGGGGCCCCGAGCTCTACTCTCGCCCCGGGCCCCTAAAATCCCAGGACCGGCCCTGGTTGCCTTCTATCTGACTTCACACCTGAAGGCCACTTATCTGTGCGTAACCCGTTCTATTAAAGGGTGAATTTGATTAGTAAAATTGGATTCCAAAAAAAAAAAAGTTTAGTAATTCGAACAGGCTAAGCAAATCAATACATATGAAGAGCGAAAACAGTTTCAGAAGGTGTAAACATTTTTAGAAAACATGAACATTTTTTGAAAACATATATATTTTTTTCAAATTTTAAACATTTTTTGAAACAAGAGCTTTTAATAAATTTGCGAACCTTTTCTTGGAGAACACAAACATTTCTTGACTTTTTTTTCAAAAAAATTCGGAATCACAATTTTCTTTAATTTTAAACTAATATTTGAAATTCCTGAACATTTCTTGAAAAAGGAAAAGAAAAAGGAAAATAAAAAATAATACAAAAAAGCAACTAGTTACAAGTCGGACACGATCTAGTACATAACCCACACGTATACATCTAGAAAACTGATACATCTATTACACGGAAACTGAACCGACTCAATAAACTTTCCTACTTCAGCATCAACACATGTAGGTATGTTTGGATTATTCCAATATAGGTTCCAGGAAAAAACACTCCAGTGACGTCCTCAAATTGTTAGACTACGGTTGACCATCACCAGGCAAAGTTTCTACTCCTTTGTTGCTCCAAAACATCTAATTTTCCTTTCCTTTTATTGGACCAATTAAGTTCGGAATCAATGAGTCCCGAACGTCCCATGTTTTGCCATCTTGCCCCGAACGTGCTAGTTGTCATTGGATCGAAACGCACGCATCTTACAGTCCTGTCTGGCCACGTCATCCGAGTGCTCGTTCGTGACAAGGGAGAAGCCGCCCGAACGCTCTTCTCCGCCCACCCTGCACCGCTAGTCTGCCACACCCATTCCCCATCTCACCAGCAAGCACAAGGAGCCTGGTCAGGGGGCTCGATCCAATGCGACCCCGCCACATCTCCCGCGCCTTCGGCGACCGCTGAGCGCCGCCAGGTTCATTCACAGTTGCCCCGTGCCGCTCCTCTTTGTATCATTCTGCTCACCGCCCCCTCTCATCCCTCTTCTCCCTTGCTGTGCAGAATGACGTCGCTGCCGCCTTCCATCGCCGGGAACGCCCGCCTTCGGCAATCCATCCTCCGAATCTATTCATCCCCGCCCTAATCTACAGGCCCCACCGCAGGCGGGGGCAGTGTGTCGATGCTGTAGAAGTGCATGATCTAGACAATGCAACCAAAAGACCGATCTGATGGAAGAAACTAGGCAGCACATTATACGTCAACACTCCCCCTCACGTGTGGCTCCCTCAGGCCTAAACGTGGACCGAAAGTGGGCTGCAGTTTTAATTGCGCCAGCCGGGTCTTGAACTCAAGACCTCTTGGCTCCGATACCATGTAGAAGTGCATGCTCTAGCCAATGCAACCAAAAGACCGATCTGATGGAAGAGACTAGGCAGCACATTATACGTCAACAGATGCAGCCTCCACTCGGGCGCTCCTCGTCGCCGTCGAGCACCAGGATGCTGCTCTCCGAGGTCCGCAACAACCGTCAAGGTGTGGTCGTGGGCGGAGTCGAGCGTGTCTGCTAGCCCGTGCTACCACGGCAGTCATCAAGGCCTCCTCCCCACTACTGGGAAAGGGCTTATAGGTGAACTCTAATAAGTGGCATGTTCCACTTGTTACCCGCCACAACTGTTTTTGAAAAGAAGTAGTGGCGGGTACCAAAAGCCAGCCGCCACAGTTACAGAAGTACCTGTGGCGGGCCGAGTTAAGTGCTCACCACAGGAAAATTCTTAGGGGGACTTCCTTGCTTAATTCAGCAATGATGGGACGTCTCTAGTGCTCGCCACAAGTGTACGACATTGCAGTGGCGTGCGGTGCCTGGAAACCTCCACTAGTTATCATGGTCGGGTGCTCAGTTTGATGCACAATGTTAGAAATCTCAGCATGCTTGGTTATGCACAAAAAAGTTGAAAAATACAAAACATCCAACCATGACTTTTTTGATGACATTGGTTTTAGTTAAACGGTGCAGAAAGGGCTTCCAAACGAAGGCCACACTCGATGGTAACATCACCGTAACATTCAGGGTCTCATTCAGAGTAAGCTTCCTCATTCTCGTCATTCTGTCTATCATCATCATTCGATTTGTCCTCATCTTCATGGTTGCCCTCGTCATTTTGGTTGTCATCGTCATTCGTTTTGTCCTCATCTTCACGGCTGCCCTTGTCATCTTGGTTGTCTTCATCATCCTGGTGGTCATGGCTATCATCACGATCCTGGTCATCGTCATCGTTGCAAAAATACATTGTCCTAAACCTGTTCACCTCTCCATTCAGGGCAAAGGATATCGACTCTCCTCCGATGAAATTATTCTGTGCAATGTACTGCTTCCATCCATCAGAATATATGATGGTTCTGTCCTTCCATTTACGCACATCTAGTTCGAATGTGCGCCCCATATCATCGTCAAAGTACATAACGTTACCGCATAAATTGTTGAAGTCAACCCTTATGTTGCATGGGATACACTATGCAGCACGTCATCATTAACAATAAAGTCAGTACAATAATTATACAAATGGTTTGAATATAATACTAGTTGAGGTTAAAGAATGTTACCACTTTTTTGAAATCCCTTCGTCAAGAAGAGTCTGAAATCTACTGCAGTATCCACACTGTCCATACATGGACATTTGCAGATATGGTAGATGGGATGCCTAATGATTCCTAATAATAATTATGAAGAACTTATTAATTGTAATTCTGAGAGGAGGCGGTGACTAAGAAGGGTTTGATAAAATTTGGCATGACCTTTGTTGAATATTGAACATATTTTGAGTACCACAAATTTGATGGAACGAAAGTTAATCAACGCTTCATCAAGACGTTGGCACTCATTTTCATAACCCATGCACTTGTCATATGTAAATTCGGCATGAACTTTGGTAACTATTGAACATATTTTGAGTACTAGAAGTTTGATGAAACAGAAGTTAATCAACGTTTCATCAAAACATTGGCACTCATTTTCAAAACCCATGCACTTGTCATATGTAAATTCGACATGAAGTTTGTTGACTATTGAACATATTTTGAGTACCAGAAATTGTTGGGGAACGTAGTAATTTCAAAAAATTTCCTACGCATACGCAACATCATGGTGATGGCATAGCAACGAGAGGGGAGAGTGTTGTCTACGTACCCTCGTAGACCGTCAAGCGGAAGCGTTATGACAACGCAGTTGATGTAGTCGTACGTCTTCACGACTCGACCGATCCAAGCACCGAACGTACGGCACCTCCGTGTTCAGCACACGTCCAGCTCGATGACGTCCCCCGGACTCCAATCCAGCGAAGCGTTGGGGATGAGTTCCGTCAGCACGACGGCGTGGTGACGATGATGATGTTCTACCGGCGCAGGGCTTCGCCTAAACTCCGCGACGATATGACCGAGGTGGATTATGGTGGAGGGGGGCACCGCACACGGCTAAGGAACGATCCGTAGATCAACTTGTGTGTCATGGGGTGCCCCCCTGCCCCCGTATATAAAGGAGCAAGGGGGAGGGGGCGGCCAGCCAAGAGAGGGCGCGCCAGGGAGGAGTCCTACTCCCATCGGGAGTAGGACTCCCTCCTTTCCTAGTCCAACTAGGAGAGGGGAAGGAAGGGAAGGAGAAGGAGAAGGAAGGAGAGGGAGGAAGAGTAGGAAAGGGGGGCCGGCCCCGTAGTCCAATTCGGTTTGGGCTAGGGGGGCCGCGCGCCCTGCCTCCTCTCTTCCACCACTTGGCCCATGAGGCCCATTGCTTCTTCCTCGTATCCCCGTAACTCCCCGGTACCCCCGAAAATACCCGAATCACTCGGAACCCTTCCGATGTCCGATTATAGTCGTCCAATATATCAATCTTTACGTCTCGACCATTTTGAGACTCCTCGTCATGTCCCCGATCTCATCCGGGACTCCGAACTCCTTCGGTACATCAAAACTCATAAACTCATAATAAAACTGTCATCGTAACGTTAAGCGAGCGGACCCTACGGGTTCGAGAACTATGTAGACATGACCTAGAACTGTTTCCGGTCAATAACCAATAGTGGAACCTGGATGTTCATATTGGCTCCTACATATTCTACAAAGATCTTTATCGGTCAAACCGCATAACAACATACGTTGTTCCCTTTGTCATCGGTATGTTACTTGCCCGATATTCGATCGTCGGTATCCAATACCTAATTCAATCTCGTTACCGGCAAGTCTCTTTACTCGTTCCGTAATACTTCATTCCGTAACTAACTCATTAGTTACAATGCTTGCAAGGCTTAAGTGATGTGTATTACTGAGAGGGCCCAGAGATACCTCTCCGACAATCGGAGTGACAAAACCTAATCTCGAATTACGCCAACCCAACATGTACCTTCGGAGACACCTGTAGAGCACCTTTATAATCACCCATTTACGTTGTGACGTTTGGTAGCACACAAAGTGTTCCTCCGGTAAACGGGAGTTGCATAATCTCATAGTTGTAGGAACTTTGCATAAGTCATGAAGAAAGCAATAGCAACATACTAAACGATCAAGTGCTAAGCTAACGGAATGGGTCAAGTCAATCACATCATTCTCCTAATGATGTGATCTCGTTAATCAAATGACAACTCATGTCTATGGTTAGGAAACATAACCATCTTTAATTAACGAGCTAGTCAAGTAGAGGCATACTAGTGACATTCTGTTTGTCTATGTATTCACACATGTATTATGTTTCCGGTTAATACAATTCTAGCATGAATAATAAATATTTATCATGAAATAAGGAAATAAATAATAACTTAATTATTGCCTCTAGGGCATATTTCCTTCAGTCTCCCACTTGCACTAGAGTCAATAATCTAGTTCACATCACCATGTGATTTAACACCACTAGTTCACATCACCATGTGATTAACACCCATAGTTCACATCGTCATGTGATCAACACCCCAAGGGTTTACTAGAGTCAATAATCTAGTTCACATCGCTATGTGATTAACACCGAAAGAGTACTAAGGTATGATCATGTTTTGCTCGTGAGAGAAGTTTAGTCAACGGGTCTGTCACATTCAGAGCCGTATGTATTTTGCAAATATTCTATGTCTATAATGCTCTGCACGGAGCTACTCTAGCTAATTGCTCCCACTTTCAATATGTATCCAGATTAAGACTTAGAGTCATCTGGATCAGTGCCAAAACTTATATCGACGTAACCCTTTACGACGAACCTTTTGTCACCTCCATAATCGAGAAACATATCCTTATTCCACTAAGGATAATTTTGACCAATGTCCAGTGATCTACTCCTAGATCACTATTGTACTCCCTTGTCAAACCAGGGCAGAGTATACAATAGGTCTGGTCCATAGTCATGGCATACTTTTATAGAACCTATGACTGAAGCATAGGGAATGACTTTCATTCTCTTTCTATTTTCTGCTGTGGTCAGGATTTGAGTCTTACTCAATTTCACACCTTGTAACACAGGCAAGAAACTCTTTCTTTGACTGTTCCATTTTGAACTACTTCAAAATCTTGTCAAGGTATGTACTCATTGAAAAAACTTTTCAAGCGTCTTGATCTATCTCTATAGATCTTGATGCTCAATATGTAAGCAGCTTCACCAAGGTCTTTCTTTGAAAAAACTCCTTTCAAACTCTCCTTTATGATTTACAGAATAATTCTACATTATTTCCGATCAACAATATGTCATTCACATATACTTATCAGAAATGCTGTAGTGCTCCCACTCACTTTCTTGTAAATACAGGCTTCACCGCAAGTCTGTATAAAACTATATGCTTTGATCAACTCATCAAAGCGTATATTCCAACTCTGAGATGCTTGCACCAGTCCATAGATGGATCCCTGGAGCTTGCACATTTTGTTAACACCTTTAGGATTGACAAAACCTTCTGGTTGCATCATATACAACTCTTCTTAAATAAATCCATTAAGGAATGCAGTTTTGTTTATCCATTTGCCAGATTTCATAAAATGCGGCAATTGCTAACATGATTCAGACAGACTTTTAAGCATCGATACGAGTGAGAAAATCTCATTGTATTCAACACCTTGAACTTTATCAAAAGACCTTTTTCCGACAAGTCTAGCTTTGTAGATAGTAACACTACTATCAGCGTCCATCTTCCTCTTGAAGATCCATTTATTTTCTATGGCTTGTCGATCATCGGGCAAGTCCACCAAAGTCCACACTTTGTTCTCATACATGGATCCCATCTCAGATTTCATGGCCTCAAACCATTTTGCGGAATCTGGGCTCATCATCGCTTCCTCATAGTTCGTAGGTTCATAATGGTCTAGTAACATGATTTCCAAAATAGGATTACCGTACCACTCTGGTGTGGACCGTACTCTGGAAGACCTACGAGGTTCTGTAGTAACTTGATCTGAAGTTTCATGATCATCATCATTAGCTTCCTCACTAATTGGTGTAGAAATCACCGGAACTGATTTCAGTGATGAACAATTTTCCAATTCGGGAGAAGGTACAGTTACCTCATCAAGTTCTAGTTTTCTCCCACTCACTTCTTTCGAGAGAAACTCTTTCTCTAGAAAGGATCCATTTTTAGCAACGAATATCTTGCCTTCGGGTCTGTGATAGAAGGTGTACCCAACAATTTCCTTTGGGTATTCTATGAAGACGCACTTCTCCGATTTGGGTTCAAGCTTATCAGGATGAAACTTTTTCAGATAAGCATCACAGCCCCAAACTTTAAGAAACGACAACTTGGGTTTCTTGCTAAACCACAGTTCATATGGTGTCGTCTCAACGGATTTAGATGGTGTCCTTTTAACGTGAATGCAGCTGTCTCTAATGCATAAACCAAAAACAATAGTGGTAAATCAGTAAGAGACATCATAGATCGCACTATATCCAATAAAGTGCGGTTACGACGTTCGGACACACCATAACATTGTGGTGTTCCAGGTGGCGTGAGCTGTGAAACTATTCCACATTGTTTTAATTGAAGACCAAATTCGTAACTCAAGTATTCGTCCCCGCGATCAGATCGCAGAAACTTTATTTTCTTGTTACGATGATTTTTCCACTTCACTCTGAAATTCTTTGAACCTTTCAATTATTTCAGACTTATGTTTCATCAAGTAGATATACCCATATCTGCTCAAATCATCTGTGAAGGTCAAAAAATAATGATACACGCCGCGAGCCTCTACACTCATCGGATCGCATACATCGGTATGTATTATTTTCAATAAGTCAGTAGCTCGTTCCATTGTTCCGGAGAACGGAGTTTCAGTCATCTTGCCCAAAAGGCATGGTTCGCAAGCATCAAATGATTCATAACCAAGTGATTCCGAAAATCCATCTTTATGGAGTTTCTTCATGCGCTTTACACCGATATGACCAAAAACGGCAGTGCCACAAATAAGTTGCACTATCATTATTAACTTTGCATCTTTTGGCATCAATATTATGAATATGTGCATCACTACGATCGAGAGCCAACAAACTATTTTCGTTGGGTGTATGACCATTGAAGGTTTTATTCATTTAAGTAGAACAACAATTATTCTCTGATTTTAAATGAATAACCATATTGCAATAAACATGATCAAATCATATTCATGCTCAACGCAAATGCCAAATAACATTTATTTAGGTTTAACACTAATCCCGAAAGTATAGGGAGTGTGCGATGATGATCATATCAATCTTGGAACTACTTCCAACACTCATCGTCACTTCCCCTTCAACTAGTCTTTGTTTATTCTTTAACTCCTGTTTCGAGTTACTAATCTTAGCAACCGAACAAGTATCAAATACTCAGGGGCTACTATAAAAGACTAGTAAAGCACACATCAATAACCTGTATATCAAATATACCCTTGTTCACTTTGCCATCCTTCTTATCCACCAAATATTCAGGGCATTTCCGCTTCCAGTGACCATTTTCTTTGCAGTGTAAGCACTCAATTTCAGGCTTTGGTCCAGCTTTGGTCTTCTTCACGGGAGTGACAACTTGTTTGCCATTCTACTTGAAGTTTCCCTTTCTTTCCCTTTGCCCTTTTCTTGAAACTAGTGGTCTTGTCAATTATCAACACTTGATGCTCTTTCTTGATTTCTACCTTCGTTGATTTCAACATCACGAAGAGCTCGGGAATCGTTTTCGTCATCCCTTGCATACTATAGTTCATCTCGAAGTTCTAGTAACTTAGTGATGGTGACTAGAGAATTCTGTCAATCACTATCTTATCTGAAAGATGAACTCCCACTTGATTCAAGCGATTGAAGTATCCAGATAATCTGAGCACATGCTCACTAATTGAGCGATTCTCCTCCATCTTTGAGCTATAGAACTTGTTGGAGACTTCATATCTCTCAACTCGGGTATTTGCTTGAAATATTAACTTCAATTCCTGGAACACCTCATATGGTCCATGATGTTCAAAACATCTTTGAAGTCCCGATTCTAAGCCATAAAGCATGGTGCACAAAACTATCAAGTAGTCATCATATTGAGCTAGCCAAACGTTCATAACGTCTGCATCTGCTCCTGCAATAGTTCTGTCACCTAGCGGTGCATTAAGGACATAATTCTTCTACGCAGCAATGAGGATAAACCTCAGATCACGGATCCAATCCGCATCATTGCTACTAACATTTTTCAACACAATTTTCTCTAGGAACATATCAAGATAAACATATGAAAGCAACAACGCGAGCTATTGATCTACAACATAATTTGCAAAATACTACCAGGACTAAGTTCATGATAAATTTAAGTTCAATTAATCATATTACTTAAGAACTCCCACTTAGACAGACATGTCTCTAGTCATCTAAGTGATCACGTGATCCAAATCAACTAAACCATAACCGATCATCACATGAGATGGAGTAGTTTTCAATGGTGAACATCACTATGTTGATCATATCTACTATATGATTCACGCTCGACCTTTCGGTCTCTGTGTTCCGAGGCCATATCTGCATATGCTAGGCTCGTCAAGTTTAACCTGAGTATTCTGCGTGTGCAAAACTGGCTTGCACCCGTTGTAGATGGACGTAGAGCTTATCACACCCGATCATCACGTGGTGTCTGGGCACGACGAACTTTGGCAACGGTGCATACTCAGGGAGAACACTTCTTGATAATTTTTAGTGAGAGATCATCTTAAAATGCTACTGTCAATCAAAGCAAGATAAGATGCATAAAGGATAAACATCACATGCAATGAATATAAGTGATATGATATGGCCATCATCATCTTGTGCTTGTGATCTCCATCTCCGAAGCACCATCGTGATCACCATCGTCACCGGCGCGACACCTTGATTTCCATCGTAGCATAGTTGTCGTTTACGCCATCTATTGCTTCTACGACTATCGCTACCGCTTAGTGATAAAGTAAAGCAATTACAGGGCATTTGCATTTCATACAATAAAGCGACAACCATATGGCTCCTGCCAGTTGCCGATAACTTCGGTTACAAAACATGATCATCTCATACAATAAAATATAGCATCACGTCTTGGCCATATCACATCACAACATGCCCTGCAAAAACAAGTTAGACGTCCTCTACTTTGTTGTTGCAAGTTTTACGTGGCTGCTACGGGCTGAGCAAGAACTGTTCTTACCTACGCATCAAAACCACAATGATAGTTTGTCAAGTTGGTGCTGTTTTAACCTTCGCAAGGACCGGGCGTAGCCACACTCGGTTCAACTAAAGTTGGAGAAACTGACACCCGCTAGTCACCTGTGTGCAAAGCACGGCGGTAAAACCAGTCTCGCGTAAGCATACGCGTAATGTCGGTCCGGGCCGCTTCATCCAACAATACCGCCGATCCAAAGTATGACATGCTGGTAAGCAGTATGACTTGTATCGCCCACAACTCACTTGTGTTCTACTCGTGCATATAACATCAACGCATAAAACCTAGGCTCGGATGCCACTGTCGGGGAACGTAGTAATTTCAAAAAAATTCCTACGCATACGCAAGATCATGGTGATGGCATAGCAACGAGAGGGGAGAGTGTTGTCTACGTACCCTCGTAGACCGTCAAGCGGAAGCGTTATGACAACGCGGTTGATGTAGTCGTACGTCTTCACGACTCGACCGATCCAAGCACCGAACGTACGGCACCTCCGTATTCAGCACACATCCAGCTCGATGACGTCCCCCAGACTCCAATCCAGCGAAGCATCGGGGATGAGTTCCGTCAGCACGACGGCGTGGTGACGATGATGATGTTCTAACGGCGCAGGGCTTCACCTAAACTCCGCGACGATATGACCGAGGTGGATTATGGTGGAGGGGGCACCGCACACGGCTAAGGAACGATCCGTAGATCAACTTGTGTGTCATGGGGTGCCCCCCTGCCCCCGTATATAAAGGAGCAAGGGGGAGGGGGCGGCCGGCCAAGAGAGGGCGCGCCAGGGAGGAGTCCTACTCCCATCGGGAGTAGGACTCCCTCCTTTCCTAGTCCAACTAGGAGAGGGGAAGGAAGGGAAGGAGAAGGAGAAGGAAGGAGAGGGAGGAAGAGTAGGAAAGGGGGGCCGGCCCCGTAGTCCAATTCGGTTTGGGCTAGGGGGGCCGCGCGCCCTGCCTCCTCTCTTCCACCACTTGGCCCATGAGGCCCATTGCTTCTTCCTCGTATCCCCGTAACTCCCCGGTACCCCCGAAAATACCCGAATCACTCGGAACCCTTCCGATGTCCGAATATAGTCGTCCAATATATTGATCTTTACGTCTCGACCATTTCGAGACTCCTCGTCATGTCCCCGATCTCATCCGGGACTCCGAACTCCTTTGGTACATCAAAACTCATAAACTCATAATAAAACTGTCATCGTAACGTTAAGCATGCGGACCCTACGGGTTCGAGAACTATGTAGACATGACCTAGAACTGTTTCCGGTCAATAACCAATAGTGGAACCTGGATGTTCATATTGGCTCCTACATATTCTACGAAGATCTTTATCGGTCAAACCGCATAACAACATACGTTGTTCCCTTTGCCATCGGTATGTTACTTGCCCGAGATTCGATCGTCGGTATCCAATACCTAATTCAATCTCATTACCGGCAAGTCTCTTTACTCGTTCCATAATACTTCATCCCGTAACTAACTCATTAGTTACAATGCTTGCAAGGCTTAAGTGATGTGTATTACCGAGAGGGCCCAGAGATACCTCTCCGACAATCGGAGTGACAAAACCTAATCTCGAATTATGCCAACCCAACATGTACCTTCGGAGACATCTGTAGAGAATCTTTATAGTCACCCATTTACGTTGTGACGTTTGGTAGCACACAAAGTGTTCCTCCGGTAAACGGGAGTTGCATAATCTCATAGTTGTAGGAACTTTGTATAAGTCATGAAGAAAGCAATAGCAACATGCTAAACGATCAAGTGCTAAGCTAACGGAATGGGTCAAGTCAATCACATCATTCTCCTAATGATGTGATCTCGTTAATCAAATGACAACTCATGTCTATGGTTAGGAAACATAACCATCTTTAATTAACGAGCTAGTCAAGTAGAGTCATACTAGTGACACTCTGTTTGTCTATGTATTCACACATGTATTATGTTTCCGGTTAATACAATTCTAGCATGAATAATAAACATTTATCATGAAATAAGGAAATAAATAATAACTTTATTATTGCCTCTAGGGCATATTTCCTTCAGAAATTTGATGAAACAGAAGTTAATCAACGTTTCATCAAAACGTTGGCACTCAATTTGAAAACACATGCACTTGTCATATGTAAATTCGGAATTAAATTTTCTTACAAAGCTAAACAATATTGTCATAGCAATTGAAATTCGACATTAATTTTTCTTACAAAGTTGACGTATGGAGCAACAGAAATTTGACAAAACGGAAATGAATCAACGTTTTGCAAACTCTTTTTCACTCCTTTTCAAATCCTTGTCAACAAAATGAAGCCCATGCACTTCTCATATGTAAGAAAATTCAAACAGCATTGCCACTTGTCATATTTAGCAATTATTTGGTACTTAAAATTCTTATATGTTATACAACTAGTTAATCTACAAATTCATAAGATGCAAATTCTATACCCTAGAGCGTAATTTAGTCACGGAGATTGATTATACCGTTGGCTGCTTTTCCAGCCGCTGACGTGATGGCGGTCGAGGGCGGCTGTCGAATGTGGCGGTCGAGGCGGCGGTCGAGGTGGAGGACGGCGGCAGCGGTCGAGGCGGAGGATGGGGGCTACGCGCAATCGAGGTGGAGAACGATGCTCACGACGTCAGACGCGTGGAAGGCGTCGCCAGCTAGTTGGAGGGACTGCAGTAGCGGTCTAGTCGCAGGACGGCGAGGAAGAGAAGAGGGAGAGGAAATGGCAGAGAGAAAGACGAAACGGTGGAAATGAAAGTTGCTATCAACGGTTGTTGGGCGGGCACACAAGGGGAACTGTCCATCGAGAGCAGTGAAGGGAGAGCACGTGCACCCGCCATAACAAACTTTTCCAAAATTTGAATTAGTTGGCGTGCTTGCCAAAATATAGTTGTGGCGGGCGCCTAGCAATGTCCGCCAATGCTTCCCTACCAACCAGTGGCCGGTACTTGGTCGGCGCTCGCCACTACATTTTCCATCCGGGGGGGGGGGCATATTTGGTAGTGCCTAGCTTTGGCGGTTGTGGCCGGCGACCGCCATAGACATGCCCGTAGCTGTGACGGGCATGTCTGTTACCCGCCACTACTCTTTTGGAAAAGTAGCAGTGGCGGGTGACGTGCCCTGTTCGCCACTATTTACAGTTGACCTATATTGATTTTGACAGTAGTTACGTGATCCTACGTCGACACCGTTGGTGGCTTAGACGGCCCGACCCTGTGTTTCCCTGGGTAGGGGATACCGATATGGAGATGGCCGAGGCTGGCGCTGGCGCCAGAGCTGCGAAATGGACGATAGTCGACGGCAGAGCCATGGGCAAGGCAGATACGAGAAGTAAGAAAACCTAGGGCCAAACTGCTTCAAATGATGAAGATTATGTGTACCACTTTATGGAAAGGCAATACGATCAAAGAAATCTATTTGTTAAGCAGAGTTCTAACCATAATTTGTAACATAAAGTGGATCATGTGCACAGGCATGAAAAGAAAGTCCATCAATGAAACATACCTATCAAGGTGAGGAATGTTCTGATACGTTCAGATTTTTGCAAGTTAAATTGTTAAGAGAGGAGATTATGTGTAGTTTTGCATGAAAGGTTCCCATTCATGGAGGGGTGGTGGTGGGAGTTGAAGGCAAAAGTAAACAATGCATGTCGGCCTACCAACTCCTTATAATAGTAGAGATATAGGTGATTTGCTAAGATAAGAAAATATATGTGATTTCATAAGATACGAAAAAACTATGTTGTTTTTGTTATATTAGTAAGTTTTGATTGTCATTTAATAGTAGAGATAATGATAATAATAAATGGGATAATGCACTCGATTAGCGATTCGTTATTGAGAATTGTTTGATTTTGTTTTGGAAGAATATTGGGAAAAAACTTATGTATGTCTTTTAGAAAGATTATCTCACATATATGGTGGGATTTCTGAATTCTTAATTTCCTATTATTTACTATTATTTTTGTAAATGAATTGAACCAGCAACTACCAGAGCAAGCATCAAACAAGAACTCCCCCTTTAATTGGATTTGGTTTTTTAATGCGCGGGAGAAAAATCCAATGGGATTGGGTGTTGAGAGATGAGGCGAAAATAAACCAATGCAAGGGGGATGATGGGAGGTTAGACAAAAATAAACAGGTGAGGCGAAAATAAACCAGGATATCGAGCTACCAACTTCCCTTTTAGAGTAGAGATTGACCAATGATAACTGATTTGCACCTATATCTATACCAATATAAAAAGACCCAAGGAACACATTCAATTAATCTCGGTCATCAAATTAGGTCAATCAAATGACCTAGATAACATATAATTAATGTTTGTGCTTATCTCACAATTAATGTTTAATTTAAATTCTACCTAATATCAACATGCAATTAATTTTCTACATAATATCAACGTTCATTACCCGTATACGTATTTACTACTACAACATTTATTCGGGTTATTCCCGAACGCACACTAGCGACCTTTGTAATAAGCCACAAGCTAGCTGGGGTTAGAGATTAGGCAAGTATTAATCAACATCAATGAACACAATTAATTCTGACCAATATGCAACATTTTGATTAACATATCCTTCTGAGACATTAATGCAGGGCCAAGAGGCTAAGACTTCCATCACTTGTATAAATAGCACTCCATCATCACGTTCTTCTCCTCACATTCCCATCGCATCCAACAATTTCATTCGATCGAGCAATTGGTCATGGCGTTCAACAGCGCTCAACTGATTGCTGCCTTCTCCTTGGCCCTGCTCCTCATTTCCTCCGGTAAGTTAAGCTGGCTCGGATCATAGTACTGAAATTCCGTATTGTAAATTAGGATCATGGAAACACTTACTAACATGATTTTTCGGGTGCATCTGTAAGTAAATTGTGTGGTTCAGGCGCTAAGCTGAAAGATTGCGCCCGTATTGATATTGGTGAATGCAACCAACATAAATGCATTACGGCCTGCATCAAATTAAACTACAATACGGCTATCTGCGATAATCACGCAACCAGCAAAGACAGCGGAGGAGACGTTTCCTTGAACGAGATGGGGTTATACGGGTCGTGCGTGTGTTGTTAGATTTTATTTTATGGGCTTCCTCTTCTTAAAATTGTAAACCTTGACCTGTCAGATAATAAAAATCCAAGGACTCTTCTCACTGGAATTTGATTTCCTTGTCGTGCGCGTGTGTGTACAACTGCGGATCGTGTCGTGGGGCCCACCACCTTATGTCTATGTTAATCAGAATTGCCTACATCAAGCAGCGTTCTTTCTGAATTCTGTGACATCAAGCAGCTGGGTCTCGTACAGCTGAAATTGCTTCAGACAACATTATTCATCATACGGGGATAGAAAATGTTATTGATTTTGAATGACATTTTCACAAGCACCGGTAGGCAATTATACCCCCCCCCCCCCCCCCCCCGCCCCAAGTTTTGTAGAGCACGGGAGGCTAAATAATGTCTCATTTTGTTGCTTCTAACGACAAATATTGCCTACAACACTAAACCATATCGTGCCAAAACTCTCGGAAACTAATGATGCATTAGGCAATTTAATAGCTAAATGCTACATAATGTGGCTGCTTCCATTTTTTTTTCGAACCGGGCATCACCCCTTTCCATTGCATATGAACGGAAATACAAAAGTTCCCAGAACGACAGGAGAAGGGAAAGAGGAGAGCGAGTTCGGGCATTATCAGGAAACCCACCACACTCGCTCGTCATCGAAACGAGTGCCGTGGGGCAAAAACCTGTTAACACCAATCCATAGTCTAACCAACAGCTACCATCTATTACAAAAGCCCACCCAGCTAAGGCTGGGGGGATAGCAGGCAAACATCCAAAGCCAACCACAAATCGAACACGGCAGCATGAACTATCCACCAGAGCGACCCGCCATCAGCAGAAGAAGGAAAGCTACATCTTCTACTCGCTCGCGATCGGTCGACGCATCGCATTGCACATCTTCATCAGACTCATCGTTCCTGCCCTGATCATCTCCGCGCCCCCTGCAGCTCCTTGGCTCCTTCATCATTCTGAAGACCTGCCCAATACATGAGAAAGGAGCACATGGAGAAAACAATTTCAAAAGGGGTTTTGATTTGCTTTTTCTCAAAAGTGGCTTGATTACGAGCCAGCCAAATGGCCCAACACGCGGCAGCCAGGCCAACGGTGTAGTATTCTCCACCTCTGGGCAGAAAGATATTGCACCAGGTATAATATTTCCAGTAATTATTTGGGCATCTATCGGTTCCCAGAGCCATCCCAATACAACGCCACACCACTTTGGCAACAGGACAGGTAAAAAATAGGTGTTGAGATGCTTCTATATTATCACAGAAGGAGCAAGTAGGGTTCGCAGGCCATCTACGCTCTTTCATGACCTGTCTGGTAAGAACAGCGTCTTGAGACATTTGCCACATGAAAATTTTTATCTTGAGGGGGATTTTGGCTTTCCAGATCCATTTGTAATGACACCCACTAAGAGGTTTTTCGAGCCATTTATACATAGATTTGGTAGAGAACTTCCCATTGTTTGTTAGCCCCCAAGTCACCACATCGCCCCCTTGAGTCAACGGGATGCTAGCAATAGTGTCTCTGACATCTTTCCACTGTTCCAACATATCAATGGAGAGTCTTCTCCGGAAGAACGATTGCACATCCACACAATCAAATTTATCCACAGTACAGTCTTGGTTAGTACAAATATCAAACAACAGGGGATATTGGTTTTGAAATGGGCTCCTATCACCAATTGGATCCTTCCAGATCCTGGTGAGGTTCCCAGATTTGGTATTAATCTTCCTGCCAACCATATACAAGTTTTTGACTTTAAGAAGTGATTTCCAACAGGGTGAATCTGAGAATCTGGGTCCAACCGAGGCTACCGTGTTATTTTTTCAGGTATCGTGCCCTCATAATATCCTGCCACAACCCATTTTGGGTTTCCAATTTAAGAAGATGTTGATGGAGATTGACCCCCTCCCGATGAGAGGATTGTTGGTGATGACGTTGGTGATGATTTCCCCCTCCCGGAGGGAAGTGTCCCCGGCAGAACAGCTCCGCTAGAGCCCTAGATTGATTCCGCCAAGGTTCCGCCTCGTGGCGGCGGAGTTTCGTCCCGTAAGCTTGCCCACGATTTTTTCTAGGGGAAAACCCTTCATATAGCAGAAGATGGACGCTAGAGGCCCACCTGGGGCCCCAGGAGATAGGGGGCCGCGCCCTGGGGGGGGGGGGGCGCCCCCTGTCTCCTGGACAGGGTGTGGGCCCCCTGGCCTATTTCTTTTATCCAAAAATTCTTATTAAATCTAAAAAGTTGTTTCGTGGAGTCTCAGGTCTTTTGGAGTTGTGCATAATAGGTTTCCAACGTTTGCTCCTTTTCCAGCCAGAATTCCAGCTGCCGGCATCCCCCCTCTTCATGGTAAACTTTGTAAAATAAGATAGAATAGCCATAAGTATTGAGATATAATGTGTAATAACAACCCATAATGCAATAAATATTGATATAAAAGCATGATGCAAAATGGACGTATCAACTCCCCCAAGCTTAGACCTCGCTTGTCCTCAAGCGAAAACCGAAATCGAAAAATATGTCCGCATGTTTAGAGATAGAGGTGTCGATAAAAATAAAATACGGACATGAGGGCATCATGATCATTCTAATAACAACAACATATGGATTTTGTCATATGATTTCCTATATTCAAGTAATAAGCAATTCACAATGTCAAGTATGGTTCAAAAACTTCATTGGGAACTAACAAACTATAATCTCAGTCATTGAAGCAATTGCAATTTATTGTAACATCAGAAAGAGTCAATAATAGAGCTTTTCAGCAAGCTCACATACTCAACCATCTCGTAGTCCCCTATAATTGTTAACACTCACGCAATACTTGTGGTTATAAAGTTTCAGCCGGACACTGAGAAAGATAGGGGATTATTGTGTTGCCTCCCAACATATTCACCTTTAGGTGATGTCAACAATAATAGCCTATGCCAACTTACATCCAATTGGGTATATGTATCATGATCTTTCAAACACGAGGAGCTTGCCAAAGGATAAAAATAAAAAGGGAAATGTGAGTATCACCTTGACTCAAGCAGTAAAGCAAAACATAAAGTAAAAGATAGGCCCTTCGCAGAGGGAAGCAGAGGTTGTCATGTGCATTTAGGATTGATGCATGAAATCTTAATGCAAAAGAACTTCACTTTATATTACCCCTCGTATGTGGACCTTTATTATGCAGTCCGTCGCTTTTATTACTTCCACAACAAGTTCATACAAAGCTTATTTTCTCTGCACTAATAAGTCATACATATTTAGAGAGCAATTTTTATTGCTTGCACTGATGACAACTTACTTGAAGGATCTTACTCAACCCATAGGTAGGTATGGTGGACTCTCATGGCAAAACTGGGTTTAAGGATATTTGGAAGCACAAGTAGTATGTCTACTTGATGCTAGGAATTTGGCTAGCATGAGAGGGAAAGGCAAGCTCAACATGTTTGGAAGGTCAATGACAATATACTTTAACTGAGATGTCGGAAAACATAAACCATTACGTTGTCTTCCTTGTCCAATGTCAACTCTTTTAGCATGTCATACTTAATGAGTGCTTCACAATCATAAAAGATGTCCAAGATAATATATTTATATGTGAACCCCTCTTTCCTTATCACTTCCTATTAATTGCAACGATGACCAAGGCTACATTCATCAACTCTCAACAATTTTTATGCCTCATAGTTTCTATGTGTGAAGTTATTACTATCCATAAGATCAATATGAAATCTTTTGTTCTTTCTACTTTCTCAAGATCATAGCAACATAGCAAAGCCCTTGACTCAACACTAATCTTTATTATAGATAGCACACGGACTCGATTACATAAAGAGATCACAATGAAAAACTCAAAACTACTTGATATCAAAACTTCGAACTAATAGATCAAGATACTACTAAAAGGATCGAACTAAATAAAATGGTAAAGATAGGAGTGTGATGGTGATACGATACTGGGGCACCTCCCCCAAGCTTGGCAGTTGCCAAGGGGAGTGCCCATGTGATTATTTTTTCGGAGGTGATAGAGGTGGTGATGATGACGATGGATAATCGCACATCGAGCGTAAAAGCTCCTCCAACTTGCGGATAATGCCCTTGAGCCCAGCAATATGATCCTTCAACAAAATATTCTCCTCTATGAGATACTTGTTCTGTATGCGGGCTAACTCAATCATCTTGAAAGCTTCAATCTCTAGTGAAAAGGTTAGGTAGGGGTGTCTTCTTCTTTCACCACCAGGGCTTGAGCCTCCATGGTCTTCTTGATCCCTTCATCCTTGTTGATCTCCTCTGGTTCCTCTCTTTTCAACTCTATCTTCATTAGCCAAGCATCCTTGTCTTCGTTGTTGGAGGAGGGAGAAGTCATGGTGCTCTAAATCTGCAACAGAAACAGCTCGAAACGAAAATAGAGGATATTTGCGTGATACGGTGGTCAAAACCTTCGGGGGTATGTATAATGAATTTTTACCGACCAAAATACGTAACATACAAGAAAACGGAGTCCAGGAGGCACACGAGGTGCCCACGAGATAGGGGGGCGCGCCCTACAGGGGGGCGCCCTCCTCTCTCGTGGGAGCCTCGTGTCCCTTTCGGACTACTTCTTTCTTCCTAAAATCCTTAAATAATCCAAAACTGATGAAAATTGCCATTAGAGTTGTTTTGGAGTCGGTTTACTTACCGTACCACGTACCTATGCCTTTTCAGAGTCTGGAACATTCTGGAAAGTGTCTCTTATGTATTCCTCAGGGGTTATGGTTTCAATAATATTAGTTTCAACATTGTTAGGATTACCTAAAATATAATGTTTAATTCTTTGACCGTTTACCACCCTCGGATTTGTGCCTTCAAAGTTGTTGATTTTTATAGCACCAGAACGAGAGACATCCTCGATAACGTAGGGACCTTCCCATTTTGAGAGAAGTTTTCCTGCAAAAAATCTTAAACGAGAGTTGAACAATAACACATAATCTCCTACGTTAAACTCACACTTTTGTATCCTTTTATCATGCCCGCGTTTGACTTTTTCTTTGAAAAGCTTAGCATTCTCATATGGTTCACCATTCATCAAGTGAGCTAATATCAAATAACCTTTTCTCACCGGCAAGTTTGAAGTCATAATGAAGCTCTTTAACAGCCCAATATGCTTTATGTTCGAGTTCAAGAGGTAAATGACATGCTTTTCCATAAACTATTTTATATGGAGACATACTCATAGGATTTTTGTATGCACTTCTATAGGCCCATAATGCATCATCAAGTTTTTTGGACCAATTCTTTCTAGATCTATTCACAGTGTTTCGCAAAATTAATTTGAGCTCTCTATTGCTCAACTCTACTTGACCACTAGACTGCGGGTGATAAGGAGATGCGATTCTATGATTGACATCATACTTAGCAAGCATCTTACGGAAAGCACCATGAATAAAGTGTGAACCACCATCAGTCATAAGATATCTAGGGACTCCAAACCTCGGAAAAATAACTTCTTTAAGCATTTTAATAGAAGTGTTATGATCAGCACTACTAGTTGGAATAACTTCTACCGACTTAGTAACGCAATCAACAGCAACTAAAATATGTGTATAACCATTGGAGGCAGGAAAAGGTGCCATATAATCAAAGCCCCAAACATCAAACGGTTCAATAACAAGAGAATAATTCATAGGCATTTCTTGACGTCTACTGATGTTACCTATTCTTTGACATTCATCACAAGATACGACAAACTTACGAGCATCTTTGAAAAGAGTAGGCCAATAAAAACCAGATTGTAGTACCTTGTGTGCAGTTCTATCTCCAGCGTGGTGTCCTCCATAGGATTCAGAGTGACACTTGCGTAGGATTTTTTTCTGTTCATGCTCAGGCACACAACGTCTAATAATACCATCTACTCCTTCTTTATAAAGGTGTGGATCATCCCAGGAGTAATGTCTTAAATCATAAAAGAACTTTTTCTTTTGCTGGTATGTGAAACTAGGCGGTATATATTTAGCAACAATGTAATTAACATAGTCAGCGTACCAAGGAGCAGTACGAGAAGCATTGATGACCGCTAATTGTTCATCAGGAAAGCTATCATTAATAGGAAGTGGGTCATCAAGAACATTTTCTAGCCTAGACAAGTTGTCTGCAACGGGGTTCTTAGCTCCTTTTCTATCAACAATATGCAAGTCAAATTCTTGGAGCAAGAGAACCCATCTAATGAGTCTAGGCTTAGCATCTAATGAGAAGGGTCTACCAAAAATAATGGGACAAAAATCACCTTGTGGGGAACCAAGAACAAGAAAATCAGCAGGGTATTTAATCTTCCCACACAAGACTTCAACATCTCTAACAATCCCAAAAGGTTTAATGGTGTCCCTATTGGCAAGCTTAATAGTAACATCAATATATTCTAATTCACAGGTGCAATATCGTGCATAATTTCTTTATAAAGATCATAAGGTATCGCATTAGCACTAGCACCCATATCACATAAACCATGATAACAATGATCTCCTATTTTAACAGAAATAACAGGCGTGCCTACAACAGGTCTACGTGTCTTAGTATCGGGTCTAGCAATATTAGCAGTTTCAGCCAAGAAAGAGATAACTTGCCCATCTAAATCCTCATCCAAAAGATCTTTAATCATGGCAATACCAGGTTCAACATTAATTTGCTCAGGAGGTGTATAGGTCCTAGTATTACTCTTACGAACAACAGTCAAAGCTTTAACATGATCTTTTATCCTAACAGGAAAAGGAGGTTTTTCAACATAAGCAGTAGGAATAATAGGATCACTATATGTAATAGTCTTCTCTTCGACTGTAATAGGTGCAACTACTTTCACTTCAATAGGAGGATTATATTTAAACCACTTCTCTTTAGGGAGATCAACGTGAGTAGCAAAAGTTTCACAAAAAGTAGCTACTATCTCAGAGTCAAGTCCATACTTAGAGCTAAATCCACGGAAAGCATCAGTATCCATAAAGGATTTAACACAATCAAACTTATGTGTCATACCTGACTCCTTACCATCCTCGGAACCCCAATCTTCATACTTGCGTTTAATTCTTTTCAATAAGTCCCATTTGAAATCAATAGTCTTCAGCATATAAGAACCATCACAGGAAGTATCGAGCAAGTTGCGATTATCAAGAGAAAGTCGAGCATAAAAATTCTGAATAATCATTTCCCGAGCGAGCTCATGATTGGGGCATGAATATAACATTGACTTAAGCCTCCCCCAAGCTTGAGCAATGCTTTCTCCTTCGCAAGGCCAGAAATTATATATGTAATTACGATCACGATGAACAAGATACATAGGGTAGAACTTCTGGTGAAATTCCAACTTCAGTCGCTTATAATTCCAAAATCTCGTATCATCACATAGCCTATACCATGTCATTGCATCTCCCTTCAAAGATAAAGGGAAGACCTTCCTTTTGACAACATCATCGGGAATACCTGCAAGCTTAAATAATCCACAAACTTCATCCACAAAGATAAGGTGTAAGTCGGGATGCAATGTTCCGTCTCCTGCAAAAGGATTAGCTAGCAGTTTTTCTATCATACCCGAAGGAATCTCAAAGTGAACATTTTCATAAGGTTCAGTAGGTTGAGGAGCATCTCTTTGCTCTTCTGGTTGGGGTGAGATACCCCAGACAAGCCCCTCAAAGAATTAGTTTCCATAGTGACAAGTGACAGAAAATTTCAGCACACTATATAAATGTTTCCTTACCAAGTTCCACTCACCAAGAGCGCTACGCTCCCCGGCAACGGCGCCAGAAAAGAGTCATGATGACCCACAAGTGTAGGGGATCTATCGTAGTCCTTTCGATAAGTAAGAGTGTTGAACCCAACGAGGAGCAGAAGGAAATGATAAGCGGTTTTCAGTAAGGGTTTCTCTGCAAGCACTGAAATAGTAGGTGATAGATAGTTTTGTGATAAAATAAATAGTAACGAGAAAAAGTAAATAAAGTAAATAAAGTGCAGCAAGGTGGCCCAATCCTTTATGTAGCAAAGGATAAGCTTGGACAAATTCTAATAATGAAGAAGGAGCTCCCGAGGACACATTGGGAATTATCGTCAAGCTAGTTTTCATCACGTTCATAAGATTTGCATTCGGTACTTTGATAATTTGATATGTGGGTGGACAAACTTGGGTACCGCCCTAACATGGACAAGCATCCCACTTATGATTAACCCCTATTGCAAGCATCCGCAACTACAAAAAGGAGTATTAAGGTAAACCTAACCACAACATTAAACATATGGGTCCATATCAACCCCTAACGAAGCAACACATAAACTAGGGTTTAAGCTTCTGTCCCTCTAGCAACCCATCATCTACTTATTACTTCCCTATGCCTTCCTCTAGGCCCAAATAATGGTGAAGTGTCATGTACTCGACGTTCACATAACACCACTAGAGGAGAGACAACATACATCTCATCAAAATATCGAACGAATACCAAATTCACATGACTACTAATAGCAAGACTTCACCCATGTCCTCAGGAACAAACGTAACTACTCACAAAGCATATTCATGTTCATAATCAGAGGGGTAATAATATGCATGAAGGATCTGAACATATGATCTTCCACCAAGTAAACCAATAAGTATCAACTACAAGGAGTAATCAACACTACTAGCAACCCACAGGTACCAATTTGTGGTTTTGATACAAGATTGGATGCAAGAGATGAACTAGGGTTTTGAGATGAGATGGTGCTGGTGAAGATGTTGATGGAGATTGACCCCCTCCCGATGAGAGGATCGTTGGTGATGACGTTGGTGATGATTTCCCCCTCCCGGAGGGAAGTGTCCCCGGCAGAACAGCTCCGCTAGAGCCCTAGATTGATTCCGCCAAGGTTCCGCCTCGTGGCGGCGGAGTTTCGTCCCGTAAGCTTGCCCACGTTTTTTTCCAGGGGAAGACCCTTCATATAGCAGAAGATGGATGCTAGAGGCCCACCAGGGGGCCCAGGAGATAGGGGCCCGCGCCCTAGGGGGGGGCGCCCCCTGTCTCCTGGACAGGGTGTGGGCCCCCTGGCCTATTTCTTTTGTCCAAAAATTCTCATTAAATCTAAAAAGTTGTTTCATGGAGTCTCAGGTCTTTTAGAGTTGTGCATAATAGGTTTCCAACATTTGCTCCTTTTCCAGCCAGAATTCCAGCTGCCGGCATCCCCCCTCTTCATGGTAAACCTTGTAAAATAAGAGAGAATAGCCATAAGTATTGAGATATAATGTGTAATAACAACCCATAATGCAATAAATATTGATATAAAAGCATGATGCAAAATGGACGTATCAATCAACAGAGCGGCATCCAATTTTAGCCCTGACTGACGAGGAGCGGTTTATGGTGGACATATCCACCTCCAGTGTGATGCCCACGAGCCCCGAGACATAAGCAACAGTTTTATCACATCTTTTGTTAGTGGGAATACGCCCAATCCTAACCCAGGCTATTTCCAGGAGGCCCTCAGAGTCAATATCCTCGGACCAGGGAGAAAACTTGACAGTAACACCAAATTTTTTGAGTCTAACATGTTCCACGAATAGGGCATGATCAACCTCTCTAGGATTAGGCATTCTCATGACAAACTTTTGAGGAGCAAAGAACCTAGCAGAGCATCTCCACCCTTGCCCCACATAAACGCTCAGCTCGTGCTCAATGTCTTTGGTTTGAGCAGATCCCTCAATAATAGTAACTACTACATTATAGATCCTCTCCCTAGTCTGCCTATCAACACTGAAATCAGGAAATAAAAGAATCCCTGCCCTTTACTTTGAAAATCACACATACTAGGAACGAACTCCCATGGCAGAAACTCAGTACATATCACAGCAAGATGTCCTTTCTTCCTACATCTATCACACAGAGCTTGAGGGCATCTAGCAGTAGAATGCCCACTGGGGGTGGGGGAACAACGTTACCAGCAGGTAGAGGAGGAGTGCACTGACGAGGTGGGGGATCGCCCCCACGGGGCTCATTCGTGCTCTCTTCGTCCCCACCCCGTCGTTCCTGATGTGCTTGAGCATTCTGCTTGCCTCCAGCAGTGCTTTCCCACTTGTCGAACCCAGCATCCCCGGATCCAGAGCCTCTCGGCGTCGAGGAGGCCCCGATCTCCGTCTTGCGCTTCCAGACATTGACGTCGAGACCACGGCTACGTCCGCCTCCGCGGTCGAATCACCCGGCTCCCCGTCCTTGACGCCCAGACCCGAATCCCTCTCCCCTCGTGTCGTAGGAGGAAGGGGAGAGCCTGGAAGCAGCAGCGACTTGGGCGAACGAACGAGGATCCCCGTGGATTTTCCCCTCCCACCACTCGTATGATTGTCGAACCCTAGATCTGACTCTTGGCGGCGCGTCCCAAAAGTGGGAGAGCCTCTCATAGATATCCAGAATGGGGGAAGGGGGATGCGCGGTTCACTTTAAGTATGTGTCGCGCATGGAAACCCTAGGGCCAGGCGCGCCATGGCGGTCCGATTTCATCTCTCCCACGTGGCATGCATCCGATTTGTGTTGGACCGGTCCACGCCCGAGAATTCCCGCCCCCCTGGTCAGGGGCGGTGGATGGACCCCCACACGGGCCCGCTTGAGAATCTCACCGACTGCATCACCGGCTGGCGGCGCGAATCCAGTACCCGTCGACGAGCACACGCCATTGAAATCCGATTCTGAGATCCTATCATGAACCCTAGCGAAGTGACAGGGGAACGGGACGATATCTCCAATGTCGAAGGACTCACCCTCGTGGAGAAAGAGCGTGTCCACCGTGCCTCCGTCCTCATCGATGAGGACCAGGCAAAGCGCATCACGACGAAGCCAAAGCACAGCATTGGCCAGCGAGATCCGCCACGCCGTCACGAGATCCGACGCGAACCAGACCCGCCACCGCGCGTCGCCTGCGTCGCGCGAGCTGCCTGCGGTGTCCGCACCTCGCGAGACCCCCGCGCCGCCCTCGCGATATGGCTCCCCTGCGTCGCCCACGCCGCCCGCACCGCGTGTGTCGCGTGTATCGCCCGCCATCTCCCGAGGCCTCCCCAGCTACAGTACATCTGCAGTTGCTGTCAGATTTATATATGAAAAGCACAATTCATTTTTATTTTTTACATTGTAGTGTTACCTAGCAAGGGAGGTGATTCTTGGGTGTTTTTATTTGCACTTTTTGCAGCCAATTCCCTCCTGTCGATGTTGATAGAAGCATGTCGTGCTGAGTAGTGGTTGCGTGATACCGAGGAAGATTCTGAGCTAATATTAGCGATAATCGGTCAGCAAGCAATACTCGTTTCTGAAAGTTCTTCTTCCATACTATACCATGCTAAAGTAGACAATGTTCTTGGTTATGAAGTTCGATTGCTTGATTTGTAATAGTGTGGCTGACCTTTAGGGTTGTGGTTGTGAGAGCTTGTGGCGTAAACCCCATATACTAAGTTAGCTCATTCATCCTTCGAGTCACCTAATCTCTTACACTAAAGTTGCCTAAGTTAGCATATGCTTTTATTTAGTAGGGAACACAATTAAGGGTAGGGGGGCGGGGGTGGGTAAGAGCATCTCTAGCGGACCCTTAAAACGTGCGAACCCACAGAATAACCACCCATTTAATGTTTCGGGCAAAAAAGTGTCCCGATCAGACACCGTATCAGCCCAACCTTTACATACACGGGGTGGGAAGCCGACCCGAGCTTGACCCCTATCGGGATGCGGAAAATACACTAACCAAGTTGCCAAAACCAACAAAGCACCCAACCCGAATCGCCTAACACGGGGGATAAACTCGCCTACCCCCTCTCCCCTCGTGACCTAGGTTGCCAACCCCGACGAACCAAGTTTCCCAAAACCACTGACGCACCCAACCCGAATGGCCTAACACAAGGGAGAAACTCGCCTACCCTCTCTCCCCTGGTGACCAAGGTTGCCGACCCCGATGATCCAAGTCGCCCGAAACCAATGAAGCATCCAACCCGAATGGCCTAACACGAGGGACAAACTTGCCTACCCCCTCTCCCCTCGTGACCTAGGTCACCGGCCCCGATGAACCAAGTCTCCCAAAACCACCGAAGCACCCAACCCAAATCACCTAACACGAGGGACAAACTCGCCTACCCCTTCTCCCTTGGTGACCTGGGTTGCCGACCCCGATGAACCAAGTCGTGCAAAACCAACAAAGCACCCAAACCGAATCACCTAAAACAGGGGACAAACTCACCTACCCCACTCTCCTCTCGTGGCCAAGGTCGCCGACCCAGATGAAACAAGTCACCGAAAATCACCGAAGCACCCATCCCGAATCGCCTAACTTGAGGAACAAACTCGCCTACCCCCTCTCACCTCGTGACCTAAGTCGCTGACACCAACAAACCATGTAGCCCAAAACAACCGAAGCACCCAAACTGAATCGCGTAACACAAGGCACAAATTCAGCTACCTCCCTTTCACCTCATGACCTAGGTTGCCGACCCCGATGAACCAAGTCACCCAAAAACCACTGAAGCACCCAACCCGAATCGCCTAACACGAGGCACAAACTCGCCTACCCTCCTCCCCTCGTGACCTAGGTCGCCGACACCGATGAACCAAGTCGCCCAAAAACCATGAATGGTGCTGCAAAACGTTTTTTCATGGAAAACAGGGGTGTAGACTTCTTCATTTACTTTACGCTTCCATGACTTGTTACAGCAAAAGGTCTATTTCTCAAGCACATTAATTAGTGTACGCAGACCTCCTGGATGTGTTGGGGTAGCGCAAGGTTGAGCAACACACAGGGGCGTTCTTTTGGCCAAACGATGGCTCGAAGTGGCGCCAATGAATCGTCAGTGAGCCCGTTCCCGTGCAATCGTGCTGGTTTCCGTGCATAGCCATGCAAGCTTCCCGCATGTCTCGGCAAAATCCCCAAAAATCCAAATGCTTACTGATCTGCTATATAAACCTTCACAGACGGCGAGTCCAGCATTGCATTTTACCCTCCCTCCTTGTAGCTTATCTCGTCTGCTTCTCCCACAATCGCCAATTGCACCGGTCCATCATCGTCGGTCATCCACTTTGCCATCATCAAAGGACAGCTCCAGCTGGGAGGCTACACCGCGGCGGCGGCGCAGTCCCTGACATAGTGTAGTGCACGTGGCATCCCTGTTGGGTGTGCGCGCAACACCCACCACACGCTCCGCCGCCACTGCCCGAAGGCAGCTGTTGCCGGCCTCTGTTGCCGCCACCCCACCATCTGTCGTCGTGGCCGCCACACCACCATCGAAAGCCAGGGCCATCGCCCGCTCCACCACCGCGGCCCGAAGGAGAACATCGAGCAGACACATGGTATTGAGAATCAAAGAGAGAGAAGAAGCCATCTAGCTACTAGCTATGGACCCTTATGTCTATGGTAAACTACTCATGCTTCATCGGAAGGGCAATGATGTTGATGTAGAAGCCCTCCGTGATCGAATCCCCCTCCGGCAGAGTACCGGAAAAGGCCTCCAGATGGGATCTCACGGGTACAGAAGGCTACGGCGGCGGAAAAGTGGTTTCGTGGCTTCCTCTAATGTTTCTAGAATGTATGTGAATATATAGGCTGGAGAATTAGGTCAGGGGAGCTGCGAGGGGCCCACAAGGTAGGGGGCGCACCCTACCCCCTGGGCGCGCCCTCCACCCTAGTGTCCACCTCGAGGCTCCTTTGACTTGGACTCCAAGTCCCCTGGGTGTCTTCTGGTCGAACAAAAATCATCGTAAAGTTTCATTCCGTTTGGACTCTGTTTGGTATTCCCTTTCTGCAAAACTCAAAAACAAGAAAAAAATAGAATCTGGCACTAGGCTCTAGGTTAATAAGTTAGTCCAATTTTTTTTATAAAATAGCATATTAATGCATATAAAACATCCAAAACAGATAATATAATAACATGGAACAATAAACAATTATGTCCCTGAGTCTAAGTCGCGGACGCCCTTTGATTAAGCTGCTGCAATGGTCGCCGTCTTGAAGTCTCGTGTTCTCCATGTGCTTGGCGTAGACGATGGTGATGATGTTGTGGAGTAGAGGTGTGGACCGGTACGCCCATCGCTCCGGAAATGCTTGCCCATGTCCCTCCGGCCTGTTGATGTCCGATGATGAAGATGTCTGGCCTCGTCAGCTCAAACAGATGGGTGGCCTTCACCTCGTCGGTGCCCAGTCTGGTGGTATCCGCCTCATCGGTGTGTTGGAAAGTGTGTCTTGCCTTTGCCTCATCAGTGCCCGGCAAGATATGGGTAGCTTCATTAGAAGAAAACACAGCTGGAGAGCTCTCTTGCGGGCGTTATTTTGTTTGACATGAGAAATAATAAAAATAACGACGAGTTATCGTGTTATTATCTCTCTACGCACCAGGGGAAATAAACATGTGGGTGTGCTTGTGTACTAAGTACACAAATAAGATATAGGTAAACTTGTACTTTATTAATCTCTCAATGGAGAAAAAATTTACATGATCCCTTTACATAAGCGCTTCATGGCCTACTTGCTCGACCGATATGACTTGGTCAATTGTGCAGTTCTAGTTCACGGGGCCTCGGAAGGCTCCCGATTAATTACGTCCTCGAGTCTAAGACGGGGACCACCTCCGATTAAGCTAGTGAATTGGTTGTCGTCTTGAAGTCTCGTCTTCTCCAAGTGCTTGGCGTAGACGATGGTGATGATATTGTGGGACAGAGGGGTAGAGTGGTATGCCCGTCGCTCCGATGATGCTTGGCCATGTCCCTCCGGCCTGTCGATGTCCGGTGATGAAGATGTCTGGCCTCGTCAGCTCAAGCAGATGGGTGGCCTTCGCCTCGTCGGTGCCCGGCATAGTGGTGTTTGCCTCGTCGGTGCCGGACTGTGTGTGTCTTGCCTTCACCTCGCTGGTGCCCGGCAAGATATGGGTAGCTTCATCAGAAGAAAGACATGATGGTGAAGTGGTTTCATCTCGTCGGAGCTTGGACAATGTTGGGGAAAGGTGTTGATGTAGAAGTCGGAGTAGACTTGAGTGTCGCCGCGTGGTGGCGTTGCTTGAAGATGACGCTAATATGAGCTTGTTGATGTAGATCTTGAGCCATCGCAAGTACGAGGACGGCCTCCGCTCGGTGTAGATGGTTGGTGTAATGGGATGACGGCGTGCCGGTGCAGTTGGCTTCCTCGCCAGGCCATAAGTCAAAGAAGATGGCAATATCATCATGTTGAAGTCGGGTGGCATCAAGGTAGAGGACATTCTCGCCGAATGAAGAGTTGATGAAGATTGTGATGCCGTGCCGTGGTAACGGGCATCCATGCTGAGTGTGAAGTCAATGTAGGCATATCACGGCGTGTTGATGCAGATGTTGTCCTACAGACGAATGGTTGATGTAGTTGAATGACAGTCGAGCCTAATGTTGGTGATGACAAGACTGGCGAGGTTGATGAAGATGTGAGCATGACGGGTAACTCCTCCTCCATCTTCTTCAGTGGCACCGGGCGAGCTCTAATCATTCGGCCCGAAAATAAAAAGGATAAAAAAGATAAAGAGAAGATGGTAGGTGTAGGCATGCCATTGAAGAAGATGCATGCCGTCATTTTGATCTTCCCTTGTTGAGGTAGATGATGGCGCGGCCTTTGATTCCCCCTCCTCCTCCATGCTTGTACGTGGCCACACTTGTTTTCCTGGAAGATGCATGTGTTGCTCCGGGTTTAGTCACTACCAGAATAACTGCTTACGCCGACGGCCCGATCTATGCCGACGGCCCCCGTCGACATAGATAGACCTATCTCGACGGCCTGGGACAGGCCGTAGGCATAGAAAAGCCGTCGGCATATGTCTACCTATGCCGACGGGGCCGTCGGCATAGACGAGGCCGTCAGGACAGCTAGATATACGCCTACGGGGGCCGTCGGCATAGGCTAGGCCATCGGCATAACATGGGCCCACATACTTGGTCAGCGCTGGCTGTTTGACGATGTTGAAACTACGCCAACGGGAGGTAACGGCGGTCGTCGACATATCTATGGCAGAGATATGCCTATGATATAGCCGTTGGCATAGGCCTGGCCTATGCCCCTCTGCCACGCCATCCATCCATGGAACTGCACCTCTGTGTGCGAAGCTATGCCGACGGCCTTGCCGTCGACATACGTTTTTTACTTTATACTATCTATGGCAAAGGTATGCCAACGGCATAGGCCTGGCCCATGCCCCTCTGCCACGTCATCGGTCTGTGTGCGATGCCATGTCATCGATCCGTGGGACTGCACCTCCGTGTGCATCTATGCCAACGGCCTTCCCATCGGCATATATTTATTTTTATTTTTTTATTTTTACTTTATATTATTTTTTGTTTTTCCATAAGATAATTATGCCTTATCTAAAAAAATACCCCTATGGTATATCGATTGCCCCCCGTTACGAACGTCGCTGTCGCCGTGTCACGGAGGGGGGGGGGGGGGGAACGGTCGACACAGAGGGAATCTTGTTAGTGGGAGGATTCGAGGTGTAGCTATGTCACCGAAACATCGCACGGGTCCCAATGCATATGTGAAAGTGTTCAGGCATGCGTAGACACCCGTCTTGGGGCTCCGCGGTGTGCCCCCCTCCACGCAAGGCAGTGCCGCCGTCACTTGGAGGGGGCCAAACCCCGGAGATGCGTGCCGCCTCTTCGGACATGCCACCACACCACCCCGCATGTATGAGGTCCCGGTGCGATGCTCCGGTGGCATTGCTACCCCCCAAGGCCCCCGTCCCGCCTAACCCTGTGGCGTTTGACCACGGGATCTAGCCCTTTGACTTTGCACGAACGGGCTTTGACTAGTGGACCTCTCCACCCGGTTGTGTTACGTTAGCCCATAGGAACAATTTGGAGCAACATCCCGGCCAGACCCAAAGCAATATCCCCTCCGCGTAGACCCAACACGTTCGTTTTCCCCTCCAGGTGCCGGCGGCGGCGCCGTCCGTGAGGGGAGGGGCACACCCCGGAGACGCGTGCCACCTCTTCGGACATGCCACCACATCACCCCGCATGTATGAGGTCCCGGTGCGACGCTCCGGTGGCATTGCTTCCCCCCAGGGCCCCGTCCCGCCTAACCCTGTAGCGTTTGACCACGTGATCTAGCCCTTTGACTTTGCATGGACGGGCTTTGACCAGTGGACCTCTCCACCCGGCTGTGTTAGGTCAGCCCATAGGAACACTTTGGAGCAACATCCGGGCCAGACCCACAACAAGATCCCCTCCGTGTAGACCCGACGCGTCCGTTTCCCCCCTCACGGACGGCGGCGGCGCCGTCCGTGAGGGGAGGCACACCCCGGAGATGCGTGCCGGGCTTTTGCAATCGCCACAATACTTTCAGACTTGTGAGAGGCTGCATACGCAAGATTTGGCGGCATGCGAGCCCCCGGAGGCCGCCGGCCACAGTCGTAGACACACAGAGAGCAATCCGCATAGAGGGAAGTGTTAAAATACTTCTCCATCACCAAAAATTATGAAAAAACTACCATAAGTCCTAAAGCACATGTGCCCACGTCGTGCAAAAAACACATGATTTTACCGTGCTCCGAGTATTTAATAATATTCATGCTGCATCGTTACCACAGAACATCTACTACCGTGTCATCGCCGTCCGTGAGGGGGGCACACCTCGGAGACGTGTGCCGCCTCTTCGGACATGCCACCACACCACCCCGCAAGTATGAGGTCCTGGTGCGACGCTCCGATAGCATTGCTACCCCCCAGGGCCCCCGCAAAAAAAAACCTTGTAGCGTTTGACCACGGGATCTAGCCCTTTGACTTTGCACGGACGGGCTTTGACTAGTGGACCTATCCACCCGGTTGTGTTAGGTCAGCCCATAGGAACACTTTGGAGCAACATCCGGGCCATACCCACAGCAATATCCCCTCCGTGTAGACGCGACGCGTCCGTTTCCCCCCTCCAGGTGCCGGCGGCAGCGCCGTCCGTGAGGGGGGCACACCCAGGAGACGCGTGCCGCCTCTTCGGATATGCCACCGCACCACCCCGCATGTATGAGGTCCCGGTGCGATGCTCCGGCGGCATTGTTACCCCCCAGGGCCCCTGTCCTGCCTAACCCTGTAGCGTTTGACCACGGGATCTAGCCCTTTGACTTTGCACGGACGGGCTTTGACCAGTGGACCTCTCTACCCGGTTGTGTTAGGTCAGCCCATAGGAACACTTTGGAGCAACATCCGGGCCAGACCCACAGCAAGATCCCCTCCGTGTAGACCCGACGCGTCCGTTTCCCCCCTCCAGGTGCCGGCGGCGGCGCCGTCCGTGAGGGGGGGCACACCCCTGAGATGCATGCTGCCTCTTCAGACATGCCACCACACCACCCCTCATGTATGAGGTCCCAGTGCAACGCTCCGGTGGCATTGCTAACTCCCAGGGCACCCGTCCCGCCTAACCCTGTAGCGTTTGACCACGGGATCTAGCCCTTTGACTTTGCACGGATGGGATTTGACCAGTGGACCTCTCCACCCGGTTGTGTCAGGTCAGCCCATAGGAACACTTTGGAGCAACATCCGGGCTAGACCCACAGCAAGATCCCCTC